>OX465443.1:7170444-8480247 GCA_950005045.1 Agrotis exclamationis
CATGTTTAAAGCAAAAGAGGAATGTTAATTATGTCTCATTCGATAAGACTTAAGATATGATTCATTATTATTTTATAATTATAATAGACACAACAGAAATTTTTGGTTACGATTCCATGTTGATCAAATGAAACATAGGTAAAATGTCTTGATTATAACTTTTCACACATTTAACATGATCTAAATCTACCCTACAACGTTAAATACAACTGACAGACCTGTCATTCCATTTCCATCAGTATCAATCAGTTTGAATTTAATTTAGTTCTAATTTTAGCATACCTACTCATCCACTATAATGTGGAGAACTATTATTGGTTACTCAAGTAATTTTGTTAAGTACATAATTAGATAAGAGTTGGAAGCTGTTGTTATCCCTAATAAAAATAAATAAACTCCCATAATGCTATTTCAAAATAAAACTAAGAAAGGGCCGTTTCACAGTTTTAAATAAAACAACTATTTGTTAAGACCCCATTTACGGGGTGCTAAGACAGGAAACCTCCACGTGCGCCCGTGGACTGGAGTTCCCTCTCGGATACGTCCGGGGGGAAGACCAGTTTTTCGGGCCGGTGCGCCCTGGGATGCGGGCAAAAACTCTCCTTAGGCACTGTGTGCCTAAGGGGTTTCTTTGCCCGTATGCAAATAGCCTGTCGGGTGGACGCTCCAACGCGTGTCCCTCTGAACAGCAGAGGGCACAGCGGCGGAGCGGGCTTGCGGACGGTGAGTAATGGGTATGCTCGCCGTCCGACCAGGGACCAAGCCCGGGTCGGTGGCGCGTCGTGTTTCACGCGTCACCGACGGGGTCCCTTATGGGGCCAAATGCCTGCCGGGGTCGCGGATTTTTCTTAATCCAGGATACCGTGGCCCCGGAACGTAAAGGGCATCCGACGTAACACGGGTGGATTTTAGCCAGTGAGAGTCTGACGGTCCCTCCCGCCCCGCCCAGGGCTCAGGACTCATTTGATGATTTTGCCACCCTAAAAAAAAAAAAAAAAAAAAAAAAAAAGACCCCATTTACAGCAAGGCTATAAAGTAACTTACCTTGGGAAGTAGCCGAGATTAAAAAGGTAAAACGTTCGGAAAATACAATTATGTCTGTTTAAAGTATTCACAAAAAGCCTATAGTTAAATTGAAACTAACCTTGCCTCCGTTTTGACGGTCGTGGTGAACAGAAGGTGATGAAACATTTTGAATCTATTAACTTTTAAGTATTGTGTTTATTTGCGCTAATATATTTAAAATGCGCATAAGAAGGTGTGCGGTTTATGTTACCACTAGATTATAAGCTTAATTAGAATCTTAAAGCAAATAAATTCCACCTACGCGCTCAAAGTCACGGGCCAAAGTTAGTCCTTATTAAATAAGTTAATAATTATGATAATGATTTCAATCTTTTCTATTTTTATCTTTGTTTCAAAAATTATCTTATCTTAAGAATACTTGTGGGTTCATTAAATATGATTATTATTCCGGAAAAAAGTATTTCTGGCAACACGTCTAATCACCGCATGCGCGAAAATATTAATTATTATGTAAATCATTTAATATTCTTTCCACTCATCTGATTTTCTTTCTATTCATTTTGGGATTTCGATGCTTTTGAAAACTAAGAATAAAATAGAATAGAATATACCTAATTGTACATCAAAATTGTTACACAACTTTTTTATAACTACTTACTAAGTATACACTGATTCTAAGGTTACAATGGTCTTACAGTTAGTTAATGTCAGTTAACAGACAACCTGTTAACTAGCTTATTTTCAGAGGCTTTGTTATCAGTACCTATCGTCGATAATCTTGACTTGATATTTTTTTTATTTATTTATTTAAGGTCGCTTTCTAACATCACAGGTCATTAGCGACCACAGTTAACAATCATTATGTTAATTTACGTACATACATTAGGATACAATACATATTGCTTAAACAAAGAGGGACACAATCAAACGCTAATGTGCCCGAAAATAACCAACACGTACAATCCAATAAAACCCAGAGAATGCAACCCAACACATGTAGCTCAATATCATTAAGCTACACTTCCCAGAAACTCTCAAAGCTACACCAAACTATACATATTAATCAACTATCAACACACTTCCAAAAACTCTCAGTTTTCCTAAGAAAATCTTAGAAAGAATGAAAAACTTTAATCCCAAATCTGGTTGACGGTTAACCTAAACAAGAATCTATCTCTGATCATACTTGTATGTTTATCTTTTAAGTCGCAATTCTGTGACAACGAAAACAAAAAGAAAATGCTATAGGATTACTAATGAGGGAACAGGCAGAAAAAAAACCTATCAGAATGTCCTATACGTTGGAATAAAGATCATAAGACAGACGCAAGCGTTAACAAGATATATTTCGATTATTTTTTTAAGTCAAGTGTGAGTCATTTTGTACCGTCAGAATCATTTATTTAGTAATGATTTTATATATTGCTGCTAGCAACCCGCCCACGTTTCACACGCTGTTCATTAGACCTTACATTTTGTTTGACACGCTCTGTGTTGCTATTTGATTCTTATTTTATATCAAACAAAACTTATTTCTGTTTTATTTTACTACTCTTTAATTGTGGTTCAAGAGTGCGATTTAAAAAAAATAATATTAATTCAATTCAAAAGGAATAATTCAACTTTACATGTCATTTCCTTGGCATGTTTGCTGATCGGACGTAGAGCTACCCATTACTCTACAATCCCAAAAAAATTGCCATAACGTTTAAATTAACTTCCATGTCACAGCCATACATTTATTTAAAAAACAAACGCTCTTGAACCTATGTTAGCCTAGTACTTTTGCTGGTAAGTATTTCAGTTAACCTTCCCAGAATGATATAGAACATACCACCTCAAAACTATGCATTTATTTTATACCCTACTACCTATCACTAGAAGCTATTGTAGTTGCTCAAACGGGAATACTATAGTTGCTCTAAACATAGGTGCCCCTAAAGTAGTTGCTCAAACAGAAATACCAGATATACCGTCAAATAAATTAAGTTCCGTTTCTAATCTGTAGACACAGGACCCTAAAACCAGTGGATTGTTATCGAAAGAATAAATTAATAAGTAGAACAAAAGCACCTTTTAACTAATGACCTTTGAAATGAGATCCGCTTTCTTTTCCACCTCATTTTCTTATTATCGGGAGCCTTTTGATCTTGTGAAGTTTTGTTAGGCTGTGGGTACACTGAAGGCCGAATGTTTTGACTGTCAAATTTGAATATGACCGTCAAAAAAAGATTTTCATTATTTTTTTTACTGATATCATTAGTATAGGACGGAACGAATATACTGTAAAATCAGTTATTATTTTACTCTATCTCCAGTTGCGAGAATCCGGCTCGAAGGACTAAAATGTACGGACTATAACTCCGTACACTGATGTAGTATATGTAGATGTAGATGGACGAATCACACGGGATGTGTACAGGAAATAAGTTCTTTTTTGGATTGAAAACTAGTCAAAAAGTCCTCCCACCCTGGGTGAAACGGAAATGACTGTAAAATGTTACTATATAAAAATCATCCTGTTTGCGTTCCAGCGCTGCGATGTCCTTTTAAAGCAGTCCTGTGACCTGCGAGCTAAAGTCGCTTCGATCGATCGTGTACCCATTATTTGCGGATAAATAAAACCCTAAAACACACTTGACGTAACGCAATATTAATAAAAGACACTCCACACTCATCCGGCGATGACTAGTGCGGCCGTCAGCGGATGATTGATGCGGCTACATGCGGCAGTGTGTGTAAACCTTAATGTAATATCGTGAACGTTACGTTATTAGCGTGTGATGTTTTGTTATTATCACGGCTTTTGTTGTTGGTGGGCAGTCTCTGTAAGTGCTCGTTCACACAGAGGTACGTTTTACAGGTTCACTTTATCGTATACGTTGTTGTTCGGCGATGACGTATCTTGTTGCATGAGCGACTTCACACACAAGACAGTATTACAGATCTGTGGTGACCTGCCTACGTCTTAAAGCGAGATAAATACCAATGCGGCAAAGAGACAAGTTATACAAGTCGTCCAGCGCCATCTTGTATCCACACTGGAATTATTCTCGATTTAAGACGCCACCAGGCGGATGCTCTGTGTAGACGAGCTCTTAGATTAATTTGTATTTTACGAAAGTATTTTGGCTCAAGGATGCGGCATCTATCTGTCCAGACTTTTCCCAACTATGTATATGTTGTGGTCGACTGCCAATCTAATCAGATGCAGCTGAATATCATATTTTAAATAGTTCGACTGTTTGACAGACAGTCGAACTATTTGTCCCTGACCGTGAAACGTTTAATTTTTATTATCATAGTTACGTTTTGAATAATACCAATAATATATGTGTGTTTAAAAAATCGTTTTTCTGTAAAGTCGGTTTACTGACGATAGTTGAACGTCATAAGAAAATACTGCACTTACCTTGCTATAAACAATTGAAAATTGGAACGCCTCAGAGCGAGGTAACGCCACATGACGTCATGTTTTTTCGTGCGTGCAGCCGGCTCCATCGAATTATAAGACGTTGTCACGTCAAAAACATTTAAATTCACATACACAAATACCCAGACCCAGAACAACGAATAGTACCTTCTTCTTCTTCTTCAGCCTCTTTCTACCATCTTGGTGTAGGCCTCCTTCAACTCTTTCCACTCTTCACGACGAATAGTACCTAATAATATTTAAATATTAGTACAAATTAAAGACCGCGTCGCGAATCTTAAAGATTTCTCCGAAAAGAAAAATTCGGCTGTGACGTTTAACAATGAAATGAAAGATTCGGCCTCGGTTGCAGGGCTGCGATAGCTTAGTTGGTTAAACGTCTAGAGTACTAATCCAGAAAGATGCAGGTTGGAGTCCAGCTTGCAATTAAATGTTTTTGTTTCGAAAAACTTTGTACAAATATCTGTTCAGTGCGGTAATCGAACCCGCGTCACACAGCGCAGTTGTCAATCGCTCAACCATTGCGTCAGCCGTGCCGTCAATTATGAAACTATGTCAATAAGCTGCTGAAAAGTAACTGAATCCAAAAAAGACAACTTCTACAAAAAATACCTCATTTCAACTGAATTTATTTCCAACACCGATCTAACTCTAGATGAATACGTCCTCTATTTCCCAAAAGGAAATAGACATGACGTAATTTCACGTTCAATGTTCATTGCTGAATTACTGATCGACGTTACGTTGACGTGAAAATTGACGTCAGCTGCTGATCAATTGACGTTGATTTGGTTGTTTCGTATTGGGAATACGGTTTAGTATTATTAACCGGTTACTTTGTCTTGTCAAGTAGGTAAAATATAAAGTCTAGTTTTTTGTTGAAAAATTTCTTAGAATGAAGATCACAAAGCTGTAATGTTAGCGAAGGCGAAGTCGGAACAAGAGAGAGAGGCAAACGTCCTCCTGATGCTTCTGTCGCCGAGGGAGACGCCCAAGGCATTGGGGAACACGAAGTGATATCTAGCCATCCGTAGGCGGTGGCTTGCGGACGGCAAATAATGGGTTGCTCACCGTCCAATCAAGGACCAAACCCGAATTGATGGCACGTCATGTTATGGAGCCATCAGTAATCGACACGTGAACTGCACGCGTCAAAGAACTGCCATTAATCTGATGCCTGTCTTGGCCGCAGCTCTTGAACGCAAGGATGGAAAGAAAAGTTTGGATTTTAGTCACTCTTTGACAATACTTTAACTCCATTCAGGAAAGGGTACTGTCATAGAGTGACTAAAATCATCAAATGAACCTCCCCACTTACTCATTTGATGATTTTCCAACCGAAAAAAATAATTATAAGGTTAAATCAATTAATAAATGAATACAGCAGTTATTGTGCCGATAGTCGTGTCTGCCCATGGCTTAATTGCCAAGAGGATCGACCAACACCTGAGGAGGTTCTCGCTGGGCAGCTGGATCAAGCGCTTGATTCAGAAGACAGTACTCCTGGACAAGGGGGGTATTGTTAAGGGGTTCCTCTCTCAAGAGCTCTGAACACCGGTAGCCCGGACCCTGTTCCTAGTGCTGGTGGACAGCTACTTTTATATTTTTAAATGTTTTTTATTTCTTTTTTGAAATGTAACGAATAAGTTCAAAAACTGACGCAAAATCATTAAATAACTTAAAGGCTTATTGTCTTGACGGGGCCCCCTTTTAGAGGGCCAAAGCCTGCCGGGCCGCGAGACTAACGAATACCACTCCGGAACGTTAAGGGCTATTGAAGGACACCTTGGATTTTAGTCAGTACGAGTCTGACAGTCCCTCCCGCTCTGCCCTGGGCGGGAGGACTCATTTGACCACGAAAAAAAAACGTCTTATTGTGTCATCCTCAATTTCATTTCATTCTCTGTAAATATTGATACAAAGAGTGTACCGATATCAGTCTGGTCCCAAAATCCACATTCCGCGTCTATGGCAACAACGTGTATTTGTTCACAAAACATAGTTTGTGCGACAGTGATGTATCGGTGACATGTGTCAATAATGCCTTGAATATATACTTATATACCTAGTAACTTTGTATTTACAGTCATTGGAGACTTTGGAAGAAATGCGAGGAACATTTGTCGAAAATTTTTGTAACAAAAATAGTATTTTGTGGCATTATATGTACGACTTATTAAAGGTTTTAGGTCGATAAGGTAATTTTTTTTACAAGAACGATTATCAACCTAATATTTTAAACTATTCTAGTTTAAAAAGAATATAATTGTTTAATTTGGTTTTATTTTAATTTAGTATTTTTATATTTCTATAGTTTAATTAATATTTATTTTATGTATTTGTCTTAGGGAATAAAATTTAAAAAATATTAAATTAATAATTAATGTCGTCTGTGCCTCGATGATCGTCTGGTTACTAGCACTGCAGCTGCTAAGAAAATGCAGTCCCTGGTCGGTTCTTAGATTTATTAGAATGTTTTCCGTATATTATAGACCGGAATCAAGATCTGGGTCAGGGAGTCGGCTTACGCACATTATTGCAATGTGTTTTAGGCACACTTATTGAAATTCTTCGGATTTTGAAACATTCGTTTATTGTTTCCTTTTTATTACAAAAGGCGAGGAGAATGCCGATCCTGACAAATCTGAGAATACGCGAAGAAAAAAGGCCTATGAATATTAGTGTTGCCGCTTATGAAGCACAGTTTATATAAAATGTCTTTAACGAGAAGTAGGCTCGTACAGGGTCTAATCTCTAAGCATGAAACCAGTGGTTTCGGCCTGAGTTACAGTTTTGTTAACGAGCCCGTACTAAGAATAAATGATGTTAAAATTTGACAGAAATCTCCTTAAAGACCGCGCCACCACCGCGGGAAATTCGTGGTACAACATTTTTTAATGAATTTTATTTAATGCCATAGACACTAGCGCTGCGTCAAAAGAACTTCCACAGTGGCGGTATTATCCGTCTGCTTTGATTTTACGTTAGCTACGTTCATACATCCGTATTCGTACCCGTGTCTTCGTTTACGGACTTAGAAAGTAGACCCCAGGTCTATATTACTTTATTATTTATTTTCAAGGTGTATATTAAGCACAGCTCTATTAAATGAAACTAAAACATAACTGGTAAAACGTGAGTACATTTCTGCCTAACTCATTTAGGATTTCCCAGAGCAAGGGTTCTCACGATGATTTTCTTTACCATTTGGAGAACAGTGATGAACCTGCACTGGGCCCATTCCCTTTCACAGATAATTATGTGGCTTGCGTCCCAGCATTGGGAACATTATAGGCTGATTACGGTGATGATGGTGATGAGTTAAATTACACGAAGTAATGCGCCTGACTAGGTTCGAACCCACGATCTTTTTGGTAACCATTAGTATACCACTGTTCTATCATTGTTTTATTGGTGTTAAAAATCATTTCTTGAACTGTTTTACAGATACAAATTGAATTAACACAAGGTTACATTATAAATGTTTTATTTGTCCAATTAATAAGGGCGCTACATTAAATCATTCGTCATTTAAACAATGATACCGTGCATAATTAATAAAATGAATTTATGATACAGCTGAAATATTGCGAGTATTCACGGGTGGATGGATTAAATGTAACGTAAAATGGTGTAAGGCATTACCAGCAACATACAGCAAGTTACCATTTTCATTTAATAAATTTTCAATGCATTGTTTAGCACTTATATTTAATTGTCAGGACTTCGCCCGCTACAACTTGAAAATTCGCCCATGGGAACATTCAATCACGATAAAAAGTACCCTATGTGTTAATCCTGGTTTTAAAGTATCTGTGTACCTTTCATCCAAATCCGTAGTAAGTAGTTTTTGCGTGAAAAGTTAAAAACATCCAGTAGTTCTTCTTCACAGACTTCCGCATTTATAATATTAGCAAGAAGTAAGAAAATATAAGATATAATATGTCGCAGGTTTTTGATAAAATTAGGTTTTTGTCCGAGTCGGGGTGCCTCCAATCGTTTCTACGACATTTTTATTTGTCAGTCCCTGTTTCGTACACACGGGGCACCCCGACTCGGAAAGGTTAGGTTAGAAGGGGATGGCGGGGTCTTTCAGACCCCGTGGTTACTTTTTTTTAAACCACCTTTTTTTTAAACAGACATTTTCTGACATTTTTATCATATCACTGAACCAGTTTAGGGATTTGATCAAAACACTAGATATGTTTAGGAAAATGATAAAATCGTGTTGTTCTTTTAACATCATCCGGTGTTTAATATAAATAATACCTAATACCTAATTTTATCAAAAACCTACGACATAAAGATCATCATCATCATTATATCAGCTAATTGCAGTCTACTACTGCACATAGTCCTCCCCAAGAAGCTAATCAATAATCTCCCGTTTTTTTAAAAAACAAAACGAAATAAAAAAAATATCCATCGGTACCGGGAACAATCTCCATCAATTTTCAAACAAATCAATATTGAACGGACAATCTCCAAAAAAATTCCAAACAAACCAATAAATTGAACACTTTCAGACATCTTTCTAGATGCCTTACCATTCTGCTTACACCGTAACTATAAGCTGGTGTACACATATAAACAAAGTACCGCTACATACAATCACAAGCGACGCCGCGTGCTAGAAATATCTCCAGCTACAAGATTAGGGAGGCGAGAGCGTCTGTGCAGTTGTTTTATGCGTGTGTGTGTCTGTATGTTTGTTGTTGTGTGTGTGATAGGGATGTGGTATTGTTGTCGATGATTTATGTAATTAGTTGTTTTTTATGTTTTTTATTGTCATTGGCGATGATCTTTTGTTGCTAATTATGAGTTTATTTTATGAAGGTAATGCATCACTTTCAATATTCAAAAAGATCAGTACGATGCCGATGACGTAAAAGAAAACGACATAATGAATCAAGATGAACTGTCAAAGTGAATAGCATTGTTATAAGTAGTGACATTCAGTGACCAATTTTGTGGCAAAAAATAACTAAGTATTCCGAAGTGTAGTATTAGAAATATAGAATAAAACAATTTGTATCAAATATTTTTATTTCACATAGGCCCATGAGAGCACTTAAAAAACGTCGACAAAAGGTGCTTGCATTCCTTAAAGCTAATAAGATAACCGTGTAATAAAAAAACTGATTGACAAGGTCTTTATTTATCGAGCTTTAGTAGTTATCGATAAAAAAATCCGGCATTCATTTTAGATTTTCATTTTATCACTAACTTATAAATACGATATTTTAAAAGTCAGGTAGTCGTTTCTACGAAACGATCTTCATTTTTCACAGAAATACATTAAAATTTAACACAGTTTTCTTTTTTTCTGACAACTAAGTGTTTCCGAGAACACGCTGCTACGTTACTTTCTTTTATAAAACTTACGTAAGTTTGTTTGATTGTTCTGTTTGGTAATTCTTCCTTAGTAACTAGTAAAATATACTTAAAGGACTTTAATATTACGTTTGTTTTTCGGTTCGTCAATTTTTTTTCGAAAGATGATTTTATGTGTATTTAGTGAGACCACAAATTGAACGTTTGTTATTCTTAATAAAAATAAAGAATATAGAAATCTCAGAACTCAATTCTTGTGTTTCTTTGGAAATTAGGCATTAAGAAGAAGTAATTATCTTTATCCCCGTGACCGCCTCGGTAAGTAATACGGCCTTTTTCTGAGAACTCCTACTTTTATTTTCTCGTTAATTATTAATGTATTGCTTTTTTTTTGTGCGTTACTAATGGTAGACACTTTGCAAACAATAACAAACGACAATTCCCATTAACATCATTTATAAGAAATTATTACAAGTGTCCTTATTATTTTATCGATGCCAAATTATCGACACACATACCATCACTATCCTGACTTGGAGAGCGCTCAAGCGGGGTCCGCGGCCTATGTACGTTTCATTTGTTTCCCAGTCTGCTGAATTGTCTCCTTGCCTAGCCTAGACAAGACTAGACCGACTTATCTACCGGTACATATTCTTGGTATTACGTGCCAGGATGGAAAATGGGGAGATAAAATGTTTCCAGTCGGATGTCAAGGAATGAATATGTTTTAGGGAAATATTCTGACATTTTCAGATATTTTTCGGTTAAAGTGTGACTTTATCACCTTTGAGAACTACACTGGGATCTAACATGATTGTTTAAAAATGTTTTTCTTGATGACCATGTAAGAATTAAGATAAACTCGAAAAAGGCATATTGGTACTTGTTCGGCCACGATCACGATCTGGATCATCATTTCTAGAGTGATAATGACGGTGATCGTCATAATTAAGTATAATATTCCTATGAAACTCTACAATTAGGGATATAATAGGGACATAACTTTTTTTGTTTATTTTTAAAAAACTTTGCTCCACACTAGGAATATCTCCTGTGTACTGGATTAAGTGACAGACACTTGCACTGGCTCGTCGGATTCACTCAAATCGATATAGTTTTTTGTTTAAGAGACCATCTCACCTGCAAGTCTTATATTACTTGAACAAAATAATGTCTGGAATTGAAAATATAAACGTGAAACACCGGTCTGATCTATTTTTTCAATGTATGTTACATATTGTTACATCTTTTCCATCGCTTCTATAAGTGTGATTTCATGAAATGTAACGTAAATAGAACAATGTAGAATTTTATTGGATTTGACCAGTGAATGCACACAGTAGTAGAAAGAGCCATCAGATGGTAACAACCTTTGCTTCTTCTTCTTATCGTGTCGATGATAATCTATATCGACTCGGCCCAGAATTGGGCCACGAGTTTAGCGCTCTCCGAAACGTCCATCAGCTCCTGTAACGACAAGTCGGTAGGGCACGCAGGGCAACCTTTGCTGAGGTCTGACTTTGGATGGGTGTAGGTGGATAAGCCTGTAACAGAGAGGTATCCAACCTCTTCTGTTCCTTCAACCTCTTTACTTTAAGTTCTTTTTATTGTTTTAATAATTAAAAAAAAATCATGTTTCGAATTTTCAACGTGTCATTGCGTCACTTTCAATTCTTTTCTAGACACTTTAATTTTTACCACGGCTCCAACTGCACGTGCTTCAGTGTTACTTTATTTCCACATTTTACAATAAACTACTTATTAAAGTCCGTTGTGTTTTTTAAAACTGCTACACAAGCAAGTACGACAGCTCCAAATCCAGCAACCTTTCCGGCTTCCTCTCGGAGGACGATGTCACCGTGGGCGACATCACGGTGCGCGACATAAAGCCTGGACCCATAGCCGGCCTCGCCTTCGTGGCCGCTAATTTCGACGGCATCCTCGGCGTAGCATAGCAGCATCTCGGTGGACGGCGTGAGACCCTTGCTCTACCCCTGAAGGTAGCGTAACGCCACAAGCCTAGTCTCAAAGTCGAAGTCGGGTTGCTCATTACCAAGGTGACGTCAGACGTGACACATCTTCCAACTACTGTAAAGGCTCACTCATTTTTTAAGCGTACAAAAATGTTTTTGTAAAATCCAATTTATGAAATGAAAATATCGTTTATACTCGTATTATCACAGTAAGTAGGTATTTAGGTCGTGCCGACGTTAATTTAATGTGTTGATTTGATCATATGACGTGTTGTTAGTAATGCATGCTTATAACGTTCATGTTAGTGCTAATTTATTATAATATAGAGAACCTTGGTCTAGTTTTAATATGGTATAATTAGGTTTTTAGAAAATTATGTCAATTTTAGTGACGCAGTGTGGTTTGAATGTAAAAGATTTAAGAAATAGTAAAAATCAATAGTAATAGAAGTGTCATTTTGCGTAATTGGGGTATGAAAATCAAACTCATATGAGTCATTGTCAATCGAACTGCCTTAAAATATTACCAAAAATAAGAAGAGTGTAGAGAAGACAGAATAATTAAATTTAAATGAAGTCAACTCCAGATAATAATACAGTAATTCTTACATTGCATTAAAAAACGATAACACTGATAAACATTAGGTATTCCTTTTCCGGGGTCGCGGGACTGTCAACAGGCAAGTGGAAGGAACGCGATAGATTCAGTACGAGCCTGACAGTCTTTTCTGCTCCACCCAGGGATAGGACTCATTTGAAGATTTTATTTAAAAAAAAACTACAGTATAAAAAAATTATAATGATAAAGTAGAATATTAGATTAAGTACACATTAATCAAACAGACACCCATGATTACTCTAAAAAAATCAATAAAACACGACACAAAAATAACCTACTTCTTCAAAAAATCAATACAAAATAGTAACAAACAAAGATCTAATCTCATTTCTTCAAGCTAAGTCATGCTTGCGCAGTCGGGCCCATGTTTGTCATGTACTTAGCCCCGACCTGAACGACCTAGCGTGTTTACCCCTGTTGTGTACCCATGGTTGTGTAGCCCTGGCTGTGTACCCTGCCTATTTGTTTTTGATATTAAGTTATTGTTTTCAAGTTGAGGTCATTCGGGACCTTTGTTGGGATAAATTCCTTTTGAGATTCGGTTTGTTTGAAAGATTGTATCTCTATGAAAGTGGGTTTGAAATTAAAATTAGATTTGTAGTGTGATACACGCTTTGTGACTCCGAGTCGTGGAATGGAACCCAGCCAGGCGCATTACTTTGTGTAATTTATTTCATCACAACTGTTATCAAAATCGTGAGGAAACCGGCATGTCTTAGAACCAAAAATTCAAAGACAATTGTGAAATCTGCCAACCAGAACTGGGCCCGCGTGATGGATTATAGCCCACTCCCTCTAACAGTGATGATGCCTGCGTCCCAACAATGGGAACATTGTAGGCTGATGATAATGTCACGCTTAATAAAGTGTGTCTTACAATCTTTACAAAGCGTGCTAATAATCACGCTTTGTAAAGCACCACCCAAGTAAGCAATAACGGATCTATGCGGACGACTTCTCGGGATATCCATTATTGTTGTATACGAAAACCTTCTCCAGAATACCACGAACATTTTTCTGAAAATCTGTTCCACCAAACGCGAGATAATCGCGCACAAACATACACACAACAATACGAGTCGAACTGAGGACCTAGTTTTTTTTAAAGTCGGTTTAAAAAATGTTTCTTAAAAAAATGAAGTTAAACTGTGAAAGTACTGTTCAGATTTATCAGATAAAACCTTCCAATGCCGTAAACCATACCTATTTCTGTCGCCATCTCAATGTGATTGAATGATCGGGAAATCCCAGACACATGTTAACACGTTTTTCATGTTTTCAGGTACTTGGCATCAGCTTCATGGCACGCTAGAGGATAGAAAATCGCATAGAGGTAAAGATTTTAGATATTTTTTTACTCATTTTAGTTTTAAGAATCATTAAACCCGTTTTCTACTGTAAAAGAGTAATGAGCCCGAAATGGCTAAGCGGATCGGATGTCGTTCTCATGGTCTCATGGTGGTTTAGGAGCAAAAAGTCTAATTCGCAAAGTGGCAACCGTGTCGCAAAAGGACAAATTCTCAAAATGGCCAATTCTCTTATCATCATCATCATCATCTTAGCCATAGGACGTCCACTGCTGAACATAGGCCTCCCTTTTAGATCTCCACATATTATACCGGTTGGAAGCGACCTGCGAATTCTCTTATCATCATCATCATCATCATCTCAGCCATAGGACGTCCACTGCTGAACATAGGCCCCCCTTTAGATCTCCACATATACCGGTTGGAAGTGACCTGCATCCAGCGTCTTCCGGCAATTCTCTTATAATAAAAGATAATTATATAACATATTTTTTCTCTTCAATTTAACTAATTTATTTCAATTCATGCGAATAAATCTTATATTGACAAGAATTATACACCCAATTATAGAAAATTTTCCATTTTGATCATTTGCCATTTTGAGAATAAGGCTTTTTTAGAATTTGTCATTTTGAGAATTAGGCTTTTTACGCTTAACCGGTAAACCGGTTAACCGCCTAACCGGTCTAAAAGGTTTGTTTTTCCGCCAAGAAAGAGTTCCGTCGTCCGATTCATAGAGTAAGCTCATTTTAGCTCTTTTTGCCTGCAAAGTCATTTGCTCTCAACTCTTTGATGGTAGTAATACATGTAAAATAAGTAAGTCAATAATGAGTCCGCTCCGCTCGTGGTGGAAACCAAGCTTTAGTCATAAAACTTTTTTTTAGATCTAAATAGTTGGTCTTAGTTCAACAGTGGTGTTAAATTAAAGTTTTCCTTTCTGATAGGGGCTCAATCGGGAATACAATAATTAATGTTAACATAGGTGCTCTGAAAATAGTTGCTCAGACGGGAACACCTCGTTAAATTCTTAGTAATAATCATTTAAATTAAATAGTTTATTAATTTTAAGTTATTACAAAATTTCATGGTTGCCACAGAAGCTCTTGAAAAGGACTCAATGGCATGTTATTTATCACTGTGTATAACACGTTATGAGACACATTATGACACCATTTTTTTATTCAACAACAAGGAAAGTTGATAAATCAGAGTGCCTAGAATATGTATTACATACTGAAAATTCTTGGTATAAGTATAATATAGAATATTAATACAGTAAAGTGTCTACAATTAAACGTTTTAGAAGTAATCTTTCCTAATACTATTTTTTTTTCGAAACCATTCATGTATCGTTTATAGAAATAGTTGTCAGGTTTAGGTTTGCCATTCAAAAGTTGACCTTATGGTTACAGATAAAGTTAGTAGGTATTAAAAGGCTAAAGCGACCACAATCACCACGCTCCCAGTAAAGTGTTCTCAATTCATTTTAAATAGAGTCCAAAATACATTACAATAATTACTCTAAAACAGACATTGTATACAGTACGTTAATAAGCCATTAAAATCTCCACACAAAGTCAAACCGCTAACACAGATAAATGTTTTCACTAACTTCTAAAATTCCTTAGAGTCTATATTTTCATTAAAGCACTTTGGTAAACGGCTATTAAGGTCTATTTTCGCGTTAAACTCCTACGGATACTTTAATAGCACAAAGTAAGAATGTATTTTAGTAGGAAGTCTGGATTTTGACACTAATTACAACGGCATCCGATACGGATACTGCTAGCACATTACGAGCGGTTAAAAAGAGGTTTTTCGGATATTATCGGATACGGTAAAAGAGTTTTTAATGTATTTTTATGTTAAGGTGAGTTTAGGTATACATTAGTTGGGTGTAGACTGTAGAATCGTTTGAAAATGGCGCCGCGTTGCTGTGTTTTTGGGTTACCACGATGAGGCATAGGCGTATCATTGAGTTGCAGCAGTAGTAATGTTGAATGATGCAGAGTTTTCAACTTAGTTTTTTTTTCTACAGTGCAAATTTCCTTACATTAGGTTGTCCTTAGGCCACGGGACTGTGTCATCAGGTAACCGGGACCCTGGAACGTAAAGGGCTGCTGAATGACACCTTGGATTTTAGTCAGGGCGAGTCTGATAATCCCTCCCGTCCAACATTTTCAACTCACACACACACACACACACACACACACAAGTAGCCAAATGACTTGTAGGTTATAAAATATTGTTCCATGCGGGAATCGAATCTCCAATATACAGGTTAGCAGATCGATCGGATCGAAAAGGACTGTTCGCCTCTTACTGACTAAAAACCAATCCTTTTTCTTCAATAGCCTTTGGGTTCTAGGGCCACGGTGTCCTTTTAAGACAGTCCCGCCACTCGGGCAGACATTTTGCCTTATTGGGCCCCATCAGTTTGCCGATAACTTCTTGAGACGCGCAAAGAACACAACGCGTCGTTTTCAAAGGCCTTCCTTGATCGGACGGTGAGGTACCCATTGCGCCGTCACTATCACACACAACTTATGATCTCTGCATCAGATTGACATATTACTCTAACAATATACCTGCAGTTGTTTTTTTTTTCTCATAATGCATAGACAATCGAATAAAATAATTTAATTCCTAATGCGTAGAAAAAATATCATTGTCTGAGTTCAGACAAGGCCAATCGATTTTCTATGTGACTATAGCTGTACTAATGACAATAATTTTTGACAACTGTTTTGTATAGGTTGAAAAGCAGGTTCATCTTCATTTTTCCAAACATTTTTGTCATCATTCATCTATCTTAACGTTATCATTGATAGCTCCATTATTGCCATATTATTTTATATTTATATTAATTTTACTCGTAGTGTTGGCCTGTGGATGGATGACCATCTGTCATAGCGAGCTCCCTCCATGTCTTGGAAAGCACGTTAGGCCGTTGTTCCCGGCTGTCATTTGTAGATCTTTGACAGTCGTTACTATTAGTCAGAAGCTCTAAGTCTGACCACAAGTCTTATCATGGGATATCGTATTACCCAGTTACTGGGTTGTAGATGTCCGATAGGCAGTCGCTCTTGGGTTGTGGATGTCGGATAGGTAGTCGCTCCATGTAAAATACTGATATTGAGCTGCATCTGGTTCAACTGGAAGCCAACCTCAATATACCTAGTTGGGAAAAGGCTAGGCAGGTGCTGATTGCACGTAGTGTTTGTAACACTACATAAGCATAATCAAATGTTCTCACTGTAGCCACACATGCCTCTTCTCTGTGAGAGGGAGTGGGCAAAATGTCCACGCGTGCCCAAAACGTAGTGCCCAAAACTTTTCTGCTGTATCGTGGGTGCGTTCATACACATAGAAACTCACACACACAAACACCCAGACCCAAAACAACTGCTAGTAGATCATACAAATATTTGTGGGGGGTTCGAAACCACGACGTGCTACGAAGCAGTCGATTGCTTAGCCACTGTGCCAACCGTATCACAAATGTCACATGTCTTGAAATTTCTAAAGATGTGGCGATTTCCTCACGATGATTATTTCTTCCACCGTTTTGAGCACTACGCGAAACCCAAATAAATTTTAGCACATAATGTTACTCGTACTTTAAACGCTCGGCTTAAAGGGCCAAAGCTTACCGTGGTCGCGGGAATGTCTCATCAAACCGTGACCCTGGAACGTAAACGCCTATAGAAGGATTACCGTGGATTTTAGTCAGTACAAGTCTTTCAGGGGCTCCCGTCTCGCCCTGGGTGGAAGGATTCATCTGCAGGCGTAGCATGGCACCGTAGAAAAGGGGTTTTGTCGACGGAAGAAAAGACAAAATGACAGAACGTAAAAATATGTTTAGCATTTTAAACATGATAATATAAAAAATATAGAAAATAAACGTTCTATTCTTCAATAGTGTACGAATGGTGTCATATTGGTGCAAAAAAACAGTCGATTTGTATAGAAATAACTATGAAATAACTATGTCTATTGTTGGTAGAATAGAGATTGAATCGCTATGCTACGCGTGCTGATGATTTTACCACGAAAAAAAAACGCTTAGCTGAAAGTAAAAATCTAACGAACCAACCGTCACTTACTATACCTAAGTGAAAACGACCAGTCCAATCAAGTTGTGACTATCGACCTATTTATAGTTGGACTAAATCGATTCTGTCTCGGATCGACTAAACTATTATGCTATGTCAATTTCGTTGCCGTCGATGTCTTAATTAGGTCGCCGCTGTCGCCTGTCCTTGTATAGATGGTAAGTGAGATTCGATTTGGGTATTTAGAACGTTTTGGAATGAAGCAGGGTGTTGGTACTTTATGTTGTCGAGTTATAGGGTTTGTGAGATAAGGTTTAGTCATAGTTTACTTCGATTGGATATACTCGTATGTAGCAATTTTAAAATGCAATCTTCCTGTTTAGGTTTAGAGTATTTGTGGTTTTTAGCCACAAATATGTTTACTTGACAGAATCTCTAAAACCAGGCTCTTTAAATATAATTTATTTATATAAAGAGAAAAAAGGCATAAATCTACAATTCTGATTGCAATTGCAAAAGCTAAACCAGAATACTGGTTTTCATGCAACTATTTGAAAATGTATTATTTTCGTGCAGTAGAAAAAAAGAGTCTCCAAGAAACAAAAAAAAAAAATAGTATACGACAACGACGAAGTTGAAATTATAACGGCGCCATATTGTGACGTCATGCAAAGAACAAACGATAATAAACATCATCATTTTCAGCCTCATGTTCCCATTGCTGTGCTGGGACACAGGCCTCCTCTCTGTGAGAGGTAGTGGGCCATAATCCACCACGCGGGCCCAGAGCTTGTTGGTGGATGTCACATTCTTTCGATTTTTTTTGTTTTAGGTCATCCCGGTTTTCCTTCACTGTTTTTAGAGCAGTGGTGATGAAATAAATTACACAAAGTAATGCGCCTGGCTGGGTTTGAATCCGCGACCTACAACTCGTAAGTCCGGGCCGATACCACTGGGCCACCACTGTTCTACAAATAATAATAAAAAAAATACACGTGGCACTCGGAGACTGCCGCGGTGAAGCTATTGCATAACATTTTTTTATTTCAAAAGAATAAAATGGCCTACCGCGTATATTTAACGAGAATATAATTTATTTAAAATGTTTGTGGTGCACTACTGTTAATATACAGGGTGATTTGTTATTCTATGCGGTCCTTGAAATGGGTGATACTAGACCTTATTTGCAACAATTTTGACCCCGACAACATGGGGTCTAAACTGACTGGTTTTTGAGATATCGAGTTTTAAAGGTATTTCGAAAAATTTCTACCTCTCCATCATTAAGTGCTTATTGTTAGAAAGTAATGATGGTCACCACTTAGAATTTATACTTTTCTGATAGTATATGAACGACTGAATCTAGTGAATACAAGTTTGTTATAAAACTAATCATATCTTGGGAAATAAAGTGTCATAAAGTTTCTGATTTGAAGTTTTCTGAAAACTTCCCTTGTCTTTCAAAGCATATTTAAAAAAATAAATGTATGACACTTGGTTTACAAATTACAGAAAAAACTTTCTTGTCTCATTACCTTTCTAAAATGGTGCCACAGTATCCACTTTTAGTTAGTGTCTGACCAGAAAATTAGGGTTGTTACTGACAAGGTAGTAAATCAACGAAATTCGGTTGCAATGTTTTTTTGACCCAACATTTTTTTTCTGTGACTTTTATCCAAACTGTTATCTGATATTAGCTTTTTGAGTCAATGCGCTTAATCCTGGCCGTAATCACATAATCATATCAGGCAAAGTCGGTTTTTATTTGGAGTATTTTACCTATGGACCAGTAAGCCAAACCATCAATTCTCTTCCATTTAAAACTACTTGAAACATAAGTACAATGACGGAATGTTTGTAAACTCTGGTTTCATAAAAAAAAAAAACTAAACTGGCGTGCATTAAAGTTAGGTCACCCTACTGGTAGGACAGGTAAAAATACTCCAGATAAAGCGCGATTTTGCCTGATGTCATCGACCAGGATTTAGCGCATTGACCCAAAAAGCTAATATCAGATAACAGTTTGGACAAAAACCACAGAAAAAAAAATGTTGGGTCGAAAAAACTTTACAACCAATTTTCGTTTATTTACTACCTTGTCAGTAACAACCCTAATTTTCTGGTCAGACACTAACTAAAAGTGGGTACTGTGGCACCATTTTAGAAAGGTAATGAGACAAGAAAGTTTTTCCCGTAATTTGTAAACCAAGTGTCATACATTTATTTTTTTAAATATGCTTTGAAAGACAAGGGAAGTTTTCAGAAAACTTCAAATCAGAAACTTTATGACACTTTATTTCCCAAGATATGATTAGTTTTATAACAAACTTGTATTCACTAGATTCAGTCGTTCATATTCTATCAGAAAAGTATAAATTCTAAGTGGTGACCATCATTACTTTCTAACAATAAGCACTTAATGATGGAGAGGTAGAAATTTTTCGAAAAACCTTTAAAATTCGACCCCATGTTGTCGGGGTTAAAATTGTTGCAAATAAGGTCTAGTATCACCTATTTCAAGGACCGCATCGAATAACAAATCACCCTGTAGAACTTCTTTGTTGTAGGAGAATTTTATAAGTAGGTTTCATTATGAAAACTCCTTTTGTAGCTGGCCGTTTAGAATCAGTAAGAAAAAGTAAATTGTTTTTATGACGGATATTTTTATGATTGCCAAAGTCTCCCGAACTGAAACGATGTTAGACGATGCGTAGTGTCAGGTATTTTCCTTAGGTTTTTGGATTTTTTTTTTTGATTCGGACGCAGCGCCGCGCCGCGCTCAGAGCCCGCGATAAAAGCTATACAACAGCTTAAATTTTTTTAGTAATTTTCAAGACACAGTTGCCAGATAGAGTCCATTGACGTATTCGTCCCGGATCATGGCCACATATTAAACATCTACGGGTATTATAATAATACGGAAGACTTACAATAATCGCCGTTGGCCTTGAATAAAGCTCATGGTAGCTCCGAACGCGTCCTCATATTATGTCGTTTATGTCATTACGTATTATAGAACTAGCAAATATCTTTACGGTTCAGGTAATTTATAAGAAACGTCATGCTCGTTATACTGACAGTAATCATTGCCTATTAGAGCGAATAGGGACCAAAAATATGTTTATATACGAAGATAGATTTTATGATTATGTAGGTACGTAAAGTTAATCGAATATATATGTGGTATAGTACAAAATGTTTTGGTGTGCTTAGCAACTAATAGAAGTCATTTAAATTTCTGGAGGAACTCGTGGTTAAATAATAACAGCCACACATGGCGATCTTCAAGGTTAAGCCGCGCTTGCTAAGATTGGTGTGTGGATGGGTGGCCATGACCATTTGCCAAAGTGAGTTTCCTCCGTGCCTCGGAATTCACGTAAAGCCGTTGGTACCGGCTGTCATTTGTAGATCTTTGACAGTCGTTACTGTTAGTCAGAAGCTCGACAACCAGTCTCACCAAGGAGTATTATCCAGTTACTGGGTTGTGGAGGTCAGATATGCAGTCGCACCATGAAAAGTAGGTACTATCATCCAAATACATCTGGTTTGATGGGAAGCGGACCCCACTATATTTGGGAAAAGGCTACCTAAAAGAGTATTTTTTTTTTTTTTTTTTTTTTTTTTTTTTTTTTTTAGGGTGGCAAAATCATCAAATGAGGCCTCCCGCCCTGGGTGGGGCAGAAGGGACTGTCAGACTCTTACTGACTAAAATCCACCCGTGTTCCTTCGGATGCCCTTTACGTTCCGGGGCCACGGTATCCTGGATTAAGAAAAAATCCGCGACCCCGGCAGGCATTTGGCCCCATAAGGGGCCCCGTCGGTGACGCGTGAAACACGACACGCCACCGACCCGGGCTTGGTCCTTGGTCGGACGGCGAGCTTACCCATTACTCACCGTCCGCAAGCCCGCTCCGCTGCTGTGCCCTCTGCTAATCAGAGGGACACGCATTGGAGCTTCCACCCGACAGGCTATTCGCATACGGGCAAAGAAACCCCCTTAGGCACCCAGTGCCTAAGGAAGAGTTTTTGCCCGCATCCCAGGGCGCACCGGCCCGAAAAACTGGTCTTCCCCCCGGACGTATCCGTGAGGGAACTCCAGTCCACGGACGCACGTGGAGGTTACCTGTCTTAGCACCCCACCTAAAAGAGTATTACTGTTTATAAATTACTTTCACCTTAATTTTGACGGGGCCCCCCTTACTGGGCCAAAGCCTGCCGGGGTCGCGGGACTGTCTTTTCAGGTAACCGTGACCCTGAAACGTAAAGGACTATTGAAGGGTCACCATGGATTTTAGTCAGTTCGAGTCTGACAGTCCCTCCCGGGGCGGGAGGACTCATTTGATGATTTTACCACTACAAAAAGTGCCTTAGTTTATCATCAATGTTTTCTGAAATCATTAGCATAAACATTAGTCATTAAAGAAAACATGTAATAGTTTCGAACCGTAATTAAAATTATAAGTAAGGAAATAAAATATCTTAGCTCGCTTACGGCACTAGAAATGAATAGAAATATCTTAAAGTTTTCTTAAAACTTAATCTCCATATTACACCCTAGATTAGAACCAAAGTAAACTCAGCGAATTTTCCACACTGTTCTGCCAAATCAAATCAATATGAAAATACATAGGAAAGCTGTTTTCTTAATGTTAAATTCTTGGTAGAATTTCATCCGTTATTCCAGAAAGTTCGAGAAAGTTCTTTGAAATAAGGAAGTGACTGGGAAAGGGGCTTAGGACTGGAGTAATGATTTTATTACCGAATTGAGTTCCCTTTTCATTGGAGTGGAGTTACTTAAATTCGAAGGTTTCTACAAAACCTCAGTTCTCAGAAAATAGTTAATAGGTTATCAGAAAATAGTGTTGGGCGTAAATATTTTTGAGTATTTTAAACTTTTTTTAAGATAAGTCAGCATAGTTTATGCAACCTATAATTATCCCACTATTGGGACGAAGACTCTCCCTCTCTGCGGGGGGAAATTGGTTGTGACTGACTACGCGAGCCCAGTCCTAATTAGTGGAAACTGCCAGGCCCCGTTTAGGGAAAAATTGCCTGCTGGAGTCGCGGGACTGTCTCAAAAAAGCACTTCGGCCCTGTAACACAAAGAACAACTGTATGAACTGGTTGGACATTTAGTCTGTTAAGGTCTGAGTCCCTTTCGCATCACTCAGACCTTGAAGACGCAAGTGATAATAATTTATCAACTTTATAAAATGGGGGTCACTTTTTTGTTGCCCCACTCTATTAATTTCTCCTGTATCGTGGGTGCGCTGCGTTTACAAACATAAATTCACATACATAAACGCCCAGACCTGGAACAACTACTCGTAGATCATATAAATATTTGTTCCGTGCGGGAATCGAACCCGTCCGTGACACGCAACGCTGTATTCCAATCGCTCAGCCAAACTTCCTATTAAAAGATACGATACATACTAGAGAACTAGTCTAGTAATCCTTAGAAAACCGACTCAATAATATACCCAACCCTTCAAATACCTAACCCTCATCCACCATACCTAACAAAGCCAGTTGATAACGACACACGAGATAAATGTAACTGAAAGGGTTATCAGTCGCACAATGCAAATAACATAGTCATTCCAGTTCCCCGTCTTAATTATGAAAACCTCGGTGCCTTATACCCTAGGGGAGAGCCTCGAAGACAGCGGGTAGATAATAATCTATTGATTTTGATGACTTATAGATTTGATTTTTAATATTTTACACCTGGGTCGCGAATCATAAAGCTTTATTGTGCAAAGAAAAATTCATTTAGAATGTCGGTACTCGAATCTGCACCACCTTAAGCCCCTTCGGATACGATACCGGTATAGGAGATCAATCAATCAATCAATCAAAATATTTTATTTTACATGGGCCTCAATGGGCACTTATAAAACGTCGAGAAAAAAAAAATTGGCACGGTTCGGGTTGGTCGTTTCCATGGAGAAGAACCGGCAAGAAACTCCATGGTTACTCTTTTAAAATATTTGCTTTTACAATGTCATTGTTACAGTTTGGAATACATAAACACGAGAGAACATCGTAGGCATGATAAGAAGAGGGAATTTCTTATCAAAAGCTAAACAAAAAAAAAAAGTAAATATGTAATAATATATACGTAATAAAGTAGGTAGACGATTGAGATAAAATGGGCATCTGGGAATTTAGAGAGAGACTTGATGGTCTCCCAGACAGGCGACTATCGAAATACAAATCCATAGAGCTTCGTACACAGGCACGCGTCAATTGATACCAAAGTGTAATAAGGTATCGGAGACACCTTAATTGGGTCGCGTTGTGTGCGAAGGGGCTTTTTTTTAGCGTGGTAAAATCATCAAATGAGGACCCACCCAAGGCAGAGCGGGAGGGACTGTCAGACTAAAATCCACGGTATCCTTCAAAAGCCCTTTACGTTCCAGGGTCACGGTAATTTGATAAGTCCCGCGACCCCGGCAGGCTTTGGCCCTCGAAAGGGGGGGCCCCGTCATCATGCTGACCAACGCTCTTTGAGGCGTGCGTGGATCACAACGCGCCGTCGACCCGGGCATGGTCCATGGTCGGACAGCGAGTCGCCAATTACTCGCCGCCCGCATGCCCGCACCTACGGTGGCCGGAGATCGTCTACCGATGTCCGACGCCGTGGGCGTCTACCACTGTGGCTGGGGTGGAGGGAGGACGCTGTCCTCTCCCTCACGCGGCCCGCCTCCTCCTTCGCGAGCATGACTGCTTCGCAGAAGGAGGCGACCGCTTATTCCCACTCCGTCTCGCCCCGCAGCATGGCCTCGACCAATGCTAAGCGCGAGGGGTCTCCGCCTATCACCACCGTGCACCGTGAGGACACGGCGGTGCTCTGCCCAAGCAGTCGTGCACCGTATGCTCTACTGTTTCCTCCGGGCGGTCCTCGGTGCGAAGGGGCTAAGACGTTCAAACATTAAGATAATGAAAGATTCGGCCTCAACGAGCAATACTGCGATAAGCCTAACTGTAACTAAAGTGTTCTGCTGTGAATTCTGGAGTACTGGTCCGAGAACTGGTCACAGTCTACGTCTTCACTCAATACAGTCTTTTTGATTTAATTTTCAATTTTGTTAATTCGCAAAAGTGATCAAAATTAAAACAAACTTTTGGCCTGTATTTGAACGCTTTGGTATAAAAAAGGAAATGTTGGTTAAAAGAATAAAGGAGAATACGAAGACAGAAGGCATAAAAAATGCCTGTCTATTCATTTTGCTAACTAGATTTGATTTTTCTTATTTTTAAATGTGTGTTACCAGATATCAAGCGATGGATATCTAGCACCAGCAAACCTTTCAGTGTTCTCGTTAACAATATTTTTTAATGAACATAATATTCCGTGTAACTTCTAGGCAAGCATACTTTACCGTCAACCACATTACCACTTACCATTAGGCGAAATAGTGTTTAAACGCAATCTTAATCAGTTGTAAAACTATATAATTCAATTTAAAAAAATGCATAGATCTTTTGTTAATGCCTGACTTCCAGAATAAAACACAAAATGTGCAACAAGATCACACAAAAGAAACAGATCCCAAGATAAATTGAGGTAAACGCTATAAAACTTAGCTTTCTTCAACCACCCAGAAAAACCCCGACGATCGCACAAAACAAACGAATTATTCGCATTGCGTATCCCGTTGTATTTAAGGCCCCCACTTTAATGTCGCTGTGACGTAACCAATTCGATTTAGATCCCCCCCTCCCAAGGATAGAGGGGGTGAAATAATCTTGAGGACGACAAATCCTTAGTAAAATCGACGTCTTATGCCTGTGTGGACGTGTCAGGAATTAAAAGAATGGTTGCGGTTCATATCAGCTTAGTGTAGGATGTAGGATTATGGGACGGGATAGCATTACCATTTATATATCGATGGAATTAAATGGGGGTGAAAGGTTTTACTATGGAATTTTGTGGGGTGAAATATTTTATATTGGAAATGTTTTTTTCATCTTTCTCTGAAAAAATGCACGTGTAATTTGCTTGCGGTTTCTAATTCAGGATTTATAAATTTATATCTATTTTTAAACAAAAAATTAAGACTTCCCCTCATAATCCGTATTTATTTGTAGTAGATTTCTAGGATTAAAATCAATAGAAATATAATGTACTTCAATCAAGAGAAATACAATGTACTTTCCCGTTTGTATTTAAAAATACATACGGGAAAGTACATTGTATTTCTCTTGAACACATTAAATAAAGAACATTCCTGATACACACAGCTATAGCTGAATTTTTTTTATGTTTAATACTACTGGTAGTATTATGAGTACGCAACTGTTTCTGATTAGACTCGAAATAAACCCCAACATACTTGAAAAAAGATGGATCATCAGCTGGAAGACGTCCACTGCTGAACATAGGCCTCCCCCTTAGACCGCTACGCCGAACGACAATTCGCCACTTGCATCCAACGGTTGCATCTACTAGTTCATCACTAACTCGAAAATCCATCAGTCTAAACTACCCTTAGGTATTACATCGCCCAAATTCGTCCAGGCCCTTTACAAAAAACGCAAGGTAGTTCTAGCTAATTTCAAGAGGCCCTTTGCACGTCCAGCCTATCAAACCGGTTAACAGGACAACGGAGTAATAGGATAAGACAATCACCAGGATAGAATAGTGGTGGACCTTATCGGGTACCAAACCGATTGTCGATTTTGGGTTTACGGTTTTGATTTACTGTAATTGCGGGTACACTGCTACTGTTATTTGGTCAGATTGCTATTTTTGTAGATATTTTGTTGATATTGTTATTGTTTTAATATGGCACGTACTTAACTGATGTTATTGCAATTCCAAAAACACGCAGTAAAGCGTTTTTTGTATGGTAAAATAAAAGTTTATTCGCCTCATGTGTACCAACGAGGAACTAATTTTTTCGTTTAAACGAACGTCAAAGTTCCAATTTATGTCACAAAAACGGTAAAATAATGATAGGACCTCTGAACATTACAGCCTTGCTACAAAAAGTTAAACATCTGTTAAACATTATTAATTATTTTTAAACGCATTAACGCATGCGACGCGCATCTTAAAGATGATTTTTGAGGAAAGAAAAATTCTGTTGCAAATGGGATTCGAACCCGCGTCTTCTGGATAAGTACTCCAGACGCCTTACCAACTAGGCCATTGCAACCCACACCTGCAAGCTGAAATTCTCTATTCCTCGTTTGAACGCTTTACGGTAGCGTGGCGCCATCTCTTGGATTAATGTTTAACTACTTTTTGTAATCTGTTAAACATTTTGTCTAAAAAAAGTGTTACTGCAAAACGAACCTCTTATCAAGGTCAAATGCTGACAATTTTTTATAAACATGTTTTCAACAGATGTTTAACTTTTTAGTAAGACTATTATAACTTAAGACAAAGATACGACATTTTCTTGACACAGTTAACCGGCCGTAACTCCTTACATACCACATCTATAGTTTCTGTCTCTATGTCCCTCGAGGTAACGTTTCTCATGCCACTCATGTCCGACTCTCTTATTGCGGACGATGTATTGTGTTTCTTTAATGTTTTTTTATGCGGAAGACTTTTATTTGAGAACTGAGACGGGTATTTTGAAGGGTTAGTGTGTGGACAATACGAGATTAGGAGATACGTGTGATGCCGGTAAAATAAAACCGTTATCATAGTTATTTTTTATTTCTTTAAAATTTTAATTCTTTACTGATATACTTTAATTTTATTTATGTACACACATCAAAAAAGTTTGCGATCACTAGCATAAACTGATATGTTTTTTTAATTGAACTTGTTCAATCAAGAAAATAATCTTTGTTGAAAATCATAATTTGCTAAATTATTTGTACAAATATACCCATCCATTTAAACACATTAATTAAACGTAAATATTTACAAAATAAAAAACTATAAAACCAATTAAGTAAATAACCAACGGAAGGAGTGGAGGGAGACCTTTGCCCAGGAGTGGGACAGAAAAGGCTACTAAAAAAAAAAAAAAAAGTAAATAACACTATTACAGAGCATCGAAAAACTCATCCTCAACGCTGTCAGCTGGTAATGTGCCCAAGAGACTGGCGGCGTTGCCTCTTTGTATGGCTATACTTAGCCTCTGACCAAGGTAAAAGCCAGCTCTTGGGTCACGGGATGCGTCAACAAGTCTTTTCGAAATGTCTCTGAAGAGGCTGTGAGCACTTGGACCCCATGGCCCTATAGTTTCAACCCCAAACGGCTCAAAAATATAATTACTACTTAGGTTACTATATTTACGCCGCTTGAGGTTTTCAGCAACCGTAGCAGCAGCGCCAGCAGAGCACGATAAACTTGGAAGATGGGATGGCGCAAGAGTATCGACACAGGTTGCGTCGTTGTTGAAAATAACCTATTCCGACATAATTATGTCACTGTCTTAGTTTATAATCAAAATCTATTAATTCACAGTAACATGTAATATACCAATAAACTCAATATAACATAAACTGACCAAGCGAGTCAGTCAGTGTGCGCCCAAACTTATCGCAAGTTGCCGCAAACTCGTTAGGCAGTAAGTAATAAGTTTCCGAGTTAACATGCTCCTGAAACCATATCTGGTAAGGTCGGGTGCATATTGGAGACGAGACTGGTAAAGCCAGGTGCAGGGATAAAATTGACAGTAGATAATAATGTCGATTTTCAGACTTATATTGCTATTTTAAATTCAGGAAAAGATAAAGGACCTCTTCACAAATAATTGCTATTGTGGAAAAGACACAAACGGATTGCATTTATAATTTCTGTCAATTTACTTGAAATAAGATGTAGAATGATTCATCTGCCTAGCCTTTTCCCAACAGTATTGGGGTCGGCCAGCGGTCCAGTCGGACCAGATACGGCTGGATATTAGTATTTTTGATCGACTGCCTATCGGACCTCCACAACCCAGTAACTGGATAATAAGATCAAGTAACCTGGAACGTAAAGGACGCGTCCACATTATTCACTCAGTAAAGCATAAAAAAATCTTGATATTCCAAAATTTCGCACACTTGCCTCATAATCTCATAGTATGCACGAGCCCTTAGCTGTCAACTCCAACATGGACATTGTCATTTCATTAGTTTACAAGTTCGTTGTCGCTAAAGGGGCATTATGCGAGGTGAGGACGACCCATATTGCGAAGACAGAGTGGAGATTGTCATAACTGAAGGTTATGGAGCTCATATGGGTAATTTTAGGTAGCTAATCAGATTTTAAATTATGTTTTTACAAGCTTTTATTTACTTTCACTTGTCCCATTTGATCCACTTCCCGGTTTGCGATTGAGCTGAAATTTGAATATTGCAGGACAATGCAATGTCATGATAACAATATGGAACTGATCTGATGATGGAGCTGGAAGGTCGCCATAGGAACTCTGTAATCCCATCGAGTTTAGACTCGTTTGATTCCTCTTGACAAGTACTTTATCTGTCGTTTTTTTTATCTATGAAAACTTGTTTTTAAAATGAACTTAGTTTTTTGAATTTCTAACTTGTTCTTAATAACAGAACAACGATCCTTTCTACTTTCTTCACACACTCAAATGGCATGAAATAGTTACAAGATCTGTAACGCGTAGTCCATTTTTTTTACGTATCGTTTTTTTATTTATTACTTGTTAAATAATTATATTTATTTGGTCTATAGTACAGCTTCGTGATGGATATGTTTACACCTTTTATAATGCTAAATTTTAAAATAACTTCCGTGTATACATTTAATATCATTACTATAAAAAAGAACATTTTATAGATAGTGCTACCAGTAAAAAATCTAGGAATTAAATAAATAAATTGAGCAATCATTTGCAACCATTCACACAATTGTATACAGAGCCTTTATAATCCTAACAGCATGGTTAGAATCAGATAAACAAATCCAGGTTAAAGTGTATGACTAGTAATCAAGATTTTATCATTACTATTTAATGGCATTACAATTTTGTTATATGATTACCGTTTCGTGGAATTAGGACAAACGTGTAAAGTAAAAGTAGGCTTTAAAGGGAAAATGGGGTGCAGGTTTTGAAATATATTATTATGTGTTATAAAAATAATAAATAGGGGAGAATTAGTCCCGGTTTCCTGTTAGGTAATTTTGAAAGGAACCCGGTTAAATTGAGTGCACATGGGGGTCAAAAAGGCAAATTTTAACAGAAACATAATAAATGGCCCATTTTTTAATTTATTCAAAGAAACCAATTTCATAAAGTAAAAAAAAATGTATTATTTCAGTTTAATGGTGATTCGTTGGGATCATTTACATGGTGGTTAATAAGGCCAGCTCATAAATTTACGTTGAAACGGTTTAGCTCGCCCAAAGAATGCAGCGTCTGTAACATTGGTGGTACATGCGCTAAGGAAGGGTTATGTTCAAGTGAGAATAACTCCTAAAATACTTACCGTAGAGTGATAATTTTGATACAATTTTATAGCCTGACTCAAATACTTTTAATTTAATGCAAAAACCTAAGCAAAATACTGGGGTACTTTTCGAGCTAGAGTATAAAATGTGTAAATATTCAGTAATTTTTGTGTACAATTTCGTGTTTGCCCACGTTTTTTGGTTCTTTCTACATATTATTTAGAAATTTTTTGCAAGTTTTTGAAAAGCCTTAACATTTAACTTTGCAATAAAGTTATTTGCATGTATGTAGATCTCTTGGATTCAAAGATATTTGCATTTTATTGTACATACCCCAGTTCGACAAATCCAAAAACTAAATGGCCGCCATTCGCGAGGTGTTGGAGTAAGAATTTTTTTAAAAGCAGTTTTGTCGATGAAAATGAGTCTATAATATTCCCTTCAAGTATCGCTAACTCGTGTCCGGACACACTGTATATTTCTAAATACATACATGTTATAGATAAATTACACCCAGACACAGAACAAATGATCGTGTTCATCACACAAACATTTGTCCTGGGTGGGAATCGAACCCACGACCTCCGGCATAGCAGTCAGGGTCATTAACCACTAGGCCAACAGGCCTGTCAAATATTCTATACCTAAGTGAGGCATATTTATCACAAGATTTCTGTATTTTATTTACTTGAAGTATTTACTGCATTTATTGTATGGAATGTTGGAAAAACACCTCTACCATGCACGAATGAGGAATTTTTTTTCAATCAAATAAATGTCAAAACCCCAGTTTACGTTGCGTAAAAACGTAAAAAGGGTATAAGTCATGATGGGGCTTTTGTACTAGAACAAAGTTGCTTGAGCAATAGAATAAAACATTTTCCAAATTTTATCACACCATATCAGTTATGATTCGGCTAAAGTTTTTTTAAATGATAAAGCTTAAAGATCTGTTGAACGCTTGTCTAAGAGTGTAACTGCAAAACGACCCTTAAATCAATGTCGAATGTCCTTTTTTTTAAGACAAATGTTCAACAGATGTTTATCTTTCTTGTGGTAAGACGGTTAGATTTGGGACATATTCATTATTGTAATCATCTGTTTTTTTCTGAATCATGTTGCGGTCGGTAACCTATCACTCACGAGCACAATTTCAGTAAATAAAAACACAATGCCCACTCAACCTCACAATCACTTCAAGATAAAATACAAAACATACATTAAATAGTTATTCCCAAACTTCTTATAACTTCACCATTGATTACCTAATTCTTATTGTCAGCGGTCAACAACAAACAAGAAACTTTTGTCGCAGAACAAGAACAAATCTTGCAAGTTTTATCGCGGGCGACGCCTTTCATTTAGTAAAGATAAGCATAGAAGGTCAACTCCGTACATTGAAAGTACTTACAAAACCGATGAAAACATACAAAAAGAACCGTAATAAATGGGTAGAAAACTTTTCATACTGTTTCAGTTTTCTACTGTACATGGGCCCCTAAGGAGACCAACAGCGCACGATCTCCCGATTTTTCATCCAACTACTGTCAGTTAGGGGAACCGTGTATAAGACGGGGACGCGAAGTATAATGGGGACATACACTCTTTAGGCATACTTAACACAACACTAACGTAACGTAAGCGCCGTCAGGACGTCATTTGCAAGCGGCCATTAACAAATGGCGACGTGTTGGCGCTTGCGCTACGTTAGTATTGCGTTAAGTTTGCCTTAAGTGTGTGATTTCACATCATACCTCGCGTCTCCGTCTTATACACTGTTCGCCTACCTTCTTTAGGTGTTCCGTGCTTTGCCACGCGCCCTTCATTTGAGAACCTTCCTGCTCAACCTCTCGTCGACCTCTTCTGCTTGCTATAGTTTTGGTCAATGTCTTCGGTCTTATGCTGGAAGACCTCATTCCGGAGTTTATCCCCTGACGAGTTTCTTAGCATAGACTTTTCCATAGCACGGTGCGTGATATAAAATCGATGGGGCCAGCTTGACTGTCATGTTTCACGTTTCGGCTTAGCAGGTTAGAAACGGGAGGACACACTAATTACGATAAACGATTGATTAAATACTTGACTATTTAGGCACCACAGCGGCATATATATTTTGTCTATTCTATATTTTTTAATTCTAATTATAATTGGTTTGCTCTTAGCCTCAATTTAGCCCAGAAGCAAAGATGAGGCCTTTTTTTTACCCAGGGCAGGACGGGAGCGACTGTCAGACTTGTAGTGACTAAAGTCCACGGTGATCTTTCTATAGCCCTTTACGTTCCCGGGTCACGGTTACTTGGTGAGATAGTCCCGTGAAAAGATGAGCCCAAACATGGAGCGAGCTCACCCAAAAGGTGCGCACCGACGGAACACAATAAACACTACAAAAACTTAAACATCTGTTGAACATTTGTCTAAAAAAAGTGTGACTGCAAAACGGACCTTATTTCAACGACATAATCTGATATTTTTTTAGACAAGTGTTGAACAGACGTTTAAAAGTTTTTGTGGTACGACAGTAAATGGCGCCGGAATACTGATGTTAGATTTTCTCAGATGTAACCTTACCTTCTGGCCCCTATTTACATAGTGGTATTGTTGTCCCCACGACAAATTCCCTCAGGCGGGCTTAGGAGTCCTGATCCTATAATAAAATCGGTCAACTGTGCGATCTGTTGTTGGATAGATAGATTATACGGGTTTTACTTTTAATGTTTGTTTATTTACATGACTTTTTGATACAATAAAGGAATTATTCAAAAGGGACTGGTAGGCAACAAGGCTGGAGGGTTCACTGGCTATATCTACTGAGATAAGGTTTATGATTTACCTTTGAGATCTATACTTTCTGGAACCTTTTTCAGATTAGAAGAAGAGTACTTACTACATATATTTTGTACTATACCTAGGATCAAGAATTCAAGATAACTTGGCCTTAGAAATCTATATGAATAAACATCATTTTTGTCAAAATGTAAAAAGCAGTTTTTTATTTGGTTAGGATAAGTTTCAAATGAGAGCAAATGTTTGAAAAAATATCTGGAAAAGTGTATAAGTTTCGTATGAGTGGAAATGTTTGAAAAATTGTCTGGGAAAGTAAATATTTTGGGGTAGAAATTTTAAAAGCAATTAAAGTCAAAAGATTAACGTTCAGTTAACTGCTATAGTCCTATCTAGTTGGTGTTTCACCGCGGAATAAGATATAATAAGCTAGAAATAAATACAGCTTTGTTTTGGCGTTACAAAAGTTTCAAAAAATCTCGTGTCTGCATCGAAAGTATATAAAAAATAATAAAATAAATAATATACCACAACTATCACACAACGCCATCTAGTCCCAAGCTAAGCAGAGCTTGTGTTATGGGTACTAGACAACTGATAAACATACTTATATATTTCTAAATGCATACATATTATAGATAAATTACACCCAGACACTATTAATAGAAAACGTAAAAATCTTTCAACATTTCTAAGAAACTCAAAAATATTTTACTAAAATTACCGACAAAATACATTGCTTGTTAAAACATTTGCTCAATCCAAAAACCTCATTGTACCGTCAATCAATACAGTACAATTTGTAATACTCGTAAAGAGGTCATTACATGACCTGACCTCCTTGCTTATTTACGTATTTTATTAATCATAGCCACGACCATAGTACGGTGAACTCAATTTTTTTTTGTGTTTCATAACAACAAAAGGAGTTGTGACTTAGACAAATTATAGACGTGAACTGAAATGAAACCACTGGAGGTACAGTTGAACTAATGGTTTGGTATACAGGCAGCTAATTTGCAACCATAGTTCTTCGTAGCACTTTGTTACAGCGCGCGGCGTAGCAATCCGCTACGGCGTAGCGCATGGAGGCGACCAATTGGTCGGCATTCAATTGTCAAAACAATTGTTAAAAAAATGGCCACATTTCATGATTTAACTAATCATTTTTATTCATATCAACAAAATGAATTTTACCACCATTACAGCCAAAGATGCCTCGTCGCCATCGGCTACCGCTCGCTACGAATTTCAACACATTCTATTCAAAACAGTCTGAAGAACTGAAGATCACCTCCTTTTTTGGAAGTCGGTTAAAAATAACTTAGCGTCACCGTTATCTCACAAAATCTTTTGAGTCACGAAAATTTTTGTGATTCAGAGATAGTCAAATTTTTCATTAGTGCTAATTTTCTGGGTGTTAATATTATTTAAGAATTGTTTTCTCGTACCAATTCTGTGCTCTATAGACAGTTAAAGGTAATTACTTAGGGCCAGTATACCTAACTCTTTCGTTGACTGTACATTAAGCTATTAGGCACAACGTACAAAGCATTGGCTATTTTCGTATAACACGAATAGTTTCCAAGTTTTTGGCATGATGATTCATGATGCTTATTAGAAAGAAATAAACATTATTTTCATGAATTGAAGAATATTATGCTTTTGAATTTTAAACCTTATCACTTGTATTTAAAGACCACAATGCCACCAGGCTTCAATGTGTATCAAAGGTTGTTGACTTCACGGCTTTATGTTTAGTTATTAAAGTCAACGATTATGAATGATGACGATTCAGGAAACTGCTAAATTAGGTAGCAATTATGGTAGTTTACTGCATAAATGAATTCAAAATCTGTTTACTCCATCAGATAAAGTATTGAAAAATAATATACACAATGTATTTTTCAACACATTTGCTCGAAATTTTTTTTTATTTTTTTTTCTGGCATTGACAAGGCCTGAGGTAAGTTTACATTGTTCGAAAGTTAAAAATTAGCACCATACAACGGAACATGCGGTAAAATAGGCACTCTCACATAAGTAACTATTGTATGGCATACCCCGTTGTATAACACCGTGCGTTTTCTTTACTTTTTGTTTTTATTTCCAAAGAGTTTCACATTATGAGAATAAACAACCTGACTGATCAAACCTCCTTGGGTGCCCTTTGCTCAATACGTTGTCTCACTTTAATACTAAAGAGTAAATGAGACGAAAGATGTAGTTCTAATTTTCACCACGTGCATGTGGCGCCATTTGCAAATTCGCGCCATTTTCAAATTAGAAACTTCAAAAATTGTTGCGACTTTCCCACTGTTAAATAAAGTTTGTTTAATTACATATTGTACTGTTTCCTCGCAAATGTCTTGAAAAACATTGTATCACACACGTGCAGAAATTGGTATTTACAAATTCGTGACTATGGTAATTAAAAAGTTACATTCGTCCACTCGTTTGTAAAAACCAATTTACCGCACTAGTATCATAAATAACTATTTTCTTTTTTGAAATCAGTCAATATTGTCAAAGATAGAACGCTTCGAAATTAATTCAGGAGTGGGGACTTGTGACGTGATAAGGCCTGTTAAATTATACCGACCGAGTGACGTCTTATGATTTTTAGTAGCGTAGCTTCTACATAGTAAAAAGTAAGGGTATTTTTTGATTATCTATTTTTCTGACTAATATTTTTTTTAGTAGAATACTCTATTGAGAACGTCCTTTACAAAAGTCGTTTAAAATAATGGTCTTAAATGGCGAAATAAGATTTTATACGATATCAATCTCTCCCTATCATCCTCTTTGTATATTTTGTATAATTCAATCAGACATGCTGAATATATTTAACATAACTCATGATTATTGAGCAGTGCGGCTACCCACTGCCAAAGTTCAGCATAGCTCGACTGTGTTTCTTGATTAGTAATCAGTGATCCAGACAGGGCAAACAATGACTAATAAAGGTCAGTGCGCATTTTAAATTGTTTTCTCTTCAGTTCAATGTTACAAACGGTGCATCCACACCGCCGGTAACATTTGTAGCTCAACGTTTCCAAATGTTGCTCGGTAACATCCGCCAACAAAATGTTACTAAGTGTTGACGTGTTACTGTAAGTCGAGTAACGTTGATCAACATTCGGTAACATCCGCCAACAAAATGTTATTTAATGTTACTAAGTGTTGACGTGTTACTGTAAGTCGAGTACGTTGCTCAACATTCGGTGACAATGTTACCCCCATTATCTAACAATGTTGCCGATTGTCGAGCAACGTTACTCGACATACAGTAACACGGCAACATTTGTTGTCGGATGTTACTGCGGTGTGGATGAGTAACAATCAACAAATAGTAACAAGGAGCCACAAAAGTTACCGAATGTTGCCGAATGTTATCGTGTTGCCTTTTGTTGCTCCACAAATGTTACCGGCGGTGTGGATGCACCGAAATATACACACAGAAACAATTATTATTGAACGGGGTAACTTACAATATGAAGTAAATAAATAAAGTAAAAAGAACATAAAACAAACAGTTTAAAAATTGCTATAATACGGTATATCAATTTTGTAAAACTGGCAGTGAATGGTCCACAGGCGTGTTTTGAAATCTAATCAAGTTGATATTGATTTCTATTACGATTAAATTATGATTACGGATGTTTAGAATACCTTTGCGATACCGTCAATAAAATATGTATGTTTTCAGACAGCTAGTTTTAAACAGTTTTCATGTATTCTATATGCTGCATCCATGCAGACAATTAGGAACTCATAACCATGAAAAACCGTTTTTTTGGTATCTGCATACCTTCATATCTTTTTTGTTACATCTGGATGCATAGCATGAACTTTTAATATCTTTAATTCAGCACAATATGTTAATAATAAATTAGAACCCAAAAAATATTATCAAATGCAGGGTCGGCGCTCGGAACAAGACTGGTTTTGACACGTTCCACATTGGCGGGGGAAGAATTCAGAGACGTTCTGAGTGACTAAATGTCATCCTAGTCTCTTTTACTACACGTTGGGTAAGTATGAGCTAGACAGACATAGTTTTCACAGACTTTTAACGGTTTATAAGAAACGCGGGAACACGACTTATTTTGATCGCTTGACAGTTGACCAACTTTTGAAATCGCCTTATTTTGATAATTTGACAACTGAGTGGAGTTCTGATTTGTGTGACGTCACAGGCATGATACGCATTTTTTCCCAAAAACGTTGGTTAGGTTTGAAACAAATTGAAGCTAAATCTAGAAGTCTAAGCAGACACATCAACATTTACACAAACAGCAGAATAACTCACCTATTTCAAGCTTTCGGCCCTTTTCGTCCTTTCTCACCACAACCGCTGACTTGTACCAAATCCGACCCCATTACTTCCATAACTAAACAATTAGTATGGATCACCCAACTAACACTTATCCGATCCAGCGGAAACATGAAAAACAAAATGGCTGCTCTCTGTATAATCTGTGGCTTCTAACGTTTGATTGTGACGAACCATCTAGCGAAATCTTTGACTTTTCCACGATTGATTTCGCACCTTGTCTTTTGGGAGTTAAAGTACAGGTTTCCTTGGAAAGGAGAGCTGTCTAAGATAACATTTTGTAGAACAATAGTAGAGTAAAGTTGAATCAGTAGACCGTATTAAATTAGATGAAAACTGATCCAATTTGAAGTTTCTCTTGATTAGTTCATGAAGGACATTAATCGACACCGATGACACGGTCGGCGGTGGCTAATCGATGGACCACGCGTACCACGGGATCGATTCTCGCATGGAACAATATTACACTGTTATCCAAGGCGTGAAAGTTACTTATTTACGTCCCGAGACGGGGTTTGGCGCCCGTAACGTAGTGAGGACGCTAATAGTTCGAGGGACTAAATAAGTAATTTACCCGAGGCAAACACTGTGCTTTTCATTACGAATACGAGGAAAGTAAAATTAACAACATTTTTAGCTAAAGAAAAAATGAGTGTAGATCGGATTGTCACTTAGCCGCTTGTTTTTTTTAAATTTTTGTGCTGTGGTCGTCCAGCTATACAGCCAGGATTTTTCATGTTCATTATTTAAAAATTGGCAAAGATTTTGTCGAAATCTGTATTATTTTAGAGAAATAAGTGAAACTAACCAGCTGTCAGTTGAAAGCGATTTTCCCTAGGGCGGCAAAGGATAACTTTCAAACGGCTAATCAGACATGTAATGACCTACTTTTAGAGTATGAGTAATGAAAAATATATTTATGATCTTCAAGTAGTTGTTTCGAGTCTGGGGATCTGTGTATTTGAGTTTAAAAGTTTGTTAGCGCACCCATTACGCAGGAGCATTTCCTAGTATGGGGAAGTGTTTACAACAACAAAAAAAAAAACCGTATTTTTTGCTACACTTTTAGTAAGACAGGCTGTATCAGACTTGTAGGGGAACAGTGTATAAGACGGGGACGCGAGGTATGATGGGAAATCACACACCTAAGGCAAACTTAACACAAAGCTAACGTAGTACAAGCGCCAACAGGACGCTATTTCTGTCTGGCCGCTTGCAAATGACGTCCTGTACCCCTAGCACGAATCACTTTCGAAAAAGTATTAGTATCGTCTTTTTTTTTTTTTTAGGTGGTAAAATCATCAAATGAGGCCTCCCGCCCTGGGTGGGGCGGAAGGGACTGTCAGACTCTTACTGACTAAAATCCACCCGTGTTCCTTCGGATGCCCTTTACGTTCCGGGGCCACGGTATCCTGGGTTAAGAAAAACCCGCGACCCCAGGTGGCATTTGGCCCCATAAGGGGCCCCGTCAGTTTGCTGACTACTCCCCGAAGGCACGCGCGAAACACGACACGACGCGCCAACGACCCGGGCTTGGTCCTTGGTCGGACGGCGAGCTACCCATTACTCACCGTCCGCAAGCCCGCTCCGCCGCTGTGCCCTCTGCTAATCAGAGGGACACGCGTTGGAGCGTCCACCCGACAGGCTATTCGCATACGGGCAAAGAGACCCCTTAGGCACACAGTGCCTAAGGAAGAGTTTTTGCCGGCATCCCAGGGTGCACCGGCCCGAAAAACTGGTCTTCCCCCCGGACGTATCCGTGAGGGAACTCCAGTCCACGGGCGCACGTGGAGGTTTCCTGTCTTAGCACCCCATTAGTATCGTCTTGGAAAGCATTTTGTATGGGAACTTGAACAGCACCTCTGGTGAGCGTAAATTAAACTCATTTTCAGAACATTATACACATAATTAACAAAACTGATAGTTTAATTTACGCTCACCAGACGCGCTGTTCAAGTTTCCATACAAAATGCTTTCCAAGACGATACGAATACTTTTTCGAAAGTGATTCGTGCTAGGGGTACTGATGGCGCTTGCTCTACGTTAGTGTTGTGTTAAGTTTGCCTTAAGAGTGTATGTCCCCATTATACCTCGCGATTATTAACGTCCCCGTCTTATACACTGTTCACTTACTGATTGTAGCACGGTGATCCTTCAATAGCCCTTTACGTACCACGCTCACGGTTACCTAATGAGACAGTCCCGTGACATCAGAGATATGTTAGATAGGATAATTAATTTAAACAATCTAGGAAGTTCGTCATAATTATCAATGGGAAATTCGGCTTGTGTCTCAAAATTTTCTACCATTCACCCCCCGTAGACTGTCACACTTGAAAATCGCTAACTCCACGAACTTTCCCGAACTTTCCCGAACTTAACACTCAAAGTAGAACTTCTGTTGTGTTTGTATAACTACTTCCCTGATTAGTAAACACGGGGCGCGTCGGTGACGACTCGTCCTAATGATCAGCTAGTCAACAGCGCCGGTTTGATTGTCTTGTGTTTAGCGTCGGATACTCGCCGCACATACATAATTTATGTGTCACTTTTGTTGGTAAATGTACATAGGTATGTGCTGCATAGAAATCTTGTCCCTTGATCGAGAATGTTCTGAGAGCGCTGTTGATAAATATTTATAAAATTTTATTATAAAAAGCAAGCCGGCAAACGCAGCGTAGGACGTCCACCCACAAAGTGGGCAGACGATCTTATGAAGACAACAGGATGCAAGCCGCTTCCAACCCGTCCCATTAGAAGTATATAGGGGAGGCCTATGTTCAGCAGCAGTGGATGTCTTACGGCTGATATGATGATCATGATTGTAAAAAGAACAAGATGGCTGTTTCAGTTCTGATTTTGGCGCCAAAACATTCTAATACAACTTTTATTAAGCTTATCCTTCAAGTTTTATAAATATAGTAACTACATGTCCATACATAGTGTTACACACGTAAAAGTGCGTGAGTGAAGATACAATATGGCAGCCTAAACATCTGTTGGATTCTGGCCATGCGAATCACGATAACGAATAAATCGATTGGTTCCCGGTATTTGTACACACGTGTCCTTATACGACACACAACGTTTTTTTTAAGTACATGTTTACACCTACAGTACTCATGTCCTACATAGTAAACACGGGGCGCGTCGGTGACGACTCGTCCTAATGATCAGCTAGTCAACAGCGCCGGTTTGTTTATCTTGTGTTTAGTGCCAAATACTCGCCACATATAATATATGTAATTTATGTAGTTACAGATATTGTCCAAATCTGTAGCAAGCTGAAGTGGCAGTGGGCTGGTCATGTCTGCCGCAGAACCGACGATAGGTGGAGTAGGAAGGTTCTCGAATGGAGACCGCGTGTAGGTAAGCGTAGGGTGGGACGCCCCCCGGCAAGATGGACCGATGACCTGAAGAAGGTGGCTGGCAGTGGCTGGATGAAAAAAGCTGGAGATCGTGCGCTGTGGCGCTCCCTGGGAGAGGCCTATGTCCAGCAGTGGACTGCAATAGGCTGAAATGATGATGATGATGTATCACTTTTAGTATGGTATATAGAACATATTAACCAGTCACTGTGGGCTGTGGAAGTGCACCTGGTTAAATTTAGTCAAAATACTAAACTATTTACATTTATCAGTCTAGCTGAGCTTTGTAAATGTTATTAAAAAGTAATAATTATTGGAGTGGCTTAATTGCCAAGAGCCTCGATCAACATCTGAGGAGGCTCTCGCTGGGTAGTTGGATCAAGCGCTTGATTCAGAAGGCAGTATTCCTGGACACGGCGCGTATTGTTAGGAGGTTCCTCTCTCAAGAGCCCAGACCACCGGTAGCCCGCACCCTGTTCCCGGTACCGGTGGACTGCTATTTTTTTTATACTTTTAAGTGTTTTTGGTTTTTATTACGGTAACTAAAAGAGTCCAACAGGCCTCGCAAAGCTGATATCGCTGTTATATCAAAATCACATTTGGTATAGCGGAGGCGTTATTCGTCGTTCGAGTTCGTCCTGAAAAAAGGGTCTCGTACATCAAACGTCTTGCCCCATCCTAGATTCTGTTTCAGTACGCCACTGTTGTCTACAGCCTCAGGGAGTTACATTTTAAAACATCAAAACGAAAGTTTGTTTGTTAACTTTAGATACTCTCCATGCCTAAACCACTGAACCGATCATGCTAAAATTTTGTATATACGTACGCAATAAAGTCCGTCCTAAGAAAAACAACACAAACGTTCATTATGTTTATTTTCCCAGCAGGTATCTATGAAATATGAAAATAAACATCGGATTACTCAGTATTTTGTCTTCGTTTACAATAGCCGGGTCAACAAAAAACTCTGACGAACATCGTCAGAACGCTCGTGGCGGTGGTCACGCGACGATTTGTGAGCCTATGTATAAGTAGCGTTAGGTAGACACTATACAAATATTATAAAGCTGAAAATTTTGTTTGTGGTGGCCAATGGTATCGGCCCGGACTTGCGAGCTGTAGGTCGTGGGTTCGAACCCAGACAGGCGCATTACTTTTTGTTATTATATCATCACCATTGCTCTCAAAACTGTGAAGGAAAACATCGTGAGAAAACCCTAGAACCAATTCGAAGACATGTGACATCCACCAAAACGCACTGGACCCGCGTGGTGGATTATGGCCCACTCCCTCTCACAGAGAGTTGTGATGAAAAGTGTGTTTGGTTGAACGCACTAATCTCAGGCACTACTGGTTCGAATTAAAGAAAAAATATGTTTGATAGTTTTTTACCAAGGAAGGCTATTATAGGCTATATAACATCACGCTACTGCCAATAGGAACCGAGCAACGGGGGTGAAACAACAGGGACCTGGTATAAAACATTCGGTTAGACGGAATTTCTACCCCAACATAGTTGGGAAAAGTCTAAACAGATAATGGTGATGATGAATACCTTCCTTCACTAGGGTCCCATCGATCTCTGACATTCATCAAAACAGGTTCTACCGTTTTGACGTAAAAACGGAACATAGGTACAAACAAACATTTTTCACACTTTCTCATTTACAAAATCAATAGTGGGATTAGTAAGGATCTTGATCACGACAGTAATAAAATAAAATATTTAAACAACTTCTTAAACCACTCAATATTGTATAATTTAGAATTTTACTAACTCACTCAAAGCCAATTAAATTCATAAACTATAATTTGTTCACTCACCCGTTTCCAAAAAGCTTTAACCTGTCAGAAAAGCTTACAGTCCGCCCCTATTAAAGTCATCGATATTTATTTCACAAAGCTATCGAAATAAATAATTAACTAGCACCATTGTGACGTTCTACTTGAAGTTCATAATCGTTTGGCACTTTAATAAATCGATGTAAACACGCGACCGACTCACGATTTCAAAGTTAATTACAGGCAAGTTTGTAAAAAGAAAAGTTAAGGTACGATATCTTGGGAGACTGCAGACAGCGGCAGCAGACGACGTATCGCTGCGACAGTAGACAACAATGGTGCCTATATTTCTATGAAATACATTTCGCAACTAACGACACGACGCCCGAATACATGTATGATATGTCGTCCAACCGCAGATCAGCAGCGCTCACTGCTGTGACTCACTACTCAGCAGAGGACAAGTTGACAGTTTTTAGGGAACACCATATTATATATTTTTTGTGATCCTTATAAAAACAGCCTCGATTTCATCTGACAAATCTATCAGTCAATCTCAAGGCTGTCTCGTCAATGCAGCTCTTTGAAAAGACTAGCGCTGCGATTGCCAGGAGAATAGCATAGCAGTAGTGCGACCGACACTGGGGTGACCGTCTGCAGTTGGGTTCGGAATCATGACTGCAGCGACGACATGTCGCTGCGACATATCTGCTGTTACGAACTCAGACCTTTATTATTCTTTTTACAAACTAAGTGAGCTTGCCTTACAATGATTTTTAGAAGTCGTTTAAGTTTGTGCTCATTTTCTGCATAAATAAATCAAATTGATCAAAGCCTGGCTCGGTTATTGGCCTAGGTCATAAGGACGCGAGATCTAGATTTATTTTCAAGTACTTTTTGTCTCATTAAAATGCTTGCCATTTGCATTCGTTAAAGTTAAATCAAACATTATTTAAATCAGTCAATCATGATCAATTGACTCATGAAAGTTCTTTAGAAATACTTTGTCTTTAACGAATCGATCGTATTATTTTGTTTGTAAGGGATCAGTAAACTAAACGAAAATATTAAAACTTTAACTTATTAATTAAAGTTTTAACTAATCGTTTACTTAATTACTGATCAAAGATTTTGACGGCACGGTTGACGCAGGTGGCGCTTTGTTGTTTCTGCCTACCCCAATTGGAAGGAGGTGTGAGTTTATGTAGGTATGCATGTATGTAACTAACTTTTTTTTTACATTTCACTATCCCTCCAAAGACACGATATCTTTTTGATTCTGATTTCAAAGGACTTTTTACTGTGTATAAATAGTTTAAATGCAATATCATGCTGTCTTTACTACTTCAGCATTCACAATTCAGTCAGTCTTTCCAACTGAATTCCAGTATTTGTTTAGGCAAGTCGGAGGTAAATTGAAATTACATTTTGTTCTACATTTCAAGCTGAATTCAAATAATTTAATGTTTCAAGTACTGAGAAAATAGTTTTCATTTCTCAATTTAATTACTGGACAGGCTTTAGTTTTATTTTTATGTGGTTTTGTATGCTGTAGATTTATTCGGAGCATTGTACTTAATTAAAATGTGTTCGTTGTCACAGGGTTGTTTTTGTAATTATTTGTTTGAAAATAATGTGATGCAGGTGCAATCATGCAAAACCTTAACTTTTATTTGCATCTGTTTTCTCTTAGCCTCGAAATAGCACAGAAACAAACATCAGACCTTTTTTGTACGGCAGGAGGGACTGACAGTACAAGTCCGTCCCGCCCTGCGTGGAAGGACTCATTTGATGATTTTACCACGAAAAAAAAACAGAAAAGAGGCCTGTGGTGTTCCCAGAGGCGGCTTAATTAACTGAAACTAGAGTATAACCACATTCTCACAGAAAGAGAAAGAAATAAGTAGCATATTCGTTTAATTCGTATTAGAAACAAACTTCCACAACCCAATAACACACTTAATTTTATTATACACAAAAATCATTATTCAAAAGCACAAAACCACCGAATCACGTCCATTTAAATCATATGAAAAACCCATAATTCTGACACATTTGGGTTAAAAATGACATAGTTAGATCCCCTAATTTCGGTCGCGTGCCGATATAAAGATTTCTTTATCGGATTAACGTAGTGGTTCTCAACCTTTTTTGACCAGGGACAAGTTTGATTATTTATTTTTTTGTTAAATGATGAAAGGGGTTTTACAATTACTAAAGCGTAATTGACCCACAGTTGGACGAAAACCTTCACATCTTTCTAATTTTCTCTTATTTTTGGATTGTTGGAGCAATAATTCACGAACGTTTTGTTTCAGGCCATTCTTGTGCCAATCTTAGTTTTATGGCCTTAAAAAAAAGAACTGAGCAAGAAGAATAAATTGCAATCAAAACTTTAAATATAGTCGTTAAAGATAGTAACGTTTATAAAGAAAACTAAAATTCGGTTTGCATTCATAGATTTTTAAGCTTGATTTTGCATTCATACAAGTTGTAAAATTAAAAGGAAAATGTCAAAAACAACGTTGTAATTGCTTCTTTTTCATTTTAATACTACATTTTGTATTAAATAGTGGCCATTCTTCTTTTGAACTTTTCACGGAATTATATTTTACTAGATGTTGCCAGCGGCTTCATCCGCTACAAAAATAAAATTGGGATAAAAACTATCCTATGTGTTAATACAGGTTACTAACTATCTGTGCACCCAATTTCATCCAAATCTGTTAGGTAGTTTTTGCGTGAAAGAGTAACACGTATTCAAATATCAGAAACTTTCACGTTTATAATATTAGAAGGACTTCCTACGGCATATAGTTTGAGAACCACTGCCCTAACGTGTGTAGCCACTGGCTCGCGTTTCTTGGTTTAGTTTCGGCTAAATTGAACTCTTTTGTTGGGGCTATATTTTGTCCAGGCTATTGTTGAACGGCGCACTGGCCACGGGGCTATTGTGTGCTTCTGTTAATTACTCTTTTTGAGGCAACCACTGTGCTTCTGTTTTGTAATGTGATAGTATATTTGTTGGTATATGAGCTGGAATATTTTGAATAGTAATGCTTGTTATTTTTTCTGCAAAGAAAAAAATGTACTAAGGGTCAGTTCACACCAAGACGCGACCATACGTGCACGCACATGTGATCTATTCACCCTTAGGCTTTTTTATGTAACAGTTTTACAGAAAATGTTAACGTAGACAGTAAACGGATTTTCACATAATTTAATTTTGATAATATTGAGTAAGAAACAGTTATATTCACAAAAAAAAACTGACTCATTAATAATTGAAAATTCTTCTTCGTTCTTCTGTAGAAAATAATACATACAGTATTCTGAAGGCTTTATTATTGTTTCACTTGTTTATGATCCCTTTGATCTTTATCATACTTGCCCTTAAATATCCCAATTTGTTTTAAAGCTTCTGTTACCAATACAAGTTTTTTTTTTATGTTATTTTATTTACAAGGTCGATGATGGTCAGTGGTAGTCGCCCACGGCGTCGGACGTCGGCAGACAATCTCCGGCCACCGTAGGCGCGGGCATGCGGGCAGCGAGTAAAGGGCAACTCGTTGTCCGACCATGGACTATGCCCGGGTCGACGCGTTGTGTTCAAAGAGCGTTAGCATGATGACGGGGCCCCACCTCTAGAGGGCCAAAGCCTGCCGAGGTCGCGGGACTTATCTCATTACCGTGACCCCGGAACATAAAGGGCTATTGAAGGACACCGTGGATTTTAGTCAGTACGAGTCTGACAGTCCCTCCCGCACTGACCGGGATGGGAGGACTCATTTGATGATTTTACCACGCTAAAAAAAAAAGTCGATGATGGAGCGAGCTTACCCAGAAGAAGCCTGTTCACTCTAACTTTGAAGATATTAGGATTGTATGCGTTCGGAAACACAGACGCAGGCAGATAGTTCCACTCCTTCGCTGTTCGCATTATAAAAGACGTTTGGAAACGCTTAGTGTGAATTGTTAGTAACTAAAAACCAAAATAAATGAAGTCATACTAATCAAAAACTTTTTATCTTACTAAGTAGGTATGCCTGCGAATTCATAAAAAGTTAGCAACTTCGTATATGTTTACAAAGTCAACGACATCAAAAACATTGTTGAGCATAGACGAGTAACGCCATCTGACGACTTTACCCCGAACACATTGGTTGGACAAATCTCTGAGGTGTCAAACGTTGTTTTACATAAGTAGCTATACAATACAGCCATCTATATGTAGTTTCAGGGAACTACAGCCATAGAACTTTCAAGGAAAAAAAATGTAGTACAGGCAATCAGCAGCAGTTAAGCTATCAGAATAAGGTCTATTTTAGTAGTAGTCATTGGAACTTTAATGAATGTCAAAACAAAACCGCATTGCTGGATTTTCAACTATTGGCTGAGCGTTCAGAGTTGAAATTACAACACAGCAGTGATAATGATGTTTTTAAAAAAAAATGTGTTGGAAAAAGACGGCATACATTTGATACATTAAAGTGCCTTTCGCTACCCAGTTTAGGAGGATTCATTTAATGGCCCATTTTAGGAGGATTCATTTGATGGCCCAGTGGTATCGGCACCGACTTACGAGTTCTAGGTCGTGGGTTTGAACCCGGTTAGGTGCATTCATCATCATCATCATCCACAGCCCGTATTCACCCACTGCTGGGTATAGGCCTCTCCTTGTCTGGTCTTGCGCCAGCCTCACCCAGAATATTCCCGCAATGGTAACAATGTCGTCTGCCCATCTCGCCGCCGGACGACCAACACTTCTTTAGGTGCATTACTTTGAGTAATTTATGTCATCACCACTGCTCTCTAAACGGTGAAGTAAAATATCGTGAGGAAACCGGCATATCGTAGAACCAAAATTTCGAAGAAATGTGACTTCTACTAACCCGCGCTGAGCCCGTGTGGTGGATTACGGTCCAGTCCTCCTCACAGAGAGGAGGCATGTGTCCCAGCAGAGGGAATATAATACTGGCTAATGATGATGATCACCCAAAAAAAAAGTAGAAATCCAAAATAATTTGAAAGCTTTGTTTTTCTTTTAGACTAAACATACAGCTATGCATTAATTACTAATTATTCCCATTGACTGCCTTGTTGGTCTAGTGGTTACTAGCACGAATGTTGAAAAAAAGGTCCCAGGTTTGATTCCCGGGTCGGGCAAAATGTTACTCAGTTCTTTTCCTTTAGGATTTTCTCAGTAACAGCCACGAAGTCACCGAAAGAAAGAAGTTATCCGGAAAACAACCAAAGTAACCGACATAGCTTTCAGAGTTAGCAATCTGAAGTGGCAGTGGGCCGGTCACGTCTGTCGAAGAACTGATGACCGGTGGAGTAGACGTGTTCTGGAGTAGAGACGTAGCTAGATGAACCGACGACCTTCAGAAAGTTGCTGGGACAGCCTGGATGCGGAAGGTGAAGGTGAGGGTGATGTGTCGCAGCCTGAAAGAGAATAATAGAATTCGCAACGATGTCATTCGCCAGAGAACTAGAGTTACCGATATTGCGCGTAGAATTGAATTGGCATACTGGAAGTGGACCGGCCATGTCTGCAGTAGTATAGACAGTTGATTAAGCCGAGCCGACATATGTTAGAGTGGAGACCGCGTATGGGCAAACGTAGTACGGGACGCCCTTCGGCACGATGGATCGATGATTTGAAGAAGGTGGTTGGCAGTGGATGAATGGGTATTGACCAGGACCGGGATTTTTGCCGTTTTTTGGGGGAGGTTTACGTTCAGCAGTGGACGGCAATTGGCTGAATTGTTTGATTGAGCCACGGAGTCTGGATTTGAGTTTTGATTTCCCTTTCAAATAATCATAAGGATGAGATAGATACCACTAAATTGATAAGAACCCACAAGAACGATATAGATACCACAAAATTAATAGGAACCCATACATTTCCCCTCAGATATCTCCCACTTAATACCCATACAAAGTAACAGAATCCGAGTGAGCCCACCGCCCAGTGAAGGTTCATTAATTACGTCAGTAACAAGACGTATCGGTTAACTCTGAGATTAAACAAAGGCCGACAGCTAAACGTATTAACTGTTAGTTAAGTTAACGGCGACTTTGAAAGTCCGTTTGGAGAGCTTGACAGCGTTCAAGTAATTAAAGTTATTTGAAATATAGTTTTTTTTATTACAATGAGTTTGTTTAAAATAATAAAACATCATGAGGAAACTGGCATATCCTAGAACCAAAAATTCGAAGACATCTACCATCCCGAACTGGGCCCGCGTGGTGGATTATGGCCCACTATCTCTCACAGAGAGGAGGCCTGTGTCTCAGCAATGGGAATATTTATGGGCTGATGATGATGATGATGAGTTGCTCAAGCCCAGAAGCTAAAGGGAGACCTAAGAAGGAATGAGCTCACTGGGCAAACTGGAACTACTACGCGCCCACGCGACGGAACACAATTAAAACTGTTTGGAGCTGGAATCTGACAGGATAGTGTCAAGCCAGGCGGCCCTGGTACGATCTACGAGTACCACTGCCAGTAGGATAGCTCAGCCAAAATAGTGTTCTTATTACAAGCTTTTATTAACTTTCACCTGTCCCGTTCATCATCATCATCATCATCATCATATCAGCCGTAAGACATCCACTGCTGAACATAGGCCTCCCCTTAAGACTTCCAGTAGGACTGGTTGTAAGCGGCCTGCGTCCAGCGTGATCCTGTGGCCTTCATAAGATCGTTTGCCCACCTTGTGGGTGGACGTCCTACGCTCCTGCATTCGAGAACCTTACAGCCCAATCTGCAATCAGTTCTGCGTGCTATATGGCCTGCCCACTGCCATTTCAACTTGCTAATTCGTTGGGCTATGTCGGTAACTTTGGTTCGTCTAGGAATCTCTTCATTTCTGAGTCGATAGCGCAGAGACTCCGAGCATAGCCCTCTCCATGTGCTGTCCCGAATCAAATCTTGCAAGTTTTTGATCCACTTCTCGGATTACGATTTAGCTGAAATTTTGTACTTACGTCATGTATATTGCGTGACAATGCAATATTATAATATGATGACAGGGAGCTGACCTGATGCTGGAGCTAGAAGGTGGCCATAGGAACTCTGTAATAAAACGCCGCAAACCCATCGAGTTTAGACTCGTTTGATTCATTTAGACAAGTACTTTGTATGTAAAAAGTATTTTTTTAATAATAAAAGCTTGTTTTTAAAAAGAGCATAGTTTTTAAAATGACTGACTTTGATTTTAAACATCTTATAAGTAATCTCGTATTTCGTTGGATGCCAGTTAAGACATGCGAAGACCTGGATGCAAAGCCCCTTCCTCACCATTCCTTTTCCCTTCAAATTATTTCCAAAAAAATATCATTAAAATCGGTTCAGCAATTGGGCGTGAAAGCGTGACAAACGGCCACACTTTCGCATTTATTTTATATTTAGGATCACGTCACGGAACTCGGTAAAGTTGTGTATGATATCGATAATAATACTGTAATAATTTATTTTATATCAGACAATGTTAGTCCATATTCACATAATTACAATCTAAAAAATAAATAAATTCAAAACAAATAAATAGAAAAATGCGCAATTAAAAACATTAAAAATTGTGAAATAATTATAAACATCAGAATCATATAATGAGATGTGTGATAATACCTACTGTTAAAACCGATAAATAATAAAAGTTGTTCTTGTTGGTCCAATCAAAATTACAATAATTTAAAAAATGCTGTTTTTGACTTCAAAAACAAAAACTTTCATTTAAAATTTCTAACTCTTTCGTTGAAACATTTATTCTATATTCATCACAAAACATGAACTAAACAGTGTGCATATAACTTTCTAAGAAACCTAGGAGGCGAAACAGGTGAAAACACAAAACTTACTGGATCAAGTATCTGACTACCCTCATATTACTTAAATCCTTCACAAAACTTTATCTACCCTCTGAAAAATATTGGAATTTTAAACTCAGTATAGTGTTCTGAAAGTTATCGACATTTTTAAAACACACCCAACTTGTTCTGAAGTTTTATTTGCTCGTAGTGTTGTTACCTTTAAAGTTTTATCGATAAACTCGGAAAGTTTTGAAAACTTTACATTCTGTATATTTTTCATTTGCATGTATGTGGTTTTTATTCTTTATTACCTTTTGCTGAGTTCGTTGACATGAAATCTTTATTGATTTGATTCGGTTTAATTATGACTGATGCGAGATTGGTCTTTTGAGATCTTAGATAGTTGATAAACTAAGGTTTTCATTTAAAATATTATTGAAATAATTATATTATAGGTATTTTCCGAGTCATTTTCTTTTTAACCGACTTCAAAAAAAAGGAGGAGGTTCTCAATTCGACTGTTTGTTTTTTATGTTTCTTACCTCATAACTTCCGACTGGTTTAACTGATTTTGATGATTCTTTTTTTGTTAGATGCAGTATACCACCTGGAATTTAGTTCCATTAAAACTTCATCCACTTTAGTTCAGTACTTTTTATTTTAAGAGCATTTTTTTGGACGATGTACGCCGTGTAATTACATCGTCCAACTAGACAAAGATTACAAAATTCTAGAACAAACTAGGTATTTAACAAGAATTGAGGTTGAATATTTGAATTAAAAAGGGTTAAATAAAAAAAAATAATTAAAAAACAAAGTCACCGACTCCAAAGTCCATTCCCTCTCGTAAGGAGGAATCGTGTATCCCAGCTGTGAGTCCATTATAGGCTGATTATATTATTAACAATGTACACACAAGATGAACCAAAGTTGGCATAGTACTGGAGTCGACAACATTTTTACAAACATGCGTAGTTAACACATGTCTGTAATTATTTAAGTCATAATTATTTTAGACATGTAATTATTTACCTTAGCACCTCATGATTATTTATAATCATCGTGGCATAAGACTTCACATACATAATATATCTATATTTCAATAATTATAATAAGTCATCATCATTCATCATTAACATCAATCTTGAAGTACTTGTCTTCTCATTAGGAATTTTTCTTCACCAGTAATTAGGTGACGCCGGTAAGTCAATGACCTGGTGATCAATGACCTGACCTGGAAGTTGAATAAGGGTTAGAAAGAGACACAGCATTGAAGAGTTACTTTGAAAGATAAGATAGGATGAGAGAGGGGATGAAATCTTTAATAAAAGTTAAATAAAAACCAATTAATGGCACTCAATTTCATTTGCTGTATAACAATTATTTAAATTTTGAAAAATAAAGACTAAAGTTTTGGAAACTTCAAAAAAAATTAAATTATGTAGAAAAAAAATTGGAGAAAGATCCTATAAGTAATTTAAGTAACTATCAGTTAAAGAACTTTTTCCAAATTCCAATATTCTGAAAAAAAATGCTCATTCTCAATCATCATCATAATTATTAGCCGTAGGATATTCATTGCTGAAGATAAGTCTCTGTATTGTTCTCAATAATAAATAACAATTCAAAAAAAAAATATTAAAATTATATTCAGCGACGAGCTACGCACGGCGCTTACGTCCTTCTTCGCGCGACCGTCTAAGTTTGCAGAGCAACGGATCGCCACAAAAAGTTAAGAATATACCTTACGTTATTTTAATCTTAATCGATTGTTTACTTTTACAACGAAAAGTTGCGATATTATAATGGCAGATCATTCTGTTAAGTCGACGAGTTCTGGACTGTTATGGGGATGTTGTAATCAGGCGACGGATAATGGAAAGCATGCGAAATGCGTCAAATGTCTTAAGGCATATCATTATAATTGTCTCTCGTTGTCTGATGATTATAAAGCACCTGCTGAGTGGCACTGTCCTGAATGCCTAAATCTGGGACCGAAGCTTGTCAAATCTGATAATACTCCTTTGCGTAACATCTCTACTACCAGAGGCAATAAGAGGCAAGCCGTTGGTTCTCCACCTCAAGCGCCTGTCGAAGTTGTCTTAGCACCCGACGACATTCTTCAACTTATTCAGGAATCAATTAAAAAGGCGCAAAATGATATGCTTAACAAGTTCATAGAAAACATGAAACTTACCCTGAACCAACAGCTGCAACCAATTAGAGATCAAATAGACAGCATGGATAAATCAATGGCTTTTATGAACAAGCAATACGAAGATCTCTTAAAAAAGTGTACAGCGTCTGAGGAAAATATGAAAGAGTTGCGCAGGGAAAACTCGGAGATGAGGGTGTGTATGAGCGATTTAACTTCACGCATAAACCAACTGGAACAGCAAGCCCGCGCAAACAACGTGGAAATTCAGTGTGTGCCAGAGAAAAAGCAAGAAAATTTGATTGATATTGTGTTCCAATTATCTAAAATTGTAGGAAGCGGCATTCAAGACAACGATATTAAGCATTGTACAAGAGTCGCAAAACAAAATGCCAGCAATAGCTGCCCGCGTGCGGTTGTAGTTCAGCTTGCCTCCCCTCGCAGTCGTGACCAATTTCTTGCAGCAACGATAAAATTTAACAAGTCAAATCCAGACAACAAATTAAATACGACCCACTTGGGATACACTGGGCCCAAATCCCCGATCTACATTACAGAACATCTGTCTACCACCAACAAGTCACTCCATGCTGCCGCTAGGATGAAAGCCAAGGAAATTGGCTATCAATTTGTCTGGGTACGGGGTGGTCGAATATTCATGCGGAAGGCACAGGAATCAGAACACATTCTAATCAGGAATAAGGATACATTAGATAAGCTGGTTTAATTTTAATTTTTGTTTTAATTTTTGTTTTAGTCAATGTAACAGTAAATATAAGTTATTTATCATTCTCGGACTTAAAAATATACTACCAAAACACTCGTGGCTTACGCACTAAATGTCATAATTTTTATCGTCAAGTTTCTTGTGAAAACTATGACATTATAATATTAACCGAGACATGGTTAAATGATTCTGTGATGAGTTCAGAGTTATTTGATAATAGATATGTGGTGTACAGGCGAGATAGGTGCAATAGAAAAAGAGATGGAGGGGGTGTTCTGATAGCCGTATTAAGGGGTATAAATTCAAAACGTATGTTTCATTGGGAAAGCAACTGTGAGGATTTGTGGGTAATTATAGACGTTTCAATTACAAAGTCTGTCCGTCAACTGGCTCTGTGCGCAGTTTATTTACCTCCACCTGTACTTCGTTCAGCCCTAGAACATTTTTTGGACTCCTGTAATACCATAATTGAACAGTCAGGTTCGAAGCTGTGTATAGTTGGTGACTTAAACTTAGGAAATATTGATTGGAACTTGGTAAGCGAGTCCGATAGTGGCTATATGGCACCGGGTATTGGTCATTTGCTAACTGATTTTAGTCATATTAACAACTTAATACAACTCAACAATATAACAAATAAGTCAGGACGTATACTTGACCTTGCGTTGACTAACTTAACTTCCGGTTCCGTTTGTTCTGCTCCTAATCCCTTAAGTGTAATAGACCCTTTCCATCCCCCTATTGAAATTAATTTAAAGTCAAATAATGACACAAGACTTCCTTATAACAGTAACAAAAGAGTAAATTTTTACAAAATAAATTATGATATAATTTGTAAAAGCTTAAGTGAGATCGACTGGAACCTTTTATTTGGTGGCACGCATGATGTGAATGTTATGCTCAGTATTTTTTACGACAAGATTAACAATATTATAGCATTGCAAAATCCCCCTACAGCACGTAAACATAAGACTCACCCTCCTTGGTTCGATAAAAATTTAATAAGAACTTTAAGAGAAAAGGAAAAGGTACGACAGCGATATAGAATCTATAAAAACCCCATGGATGACCTCGAATTGAAACTGCTGAGTAAACGGTGTTCTGTTATGGCTGCCTCTTGTTACAATAAGTATGTCAGTGACCTGGAGACTGTCATAACCAATGATCCAAAACGATTTTGGGCTTATATTAAGGATAAGCGAGGTGGAACTAGTTCTTATCCTTTAACAATGACTGACGGCATCACATCATCTTCAGATGGCGTCAGAATTTCAGAAATGTTTGCTGCTCATTTTTCTGCAATGTACAGTCAACAAAATGTGACTCCTTCATCTCCTTCAGAATACATGCAGAACATGTTAGCTTCCAGTTTACCTTTGACAGCACCTATAATTGATTTTGAAACCTTGCTCAACAAAATGAAAGCTCTGGATCGTCGAAAAGGCGCTGGACCCGACGGAATCCCCCCTTATTTTGTTTCGATGTGTGCTTCGTCTCTGGTTTCTCCTTTGTTACAAATATTTAATAAATCACTTGACACAGGCATTTTCCCAAATTTTTGGAAGGTAGCGCAGGTGGTACCAATTCATAAAAGCAGCGATCGTGACTATGTAGGTAACTATAGGCCTATTTCAATATTGTCTACCTTCGCCAAACTCTTCGAATCCTTGATTTGTCCGTATGTTCAGTCTCATTTGAAACTTTACCTCAGTAACTCTCAACATGGCTTTGTGAGTTCCAGATCTACATGCACGAACCTAGTGACTTTCACGGAGACCTTGGTTAGTGCCATTGACTCGGGAAAGCAGGTAGACGTGATATACACCGATTTTAGTAGAGCCTTTGATCGTGTTCCGCACAATATACTTATGTATAAATTAAACGCTTACGGTATCACTGGCTCCCTCCTTGATTGGTTTAATTCCTATCTTGAAGGTCGAACCTTTTTTGTTGCCCTCAATGGCTACCGATCGGGTTCCTACAAGGTTACATCTGGTGTCCCTCAGGGAACACATGTTGGTCCAGTCATGTTCAACTTATTTGTCAATGATCTCCCTAATGAACTAAAATTCTCCGAGTGTTTCATGTATGCTGACGATTTAAAATTTTGCAGAGTGATTGAGTCAGATCTTGATGTTGGGTTGCTACAGAGAGATATTGATACCTTAGTAAAGTGGTGTGATAATAATGGTATGAGCTTAAATATCAACAAGTGCTATCATATCAAATATACCAGAAAAATAAATATAACACAATCTACATATTATATATGTGGCACTTCTGTGCAGGAAGTGGAGCAGATGAGGGATTTGGGGGTTTTATTCGATAGGCAGTTAACATTTATACCTCACATTGAAAATGTAGTTAAAAAAGCCTCTAGAATGCTTGGATTTGTGATCAGGAATGTAACCTGCTTTCGTCGCTGTAGGACTAAAATCTTACTTTATAATTGTTTAGTCCGTAGCACATTAGAGTATTGCAGCACTGTGTGGAGACCACATTATGCCACCCACACACTTAGATTAGAAAGGGTCCAAAAACGTTTTCTCTGGCACTTGGCTTACTCTTCCGGGATAGCTAAAAAGAAACGATCGTATAAAGAGAGACTCCTGCATTTCAAGATGATATCTCTACAAAAAAGAAGAGATTTATTAGATGCATCGTTTTTATTCAAAGTTCTGCGATATCAAATTGACTGTCCGCAGTTACTGAGCAGGTTCAAACTCCGTGTGCCTACAAAGAACCCACGAGTTCCTATAACCCCATTACGTCCTCCTTTACGCAGAACCGTTCTAGGCGCTAACTCTCCTATAGCCCGTCTGTGCAAATTATTAAACAGCTGCAGTAATCTGATCGACGTGCACTCGGACTCACTTACTAAGTTCAGAAATATTGTGTATAATAAGTGAAATGTTTCCACGAATTTCATATTGGTCACATACTTGTTTGTTTTTATTTTTAATCTGTATTTTATGATTTCGAATTTAATTTTGTCTGCATTTTAATTTAATTTTTAATTATTATACCTATGACTGTAATTCTAGTATGTTATTATATTCAAATTTTCGTTTTTAATTTTAACTATAATTCTGTTTAATTTCATTTTGTCTGATTTTATTTTTAATTTTAATTCAATTTGGTTGTGATAATTATCCGCACGAATTTATTCGATTACGTTGTCGGTTATTATTGTTATTAATTGTTTTTAATTATTATTCTATTTAAATTATTTGATTATGTTCTGTTGAATGTTTATTTCTGTAGTAATTTTATTGTTTAATTTATTAATTTTTAATAATTATTTTGTATTTAGTTTACTTTGATTTTATTACGATTTTAATTCAATTAGGTTTTATAATTTTAATTTTATTTCTTCGTCAATTTTTGCCTGTGACTTTTGTATTTTTTTATTTCAATTTTTTGTTTCAATCTGGCACGAGGAGCTTGATTGTTCCGTGTATCAAATATCCTGTTATTTATACATTTAATCAATAGGTATGTAGTGCATGTTGTGCTTACCTGTAAGAGATTGATACACTAGACCCGAATTGTATTAATATAACACATAATTGTTTGAGTGTACTCAATTGTTGGTGAGCCAAATAAATAAATAAAATAAAATAAAAATATTCAATCTTTAAAATATAATAGCAAGATTTTATGAAAAATCTCTGAAAAATAAACATCATCTGGTCTTATTAAAATATTTTCTAAAGCATGTTTGTAGTTCCAGAGATCATCAAATCCAAGCAAAACTCACATAACCTATTCTCAACAAAAAATATATCCAAAGAAAAAAATAAAGCTACGTGAAAAAGTACACGCACATGTCACCAATATATATGTAAAGTGCGGTGGTGCGCGTCAGGTATCCGTCACCGTTGGATAAATATCTCAAGAGTGGAAACCCTGCGCGAAACGTGCCAGCCTAGCCCGCTGCAGTAGGGCGACGTTCATATAGACACCAAATATTTATTTAAATGTCACTTTTGATTCCGCCATCTTTGATTTGAAAAATGTTTGTGACGTCTGCATTTGATGGATTGGTGCATGCAGTTATGTCAGTAGGAAAGTGTTCTTTTTTTGAAATTTTATTTTATTTTTTATTACTGTAGCTTTGATTATAAAACGAAGATATTTTACCTTTTTGTTTTAAAAAAACGAGTTCAGTTTCACACAGACATTCAAGAAAATAAGAAGAAAAAGATAAGAAGTTTCGAGAATAATGTGGAAAAATAAAACAAACCGTTATGAATCCTAAATTAAGTACAGTGAACATCAAGAAGTTGTAATTTGCACGAATATATGATACTTAAAAATATCATCAACTTTTACGAACACTTAGATAAAAATAACAGACTATTTTGATTACTGCAGCTTATTTCACGTAATAGAACAAAGCGTATCACTAAAAAAATATACCAAGAACTCATTGAATTTTATGTCCTTTTTATTAAGAAAATAAAATTTTATCTGACAGAGCCTACTTCGGTAACCACGGCTTAACAAAGTACGCATACGGCAATGCCTACTGCGCATGTCCGTGCCTCACTCATTCCGGACTATTTGTTTTGTCGTTACACTATCAAAAAGCTTCGGATTGCTCGCATAGTAGCATCTTCCTTGCTAATTGGGCGATATCCGAACGTTCCTTGGCTGTCAACTAGCCCGTAGTGTTGTGTGCAAGTGTGTGCGTATCCGACCGCGTGGAATCAATCAGCCGTCTGTCAAGAGTTCGCGCCAATAGTTGACGTTTGGCCGCGTGCGGTCCGACGTTCGGAATTTGAATAACTTGACGTTTCGTGAGTACTCTTTACCGGTAATTTGTGGAGCTTGTCGGGTAAACATTCGCACCTGTGCTATCCGCAATACGACAGCCGCAGAATCTAACACTACTTCCAGTTAAAGTTTTGTGCATCCTCGGACTTAAACTCGTACCAGAACTTTGAACTTTTAATTTAAAAACATTTCGAATTAGTGTTCGCCCAGTTAAAAACTAAAAGTCTTCTTTGCTGACTCAAGATGAATATAACGTCTACGACGGACGGTGAGTATGAATTTTTTAAATTGCGAACATCTGCAATGTAAAAGTACCTAATTGCTTGCATTCCCTAGATGCGCACCTCTGCGGAATTCGCTCCACACACCGAATTGAACTTTAAAACTGCCGCATTAGGACGAAATTTTATCAGCAGCTGTTTGTCATTTCTTTTAATCGTTTGAACTTTATCGTTGTAGTAATAAGGTTGAGAATTGTGTGTTATTCTTGTTAGCTGTCATTAGGTATGGTGATATATCTTTGCGCGTTTCCGAGCCTAAATGAATGTTTGCGTGTGTGGATGTTCAGTGTGGTTGGGTTGCGGTATTTATTATTGTTTTTAGTCTCAAATTGCTTTTGTCAGGCGAATGTTATCTTTGTTGAGCAAACTTTGTAACATTAATAGCATTATTACGGGATCTACGAAGAAAATGGGGTCGAAATAGAAGTGAACATTGCTTCTACTTTGCTGGCATTGCAGATTCTGAATATTTAATGGTTCTGACCAAGTTGGGTAGTCCTAGTTCTAGTATGCAAGCGGTCAATCAAAGTCACAAGTAAACCATTAAAAGATTGTATTATATTATTATGTAAGCTCAAGCTACATTGTTTATATTACATATCGCACATGACAACATAAACAGTCCTAACTCAAAAAATGGCCGAATTGACTTAAGATTACCTACGGACCAAGTAATTTTTAATCTACATACTGACAAGACACTCATGTAAAAAAGTCAATTTTTGTAAGAGTTATGAACATAAAACACTTTATTAACTACCGCCGCATTCAATACTTGCGCCAGGCAACAACGTACTTTCTTAGTTAGTGTTCCGGCGCCGTTCGATCGCACGCGCCGCTGGGCGCGTAAACCAAATAATACGCCGCCAAAGTGGGAATTTCGCCGAGGTAAGAAAGTCTAAAAAGACACTTTAGAGATATGACTATATCGACTGATGTTAAATTATCTATAGCTGTGTATTATTTTGAGTTAATACTGTTTTGACTTTTTAATTTCTGCATATTTAGTAGGAACGTTTTGTATTATTTGTTTTATGACTGTTTATCAATCAAAACTTTCGTGTTATGACTGTATTCACTTTTCAAACAATATGTTTTCACGTGTATCATCTTTGTTAGGACAGTTTAAGATTTTCTGTTGTCCAAGTTTTAGCTCAATGAATATTGTACTAAGAGGTAGGTAACTACACTGTGACGTGGGTATGTGAATAAAATAACAGTTAAAAATTTTACAATGTTTATTCACATCCACTGAAGGTAGATGGTGAGCAGGGAGTGAGTTCAATATCGAGCGTATTGAGTCGTAGTTAGGTAGTTAGGTAGAAAAACCACTATCCTGATAGTATTCGACGGAAGTGGGTAGGCGACTCTCAGTTTCTTCGATCTTCGACGGCCCGATAAGATGCAGGCGGACAGGCAGCTTCTGTCCCCCCTTACCGGCAGGTAGACCGCCGACTCGATGAGTTGAGGGTAGACGGGATCACTATTCGGTTGTAGGTGGCACACGAGGTGACTCTAGGTACAGGTAGGGTACCTAAGGTATATAGTAAACCCTGGCATAGAAACCCCTCTGTGGTTCACTGAATTTAATTTTGATTTAATTTACTTAAATTCATATTTATTTTAATTTAATTCGCTCAGAATAACGATGGTTTAAAGTATCCGTAATTAGTTCGTAGCGAGACAATTATGACGGCTATTGTAGTTCAAAGCTGTAGTACGTAATGTGCTGTCACCCCCGCGTTCCTCGTTTTAAACCGCGAGCGCCTACCTACAAATCAAAAAGATGGGTGGAAGTTTGGTTGCAAAATACTAGTTATGTTTCGTTTTACGTAGCCTTTGTTTATTTTAAGTTAAAATAACGTACTACGTTACAGTACCCCCCTTTTTAGCGTAGGATTTTTCCTAGGGAAAATCCGCTGCTTCACTCATGGTAACATCTGATCTAGGATACACATTTTTACGTCTTTCATCCATAATCTGTCATTCATCACCTTACATTCACATTTCAATCACAAGCCGACAATACATTAGAGTTGTCTATCCGCTTCCTTTCAACCAGAGTATTCTGTATTTAGAGCACAAAACACTCACCCAGATCATCTGTGGCTGTTAAAATATTTAGCGCGAAACAGAGCGATTACTAACTACACATAACCATTATTTAATAGGTAGAAATATTAGAGAAGATAGATAAACAAGTTATGTTTTTGGTTTTGGCTTATTTAAAGAGTAACCAAGCGCTCCTGCATAGGCTTGTTTAGAGAGTTGCGACCGCTCTGAAGAAGCAATACCAATGGTGTAGACCATTAGTATTACATAACTAAAGAGATCGATGGGGTAGAGCCACGATCAATGACAATCGGTGTAGGGCTGATAGTTATAATATACATAATAAAATACAATGAATGGGGTAGGCCATCATTATAGGTTTGTAACTATTGGGGTAGACCAAAAGTAACAAGAAAGAAAAGATATGGTCAAGTGTAGTAGTTATAAGTAGGTAGGTAGTGAAGGTGGTATAGGTTTGGTATAGTTAAAAAAAATATATTAGGGTAAGATTTACTGTAATTAGATTTAAGAAGGTTTCATTTTATGATTATCAAATTTTGAGTTTAAGTAGTAATTATGATAAAACTATAAGAATCCAGATAATTAAGTAGTTAGTGAATTTAAGTTACGATTTAAAATTATTTTTATTTATTCTTTGTAATTAATTTGTTTCTAGACAATATAACCAAGAGTAGCGATAAAAAACGTAATAGGATAAGACATAGTGAGAGAAAAAATAATTTAAAAGTTCCGGCAGCGAAATGAGTGTTGAATAACTATCAATAAAAGCGCAATACAATAAGTTACACAGTTGGAAACATTAAAAAAAAGTGCAAAATCAGATACACATCAATAACGCAATATGGTAACATTTTATTTAATACAGCGATAATTTACTATAATTGGTGGGTTTGAACGGGAAAGAGAGATTTAAAACGAAATTTTTCATTTAAACGCAGGAAATAGAGTCATAACTACGAACTTTTTTTTTAACAAGAGAAAAATGAAACTTAATCACAGATATTTTACGTTTTTATTATTTAAATGGTAAAAGCATTACCTAAATAACATTTTTTCCTTTGCAATCATTAACGTAACTTCAATAGTTTTGGTTCTATGATTTTTTAAACTTTCAAATCGCTTTTACTCGAAATGTCTAATTTTGAGTTATGACAGTATAAGTTGTCATGTGCGATATTATTTCTACTCCTCCACTATTATTTTCTGATTAATTTCCCTGCAGGATCCAAGACAGGTAAATTTATTGTCCGGGACACGTCGAGCTTCATTGTCTCGGCGCTTTTCTGGTAGTTGCCACTGTTGATTCTGGCTTTCAAGAGTTGCAATGGTTTAAGAATAGTGTGGTGGGTTTGTCCAAATTAAAAAAAATAATACAATGTTTATGCTAATAAACACAGTCTGCGGTCTAAAGGGGGGAATACGTTGACATTGACATTTGTTACGAATGAATTCTTGATAAAATGTACTGCAGGTTTATGTCACTGGCTAGAGAACAGAAGATTAACTTTTTAGCAAAAATCATACATTCAAACAAATGTACAGACTTGACACGATGGTTTCCAAAGAATTTAGTATTTGACAACCTGTGTTGACATTTTTCGTGGATTTTTAGTGATCAACCATGTAGGTAGGAATTGGACTTTTGTAAGAAAAAATACCTAATAGAATAAAATTTTAAACCACTCTTTAATTTTGCATTATTACTGTACTTCAAAGAGGTCCATAAACGGGTAGGTCTCATAACATAGCATTTTACCAGAGAAAAATAAACATTAAATAGTGTACAAAACGGTTCCTAATCCACAGTGGAACTTCTGGATCAACCTCTATAGTGGTTTGAACTGCAGTATGGGGCGGGGAGCTCACGACATTCGGGTTGCCCAAACCATTCCGAACAAGACACGAGCCTGCAAACTTTTCAAGATTATACCTTCTAACTTCAAGCCGTTATTACATTATTTGATGGCAGGAAGAAAGCCATCGCGAGACTGTCTCATCAGAAAACCATGACCCTGGAACGTAAAGGGCTATTGAAGAATCACCGTGGATTCGTATCAGTGCATGTCTGATAGTTCCTCCACAGACGTCCAGACAGTCAGTCCTGGGTGGGAGGACTCATTTGATGATTTTAACACGATAAAGAAAAGAAAGCAGCCCAGTGGTATCGGCCCCGACTTACGAGTTGTAGGTCATGGGTTCGAACCCAGCCAAGCGCATTACTTTGTGTAATTTATTTCATCACCACTGCTCTTAAACGGTGAAGGAAAACATCGTGAGGAAACCGGCATGTCCTAGAACCAAAAATTCGAAGACATGTGACATTTACCAATCCGCATTGGGCCTGCGTGGTGAGTTATGGCCCACTCCCTCTCACAGAGTGGAGGTCTGTGTCCCAGCAGTGGGAACATTAATAGGCTGATGATGATGAACACGATAAAATGTTACGGAGCCTGGACTTTTGGATCATCAGGTCAATTTCAAGAACTTTTTTTTTAATGGGCTTTTCTTGGCCACCATTCGGCCTAAAACTAAAGATGTCAGCTAAGATGGAGTGAGCTCATCCACAAGGACTTGAATTCACCGCGTGCGCACCGATGGAACACTCAGACAGTGTGGTGGTTGCCAGCCAGACAGCCCTAGTGAGGCTGCTACAGTAAGTGAGATCACTCAGGAACTTTATTAAGTAGAGGATAAAAGTGATTTGAAAAATTCCAACACGTGGGGGTCCAGAATCATGTCCTGGACCCATGGTATCTGTTTGTGCGTCGATGTCTCTTACACCCTGTATACTAACTGTATTTCTACCTATACAACTTTCTCCAACAAATAAAATGATACCAAGCCTCTTATCAGTGAAATTACATTCGATTTTATTTCCCGGGTTTTCTCGCGACGTTTTCCTTCTATCCGTTTTAGTCTTAGTGATAAATTGTTTACTTCCTTCTGCGAAAAACATTAAAGGGCCGGGTTCGAACCTACGAATTTGGAGTTGTTTTTTTATTACATTTCTTATTTTTTGTAATTTGAATATTATAATTAGATAAAGATTGGCGCAGTGGCTGAGCAATTGGACTGATGCGCTGCGTGTCACGGGGTCGAAAATATTTGTATGATCTACAAGTAGTTGTTTCGAGTCTGGGCGTTTGTGAATGTGAGTTTAAATTTTTGTAAACGAACCCACGATACAGGAGAAATTCCTAATGTTTTGGTTAAATAATAACGGCGAGCCTCGTGAGTTTGCCCTGGGATCTGGAGGCGACTGCCCTCCAGCGCGTAGAGCTCCGGCGCGATCTCAGGGAAGTATGGAGGGGACGACTGTCGCAACCGAGGTCCAGGCACTCTGCGATAGCGACGGTAAGACCCTTCTTTGAGGAGTGTCTGGATAGGCGTCACGGCGCCGGCGTCCTCATCTACCGCATGACGCAGGTCCTCACCGGACACGGAAGTTTCGGAAGGTACCTGTGTCTGATAAGGAGTGAAGAAACGCCTGCCACTGCGATGATCGCCCGGAGGACACGGTGGAGCATACGGTGCAGGACTGCCGCGCTTGGGCAAAGCACAGCCGTGTCCTCTCGGCGGCGATAGGCGGAGACCTCTCGCGCACGGCATTGGTCGAGGCCATGCTGCGGGGCGAGACGGAGTGGGAAGCGGTCGCCTCCTTCCGCGAAGCAGTCATGCTCGTGAAGGAGGAGGCGTGCCGCGTGAGGGAGAGGATTGTGTCCTCCCTCCACACCACCCGTGTGGTGGTGCACTCAAGGCCTGTCAGCATGATGACGGGACCAAAGCCTACCGGGATCGCGGGACTTATCTCATTACCGTGACCCCGGAACATAAAGGGCTATTGAAGGACACCGTGTATTTTAGTCAGTACGGGTCTGAAAGTCCCTCCCGCCCTGCCCTGGGGGGACGACTCATTTGATGATTTTACCACAAAAAAAAGCCGGTAGCTAATCTCCGCTGTTTGTTTATCCTTATTTTATTTTTAGGTGGATATAATCGTGAAGTTCAATCACCCTGTGGGTGGAGCATAAAAGGACTCTTACTGACTAAATTTCACACTGTTTCATCACATGTCCTTTGCTTTCCAGAGCCGCAATGCCCCGTAGACAGTCCCGCGAAAAACCCACTGTACCATTTTAACCGAATCTTGAGTACGTTTTTACAATGGTGAGTCCTGTCTCCTACCCCATACTTACTCTTACAAAACAAAAAAAAACATAATAATTTCTGGCTAAAGGGATTTGACCCTTATCCCCACGACATAAACATTTTTACGACGTTTCATATCACGTAAGTAATGATGAGTGGCGTACCGCGCTATTCGCACAAATACGCACAACTACACACGATTACGTGCAAGTACTTGCGAAGACGTGTCATAATGTGCGAATACTTGTGGGCACGTGTGATACTGCCTTTATGGCATGATGTTAACACTAGAAAATTATTATGTGTAGTATCGTACTTTAGTTCATGAGAGTTCTAAGTTATTGCTGTGTTTCTGAGTAAGTCTAGGATAAGAGATCTGATGCTGGGTGTCTTTATTTTTGTTGTTCAGTAAACGAGGTTGTAAAATGTATTGTTGATAATAAAGCAGATCACAAGTTTTGATGATAGCTATTATAATAAATGATTTTTTTTATTCCCCGCGGTTTCATCCCCGCTGCTCTGCTCCTATTGTTTGTAGCGTGATGTTATACAGGGCGTCCCACGGCTACGGCTATGCCACATGGAGGGAAAGTACCTTAAAAATTGTAGATAGAACATTTTACTGAAAGAAGACATTATTTTAATTTAAAAAACCATTTAAACTGCGTTCATAGATTTTTAAATAATTACATGGTTGAACCGAGAATCAAACCCGCTACACGAGAAAAATAATTACCCTGTAGCTTTATCATACCGGTCGAAAGGCTTCATCATAGGGATTATTTTTTGCTAAATAACATAGTATCAGAAATAAAAGGCAGACCATGAATTTTAACATTTGATGTGAAATATTGTTCGGAAAAATAAAAATGACAAACAGAACTTAGACCTATTATTGTAAATATCCATCACAACAAGATCAAAAAATCGACAGGGAGTGAAATAATCAAAAGAGTGCGACTTTGTATTCAACAGTATGTAATGGGACTCATTTTGAGCATTTGATAGATTAATTTTGTAACAAAATTAAAAAAAATAATAATAAACAATAATATTATTTTCTTCTAACAACTATTTTGTTTACAAAGTTCAAGAGCACTAACGATAAACAAGGTCACACTCACAAACACACACACCATAATGCAAGTTGTTTATTTCAAGTATTTTGCTTCTAAATTGTATCAGTTTCTCTCTAATTATTTCTGTTTTTGTTTTATAACTTTTATTTATTTTACTTTTCGTTTATTAAGTCAAAGTCAAAGTAAAAATGTACAACTCTGTACCCTTACCACGAGTTTTCAGTATTTGAGACGTAAAGTAAACTGGAACTTTGACAATTTCAAATTGACAATTTTTAAGAAAAAAATAGTTGTTTCTTCGCACACCAGAGGCGCTGTTCTATTTTTTCATACAAGAAACGCTGTAAATACTGAAAAGACGCAGTAAAGTAAAAGAGTCAAAACTCGTGCTAAGGGTACTGATCCCCAAGATACAGACAAACGTCTAATTTAGGGATACACCGTTTTACCAGATTTGTGTAAGATTAAATTATCTACCTTCTTTCGATTCCCAAAACAAATCAAGATTTATTTAACGTAGAAAGAAAAATAAAACATATAATTTCGATATTGACAGACGTTGTCTTAAACCATCCAAGAACTAACCAACTTTTATAAATTACCTTCTTTTACAAAGACTATTTCACAATATTCAATATCAAACCTTATCTCAACGACATAAAGTCTAAATTCAACTAAAAGTTTGATACTATACTATTAAGATAGGTAACACGTAATTTCAAACTTTCGTCCTAAATAAATATAGTATTTATTTGAATAAAACCACTATCGGTTACTACGAGCCTACGGCTACGGCGCGTAGTAAAAACGTAGCGCTACGAGATGCTACGCGGCTACGGCGTAGCAGTCTGCGCATGCGTTACGAAGTCTCCTTGTTTTATCCTATCTCAAATCTACGCCCTGTAGATATTATATTCACGCTTTTTGATATATAAAGGGTCTTTAGAATAATATTGAATGTCGAATTTGAATGTCTGCTAGAATTAATTGCAAAGGTCTACGTTTTAATTAATATTTTGACTCGGCACCTAAGAGAATCTAGGTATTGTTAGGCGTATTCAATTTCATCAATTTATATTAAATTTTATAATTGCTAGAAAGCTTATTGAAATTTCTGTGCCTGAAAATCTATTACTTTAATTAATCGTATCGGCCTCATTGGCTCAGTTATCGCATGCGTCCCTTAGGGTATAAGTCCCAGGTTCGATTACTATGTTCAGTAAAGTTTTCGGTCAAGAATTAGTCTGAAGTTCTATCTGTTTTTTTTTTAAACCGATGCTAGGAAGAAACACACATACACAAACACCCAGACCCGAAACAACTGCTTGTATGTCATATAAATATTTGTTCGGTGCCGTGGATCGAACCCGTGACACGCTGCGCAGAAGTAGATCGTTCAGCCACTACGCTAACCGTGCCATCATTATTGTAAAAATAAGGGTCTAAACGCGGTCTGTTGTAGAATGCACTACAGATACACCACAAACTAATCCATAAGGCCGCTGCTTCGAATCTTGCGGGCAGCGGCGCGGCGGCGGCGGCGGCGCGGGAGCGGCGCGGCCGTCGCAGACCCGTTCTCGAAACTAGCGGGCAGATCGCGCGTCACTATAGCCGCGTCGTGTTGTGTTCGTGATTTTGTCGACGAGATATTTGTTTTTATTCGCGAACGAAATGTTTGAACAATGGCGGCAACATCTTTTTGATTCAAATTTATTCTTAACGCTCGATTTATTGTGGGCAAAACACTACAGAGCAGGCGCGCGGGCGGTCACCGCTTGACAAGTACACCGCTCGCTGCCCGCTCCCGCCCGGCTGCCACGCCGCTGTTTTCGAGGGTCGGTTCATTTGCTTATACGCATAACATCCTGCCGCCCCAGCGCCGCCGCCGCCGCCACCGCCGCGCCGCTGCCCGCAAGATTTGAGGCAGCGGCCTAACAGTCAGATTCTCCCACACAGAAAGAAATCTCAGACTTTTATTTTGGAATTTTATACTTTAAGACAATATAGGTACAGTTCTTATTTCAGTGACATCGAGGTCCTTAGGATTTTCCCGCTTGGTGGAAAATTACCTAAAGGTAAAACAGCTTTGTTGCTATTATTAAGTTTCTTATGTACATAAGTTTCTCCTGTACTTTCGACAGTCGAAAAAAATATAAGTAGGAAGGAAATACGTTCATAATTTATACACACGACTGATGCCAGTATTGGCCTTTACAACTTTCAGATGGTCAAAAGGAGGTGTTTACCTCTGGGAATTAATCTTCCTGGGTTATAAACTACCCGCAAAAAAGGACAAAATATATACGTTCGATAGAAAAATATAGGAATAAAATAGCCTTTTTATAAATATTGTATTAGTTACGGGAAAAAAAATACAAAGCGTTTTGCCAATACTATTTTTAAGTTAAGGAGAGGAATTCCCTGCAGGTATCTGTATTTCCTGACAACTATAACCTTGGGGTCTTCAAGTCAAGAGTGAACAGGTTACTTCTAGGCGAGCGTGCTTCACCGTCGACCACATCTTCGCTTACCATCAGGCCAGATAGTGGTCAAACGGGAGCCTATGGCTAAGTAAAAAAATGGCTTTTGCAAGTTACTCAAGAGTTTGTGTAACTGGCAAGTACTTAAATACTTAGTCATAATGAGAACATATTATAATTTGTCTGCTGGGATATACACTCTCTGTAAAAGGGAGTGGACTTTTACAGAGAGTGTATGTCGCAATTTACATTAACTATGTCTTCGGATTTTACAGTTTAAGAACTAGAATCAAACATTTGACGACAAATCACATCCACGTGTTGGAATACAGTTCACTCCTTCTCAGGGCGCCCGTGTCCCAGCTGTGGGAATATAATAATGATGGGTCGCTGTAGCAATAAGGCCGCTCATTGCGTCACTCTATACATATATACGTACATATAAGAAATATTTGTTTATTTTGATATGACTCATATATGAGTTTTTTATGATCGAGCGATCGATTGCTGCGTTCGATTCCCGCGAATGGCAAGTAGTTGTTCGGTCTGAGTGTTTTTATAATGTGATTTTCTATGTTTGTAAATGCACCCACGATTCAAGAGAAATTACTAGATTGAGGCAAACTTAAAGAAATACCTGTTAAGTGTGACTTTTCTATCTATGGGATGATAATAATAATTAAGGTAAGACCGCACTAGGCGGAACTGCACTTCAGCGGAACTGAACTACACGACGCTCAACTATGCAACGCAGTTCGGTTACAGTGCCGCTTAGTGCGTGATGTCTCGTATAATTTCATATAAAGAATATTTTGACGCGTCGTGTCGCGCAGTTCCGCTGCAGTGCAGTTCTGCCTAGTGTGGTTTCACCTTTATCAGCCCATAGACACAGAAAAGTAGCGTAATAACGCTAAGGGTCTTCTTAAACCACCCTTCTGACTGTGTTGGTCGATCAAAAGATGGTTCTAGAAGTTCTATATACCTCTATCTCTTTCCCACACTAACGCGACATTAAAGTAACATAGGATCCAATGGAAAAGTCCCTGAACTTTCAAAATAAACTACTGATCAATCAGTGTTCATCAAATATTTACGAGATCGTGTGGTAGGCCGAGACTTTCCTGTCTAATGACATATCATATATTATTTAATATAAAAGTAATCCGCAAAAAGGGAATGGAAAGATAAAACGAAGATTATTTTATGGCTTTTTTGTATTTTTGAGACAAGAAATTCTCCATAATGTATATGAAGTAAAAACGTGTCTACAACGACGACTAATGTTGACTTAATACAATACAAAAATTTCATCTCATGCAGAAGAAATATTTGAATGATTTGCAAGTAGTTTTTCCGGTTAGGGTGTTTGTGTATGTGAGTTTTTATTAGAAAATCTTAGCGTGGGACAACGATTTTCTAAAAAACTAATACCAAAAACTTTTCAATACAACATATTTCATAAGAAATACCATAATTGATACACATCATAACTAGGCTTATAAAATAGGTTCGCGGCAATGTCTCAAGGTACCCTGGCCCCGGCACGCAAAAGGCCCCTTCCGCTTTAAGCAGGAAAGTAGGACTCATTTAATGTTTTTACCACAAAAAGGTCAATAAATATGGAGCAAACTTATCAAAGTAAAATTATCTCCAGTCGGTTTAATTACATAGAACAACAAACTGTACCTATAAAAACTTTCAACAAGACAAGAAAGTGTACATTAATAATACAACATTCTGCAAAAAACTTCGTAGCCTATATATTTATCTATACGACAACCCCAATGATGCTACAGGATGAAAAGTGACCATCTACCGCGCGTACGGCCGGCCGCTGAATATTTGATGTTAACCCTTCATGCGCTGTAGTTATCCCTCTGTTGCTGCGCCGCAAGAGAATTGACAGGTTATGTTATATGTACTTCAGATATGTTTTTAAAAATTATGCTGTTTTGTAAACTGGCCCTGATAAAAACTTAGGGAAAGTGCCAGAAAGGGGTACACTACGATAATACGAAAAACTTTATTCCGAAATTCATAAATACGAATTTCAAAATACCGATTTTCATAATTCCGAATGGTTCAAAATTCCTAATATAACAACTCCGATTGATCATTATTCCTATTTTCATAATTCCGAAATTTCAATATTCCTAACATTTATAATTACTATTTTCAAAATACCGAGTTTCAATAGACCGAATATCAAAAATTCCGAATTAATAATTTTCCGAAACATCAAAAACACGAATTCCGACGGTTAAAATTCCGATTATTAAAATTCCGAATAATTAGAATTCCGAAAATTTAATCGCTTGTCAGAGAAAAGTATGCTTTTAAAACGCCTTGTCAAAATGCCTCTTAACTTTTCAATAAAAGAATTTCTTTTGAATAAGAATATTTTCTTTTCAATGATAATAATTTCTTTTATAATTTTTTTTTTGAGTAATTTAAATAATTTATTTTTGAGTTACGTATTTTCATTCATAATATTACAAAAAATCCCTGTGAGAAGAACGAAAGCTGTCAGAGTCGGGGTGCCCCAAGACACAATTTGCTCGCTATCGCATCCTGAATTCCTGAGTTATATTACCACTAAGGTGGTTCAACGGAGCCCCGCTTTGCGGGGCTCCTATTTCCGTTAGCTTAACCTAACTCGAACCTAACCTGTCCGAGTCGGGGTGTCCCCAATCCCGAGCTCGCTTCGCTCGCTCTTACATCCTTGATCAATTTGTTGATTACCACCAAGGTAGATCGACGGAGCCCCGCTTCGCGGGGCTCCTATTTCTGTGAGCAAGGTTTAAAGTAACCTAACACGAAGGGGATGGCGGGGTCTTTCAGACCCCGCCATCCCCTTCGAACCTAACCTGTCCGAGTCGGGGTGCCTCCAGTCCCGAGCTCGCTCTTGCATCCTTGGTCAATTTGTTGACTACCACCTACCAAGGTAGATCGACGGAGCCCCGCTTCGCGGGGCTCCTATTTCTGTGAGCAAGGTTTAAAGTAAACTAACATGAAGGGGATGGCGGGGTCTGAAAGACCCCGCCATCCCCTTCGAACCTAACCTGTCCGAGTCGGGGTGCCTCCAGTCCCGAGCTCGCTTCGCTCGCTCTTGCATCCTTGGTCAATTTGTTGACTACCACCTACTAAGGTAGATCGACGGAGCCCCGCTTCGCGGGGCTCCTATTTCTGTGAGCAAGGTTTAAAGTAACCTAACACGAAGGGGATGGCGGGGTCTTTCAGACCCCGCCATCCCCTTCGAACCTAACCTGTCCGAGTCGGGGTGCCCCAAGTCCCGACCTCGCTTCGCTCGCTCATGGATCCTAAGTTCTCCTAATAACAATAACAATCCTGAAGGCAAACGGTCAAAGTCCAGAGGATACGCCTCACCACTCCGCGCCTACAACAGGCTTAAATAACTCTCTAAGAGTACGGTAGACAAAACTACGTGGAGCCGGTTTTGCAGCAATTCGTTTCTGGCACTGACTTTGTAGAATGAGAAACGAAATTCCGATTTTCAATATTCCGAAAAAATCAGTTTATTCGGAATATTGAAAATCGGAATTTCGTTTTTCGGAATGAGAACTCATCGAGCATTACATTTTTCAAATATGTGAAAATCGGAAAACTAAGAAATCGGATATACGACTTTCGGTTAAATAAATTTCGTGATTCTTAATAATAGATACTGTAATTTTTAGGTGTTATGATATTCGGAGTTTTGAAAATCGGAATACCGAAATTCGGAATAAAATATTTCGGAGTATTTGGGTGTTCCCGCCAGAAAGATGTCTAGTTAAAAGAATTTTTTTTTGGGGTAACAACTTTTGGGCATTCAAGTTACTAAGAGAGTGATGAGTATGGATGGAGAGGAAGAGGAAGGCCAAAGAAAAGATGGATGGATTGTCTAAGGAATGATATTTATGGAAGAAAAATGAGTAAATGATACTATGACGTCGATAGAGGAAAATGGAAGAAAAAAACGTGTTGCGCCGACCACAAGTAAAATGGGATATGGGCAGGAAGGTGAACTCTTAGGCATCCCGAGGTTCGGCTTGGTTAGGTTCTTTTAAACCTGGCAATCTGTCTAGCTGAACGCATGACACATTTTTGAAGCTTCATGTTGTAGAACATCTCACAATGAAAATCCTGCTAATCGTAGACCCGTCGATGACAAAACAGCTTTGTTTTAGGAACGGCTAGCTGTAATGTAATACGGCGATTTATACAATCTGACTACTACATATCAACAAACCTTTTATTTCCAGTCTATCCGAATGCAGCTGAATATCGGACCTCCAAAACCCAGTAACTGAGTAATACGGTACCCCACGGTAAGACTGGTTGTCAAACTTTAGAGCTTCTGACTAACAGTATAAATGACAGCTGGGACCAACGGCTTTACGTGCTTTCCGAGGCACGGAGGAAACTCGCTATGACAGATGGTCACCCATCCATAGAACATCCTCGGCAAGCGCGGCTTAACTCGGAAGACCGGCCTGTGCGGCTGTAATTATTTAGCCACGAGCTCCTTGACACACGACCTATCGATAAACTCCTCACAACCTCCATAAAAAGACACTTAAAAAAACCTTCATCATCATCAGCCTATGAATGTTCCCACTGCTGGGACACAAGCCTCCTCTCTGTGAGAGGGAGTGGGCCGCAATCTACCACGCGGGCCCAGTGCGGATTGGTAGATGTCACATGTCTTCGAATTTTTGGTTCCAGGACATGCCGGTTTCCTCACGATGTTTTCCTTCACCGTTTTGAGAGCAGTGGTGTTGAAATAAATTACACAAAGTAATGCGCCTGAAGGGGTTCGAACCCACGACCTACTATTCGTAAGTCGAGGCCGATACCACTGGGCCACCACTGCTCTAAAAAAACCTTAGTTCAACACAACTCGATACATATTCAACATGATTGAATTAATAAACCGCACGTGCTCAAATATTTAATACTACGGACTGAACTCAGAGATAAATTCATAATGTTTCCGCTTTATCATTTTATTAACCAAACCTGGTATTAAATTGGCCAATTAATCCAGTGTTTTATGTATGGTTGGTATTAAAAAACAATGGTTAACAAAATAGGCGCTTTAACATTAGACGATAACGATATCGACACGATATCGGTGGGATGGGTAGTTTCATACATTTCTAGGGAAAATGAGCGAGAGCGGAAGATATGCCAGTGTATCGTGTAGTTACTGTTCGTCGATCGTAATATGTAATTGAAATATTTTAATAGCACATAGTTTTTCATTACATAATTATGTGTCAGACTAACTGCCGCTTACGGTTTTGGCTACGATTGAGGTTCAAAAGTAGTCTATGTTTTTCTCCAAATCTTAGGATAACTATCTGTCCGTAGGCGCTAGCTCGCGGACAACCAATCATGGACCATGTCCAGGTCGACTGCGTGTCATGTTCCACGTGCCCCTCAAAGAGATGTCAGTTATCTGACACCCCCCCCCCCCCCCCTTTGGAAGGCCAAAGCCTGACGGGGTCGCGGTAACCGTGGCTCCGTAACGTAAAGGGCTATAAAGGACACCGTGGATTTTAGTCAGTACAAGTCTGACAGTCCCTCCTGCCCTGCTCTGGGTGGGAGGACTCATTAATTGATTTTAGCACGATAAACAAAAAATCCTTATTTTTATCCATTCTTGTCACTTCAGACACATTTACTCGAGGCTACATCTGATCCCAGTTAATAGCTGTGGCGTTACATACCTAGCAAAATTAATTAACTATGTCTACATATTCCCGCGAAATTGAAGGTAATCTGATTTGATTGGTGCTTCGTAATTATTTAATGCGTTGGCTCGGATAACTAGTTCATCTTAATAAACATGGTGTTGCTTGGCTCACGGGAGACGCCTTGAAAACGGAGTGTGGATTTAGAAGAGGGGAGCTTTTTTAAACATGAAATATTAACATGAATTCCTTTTTTTGGTGGTGAAATCATCAAATGAGTGTCCTCCCGTCAGACTCGTCCTGACTAAAATCCTGATATTTTTCAATTGCTCTTTACATTCCAGGGTCACTGTTACACGTTTAAATAGTAGTTTCAAATAAAAAAAAACACAAAAACATGAATAACTCGAAAACTATAAAAAATCACGGAACGTACTTGGGGGTAATTCGGATATCCGACGGCCGCGGCATGAGGGCCTTAAATGTTGATTTGGACGTCAATCAGCCAGCCACCTGAATATCTTTCGTTCGTTGGTTCGTCGCTCATTGTTTTGTTAGTACTTCGTGAGACAGTGACAACGCTATACGAAGACGAAACTAGCTGAAACTATCTCTTTCCGATAGTTGATAAGCAATATTTGCTATCACCGATACATTTTCAAGATACTACCCAAGCGAAGCCAAGGCTGGGTCCTAGTAGCAAATAAAATACTCAAGTATACAATAAAATATCCTATCTCCATCCAATTCGATATCAACAAAGTGCTCTACATCGAAACTTAATGGCGCAACTTTTCTTTTATTTGTTGTCTCTATCAACATAATATATTGGAGCAGGACAGGTGGAGTAACCTTGTTACTGACAATGTGTAGTTCCGAATGGCCGTACTTTTATATCCAGTGTAACTTGAGCTCCCGTTGGATAAGGTTTTTTTGTACTCTGCGAGGTACATACTAGTGACTAAGTCAGAGACTCGTGAGAACCACCCAAAACGGACCAGAAACCCTGGACTATAAAGCAAACTAATACTTCGATTGTCCATTGTGTACCGTACCCTACGTTGCGAGGCGATTTTCGGCCACTGTAGGCGCGGGTATGCTGATGTCGAGTAATGGGTGACTCGCCGTCCGATCTCAAAGAGCTGTCAGCAGTCTGACTGGGCCCCCCTTAGACGACCAATCACGGGACTTCCTTATCAGGTAACCGTAACACAACGATTTTAGTCAGTACGAGTCTGTCAGTCCCTCCCTCTCCGCCATGGAATAATTTGATGATTATACCTCGTAAAAACCGATGTTTAGGCAGTCTTGCGACCCGAAAAGTGGACCCTAACAGAGTTGAATATTTCGGTACCAAGAGGTCAGCTTAAACTGGTCAAATACAGCTTGATATAGAGCCGTGCGTACAATATCGTCGTGCTATACCTACGTTCAACTTAGAGATGTACTGTTTTATTTGTGTCATGTTTTCTTGTAATGTTGCTTCCGTTTTAAAGAAATGGATATTTCTTAGTAAATTTACTTGTTGAATTTGTAATGGATTCCTCTTGTTTGACTCTTTGTTTCTGTTCGGTGTTTTTACCGAACACCTTAAATTGCAATATCGGCGCAGCGCGTTGACCTAATTAAATATTACTTAGAATAATTGAAATTATATTATATTCAGTGCACTTTCATCTACCGCGTTAGCCGAGTGTATTCAAACATTTCATCCAACAATTTATAACATTTTAGTCGTTAAGAACATTCGAGTGTGAAGTAACAAACAGTGGTTCCCATAAACTGTGTTTCACCTCAAAATCACCGACACCTCGCGAAGTACCCCGACAGTTTCTAATTTTCAACTTTTTCGAAATACATCTTCGAATTTTCGGTTTTATATGCCGATTTCCTCACGATGTTTTCTTTCATTATACAGATAACTCACTGAAGTCTTTCTAAGGCGTCCTTTACTCGGAAATCGGAACCTTATAACTATCGAATTACATGTAATACATAGATATTTACTAAATATTAGATTTCATCGTAAAACTTAAACATGCATCTCAAATAGGTTATACTACTACTTTAAATAAGTAGCATCTAAAACATTTTGAAAATTTGAAACGGGGCACCCTGGCCCTGGAACGCAAACGACAACCGAAAGAACAAGGTGGATTATTCGTATGGTAGTTTCTATCCTCCACACAGGCGGGAAGGGCTTATTTGAAAAGTTTTCTACTAAAACTCTTTTGAATTGACGTCCAGTCTTAGAACTGATCCTAGGTCTCACCTTTGTTTCTAGACTAGATCAAGGCCAAGAGCAAACCTATCCTAAATAAAAAAGGGTTTTAAAATCACATCAATACCTACATGACATAAATTACAGCCGGTAAAATATGAGGTCTCTTGACTTAACGGTAATCGAGACTATAAATTAACGTTAATTTCAGATGCAATCAGCATCTCGTGAACGACAAATTACTGGCAGATGGGCAGTTATATTTATACCTCGTTTTCAGGTATTTCTCATACATTTCAACTAAAAGATTGTTACCGTTTAGCGCGGTCGCGGGACTTATCTCATTACCGTGACCCCGGGACATAACGGGCTATTGAAGGACACCGTGGATTTTAGTCAGTACAAGTCTGACAGTCCCTCCCGCCCTGCCCGGGGTGGGAGGACTCATTTGATGATTTTACCACGCAAAAAAAAAAAAACCGTTTAGCGCAGTGGCTGAGCGATTGGTCTGCTGCGCTGCGTGTCGCGGGTTCGATTCCCGCACGGAGCAAATATTTGTATGATCTACGAGTAGTTGTTTCGGGTCTGGGCGTTTGTGTATGTGAGTTTATATGTTTGTGTAGGGAATTTACTGGGTCCAGCGACTTACCTTCAACCTTTCCGCAGCCACAGTTCGAGGGTCCTGGCTTGGTAGAACGTCGGGGCTTGTCAGCAGAGCACACCACATGGAATTTCCAGTCAATAATCCCACACATATAGGTCCATAGGGCACATAACACACTGTCTTCCAGGAGGATGAAAGGGGAATTTTGTTTTTAGGGAGCTCAGACAACCGGGAAAAATTTGCACTGCATGTATTGGCGAGGCGTGCTTCCACGATTGATTCCGGTTTTCGACTAACTCATAGGGGCGCGCGCGTCGCACTGTCACCCTCAAAGATGCGTTCAGGTGATGGAATTCATCGCCGACCCAATATACCATAAAAAATTGAAAAGAACCAGGTTTATGGACCAAATTGTGTCATCTCATCCTAACACGAATAAAGAAATATTTAAACAAATATAAACAAAAAAAACACAAAACTGTTTCGAGACGAAACAGTTTGTAAACGCACCCACGACACACGAGAAACTAGTGTGGGGCAGTTTTTTTTTTTAAACAAAAGAAAATTATTTGTACTGGCTTCAACTGTGTTAGCGTCATAGGGGCTCTCTTACAACACATAATCTGTAATTCAATAATTATTAACAACAATCAGTATCAACTAAAATATAGAAATTAGTAGTGCTAAAATATAGTGGTGGTCCACTGGTTTCGGCCTCGACTTACGAGTAGTTGGTCGTGGATACGAACCCAGCCAGGCGCATTACTTTGTGTAATTTATTTCAACACTACTGCTCTCAAAACGGTGAAGGAAAACATCGTGAGGAAACCGGCATGTCCTAAAGCCAAAAATTCGAAGCCATGTGACATCTACCATCCCGCACTAGGAACATTTATATTAGGCTGAGGCTGATGATGATGATGATCAAAATATAGTTGAATGATAAAAACGTGTTTAAACGCAGAGGCCCATTAGTTAACACACAGTGAACATTTAAGCTATTGCATAGCTTTTATCGCAGGCTCTGAGCTCGGCGCGCGCGAAAAACGTAACGAAAAAACCTGACCACATCTGACAGCACGCATCGTCTAACGTCGTTTCAGTTCGGGAGACTTCGGAAATCATAAAGGTACGCACAGACGTGCTCATAAAGGCACGGACAGACGTGCTCATTACTAGCACGAAAGCATGCTTTTATTGAGCAAGGGGCAATTTTATTAAGGGAGAGGAAGAGGGAGAGGGAGAGGTAAGGGTGGAGGAGGAGGAGGAGGAGTAGAACGTTTCTTGACGTTTCACCTGATTGACGTGGCTGACCATAGCCTAATTAGTACAGTAATAAATAGGTATAATAAATAAATAAATAATTATAATTGCATAAATTGATAAAAAATGCTATGCAATAGCTTTACCGCGGCAGTTACCGAGTGCCACACGTTTTTTATTTTTTTATTTCAATATTCCAGTCTCAGTAGAGTGGAAGGACCTACCAGACTCTTATGACTAAAAACCACCCTGCTCCTTTACTTTCCAGGCCCGCGGTATCCCGTTTAGGTAGTCCCTCGACACAAAATAGGTATGACCAGCTATCATAACCGGCGTCTTATAAAAATCATAGCAACTTGTGTTCTGTACTTTCTGCTTACGCCCATGGGATTAGGTGTGAATTAATTATTGTTCTGCTAATGTATGCTAATTAGTTAATAGGTATTGATCGTCTAATCGTTGAGCTCATTAAATTCTGATATCTTAGTTGCGTTATCTAATATATAAAAATCAATGACACTTTTCGTTGTAATGTTATAATTCAAGAACGGGCTCACCTAGCCAAACCAAATATTTAGATTTTGTTCGAACTATTTAGTAGATGCTTTATGTGAAGTTTGCACAAAATCGGACGAGCGGTTCTTAATATACCCGTGCGAAGCTGGGACGGGCCACTAGTATGTATTATAAATGCGAAATTAAAGTAACATAAGCTAGTAATGTATGAGGACGTAAGTAGGGCCATACATAGTACCAAAACCCACTTCACTGTTGTTATGGGGGACTTTAACGCAAAGTTGGGCAAGAAAAGCGGTGATGAGTTGAGAGTGGGGCAATTTGGGTATGGGCAACGGAACCCTAGGGGACAGAGGCTGGCCGACTTTCTGGAGAAAGAGGAACTCTTCATGATGAACTCTTTCTTCCAGAAGCCACCTCACAGGAAATGGACCTGGTTGAGTCCCGATGGTTTCACGAGAAACGAGATAGACTTCTTCATGACCGACAAGAAACGGATATTCAGTGATGTCTCTGTGATCAACAGGGTAAAAACCGGTAGTGATCACCGAATCGTAAGAGGCTCGCTGAATATCAATGTTAAACTTGAAAGGTCCAGCCTGATGAAGTCTACGCTCCGACCTACTCGGTCCCATATTCAAAACCCCGAAAGCTTTCAACTCGAGCTCTCTAATCGCTTTGCTTGCCTTGAGAACTTAGTTTCAGTGGACGAGATCAACGACGGGCTAGTGGAAACTGTCCGCACGGTAGGCTCTAAGTTTTTTAGACCCTGCCGTAAAGATAGACCTCAGAAATTGACCGAGCAAACCTTAAACCTCATGGCTGAACGACGCTTGCTACAGCTGCAGTCTTCCGATGACGCGAAGTCATATAGGCAGCTCAATAGACGTATATCTAAGTCCTTGCGACACGATCTGCGTCTCTTTAATACGAATCGTGTTAAAGAGACCATACAGCGAAACCAAGGCTCCAAAGTGTTCGCAAAGGACAAGTCTATTGGGCAAAGCCGGATGACAAAGCTGAAACGGGAGGATGGCAGCATAGCGTCGACCAAAGCAGAGGTTTTAGGCGAGATCGAGAGGTTCTATGGACAGTTATACACTTCGGTCGCAAAGCCCGTTGACAGCTTGGTAAGAGATCCAAGAGCCAAGCTGTCCCGACATTATACCGAAGATATCCCGGACATCAGTCTGTACGAGATTAGGATGGCCCTGAAGCAGCTTAAGAACAACAAGGCGCCGGGCGAGGACGGAATCACTTCAGAGCTTCTGAGAGCGGGTGGGACACCGGTACTTAAAGTCCTCCAGAAACTCTTTAATTCCGTCCTGTCCGAGGGCAAAACGCCTCAAACGTGGAGCAGGGGTGAGGTGGTGTTGTTCTTCAAAAAAGGTGATAACAGCCTATTGAAGAACTACAGACCCATCACGCTTCTGAGTCATGTTTATAAGCTGTTTTCAAGGGTTATCACGAACCGTTTCGAACACAGACTTGATGACTTCCAGCCTCCCGAACAAGCCGGTTTCCGAAGAGGCTATAGTACCATAGACCACATCCATACGCTACGGCAAGTTATACAGAAGACCGAAGAGTATAACTTGCCATTATGCTTAGCGTTTGTGGACTATGAGAAAGCCTTCGATTCGGTGGAAACATGGGCGGTACTTGAGTCACTCCAGCGATGCCGTATTGACTATCGGTACATCGAGGTGTTGAAGTGTTTGTATAATAACGCCACCATGTCGGTCCGAGTACAGGAGCAGAGCACGAAGGCGATTCCATTGAGAAGAGGCGTAAGACAGGGGGACGTTATCTCCCCTAAACTGTTTACTGCCGCAATGGAAGACGCCTTCAAACTCCTGGAATGGCAAGGACTTGGCATCAACATCAACGGCGAATACATCACTCACCTTCGGTTTGCCGACGACATCGTAGTCATGGCAAAGTCGATGGAGGAACTCAGCATGATGCTCGATGGCCTCGACCGAGTTTCACAACGGGTGGGCTTGAAAATGAACATGGACAAGACGAACATTATGTCAAATTCCAATGTTGTGCCCACCCCAGTCTCTGTTGGAAACTCGGTACTCGAAGTTGTTGACTCATATATCTATTTAGGACAAGTAGTCCAATTAGGTAGGTCCAACTTCGAGAAAGAGGTCAACCGCCGAATCCAACTCGGTTGGGCAGCGTTCGGGAAGCTACGCAATGTCTTTTCGTCCGACATACCTCAGTGCCTCAAGACGAAAGTCTTCAATCAATGTGTGTTACCAGTGATGACTTACGGCACCGAAACGTGGTCTTTCACTATCGGCCTCATCTCAAAGCTCAAAGTCGCTCAGCGAGCTATGGAGAGGGCTATGCTCGGTGTTTCTCTACGTGATCGAATCCGAAATGAGGAGATCCGTAGACGAACTAAAGTCACCGATATAGCCCACCGGATTAGCAAGCTGAAGTGGCAATGGGCAGGCCATATTGCTCGCAGAGCAGATGGCCGATGGGGTCGAAAAGTGCTAGAGTGGAGACCGCGGACGAGCAAGCGCAGCGTAGGACGTCCACCAACGAGGTGGACAGACGACCTTGTAAAGGTCGCCGGAAGACGCTGGATGCAGGTCGCTTCCAACCGGTATATGTGGAGATCTAAAGGGGAGGCCTATGTTCAGCAGTGGACGTCCTATGGCTGAGATGAAGCTAGTAAAAAGTAGAGTTTTTACTAGTCTATGTTACTCGCGATAGCTCAAGGATTCCTACATTGCCAAACACAATCGGTTCAGGCGGTCAGAAGTTATGGTGGAAAAAGAAACTCACAAAAATATACACTATGTGACCCAACTTATAAGGAGCATTGACTGGCAATGACCTCCGTCCGTCATCTGTCAATCGTCACTCGAAAGCAACTGTTAGCAATAACATACTTCGTGCAAGTTAATTTTTAATAGTTTACATTTATTTTTATCATCTTTCACGGTTATTTTCTAAATCAAAACATTTATTTCAAGTTGAACAATTACACTCACTTTTGAATTGTCAAAAAAAAATTCAAACAAAATTGTTGTGCTACAGTCCCAGTCGGAAGAAATAATAACTGTGAAAGTACCTTAGATTTAATATTGTTTTATTCCAACATGTCACCAACAAAACTTACTTAGATATTATGCGGCATAGTATGTACAGACGCCAGCACATCAAGCTACCACAATCTGCCAAATTTCTTTAATAGATTTTCAACCTTATCACAATAGTGGAAGGTTAATGTTCGATTGTTAAAATCTGACAGTTTCGGGTAGGTTGACCTGCTGGCGTCTGTACATGAGTCCTAATACATAACACTTTGTTTGGGCAGTCGTCGTCTAAAAATAAATGCCAATTATCATATCATTACGGGTTCAAATAAAAGTGCCTTTTAGTATTCTAGCTTCTGAATAAGTCATCTCAAGATTTTTCTAATAGAAGAACTTTAGAAAACATTACGAAAAAATCTTCCAATTTCAGTCCATTTGAAAAATATTCACGTCCAACCTAATGTTCGCAATTTTCTTTTTAACTTTTAGTTTGCTTTTGACATAGACGATATTATCTGACGTTGAGGAGAGAAAATGAGAGGCTTAACAAAAATAACATTTTATTTTTATTGCGAAATTATAGAAGAGATTTTCACCCAATTATAATGTGAGCGTATGATCCAAGATTTTAATTACCTTCTTGATTTTTTTTTTGGGTGTAAAAAGAACTAAACTGATAATTGCGTAACTTTGTTAGGATGTGTGAATTTTTGTTACTCTATCACGCAAAAACTGCAAAAAGGATTAGGATGAATGAATATACAGAGAGTTTATAACCTGTACCCTTAGCATGAATTTCTAGTATTTGAGACGTAAAGTAAACTGGAACTTTGACAATTTCAAATTGACAATTTTCAAGGAGAAAATTAGTTCCTTCTTCGCACACCAGAGGCGCTGTTCCATTTTTTCATACAAGAAACGCTGTAAATACTGAAAAGACGCTGTAAGGTAAAAGAGTGAAAACTCGTGCTAAGGGTACTGGATTAACACAGAATAGTTTTATACATAAGTAGTAAATAGTTAGTATTTTATGATCCCGTGGAATAATTTTCGAGTTGTAATGGGCGAAGCCGCTGGTTACAGCTAGTATTTAATATAGACACTGCTGCTTCCCTAGACAAGTGGCAAGCGATAAACGAAAATGTACAGTAGATTTTTAACTTTTTGCGCTTGGGTGTTAAGTTGAAAATCTATTACAGACTACTAAGCATGCACGTTTATTGCTCGCCGCTTGTCTACAGACTTTGACAAAACTAAATAATGACAGAGCATAGTTGCTCTGTTTTTAGACAAGTGTCTTCGTCCCTTTAAATCTGATGTACCCCCATATTATTAGATTACGAAATACCCTATTTCTAGCGGACAAGCTAGACATATAATACTTACCAACAAAAGGACCCACCTTCTAACACAATGCCCTATTGTTTGCTTTTCAGGCCCAAAATCCAGGCCAACTAAACGTTCCTATATGATTACTTAGGGCCCTAGACTGTAGTTAGGGACTTCGTATGCGAGGCCCAGATTTAGACCTTTCTGTATAGGTCTAAATAGAGCTCTGTGCCTGGGTATTGAGACTAAATTGTAGGAAAATCGATTGGGGTAACGTTTAGTTATTTTGGAAAGACTTAGTTTTGAATAAGTTATCAAGTTATAAGCACATCAGTATCACTAATTTGGTAAGCAAAACTTCCTCTATTGTAATGATAGTAAGTGAAGAATATTGGCACTCTAATCTCTTGATTTGTCATCTACCAGCATAGGCACAAAACAAGCCAAAAATTCAATAGGAACAACAAAAAACAAAAGCGAATCATCCGTCACATCAATACCAGGAAAAGTGTCACAATTCACAACTCATCTCGCGAACACATTCACTGCCCCCGAACATAAACTTAAATACAAAATATACGGAAACTCGTTAATACAGGGCCGCTTTCGCCATTGGGCACTCCGGGAATGTGCCCAGCGCTCCGACGCATTGAGGGCCCCGAATGCAGAGGGCCTTAAAAAAAACTTCAGTTACCTATCTCAGGATCCAAAAAAATCAATCTCTCCTTTCTTAGCCTACATTCCTACGATTCCTTTAACTTCACTTTTTTGGAAGTGTATTTCACACCTCCAAAAAAGTAATGTAATGAGTCTACAGAAGATGCTATCAGATTCTTGATGGCTCAAAACCACTCTGTTCCATTGGCCCCAGACTGGATAGACTCAACCCGGGCCCCATAGTCCGAAAATGCTCCGGGGAAAAGACGGCCCTGCATACACACTGTATAAGTTTTTGTTTATGGCCCTAAGGCTCGACCTTTCGAGGGATCGGTCATCTATCACGCTATCAAATCTAGGAGACGGCTAGAAACTATTGCTGGAGCAGTTGTTTGATTGCGTGCGAACGATCTTGGCTTGATATAGGAATGTTTATGGCGCGTCCTCTAAGGTCGGCTGTAAACCTTCAAGGAGGCTTGAAATTCGTGTTTTGAAAATTATAGGACGTTTCAATTGTGGAATTGTTATGGATAGATTTTGTATATGTTAGGTACTGCGTTTTAATAGATTAAATATATTTTTGTGTGTGGTCACTTGAAAAATAGTTTTATTTTTAAATGATATACTGATCAAAAAGGAAAAGTTTGACCGCGAAACGGATTTTACACAACATCCGAACAGTACATCTATTTTAACGGAACGCAATTGATACGTTAACATGTGTAATTAATATTAATGATAATTTTACCACGATAAAAAATGCGTCTCTGACAAACTGCGACTGTGGAGTTCTGATTTGTAAAAAAAAACACTTCCAAAATGTTCCCATTTCCTTGGGAAGTAGATTTTTTAAATCTTTCCCAATTTATCAAAATGTTAACATCAAAATTCACTACGCAATATAAATAAATAAAATACTCAATAATGTTTCCAAAAAACCAGAAATAATTCCAAATAACATTGTAAACAAATTACGCATAAGTATGTACGAAGTGAAGTGCTTCTCGAAAGTTTCGAGATCCACTCGTACTTAAGTGAGCGGCATCGAGCACCGGCCTCACCCAACTTGAGAGAATATTCATTACTTTTTTAGTAATGTCGATAGGAAATATATATATATATATCGGGATTAAAAAAAGATACCTTATTGGGTACTATTAGCTGTTGTCAAGGAATTCAACCGCATATAATTAATTATCCCACAGAAACATAAATCGATTTAAAAAATATCCAATGTTTTAATCCAGGTTATAAAATATGTGTACCAAATTTCATTAAAATCCATTCAGCAGTTTAAGTGTGAAAGAAAAAAATTACAAACACTTATCCATCTTCTGTCCATGGGAAAGAAGTGTGTGTTTACATATACGTTGATGAAACTACCCATATTGAGCATCTATGGTGTGCTGGTGCATGTGTTTCATTGCGGGATAAAATACAGTACAAAGATATTCAGGCCACAAGGCTCGTAGAACTGATAACCTATCGGGAACAAAAGTTCTCGAGTGGCGACCACGGACCGGAAGACGCAGCGAAGGCCTCCCTCGGGTGTACCGACGACATTGTGAGAGTCGCGGGCAACCGATGGCGATGGATTCGAGTGGAGAATTGTCGTTCGGTGTGGCGGTCTTAGGGGGAGGCCTATGTTCAGCAGTGGACGTCTTCTGGCTGATGATTATGATAGTGTGCTCATATGCCCGAAATGTACCAGGATATTCACAAAGAAGATTGGATATCTATAATAAGCATAGATCAGAATATACTCGTATATGTACTAGCTGTTTTTAAATGTACTTGACATAGGTAAGAATAATATGGATATAATATCTATATCCCCGAGCCCCGGGATTTGGAGTGAGACAACAAGTTACTGTTGGTAAAGAATTGACTTCTAGTTGCGCAGAAAGAGACAAAAACAGGTCTGTCACTCTAGCGACAGAAACACCCCGCTATTGTTTTCTTTTATTTCCATAATGCAGCAACATTATTCGTCTCGATCCCGTGGAATATCCATAATACGATCAATGTTTGCGATCAATGAACCTAAATAGCTCTACCTTTTCCGATCTATGATAATAAGCCATAAATATGAGCACAAGTACGACAACCATAGTGGAGCTGAATTATCTGGGTCAAAATCGGTCGGATCACATCACCATGTTTATTGCAAACCCCATACATTTCTGTCTCGCCACATTGAGGGACAATTTATATTACCTTACGTGTGTCATATTAAATAACTTTGTTTTTTTTCACAGGTAAGTAACGCCTTCATGACGAGTTTTGGTAAGCTGCCATACATTTATTACATTTCTATTCCGACAATCCGACATTGTTCTTTATCCTAAATTGTTATATGCTGGTAATGAAAAATATTTTATTTAACTCCTATTTTATTTCGTTTTCCTTTTAAGGATCACGGTGGCTTTAATGCGTTTATTATATTATAAAAAAGACTTATTACTTGCCTCAATCCCTAATCTAATTAATCTGTCTTTTGAGATATTTATAAAATAATGGGCACGTAATTTATAATTTGTTAATTTAATAAATATTTCCAAAGATATAACGCATTACCTACTTGGGGCTTGTGGCTTCAGACCGCAGCACAAACAGGTCAAATATTTTTTGATAATAATCTAACTGACGCGACAGGGTAATTGATACAAATCGAAATATGAGCAAAAATAAGCACATATCGGCCAATGGCCATCATTGTATTAATAATGCTTAGTCGTGGCTTCTATAATAATTATTATTATTAAACACTAGCCACCAGCTGCTCCTGCTTTATAAGGCCACTATTTGAAATTAGAACTATTTTTAGATCATAAAAATCGGCCAACACGTTTGGTCAAATGTTGCCACAAAGAAACAAACATGCTAAACCCGTTTTCTACCGTCTTCTGTCAGCGTCGCGCCGGCGTCGTGAAGTTTTTTAAAAAATTCTTGTACTGTGTAGAAAAAGTGAGTTAAATAGTAGTTTAGCTTTCATATGCAATCGGGCCTTATATTGAGCTATCCACGTGTAGGGAAAGTAGAAGTGTTAGAAAAGATTGCTTGTCAGTTAGTGTTGTCAGTTCATAAAGAAGTTTATTGATGCAAAGTAAGACTGATGTCACCTTAGGAGGTTTTCTGACAAGAAAATGTTTTATCCTTAATGTATTGTGATTTATTTAAGATCTTTGATTTACGATATATTCCTTAGTTAAGTTGAAAGAAAAAAAATTGTTTCAATTTTTGTCTTTTAAGCTACTGCATAACTTTTATCGCGGGCTCTAAGCGCGGCGCGGCGCGGCGACCGAATTCCCAAAAACCTAACGAAAAAACCTAAGGATACCTGACACCACGCATCGTCTAACGTCGTTTCAGTTCGGGAGACTTCGGCAATCGTAAAAATATCCGTCATAAGGACTATTTACTTTTTCTTACTGATTCTAAACGGCCAGCTACAAAAGGAGTTTTCACAATGAAACCTACTTATAAAATTCTCCAACAACAAAGCAGTTCTCTACTACAATATTGCACCACAAACATTTTAAATAAATTATATGCTCGTTAAATATACGCGGTAGGCGATTTTTTTCTTTTAAAATAAAAAAAAATGTTATGCAATAGCTTTACCGCGGCAGTCTCCGAGTGCCACATGTATTTTTTTATGATTCTGAAATAAATAACTAATGAAACAATAATCAAAAACTTGTAATGAACGTATAAACAAAATATAAAATAAATAAATACTAATAGACACGTACGTAAAAAGTATACAAAGAGATAGAACAATAAAAGCTTACTTTCATCGACAAAAACCTCTTCCCGCTCCATTTTTACGGAAATGCACAAAAAAACAATAATTAATTGAACAACAACTTTACTATACATATTGGTTGTATACAAATACAAATGAAAAGCGCAAAAAAAGCCCAATAACAGACGAAACACGTACTCATCGGATCTCATCAATTAATCATAGTGAAATATTGTGCGCACTCCATGCAGAACTGATAAACGATTTAAATAAATATCGCGAAAAGCATTTTTATGAGCACTGAGCATTTTTTGTGCTTTTTGCTCGGAATTAATGTTGAAGAAATAAAGTGCTTCAGAAGGCTCTTACTTTTAGTTTTGTGCAAATGTGCATTACTATAGAAGGTTATAAAAAGTTGTGTTTAAGTTAAACATTGAAAAAATGTTTTCAGATTCTTTCTGTAAATACAGAAAGAGATATTGGAATCGACATTTAGGTTTTTTGCTACGTTAGGGCCAAAATACACTTACATGATGTAAATCTGTGAATTTATCTATCGCTGCACCAAAATTCATTAAGATTGGCCCAGCTGTTTAGGCACGAAAGCATGCAAACCTCCTTTTGTATTAATTTGTAATATTATGGGATGTGATGTTTTCGAATTACCATGTGTATGCAGACAAGGAAAAATTGCAAAAGTTATGTTAACGCAAAACACTAAATAAACATTTGCTTAATAGGTTCATTGCATGTTTATAAATAACATTAATACATGCATCATGTCAAAATTAAAATAGCAATGTAAACAGGAATAATTCATAATTAAGCATTGCGTTTAATGAACGCTATTATTTCTTTTATTCATTAACTATAAATATTAGCGTTCGTTTTAATTGTTTTAATTTATAAATATGCATATGCAAAAATAATTAAACCATATTATGATTTATTTACAAGAATGACGGCAGAATTAATTATGAACATGGCATTTGCTTCGCGCGGCAAATGCCTCACGAAGCTGTTTGCTCTGTTTGGACGCACAAATGTATCTCGACCGAGGCACGAAACAATATACTCGAGCAAAACAAAAGCCGACACTGAATGGCTCGGGCGCTCGGTCTATCGCCCGCGGCAGCGCGCACGATTTCCTCGGCCGAGACACGTCCACACTAACCGAGCTGCTTCGCGCGGCAAATGCCTTGCGAGGCTGTTCGTTCTGTGTGGACGCACCTAATGAATTCGATGAATTGTAGGATTGTGTTTATTTCATTTATAAATTGCATTAAAAATGTAGTACGACCAATTTTCCGCAGTAGGTACTTGATTCGTGGTGTGAACTTTAATTTCTTCAGTTTCTGTTTTTTATGATGTATAGTGAGACACTAATATGACGTCTTTGGGACTGAGTACTACGTAGTTTTCTGCTGTAAAACGACCATTAATTTTCCAAGGTCCTTTAGGTCATTACTCAGTATTACAACTAAAAATAGTATTGAAATTCCGCGACTTTACAGCAACAAATCACCGCATTTTACCTAGAATACCATTATAATGCAGGCTACTAATGCATTTTCTAAAGGTCAACCTAAGCCTTCGCAGAAGTAATCGTATTCCTCGATCGTGGCCACCGTGGGCCATTCATTACCATCGTGCGCCACTCTTCGACACGACAAATACACATTGGCCGATGTTATCTCTGAACTAAGTACCTGCCTAGACAATTGGTCAAGGTTTCCGTAGAATTATTAAATAGGTCAATATGTAGGAATTAACTTAAGGCTAGTTGTTTGATCATTAGTTAAACTATCAATTAATTAAAATCCTGTATAATTTTTAACCGTTTGTTATAAAATGTATGGAATTTTAATCGGGTAGCCCTGACGCTGGTCCGTAAATGGCTCATGTGATGATTTTGCCAAGAAAAAAAAAGTTAAATAGTTTATTATTATGGTAATTATTTTAAAAGCAAAGTTAGGGAACATGCTTATACAAAGTTCAGTGACCTGATGATAAATAAAGCATTGAAGCGTGGACTGGCGATTGAGAGGTCGTAAGTTCGAACCCTTCCTCGCATTGATGCGGAACAAAGGTGTAGTAACTTGAATGAGCATATAAAGTGATTTAATATGATTAACAAAATATTATTAGCCTACTAACAGCTTCACCCGCGTGGCAGTCGTAATCCCATTAGAACATTATATCAGGAAAAAAAAACCGGCCAAGTCCGAGTTGAACTGGCCCATGAAGGGTTCCGTAGTAGCAAGCATAGATTAGGGATATAATTATATTGAGATTAGTAAATAATATACACAAACAATAAAAATAATTTTGATTTTCATAGTGTTTGTATGAATGGCCAAGTTATATTTGCGGTTTTTGAAAATGTACTATATCTCAAAAACTGCTAACTGTATCTCATCCAAACCAATTTTCGTTGGAAGTTTTTGTTGAGGTTTACATTATACATTTTTTTTAATTTTATCATTCTCTTATTTTAGAAGTTACAGGGGGGGGGGGACACACTTTTTACCACAGGGGGGCACATTTTACCACTTTGTATGTGTCTTTCGCGCAAACTGTTCAGTTTAGAAAAAAAAAACCGGCCAAGTGCGAGTTGGACTCGCCCATGAAGGGTTCCGTAGCAGCAAGCATAGATTAGAGATATAATTATATTGAGATTAGTAAGTAATATACACAAACAATAAAAATAACTTTGTTTTTCATAGTATTTGTATGAATGGCAAAGTTATATTTGCGGTTTTTGAAAATGTACTATATCTCAAAAACTGCTAACTGTATCTCATCCAAACCAATTTTTGTTGGTAGTTTTGGTTGAGGTCTACATTATATATTTTTTTTAGTTTTATCATTCTCTTATTTTAGAAGTTACGGGGGGGGGGACACACTTTTTACCACTTTGGAAGTGTCTCTCGCGCAAACTGTTCAGTTTAGAAAAAAATGATGTTAGTAACCTCAATATCATTTTTAAAGACCTATTCATAGATACCCCACACGTATGGGTTTGGTGAAATTTTTTTTTTTGAGTTTTAATTCTAAGTATGGGGGGCACCCCCAAAATTTGTTTTGTTTTGATTTTTGTGTGAAAATCCTAATGCGGTTCACATAATACATCTTTCTACCAACTTTCAACAGGATAGCTCTTATACTTTCGACAAAAAGTGGCTGTGACATACACGGACAGACAGACAGACATGACGAATCTATAAGGGTTCCGTTTTTGCCATTTGGCTACGGAACCCTAAAAATGATATTAGTAACCTCAATATCATTTTTAAAGACCTATCCATAGATACCCCACACGCATGGGTTTGGTGAAAAAAACCCCCCAAAATTTGTTTTGTTTTTATTTTTGTGTAAATATCCTAATACATCTACTTACCAAGTTTCAACAGGATAGCTCTCATACTTTCGAAGAAAAGTGACTGTGACATACGGATGGACAGACAGACATGACGAATCTATAAGGGTTCCGTTTTTGCCGTTTGGCTACGGAACCCTAAAAGGTATCCATAGTGCAAACCAATGATATTATAAGTAAAAAAGGTGTAGATACGTTATACGCGCTCAAAAACAGACGCGCTCAAATGTGGTTGATTCACAAACCTTGACCTCAGTCCGACGTTGCCAGCGACAACGGATGCACTTCACGTACTACAAAGTGTGTCAAAAGTAAAAGTGACTCAAAACCACCGAAAATGCCGTCGTGTGTGATGAGATATTGTACAAATTATACAAGCAAGACTTCTAAAAGACAAAGAATCACTTATCATTCGTAAATATATTATTTATCTTAATATTTTCACAAATAAAACATTACGTTTCTATAATATGGCGTCGTAAAAGAAAGAGTGCGAGTGAGAGTGCGAGTGAGATAAAAGAGAGAGCGTCACCATCTAGCTGTCACTTTTTTTCTTATTGGTTTTATCAAGCTATCCTTTTTACTTGTAGTGAAATGTAACGTGTGTGAATAAAAAGTGTGTATGTGTGCTGCCTCTCTGCGCGGTACGCTTTTTTCTGTTGTTTTGTACGTGTATAACATATCTAGACTTATAATATCATTGGTGCAAACTATGTATTCAAATCTGTTCGATCACTTTTGCCTGAAAGTGTAAAAACATCTAGGTATTCATTCTCATAAAATTGTACATTATGTAATACATACATTTTTTCGCGTGTAGGTACAAAGTTCTTAAATTATTAAGTGATTAATTTAATATCCCTATATAAAAATAAATTAAAATAATCACTTACCGTCCTACTATAAAAAAAACACTTTTCAAAAAAAACTGTCAAAGTTAAAACGGCATTTGACGTTTTATGGGTCGTTTGTAGTTACACTTTTTTTAGACAAGCGTTCAACAATTGTTTATGTTTTTGTAGTAAGGCGGTTAGTGTTTAAAAAAACAATGAAAGACCTACATTTCCCCTGAAACCTGAAATCCGATAAAAACATTCGATAACAATGTATTCTTCCATTTTCGTTCTTTCATTGTTGAATAGCCTAAAAAGTTTTTAAAGCGATTTCTCTTGCAAAACGATTTATTACCTGCCGATAGAAACGTGATCGATATGCCCTGAATTAGGCTGATTGCGTTAGTAAGATTGAGAATTAAAATAATATCCACACTGGTTAAGAGGATAAATGTGAGTGGCCTTTTCTCCATACAAACGCTCTCGTCTGTTTTCTTTCTGGATATTAGCCACACAGCTATGTTTTTTACAGATTATTAAATATAATTATTTACTTCGGGTAAATAATTATATTTAATAATCAAAAAGGGAGGGCCAAAAGGGCGTAAAGGGGAGGCCTATGTTCAGCAGTGGATGCCTATGGCTGAGATGATGATGATGATGACTTCTTCTAACCCTCTATGTTTTCCTTTTCGATTATATTTTTTTTTCATAATCATTAGAACCCTCAAAAAATGCTTCATCGTGATCTTTTAGTTTCTTTAATTCAGTTTATAACTTAATTATTCTTTACCAATCTTTTGGTTTAGCTGGTCTCATGAATATATAATGTGACGTCGTCTGTCTGAAAAGACCGACTCACTTTAAAAATTAAAAGTAACTGTCGTAGTCATCAATTTATTATTCAAAACCTTCTGTATGGAATGTGAATATCTGAAGAAGCTTTTCGGATTATGAACAAGGTTTCTTCAAATATACAGATATTTCAACAAAGGGTGCCTTTCCACCAGATATGTGCTATGTAGCTATGCTGCGAGAATGTAAAAGCTAAGCTACGAAACTATGTGGCCGTTTCCACTGATGCTAAGCTATGTAGCGGTGCGAGTAAGATGTGCTATGAAGATCGCCGCCAAAAAGTAGATGCGCGAGATAGATGCGCAGCTCGAGCTATGCGATGTATCGATAGTAGGAAAGCGACGACTCATAGTAGGCATCCATAGCACGCATCTATAGCACACATCCATAGCACGCATCCTTCTACTTCACTTCAGCTTCGTGTTCCAGTTTGTGCTTGATCACCATCATTTAGACCACAACGCCGAACAACAATTCGCCACTTGCATCCATCGGTTGCCTGCGACTCTCAATAATCTCATAAGGCGCACTAAAAAATCGCAAGTGTGCTGCCAGCCTAAACTACCTCATTAGAATGCTTACCGTACAACGAGGGAACCACGTAGGCATCCGACAGCGAGTCGATATTTTGTCCGTATCCTGATTTATCGCTCCGATTAGCTCGTTTTTGTACCAGCTTCAATAGCGAATGGCGAAAAAATGTATAGAATTGGATATTAGGACTAAGTGTTAGTACCCAGTGACTATTAAGTCGCTAATGTCCACGATTTGTTTCAAGAAGCAATAAGGGTTAGAATCCCTTGGCAGTTTCTTTTTATTTTAGTGATACAGTATGGGTTTTCCTTGGATTGTTTTAGGTGATTGGCTTTTCTGGGTGGGGCAGATTATTGGTAAGATTCACCAGTATCTTACCGGTTACAATTTCGGCTATTATTGCTGTAATTTCTCGAAAACCTAACTCGGGAAGTTTTGGGAATTAGCAATTTAGTGACCTAAATTGCATGTGTTGCCTATAAACTATAATGAATAAATTATATGACTTATTAAGTAATAGAAATGTGAAGCCTAAATTACTGAATATTATTTTATGGCTAGCTCGCTCGTTATATGATACTAGCTATTAGTTGCTACTGTTCTCCGTGTTTCCAACAGCTGCTCAGCTCCTAGTAGTCGTAGCGTGATGTTATATAGCTTATAGTCTTCCTCAATAAATAGACTATCCGACACAAAAATAATTTTTCAATTTGAACCAGTAGTTCCTGAGATTAGCACCTTTAACCAAACAAACTCTTCAGCATACTACTGTTTTAATTAAAAACCTTTTTAAACGGCTGTCATGTGTAGATCAACTTTGGCGCAGTGGCTGAACGATCGACTGCTGCGCAGCGTGTCGCGGGTTTGATCCCCCGCACGGAACAAATAATGTGTGATCTGCAAGTAGTTATTCTGGATCTTGGTGTTTGTGTATGTGAGTTTTCTATGTTTGTAAACGCACACGCGATACAGGAGAAATACCTGTATACCTTAATAGTCAATTTAGATTGTCATCGACACGATAAGAAGGATACCTGGAATACCTGAAGAATACCTGGTGAGGGCTAAAGTTAAAAAAAAAAACTTTACAATCGTTAGTGGTCCGGAAGGCTGCAAAGTAGTCTTACCAAAATAATGGTGTCCTATTTTTCAGTACTTTTTGGATTGTAGAGGTCAAATATATATGTAAAATACTAGGCTTCAACTGCAACCAGGTAGACTGAAAAGTGAAACTAGACCTCAACTTAGTTGGGCGAAGGCTAGGCAGGTAAAGCTGCCATGCAAATTTGAACCCTCAGTAACCTTGACCTGCCTTACAAATTACCATCTCTGCAATTCATTGTGGTAAAGCACAAAATCCAAAGACAATTCCAAATGCAAATACAGTGTCGAGATTCCGTGTTTTTCATTACCATTTTTTTCGTTTTATTCAACGCAGAAATAATTAAAACTAAGTAATGCGATACTTTAAGGAATACACGATCGAAATCGAGAAGAAACCTTTAATAAATTTTGTACCTGGCTTCTGTGTTAGCGTTAACACTGGAACTCACTGTTCTCACATGTATTTTTTCTTTCTATTTTCTACCTTTTTTTATTGGTTTTGAAAACGGTACTTTTTTTTTAGCGTGGTAAAATCATCAAATGAGTCCTCCCGCCCATACTGTCAGACTTGTACTGACTAAAATCCACGGTGTCCTTCATTAGTCCTTTACGTTCCAGGCTCACGGTAATGGAATAAGTCCCGCGACCCCGGCAGGCTTTGGCCCTCTAGAGGGGGGCCCCGTCATCTTGCTGACGCTCTTTGAGGCGTGCGTGGAACACAACGAGCCGTCGACCCGGGCAAGGTCCATGTTCGGGCGGCGAGTTGCCCGTTACTCGCCGATCGCATGCCCTCGCCTACGGTGGCCGGAGATCGTCTTGCGACGTCGGACGCCGTGGGCGTCTACCACTGCTTTGAAAACGGTACTAGCAATTCTAACCTATCAATGATCGAAAGAATCCGAAGGTCTTACTCGTAACTAACAATCTATATGCTAATGTTACATAGAGGTACGAGTAATCTTTATGAGTTTAGTATTACTGAACCGATTTTAAAAATTCTTTAAAACGTGTTGCACCGACCCCAAGAGTTAAAGGCAGGAAAATGATGATGATACATGCGGCCATAAATTGCTTGTGATATTGCATGCATGTTTGACTACATTGCGGACAATCAATGGACAATGAATTTGGTTTATCAAACAAGTACCGCAATGTATTCAAACTTGCATGCAACCCCGCATGCAATTTATAAAATGAAGCTTCAACGTCGATCTCACAAATACTCCCCGCTTACCAATAGTACGCCATTTTCTCTTCACGCCTGGAAACCGTTATTTATTGAGACTCATGAATACAAAGCAGAGTCGACTTGTACTTTTTACTTTTCTTTTTTTTCTTTCTTTCTTTCTTTATTGTTTGTTTGTTTATGTTTCCTTGAGGGGCTACTGTTTGCAGCTGACTGATTTAAATAGGCGTTAAGTGCTATTACTTATGTTGTTTGTTCCAATTGTTTCGTAATTGTGAAAGGGTTGGAATGGAACTTAGTTTTGTGGGAAAATCTGTCAAATTTGTCGGTAGAGTAAACTTAGTTTCAGTTGAAAATAGGCCACTGGATCAAACGGACATTTCGCAATGTTCATAATGATTCACTTCGTGAATGAATAGATTATGTCGTTGCTGAAAGGCACGAAATGATTCATTAAGTAATATTGCTTAAAATGGCCGTTTTAGCCTCGCATAAGTTTATTGGAAAAATGTTTGTATTGTATCTAACTTTTAAAAAAATAGAAAAAAGAAGAATAAAAATCATTTTCTCATGTTTAATCGACAAATAGCTTGGGAAGGACTCTTAGAATTCTGATATTATTCACATGCGATCTCCAGTAAACCTTCTAAGCCTTTAATTATTTTTAAACGCATTAACGCATGCGACACGCATCGTAAAGATGATTTTTAAGGAAGGACTTTGGAATAGAAGATTCAGCTTCTGACAGTGAATTGCGGTAGCCTAATTGGTAAGTACTTTTCTAGTAGACGAGGGTTCAAATCCCACTCCCAGCTGAATTTTTCTTTCCTCAGAACTTATCTTTTTTTCTAAGCCTCCTTCTTCTTCTTCTTCTGATGCAAACAGCAAACAGCAATTTCCTCTCAGATAGTTTTTCTTAGAACAACAAACTTCAACCTACAGAATGATAAAATAAAATACCTATTTGATTCTACACAAAAAAACAAGACAAGACAAATAATCTTCCGATCGCACCTGAGAAAAGTTTCCACCAATACATAAGTTGGTTCCAGCGAACATTAGCAGTCGCTGATAAAATCCATACTGGCTACACAAAGTACCTACATAAGTACAGAAGTTTAGTTCCGAATGTATATATTTTTAAAATGGATGCAGCGAATGCAAATGCAATTCTGATTGCATTTGCATTCGCTGCATCCATTTAATGCGGTCAATCAATCACTACAGCCTTTATCTTTTTTATTTAGTAAAATGTCCTTCAATAGCCCTTTACGTTCCGGGGCCACAGTTACCCGTCAGTCCCGCGACCCCGGCAAGCTCTTTGAGGCTCGCGTGGAACACGATGCGCCGTCAATACAGTCTAGCGATGATGAAGATGACGAAGATGCACTGATCCAACACCTTTTAAAGCCCATGAATCCTTCTTGGTGAAGTGTTTCAGAAGGGTCAGATGTGTAGTACTTTCGATCGGCGTGTCGGTATGTCCAAATTTATGAATGTGGATAAGGCGAACGGAGTAGTAAGGATCGTAGCAGGTGGCGCTATGGTTTCTGCCTACCACCTTGGGAAAGGGGCGTGAATTTATGTGTGTATGTAAGAATCCTTTACTTTATTATTTTGAACCCAGTCCTTGGCGTCTCCCGCTGTGAAAGTAACTTTAACCTAAATTGTAAATATGATATTGTTTTTTTATGTATAATGGGTTTGCTCTTGACCTTAGTCTAGGTCAGGAGTGTTAAGACAAGGTCGACGATGGAGTGAGCTTGTCTTAGTCACTCCACATGGGGCAATTCATTTTGTTTTCTTGTTTGGAATTATTTTTACGTGAAAAAAGTATGTACCATATCGTGGAACCGACCTTCTGCATCTGTCTGTTCTGTGGTGGCAAGGTGGCAGCGTACAAGTTGGACGGTGGCATTGCTATTGCCAGTGATTTATGATGTGCCACTTAACTGTGCCAATAAACACGAGTTGTACGTGTACCTTATCGGAGGAACAGGGAGGGAGAGTTTTCAGATAGAATTTGTTAGGAGATATGCTTTTGCTTTTGCGGTGGAAGTGGATGTTTCGGAAGCAAAAGGTATCAAATAAAGACAACTAATCTGTGTCCAGAATGTTAATAAGAACCTAAATGTGATAGATAGTGGTCAAACATTCTAGAATAAACCAAGACTTCTTTTGCCATACTCCTTTATAAAACTACCTATCTTATAAATAACTAGCTTTTTCCCGCGGCTTCGCTCGCGTAATCAGTCGAAAATCTAAGAATATTTATACAAACTTTCATCCCCTATTTTATCCCCTTAGGGGTGGAATTTATCAAAATCCTTTCTTAGGGGATGGCTACGTCATAGTAGCTTTATGCATGCAAAGTCTCAGCCTGATCGGTTTAAAATTGACAAAGTTTCATACAAATTTCATCCCCTATTTTATCCCCTTGGGGGTAGAATTGATCAAAATCCTTTCTTTTCGGATGCCTACGTCATAACATCTACCTGCATGCAAAATTTCAGCCCGATCCGTTAAAATCTAAGAAGATTAAACAAACTTTCATCCCCTTTTTATACCATTAGGGGTGGAATTTATCAAGATCCTTTCTTAGGGGCTGCCTACGTCATAGTCGCTTTATGCATGCAAAGTCTCAGCTCGAGCGATTTAAAATTGACAAAGTTTCATACAAACTTTCATCCCCTATTTTATCCCTTTGGGGTTAGAATTAATTAAAATCCTTTCTTAGCGCATGCCAAATTTCAGCCCGATCCGTCCAAAATGTAAAAAGTTTTATACAAACTTTCATCCCATATTTATCAAAATCATTTCTTCGGAGATATCTACGTCATAGTAGCTTTGTGCATGCAAAGTCTCAGCCCGATCGGTTTAAAATTGACAAAGTTTCATACAAACTTTCATTCCCTATTTTATCCCCTTGGGGGGCGTCATAACATCTACCTGCATGCCAAATTTCAGCCCGATCTGTTCAAATCTAAGACGATTAAACAAACTTTCATCCCCTTTGTTATCCCCTTAGGGGTGGAATTTATCAAAATCCTTTCTTAGGGTATGCCTACGACATAACATCTACCTGCATGCCAAATTTCAGCCCGAGCCGTCCAAAATGTAAAAAGATTTATACAAACTTTCATCCCCTATTTTATCCCCTTAGGGGTGGAATTTATCAAAATAATTTCTTTGGGGATATCTACGTCATAGTAGCTTTGTGCATGCAAAGTCTCAGCCCGATCGGTTTAAAATTAACAAAGTTTCATACAAACTTTCATCCCCTATATTATCCCCTTGGGGGTAGAATTAATTAAAATCCTTTCTTTGCGGATGCCTACGACATAACATCTACCTGCATGCCAAATTTCAGCCCGAGCCGTCCAAAATGTAAAAAGATTTATACAAACTTTCATCCCCTATTTTATCCCCTTAGGGGTGGAATTTATCAAAATAATTTCTTTGGGGATATCTACGTCATAGTAGCTTTGTGCATGCAAAGTCTCAGCCCGATCGGTTTAAAATTGACAAAGTTTCATACAAACTTTCATCCCCTATTTTATCCCCTTGGGGGTAGAATTGATCAAAATCCTTTCTTAGCGGATGCCTACGTCATAACATCTACCTGCATGCCAAATTTCAGCCCGATCCGTCCAGTGGTTTGGGCTGTGCGTTGATAGATCATTATATCAGTCACCTTTGAGTTTTATATATTTAGATAGAAGATATGTGTCATTATTAATAATTATATTCTTTGTTCCTAATATTATTAATTGTAAACGTATTTTATTTTTATTGTGTAAAAGCTTTTGGAAGTTTTTATTGCTTAGGTATTTAAGTATGTTACTGTGCCCTTGCAGGGTTCATGACAGGTTCTTGAATAATTGTTAAACATCTTAAAATACCCATGAATGCAATAAATGATTGAATTCGAAACGCGAGCCTATCACTAGATAAAAAAAAAACACTTCCTAACTTTCCTTATTTATTAAGCTTTGTATAATTTACTTAATACCTGGTTGAAGATTATGGTGGGCATTATTTTGCATAGCAGTTTCAAGGTCGCCTAAATAAAAGGGGGTTCTTCAAAAATAAAATTGTTATTACAATCAACAAATCACAGCAGTCTGTTCTGTACCCTGAGCACGAATTTTCATTATTTGAGACGTAAACTGGAACTTTGACAACTTCAAATTGACAATTTTCAAGGAAAAAATTAGTTCCTTCTTCACACATCAGAGGCGCTGTTCCAGTTTTTCATACAAGAAACGCTGTAAATACTGAAAAGACGCTGTAAAGTAAAAGAGTGAAAACTCGTGCTCAGGGTACAGTTCTTTCTGTTCCGATCATATATTTTTAAATAAAATTATATTTTTATTCTAGCTTAATATAACTGTTCGCGGGACTTATCTCATTACCGTGACTCCGGAACATAAAGGGCTATTGAAGGACACCATTGATTTTAGTCAGTACGAATCTGACAGTCCCTCTCGCCCTGCCCTGGGTGGGAGGACTCATTTGATGATTTTACCATGAAAAAAAAACGCTTAATATAACTGACCTTATAATTGAATGGCCTTAAACGAAACGTTCTAATATCATGGCTATTTAGACAAAGAAAATAAACACACACATACACAAAACTCATTTTCAACCCAGTACATACAAGCAAAAAACGGTTTGACGCACATTCCCATCTTCTACGGGTACATCATTAACGTGAAAGCACTATTGTGACCGACTGTATGACAGGTTTACAATTCTGATTCAAACATGTTTGAATTTTGTCGTATGGTTCTGTTGATACTTGGTTTTTGAGCTATTCGTTCGTTATCAGGGTTTTTTTTTCATTTTAAAATGAAAATATTTTTATTCAATGCGGGAGTTCAAACCGCGACATACAACCCAGCAGTTGATCATTCAGCCACTGTGCCAACGGTGTCATCAAAATACTCGTAGGTAGGTTTCCCAAACTTATAGTAGTTAATAATATTCATAAACTTGGCTATTAGGAACTTTGACGAACATCCTGTAGAGGGTCTCTCGTAGTGGTTGCGTCAAAGGCCTGATTCAGAAGGCAGTACTCAACGATACGGCTCGCATTGCACGGAGATTTCTATATCTGGAGCCCTAACCACCGGTAGTTTGGACCCTGCTCCCACACCAGCGGACACTATATATATTTTTTTAAGTAATGTAACGAAATATGTACAAAAGATGAATAAACATCATTACAGTTCCAGCCAACTCTCATATTTTAATCAATTACCTTAAATTTTGATACAAGTTTTAATGTTGTAATTTATAAATACAATACATTGTTATCACCTGGCATTTAATCTTCTAGAACTTTAAAGAACATTAGTACAATTTATAGTAATCGCTTAAATAACCCTGTTTATGTCTTGGCAATTGAATATTACATTTTTTATTTGAATATTGCGTTATTATATTTACAAGTTTACGATCTATAGAATTTATTTCTACTAGATTATCATAAGTGTTTTGCAAACACATTTTCGGTAACAATCACGGAGTCTGAATTTGTGACGGCGTTAGGGTCAGTCCCTATTACAGAGGCATTTAGGAGACCCCATTCATAAATGACTTTAGGTAGGTATCGCAATCAAATAGATGATCAGATATTATAATTATGAATGTGCATCAGGCGAAAGGAGTATTTAGGATCGTAGCAGATGGCGCTCTGTGGTTTTACCTACCCCATGGGAAAACAGCGTAAGTTTATGAATGTATGTTGGAACCTACTACTAAAACACAACTTATTCATTCAGCGATCACAGGTGTGGTGTTATGTTCCTGAACTTGAAGATCGGCCAAACAAGTACTAAGAAAGTGTTATAATTATACCGATATTTGTTTATATTTATCTAGGTTACAATATGTATTCATTTAGAATATCTTATTTTTAATGTTCACACCATTGTCTACATTTTTGTATTAACGTCCTGGGTCTGCTGGGAGAAATTTCTTAAGAAATAAGCAGTACCTTTGTACTATAGTTTTCAAATTTTCGTTCCCTAATGTTCTGTTTTGTGTGTACATAAATTGTTAAATAAATAAATAAGAAATTGAGGACATGAATCTAGACATGGACACCTCCATTAACCTAAGTAGATATTTGTCAGTGCCATTACCTGGATTTAAGCCCAAATTCTGTCCGTTCTTGTTTATCTGATCCTTTGTTTTTAGTTGAAAAGGTAAAAATGTTAAGTATAAAATCGGGGAGTCGTCAAATAACATTTAATGTAATGTTATTCGACGAGGACGTCCGCTTCGGGAGGTGAGTAATCAGAATAAGTACGTTTTTCAATAGTGATGGGAAATTCGGGAACTTGGTGTAAAATACGGGACTGTAGAGAATGAAAGTCATGTAATTGTGAGCAAAATAATCAGTCAATGATTAAGAAACTAACAATGATACGAACAACACTATTCATGGGTAGGTAATTACGTTTACTGCAATTTTACAAGTGCAATGCAAGTATTCATTTATTTAAGAATGTTTTCATTTTTGTACAGCTTTTTTTCATATTTAAATAAGAATTATTTTAGCATTAACGCAGCTCATAGAATTACGTTCTCAGTAATGTAGCAACGCTGAGACTTTTTTTCATAAAGGTGCCTAAAAGATTATACTTATTTAATGCAGAATGAGCTTTTAACAAAATAAAGCTATGATAAAAAGACTGATTTTGTACTTAGCCAACAGCACTACTATATTTTCAGCGGATTTATTGTGTATAATGTGTATTATGTAGCATTTTCACAATAAATTTACTTACGTAGATAAGACCTTTAAAATGGTTAAAGTAAGCCTATTATAAAAAAATGTAATCCTGTGAAATAAGAGTAAGTACATTGCCATTTTTCAAATAAAATTTTATTCGTACTTTTAAGCACTTGCCATTATGAATTCTAAATATTGTCTTTAAACTTTTTTTATTATTTTTTTTGTACCCCTCAACATAGATAATCGTTTTATTTATATTTAATGGATAGAGTCTTTTTCTATTAGTTTTCAGTGTAGCATGCTACTTAAAAATTTAATTGAAACGGTTAGTAACAAAATTTAAATGAAACGTGGATTTTTTATTGAAAAAACGAATTGCTTGCTTTTAATTCGGAATAGCCACGCATCAATAGATCCGCTTCGAATTATAAGTTTACTACTTACCATCATTTACCATCTTCAATTCCTATCAAAAGTATTGACTCGATAATTCCCGGAAAAAACTGTTTAGCTCGTGCCATATTATTGTTGTTTATTATTGGGTCTTAAAATCCATCCACAATTTTATTTTAAGTTAAATACTCACAAACACCAATAACCGACAAAAAATATCGACTCGATAAAATCCCGGCAAAATCACGAAGGTGTCCCATTACTATCTTTACGTAACCTCTCCGCTTGCCTACAGATGAGAGCCCTTAACAATCTCGCAGCGTTTAATGCATTCTGACTTGTAGTCAGTGGCGGATTTACAAATTTGCCGCTAGTAGGCTATTCAATTTTTGCCGCCCCTACTGACTTTTGAAATTCAATACGTTAGTTTAGTTCACAATCATATTCAGAAATTGCAACTTTATGATTTGTTTTCTATCGTCCTCATTACATCGGCTTTTACCCGTTATCGGGGGGCAAGACGAGCGCGAAGCAAACACTGCTGTTCCATCCTTTACTGGAACCATTTCGCCGCATTTTCAGGCCCCTATTTGAGAACCTCTGGATAAGACCAGAACGCAGAAATTTTTGTCATCCAGTAAGCTATAATCACATACTTAAAATCCAAAATTTCAAGTCTTTAGGTCATTTAGTTCCGAAGTTAAGCGAAAGCAAAGTTTCGCATTTACGACACTCACTCATGATCATCAAAATAGAACTAGTGCTTCCCATAAACTCAGAGAGCTGAAATTTGGTACAGGGTTAGGGTTTAATGGCCACATAAAGGGAAAACTATAAAAACTAGGATAATCGAAGATCTGGAGTACCTGGTGACCGTAATTAGAAAACACAAGAGCCCAACCAAACTATTAGAGATCGACATGCCTTTACAAAAAATATTCAACTTGGTGGGCCGCTTCATTTGATGACAAAAATCCAAGGTAAAAAAAAAAACAAAAAAAATGCCCATGATTCTATAAAAAGAAGTGAAATTCCACCATAAACATCCTGTAAAAAACTAGCCAAAACTCGATGAAGCTGCTTGTTTATCTCTAAAAGTAATGAAATCTAGACAAAGTCGTGCCAAGTCTAAGGTTCCTTACTAAGGCCAAGTCACACAACATTAAATATAGAAATCGCAGTAAGGAACCTTAGACTTGGCACGACTTTGTCTAGATTTCATTACTTTTTAGAGACAAACAAGCAGCTCCATCGAGTTTTGGCTAGTTTTTTACAGAATGTTTTTGGTGTGGTGGGATTAGTATTATTGAACTAGGTGATATTTCTGTCAGTTACTAGATTATTTTTGCAACCCGCTATGTAGTGACGAGTATACTGTTGACCTAAAAACAGCAGCATGTACTAATCATAAGGTGAGGAAAGGCATATACTTACAGTTTAAAACAATACGAACAATTTCTATTAAATAACATGTTAACAATCCGGTTAATGGTGACAATGAGATCAAATAAGTTTTACATTATCTTTTTGCGAGATTTTAAATTCGCTAAATCATTAATTATATCGTCGTATGAAATCTTGTTCATTAGTTCTGACTCTATGCACAAAAGAGATAAAGCGTTAAGCTTTTCTTGACATAAAGTAGTTCGTAGATATTTTTTTACCCGTTTCAAGCAAGAATAGGCTTCTCTCACCTCAACGATTTGTCATTAGTGTACTTACATAGAGCTATGCGATGTGCTATATAATATCCAAATTTGGATAAAATTAAATGTGCTCCAAATTCTTATTTCGCAGGAACAAAGATAGACTTCTTCATGATCCAGAATCTGGTTTTATCAAAATTATTTGAGAAGAAAGGTGGCATTGAAAGTGTACTCATTTCTGAACTAAATCAGTTTCTAAATCATTAGGATACATTCACCACAGGATGGCAACAACTCACTCATTTTGGTTAGAAATGAAAACTTCTCGTTAAATTCATGGTAGGCCTTTTGCCGTTTCTCTAACTCGCGTTCGTAGCTCGTGCTGTCAATTCGTCCAGACACTCTTAGCGAACGGTCATGTCATTCGTTCCCTTACTACGTAAACACATACATACCTAGTAGAAAATAACTATTTAAATGTTGAAACATATTACACGTTAAATATATTTTTTATAAGGGTAAAAGTTACTTAATTTTTAAATTAATATTGAATCGCCATTGGAATATTTTTAAAATTCGTGATCGCATATGTACCTATATTTTACAATCTTTGATGTACTGATTACGAACGTTATGTGTAAACATATAATTATAAGTTTTTTTTTATTAATTGGGCTAAATTTGCCGCCCCTCTAAATCTGCCGCCCTAGGCTCCAGCCTACTTAGCCTATTGGTAAATCCGCCACTGCTTGTAGTAAACAGATTATAATTTGTTTTTTGCTCCACTCCTGACTTTATCTGAGTCCCTAAAGACTTTGTATTCTTTTGTCACTTGCTCGACGTTATTCGTAGTGTTGTACTTTTTTGTGTTTTCATCTGTCTAGACTGAGAGATTTTTTTTTGCATAAACAGTTGTTTTCGTGTTCCTACTGAAAAGGGTTTGTGCTGTAGTAGTATATATGTAGGTCTGTAATTTATAGAATTATACAAGAGTCTGCATGATATAACACCCTTTATTAATCTAAGTCAAGTATATTGTAATTGCCTGCTGAATTCACGGGACTGTCTTGAAAGACACCGTGGCTCGAGCGCGTTATTTTTAATGTTTGTTTTTTTTTATAGTAGTGAGCCGCGCTTATAGTACTACAGGTACTGTGGTACTGGACACAGTATTTAGGTATACGATGACCTTTCATTATAAACATCTAAGAAGACACCATTTCTAGTTTTATTTAAATTGCTACTTTTATTGAAAGTAGTGAATTACTTACTTTTTTTTAAAAAAAATATCATTGGTTTAGGTGAGAATAACGATTATGAAAAGTCTAAAGTAAAAAAAAAAACTCCAAATTTTTTTTTAAAAACTTTAGAAAATTAGAAAAATCCGACGAAAAATTCCAACACCGGTCCAGAATCATGTCCTGGACCCATGGTATCCGTTTGTGCGTCGATGTCTCTTACACCCTGTATTTTATAAATCAACAGTAAATGCATTGACCATTTCGTTTTTATTTATGTACTTATGTACAAACAACAGCTATCGAAATGAAACAGTTCACTTTATATCCAAATCTTTTCGTCCATGTTCGCAAATACGAATTTTAAAATCACGCTGCAGAAAATACGAACATGAATCAACAATTTCCACTCCTCTAGAAGAGTCCATAAAAACACAGTTCTTCAAAATAAACAAATAAAACAGACTCGAAAGAACATTCCTACTTCTCAGAATCCAACTAAAAACTGTTTTTATGACTTAAACTTTTGCAAATCAAAAGCAAAACTCTTGCACTGCTTCCTTATCTTTCCATTTTATTTTCTTTCTTTCTTTCTTTTGCCAGATCCGTTGCAGGGTCTTGGCAAAGATAATTCACTTTTAATAAAAACTTTCAACCCTTTAAACTGCGTTTTTATTTGGTCGGGTAATGTTTCCGCTTTGTATACTTCTATTTGACGATATAACTCGGGTAATTTGAAATGCCTTTTTTATTTTACTGCCTTATATTTGTAGTTTCCATTTTTCTTTTGTGTTTTTGTGTCAGAAAACACTAAAAAGCAAGTGGTTTTTGTGGTGTTAAGAATTGCTGGTTTTGCTAAAGACTAAAGGCAGCTATAGACGATCCAATATACCGTCAAATGCGCTTGAAGTACACTTGTCATACACACTGACATCCATACTTACCGCACACTGTTTGCAGTGCCGCTAAAAACGGTCTTACTGCCTTATTGGTCCAGTGGTTGTACCTAAGTGCGACTGCAGAAGATGAAGCCTAGAGTTCGATTTCCAGATTGCGCAAAATATTATTGCGTTTGCTTATAGCATTTTCTAAGTAAAAGCCACGCGAGTTACAGATATTTTCTCTGAAGTATTTTTAAAGAGGAGTTATAGCAATCGTCTACGTCCCAATAGACGCTGCCACAATAATTTAGGGGTAAAGAGTTAATGGGACAGATAAAATAAATAGCCACTATAAAGGGGTTTGCAACATTTAGTACGGACCTTGGCATCAATTTTTTTTTCTTTCGCCAGTGATGAAACATTGGGCATAATTAGACTACTACCTAAGAAGTTCATAGAAAAAAAAATAAGTTTCTAAACCGTAACCAACCAGAGATATGGCGGTTTGAATTTTGTTCCAATCTGGAGTTATTTTTTGTAGGAATCCATAGATTTTTTGACGTACTAGCTTTTGCCCGCGGCTTTGCCCACCCCAACCGGATTTATGTATAGCCCATAACCGTGTCTAGAGATCCATCTATCTCTGTATCAAAATTCATCAACATCGGTTCAGCAGTTTTGACGTAAAAACGGATTAGACTTATAGACTTAATTTCGTATTTGTAATACTAGTAGGATAACGAGGAATAATGAGTGGTTTATTTATAATAATGTTAAGAAGATCTTATCTTTTAACCGACTTCAAAAAAGGAGGAGGTTCACAATTCGTCGGAACATTTTTTTTATGTATGTTCCCAGATTTCTCAATGACGCCTGGAGCGATTTGGGTAATTCTTCTTTTGTTTGAAAGGGTATCTTAAGAGTCAGCAATCTGACGGGGCCCACTAAGAGTCAGCAATCTGACGGGGCCCACTAAGAGTCAGCAATCTGACGGGGCCCACTAAGAGTCAGCAATCTGACGGGGCCCACTAAGAGTCAGCAATCTGACTGGGCCCACTAAGAGTCAGCAATCTGACGGGGCCCACTAAGAGTCAGCAATCTGACTGGGCCCCCTAAGAGTCAGCAATCTGACGGGGCTCCCTAAGAGTCAGCAATCTGACTGGGCCCCCTAAGAGTCAGCAATCTGACGAAGCCCCCTAAGAGTCAGCAATCTGACTGGGCCTCCTAAGAGTCAGCAATCTGACTGAGCACCCTAAGAGTCAGCAATCTGACTGGGTCCACTAAGAGTCAGCAATCTGACGGGGCCCACTAAGAGTCAGCAATCTGACTGGGCCCCCTAAGTGTCAGCAATCTGACGGGGCGCACTAAGAGGGCCAAAGCCTGCCGGGGTCGCGGGACTTGTCTCATTACCGTGACCCCGGAACATAAAGGGCTATTGAAGGAGGACTGTGGATTTTAGCCAGTACGAGTCTGACAGTCTCTCCCGCCCTGCCCTGGGTGGTTGTGATGGCATTTGATGATTTTACCACGCTAAAAAAAAAATCTGTACCCACTATAACCTAAAATAACTTTTGAATGGACAAGTTATTATTGCAACTGAGTGGTGACTTGTTTCTCATTTTCTCGACTTTTTGTCACCGACTTCCAATAATAACTATTTTTTTTCAAAAAGCTTTTTATTTTCTAAAAGATTTGTTTTTCGCTTTGAAGTTGTAAGAAATTAAATGAGTTCTTCCTCTATGGCTGAAGCGGAAAGGATTGTCAGACTCGTACTAAAATCCACCCAGCCCAGGGCAGTTCCGTGGTCCCGACAGGCGCTTGGCTCTCGATATTTTTACGTTGTAAAATCATCCAATGAGTCCTCCAGAACGAGAGGGGCTGTCAGACTTATACCGTGACCGACTAAAATCCATGGTGTAGCCCTTTACGTTCCGGGGCCACAGTTACCTGATAAGACGGTCCTACAACCCCAAAAGGGTTTGGCCCTCTGATGGGGGCCCCGTCAGATTGCTGACAGCGCTTTGAGGCGCGCGTGGAACAAGACTCGCCGTCGACCCGGGCATGGTCCATGATCGGACGGCGAGTCGCGCATTACTCGCCGTCCGCTGTTGTACGGTGGCCGAAAGACGCTTCGCCACTTCCGATGCCGTCCGGCTGGGTTGTGAGATTGAGGCTGCGCTCCCCCTCACAGCGCCCGCCTCCTCCTTCGCTAGCATAACTGCTTTAAAGAAGAAGACGACCGCTTCCCATTCGGTCTCGCCTCGCAATCATGCCGGGCGCGAGATGTCGCCACCTATCGCTTCCTTGAGGACAGGGCGGTACTCCGCCCAAGCGGGGCAGTCCTGCACCGTATCCCCCATCGTGTTCTCCGAGCGATTCTCGCAGTAGTGACACCCAGACGTTTCTGCTTTCCCTATCAGACACAGAGACACAGTAACCTCCTGAAACTCCTGAACCTCGGTTGCGACAGTCGGTCCCTCTATACAGCCCTAAGATCGCGCCGGAGCTCATTATTATAATAAACAAACCAATCATTATTCCTCGTTAACCTACTAGTATTACAAATACGAAATTAAGTCTATAAGTCTGTTCCGTTTTTACGTCAAAACGGCTGAACCGATGTTGATGAATTTTGATACAGAGATAGATGGATCTCTAGACACGGTTATGGGCTATACATAAAGGCGGTTGGGGTAGCAAAGCCGCGGGCAAAAGCTAGTACGTCAAAAAATCTATGGATTCCTACAAAAAATAACTCCAGATTAAAACAAAATACAAACCGCCATATCTCTGGTTGGTTACGGTTTAGAATTTTTTTATTATTTTTTACGCACTTCTTAGGTTGTGGTCTACTAATGACCAAAATTTCATTACTGGCGAAAGAAAAAAAAATTTGATGCCAAAAAGTTGCAAACCCCTTTATAATACTTTTTATTTTCACTCCAAAGGTGTGATGTGATGGTTATCAGGGTAGATAATATTTTGAAGTATTTTAATAACAATATTCTTTAAAACTTCACTGGAGATTGAAGGAAGCACAACATAACCGACACTTTACACATGAAATTAAATTAAATAATATTGCAGCACAGGTGCAGCTGCAAGGTTTGATAAAATTGTACTGACCAAAAAAGAATTGAAATTTGAAAGTGACGCAATGCTAGAATGGAAATTCGAAATACGAATTTTTAAAATTTATTAAATCAATATAGATCTTAAAGCGAAGAGGTTGAGGCAACAGAAGAGGTGGAATACCCACTCTGTTTCAGATTCATGCTTTTCGTCAATTTTTTTTTATATTTTTTCTAGATGATCTATCGTATTGTAGACCTATTTTTTTAAGAAATACCTCTGAGCAATTTAATATTTAATAATTTCTACGTAGATAATTATTAATTACTAGCTGACCCGGCAAACGTTGTTTTGCCATATAAATAATTTAAAAAAAATTAGGGGTGGACTACCCCTAACATTTAGGGGGATGAAAAATAGATGTTGGCCGATTCTCATAGACACCGGATAAGCACAAAAAATTTCATCAAAATCGGTCAAGCCGTTTCGGAGGAGTATGGCAACGAAAACTGTGACACGAGAAGAAATTTACATGGCGTCATAAAATTCATCCACATCGTTGTCAATGGGAAAAGTGCCCAGAACGCTGGCAGCATTGCCGCGTTGAATGGCAATGCTGATCCTTTGACCGAGAAATAGGCCAGCCCTCTGGTCACGAGAGGCGTCGACTATACGCTTGGTGATGTCTTTGAAGACTCGGTGGGCACTCGGACCCCATGGCCCTAGTGTTTCAACCCCAAACGGCTCAAACACATAGCTAGAAGTCAAGCCATTGTATTTGCGCCGTTCGAGGTTTTCGGCACTTGCAGCAGCCGCACCAGCACAGCATGTAGTACCAGGAAGATGGGATGGCGCAAGGGTGTCGACACATGTTGCATCCCACACCAAAGGTCTACCCAACTTCCAAGGCATTATAGTCATCCCATCTGGTCTCTTCCCATCTTCGCGTGCCAAGCCACTGGGCTCTAAAGCGGCTGGCACCCCGGCGGTGACAAGAGCACGACGGATAATGTCATTTATACTAGCGTGCCGTGCTAGCCGACCTGCACTCTTGCTGCAGGAAAGGCCATGGTGCCCGAGGCAGTCGACGCCTTCGCCACACTGACAACGATGTGGAGCCCCGCAAGGAGCGCCCAGACGCAGGCATGTAGCGATCCGGAAGGTTTCGTCACCCAGCATGGTACCTATGTCGGGTGACGGTAGTGCCTGAAGCCATAGACCCGACTCCCACTCGCCCACAGCCAGCAGGCGGGCACGCTCTACAGAATTGGTTGACGTATTAATAAGATTATACCGTACCAACCTGCAGAGCGGCTCATCCCACTGCTTCTGGGAAGATGGGTTCACGGGTCGATCTGAATCCGGGCAAATCATTTTCCAGGCGTTCTCCGCATCTGTCAAGCACGGCACTTCGGAGTCAACCAGGGAGAAACTTAAAATCTTCCTGGTTAAGGTTTCAGTGCTGTGGACAGAGGACAGGAACGTCCGTAAACTCACACTAGAAATTTTGCGGACGCCGAGTCCACCAAATCGGATAGGGAGGGTGGCTTGCAGCCACGCTCGGTCGTCCAGGGCCACATTAAGAATGGATGTTAAAGTTTCACGAACAATTTGGTCAATTTTGACCAAAATATGTGTGTGCTTCCACAGAGGAGAACACCGGAGAACGTACATTAAATTTGGACCAAAACAACAATACCTAATAATGGTGAAAGCCGAATGTAAATTAATTTGTGAAAATCGATCTTAAATAATTTCTGTTACAATATAAACAGAAAGACTGAAAGAAAACATTAAATTGTTTATGAAAACAAATAACATTAGCAAAAAAAACAAAACGAAAATCATTTTATATTCCTCCATAAGAAAATAAACCTATTACCTACTTACGTTGAAGTTAAATACGAAAATTATCTAATTTCTTACTCACAGTTGAAAAAGAGAAATTACGTTTTCTAAGACAAATAATGTTTCTGTTTTAAGGTATATTCACATTAGAGCGTAACTGAAGATCACAGACTGACTAAAAGAGAGGACTTCTTTACTAACCAGTTTGTCGGTGTACGCACACGCATATATTTTGAAGGGAAATCGATAGTCGTTAGCCAGATTATATAGATACTTTGATAGACAACTTTATCCATAGATACATTTTGTTTGAAGTGTGCGCGTCTTCATAATTCAAGTAATAGTCAGAGTAGTCGTGCTCCACGGTCATGGTGCATGATAGGACGGGGAGTCACCCATTACTTGCCGCCCACATGCCCACTCGCTGCCCGCATGGCCACTTCCCGTCCGCATCTTGTCGTCCGCATGCCCAGTTGCCGTCCGCATTCCCACTTGCCTTCCGCCTCGCCTTTCGCATGCCCATTATCATTCCCATTGCATAACTTTCTAAAATTCGTATCATTCGTACCCAGTACTATAACATTACGTGGAAATGTGCTCTCACCTTAACAAAACAGTACCTCGAGCACGAATCACTTTCGAAAAAGTATTCGTATCGTCTTGGAAAGCATTTTGTATGGGAACTTGAACAGCGCCTCTGGTGAGCGTAGAGTAGAGTAGAGTAGAGTAGGGACTCCATTTTCCGCACTTAGACTCTCATTCGGTCCGTTGTGCGTAGGTGTCCTGGCTAAGTTAGCCAGCCTAGCTCCGCCCAGAAGCACAGAAGTTTCCTGGGAACTTCACAGGCTTCGCGGAGCGACCTCACCGTTCCGAGGATTTGTTCACGTTGGGTAGCCACAGCCTCGCATTCCAGGATGACGTGGGCGGCTGATTCTTCGGCGTCAAAGCAGCCCCTGCAGAGTGGGCTGTCCGTGGCGCCTATGTTAAAGAGGTGTTTGTTTAGGGGGCAATGGCCCGTTATTGTCCCTATTATTAATCTGAGGTTATTTCTACTTAGGCTGAGCAGTCGTTTTGTTAGTCGCGGATGTAGACTTGGCATCGCCATTTTTGACTGCCTACAGTCTGTAGACCGTGACCATTTTTCGTTATGTAGTTCAATTGATCTCTGGCGGATCCATGTTCGAAATTGTGAGAAAGGTAAGGGAAGGAGTGGGTACGGGCCTAACACTGCCATCTCGGAACCTCTCTTAGCAAGTTCGTCTGCGGCGTCATTTCCAAGGGATCCGCTGTGCCCCTTAATCCACCTCTGGTGAGCGTAAATTGAACTAATTTTAGGAGCACGAACAAAAATACGTAAATTTCGTATCGTCTTCGTATTTAATTCGAAACGTAACTTGAGCCTTTTGTATGAAAATAGGTAGCACGAAGGCATAAAATGAAGGATAGTTTCGTAATTGTCGAAGGCTGGCTTACGAGTTTCTCGAATATTTACTCACTTCAAATTTGACAGTGAGAAAACTTTCGTCAAGTTTATTATTGAGCATAAAATTATAATTTAAGTGATTGTGTTGATATATTTTGTTAAAAAATGAATGTGTGCTCCAATATTTATTATAATAATATATCTTTCTATTTATGCTGCCATAATTCACAAAAAATAAGCACTTGACATGACAGGATTACATAGATCTTTTAGCAACCGTACCTATCATGTTGCTTCTCAATCATTGCTCGATTCATTGATTGTTATTATTGTCATTATTATAATAAAATAAATAAAACCATCAAACACAGAACATTCATAAAGTTTTTCTTTATTTTTACAATACATTTTTCATTAAATACCATGACAAAATATGCTCCTTAGCCTATTATCGTCTCCTGGCCGCACTTAGGTACTCTGTGTTATTCAATATCGGTCTAGCAATATAACGTGAAAGAACAAACAAACTCATATTCGCATTGACTAATAAGGATTTAAAACATTCACACTTAAAGATACAAAATAAACATTTTGGGACCACAGTTCAATGTATTAGTTATGTTGAATGAGTTAGTTAGGACCTCAAAGATAGGAATTTCTTCATAATGCAAGCCTTATGTGAAGTACTGTCTTCAATTCAAGCTCTTCGCCGAATTCCCAAACGAGAGCCTCGTCTCATCATTGAATATCGTGGGGGACCTTCTGTTCAACCGGTTAACAGACCTTCTTGATCAGGGTGTCAATTACTTATTTACTCCAGTAAGAATACTTCCGTTTAGTTATCTCAGTTTACTGGAATAGCTTACAGAAAAATAACGAACTATAACAACAAAATCATTGAATATTGATTTGAAACCTCTTGACAGCGGACAGATTTGACAATATAGACATTAGGTATGACACAAGCTTTTTTTCTAAATCAAATTTTTTTCATGGCTTTTTATTTGTGCCAGTATGACAGACGTTCGTTTAGGAACGCAGTCAAATCAAACACAACGTTTTAGTAATTATTTTAATTATTATCTAACGGAATATTAACTGTTTCTGCAGTTCCTTTGTATTGCGTCATAAATTGAACAGTATTACAATTTTAAATGACCTAAAATCACTAATTTTCTAACAAAAATCCAGTTTCTGAACGAAACATTCATCCTTATTTACGTTAGTATGACGTCACCAACGTTTTCGTATCGCGCCCTCGGTACTAATTCGAAAGTGCTTTGTGCTTCCGACTTTCGTTGTATGCCGTTATTGTATCGACGGTACGATACGGTGGCGAGACGAAACCTTCAAATATTCGTGCTAGGGGTACAGATAGGTATCATTCGATGAAGCTAACTGGCGAGCGGAGATACTCGTAAATTTCCAACTTGTTTCAACAAGACTCCTTAGAACCGGTTCCTGAACAAGTTGCCAACTGAACTACTATATTTTTAAAAGGAACATCTCGTTTTGCGCGAAATACGGTAGATTCTGGAGTTAGTAGGAACTGTTTATGTGTACATGATGTTTTATGGGGCTATTGGCCTTGGAAAAAAATGCTCTGGGTCAAGTTTATTGAGGACACGGAAGTTTGGAAAGATTGATTACTATTGGTGGTTGGGAGTTGTGGTTGCCTTTGGTAAAGGCCTTGAGTTTTATGCTGTAGGTCTTTGACGCTAACTTCGAACCTAGCCAAGCGCATTACCTACTTTGTGTTCTTTAATTAATTTATTTCATCACCACTGCTCTCAAAATGGTGATGGAAAACATCGTGAGGAAACCGGAATGTCCTTGAACCGAATACTTAGTCGAAAACATGTGAAATCTTCAAACCAGCACTTGTTCACACAGAGAGGAGGTATGTGTCCCAGCAGTGGGAACATTATAGTCTCAATATTCTATGATTATGATAACCATTGTGGTTCTATTTTTATTTAATTTTAGTGGCATACGGCAATAAGGTGGACCGACGACATCTTGAGAGTCGCGGGCAACCGACGGATGCAAGTGGCGAATTGTCGTTCGACGTGGCGGTCTAATGCTATTCAAACAGACAGGCGAAGCGAACGCGAAGCGAAGCGTTTTTGTTTGTAATGTATGGAATTGTTTGAAGCCTGTCACATAGACTATCGGACCGCTTTCGCTTTTCTATATGACAGGATTCGGATCGCATTCACTTCTCCTGTCTGTTTGAAAGCAGCTTAAGGGGGAGGCCTATGTTCAGCAATGGACGTCTTCCGGCTGTTGATGATGATGATGATGATGACGGCATAAAGAAAAATATGAATATGTAAAAATATTGTCATTTTCTGATGTCCATTCGCTTTTCCGGGTTTGTCACCCATATCTCAATAAATGAATAAATCTCCCACCAAAGGCTACCTATTTTGTTGCTAAGAAAAAAACATTGGAATTTTACTATGATACTCGTACATATTGTATCAAAATTTCACATTTTCTTCTTTAAATCAGAATTATCAGAATTTTCGAAAATCGGCCCGCAATACTTTATATTGCCACTCAGTGTCAAATTCAGACTTTCAATAGATCACAGAAACAAGGTCAATTCAATTTCGGAATTGAAAGAAAGGTTTCAGGAGGAAGCCCGCTGAAAACTGATCATAATATTGTTGACTAAAGGGTTATAAAAGGTGTTTTTGATGATAAAGCACTTTTGAACAGTGAATAATATATATCTATGTCTGGACCGCTTAGCAAATATAATTCATTCAGGGTTGTTATTGAAAAAGAAAAGGGATTATATTAAAAAGCTGTTAGGAAAAATACGGTGGTGTGTTGAAAAAAAATGTTTATTCGACAAATGCAGGCTATGTCCAGAAGCCTATGCCGAATTTCTGAGAAGGAGACTGCTGGATCAAAGGTTTGATTCAGAAAGTAGTACTTTTGGACACGACTCGTATTGTGGGGGACCAAGATCACCGATATTTAGAACCCTGTTCCCAATGCTGGTTAAACATAAATACATAAATATAAGTAAAAACAGTAGTGTACAGTTTTTTAGCATTTAACTTAAAAAGTTAATCTTAGCAAAAATTATTGCCGCTGCAAACCAGCTTCATATTTCTTAACACACTCAAAACATTGTCTACAACTCACAATCATCCCCAGTTTTTCCCTCCACATGTTAAAACGCCCCCTTCACCCCCTAATCCAGCCTACGTGACCAGCCTTACCCCAGCTTTGAGAGAATCTACAAATTATGCGGAATGTAGCTCAGTCCTCAGAAATGTGGGGGACTGCAAAGTTCCCCGATTTGTCCCCCAGCGAGGATGAAGAGTTGTCTCTAATGTGAATAGTTTACTTTGAATAGTACTGGGTTGAACATTTGAACAAGTCGACTCGGATTTCTGAGGATTTTCGCTGGATTACTCTCGTGGCCGTTTACAGGGTTAGTTCTGATGTTTATTGTGTGTTTAATTCTTCATTGTAACTTGTAACTAAACTAACAAGCAGTGTAGTAGTGTTTGAAAAGTATAATATTCTGGTGATTGGGCGCAAAGTCAAAAGAAATTGACTTACTACCTGTATTTTTATTCCCGGAGGCATACAACGCAGCTCGTGGCTAAATAACTACAGCCCCACAGGCCGATCTTGGGTCACCATCTGTCATAACGAGTTTCCTCCGTGCCTCGGAAAGCACGTCAAGCCGTTGGTCCCGGCTGTCATTTGTAGAACTTTAACAGTCGTGACTGTTAGTCAGAAGCTCTAAAGTCTGACAACCAGTCTCACCATGGGGTGTCATATTACCCAATTACAGGGTTGTGGAGGTCCGATAGGCAGTCGCTCCATGTAAAATACTGATATTCAGCTGCATCTGGTTCGACTGGAAGCCGACCCCAATATAGGTAGTTGGGAAAAGGCTAGGCAGATGTTGAAGGCATACAACGCAGATATCTTCAAAGTTAGAGTAAACAGGCTTCGTCTGGGGAAGCTCCCTCAATCATGGACGTTGTTTCTGTCGCCTCAGATCTAGACCCAAGTCTAGATCATTAGCAAACCTATGTCAAATAAAAACCTAAAAAAAAATGTTTGCATAACGGTGCTATAAGAACACGGCGCTTTACAGAAACAAAGAAGCATTTATACATTTTTTTTAAACCCATCTACAATTTTTGTCAGATTACCTAATTACACAACGAGATTCTAGAGTTCTAGACGGAATAACCTCTAGAACTCTAGAGCCTATTCACACTTGAATTAAAAACCTCAAGGTTTTAACTATTAAGAAACAAAGAAGGGAATTACACTTCTTAGGTTTGCGCATAATGAAAGTATTGGCACGACGCTTAGTACCTACGAGTGGGTTGTCTACCTTAAACCGATGGCCTATGATGTACATCGTGTCTACAATTTGTAAATGTCCATGGAAAATGACAGTATGACGCTTGATAGATACCTCACAATTCAATATCCGTTTTTGACAAAGCCGGTTTAGTCGATAGATCTGCCTTTTACTAATAACTGGTGACGGCTACATAAATATTCTACGAATTTTCTATGTCCAATAAAACGAAATGAATAAACAAACAAAACCGCGCCATATCTGCGGTTCAGCCATATCGCGTACCTATCAAATGCTTTGTTTTTGATCGATCGAGGCCACACGGTGGTAATAAAGTTAGATATGAATACACAAACTAGATAGATAAATAACTGAAAATGTGAGGGTCATAAACGAAAAGTGTTGGAAAATATAGATTGGGAACAACAGTTCGCGGGCAAATACTCATCACCGCCAGAGGTATGTAAGCAGTCAAACGGGCAACTTAGACCAACGTCTAGTTAACTCAGTCTGGGCTTGGGTAAGTAATAGCTAGCTCGCCGTCCGACCAAGGCCCACGCCCAGATCGACGGTAAGTCATGATTGTCAGCAATCTGACTGGACCCCGGCAGTCGTTTGGCCCTCTATGGGAGAGGGCCAAACGACTGCCGGGGTGGCGTGACTTTCTAAACAGGCAACCGTGCCCTGGAACGTAAAGGGCAATAGAAAGATAACATATAGGGCGTGAAAGAGACAACGAACTGCGAATCCGAAACTAGCCGTGTTTTTTTCAAAAGTTACGATATTTAGCACCGCGATAACTTTTTTATCATCCACACCTTAATAGATCCATCTTCTGAAAAACTATCACTTCACAACACCAATCTGCTTTCCAAAATGTTATAGAACTATTTCCAGTCTCTGTTGAGCTTCTATTGCACAATAGCCGCGCGAGATATGACGTCATAGCAACCTAGGTCACCTATCGAGGCACAATCAAGCCTGAATAAAGTATTCATGCAGTTTTTACTCGCTTTATGCTGAAAGTTTCACGTATGCGTTTGATTTTGTGGTTTTAGTTGCTCAGGAAAAAACAAAGTCTAATTTAACTTATATTATAAATGCGAAAGTTTATGAGGATGGATGCATGGATGTTTTGAATTTTGATTTTCGAGATGTAGCTGGCGAATGCATTATCCGGTGTAATGTTGAACCGACCAATTGGTCGGTTTTCAATTGTTAAAACAATTGTTAAAAAAATGGCCACAGTTTGAGATTTATAATATTTGACATAGGTATCGAGTTAAGCATAGGTGAAACATTTTTTTTTAATTCTAAAATAATCATCAAATGATTTTGCCACTCTGGGTGAGCGAAAGGGACAGTCAGACTTAATTGATTAAAAAGCAATCTGTTCTATCAGTTGCTTTTAGTGATTTTTAGTCAGTGTAGGTCTGACAGTCCCTTTCGCACTACCCTGAGCTTGAGGAGCAAATTAAATGCATTTTTACTGTTGCAAAAAGTTCATACACCAGACCGAACCCCACAAATTCCACCACAGCCTGTAATCCACTATTTATATCCATTTACGACCATAAATATCCCGAACCAACCCCTCCCATACATTACAACATGGAATCCATTGCAGAGTTGTTGTTTTTTAATTGGCCAGCACAGATCACGATTGGCAGAGTTCCCGATGACGTCACCGGGTCGGGTCAGAGACCAGGCTACACGTATGTGGAGCGGTCATTCCGTTTTGGATTTATTCCAAACTTGTATTGCAATCTCTTTGATAGTGCTGGCATGTCTTTGAATGGGGGAGTTGATGGGTGTTGTTGTTTTGAATGAATTGAGTAGTGGGAACTTTACTTAGATGCTGTTGCTGATTTCTGAATCATGGTGGAAAAAAAATCAAGTGCTCGAGACTGTACAGACGCCAGCAGGTCAATCTACTCCAATCTGTCATTTTTTTCTATTCGAACATTAACATTCCACTGTTGTGATAAGGTTAAAAATCTATTAAAGAGATCTGACAGATAGAGGTAGGTATGTGCTGGCGTCTGTACTACCGCCCTTGTTTGAAAACGAAAAAAAATATAAATGTCGATGTTCTTTCTGAAACCCCTTAGTGTCGCCTAGCCGCTAAAACCTTGATGATGCTAATAGTTCTTATAAATCTACTTTAGACTTGAACCTGGCTTGAGAATAAAAACTTATTTGTTAGAAGACGTTCTATGTAGACAGCTAAAGAAAACTTACGTAATGGCAAATGCACACATGTGTGTCCCGCAAAAGTTTATTTCTATGCGGAATCTAGGGAAGGTTAATTACAATTACAATTTAATAACTGAGAAACAAACTAAAACAACTACAACACTGCATTTCTGTTTAACAACCATGTCAAATGAAAACTAGTTAACACAAATGAACGGAACCACCAACTACTTGTACAAGTATTTAGTTTTCTTAATTGCTTCTAAGACGTAACAACTAACACTAGGAAACAACTAAATAATAACACTTGGAATTTGTACTCTGTGCTTAAAACCCAGGGTTGAAAATCCAGCAGTGCACATCAATTTAGGCATGCATAGATTCACATATGGTTAAGACAAGCGTTGTAGAAATCTAACTTGTTGAACTTACAAGAATGTACTTGCAATCTTGAAGCAAGTTTAAGGAATGTACGCTGAAGTGATGAACCACTTTTGGATGGCTTTGAATAGTACTTCTCTACTCGGAGTATTGATTAGACAAAGCAATTGAGTGTTTACTTTTACCATAGAGCCGCACAGTTTGATCTTCAAAATTAAGCCGCGTCTGTCAAGGTTGGTCTGTGGATGGGTGACCATCTACCATAGTGAGTTTTCTCAGGATAAGCCGTTGGCCCCGGTTAGGACTGTCTGATCTCTGAGCCATAATTGTTAGTCAGATGCTTGAAAATCTGACAACTAGTTTTATAAAGGAGCATTGACCCAGTTACTGGGTTATGAGGTTCAGAGGTTGTGTTGACCATCAACGAATATTAGTTTTAAACAACTTTCTTGCATTTTCTAGTTCCAGAAAAAACTCAGTGCATCCCAGTGGGGGCACGTAGGACGACTAATGCCTCAATTCAGATGGATTGCGGACCTTGTGGGGTCCTCAGAGCCGTGCGAAGGGTCGCTACAGCCTTTAAGACTTATTGTGATGCTGCAAAAACGTGGCTGAGTTGTATGTATAGAGTATGTTTATAACAAGACAATGGCGTAGCTAGGCTAGAAGGGGCCCCGTATCAAAATTTGTTTGGGGCCTTTCCCCTTCTAATCTAATGGGCCTACCACACGCACAAGCTTCACCACAGTTTTGCTGTGTTCCGTGAACAAACCGGCTTGCGCAGGCAGAACTGTGGTGAAGTTGCGTGTGATAGCCCATTAGTGTATAGTTTTGCAGAATAAAGGGAATAGCATCCTGACTCGTGTAACTAATGCTATTACTGATGTCATTAAGACAATTTTGAAGGGAGCCAGAAAATTGAGAATGCTGATCGACTGATCGTAGCTCATTTATGACAACTACTTATGCCTTTTTGATAATATTGAACTATGTTAGGAATTCGATATAATTGGAGTTTTATGGCCGTGATAAATTTTCATTTAAGAACAACATTTTACATTTTAATTTTTATTCCAATCATCGAGGGCCCCTACACTTCTTCGTTGGACAGCTGACAACAGCATGTTTTACATATAGAGTCAAGTTTACTAGAAAAGGTACCTACTGAAAAAACATAATCATCTGAAAATGTGACGACATAATTATTATGACGCCTGTATTCTTTAAAAGATTTGGCAGGGGTTTTATCGTCCACATACATTTCGTTAGTTATATAAAAAGCTCTAAATTATAGGAGGGAAGTAATGGCCATTCATTTGTAATAATAACCCTATTACTTTTAATTACATTCAACCAAAAACGTAACTTCAAGATGAACGCACATGACATAGGCCTCATTCGAACCAAGACATCATCCTATTACCACAAACTGAACAATTGTAGAAAATCATCTAATTACAACACTTCAATTAATAATAACGCCGCATGTTCTAACTAGGCACTTATGAACTACCTCGTTTTATTCCTGACAATCAAAGTTACCAACTTGCAATGAGAACCGCGCTCACAACGCAAGATGAACTTTACACAACTTACATCAAAGGTTACTTTTGCAAGAGTGCTATAGACATAACAGTTGGCTTTGCTTCTGTTTTGCTTTCTAGGAATTGAAGATGCTTTGTTATTGTTCTGTTTAAGAAACTAGTAACTTGTATATTATTGTGTACAATTTCTTAGTTGCAGACGAGAATCTTGATGTATGCTATGTGTTCCTGATACTAATGCGTGGTGTGAACGTTTTGTTGTAATCCCACTTTCTTCTAATATTATAAATGTGAAAGTTTGTTTGGATGGATGGATGGATGTTTGTTACTCTTTCCCGCAAAAACCTCTGAACGGATTTAGATGAAAGGATAATGCCCAAAAATATATGGAGCAAAAACCCAAAATCGATTAAAACGATTTATGTGTGGCAAGGTATACATACTTTATCCCAAATCCAATAATAGTTTTCGATTAAACCATCACCAATCTCCCAAAATCAAAATCTTCCCAGAATTTGATCCTTTTTAGCAACACTATCGAATGGTGAAATAATACAGGGTGTGATTTTTTTTTCCAAAATCAGCGGGTTCGATTAGAATAGAATAGAATAGAATATACTTTATTGTACACCAAAATGAATACAAACTTACAAAATTTATAATTTTAAGGGTACAACGGCGGTCTTATCGCTAATAGCGATATCTTCCAGACAACCTTAGGATGGACTTAAAGAACTTTAATCAAAACAAGAGGGTAGGCAGTGATGCACAACAAATAACAGATAACCTATATTATAAATACAATACACATAAATGTTGATTGTAATATAGAATACACATACACATTTAAATACTTATATATATACATTAGAGAGAAAGGAAATGATTTATGACTAATCTTTTAAAAGAAACCAGTGACTGGGCTTGCCTTACTGACAACGGCAATGCATTCCACAAACGGACAGCCTGGACTGTGAAAGAGTCATCATAAAATTTTGTGGAGTGCACAGGCATCAAAAGTATCAAATTTTCGGATGACCTCAAATTTCGAGTGTGTGCATCGTGCAGAAATTTAAAACGCTCTTTTAGATAAGAAGGGGTAGCGGGATTAAAAAGAATGTTAAAAAGCATTGTTAAAATGTGAGTATTCCGGCGAAGGCGGATAGGTAGCCACTTGAGTTTTTTGCGAAATTCTGAAACATGATCATATTTACGCAAACCAAATATGAATCTTATACAATTATGTTCGATTCCTGGCCAGGATTATGGATATTTCTAAAATCCAATGATGAAGTTTTAATTTTCGACAAAATCGGTTTCGAAACACCTTTCAAAAAAACTTTCCTTTGAAAAATTCACCCTGTATAATTGCTGCTGGCCTGTTTGCTTATGGTTTTATGCGAAACGAATAGCGTATTTATGACCTCTGACTTATGATCTATTTTGTTGTTCATAAATTATTTTAATCGACTCTGGGTTTTTTTTGGACATCATCCAATGTTACGCAGATAGGTAATTAATTAATAACGTGGAGTACATAATACATAGTATAGTTTTTTATCCCGATCTCATGTTCCCATGGGATACTTTTAGAGTTATAGCGTCTAGTCATTTTATATTGACTAGAATAGTAAAAAAAATACATGTGGCACTCGGAGAATCACGCGGTGAAGCTATTGCGTAACATTTTTTTTTATTTAAAAAAAATAAAATCGCCTACCGCGTATACAGGGTGTTTGGCAGACCGTTGAACATACGAAAATGGTGGATCGGTGGGGTCATCTGCTACTTACTCAGCCCAAATTTATTTGGCCCTGGCCCACTGGATATTTAAAAAAAATTTTTTTTCTTTCTTCTTGTTTCACCAATATCTTAACTTTAAAGTGTATTTGTTATTAAAAATGGGCCTGATTTACCCATTTTTAATAAAAATTACACTTTAAAGTTTTTTAGGTATTTAACAGTGGTGGCCCAGTGGTATTGGCCTCGACTTACGAGTTGTAGGTCGTGGGTTCGAACCCAGTCAGGCGCATTAATTTGTGTAATTTATTTCAACACCACTGCTCTCAAAACGGTGAAGGAAAACATCGTGAGGAAACCGGCATGTCCTAGAACCAAAAATTCGAAGACATGTGACATCTACCAATCCGCACTGGGCCCGCGTGGTAGATTACGGCCCACTCCCTCTCACAGAGAGGAGGCCTGTGTCCCAGCAGTGGGAACGTTTAAAGGCTGATGATGATGAGGTATTTAACGAGAATATAATTTATTTAAAATGTTTGTGGTGCACTACTGTAATAAAGAACTTCTTTGTTGTAGGAGAATTTTATAAGTGAAAACTCCTTTTGTAGCTGGCCGTTTAGAATCAGTAAGAAAAAGTAAATTTAAATATTTTTATGATTGCCGAAGTCTCCCGAACTGAAACGATGTTAGACGATGCGTGGTGTCAGGTATTTTCGTTAGGTTTTTGGAAATTTTTGATTCGGACGCCGCGCCGCGCCGCGCTCAGAGCCCGCGATAAAAGCTATGCATTAGCTTAAAAATTTACCGAAATCAGTTTGTTCAATGATATGATGAAATTCGATGGAAATTTCCATCCACTACTTAAACCTTTGGGGGTTCTGTTTAATATTTTACAACAAATAGTGGCTACCCTGTTTGGAAAATACAAATGAAATATATTAAAAAATAAAAGTTACCCTTTTCTAAGAACTTAGAGTCAGAGTCAGTTATAGAGGCAATAGACCGGCCATATGAACCATAAAAGCGATTAACGGTGGGCTAGACATTTTATTAACTGAAGATCGCACAGAACCCAACGCAACATACAATCTTTGCAGGGTATCCGTTAGCAGCCGTCATTAACTCGTTCGGTGTACAGCAAAAGAGTCCTCGCAGGCGAGATAACAACCAATGAAAGTTACAAGTTGAAACGTGTTCGTTACACCATCTGCAGTGATTCCCCGCTTGCTTTATACCGACCGTATATCGACCAGTGAAATTCATCGGTCGATATACAGCTTGCGGGTCTGCCACTCTTGTTAATAACTGGCGACGAACATGGAGGTCCTCGACTAATGAAAACGGTTCCCCGAATGCGGGCCCTGTGGCACGCGTTCCAGAAATCTCTCGCACCCGGAAATGAATAATAATTTGAATGTATTATCACAATTTTCATTTCTTTAAACATCTACTTAGTACTAAAATGAGGACGACATTACGGAACATAATTATAAAGATCGGACTAACTTACCAAGTGACGTCCGATCCTCAATTATGTGAAGTAATGTCGTCCTCATCCATTCCCGACCCTACCCAGAATATGTTTCAGATTCTAACCCTTCGTGAAAGTTGTGAATTCTTTGAAACAATGACAGATGAGGAAGCGGCGCTAGGGATGTTCCTGTGAAATAGAGTTGGGCGCGTTTCGTTTTACATGTCATCTTTTAATAATGTGACGACGCGACGCAGCACGCAAGAGTGCTTGAATTTTGCTCACATGCTGGCCCTATCGACTAATGAAATTGCGCCATAATAGGTGACTCGCTGTCCTACCATGACACCCGGGTCGACGGCGCGCGTTGTAGTCTACGCGCGTCTCAAAGAGTGTCAGCACAATGACGCGGCCCCCTTAGAGGGCCAAAGCTTACCGGGGTCGCGGGACTTACGAGCTACCGTGACCCCGGAACGTAAAGGGTTATTGAAGGACATCGTGGATTTTAGTCTGTACAAGTCTGATAGTCCCTCCCGCCCTGCCCGGGTATGAAGAATTTTTTGATAATGTATAGTGGTCTAAAGAATTAATATTATACAATCAAAAACAATTCGTAGTACTTACTACCTACCGCAGCTACAGTATGTCATGTGCAGTCGCTAGGTACTACGTGGTACCTACGAACGACGGTTACTTCTGAACTCCTCTCAACTATACACTTACACAATTAATACCGGCAGTCTTGTACAGTTACAAGTTAATGGGAACACTTCTGTTACCTACGTTGATAATCGTTGGTTGAGTTACAGGTGGAAAAAAAAATGTTTGTAAGAGTATAATTTTTTAGGTGGAAAAAGTTGAATTAAAGAATTTTGAGAAACTTTGACGGAACCATTGGCACCGTGGCTGAGCTATCGAATGCTGACATGTTCTGAAGCTTAATCTTTATTTGTAGCTTATACTTTCTACTCTATCTTTACTTTAATAAATCCACCTGTTATCAACAAATAAATCAATTAAATTAACGTTAAAATATTTCCGATTATTGTAAAGAGTACTTTTGAAAAACCTTTATGATCGTATCAAGGGGCAAACTAATGTAAATACGGTCTAGATTAAATCGCATCTGTATTTCTTTGATCTTTCGTGACTCAACATGTCGTCAATGTCAGGGTTGCCACTTCAAGAAAGATTATTGCCATGATAAAAAAGGGAACAGAAAAGTTTGATTGGTAATTCAGGTTTTATGGCAAATTGTTAAGTTATTAAGGTTTGGATAATTGAATGATTATTATCGTTAGATTGAGGCCAGCTTATTCGCTAAAATTACTACCAAATTTTTGTATTTAAGCTAGGTTAGGTTAGAAATACGACATACTATTAATCTAATTTCCATTAGCCATTATACTCATAAAAAGTAATTTTACTGTAATAATCGCAAAGAATCATTATTTTTTGTGCTAATATAAAAATACTAGCTGTACAATTAATCACAAGGCTATCCTGGAATAAAAATACCAAAATCATCCCTTATTATTATTATCAAAAGGACCCAAAGGCATAAAAAGAAACTACCAATTTGGTAATGGATACTGCAGATAACGTAAGATTATTGTAATTTCAATAAAGACTATGTTTAATACTGTTGCCAGTTCCAAATTACAATACAACTTACAACCTTAACTACTGATTCATAGGAAGTAATGTTTTCTAAAATAAGTAACTAGCTCTTCCCCGCGGTTTCAACCCCGCTACTCAGCTCCTACAGCTCGTAGAGTGATGTTATATAGCCTATAGGTTTCCTCAATAAGTAGGTTACCTAACACAAAAATATTTTTTCAAATCGAACCAGTAGTTGCTAAGATAAGCGCGTTCACCCAAACAAAAAAACAAACAAACTCATCAGCTTTGTAACATTAGTATACAAATTTAGATGACTGATTCATTAAATGACATAACTAATGTAAATCATTTGTACAGTATGAACTCTACTAGTGATTCTAATTCGTAGATTTTGAATAGTTACGACAGAACGTACTATTATGACTATTCATAATCCCACCTCTTATTTAAAAAAAAAAATAGACGAAATTTTCATTACAATCCGACATTTTTTTTTGCCCGAATCTGACAAGACCCGTAGACGATAAATGATGAACTTAGTTTCTTAATGATCACCATCATCATTATCATTATCGTATTCACACTGCTTAGTATAGGCCCCTTCCCTTTCCTTCCCCTTCTGTGTCATATTTCCTTGATCTGCGCCAGTCTCAACCAGGTTTTATCCGAGATCTTCTGAATATTATCCACCAATTAGCCATTGACAACGCTAATCAGGAATTGAAAGGACATTGTCGCAGCAAAAGTCAAGCGAATTCGCAGATAACAAGTTGTACAGAACCCCTACTTCACCAATTCAGAAGTAGACAACCCTAGCATCAAGTCCTCGAATGCGTCACGGAAACGTGCGTGACCCGACCTTTTTTGTTGTTTTTTTTTTCAAGAACTTGCAAGGAGTAATGTAACATTTTACTATTCACCACGACTTTATCGGTAAAGGTATAAGAATGGTTATTGTTCAACCTTCCATATACCCGCATTGCGGCCCCAATCACAAGGTATGACAGAAACTTTAATGGGCAGGCTATACGTAAAAATTAAGGAAAAAATCTTTTGCACTGGCGGCCATTTGTATGGTAATGCTACATTAATTAATTTATTGTTCGTCCTCGAATTTGTTTTGTGCACGATTGCAGGTTTATTTGATTAAATAAATAAGGTGTTTCATTGATTTTTATTGCATACCCTGTTATTAGTTTAACAGAGAAATATTTTTTAAAAAATCAGAGAGAAAATATTTTCATATTGCTTAAAACATTCAAAAACTAAGACTTGCTGATTCCATTATTAACAGTACTCATTTTATTAGTAGCAATACTTAAATATTTGAGGACTTGACATTTTATAACCGAAAAAAATATATAAAATAAATCACCATTGCTCTTTTTTTTCTATGTGTGTAAAAACAAACTTACAGTTTGTTTTTCCAAATAATTGCGAAAATAATGAAAAAACATATTGTTAGCACGTGTAAAAGACACATTCTAACATTATTATCTCGCAGGACTTACGTTTACAACATGAGACATTATTTTAATACTTCTAGTCCACTATGATAGACTTCCTCTATCGTTACATGTAAACACTGGTAGCTTAGAGAAGCGAGCTGGCAACCACGAACTAAGCAAGCGATGCGAGCTGGCACCTCGAACTAAGTCAGCGACCAAACAAGCAGGGATCCCGATTTATGTGCTGTGTTGGCACAGTTACAAAATGTTATCTTCTTGACTGTTTTAAAGTGACTTTAAAAATGAGTAACTCCCTTATTTAAGTTGGATGAGAATCCTCATCACCGCTTAGCAGAATACGCTACAGACGGGATAGTGGTTTAACGCAAACCTTTCGCAAAAAAAAACTGCTGATCCCTTTTGCCAATAAAAAAGCTCACTTAGTATTGAGTACTGACGTTCCCATAAAGTAAAACTAGTCATCAGACTTTCGGGCCTGCCAAAGTTACAGAGGAAACTCAAAAATGTATGGATATTCTCCCATTCACAGGTGGACTTTTCAAATATTGCTTTACTACAAATATTGACCAATGCGGCTGTTATAATATTAAGGCATGAGCTTCTGAATCTGAGGCTAAATTTAAAAATATTTTATAACTATAAAAAGGGACAAAATGTAAATAAATAGAAAACTGAAAACATAATGAGCCCTAAAATAAATATACGGGAAAGAATTATCACCTGACGGCGTATGTCATGACGAATTTTCTCGGAAAATGCCAGAAAAGGGTTTCCGTGTGTCCTTTCTGCCTGTCTGTAAATTATTTGTATCCCAAAATTGTTATTTAACTTATTTATCTATGACTTGGTATTCTCTAAATACAACTGTATTCTCACATTCAGATATTCATGCTCCATATGTCATTTTTAATTTAATTGTACGTTTTTTTTTTCCTTAATTCGAGGTGGAATCTAAGCAAAGCCTGGCCGTAAAAATCTCTCAATTTAAAGAAAAAGCCTGGCCGTATTTTTTTGTCAAAGAAAACTTTCCACTGTCATTATCACTACCTTATTGGAAACAATAGGTATTCAATTTAAAAGCAGGGGTTCGAAAACTTTTGCATAATTACTGCTAAACGATTTCCGTGTCTGAAATCTGAATATGAAATCGACCATCAAAATTCCTGTCCGGGAACAAACTTTTAACGATTCTACAGTCAATCACGAACGATTTGTGTTTCTATGCATTTTTAACTAGAGGCCAATTAATTTTGGCCCGAAGTGTAATGTTCCTTGAATTTGTTATTTAATAAAAGTTAGTGTATAAAGATGTTGTGATTTTAATTTAGGTATTAAATTATACTTTGGTGTTGGTGAAAGGTCGTTGGGACTTTTATTAATTTCATGTTTCATGACTGAACAACCACATTTTGTACTGATCACATATTAAGATAGAGTTTTTTTTTTTGACATAGTCAAAACCAATGCTCATGACTTACATATGTTATGAGTCCCAAAGAAAGAGGCTCACATAGATACAATTATATAGATTATGGGTTTAACATTATGAGTCTGAATACCATTCGTGCTCATAATTTAATTTGCCAGAAACATTATCAAACATATCCACAATACTCACACTTTTCTCACCTATACAGTTTTCTCTCCCCCTTTCGAATCTTAAAAATACTTGAATACTTTACTTATATTATATACAGGGTGTAAGAGACATCGACGCACAAACGGATACCATGGATCCAGGACATGATGTTGGAATTTTTCGTCGGTTTTTTCCTATTTTTTTTATAAGTTTATTTTTTTTATAATAGTGAGCCGCGCTTAAAGTACTACAGGTACTGTGGTACTGGGCACAGTATTTAGGTGTACGATGACCTTTCATTATAAACATCTAAGACACCATTTCTAGTTTTATTTACATTGCTACTTTTAGTGAATTAATTACTATTTTATTAAAAATCTCATTGGGTTAGGAATAACGATTATGAACTGTGTAAAGTAAAAAAAACTCCTTTTTTTTTGAAAATTAGGAAAAATCCGACGAAAAATTCCAACACGAGGGATTCAGAATCATAACCTGGACCCATGGTATCCGTTTGTGTGTCGATGTCTCTTACACCCTGTATAAAATTATCAGAAACCTTTATAATACAAAAAGTAATTACAGTATTTACTTTGTAAAGTACACATCGCATCTTTGGACCAGTAACCGCTTTTAACATAAAAAACTAATCCACTTTGGTTACCGGTTGTACCCACTGCAAAAAGGAAGGAGATTAAAAATTAATTAGAAAACGTCCATTATCACCTTTAAACAAAGGTTTTCAAACTGTGAAATTGGCTATAAAAATCCTCATGGCTGTTACATAGGACCCAACAAATTATTGACTGACCCTGCTCTGTTCTACGTAAGCTGAGTTTGGACAAAGATGTTGAGGGGCTTAAAATGCTGGAAGGGTCATAAATGGATGGTGGTCTGACTCGAAAGCTGTACTGCTTTCTACTGTCTAACTCTATTACAGAGCTTATGAGGCTCCGTAGTAGTAAAAAATAATACCATAGTCATTTCATCGAGCAGACGAATAAAATGTCAGTAAATAAATTAATATCGAAGTTTTGCGATAGCGTGACACTTTTTTCCTAGAGTCTAATTCTTTGCGTACAGGATAGAGTCACTTGAACAGATTTGGAGAAGGTTTACACCGCAAAAGGCGGCCCTTACACCTTTTTTTTATCGTGGTAAAATCATCAAATGAGTCCTCCCATCCAGGGCAAGGCAGGAGGGACTGTCAGACTTGTACTGACTAAAATCCACGGTGTCCTTCAGTAGCTCTTTACGTTCCGCAGATCAGCAGGCTTTGTTCAGAAGTAAGTAAAAAAACAGTAGATAAAAACAACACACATGTAAGTGATAAAATTAATCTAATAAATAAAAAAAAAGGGGTATAAAATACAATATTTTGTCAAATCAAACGATTTATCAAAAAGTGCTTTAATTAAATAACATTTGTTCACTTCCAGATCCCACTATATCGCTGAACCCAGAATCAATTTTATTAACCATCTGTTCAGTAATTTAATTAATTCTCCTCCCTTCTTTCAGGGTTAGCTGAATCCTATTTTAATTGAATATCAGGTTTGTTTTTAGAGGTACAACGTACTACCCGAATTTTGACGTGTACCCAGAGGGAAATTTTATTGCTTTTACGATGTATTTTTCGGTAGTTGGACAAAAATGTAGATAAATTGATTAAGAATATTTCAATAATTTTTATTTTATTTAAACCCCATCATGTTCCTTCAATAGTCCTTTGCGTTCCAGGGCTGCCATTTTGGCCCTATTGGGCCTCATGAGTATTTTTTTTTGCTGACAGCTCCTTGAGGCGCGTGTGGAAAACAACGCCTTGGGTTTGGTCCCGGCAAAGGCATAGGCCGCTATTCCCGATGCCCAGGGCATTTCCTGTAGCTAGGGCGTAAACAGGAGGATTGCCTCTCCCTTACACATTTCGCCGTCACCTCCACATATGAGGCAGCAACAAGACTCCTAGTTATCCTACGTTCCATTATCATAATACCAGTTCCAGGAAATTGTCCAATATCCATAGATATCCACAAAAGTCAGAAAAAAAACTATTAATTTGCTATAAGTAGTCGTTGCGTAGTCGTTCCCTTTTCATCTCGCTCGATTTGCCCTTGTTAAGGGGAGACCCTCCGTATATTTAAAAGAGTAGTTTTTTGGTGAAGTTTATGTGTATTGGTATCTTAATGTCGTTTTAGCCAACGATGGGATACTTTTTTTGCTGACTGACTTAGAAATACTGTAATAGTGCCGCAGTTATCCCTTCGTCCCATAAAAGAGGTCAGGAAACACTGTTTGAGGAAAGCTTTAAAATACGCAAGGTAGGTATGCCGTAGCTGAAGTGTGCGTTACGTCGTATCATGGCTATGCTGCCTTATTTATTTTCACGCAAAGCATGACATTGTAGAGTCGGGTTTTGTCGACGTAGGAGTAGACAATATGACAGAATATTGAAAGATTTCCGAACCATAGGTCAGTTTAAGAATGTAAGCTTAATAATTTTATGTTTCAAAGTCTCTAGTAAAACACAAATATATCATAGACCAATATCACTGCGACTTACTGACTTATATGACAAATTAAAATCTATCAAAAACTGTGCATAATTACGTATACTTCAACCCTTTTTTTTTTTTTGCGTGGTAAAATCATCAAATGAGTCCTCCCGCCCAGGGTGGGGCGGGAGGGACTGTCAGACTTGTACTGACTAAAATCCACGGTGTTCCTTCAATAGCCCTTTATGTACCAGGGTCACGGTTACCGAGTGAGACAATCCCGCGACCCCGGCAGGCTCCGGCCCTCTTAGGGGGCCCCGTCAGTTTGCTGACAGCTCTTTGAGGCGCGCGTGGAACACAACGCGCCGTCGACCCGGGCATGGTCCATGATCGGACGGCGAGTCACCCATTACTCGCCGCCCGCAGGCCCGCGCCTACGGTGGCCGGAGATCGTCTTGCGACATAGAGCAACACAGGCCACCGGCGGACCGGAGTGTTGCTCTATGTCTTGCGACGTCCGTTGCCGTGGGCGTCTCCCACGGTGGCTGGGTCGTGAGGTGGACGCTGTCCTCTCCCTCACGCGTTCCGCCTCCTCCTTTGCTAGCATTACTGCTTCGCAGAAGGAGGCGACCGCTTCCCATTCCGTCTTTCAACCCTTCAAACACTCACTCAACCTCTCCCCACATACAAATTAAAAAAAAACCTAAAACAAATAAACGTTGACGCTCTCCCCTTAACACGTCTGTTTACATATGCATGGCTCCGGAATTGGAAACCAATCGAGTTGCGCACTCGTACTTATACGTACTTATTGTCTGTCTGTCTGAATGATGTCCCATTTAAATGCGATGATATATTAAAAGGGAGTGATGGGGAATTGGAATTAATCTCTTTTTCGGGGAGAGTGAATTAAATGGTTTCTATAAGTTATGCATAGGTTTTTAAGCTATTGCATAGCTTTTATCGCGGGCTCTGAGCGCGGCTCGGCGCAGCGACCCGACCGAATCAAGAAATTCTCAAAACCTAACGAAAAATACCTGACACCACGCACCGTCTAACGTCGTTTCAGTTCGGGAGACTTCGGCAATCATAAAAATATCCGTCATAAAAACAATTTACTTTTTCTTACTGATTTTAAACGGCCAGCTACAAAAGAAGTTTTCATAATGAAACCTACTTATAAAATTCTCCTACAACAAAAAAGTTCTTTATTACAGTAGTGCACCACAAACATTTTTTAAATATTTTTTTCTTTTAAAATAAAAGAAATGTTATGCTATAACTTCACTGCGGCAGTCTCCGAGTGCCACATGTATTTTCTCTAAGATTCCCCCGTTAGATTGCTCATTGCTGACTGCTCTTTGAGGCGCCATGTCTAATATCCCGCACTGAGCTAACGTGGTAGCACTGAGCGCACTTCCTACACTAATCATTCGTTAAGCAATGTGTAGCATTTTAACTAATAGTTTACATAACTACTGATCAAACAACCTAAGTCCAACTCTCTATTAAGCCTTGTTCTACCCACCCGGGACATGTTCCCGTGAGAGTCCCGGACTCCGGACATAACACGGACATTACAGACGCTAACCGAGACTCTCAATTACCTAATGCTAGACATTGTTGAACATTGATTTAGGTTAATTAATGAAAGGTCTACAAGTTATACGGTACGGGATACTATAGTGGAGAGAGAGTCACTTTTATTGATTTATCCCTGATCTGGGTTAAGCTGCGTTTGCTCAGGTCAAACTGTTGATTGGTAATTTTGTTTTTAATGTAACCTAAATTATAATCCCCAATGGTTTTTTTATCGTGATAAAATCATCAAATGAGTCCTCCCAGGTCGGGAGGGGACGGATTGTCAGACGTGTACTGACTATAATCCACTGTGATCTTTCAATAGCCCTTTACGTTCCAGGGTCACGGTTAGTTAATCAGACAGTACCACGACCCCGGAAGCTCTTTAAGGCGTGGCTGGAACACGAAGTGCCATCGACCCGGGCATGGTCCATGGTCAGACGGAGAGTCACCAACTACTCGCCATCCGCATGCCCGCGCCTACGGTGGCCGGAAAACGCATCCCCGAAAGGCTAGATTAGGTTAGGAGTGGTATACTCAATAAAGGCACTCACATTTCACCTTTACATTTAAGTTGCATGTAATTGGGGTCACCTGCTATCATCCGGGTATAAGTCCAGATTCCGGAATTGCTACTGAGTAAATCCAGTAATCCCATTTGTATTCAGAAGTTAAAATAATTATAATCCGATATTAAGCTGGTCTGACTGACTAGATTGGAGAGCAGTGGTGGCCCAGTTGTATCGGCCTCGGCTTACGATTTGTAGGTCGTTGCTTCGAATCCAGCCAGGCCTATTACTTTTTTTTTATCGTGGTAAAATCATCGAATGAGTACTCCCACCCCGGGCAGAGCGGGAGGGACTGTCAGACTTGTTGTGACTAAAATTCACGGTGTCCTTCAATAGCCCCGTGGTCACGGTAATGAGATAAGGCCCGCGACCCCGGTAGGCTTTGGCCCTCTAATAGAGGGGGGCCCCATAATCGTGCTGAAGCTCTTTGAGGCGCGCGTGGAACACAACGCGCCGTCGACCCGAGCATGGTCCATGGTCGGACAGCGTGTTGCCCTTTAAGGCCTATTACTTTGTGTTATTTATTTCATCACCACTGCTCTCAAAACGGTAAAGGAAAATAATCGTGAGGAAACCAGCAAGCACTAGAACCTTAAATTCGAAGACATGTGACATCTACCAATCTGCACTGGGCCCGCGTGGTTCAGTATGGCCCACTCCCTCTCACAGACAGGAAGCCTGAGTCCCAACAGTGGGAACATTTATAGGCTTATGATGATTAGATTACGTTTTTTACGGTGGTAATACAGTGACGACTTTATAAAGGTCGCCGGAAGCCTGGATGCAGGTCGCTTCCAACCTGTATATGTGGAGATCTAAAGGGGAGGCCTATGTTCAGCAGTGGACGTCCAATGGCTGAGATGATGATGATGATGGTGGTGGTGGTAAAATCATCAAATCCTTCCGCCCTGAGACGAGCGGAAGGAACTCTCAGACGCGTACTAAATAAAATCAAAATTAAAAAAACTAAAATCCATGGTGTTTCTTCAATTATTGTCCTTTACGTTTCAGGGTTACCTTCTTGGACAGTCCCTTGAGACTAGAATACGTCGTAACTACTGTATAACGATTTATATTTCGAACTGAAACTTTACATAACGTGTGAAGATAATCCCAACACTTTCTCCTTTTATCCACGCTAAAAAATCCAGTAGATTTAGCCAATTATAACTTTGGACTTCAGCGTTCAATTTTATCGTGATAGCAACCAGTTGTACTACTTGTAGTTATGTATACAAGCTCATTAGTAGTCGGGACGAACGCTGCATTTGCATAGTCCAATGTTGAATGTGTAGATAGGTACTAGAGATGGGTTGACTAGCCGACGGGCCGACTAACCGACTGGCCAACTGGTTGAGTAGGTAACCTGAAGACTAGTTAACTAGCCGACTAGGCTGTTCCAAAAAGGACATCTAAGGCTCACCAGTGTGACAAAGTGACCCTTCCTTTTGGTGAAGTTTAAGATACCAGCTCGAGTTGAGTTTGCGCGGGCATGCAGCCGGCGAGTAATGGGTGACTTGCCGTCCGATCATGTATCATGATTCACGGACGCCTCAAAGAGCTGTCAGTAATCTAACGGTCCCCTTAGGGCTTAGAGGGCCAAAGCCTGCCAGAGTCGTGGGACTGTCTCATTATATGTTATCTTATCAGGTAACTGTGACCCTGGAAGGTAAAGGGCTATTCAATGACACCGTGGATTTTAGTCAGTACAAGTCTGACAGTCCCTTCCGTTTCGACCCGCGGTGGAAGATTTAAAAAAAGCGTACCTTCCTTCTGGTTTATTTCGTCTGGTAAAAATATAATTTATATTTTTTCATGCAGAACTGTAACGATTCTTGAGTTAGGTATATAACAAACTGTATCACTTATAAAACCAAAGAAATTAACAGGGTTACATTTTCATTTCAATTATTCGCGTGGATTTTATCGACTATTCGCCGATGGACCAATAGTCTGCTTTTCCGATTAGTCTGTGTCTAGCCGACATCACTAGTAGATACCTATAACAGCTATAACCAGTAACTGGTAACTAGTTATTCTGTCGCCGATGTTCTGATGGCAATAATAATAGGGGCAATAGCTTGTATTGGAGCTGTTCGAACTGTAGCTTGAATTTGCATGTGTTTTCTGGGTATGTGGTGAGAGGAGCAGGAATTTTGGTTGGTTGATGATGTGGTAATTAAGTTATGTTCTTTAAACAACTTTTTGTGATATCCGCTTAAAAACCATTAGTTTACGCTTACAATTTTGTCTCATTGAATCATACTACCAGGGTAAAAAAAGCCCTATCTGTCTACTTGTATCAGTCTGCCATATCCGTGCTATATAATCTGTTCAGCAGAAATTGCGAAAAAGAATTACAAACATTCATTCATTAACCCGTCCTCACAAACTTTCGCATTTATAAACCTTAGCAAAATACTGACGATCCTAAGGCCGAGACTCCACCAAAGCTGAGACGTGTCCTGTGTGCTGTGTGCTGTGCGCGGCGAGCTGTTTTTCAGCTCAGGTGACTCCACCAAAGCTGTGTGCGGTGTGCTGCGAGCGGCGTGCTGTGAGACGTGTGCTGTGAGACGTGAGCAGCGAGCGGCGAGCTGTGTGCGGTGTGCGGTGTGCGGTGTGCTGTGTGCGGTGTGCTGTGTGCTGTGTGCCGTGTGCCGTGTGCTGTGTGCTGTGTGAGAAGAGATATTTTTCAGCTCGGGTGCGAGGCGTTGAGTGCTCAGTACGCATTCTGACACGAAAGGGAAAGACGATGTCGCTATTACCACTACAAAAAAAGTATCTCCTTAAAATTAAAATGTCACTTACGGGATATCTTCCGTGATTATATTTTTGTTTTGATTATATCGGGAACTCAAACAAAAATATAATCACGGAAGATATCCCGTAAGTGACATTTTAAATTTACAGACAAACCGTGAAAGTTTAAAACAGTGTTTAAGTATCTCCTTTTACTTAAAGAAGAAGAACTACAGTCTGAAGAAGCAGAATTGATAGTTTTTACTACCTAAACAAAAGAAAACTTCGGTTTTGGAGAAGAAGTGACTTGAATTACCATACCAGTCATGGAGATTTTTTTACTTTAATGCGTTAGATGATGAAAGTTTTACCAAGTCCTACAGACTACCGAGGAATATATTCTACGACCTACATAACTTAATTAAACCGCCTATAGCGATATAAGTAAAGTATCGGATTCGATATCGTGTTCCTACTCGCAGCACACGTCTCACAGCACGCCGCTCGCAGCACACGTCTCACCGCACACAGCTCGCAGCACACAGCACGCCGCTCACATCTCACGTCTCGCCATACAAATATTACACAGCCAGCACAACGGTCTCCACTGAAGATGTGCGGAGTGGAGCTGTGTCAATAACGCAATTCTATTGGTTGTTCAAATTCAAAACACGTCTCGACTCCGCACAGCTCGACACAGCTTTGGTGGAGTCTCGGCCTAAATCGCGATAGCTGAGTACCATTGGGCGCTTACCATTGGCCATACATTTCTTAGGAAAATGAGCGAGAGAGGAAGATAGGAATAAACGGTATAGAATTTCAGGAGATTCTGAAGTCGCCAGTTTATTACCCGAAAATCATCTGAAAGGCCCCATCTATCGCTGTACCAAAAATCAGTTCAGCCGTTTTGTTTTGACGTGAAAACAGAACATACATACGAACAAACAAACAGACTTTCGCATTTATGTAAGACTAGCTGTTGCCAGCGGTTTCACCCGCTAAAACTAAAAAATCATCCCGTAGGAACATAAAATAGGGATAAAAACTATCCTATGTGTTAATCCAGGTTATAAACTATCTATGTACCGAATTTCAACCAAATCCATTCAGTCGTTTTTGCGTGAAAGAGGAACAAACATACATCCATCCAAACAAACTTTCACGTTTATAATATTAGTAGGATAGGATAAATGGGATCACGAAAAAATATCCAGAAACACTAAGTTTTATAGAGATCCATTGAATTTATATCTTGCCCAACACAATTCTCCATTAAAATCTAAATACAACCACAAAAAAGATAGAAAAAGACTAGCTAAATATATCTTTGAGAACGTAACTTACATTCAGCACAAAACAGACCTATTTGGGGCTACAACGAATTTAATCCGGAGAAAAATAGGAATCTAGGCAATAGATATCGTGGGTTAAGAACTAGAGGAGCGTAAGGGCAAAATGGCAACTTCTCAGGAGAGCCGAAAAACAACTCAAATTTACCTACCGTTATCTTCTAGCTCTTTTATGGCAAAATCTACAGTAGTTAGATACCTGATTTTTACTAATAATAAAGCTATATTTATAGGCTACAGAATAGTGTCACTTTTTGGTCAATCAAAAAACGGTTTCATAATAATAAAATTGATTTTTCAAAAACTGGTTGACATACGCCATTTTGGCTGTTACATAAACTCAATAATGTATGAAATGCAACGGAACTTCCGTTAAAATGGCTTTAAAAATAATAAAAAAAAACCTTTTTACAAACAAACAAACATGTAAATTAATGATTTGAAGCGAACAATAATTGTAGCTAGTTAGAACTTCGTTGATGGTTTCTTTGGCGCCGCCACAAACTTTTTTTTTACTTTTCAGATCGATGTTTCGTCGATTTTTTTAGCTTTTCATTTTTATACCATCATTAGAGTGTTTAACAAATGGAGAAACCTATCTTCACTTTTGTCATTGTCAACGTAACCGTCATAGTAACTACTGCATTAACTGTTGAGGACCTCTTACAACTGAAGTCTTCATTCTCAGATAGTCGACGACTGTCAAATCCGAGCTGAGTCTAAAGTTCTCATCAAGATGATTGAAATGAGCACAAACACGATATAGTTGCTATTAACTCTTGCTATTGCCATTCTTCTCCATCCTCAGCCCCTCGATGACAATTATACCCCAGCTAGGTCTAAAGTTTTCATAAAGAACACTGAAATGAGCCCAAACACGTTAAAGGAGCTGTTAACTTTTGAGGGCCTCATGCTCCTACCTTACGTCTCCATTCTCAGACCCTCGATGGCAATGATGCCCAGCTAGATCTAAAGTTCTCATCAAGATAATGAGCTCAAATACGAAATAACTGTTGAGAACCTCTTGGAACTGTCTTCTCAACATAACAAGGATCTGGAATTGATGTGATGCTGGTGACGCCATCATTTTATCTTCTCCAGATCTCTGGTATGTAGTAGTGTCCTCAGAACTACATAAATGTTAGCTTAATTTCAACAGAACCGGTTCACAACTGAAAATTCTGTAGGAAAATTGACAATGAAATCCTTTTTTTATACCCTTACAAGCCGATTTAAATTTGAAATTAATGGGTACTAACTTTGAGTTATACTCTATCTAATAAAAAAAATATGAATTTTTGAAATCGGACCAGGCTACGAAAAGTTATGCGTGTCATACATAAAAAAATATATATGTCGAATTGAGAACCTCCTCTTTTTTTTGTCGGTTAAAAATCTTATAAAATTAATAAACCTAAATTTTTTTGAAGTTTTCACTGTCCAAGTCATGCTTAAAATAAACATATGATGCAGGGCCAACCTAAGCTTTTAGGGGTCAAATTAACGTACAGTAGTATTAGACGCGAAAGTGAATTAGACCAAAAAAGATTTATTACTTGCTAAAAGAACGTATATAGCTTTTACACTATTATTCACATAAAAACTGACTGCAATACTTCAAGTATTTAGTGCCATAGTAGCGTATCCCACCCTTACGTTTTTTTGGCAGGGAGAAGGCATATTCGGTGTCCCAAAATTCGCTCTGTAAATCGAGTTACGATCGTTGTGCTCATAACTTTTTTGACAAAATAATGTAAAGATTATTGTAAGTAGAAACACTTCATTTTGGCAATAAACAATTTTCTTTGTTTTTTATACGTTATTGTTGTACTAAGCTATCTACACACTACATCGTTCCAGTTTTTCGGCACATAAAAATATGGGGATTAAAAAAGCGAATGGTGAAAAAAAATTTTTTTTGAATTTTTGCCCTTACGCTACTCTAGTTCTTAACCCACGATATGGAACCTAGAAGTTAGAAAAAGAACAATACAATTATCTAGACTGAATTTAATTTTAGTTTAGTGTCGGTTTTCTAAATGTGGTTTTACAGTCCGTGTGGATTTCGGAGTAGAAGCGCTGGTTTTATTTTAGTGGAAGCTCACACAGTCTTATTTTGGTCTGTTTTATTTTTTGAAACGTGTGTGTTACTAGTTTTATTTTTCAAAATAATGAGAAGGCAACCATTTTCTTATAAACTTTTCCAAGCTTTTCAGATATAGTCACGTAGCAGAATATAAGTAATCAAGCGTTACGGATGTTTGTACTCGCTACTCGCTATGTCCAAAACCATTCAATCGATTTAAATCAAATTTTGTGTATAATGTTTGATTGGTTCCAGTTTAAAAGTAAAATGAAGAAGGGATGGATGAAGTTTTGGATCCGACTGGTAGCCCTGTTTTTGGTAAATTGCACTCGTACATGTAAAGCCGAGGCCGTCAATAGAAATCAGTTTTATCTAGAGAAACAGTACTTAATTTCTCCGCAGTCTAACTCCATACATTAAACTCTATTATACTGATCGAAATATCTACTTCTAATACAATTGTACCATCGCAATATCCAATAAAACATAAAAAATACTCACCTCTCTCGAAGGCCCGACGACGTAAAATAAACCCCCAAATCGGTCCAAAATTATACCCCAGAATTATCTTACGATTTCCGAGCCCTCTATATTAGAAACTCGATTTTTCCCACCCCCTCCCTCCCCCATTCTTCGCCCAAATCAGACAAAAGGCAGTGAACCCTGAGCGATAAGCAAACAGTCCACAATCACCTGGCCTTCCCCCCTCCCCCTCGATGTAAATCCCGCTATTCTTGGTAAATATTTGAATTGAACCCGTCCTCGTATTGTAACGAATTTGAAATGTATGTTTGTTGAGCACAGCGCCATCTGTTAACGAGTTCGGTAAATAAGTTTCCCATTTTTTATTATAGATGGCAGTAAATATTGTTTTAAATAGTGTTTCATCAATTTTGTAAGGATAAACTTTTTTTTTCTATTCGTTTCCAAGATGATTTTTGATGAGATACCAAGTTAACAGAGATTGACAAAATACTTTTTATTTAACCCAGCATACAAGTAATGCCTCAATCACATTTTCATTTTAGTTTGGCACCCCAAATATAATACCGATCTGGGGTCACGGTAGTGCCTCCGCCAAGTAACGCACAGCCGTGTCTTTTTTTTTCTCAAAGCGAGTTGCAATACTTTTGCCTCCTATAACTTCATTGTTTATGAGCATAAAGTTTGAATTTTCAGGCATACATACTAGCTTTTGTACTAAAAATGTATTATTGCTGCACATTAAACTAAATAATTATCTATGTAAATCCATCACTGTAATCAATTAGATAATGCTGAATGTCATGCGTGAACCGAATCAGGCCATAATCCCTAATGAATGGCCTAATCACAGTAGACTATAATTAGTGCCATCCACCAGTAGTGACTAAAACAGGTTAAGCATAGGTTAGCAGGTGATTAAATCGTGATGGTTATTCATCTGGCTTAGTACGAATCTATTTAGAAAATTATTGGCTATGAATTATTTTAAAGCATCTTTTGGCTATTGAGTTTTTTTTTCGCGTTTACACGGAAATATATAAGGCGCTTCTAACAGCTCATTAAAATATGCTCCTCTTATGCTGCCCTCTTAGTCCAAAAACATGCAGCCAAAATGATTTCTGCTCTGCCACCGTAGAGATGGCGAAATTTTTGACCAACAAAATATAAATACCGTCGTGCTAATGATACAAAGAAGATGAAGAGTAGCATTACTATCTTCGTTTACCTTCATCCTGATCATAACTTTTCTAAAAGCCTGTCCTTTATAGTTTCTGTTAAAATCGTGTTTTACCCCAAAAAATTATCAATTAAAAAAAGGTTTTCTATTTAAATCTCTTCAAAAACAACACGTCCGTTAACTTTTGTGCTCAAAAAAGTAAAATACACATATTTCAACAAAAACCAACCACATTTTCACCTTCAAAAAACTTCAAAACTGGTATAAACCAGCCACTTCCTAAGTAGATAGTTTGGTAACTACTTAACAACAAGACGGGTGGCCCTTGCCTTGCTTCTGAGTTAAGTCTCAGTTGCTAGGATACCTAAAATATCTGCAACTAGGTCGTTCGGTGCCTGTGTATAGACGCTGCAATTTGGCTTGAAACCTCCGAGCTGTAAGCTGGACCGCTGCTGCTGTGGTCCAAGTTATGAGAAGTTAGAGGTTTGTCTTTGAATAGGTATCGATTAGTTCGATGTGCTTAGATTTCGTTGGCAATACTGTTTCCTTGTCTTTCAAACTGACTCAGCTCATCTAATTAGATATATTATACTTAAATGTGAAAGTTTAGATGTTTAGATGGATGGATGGTTATTTGTAACTCAACGTCAGAACGACTGAAAAGTAGTAAAGTAAAGAAGAAAAGTAGTCTAATACATGCACATGTCTGTCTGGTATAGTGAAATATGGTCCACACCAGAATATCAAAACTGAAGTTATTGAAATTCCACATGAATGAGAAAATTCTAATGCATTTGGGATAATCACACTGCACAGACTAATAGATAAGCGTTTTCACATTACCAGTACAGCAAAATAGCATGATTTCAGAGATCCATGTATAAATAACCAAAAACCAACTGATGAAATATGTACACTTTTTATTTCTAGTTCTTAGTTGTCCTAACCTTCAAAACCCAAGAGCGAAACCTCAGAGATCATGAGTACTATGATTTACTTTAGCTAGGAAAACACCATTAATCTTACCAAACCAATTTCTCATAACTTACACCACAAGCTGGTTCACAGTTGAAATTCTATTCTAGACTGGATTCCGCAAACTATAAAATGCACCTAAATTTATCTATCCAGGCAGGAAGCGGTGTTTAGCTATGAGTTTGTGTATTATTTATGGGTATATTATGTTGTGTACTGTATAGATGTATACGATATGAAAAATAAGTTAGTTATTTAAAAAAGTATGTTCTTTTTAAAAACAAGCTTTTATTGTTAAAAAAATACTTACGATAGACAAAGTACTCGTCTAGATGAATCAAACGAGTCTAAACTCGATGGGTTTGTGGCGTTTCATTACAGAGTTCCTATGGCCACCTTCCAGGTCCATCAGATCAGCTCCATGTCATAATAATATTGCATCGTCCGGCGATATACATATTCTTCTTCTTCCTGCCCTTATCCCATTCTACTTGGGGTCGGCGCAACACGTTATCTTCTTCCATTCTGTATCATACGCCACAGTATCTTTTACTCCTTTTTCTTTCATATCATTCCTTATACAATCCATCCATATTTTCTTTGGCCTTCCTCTTCCTCTCCATCCATCAACATTCATACTCAAATAACCAATCATTTTTCGTTGACTTTGGACACAAATACCAATGATGCCACTGCCAACAAAATTTAGGAACGTCTCAGAGGGTCCTCTGCTTCTCGTATCCCTAAAAAGACATACTCTAATGCCTAAGGACGTGATTTAAAATACCTTCTGAAGTTTTGATCACACGTTGCGAATGCGTACTCGCTACGAGTATTCGCTGTATGTGACAATCTATTCGCAGCGAATTAGTCAACGCAGTTTGTGATCGAAGCTTAAGATTCACGATACGATAAGAAATACGGTTTTGCAAAAAAATCTTATGGTAGGTACCTTGAAACTATGATTTAATTAGACAAAGATCTCTAACATAACATACGCACTTAGAAGAACGATTTTCTGGTTACTGGCAGCCTGAATAGTTCCACTTGACAAACGCGTCCTCCCTAGCTGTTTCTGTCCAGGGACTGTGTAGGCATACCCTTTTTTATTACTAGTAAATCTAAATGTACCAAGCTAAAATAGATACACAACCAAAATCTAAATTCTAAAACCAAACAATTCGGACCGCAATAAAATCATAACTCCGACAATCAGATCGCAAATAGAACCCAGTCTTCGGTAATCGGTTCATCGGTTACCGTTCAGTCGTTCGTTCACATTCATTCATTCATTCGTTCTATATCGTACAGCAAACCGCATTGTTTCGCGGTTCTCTCTCGAATAAAGTTCCTGTAAGTAATTTCATTGCAGTAAAAACGATATTATTGCTATTTTATTTCTCAGTGGTTTGGGATTATGGGCAAATTGGATGTGTTAACTTTAGACTGGGTTTATTGGCTATAAGGCTAAAGCTTCTGGAATATCATTCGATTGTGGATTATTTGATTTTTTATGAGAATCGAATTGAGATAGCAAAACTATTCAAGTCTATCTAGGACTCTAATCGATTTAAAAGTATAACCAGACACATTATGTTAGCTTATGATGCTAAATTTTGCCAAATACACTGTGACGTCACGACTGCCATACAATTTGGGATAGAAAGAGACTTACCTACAGCACATTTTGCTGTTAATTTCTAATTTAATTATAATAAGATCGCCCATTGCCACTCACTGCCTAAACTTGAAACCATACTTCAAGCCGAAAACCAAAACTTTTAGTAAAAATGTCGGTTACAAATATTTTAAATGCCCTTTTGTGCCTACAAAACAAAACAAGGCCAATCCTTGTTTTGTTTTGTCTCCTGCTTGACATGGTGAGAAGTGGAAACTACTTAGGTACATATTTTCCTACTCCTCCATCATTCTTTTCTGATTAATTTCGTAACAGGATCTAAGACAATTAAATTCATTCTCCGGGAAACGTCGACATCCTTTTGTCTTGGCGATTTTCTGGTGGTTGCCACTGTTGATTCTGGTTTTCAGGAGTTGCAGTGGTTTGGGAATAATGCGGTGGGATTGTTCTAATTACATGTTTACAATAACTAATCTTCATTGAGGTAATAAACAGGGCTGTAACACACAAAATTAATGTGACACAAGATTTCGAAACCCTCAAACTTCAATAAAATTAACACCACTCCAAAAATAATATCCTAATTATTAAAACGTCCAAACCAAATACATTCCCTGTAATAATAAATCAAAATATTACACTTACAAGTACAATTTGATTGATAATCGTAATTATTGTTTGCTCCTGATCCGATGGGGGTTGATAACCCTAATGTCATGATGGCGTGCCGAGGGTTATGTGCTTTGACGCACACCTTTATAGGCCTAAGCATTTGAGGGTTAACGTTTCCGAGTTTAATTTTTATGGCATTTATTATTTTTATCGGCATGAAAAGGGCAACTAATTTAGGTAAATTGATTGAGTGCTTCTGATACAACAAACAACAAATTGAAGTCTAGCTAGTATTGTAAATTCATCATCATCATCATATCAGCCGCAAGACGTCCACTGCTAAACATAGGTCCCTTCCAATAGGGACGGTTGGAGGCGGCCTGCATCCATCGTGATCCTGTGGTCTTCATAAGATCGTCTGCCCACCTTTTGGGTGGACGTCCTACGCTGCGCTTGCTGTTGCGTGGTCTCCATTCGAGAAACTTACGGCCCCATCCGCCATCAGTTCTGCGTGCTATGTAAATTAGTCTAATCAAAAATCAAATCATTTATTTCAAGGAGGCCCCTACAGGCACTTTCGAATTGTCAAAAGACAAAAGTAAAATAAAATAGGTTAAAAATAGTGACGGTGCTACAGTCCCAGTCACAAGACATAAAAACTGTGAAAGAACTGTAGGTGCTCATTCCAAAGCGTAGATCTCTATGGAGAAGAACGGGCAAGAAACTCCATGGACACTCTTTTTCAATCGCAAAAATTATAACAAAACCTTTGTTACATCATAATTATGTAAAACACCTGCAAAATTGGTAACATCATTCAAAAACCTACCAAAATAGAATCCAAATAAGAGTCCCCATACATATCTTTGACACAGAATACCTATATAAAACGCATTAGCCGAATTGATCTGATAACCCTTAACACAATCAGGTACCATGCCTATCTGTCCCCCCCCCCCCCCACAGAACCTTAATTTGAGTGCATTCATTTGGTAATCCATGTGGGTTTACAATGTATGGTGTGTATGAAAGGTTGGAGTGAGAAGCCTTTGTGACGGTTATTTCACGTTTTTTGACCGGCTTTGAATTTGTCTAGCTGAATAGAATTTGTGTTTTTACAGGGTTTTGTTTTCTACTAACCTATACTTTGTCACAATGACGGGGCCCCCTTAGAGGGCCAAGGCCTGCCTGGGTCACGAATTACCGTGATCCCGGAACGTAAGGGCTATTGAAGGACACCGTGGATTTTAGTCAGTACAAGTCTGGCAGTCCCTCCTGCCCTGTCCTGGATGGGAGGGCTCATTTGATGATTTTACCACGATAAAAAAAACCATAATTTGTCCTACTGCTGGGCATAGGCCTCCCATTTCTTCTTCCAAACCTCACTGATTTTGGCATTTTCTAACCATAATAACCCTGCATACATTATCAGATCGTATGTATTGTCTAAGGAATGATATGAAAGAAAAAGGAGTAAATGATACTGTGACGTCTGATAGGGGAGAATGGAAGAAGAAAACGTGTTGCGCCGACCCCAAATAGAATGGGATAAGGGCAGGAAGAAGAAGAAGATGTACTGTATACATCAAAGAGATTTAAAAGTCTTTGGTATACATAAATGTTGTAAAAAAAAAACATTTTACAAAAGCAAAAGACAGTATTTCTCGGGCATAATCGGGAAAATATCATCAGACGAGTCCTACCGCCCTGAGTAATCCTTGTATCCTGCTTCGATAGTTCTGCGATTATACCAGTCTATAGATGATGATGATATGATACAATCATAGATGATGATGATGATGATAATCGTAGATGTACCTACTATTGCAGAAAATGTTTAAAATCATAATATTGTTATAATAATAATAAATCATAATATTACCTATTGTAATAATAATACCAACCCGCACTGGGCCCGCGTGGTGGATTAGGGCCCTGGTGGGAACATATACAGGCTGATGATGATGATGAATTCTGGTTGTATGTGGGGTAATGGGGACTAATGCCTGAAATAAATACTATTCTATTCTGCTATCCTAAATATTACATCAAACACTGCAACTGCAATCAAACATGCACTGCACCCTCATTTCAGACAATGGACTGCATACCCACCTGCAAACCTACTCATCCTACAAATATATATTAACACCACACATGCTAACAATTTAATATCCTCCAGCACTTTACATTTTCCTCACCACTTTAGCTAGCTATAAATTTAATCCTTCCTAACATCGCTATAATCCCCTTAAAGTTGGGAGAGATAAAATTTTGTACAAAGCTAAAGTTCACGAGTTGGTTTTTTGAGGATCTAAATGTGGTATGGAGTGTCGCAATTGCAGATATTAATGTTTTTATCTACTCTCATATCGTTAAATTCAAAATACAAAACTCAAAACGAGTTTATAATGACGTACTTTACACACAGTATATCGAAATGAAATTAAAAAATTAAATTATGACACTATTTCTCTAACAAAATAATGTTATAATAATTTTTTTTTTCATTACGATACAGATTACAGATCATAGATACATCCTTTTGATTTTTTATCTGTGGCTGCGCGCGCTGTGGCCCATGCGCGATGATAACGGGAATTTTGGCGCCATAATACTGTGTCAATCTTTACCTTTTATTTGATAAATTCGTGTTCAATGAAAGTAGATAAAGTAGTAATACCCCTCATTATGTACTAGTTTCATAAACTACTAATAAGTAGGTATGTTCCAATCAGTATTGTTACGTCGATCGAATTGCGAGACCTATCTATAAGCTTCTCGAAAGTTCCACATGGTTCTCGACAATTCTACCGAAGATTGGTCTGGAAGTTTCTAGAAAATTCTACCCTGTTCTAGATGTTTCGAGATGGTTCTGGAATGTTCCAGGAGGTATGGGACTATGTCGAAGTCTATGGATGTTTCCAGGACATTCGAACACCTTCTAGAAACATCTAGTGCAGTGATTCCCAAAGTGGTCCAGGTGGACCCCCAGGGGTCCACGGGAGACTTGCTGGGGGTCTAAGTAGGCGTGAACAAAAAATGGGGGTCCATAAGATGTTAATGGGGGTCCACGTAAATTTATCTGCTTTTGATAGTAAAGAGCAAAAATGTAAGCATAGTTTTTATAAGGGCCTACCTACATTGTTTTAAGTACCTAACTAAGCAGATAATATTTTAATAAGGCAAGCGACTGTTACTTGTCCAAACTTGCGTATTCGATATTACCTTCGATCATTAAAATCAACTAGATAGACGGTCAAATATTTCATAGCTTTTCCCTCCTCATACCTTGTCGAAAGGAGTTTTAGTGCCATGCCGTTACAAACCTCTTAACAAAAAAAGGAGCTAATTAAAAATCACACAGGATTTGCGGTTATTGCTCACTAAAATAAAGCCAAACATTGATCGTTTGCTGACACTCTATCAAATACTTACATCCTTCCTATTAGGTACCTAATTAAAATTATGACCTGAACCTATATTACCTTATTAATTTTTTCTTGTAATTCTATTCTTTTAATTATTGTTATTGTTATAAAATGTACCATTTTTCGTTTTTATTTTACCTATCGGAATATAGGGACAGAACTCAGAAGCGACACAATTTTTATTTTTTGGCGACTTTATGAATGTGGTAGAAATGTAGCAGCAGGGGGTCCACCGAAACCAGTAAAATTTTGAAAGTGGTCCACGAGAAAAATAAGTTTGGGAACTACTGATCTAGTGGGCCCGGCCGGGGTAAAAAGGGGTGCCGATCGGCGACCTGGTTTTGACTACGAAGTGAACTGGAAGCGATCTCTAAGTGACTTTTACGTGTGATTAAGTGAGTTTTTAAGTGTTGTTGAGTAGTGTTAAGTGTTTGTTTTAATTAGTAATTAGTATGTCAATAAAGTTTATTTGGTTTTAATTGGTGTTAATTAAATTATCCCAATACCCAGCTCGTAACAGTATTTTACATGGAGCGACTGCCTATCGGGCCTCCACAACCCAGTAACTGGGTACCTAATACGATACCCCATGGCAAGTTTAGTTGTTAGACTTTCGAGCTTCGGACTTAACAGTAACGACTGTCAAAGATCTACAAATGGCAGCCGGGACCAACCGCTTTACTTGCTTTCCGCGGCACGGAGGAAACTCGCTATGACAGATGGTCACCCATTCACAGACCAACCTCAGTAAGCGTGGCTTAAACCGGAAGATCGACACGTGCGGCTGTAATTATTTAGCCACGAGCTCCTCGCTCCAGCTAGATTGAGGCTGGAAAATATTCAATGTGCCTGTGTCTTAACAAAACGTTTTTCGTAGTTACATACTATATTTTGTAATGATCTGTACCGTTGTTCAATGTAATACTATGTTTCCTTAGCGGTCCTTATGTTTATAGTAACCCGGTGACGTCATAAAACTAAGCAGGTAAAGAGATGGCGAAATACCAAACACCGTAAAAACAATTTAATTGACAGATTACCGTCGCCACTAATTTTCATCCCACAAATTAGTGAACTCATAAACCTGCGAATCTAGCTAATAAAAGTTATTACATTAAACGTATATTAAAGTCAAAATCAACTGTAGAAATAATTAGGACAGTTCTACAAGCGGGTACTCAAAACGAATTAGAGGAACATTTTGAAACCAAAAAGTTAATATCGCATTCCTAGAAGAGCCATTAAAGTTACTTTTAGGGTTCTGTAGCGAAAGTGTCAAACGAGACCCTATTACGTAGACTCCGGTCGGGGCCCTCTTAGAGGGCCAAAGCGTGCCAGCGTTGCAGGACTGACTTATCAGATAACCGTGGCCCCAGAATATAAAGGGCTATTAAAAGACACCTCTTACCATGGGCTGTCCTCAAGGTTCGGTTATCGGTCCTCATTTATGGAATATAGGCTTCGATGATTTCCTCGCGATTCCACTTCCAAGCGGTTGTTCTTTAACTGGTTATGCGGACGATGGCCTTCTGCTCATTCAGTCAAGCACTCGTGCTGGCCTCGAGAATCTGGCTGACACTTGCCTACGATTAATATCTCAGTGGGGCGATCGAAACCGTCTGACGTTTGCACCACAAAAAACATATCAGCTTATTTTAAAAGGTGAACTAAAATCGTGGCCTAGTATTAAATTCAATAATGTTCCCGTGAAGAGAAAGCAATCCGTGTGCTATCTTGGTTTAGTCTTAGAGAGGAATTTCACTTTCATAGAACATATAAAAACAGTTGGTGAAAAAGCTAAAAATAACTTTTATGCCCTAACGAGAATATCTAAGTCTACTTGGGGTTTGTCATTTTTAACCTTAAAAACTATTTATGGGGCTACTTACTTGGGTTGTTTGTGCTACGGAGCACCTGTTTGGGCCGATAGGGCCACCATAGGGGCAGCACGGCGTAAATTGCTTCAAAGCCAGCGCTTGGCTTTGTTATTCTTAAGCAAAGCATATAGGACCGTCAGTACTGAAGCTTTACCGGTACTTGCTGGTGTTCTTCCAGTAGATCTTGAAGTGCAGCGACGTGCTGCAATGTATTTTTCCGCACGGGAGACCACTGACGCTGATTTCCTGCCGCAACGTGACCGTGATAAGATATCTAGATTATTTAAACCCCAGAGCGACGTCTGGGAGGAACTTTTTTCCGAATGGCAAAATAGGTGGGATAATTCTCCCAAGGGGCGGCACCTCCACCAGTTCTTCCCATCCGTTCGTGAGCGGCTGGCTAGGACGTGGTTGGAGGTGGATCACTGTGTTGCCCAATTTCTCACGGGACATGGTAACTTTAAAAGTAAATTGTTTTCCTTTAAGCTTGTTCCCTCGCCTTTTTGTCAATGTTCGTCACCTGACTGTGAATATGAACAATCAGCACATCATATTCTTTGGGAGTGTATTCTTTGGCAGAACGAACGCAATATTATGTTGGATACTGTTCAGACTACATCTGGAGTCATTTATTATACGGACCTTGTGGAAACTCGAACAAACTTCCGTGCGTTCAAGCGTTTTTGCCATACCTATTATTGGAATCAAATATAGCAGCTCACAATTTAGGACCCATTAATATTAGTAGTCATTTTTACCCGTGGTGCAAGGCAACTGGGCTTCTCCCAGTTGTAATGTCCCTTTGTGCCTATTGGCCTTGCTTTGTTCTGTCTCCTGCTTGCATGGAGGGAAGTGGAAACATATTTTTCCTACTCCTCCACTATTCTTTTCTGATTAATTTCGTGCAGGATCCAAGACAGGTAAATTCATTCTCCGGGACACGTCGAGCTTCATTGTCTTGGCGCTTTTCTGGTGGTTGCCACTGTTGATTCTGGCTCTCAGGAGTTGCAGTGGTTTGGGAATAGTGTGGTGGGTTTGTCCCAAAAAAAAAAAAAAAAAAAAGACACCGTAGACTTTAGTCAATACAAGTCGGACAGTCCCTCCCGTCCTGCCCTGGATCAGTCTGTCTGTCTAAATTTCCACAGATCATTTATTTCTATTGCCGCCATAATAAAAACAGATGAAATAAAGCAATTTTTTTTATAACGGCAACAGATAGACGCTTGAAATATTCACAGAATGTTTAGTACCTAATTCACTTTTTTTTGGGTGGCAAAATCATCTAATGAGTCCTCCCGCCCTGGGTGGGGCGGAAGGGACTGTCAGACTCTTACTGACTAAAATCCACCCGTGTTCCTTCGGATGCCCTTTACGTTCCGGGGCCACGGTATCCTGGATTAAGAAAAATCCGCGACCCCAGCAGGCATTTAGCCCCATAAGGGGCCCCGTCGGTGACGCGTGAAACACGACGCGCCACCGACCCGGGATATGCAGAGGGACACGCGTTGGAGCGTCCACCCGACAGGCTATTGGCATACAGGCAAAGAGACCCCTTAGGCACACAGTGTCTTAGGAAGAGTTTTTGCCCGCATCCCAGGGTGCACCGTCCCGAAAAACTGGTCTTCCCCCCGGACGTATCCGAGAGGGAACTCCAGTCCACGGGCGCACGTGGAGGTTTCCTGTCTTAGCACCCCTTAGTAATTCACTTTAAAAATAAATAATTAAATTAAAATAAAACAAATATTTAAGGGGACTCCTATACAACAGACATATTTTTTTACGGAACCCTCCATTGGCAATCCGACTCGCACTTGCCCGGTTTTAGAATTGAACCAAAGGATTTTCTGTAACACGCTGTATAATTCATTATAACACACCCTGTGTAAAAGGTCATGGAGAGTGTGGGAATGGGATGGGTGTATCTGAGACAGTGTGTGTGGGAGAGGGTGGAGCACATCATTTACACATCACATGACTGGTTTTGCGCGAACCTCTGGCTGACTTTCAGCCTCCTGAAATTGCCCACTCGAGTAATTGAGGATATGTATGGAGGTGTTAATTGCTTTATTTAAAATTTTACCATTTAAACTTTTTATTTTACTTTCTGTGTTGGTTTTTAAAGGTAGACTGTATTTCTGATGATGGGTTGAAATTATCATATTGATGTTTTTTTTTTATCGTGGTAAAATCATCAAATGAGTCCTCCCACCCCATACTGTCAGACTTTTACTGACTAAAATCCACGGTGTCCTTCAATAGCCCTTTATGTTCCGGGGTCACGGTAATGAGATAAGTCCCGCGACCCCAGCAGGCTTTGGCCCTCTAGAGAGGGGGCCTCGTCATTATGCTGACGCTCTTTGAACCGCGCGTGGAACACAACGCGCCGTCGACCCGGGCATGGTCCACGGGCAGCGAGTTGCCCTTTACTCGCCGCCCGCATGACCGCGCCTACGGTGGCCGGAGATCGTCTTGCGACGTCCGTCGCCGTGGGCGTCCACCACCGCGGGATCATATTGATGCTTTTTTGACATCTAGATATTTCTTTCTATGGCTTTCTAATCAGAATCTTTCACATAATATGTAAGATTTTGTAGATTAATATTATATTATATTGATCTACTAAATCTGAAGTCCGATTGGACGGCACGGTTAGCGAAGTGGTTGAGCGATCGACTGCTATATAGCGTGTCGCGGGTTCATGGAACAAATAATTTTTAACCGACTTCAAAAAAAGGAGGAGGTTCTCAATTCGGTCGGTATGTTTTTTTTTATGTATGTACACCGATTACTCCGAGGTTTCTGGTCCGATTAGTGTAATTCTTTTTTCGTTCGATGCAGTATACTTGCCATTTGGTCCCATAAAAATTTCATCCAATTTGGTTCAGTACTTTTTATTTTGTGAGCATTTTTATTGATGGATGATGTGATGATCTTTACTTTTTTGAGTGTTTGTTACGCGATTACTCCGCCAATTGTGGACCGATTTTCAAAATTATTTTTTTGTTGTACGAGGAATAGTTCACTTTAGGGAACACTGCAAGTTTCATCAAAATTGGTTCAGCAGTTTTTGATAGGGAAATTTTATTAGCTTATTGTGTACATGAGCGATGTTAATACCGGTGCTAAGGATTACCAAATTCTAGTGCACATGTAAGAAAAATGATGTATTTGACAAGAATTTGGGTTGAATATTTAAACTAAAAAGAGTAAAATAAAAACTTAAAAAAAAAAAATTAACCGCCTTCAAAAACAACCATAAAAAAGAGTAAAATAACCTACAAAATAACTTTTCTTTCGGAAGTCGGTGGCATAAAAGACAACGAAATAAAAAAAAACAAAACCACCGACTTCCGAAAGAAAAGTTATTTTTAGGTTATTTTACCCTTTTTTGTGGTTGCTTTTGAAGGCGGTTAAATTTTTTTATTTAAAGTATTTTTGGATTATCTTTATGTATCTAGTTGTTCCGGGTCTGTGTGTTTCTATGTTTGTAAACCCACTCACGATACAGGAAAATATAGTATAAGGCAACGTTTTTCTTTTTTAAAGACACACAAACCTAAATAAGTACCTATAAGCTGATTGTGTAATGTTATGCTTAAGCAAAATATAAGGAAAAAACATCGCTAAAATAATATGGATCGGACTTGATTCTGTTTCCAGTGAAACTTTGAACAGTTTGAAGGATTTCAAAGTCCTACAAACTCAGAGTTTGCTTGTTAACCCAAGTAACAGTAACAATTATACTGGCAAACCGAAATCATAAGGTTTGACTACCTGTTTCTTTGCTATCTTTGAAATTCTTATGTAAGTAATAGGTTTGCCGTTTTTTTTTTAGCGTGGTAAAATCATCAAAAGAGTCCTAACCTAGGGCAGGGCGGGAGGGACTGTCAGACTTGTACTGACTAAAATCCACGGTGTCCTTCATTAGCCCTTTACGTTCCAGGGTCACGGTAATGGTATAAATCCTGCGACCCCGGCAGGCTTTGGCCCTCTAGAGGGGGGCCCCGTCATCTTGCTGACACTCTTTGAGGCGCGCGTGGAACACAACGCGCCGTCGACCCGGGCATGGTCTATGGTCAGGCGGCGGGTTTCCCATTACTCGCGTCCCGCATGCCCGCGCCTACGGTGGCCGAAGATCGTCTTGCGACGAATAGGTTTGCCTTAGAATTTATGTACCCAGTTAGAAGAATATCAGAATGAATTCTAAGTCAATAAGAGTCTGAGTTTTAAGTTTCGCCCCACTCAGGGCGGGAGGACTTATTTGACAATATTACCAACCTAAAAAAAAAACTCTCAAACATTAATCTGTAAACGCAAGCAAAGACGCGGGCAAAAGCTATTAAAGCCTTATGTACATCTAAAGACTCTACTTAGTACCTATTCTACGTCCACAACTTATTCTATAAATGCTTAAAACATCACAACTATCGTACATTTCACCTGGTTCTTTCCATCTTCGGATTACAAGATTTACGGCAATGCGCCACCGTTACATTGTGCACATCTCTCCGGTACTTATATAGCGTTTTGCCAATACTTGTGCGCACAGTGCTAAGGAGTGGAATTCCTTGCATCTGTATTTCCCGACAGCTATAACCTTGGGGTCTTCAAGTCAAGAGTGAACAGGTTACTTCTAGGCAAGTGTGCTTCACCGTCGACCACATCTTCACTTACCATCAGACGAGATAGTTCTCAAGCGCGAAACAATCGTCAAATTAAAAAAAAAACGACGGGTTGCACTCCGGGAGTGCCGGTAGAAGTGAAAACTTTTTTATTACTGTGTTATATTTTAAAACTGGAGAGGTACAGATATGTAATTAACGAATTTTGTTACATCTTGTTAGTGTCGTACAGGTGTCAAATCACAAATGTTTTCATATTATGCTCGATAGATGGCGTTGCACGATTAAAATGCAAGTTATCGTTTGCCGCTTCGTCTTACGAATTTTCGTTCTACGTGGTTCACGCTAAGAGCGCTAGATGGCACTTATTTAAATTAAGTCTTACGCTTTTTCGGTCAGGGTCATGACCCTTTTTTTTTACGTGGTAAAATCATCAAATGAGTACTCCCGCCCAGGGTGGGGCGGGAGGGACTGTCAGACTTGTACTGACTAAAATCCACGGTGTTCTTTCAATAGCCCTTTACGTACCAGGGTCGCGGTTACCAGGTGAGACAGTCCCGCGACCCCAGGGTCACGACCCTGACGCCAGTTTTACATTTCTTACCCATTACTAAAAAAAGTATACAACGCCGCTAAAGAAGTTTTCACTTAAAACAAAAAACAATTCTATTTCGGCTCGCAGTTAGTCGGTTTTTACAGCCTACTATATTTTTTCTACAAGTGCGGTAATAACCACTCTATAAACATACGTCACGACCAGCTAAGTCAAAAGGCCGGCCCGCCCGGACACTCATACACTATTCAAAGACGCCGCGCCTACTGCGACTAATTCACTGAAAAATTTACACTGACATATCTAAAAAGGAACCTTGTGATATCATAGTTTAGGTCTGTTTTGACAGTACGTCATAAAATATTATTTGGATAGGTGACACGGAAGAAAAACGGAATATATGAAAGTTATAAGTACTTCCTTTATCTCGTCCTTATACCCCTACTTCATACGCCTTACATAAAACTTAAAAACTAACCTGCATACATTCACATCAGTAAGTTAACCTGTCCAACCCTTCAGGGACCCGTGCACTACGTGACGACTGCGTACCGACTACGTGACGGCTACGTGACGTCTACGTGACGTCAAGTACATGAATTACGTATCTTTCCGCGTTCTTCTAAAAGGCAAACGAGGGTAGTGGGTCACGATGACGCTCTCATATAAACTGATGCTACTTATGGAGTAATGCAGCTCGCGGGAATATTGAGTTCTTTGGGAAAAAAAAAAATATGGTAGAGTCTAAAAGAAATGGTGAGAAAATCATGATGGGTAAGTAAAATGTTTTGTAAGTCAATGAGATTCCAATAACATGCATTGATAAAACCATAATTTGGTCAAATGTTAGTACCCCTCTAAATAAATCGTAATAATCAATAAATGGGTAATTGTTTCGTTATACATTGTCATACAACACAAAATTCAATGTTGACTGTAAACAATTAAATATCTTCAAAGTAAATTAAAAATTATTAAAAATCAAGAAGACACTGGAGCAACAAGTTTGAAGTGTTAATTTAAATAACTGCTCACCTTGCTTCGATTACTTACTGTTTAGCCTATACGGTTAAAAAAAGGCTTTAGTCTTTAGTTCCGATTTTGACCACAGGCGAAAAGATCCGTGTACAGCTATGAAACGAATATTCTTCTACTAGCTTCCGCCCGCGACTCCGTCCGCGCGGATGTCGGTCTTCGCGTGGATGGTTTATTTCTCCATTTTGAGTAACTCTGACAATGACATCTTATAAATATCTATTGGACCCAAATACGGCTAAGCCTATAATAATTAAGGAGATCCCTCTATTGAGCTACTGCTGTTGAGCTCGCGTTCTGTAGTAAGTATTTTTTTCATAGTAATTCCGACCTTGTATTTACAAATAACTGATCGGAACAGTAATCAAAAAGGTCGCGCTGTAAAGAACGGTTTAAAAGAACGACCGCTCGCCACATTGGACACGTCCGCTCGCATCTAAATTCAGAATTGATATGCATCGCGCGGCGCGGAACGCGGCTTCTTATATAGGAGTCGGGGAGGCGTGGCCCGCGTGTGCCGCAAACGGTTCAAGCCAAATCCGACTTTCGGCGCTACAGGTTACGGCGCTGAATCCACTGCGGGTAATGCAACGTGTGTTCGTGGTTCTACAGAACAACGTCTATGAATAAAACTGAAAAAAAAAAAAATTCTACGTATTTTTCCAGGATAAAAAGTATCCTATTTTATGCCCAGGATAATAAGGTATAATTATACCAAGTTTCATCGAAATCGAGCCGTTGGTTTTCACGTGATGCCTGCACATACAGACAGACAGACAGACAGACAGACAGACAGACAGACAAAAATTTTTTTAATCACATATTTGGGTTTGGTATCGATCCAGCAACACCCCCCGCTATTTATTTTTTCAATATTTTCAATGTACAGAATTGACCCTTCTACAGATTTATTATATTTGTATAGATAGTTACCTAAAATTAATTGAGAAATAATATATCTATAGATGAAACAACCCATTCAATAACAATTGAAAACAAACAAAATATCGATGCATTAATAAACAAAGCTTATACGAAGCGAATAACGTATCAAATGTGGGCTGAAATTCATTAAAACGGGGGTGAAATGAGGCATATATGGGACGCTAGGTTGCACGTGTCTGGTTTATGCCACAAATTCCCCTGTGCGCCGATTATTCAAGTGAGTTTAGAGGAAAATACGTTATAATGTAGCTACAATGATCTGCTTTTATCGGCTTTAAAGTATTTTCGTGATAATTTGTATTTATATTGTTTCGTTTTTTGTGCTGATGACACGTGTCACTTGTTTTCCCGAATGCGCATGTGAAAAATAAAAGGCACCTCGGTCCTGAAACGCAAAGGACAACTGAAAAAAAAAGTTGTTTTTTGAGCCAATCAAGTTTATTACGGTCAACCCAGCGCGGGACACGTTTTACGAATACAAAATATTAACCTGTATGACGTATGTGTTAATAAAAAATATTGCGCCCCTGCTAAGTTGGATTTGCCTATTCACAAATAAAATCATTGAAAATCAACAAGTCAAAATCTAGACGTCCATTCTATCATGATGCTTTCATTTCAATGTCAAATATTAATTCACCCCGCTTCCCTTTCATCCCATGACATTTCAACCCCAAAGGCAGCCATAAACAGAAATTTACCAACTGTAAACTATATGAAGTCAAATAAAACGTTTTAAATTAAACAGTAGTTTTAGTTGCCTTGGACAACTCATGTCCTGGGTTTAATTCCTTTTTTTTATCGTGGTAAAATCATCAAATGAGTCCTCCCACCCAGGTCAGGGCGGGAGGGACTGTCAGACTCATACTGACTAAAATCCACGGTGTCCTTCAATAGCCCTTTACGTTCCAGGGTCACGGTAATGAGATAAGTCCCGCGACCCCGGCAGGCTTTAGCCCTCTTGAGGGGAGCCCCGTTATCATGCTGACGCTCTTTGTGGGTTTAATGGTATAATGATATAACTTGGTTCTTCCAAAACACTAGGAAGTGTCGAAGGGTCGCTTTGGGGGGGGGGGCGGACATAAGTAAAAATTGTCCTTCAAAAAGTGCTGATAAGTCAGCCTAATTTGAATAAATGACTTGATTTTTTGATTTTATCCGGGGTGGCGGAACTGTAAACTGTATAAACTAGGTAATCGTGAGCCTGAAACGTAAAGGGAAATTGAAGGAACACGGTAGATTTTAGTACCTAATTACGAGAGCTGACAGTCCCTTCCGCTACACACAAAATCACGTTTGTCAAATGGCACCCATTTGACAAACGTGATTTTGTGTGTAGCGGAACCCTGAAATATTTATTTTATTCTGTATCTTAGTATTTTTTTATAGCACCAACAAAAATAAAAATCATGTGTGAAAATTTTAACTGTCTAACTAACACGGTTCATGAGATATAGCCTGGTGTCATACAGAAAAAAAAAAAGAAAGAAAAAAAGAAAAAAGATGACCCGGCAAACTTCGTACCGCCTATTTGATTTCTGAACCACTTTTAAATTTATTGATTTCTGAACGAAGGGACGAACATCAAATATTTGACAGGTAGGAAAGTTTCATACTAACGAAATTTTTGCTTTTACTATATTCTTAATATTTTTATCATATTTACTCACCTTTTAAACCTACCCTGATCTTCCAAAAATAATTCAAAACCAAAATTAGCTAAATCGGTCCAGCCATTCTCGAGTTAGAACAGCAATTGATTTTTATAAATATAGAATAGTAAACAGGAACACAGATAAATGCGCAACAAAATTGGGATGAAAATACTACCTCCTTTAACACGAATTTCAAGTAATTCCAGAGTCTTGACTGCATACTGAATCGTGGCCCCTGAGTGCGTCCCTGGCCCAGATTCACAAATGCAAAATTCCTATGCGAGCGAAGTTATATAAGATTGAGTAGCAGCATAACTTTATTGGAATGAATGAATATCAAATCTTCTAGCTTCTTTGAGCTAGTTAAATAGCTGCATCGAGATGTAGAAGCTGAAATTGATCGAGCAGGCATTCAATTTTATAAGGAAACTTTAGCTGGATTTCTACATTATATATAAAGAAATTGGATTATTTTGCAAATAATTATTTGCATTTAACTAAATTGGTAAGATGACTAATACTTCCACGGCTTTGGATACGATACGAGTGTCTAATCCCACTGATTCAGTTATTTACAAGATAGAACCTTTGAGGAAGAGAGAAATCTCACCCCCTTTGTTAGTGACATCACTACCAAAAGGGGTGAGTTTTCTTTTAAGCTGACTGTACACGCTGAACGCACCGTATGCAAGGTACGCAAAAGATTTAAGCATAGATTTAAGTTTGCTTTGTAAGATTTCACTTAGGGCTACATCCACTATCGTATCGTGGTGTGCATCCGGCGCGGGCCAATGAACACGTACCTTTACACACATCGAAAAAGCCCCTCAATACTTTAACAATAGCAAAACTTTTTCCAAAAATACTCCTCGCCAACAAAAAAGGTTTCTAACCAAAAAAATACAGTGGCATTTAAAATAAAATATCACAGTTTGAAATCTGACGGCGACAGTTTCGAACAGCGCATTTGTTTTAAGTCGGTTGTTCTAGTAGGTCACACCCATAGGTCATAACGTAAACGGTCGGTGTGCATTGAAAGTTCTTTGTTCTAAGTTTTAATAATAGTATGAGGGAAATAGTTCATATACAGGCTGGCCAATGCGGCAACCAAATCGGTGCTAAGGTAAGAAACTCACAAGTTGTTATAATTTTCGTAGAAAATTTTCATTTTCCTGTCACATAAGATTTCGTAATTTCACTGTGCATAGCTCTACTTTGAATTATATTCTGTTTCCTAAATGCTAGAAAAAATCTCCCGATTTAAATTTCCCATTGAAAACCATCAAAATTCATCTCCAAATTCGAAACTATCGCGTAATCTCGAAAGCAACAAAAATCTAGTGAGCACTGCATTTGACATTGACATCCGTCACCTCTTTCAGTTCTGGGAGGTGATCTCCGATGAGCACGGTATTGACCCCACCGGGACATACCATGGAGACTCCGATCTGCAGCTGGAGCGTATCAACGTGTACTACAATGAGGCAACGGGCGGCAAGTACGTGCCGAGAGCCATCCTCGTCGACTTGGAGCCCGGAACTATGGACTCCGTGCGCTCAGGACCCTTCGGGCAGATCTTCCGACCTGACAACTTCGTCTTCGGGCAGTCGGGCGCAGGAAACAACTGGGCCAAAGGACATTACACGGAAGGCGCTGAATTAGTCGACTCTGTTCTTGACGTAGTCAGGAAAGAAGCAGAAGGATGCGATTGTCTCCAAGGCTTCCAGCTAACACATTCCCTTGGAGGAGGTACAGGCGCGGGCTTGGGAACCCTCCTTATATCAAAAATCCGAGAGGAGTACCCAGACCGCATCATGAATACCTTTAGCGTAGTACCGTCGCCCAAAGTGTCAGATACTGTAGTAGAACCTTACAACGCAACCTTATCTGTGCATCAGCTGGTAGAAAACACTGATGAATCTTACTGCATTGATAATGAAGCTCTTTATGACATTTGTTTCCGTACCCTGAAGTTGACCACACCGACCTATGGAGACTTGAACCATCTGGTATCGGCAACCATGTCTGGCGTCACCACTTGTCTACGATTCCCTGGCCAATTGAATGCTGATCTAAGGAAACTGGCCGTGAATATGGTGCCGTTCCCTCGTCTGCACTTTTTCATCCCAGGATTTGCCCCACTGACGTCTAGAGGAAGCCAGCAGTACCGAGCTCTGACTGTGCCCGAGTTGACACAACAGATGTTTGATGCTAAGAACATGATGGCGGCTTGTGACCCTCGCCACGGAAGGTACCTGACTGTGGCAGCTGTCTTCAGAGGCCGTATGTCAATGAAGGAGGTGGATGAGCAGATGATGAATATTCAGAACAAGAATTCATCATACTTCGTGGAGTGGATACCGAATAATGTGAAGACCGCCGTGTGCGACATTCCACCACGAGGTTTGAAGATGTCTGCGACGTTTATCGGAAACTCTACAGCAATCCAGGAGTTGTTTAAGCGTATCTCTGAGCAGTTCACTGCTATGTTCAGACGTAAGGCGTTCTTGCATTGGTACACCGGCGAGGGGATGGACGAGATGGAGTTTACTGAAGCTGAGAGCAACATGAATGACCTGGTGTCCGAATACCAGCAGTACCAGGATGCCACTGCTGAGGAAGAGGGTGAATTTGATGAAGAAGAGGAGGGTGGTGACGAAGGCGACTAGGTGTATGTGTTTTGTTAAGAATTGCATTATATTTTTACATTTTGTAATTCAAGAATACATTTAATGAGAGTATACGTTTGTTTTTTTGATACACAAACCGAAACTGGTTATTCTCATCAATCAAAGCCATGGCTTTCAACTATTGACAAGATTGTGATGTATGATCAGGTTACAATCATATTGCATTAGCGAACACCTAGGTACACTGACTGCGTGGACACGTTACTGCCTACCCCACATACTAATAGCTATGCATATGCATTAGCTGTTTGCTGTCACTCACTCGTTTTTACTGTTATGTTGTCATAAAGTATAAGGTTGGCGACAGGCTTTTATGTAACTTGTGGCGCGATGTAACGTTGGTAACGTACTACTTGTGGTTACGAACAGTCTTAAAAGGTTATCGCGGCCCTGGAAAGCAAAGGGCAACTGAAGGAGGTTGGCTTTTTAGTCGGGGTCAAGATTTCAGCTTTAGTATTAGAGTTGTTTCACACGTACCACAACCGCGCAACGACTTTAGGCGCGGGCGACATAGAAAAGACGAGGACGCGTCGCGGACGTGCGTAAAATGTATGAGAGTCGCGCCCGCGCCCCGTCTCTTCTGTGTGTTTTACGTCGCGACGACGCTTCTATACATTTTGCATGAAAGAGACGCCGAAGAGACATAATGTCTCCGCCCCGTCTGCGTCTTACCTCTTTTCTATGTGGCCCGCGCCTTAGGGAGATATTAGGCACCAGGCATCAACAAGCATCGCACGCGTCCAAAATACGCGCGTAAATCGAGAGCTCTTCGCCAGACTCTCGACTTGCGCTTGATTCGCGCGTATTGCGCGCAAGTCGAGATATTTAACGCGCGTACTCCAGAGCGATAGATTTTTAATTCGAATCAGTAGTTTCTGAGATTAGCGTGTTCAAACAAACGAATTCTTCAGCTTTATAATACTTGTAATAAGTAAACACGCCAAGGACACGTCACTCTAACGTCACCCACGCCAAGCTCCCTGTTTGGCAAAGCCTTAATTCTCCTATGTTTATAAGATAGTATTATCATGGGAGAATCAATGCTTTAGATAGTAAGATAATAATTAGTAATAATTCATAATTAACATTATAAGCCATTAATAGCCTAAATAATACTTAGTTACAAAACCACTACTCTACCATCTAAATATTAAGCGCGACGTCTGTTCACAAATAGCTGAACTAAATTATTAATTGGTCGTATGCGCGGTACTAGAAATAAAGTAGCTTATTTCGAGGGCTTGTGAGAATGAGTTTGAATTCTCGGATTTATGTGTGAAAACGTGGTTATATTTTTGTCTGATAGAACTAACTGTTGCCAGTAGTTTGCCCGCTACAACTCTAAAAAACCGGCCAAGTGCGAGTTGGACTCGCCCATGAAGGGTTCCGTTATATTGAGATTAGTAAGTAATATACACAAACAATAAAAATAACTTTGTTTTTCATAGTGTTTGTATGAATGGCAAAGTTATATTAGCGGTTTTTGAAAACGTACTATATCTCAAAAACTGCTAACTTTATCTCAGCCAAACCAATTTTCGTTGAGGTCTACATTATATATTTTTTTAAGTTTATCATTCTCTTATTTTAGAAGTTACAGGGGGGGGGGCACACATTTTACCACTTTGGAAGTGTCTCTCGAGCAAACTGTTCAGTTTAGAAAAAAATGATCACATAATACATCTACTTACCAAATTTCAACAGGATTGCTCTCATTCTTTCGAAGAAAAGTGGCTGTGACATACGGACGGACAGACAGACAGACATGACGAATCTATAAGGGTTACGTTTTTGCCATTTTGCTACGGAACCCTGAAAAACGTAACTGCAAAACGACCCTTATATCAACGTGAAATGTCGTTTTGTCTTTGACTGTTGGCCGGTTTTGTTTAAGACAAGCGTTCAACAGATGTTTATCTATTTGTGGTAAGGCGGTTTACGAGTAAGTCAAGAGTGAATATCTTGCTCCTATGCGAACAAAAATTTATTTTATTGATACTACTATCAAATATTTTTTTATTAAATCAAAACAAAAATTAGACGCAATGCACTTAAGGCTTCATAAGTCGATCATCTCAACTTCATAAAACTAATAAAAGTATTACAGAATTATTTACTTATTTCTATCGAAAACTTTTTTTGACAGTTGAGCACTTTGGGATTTCATATCAGTATTTATTAGTTTAGAGTAGCAGAGTTCTATTTTTGTTTGGAATCAATATTTGTTTGTAAGTCATATCTGTAGATTATTTTTATTGTTTGTGTATATCATTGTTATTAATTTATAAGTCTAGAGGTTGAAGAGGTTCTTCAGATAGAACTGCGACGTCTTAAAACGAAAGTAATTCCAGGTGTGGGAACGAGATGGCGCTAGATGACTTGTATAGCTCTGTCTCGTTCCCACACACTACTCTCGCTTTAAGATATCATGGTAGGCCTCCAGGCCCTTTAGCCAAACAGCACACGACAGCAGACGAAAATCGTTATCGCTCAGCAGTCACTAATACATTTTCAACTTTATACCCCAGCGCCTAAAGCTGAAAATCTATTGAAGTTTACAGATCGTTTCATTTGTTTCGTTCGTTATCGCTCTGCAATCTTTAATAGATTTTCAACTTTATGCTCTAGGATATAAAGTTGAAAATGTATTAGTGACTGCTGAGCGATAACGATTGTCGTCTGCTGTTTGGCTATAGGGCCCTGGTGTTCTTCGTGTACTCGCAACTGGCGTGCTTGTATGACCAACATAGCCCACAGTAGGTAGATTGATTTGGGGTCAATAACCTGAAACGTTTATATTAATGTGGACATGCCTCTGGGATTCCGGAATTTTAAACAGATTTTTCCGGAATTTTAAAATTGTTAGGAACATATAGGAAGAGACATAGGGTACAAGCCATCTTTATTTTAAATTTCATCCAAATCGGTTAAAAATCCCGTAAATAATGAAATTGAAACACCGGGATATAGGCTTATCCATGTTATGATATCTATGACAATTCGTGATACAAGGGCATAAAATCTATCTACCTACTCCGAGCTATGATGATCAGCAATGCTATTCTCTATTAAGGTGCTCCTTCAAGAGGAGTGGAACATTCGCGGGTAATCTTACATTACAGATTCGACTTTGAGCATTACATTCATCCATGACTGACGAACATTCGCGTGTAAAGATGCTCCCACACCGCGAGCATTCGCCTGTAATTTAACGTTATAAATTCGAGCACTACATCAGTGGAGGAGGAAAATCGTGCATTAGAATGCGCACCTCGTAATGATACAATACGCTCCAATTGTTAAACGTTTCCGCATGCGTTACATGCGAATGCTCGTCAGTCAGTGAGGTCGTGTTGTAATGTCATGCTCAATGTAGAATCTGTTATGTTACATTACATGCGAAAGCTCCTGGTAAGGGAGCACCTAAATGTAACGTGTACGGCCCGTCGGACACAGTTAATTACAAGTGGAGCGCATTGTAATACTCGACTTTCCTGCCTCACTGATGCAATCATCTAATGCTCGAATCTGTAACGTTACATTATAGGCGAATGTTCTTGACGAGGGAGCTCCTTAAGACTACGACGACTCGCTCTTCGTCTAAGTTAATAGAATAATTTAATTATAGTTTATTAATCAGCAATTTTTTTAGCTATCTTCTTTGGACTTGCTAATAAGATGACCAATTTGATGAAAGAATACACACTATAAAAATATATAGGTAAGCACCTCCAAATCCCCAAGAAAATTATCCCACCGGGTCAAAAACCGACAAAATCAGATACAACATCGAATGCATTACATATTTTAGTTGCAACGACCGACGATAGATGTCGCCTGCACCGACCACAGATGCCGCAATGAGACAGAATATTAAAACATTAATATGGCTGCGAACGTGTTTATTTTTACTATGCAAATATTCGCTGTGGCGTGGTCGCCTCTGGATCTACATTACTCTGTGTTTGTGTGCTTGGAAACGAATGATGTTGAAGTTTTGGGTCACGGAACTGTTTTAACTGAGTACTGCGGCCTTGGAACGCAAAGTGCAAGGAATAGAGAGGTTATTGTCAGTACAAGTCTGAAATCTATTCCGCTTCACCCAGGACGAGAGGACTTATTTGATGATATTACTACCAAATAAAGGGAGGAGCGATTTTATTGCCGTTAACCGGACAAAAATCTATACTCTGTGACTGCTTCATTGTGAAAAACCCAATAACACTTTACTGAATCGTAGCCGCGATCTCAGAAACAGCCGCCGACTAGATCAACAAGGCGCTCCTAATTAGGTAAAAACTCGAATCTGCAGAAGTGTCCCATTGGTATTGATCCCGAATTGCAAACCCAGACAGATGCATTACTTTGTACAATGTATTTCATCACCACTGCTCTCAAGACTGTGAAGGAACACATCGTGTAGAAACTGGCATGTCCTAGAACCTAAAAGATCAAAGAATACTGGGCTTGCGTAGTGGATTACCAGCCTTTTCCCTCTCCTATAGATGAGGCCTGGTTCTCAGCAGTGGGAACATTATAAATGGGTACATTATTCATTACATTATGCTCCTAATAAATGCGAAAGTTAGTTTATCTTTTCCTTAACGCCCTAATGGACTTCACACGCTACTAAACTTTCAAAGAATAATTCAAACAAAACAAAAAACACATCAACCATTCCTCGCCAATCACGAAAACAACTCGGAAATTCAAAGAGAGCCAATAAATACGAAATAGGAAATAGAACTATGAAAGACGACCATTTCCCGTAACATTTAGGATGCTTTTCCACACAAGATATGCAGCTATGCTGCGAAAATGTAAAAGCTAAGCTACCTACGAAACTATTTCCACTGATAGTAAGCTATTTAGTGGAGCGAGTAAGATGTGTTACGAAGATGTGTCGCCTCAAGATAGCTGTGCGAGGAAGATACGCAGCACACATCTTTCGAGGTCGCGGGTCTGTCTAATTAGGTAACCGTGACCTTGGAACGTAAAGGGCTATTGAAGGAACACCGTGGATTTTAGTTAGTACAAGTTTGACAATCCCTCCCGTCCCGCCCTATGTGCGAGGACTCACTTGATGATTTTATGACAATAATATAAACGCATCTTTCCAAATAAAAAACGTAGCTTAGTTGAACCCGTTTCCACCAGAGGTATGCTATGTGGACTAAGGAATATGATTGGTGGATATCAAATGCATCCATAGCAACGTAGCACATTTTAGGTGGAAAAGTACCCTTAGAGCATTAGGAAGCTTTAAAATTGCAACCGTTCAGCAATCGATCGGGAATCTCCGCCAGCTATTTCGGCGTTCCGGATGCGTAAATAGAAATTCTGCTTCTGTAGTAAAGGCGTGGCTTTGAACAGGGATGAAATGAATTAGGGTTTGCACTGTCTTTGAATTTACTACTCGTGATGTTGAGAAGATAGGCTTTTGCTGCTTGAGATTTAGTCATTAACTATTGGACAAGTGAAATAAAATATACCTAGTTTTAAAAGGAGATCATTCACGCTCCATACATTTTTGGACCTTTTCTGAAACTTAGCCGAAAGCAATCCTACAACTTTTGTGCCATAGTAACTATTGATCCAAATGACTAGTACTACCCATAGGTACCATTTTTTTTCGTGGACACTTTCAGCTTTCACTTTCACCTTGATTTTTTGTTAAGTACTAATACTGTAAGTCTACATCATCTCTTCTTCTTCAACCTTTAGCCACCCAATGCTGAATGTAGGTCTCTTCCAAATATTTCCACTTCTTTCGTCATTTCGGTTCTTTCTCCGTGATTTTGCTCTCGCTGGGTGTCTTTCGCCCAGCAAATTCTGAGTTGATAACCTTTTTGTGTGGAGCATATGTATGTGTTTTAATTTTATTTTCTATTATTTTTCTATTTTATTTCGAGTTTTTCAGTCGATCCAGGGCTTGAGTGGATGAAAGATCATTGGTTTTATTCAGCTCGTCTTTCCATCTTCTATGATGTTTGCCGCAACGCCTTCTGTATTTATAAACAATGACGTAGCGTCATCTGTGAGGACAGCTGATGCGTTTTGCCCCCTCTTCTATTCGGTCTCTTCTCCCTTTTCTTTCAAGACGATAAATATGACTTGCCTCCTCTACTCGCACGAGGCCCCCTTGTTGTAAGATGACTTGGTGCCCCCAAGTCATCTATACCAATTTAATTCGATATTCCAACGCCAAACTCCAAAGAATCGAAATATTATTTCTTCACATTTTAAATGAGAAAAACCAACACCTACTACATTGCCATACATGAACATATTACCTAACAAAATATAGATAATTAGATGATAATAATAGAGATTCTGCCTCATCTCATAGTGCGCTTATAAAACGATGAACTAGCATTCCTAAATACGCGGCTTGGATATATTTCCGATTTGCTTCGTTTTCTCCAATTACCATATTTTCTACTAGTTTTAGTTTAAAATTATAGTAATTTCTAAAACAATTTTAGTTTCTATTTTCGATTCAAACTTTATTTTATGAGAAAATGCTGAGTTATCTAATTGAAGTTTCGTTATCCAATAATTTGAATTTAAATTAGAATTAAATATTGTATTTTCAATTTATTTTTCTTTATAAAGCAGACTATTTTTGTTTGTTTAACTGAGTTGTTAAGACAATAATTCTCAGGCGTACGATTTTCTGCGAATATTATAAAAAAAATGGCACCTAGCAACTGGTTGGGTTGTAATTGCCCATTATTTCATTTTCCATCTTTATCTGGTCTTATTGCTCAGTTTCTGAAGCCCTTAGATCAACTACCAATTGTTTCTCAGTAAACAAAGCTACCAAATTACCAGTTATTTCTTACAAGAATACTAAGAAATACCTATCGAATGAACTGACCTGATTGTTGTTGTTGAGATCTCCCTTTTTCTGCATCTAGACTCTAAGGCAGTCCGTTATGCTTGAGGTGGGATCATTGGCTAAGTGAGCCAACCTAGCTCCTTCCAGAAGCTAAGAAATCTCCTGGGATGTTCACAGGCTTCTAAGAGCGACCTAGATTTGTGCCCTTTGGGCAACAACGCCCTCGAATTCCAGGATTACGTGGACTGCCGTTTCATATGCGTTAAGGCACCCCTTCTCAGCGAGCTGCCTATCGCTTTGATGGTGAAATAATATTTATGAAGTGGGCTGGGGCCGGTGAGCATACCTACCACAAATCTTAGATCGGTTCATTGGAGACTGTACAGGTATCACCGCAATCTGCAGTTGGTTGTAGTTGCCCATCGGGAATTGTGTTTTATTTGGGTTAGCATACATATCCAGGTCCTGAAATGGAATGACCTGTATCAAAAAGACCAACTTTGGTAGTCAAATCGGTTACCTATAACCTTACCAATGTCTAACCTTACCTTTTCTTCTTCCGCAGGGCCGGGGCTAAAGGGTACGATGGCGATCCTGAACTGTCTCCTCGCGAGGCAGCTCTGCTTCGAAGACGCTTCGTGTTCCGCCATCTTGGAGATCATCCCGCGTGTCTGTGGATCTGAACTTGGTAAGTAGGTATAGTCAAGAGTTATCTTTTTATTATTTTTGGGACACAGTTCCACTTGACGACACGGTTGGCGCAGTTGTTAACTGATCGACTGCTGCGCAGCGTGTCGCGGATTCGATCCCTAAACGGAACAAATATTTGTATGGCCTGCGGGTAGTTGTTCCAGGTCTGTGTGTTTGTGTATGTGAGTTTCTATGTTTGTAACCACACTCATGACACAGGAGAAATTCATAGTGTGGGGCAACGTAAAAAAATAAGAAACTTTTTAATATCTTTTGGGACACAGGTCTGTGCCATAGACTTTCTCATCTAGCTTTCTCTGGAAAATATGAACCTAGATAGTCTTAATTGCGCTGCCTAGTTCAAATAAGTATTAAAAACATCGTGAGAAAACCTAATCATGAGCTAGAATCTTAAATCAAGTGTTAAATTAGGTAATCCCACGTTAATCAATTACTATTACCTACTATGCTATTATGTTAAGAACAAAACAGTCAATGACCTCTATCTACCGACTGTCACTTGAAAATTACATTAGGAAAACATACTTTGTGCAAATTAATTTCCAAAATAGTTTGTTCAGGTTAATTTCACAAGATCTTTGTTTATAGAAGAGCTTACAAGTTAACACATAACATCACAATAGGCATGTGATGTCATCACAGTTTAGTTCATAAATAAGTCACATACATAGTACTTTTTAGTTTATCTTCTATGATACTAAAATTAGAAATATATGAATCACGTAGCAGTTATGGATCGCAGAGGTGAGTGGAAGGGACGCCCTAGGAAAACCTACACTGACCTTATTGGTGAAGTGCTTCAGAAAGGCCGGATGCGTAGTAGTTACTCGCAATTGGCGGGCGTGTATGACCAGATACAAAGTATGAATGTTGCGCTCTGTAATTTACTGCTTAACCCATGGGAAGAAGGCGTGAGTTTATGTATTTGTGGTATTAATCTCTATCGTCTCTAAATTCTATTTTTATCTCCAGGAAGAAAACCAGGTCAACCCATAAACACTGCCACATCTAAAATTACAGAAAAAAAAGAATAAATATTTACTAACCTCTTAACAAGGGAAACTTTCTAAGCCTTGTCGGTAAGAAGAGCTCCCGATCTTTTGTTAAAAACGCCGCCATTATGTTAAAGAACATACAAGCTGACAACCGCGGCATCCTTTCAGTAGATGAAGGGATGTTTGTTACACCGAAACGTAACAGGCTTAGAAAAAAAAATTCGATTCGCTAAAACTAAAGCATCTACGCTTTCAAAACAACTGATATTTTTGTCGATTTTGATATTGTATCCAAGGAGGAAGATGTTCAGTTGGTCTGTGGTATCCCTTTAAATATGAACACACCTTTCTGACACATATTTCTTCATTTTTTAAACACATTTATTAAATGAATCCTGGGTGGAGCAACAGTGACAGTCAAAGTAAAAATCCAGTTTTCTTTCGGTTGCCTTTTTCTTTTCAGAGCCACGGTGCTCTTTTCACGTAGCAGGCGTTTTGGCCCTTTAGACAGTTTGCTGACAATTTCTTGAGGTGATTGTGGAATACGTCGCGCTGTCGACCCGGGCCTGGTCTTAGATCAGAGGGCGAGCTACCCATTACCGTCTCGTGAGACGTCTACGCGGCTAGGCCCTAAAGTGGAGGATGTCCTGTCCCTCACGTGTTCCGCTTCCTCCTTTGCTACTAGTACTGCTTCGCTGCAGGAGGTTCTGATGCTACAAAAATGCCCACAAACACACATCGGTATAACACACAGCCTATTTTGACCTTTCACCACAGTCACTCCTGGGAGGAGAGAATAAAATATCAGAGGGAAGGTTGCTAAGTGATGTGTCATCAAATAATCAGTGGCTTGACAAATGGATGGCCTCCGCAGTCCTTACTCAACATGTTCGCATAAAATGTATGAGAAAACACATGTTTATACGTAAATTGTTCTTTACTTTTTACTTACTTAACTTTACTTATTGTTCTTTACTTTTTTACTTACTTCGTAAGAAATATATTTTAATGAGCAAAGAAATACATATATTTATGTTTCAACAGTATTGTTTAAGTCCAATGTAATCAAAGTAAGGCTTATTTTTCTTTGGATTTTTTGCGCAGATGTACCTTTTTTGCTTAAAGAAGGCAGTCGAGTTGTATCACTTTTCACTAAGGGTACAGAGTCAGTCAAGTCGGACAGTCTCTTCTACTACACCCGGGGCGGGAGGAGACTTTTGAAGATTTCCTAAAACAAATAATCATTATTCTACTACAACTATTAGTTTTTACTATGACTAAGTTTTCAGGGGCCCTTTTCGTTCCAGGGCCGCGTTAAAATTACAAACAAAACATAAATCAAAAAACGTACGTCAACGAACTAAAAAACGAGACGAAACTAAATATTAAAGCGTCACGAAACTGTATCCCCCAAATTTTCCCTTATTAAAAATTCATACCAAGGTCTGTACCTACATTACCTATTTAATTTACTTTAGTATTTATACAAAAGTCCAGCCATATTATCATTTAGTATTAAACCTTGTCAACAATGGAGACTGAAGCGATTTTGTCTTCGATAAATAAATAAAATATTGTCGGTCGATAGCACTTCAATAGGAATTCGTCCTTCGCTATAGTAAATAAGGAGATCTAGCTACTATATAAAATATAGAAGACAAGTTTCTGAACAAACATTTTTTGATGTTTACTCTAGTATTTCTTGATAAAGAAGAGAAGTGGCCTAAATAGTAGATATACCCCTTTTTTCTATCGTGGTGAAATCATCATCGGGGGTGACTGTCAGACTTGTACTGACTAAAGTCCACGGTGATCCTTCAATAGCCCTTTAAGTTCCAGGGTCACGGTTACCTGATGAGACAGTCCCGCGACCCAGGCCGGCTTTGGCCCTCTAAGGAGGGCCCCGTTAGATTACTGACAGCTCTTTGATGCGAGCGTGAAACACGACACGCCGTCAACCCGTGCATGGTCCTTGATCGGACGGCGATTCACCCATAACTCATCGTCGGCTTGCCAGAGATGGTCCGACTGGCACACGATCACACACTCGCATAAGACACACATCAAGTAACTTTTTTTTTATCGTGGTAAAATCATCAAATGAGTCCTCCCACCCCGGGCAGGGCGGGAGGGACTGTCAGACTTGTACTGACTAAAATCCACGATGTCCTTCAATAGCCCTTTATGTCCCGGGGTCACGGTAATGATATAAGTCCCGCGACCCCGGCAGGCTTTAGCCCTCTAGAGAGGGGGCCCCGTCATTATGCTGACGCTCTTTGAGGCGCGCGTGGAACACAACGCTCCGTCGACCCGGGCATGGTCCATGGTCGGGCTGCGAGTTGCCCTTTACTCGCCGCCCGCATGCCCGCGCCTACGGTGGCCGGAGATCGTCTTGCGACGTCCGTCGCCGTGGGCGTCCACCACCGCGGGTACATCAAGTAACTTGCCTGCATTCTGTACTCGGATGCGGGTGAGCCAGTTCTTCTTGAAGGACCATTGTGCTGACAGCTGGAGGACCTAAGGTGTAAACATACTTTAAAACTATTGTCCCTTTAACTGTCGGAACAACGCCAACGTCCGTTTCTACTTTCTTCACAGTCTTAAAAAGAGCGTGAACGTAAAAAAATGCAGGGTCTACAACACGCGACAATACCACATATTGAAGGCGTACATAATAGGCTACAGAGACTGCTTTCCAGTATGCTTATTTGTCACTTACATGACATAAAAAATCTGCAGCCTTTCGTAGCCGGTAGTTCCACATAAGCCTCTCTGCGTAAAGCCTCCTGCAAACACACGCGATTAATCGCGCGGGGCGACATGTCGCGGTCCATTCGCAGTATTTTTAGAGTGGAAATTAGCTTGGCTCGTTGTCGCAGCGCGATTAATCGCGTGTGTCTGCAGGAGGCTTTACTCCAACCCCCTGTTCCTATTTCTAACTTCCGTGAAACGGGGACCCTGGAGATAACAACCTTGCCTAAAATCACCTAACAAAGAAAAAATTAGTCCATCCTATACATACACAATTACAAATTCTTTTTCACAAAAAAAACTCAAGCAAGCATAAAATTTGTTTCATTTATCTTGTAAAAGCAAAACAATCTGTAACTTTATTCTTTACTTGAGAGTAATCTACGAGACTTCCAAACTACATACGATTACAATTTAAAAGCTTCTCCACATTTTTGATGTGTTCCTTTAATAGCTTTGAGTTTCTGACGTCTCTAGAGATGAGGTCTTGTAGCGAGATGAGCGAGAAATGAGTCTCTGAACGTATGATGAAATGAACCTAAAGCAATCCTAAAGAGTTGGAATGAATAACAAAGGGATTGAATTTATAATATAATTTTTTTATCATCTACTTTTAAAATGATTAAAGTGGTTAAAAATATTATTAGGGCAAAGACTCTATGTGGGATAGAGTGGGCTGTATCTATCACAAGGCTAGTGTGATTTTAGTAACATTGAAATGAAATAGCCAGTCTGCTCATCCGACTGCTCCTATATAACCTACAGCAGTCCCTAGGGTCCCTTCTATCCATCAACCAAACTACATCAAAATCGGTTCAGACATTTTGACGTAAATACGGCAAATACATACAAACATAATACACTTTTGCATTTATAATACTTAGTAGAGATTTCTAGACGTATTTTGGTACAGAGAGCGCAAGTGAAGCCATGGGTAATGGCAAGTATGATAGTAATATAATAACCAGAGCTATCAAGTCGTCTATAGTTGGTGCCAGTTAAGATGTCAATAGCGGACATTGACCCCTACCTAATGAGTCCTCGTATAATGACATAAGATCAGAATTAGCATGTTTATAAAATACCGAATAAATTAGTAAGTATATTGTAAGGATATAAGTATCTAAGTATTCATAAGACATCAAAATGGTAAAAATATTTCACCTATACCTAAGATTTTATATTATTTTTATCTTTAAAACTCACAAGTAAACACTATCATATCACAGAAAAATGCTAATTCTGATCTTATGTCATTATACGAGGACTTATTAGGTAAAGGTCAATGTCCGCTATTGACATCTTAACTGGCACCAACTATAGCGCCACCTCGTTCTCACACTGGAATTACTATCACTTTAAGACGTCAAGGTACCTGATATAATCTACAAAACCATGCGATACTTACAAACGGTACGCTACAACAAAAGCTAAGCGAGAAATGAGCCAGCTCATTTTTCAATGCGACCTGCCTCCCAACAATCCTATTAAACTTTTCACGTAATACAACTTTCGTTTCAAGTCTATAGTAATAAATTATTTAAATAAAAAGGTTCTGTAATTCAGTTGGCCCCTGAAGGTTGAGGTGACCTGAATCCAACTCACCACAAATCACCACTGAATATTTAAACTTTATAATGGTGATATTTTTAATTGTAGACAGTGAAAAAATGTCTGTTGTTTTTTTTAACCTTCAAATATTTAATTTTTGTATTTTCCTTTAGGTTTTTTACATATTATGTAACATGACTATTAGAACTGATGGAACTCTTCGACGGCATCAACTCCGTTTTTGAGAATGGGTGCAGTAGCTAAGCGATTGACCGTTGCACTGCATGTCGTGGATTCGATTCCCGCTTTGAAAACCTATTTGTATGACGTATAAATACTTGTGCAATCTGGCTGTTTGTTTATGTATTATTAAGTTATAATGTTTTCATCATCTGCTCGGAAAAGACAATCTTAAGCCCGAATACATTAGCAGCCTTACTACAAAAACTTAAACATCTGTTGAACACTTGTCTAAGAAAAGTGTGACTGCAAAACGGACCTTATTTCAACGTCATAATCTGACATTTTTTTAGACAAGTGTTCAACAGACGTTTAAAAGTTTTTGTGGTACGACGGTAGGAGGGTACGCTTCCAGTCGAACCGGGGTCGCAGAACTGTCAAAACGGGAAACCGTGACCCTGGAACGTAAAGGGCTATTGAAGGAACACGGTAGACTTTAATCAATACGAGTCTGAGGACGGGAGTTGGGAGGACTCATTTGATGATTTTACGACCTTGAAAAAAAACTGCATTTGAACATCAATATTGATAATTTTCAAAGAAGGAATAAAATATCATTTCTTTCAATTTGACACATATCTTACCCATCCAACACATTCCATCATCACAGGCGATCTTAGTCCACCTGAAGCCAAGCCAGCATTAATAACAACAATCATAATTCATAGGTAATCCTATTTCCGACCAACCCCTAATATCGGCCACTAGGAATCATAACAATGATTTATGCCTCACCCGAAATATTCGGCTGAGTTTAGTCAGGGACAATACGTCAAAAAATATATTAATAACCCAGCACTTGATAACAAAGCTGGGGGTACAATAGGTGGCCGATATCGAGGGTAAATAGGGTGACCATTACTGTGTGGAGGTATTTGAGGATATGTCCGGTTTAAAATAAACCGAAAAAAACTTTTAGATCGAACTCGTTTATCTTCTTTTTTTTTTTTTTTAGGGTGGCAAAATCATCAAATGAGTCCTCCCGCCCTGGGCGGGGCGGGAGGGACTGTCAGACTTTTACTGACTAAAATCCACCCGTGTTCCGTCGGATGCCCTTTACGTTCCGGGGCCACGGAGTCCTGGATTAAGAAAAATCCGCGACCCCGGCAGGCATTTGGCCCCATAAGGGGCCCCGTCGGTGACGCGTGAAACACGACGCGCCACCGACCCGGGCTTGGTCCTTGGTCGGACGGCGAGCATACCCATTACTCACCGACCGCAAGCCTGCTCCACCGCTGTGCCCTCTGCTGTTCAGAGGGACACGCGTTGGAGCGTCCACCCGACAGGCTATTTGCATACGGGCAAAGAAACCCCTTAGGCACACAGTGCCTAAGCAGAGTTTTTGCCCGCATCCCAGGGTGCACCGGCCCGAAAAACTGGTCTTCCCCCCGGACGTATCCGAGAGGGAACTCCAGTCCACGGGCGCACGTGGAGGTTTCCTGTGTGTGTGTGTTTCCTTAGCACCCCGAACTCGTTTATCTTTGGATGGGCATTATTTCTACCTATTTCTTCTATCTATTATAACCTAGGGGAACAGTGTATAAGACGGGAACACGAGGTATGATGGGAAATCACACACTTAAGGCAAACTTAACACAATACTAACATAGCAAAAGCGCCAACAGGACGCCATTTGTTAATGGCCGCTTGCAAATGACGTCCTGATGGCGCTTGCGTTACTTTAGTTTTGTGTTAAGCATGCCTAAAGACTGTATGTCCCCATTATACCTCGCGATTATTATCGTCCCCGTCTTATACACTGTTCCCCTATCTCTTAGCAAAAATTTTCAATATGCCTTCAATCGTTCTTTGAGTAATAAACATCCAACACTTGTTTGAACCGTTACGTTAAAACCAACAAATCTCACAGTAATAAACAAGAAGCTCATTGTTGATCCGCCAAATGTTTTAAAAGGTAACCGTGTCTAAGGAACGCAAAGGTTAACTGAACGCACAGGGTGGAACAACAGGGTGGTTGTTGGTCAGTCAAATCTGAAAGTCCCTTACGCAATAAAAGGTAGGTGTTTCCTTGATATTTGAGATGACATAAATCATGAACTGTGGTCATTTTTATATTTATAACAATTGTTTTGACAATTGAATGCCGACCAATTGGTCGCCTCCAGATTACACCGGATAACACATATTTCAATAGTAAATTATTCTTTTAAACTGCTATCTTTTTGATAGATTCCACTCACAGTCCAAGTATGAGTTATCATTTTTTTTCTTAGTCTGTACTACCCCAAAGGCCACCTCAAATTCCTTCCAGGTACTATTTTCCGGGCCACTTCGAACCAGCCCTCATAGTATATGTCTAGGTCATCACGCCACCTTTTTCTGATCATCATGTATTTTTTATCATTTTTAAACTCTTTCTCAAAAATATCCCTAAAAAAACAAAATCATGGCCCTCTCTACCTCATATCTGTACATAAAATACATATGGAGGTACGATGGAGCCAGACAATGGAAGGAGGTCACTGGCGCGATAAGCACTTCACTTTCCTTAACTCGACTATCGATTCTCTACTTTACTCCTATATTATTAAAGGTATAAGTAGATTTAACACCGTATCCATCGGAAATATGCCTTTGGGAACCATATTTGGAAACTTTAATTTTAGTTCGGTAATTCTTGTTTAACTTTGTCCTAAGTTACAATTTAGGTGGTGTTGTAGAAGAGAAAATCAAGGTCATAATTTGTTTCTATGCTGGCTACATGCTAAGTTCATACTAAGTTAGATTGTTAGTATTTAATCGTGAAGTAAAATGGGAATATTCGTAGCGCAGTCTGCTACGCTTATCTCGTAGACAGGTACTACGAGACTACGATGTCTACGAGCTACGAGAATCTAGAATGCTGTTGTACTGTCTTCAATGGATACTGCAGCCCCGGAACTCAAAGGGCAACTAAAGGAACAGGTTGGTTTCTATTCAGTGAAGTCCGACCTTTCTACTTGATCCAGGCCCGGGAATACTCGTTTGATGACTTTATAACCTAAGAAAAAGGTATTTCTGAGACTATAGCATATGTATTCTCTGTACAGAAAAGTATAAGATATTATGTACCTACTTACAAATCATATTAATTTATAAATACAGATTCAATGAAATTTCAATGCCATAATCTTTGATTTTCATAACGATAAAGTGACTTAAAAAAACTAGAACGGAGATTCGTGCGAATAAAACAAATTATACCTACCAAAGTAATATAATTACAGTCGAATAAGGAACAAAAAGTCTTCAATAAGATAAGTAGCTATTAGTCACAACTTAAGAAAAACGCTTTCGTAAAACAAATTGTGTTGCAATCTAAATTAGTTGAAAAGTAATAAAAAAACTGCTAAGTCTATGTTGGATTTCGGGTTCTGAAATGCCAGCTTGACACGATCCAGTTTACCGTCAAGTTTTCAGCACACTGGAAGCTGGGTGCGGTAAACTGGATGATATCTATCAGTAATAGGCATGACAAGTCTACTTGAAGCAAAAATTGAATTTCTATTTGCCGACTTGATTAATATTGCATTATTCTTTTCTACTTTATGCCTTGCGCGTTTTTGGTGGCAATAATTTTTATTCCTTAGCCTGTACTATCCCACTGGTGGGCAAAGGTCTCCCCCAATTCCTGCCATGAACTCTTTTTCCCGGTCCGCTTGTACCAGCCTTGGTATACGTCTAGGTCGTCTCTCCACCTGTCTGGGCCAGGCTCGATGGCTCCGCCCATCTCTCAGCATCCATTGTGTGGAGACATTTGCCAAGCATCTTGCTGCATCCGCGGCTGACGTGAAGCTCGCTGAACCTAATCCAACATTTTTTATATTCAAATTGTTAAATTGATTTTCTTCTTCAATTACCTCAAAATATGTTAAATAAAACTAGTTTTCAAACATGCATGTTCTCGAACAATCGTTAGAACTTAAAACGATATTTACCATGTAAATTTTCGCTTTGTCCGATCCATGACGGAACCCAAAAAGTAACGTCATATCCGTACATCAAATCTGGCTAAAATCTTGTACTTAAATAACATGAGGAGGTTCTTCGGAGGTTCAAGAGGGCTCTATGTGTCGAGGGTGCTCGGATCAGATTGATCCGTGGATTTCGTGGGTCAAGACGAGTTTGTGCTGATTGTCATATTTTGGGATCAAAGTTTTTCTTGTGTTTTGTGAGAGTTTTATGGTTTGACTGAAATTATACACCAATATTCCTCTTTCCGTACCCCTTTCCGTAGTTCTGTTACGTTTAAAAATCCAGACTTTGAGACGTGTGTGAGAAATTTATGATTAAAAGCTTAATAACACATAACCCGACCTCGAAATCGCACTCAGGACCTCCTAATAGCCTTTTTTTTTTCGTGGTAAAATCATCAAATGAGTCCTCCCAGCCCCGGGCAGGGCGGGAGGGACTGTCAGACTTGTACTGACTAAAATCCACGGTGTCCTTCGGTGGCCCTTTTGCGTACCGGAGTCGCGGCATACGTATGTCCCGCGACCCCGGCAGGGCTGTGGCCCTCTAAGGGGGGGGGCCCGTCATTGTGCTGACGCTCTTTGAGGCGCGCGTGGAACACAACGCGCCGTCGACCCGGGCATGGTCCATGGTCGGACAGCGAGTTGCCCTTTACTCGCCGTCCGCATGCCCGCGCCTACGGTGGCCGGAGATCGTCCCGCGACATCCGTCGCCGTGGGCGTCTACCACTGCGGCTGAGGGAGGACGCTGTCCTCTCCCTCGCGCGGCCCGCCTCCTCCTTCGCGAGCATGACTGCTTCGCAGAAGGAGGCGACCGCTTCCCACTCCGTCTCGCCCCGCAGCATGGCCTCGACCAATGCCGGGCGCGAGAGGTCTCCGCCTATCGCTGCCGTGAGGACACGGCGGTGCTCTGCCCAAGCGGGGCAATCCTGCACCGTATGCTCCACTGTGTCCTCCGGGCGATCTTCGCAATGGTGACACCCGGGCGTTTCTTCCCTCCCTATCCTTCGCTGGTCGCTTATTAAAAGCTTAATAACACATAACCCGACCTCGAAATCGCACTCAGGACCTCCTAATAGCCTTAGTAGCCTTAGTAAAAGTAGAATTAATTTTTCTCCAATTTTTTAAGCTTCTCTTTTTCACCCAAAGATTGAGTAGGTAGTAGATGAAATCAAGAAAATAAATACATAAACTATTAAAATAAGTTTCCACACAATGGGTACGGAGAGAAGGACGGCACCGCTGAGTCCGTCACAGAAAAAGGTGACACAACCACGAGGGTTGGTTGGCAGCAGCCAGGAAAAAGAGTTGATGGCAGGAATTGGGGGAAGCCTTTGTCCAGCAGCATTCAAATAAGTACCTTAAAACCACTACTTTCATTATAATATACAAAACCGTTTCCTATGACAAAAGCCGCGAACTAAAGAGTACTCATACAAAATACAACGCGAAAATCGCTCGTCCAAAAAGGCAAAACCTGGAATTAATTAGAAACTTAAATAAGCCAGTGGAACATGTTAATTAAACATACTACAGAGAATAGAGACACGGGACAAAAATAGTTCAGAAGGTCAACTCATTCCAAACAACGAGAATAAAATGGTTATAACTAAGAAGTAATTTTTTTAGGATGGTAAATCGACAAATGAGTCCTGTCGCTCTAAGTGGAGCGGGAATTTTTTTTATTGTCCTTTGCTTTTTTGGGCCGTAGCGTAGCCTCTCAAGACATTCCCGCGACCCCAGCAGTCAACGCGCCATCGAATCAAGTCCTGGCCTCATAGTATATTAATTTTATTTCTATTCCATCAAGAATAGGCACAGTAATTTCTATTCACTTCATAGCCAATTAACCATGTTAAAAATCTAGGCGAAAAAAATGTGTTAAAATTGTGTGCTAAGCACACAATTTTAACACATTTTACGATAGAAATACAGTAGTATCCGTTTATTATGACTCCGCTTATAATGTCCAACCGCTTATTATGACGCATCACAGCGAAGTTTGGTTTTCACACAAAATTCTTCAAACAAAGTCGGATATTAAAATGACTTCGCATTTAGAGACGTGTCGCTTATTATGAACCATTTTTAGGGTTCCGTAGCCAAATGGCAAAAACGGAACCCTTATAGATTCGTCATGTGTGTCTGTCTGTCTGTCCGTCCGTATGTCACAGCCACTTTTTGTCGAAAGTATAAGAGCTATCCTGTTGAAACTTGGTAGGTAGATGTATTATGTGAACCACATTAGAATTTTCACACAAAAATAAAAACAAAACAAATTTTGGGGGTGCCCCTCATACTTAGAATTGAAACTCAAAAATTTTTTTTTCACCAAACCCATACGTGTGGGGTATCTATGGATAGGTCTTTAAACATGATATTGAGGTTTCTAATATTTTTTTTTCTAAACTGAACAGTTTGCACGAGAGACACTTCCAAAGTGGTAAAATGTGTCCCCCCCCCCCTGTAACTTCTAAAATAAGAAAACGATAAAAGTAAAAAAAATATATAATGTAGACCTCAACAAAAACTTCCAACGAAAATTGGTTTGGATGAGATACAGTTAGTAGTTTTTGAGATATAGTACATTTTCAAAAACCGCAAATTTTACTTTGCCATTCATACAAACACTATGAAAAACAAAGTTTTTTTTTATTGTTTGTGTCTGTTACTTACTAATCTCAATATAATTATATCCTTAATCTATGCTTGCTACTACGGAACCCTTCATGGGCGAGTCCAACTCGCACTTGGCTGGTTTTTTTTAATAAATTGTGTCCAGTTTATGCAGAATTGCCGACATGATTCCTAACACTTTCGTCGACACTCGGCGCGTGCATGGTTTTTCTTTGTAGTCTCAGTGGATAATTGAATTATTTATTACTGACTTAGTTCTATTTTGTCTCCTCTATTAAATAAAATAAATACATACTGCCAAAAACAGGAGATTGTATATTTTATACAAAATGTGTTTTGTATGACGTCCGCTTAGAATGACGTGTTTGTTATAATTTCCCTTCGATGTCATTACAAACGGATTCCACTGTATTTCTAGATTTTGTCTATTCTTCCGTTGACAAAACCCATCTCTACGATGTCTTGCTACACGTGCTTGTCCTTATCGGACGTCGAGCACTTTTATTTAGCATCACTGTGGTTTGTGTCGTGCTTTTTAGGGTTCCGTCGCCATATGGCAAAAACGGATCCCTTATAGATTCGTCATGTCTGTCTGTCTGTCTGTCTGTCCGTCCGTATGTCACAGCCACTTTTTGTCGAAAGTATAAGAGCTATCCTGTTGAAACTTCGTAGGTAGATGTATTATGTGAACCGCATTAGGATTTTCATACAAAAATAAAAACAAAACAAATTTTGGGGGTGCCCCCCATACTTAGAATTGAAACTCAAAAATATTTCTTTCACCAAACCCATACGTGTGGGGTATCTATGGATAGGTCTTTAAAAATGATATTGAGGTTACTACTATCATTTTTTTCTAAACTGAACAGTTTGCACGAGAGACACTTCCAAAGTGGTAAAATGTGTGTCCCCCCCCCTGTAACTTCTAAAACAAGAGAACGATAAAACTAAAAAAAAATATATAATGTAGACCTTAACAAAAACTTCCAACGAAAATTGGTTTGGATGAGATACAGTTAGCAGTTTTTGAGATATAGTACATTATCAAAAACCGCAAATATAACTTTGCCATTCATACAAACACTATGAAAAATAACGTTATTTTTATTGTTTGTGTATATTACTTACTCTTCTTTGTCCTAGCCTTATCCCATTATTTGGGGTCGGCTCTCCTTGTTCTGCGGCGCCACGACAGTCTGTATATTACTGTATATTACTTACTAATCTCGATATAATTATATCCCTTATCTATGCTTGCTAGTACGGAACCCTTCATGGGCGAGTCCAACTCGCACTTGGCCGGTTTTTTTCAATGCGCATTCAACCTTTTTATTATCATGGTATAAACTATAAATCAAATGAGTCCTCCCAGGGCGAGACGGGAGGGCCTGACGGACTTGTACTGACTAAAATCCACAGTGTTCCTGGTGATCATTTAATAGCCCTTTACGTTCCAGGTTCACGATTACGTGATGAGAAAGTCCCGCGAATGTGCATCCAACCTTCTGTCCATTTCTGTGGTCACGGGTAGTGACGTTAGTTTTACTACCCCGAAAGGGGGTGAAGAGGGAAGTTGGTTACAACAATACGTATTTAAATTCTACACCCCTTTGTGTATGGATTGTTATGCTAGTCTCTAGCTGTGGAGGGGAGAGGTATTGTTGAGTTTAGTTATTTATTTGGTTAATTTAAGGACTGAAATTTGACAAAACATAGATTTTTATCAAGCCCGTGTTTCCTGAAAGTGGAAAAAAGTAGTATGTAGTACACTGAAACTAGAGAAGAGTTATGCCGTATACTGAAAATACTTCTTTAATGTCTTTGATTCTAGAGAAATTTTGAGCGAGACTGAAAACAAAACTGAAAAAATTCGACAAGCATGCCTTTTTATCCGACTGCGCCAAAAGAAGGGGTGTGTTTTTCAAGTGTCTGTATATTTCTTTTGCGTGTTTTTTGGTTAAACGGCTTGATTAAATTTATTAGCCAGAGAGGTGTCGTTAGATTTATTTTAATTCTGAGAGTGACCCAGTTGTATACAAAATATCAAATGTCGTGTGTCGTATTAAAACTTTATAAAAAGAATCATACAGCTCATATAATTTCAAAGTAACCTCAATATAATTTTTAAAGACCTATCCATAGATACCCCACACGTATGGGTTTGGTGATTTTTTTTTTAACATTTGGCTACGGAACCCTAAAAACCCGACTATCTAAAAGCAAACTTCAAGAAAAAACCAAGATACTTATAATCTTGAAAACCATACTTTGCAATTTGAGGATCCGCGTGATTATCTAAGCTTCATGAATTATAAAAACTTAACCAGTCTACTTTAATTATATTGTTAAGAAATTCTTGAGGAAGAAAAAACATTCTATATTCACTACAAGAAGATTTTTATAAATTTTCTCTTAGAAAAGTGAATGTTAATATAATATTACTCCTTGAAAGCCCATTTTAATTGTTGGCAACCCCACAATAAACCGGAAGCAACCTTGATTTCAATGTTAGAGACACAATGGATCTACTAACAAAAGAATGACGCGTACGATGAACAGGCTATCTTCAAGCTATATCAGGGGATCAGCAGAGCCCTAACTTCGGTGGGTATAATAGGTAAACTCTAGGATTTGATACTTGGTTAAGGGAAAGGGGGAAATCTTAACTAATATTATAAATGCGAAAGTAAGGTTGTTTTTTTGCTTTATCACCCCTAAACCACTGAACAGATCATCCTGAAAATTTCTTTAAAAATATGCTATTAACCCCTTTGTACACAAGACTACTTATGACTTTGGTATCCAGGCACAGGCACAAATCCATAGAGGTTCGTTCACAGTCACGCGTCAATGGATACCTAACTCATAAGGTATCGGATACTTGCATCGCCTTGTGCACGAAGGGGCATAAAGTAGGCGCAGCGTAAGTAGGCCCCCGGTAGGTACACCGACGACATCGCGAGAGTCAAGGGCAACCGATGGATGCAAGTGGCGGATTGTCATCCGATGTGGCGGTCTAAGATCCCGGCCTATGTTCAGTGGTAGACGTCTTCCGGCTGATGATGATGATTAGAGTCAAAATTCCAAAAAGCAGTATCTTAAAATTGTCCTTTGCAACCCTCTGAAAAATACCTTAGCAACGATCCTCTCTCTACTCAAAATCAGAATCACATTCACTACAAAGTAAAATAAAACAAATACAAAAATAAAGGCGAAAACAATCACAAAAGTCACACTAAAATCAAGCAATTTATCTATTTCAAACAAATCCCGAAATATCGGTTCTCCAATTTAGAGCTGACAGTGATAAGTCGGCGCAAATAATTAAGACGAATTCTTTAAGCTGGTAACACACAGTATTGTTTCGGACTTTCGGATACTTTATCGGATTTTCGGATAAAAGTGCGGCGGTGGGCGGCGCGTGAATTTTCAACGCATTAAGTTGACAAAACGGCTCCGTGTCAAAGGTCGTCCCTCATCACGGGCGGGTTTATTGTGTGCCCTCGTGACGCGGATACGCCTGTGGACACCTATCTTTATACTTGTGTGAATTACTTGAATTTTTCTCTGGGAGGCCTTCTTTTTTTAAGTGGTGTTGAAACGGCTTCTAGGAGACTTTTAGAAATAGGTTTTATGTGGAAAGTGTTATCATTTTCTTGCCTATTTTAGTGTCGATTTCTTATCTAGATATTAGTGGCAAGTTTTAGTATGATAGCCATATTTATGTCTCCTTCACGCTTAGGGAATTATGATAGGATATCTCTAAGACTGTCATAATTTCGGTCATCCGACTCTCGGTTACTAATGTTGAACATTAATATTAATATAATGTCACAATAATTATAAGACCCAAACTGGAAAATGAATTCTCTAGAGAACAGAGGAGACCACGTTCTGAATGGTCATAAATCTTCAAATTTGCCTTTAACAATGTAGCCCAACCACATATTTTACTTCACGAGTACCATTGACGAGTACTCAATATTTGATAAATAGCGAAAACATTGTTTCTTCAAAACTTCACTTTATCTATCATGATGAGCTTTTCAGTTGTATACCATGGTTAGAGTAATTAACACATGGAAAAACCCGTCTTCTGTCATTGTCAACGTAACCGTCACAGTAATGTAACTTGCATTAAAGCAAGAATCGAAACCGGTATGACCAAGACTTTCAAGGGTATAACCTTAACCATTATTTTTACCAGTATTTTTAAAGCAAATTGATATAATAGGTAGGTACATGTATTAATACCGGTTACCATTATCAAAATATCTCCCCCAGTTTTCACGTACCTACTGTGTTTCTTTACCGCCAGCAACTAACGGATTGACATTGCTTCATCTTTCATAATGAAGGATTCAAAAGCATGAATGCGTTGTACTATTTCGCAAGTTCAAGTTCTGTGCGCACCTGAATATTTCACACTCTTAATAAAAAATTCTATTTCTTTTTTGTTTTTTTACGTGGTATAATCATCAAATGAGTCCAGGGCAGGGCGGGAGGGACTGTTAGACTTGTACTGACTAAAATCCACAGTATCCTTCAATAGCCTTTTACGTTCCGGGGTCAGGGTAATTCGTGCTGCGACCCTGGCAGCCCCGTTGTACTGACACTCTTTGAGGCGCGCGTGGATCACAACGGACAGCGAGTCGCCTAGAAAATGTCTATTTAATAAAGAAATCCCTTAAATTGATTATAACACATTGAAACTTCTAGCAATTACATTGTTATAACAGCACATATCGTTTCGCAAATGGCATAGTAATCAATTTAAACTCAATACGATTATACTGCCAATTGCAAACCGACTGTAACCGAGGTTATGTTATAGTTAAGTGATTGTTTAATGCCTGGTTTTCGACAAACGGAGTTCTAACTATTCAGTTAAACTATTGTGGGAGTTTATGAAACCTAGTTGAGGATGAAATGATTCGCAATTATCGATTGACAGGCCTGTTGGTCTAGTGGTTAGTGACCCTGACTGCTATGCCGGAGGTCGTGGGTTCGATTCCCATCCCAGGACAAATGTTTGTGTGATGAGCACGATCATTTGTTCTGTGTCTGGGTGTAATAATGTAATTTATCTATAATATGTATGTATTTAGAAATATATAAGTATGTTTATCAGTTGTCTATAGTACCCATAATACAAGCTCTGCTTAGCTTGGGACTAGATAGCGTTGTGTGATAGTTGTGGAATATTATATTATATTAATTATCAAAATTGACTTGAATACACGGTTGGAGCAGTGTCGTGATTTCGATTCCCGTACGGAACAAATATTTGCATGATCTACAAGCAGTTGTTCCAAATCTGGGTGTTTGTGTTTGTAAACGGACCCACGATACAGGATACATTCTTAGAGAGGGGCGATGTGTAAAAAAAATACATGTGGCACTCGGAGACTGCCGCGGTGAAGCTAATGCATAACATTTTTTTATTTTTTTTAAGAAAAAATCGCCTACCGCGTATATTTAACGAGAATATAATTTATTTAAAATATTTGTGGTGCATATTGTAATAAAGAACTGCTATGTTGTAGGAGAATTTTATAAGTAGGTTTCATTGTGAAAACTCCTTTTGTAGCTGGCCGTTTAGAATCTGTAAGAAGAAGTAAATTGTCTTTATGACGGATATTTTTACGATTGCCGAAGGAAGTCTCTCGAACTGAAACGACGTTACACGATGCGTGGTGTCAGGTATTTTCCTTAAGTTTTTTCGTTAGGTTTTTGGGAAATCGGTCGCCGCGCCGCGCCGCGGTCAGAGCCCGCGACAAAAGCTATGCAATAGCTTAACAATTGACTGCCTCTTCCAGTAGTCGCAAAAGCAAATGTTGACCACGAGTTTCTAGGTCGATTCCCTAGTCAAGAAAAGTGTTGTTGTGATTTTCATCTGAATCTCTTAGTAGCTACACAGTCAGTATTTGCGCTCGGAACAGCGTAAATACTTCTTTGATCTCTCAATCAAATCAAATCAATGTCTTACCTATTACTAAATAGATTCAAATTGACATGAATTGATTTGTCAATAATCACTCTCAATGAATCACTTTCTAAATTAAATCTAAAGTACAGGATACGATAAGATAGTTATTCCATCGACAGCGAGAAAGCCACTAAACTGACGGTTTTTTTTTCGCTCAAGAGACGCAAAGAAAGAAAGAAATAAAAGGTATTTATTGGACTCACACAGGACAGAACAACAACATTAATCATGACGAAACAAAATTATAACAAAATTGGTCCTGTACGAGGATTCAGAAGGCAGTACTCCTGAACACGGCACTTATTGTTAGGAGTTTCCTCTTTCAAGAGCCCAGGGTCCTTACCACGAGCTCTTAACGCGATCCAGTTTAGGCTGTCCGAAAGAGACAGAGCTATACAAGTCGTCTAGCGCCATCACTTTCCCACAGTCCGGACCCTGTTCCCGATACTAATACTGGTGGACTATGACTTTAATATATTTGTTTTTTTTTTTGTTTATAAAAAAACATATTTTAAAACTCATTGTTTACGCAATTAAAAAAGGTATGTACAACTAATATAAGTGCAGCACTTTAAAGCTGGTCTCCATATTGTTTTTATTTATTATTTATGCAACAGGAGATGCAACGGAAATTGATATTTGCTTTTAACGAAATCTCTCATGAATTGTGATTGCTTTTTTGTTTACTTATACGGGAAAAATATAATGATAAAATCATCTAATAAGTCCACCCGCCCTTTGTGAAGCGAAAGGGACTGTCAGACTCGTAAAGACTAAAATCCACGGTGTTCCTTCACTAGCCCTTTACGTTCCAATCTGCTTAGACAATTCCATGACCATTCTTTTTTCTATCCTAAGGAAGCGGTTTTTCAAATGTAAAGGCCTATTGTTTTGTATACTCTATCCATTATTTATTTTTTCTATAAGGGTGGGTTCATATCTGACGGAACATCCGTCACGGATCATCGGTCGCGGAACGCCAGAGCAGACAAATGTATAATACAGGGTGATTGCAAGATGGGTGCAAAGCTTTAAGGTGAAGATAGTACAGACAATTTAGAACCATTTAAGCCATGATTGTCTTAGACGAAGTCTTACCAATTTTTTTTAACATAATTTTTTAGTTATTTTTCGGAAATTCCCAAAATTTTATGTAAACTGCTTATTTATGGCCAAATTGAATGATAAATGAATTCATTTTTACTTTATTTTATTACAGTAATGTGTAAGCCATCCAGCAAAACATGTTTTAGGCTTGTGTGTCATTAAACATTTTCTTTACAGACATTTAAAGTTAAGAAAAAAATTAAAATTTTTGGCAATACGTTTTTTAAACCATAATAATAAAAAAACGGAGGGTGCTTCTTTTGTTCAAACTTTTTCAAAATATGCTTGATAATTGTTCTTTCTTCAGAAGTATCATTTACGCGGTTATCATACCAATTATTGAAATTAGGACCTACAAACCAATTAGAGGGAAATTTTTTTAATTTTAGGAAGACTAATCAAAACAGACATTGCAATCAAAATTATTTATTTTTCATGTTCAAAATGACGGCCGTGATTTCTAATACAAGCACGGCTCCGTCTTCTAACTTTTGTAGTTGTTATTTTCAACATTATCTCCTGCTTCATTGTTTCAAACGCTGGATTAATTTTATGTAGGTATCAATTCTCTTCTCTAGTATTTATTTCTTCATTCGTATACACCAGTTCTTTGGCCCGGCCCCACACGAAAAAGTCCAACGGGGTCAGATCTGGTGAGCGAGCCGGCCAAGGAATGGGTCCATCCCTGCCGATCCAGTTGTCAGGAAAGCAATGAACACCGTTTAAGGTCCAATGCGCTGGGCAGCCGTCTTGTTGAAAAAATACTGTTCGGTCTCTTTCGAAGATCGAGACACCTGATTCCTCTATCAGCAGTGGTAAATCGATTTGCAGAAATTTCAAATAATTTTCACCATTCAAAGGATCCGGTAGGAAGTGGGGCCCAATCAACGTTCTGCTAATTATTCCAGCCCATACGGTGACAGAGAATTATTCTTTTAAGCAAAAATTATGTTTTTAGTAGGCTGCCTAAAATTTTCTCTTTATAATTGGTTTGTAGGTCCTAATTTCACGGGCACGCCGCAATCGCGGCGGTAAGACCCCTCTTTGAGGAGTGGCTGGATAGGAGTCACGGCGTCCTGACCTTCCGCATGACGCAGGTCCTCACCGGACACGGATGTTTCGGGAGGTACCTGTGTCTAAGGAAAAAGGAGGAAACGCCTGGGTGTCACCACTGCGAAGATCGCCCGGAGGACACAGTAGAGCATACGGTGCAAGACTGCCCCGCTTGGGCAGAGCACCGACGTGTCCTCACGGCGGCGATAGGCGGAGACCTCTCGCGCCCAGCATTGGTTGCGGCCATGCTGCGGGGCGAGACGGAGTGGGAAGCGGTCGCCACCTTCTGCGAAGCAGTAATGCTCGCGAAGGAGGTGGCGCGCCACGAGAGAGAGAGGACAGAGTCCTCCCTCCGCCCCACCCGCGGTGGTTGGCGCCCACGGCGTCGGACGTCGCAAGACGATCTCCGGCCACCGTAGGCGCGGGCATGCGGGCGGCGAGTAAAGGGCAACTCGCCGCCCGGACATGGACCATGCCCGGGTCGACGGCGCGTTGTGTTCCACGCGCGCCTCAAAGAGCGTCAGCACGATGACGGGGCCCCGCCCAAGAGGGCCAAAGCCTGCCGGGGTCGCGGGACTTATCTCATTACCGTGACCCCGGAACACAAAGGGCTATTGAAGGACACCGTGGATTTTAGTCAGTACAAGTCTGACAGTCCCTCCCGCCCTGCCCGGGGTGGGAGGACTCATTTGATGATTTTACCACGATAAAAAAAAAAAAAAAAAAAAAAGGTCCTAATTTCAATAGTTTGTAAGATATCCGTGTAAACGATACCTCAAAAGAAAGTGCGATTATCAAGCATGTCTTTAAAAAGGTTTGAACAAAAGTAGCACCCCCCGTTTTTTTTTGTAGTACGGTTTAGAAAAAGTTTTAATTAACTTTTACATTTTTCTTGAACATTAAATGTCTGTAAAACAAATGTCTAATGACACACAAACCTAAAACATGTTTTGCTGGATTGCTTACACATTACTTTAATTAAATAAAATAAAAATGAATTCATTTATCATTCAATTTGGCCATAAATAAGCAGTTTAGATAAAATTTTGGGAATCCGAAATAAAACTTAAAAATTAGATAAAAAAAAATTGGTAAGACTTTGTTTAAGACAATCATGGCTTAAATGGTTCTAAATTATCTGTACTATTTTCGCTCCAAAGCTTTGCACTCATCTTCCAATCACCCTGTATATGAAAAACAATTGACCGTTCACACTCAACCGATGATCCGTTCGTGCGTCAAAGAACATTCGATGCACGCATTTCGCTCGACGGATGTTCCGTCTGATATGAACGTACCCTTAATCTGCATTTTCTATGAAGTTACGCTGCCATACTTATACATTTTGAATTATTATTGAGAACCTCCTCTTTTTTTTAATTGGTTAAAAAATACTCCTAATACTTGGGCTTTTTTTCCGCGGTTAAATCATGAAATGAGTCCTCCCGCCTACGCACGGCGTGACGGGAGGGACTGTCAGATTCGTACTGATTAAAATCCACGGTGATTCTTCAATAGCCCTTTACGTTCCAGGGTGACGGTTACCTGATGAGACAGTCTTGCGACGCATAATAGTTGGCTTAATCTGGGAATCGACTCCAGGCAATCATTTACAACTACTTTTGTAACTGTATCAGTAACTGTAACCCCTCAATAATAAATCTCTTAAAGTTAATTGCATCGCACCCCATTCGATGAGCGATATTGTAATTAGTTATATTTATTGCTTGAAAGGCGAAGATAAATTGGCATTTTAATGTGAGAGATCGGTTTGGGACGGTGAAAGATTTTCTTCTATTGTATCTTATTTTTCGTTGTTAACAAACTAATGCTTAGATGTTTTTTACCCGACTACGGCAAAGCCAAAAGGAGGGTTATGATTTTGACCGGTATGTAGGTTTGTATGTATGTATGTTTGTCTGAACAGACAAACATACATTGTCATACATTGTCTGAAAAGATAAGTAGTTTAGAAGTTATGAGGGAACCCTCATAACTTCTAAACTACTTATCATTACATGACAAATGAGGTGTCGTTAGAAGCGTCTCAGTTGTCCGCTGGTTATAGGGTAGGTGACGTGTCACCAAATCCAATATGGCGCCCTCTAGGGGATGTAAACTCATGATAAGGCCTCAGTTATTCTGCTGTAAAATAAACTGGAACTTTGACATTGTCAATATTATGTCAAATTTGTCATTTCAAGGAAAAAGTTAGTTCCTTCTTCGCACATCAGAGGCGCTGATCCATTTTTCCATACAAGAAACGCTGTAAATACTGGGAAGACGCTGTAAAGTAAACTAGTGAAAACTCGTGTTAAGGGCTCTGACGATGGGGTGCTAAGACAGGAAACCTCCACGTGCGCCCGTGGACTGGAGTTCCCTCTCGGATACGTCTGGGGGGAAGACCAGTTTTTCGGGACGGTGCACCCTGGGATGCGGGCAAAAACTCTTCCTTAGGCACTGTGTGCCTAAGGGGTCTCTTTGTCCGTATGCGAATAGCCTGTCGGGTGGAAGCTCCAACGCGTGTCCCTCTGAATAGCAGAGGGCACAGCTCGCGGAGCGGGCTTGCGGACGGTGAGTAATGGGTAAGCTCGCCGTCCGACCAAGGATCAAGCCCGGGTCGGTGGCGCGTCGTGTTTTACGCGTCACCGACGGGGCCCCTAATGGGGCCAAATGCCTGCTGGGGTCGCGGAATTTTTCTTAATCCAGGATACCGTGGCCTCGGAACGTAAAGGGCCACCCAGGGCGAGAGGACTCATTTGATGATTTTGCCACCCATAAAAAAAAGAAAAAAAAAGGGCTCTGACGATAGTTGAACGTGACAACGTCATAATAAAATACTGCACGTTGCTATAAACAATTGAAAATTGGAAAGCCTCAGAGTGAGGTAACGCCGCATGACGTCATGTTTTTTCGTGCGTGCAGCCGGCTCCATCGAATTATAAGACGTTGTTACATCAAAAGCATATCTCATAACAATATTAAATCAAATATTGCCTTTATCAAAATCAATTTCTATATGAATGAACAAAATAACTAATAATAAGGTAAGGTAAGCACTCTAAGTTTGTCAGGCAAGCATGACGCATGACGGAAATAATTGATGTTGTATTGACTAAAACGACTTCCCACACCATATTCCTGGCCACTAATAATTTATTAGATTTCTGACTACGGTAGCAAAGCTGATTAAAGTGGAGGATATAAATATATTACTTGAATATTCTCTAGTTATTGGCGACTAGATTTTGCCCACTAAGATACAATTTGTTACGCGTTCACAGTTTACCCAATGAACCGTTTTTCATAAATTGGTATAGAAACCCTGCACGCTTAGAAACTGGTTATGTCGATGGAAGAGTAGACAAAATGACTTATTAAAGAAAAAAAATCTACTTCATTTATCTTTCTAAATCTATCTGTCTTAATCTTTTTAGGGTTCCGTAGCCAAATGGCAAAAACGGAACCCTTATAGATTCGTCATGTCTGTCTGTCTGTCTGTCTGTCTGTCTGTCCGTGTATGTCACAGCCACTTTTTGTCGAAAGTATAAGAGCTATCCTGTTGAAACTTGGTAGAAAGATGTATTATGTGAACCGCATTAGGATTTTCACACAAAAATCAAAACAAAACAAATTTTGGGGGTGCCCCCCATACTTAGAATTGAAACTCAAAAAAAAAAATTTCACCAAACCCATACGTGTGGGGTATCTATGAATAGGTCTTTAAAAATGATATTGAGGTTACTAACATCATTTTTTTCTAAACTGAACAGTTTGCGCGAGAGACACTTCCAAAGTGGTAAAAAGTGTGTCCCCCCCCCCGTAACTTCTAAAATAAGAGAATGATAAAACTAAAAAAAATATATAATGTAGACCTCAACCAAAACTACCAACGAAAATTGGTTTGGATGAGATACAGTTAGCAGTTTTTGAGATATAGTACATTTTCAAAAACCGCAAATATAACTTTGCCATTCATACAAATACTATGAAAAACAATGGCGCAGGGCCAATGTAGGTGGCATTGAGTCTTATCTCATGCGGCGACAACTTCGGTGGTGTGGGCATGTGTCACGGATGGCGGAGCAGCGAGTGGCGAAGCGCATCTTTTATAGCGAACTTGAGGAGGGCAAGCGCAAGCATGGCGGACAACTCCTCAGATATAAAGATGTGCTAAAACGTCACTTCAGAAAATGTGACTTAGAACCGTCTCGGTGGGAGCAGCAAGCCGCCCAAAGGAGAGAGTGGAGGTCTTTGGTTAAAAACAAAGTCCGTAATTTCGAATTGCAGCGACACGTTGAGCTTGATGCAAAGCGTGACCAATTGAAAGCCCGACCACCTGCGGCAATCAGTTATAATTATATCGATGGTGTGCTCACATGCCCGCATTGTGCGCGGATCTTTGCAAAAAAGATTGGATACATAAGCCACATGCGAGCACACGAGCGACAACTATAACGGAGCTGAAGCAATCGCCCTGGCCGAAATCGGTCGGATCGAATCATCATCATCATCATCATGAAAAACAAAGTTATTTTTATTGTTCGTGTATATTACTTCCTAATCTCAATATAATTATATCTCTAATCTATGCTTGCTGCTACGGAACCCTTCATGGGCGAGTCCAACTCGCACTTGGCCGGTTTTTTTTTAAAGATGTCTAAAATGATGAAATATATGTTTCTACTCTTCAGGAGTCTATGGGTAACATTCTCATGACCATACACTTTTATAGAAATAACTTTGGTTATTCTTGGTTGAAGAGAGAAATATTTAGTCTTGCTACATGTGCAGGAAACCATGACAAAAATGCGAGAGCGAAACTGCATGTAACTATTCCAATCGATATAACCATTTGACCAAACTTGAAAGACCAATTTTTGTCCTCCACCAATTACCACCATCTTCAATTCTTACCACCATCATTTGCTACGATTTCTAAAGATAAAGAACAATGTAAGTGTCTGTCATGGTGCACAATGGCAGCCATTGTACGCCATGGTGAACAATTAGCAGTGATTAATGAGATCAGCTTTATAGCTTCATGGGGTTTGATGGCAAGATTGTGTTTTATTTTTAACTTTTTAGCTTTGATTAGTTCGTGGTTTTGAATACAAGGGCCATGGGATCCGAGTTTGGCGACTCTTCGCATGATCAGATGGCTGGCCTTTTTCTTGGTCAAAGAATCACCATTGCTATCCAACGTGTCACTGCTCTCAGCTTTGTGGGCATCTTTCCCGTTGACAGCGATGTGGAGGAATTTTTTGACGCTCTGTAACTTTATTATTTTCCCATTGAACGGGGAATTTATAATATTAGGTGAAGTTAGATTCTCAAACCAGAAAAGCTAACTTGGTCTTAGCATAGGGAAATTTTGAAGATAACATGAGTCCATTGAGCATTAGGTCGAAACCATAGAGTTTAGAACATCAGGGCCGCTGCTAGAGGCGGCAATGTCAATACTTTCCATAAAAATCAAGTATATCACCATTTATTCGCATAACCACTAACAGAAACAAACTAATTTCAATCCTGCAGTAACATCAATAAAGATTACTATGAAATAAAAATACTTCTCAGTGCCAGGAACTCATAAAGTCATAATCCAATGAATGTTTAATTGCCATTTTTTTTATTAAGGATAAATAAAAAAATGCTAGTAGTAGGGCTGATCTCGGAGGGGAAAACCTTGAGAAGAAGATACCCTACTTCTTTTCCTGCTCAATCACCTGAATCTTTCATGATACACACGAAAGCAATAAGAGAGCTCTGTAGGTGGCAAAGAGGATGGGGTAAGATATCTGTGTCAGTCTGAATACACTGAGGAAGTTGAAGGTGATTCGTGTCAGAATAGGCTATTTTACTCAAAATTTTAGTTATTGTGCAAGATAGGTTAGTACAAATAATTTTAAGCTATTGCATAGCTTTTATCGGCTCTGAGCTCGGCGCGCGCGAAATCGTAACGAAAAATCCTAAGGAAATTTCCTGACCACATCTGACAGCACGCATCGTCTAACGTCGTTTCAGTTCGGGAGACTTCGGCAATCATAAAGGTACGGACAGACGTGCTCTTAACTAGCACGAAAACATGCTTTTATTGAGCAAGGGGCAATTTTATTGAGGGAGAGGGAGAAGGACAGGGAGAGGGAGAGGGAGGAGGAGGAGGAGGAGGAGGAGAACGTTTCTTGACGTTTCACTTGATTGACGTGGCTGACCATAACCTAATTAGTACAGTAATAAATAGGTATAATAAATAAATAATAATAATTGCATAAGTTGATAAAAAATACTATGCAATAGCTATGATTTCATGACGGATACATTTTTGGATAATATAGTCTAACAATTGTTTGTGTATGTGTTAATTATATTGCAATGTTTTGACATGTTGAAATTATCTGCAATTTTTAGTTTATTGTTACCGATTTGAATTATTTTATTATGTATATTAAATGACATTTTTAGACTTTAAAATATTTTTGTGTGTGTTAATTTTATTGAAATGTTTTGACATGTTGAAATTATCTGCCATATTTAGATTATTTTAATTAACTATTTTATTACATAAATTAAATGACATGTTTTTTAGGTCTTTAAATTATTTGACATTTTTAAATTATTTGCTTATTAATTGATATGTGATGAAATTATGTTTTTGTTGTTTTTGTTTTTTTAATTATTTGTCATATTTAAATTATCAGTCATTTTTAAATATTGACCTGCATAATAATAATATTTTTTGATATTTTTTGTTCTGCTATCATGCGTATCATTGTTTTCTGATTTACTAATATTTGCATGCCATTGTCTGGCAAACATGACGATCTATTTTACTTGATGACATCTCTTGCAGGCAAACAATTTGTTATGAATGCATTGTACTCATGTTTGGGCAAATAAATGATTATCTTATCTTATCTTATCTTATCTTATCTTATTTTACCGCGGCAGTCACCGAGTGCCACACGTTTTTTACAACGTTTCGAAAATTCACAAAACGTCACTCAGTCGGTATACTCCTGAATTTGGAAGCGTTTTATCTTTGTCAATATTTATTGACTTAAAAAAACATAAAATACGTGTTTTGATTTTTCAATACTCTGACGGACTTTCCAATTTATTTATTATGCCGTAAACTACACGACACACATACACACTACATACATACACTATTGGGTGCTCAACACAATTCTGACGCCATTAATATTAGGACTACCATCTCTTAACTGCTTTCAATTCCCTGGTCTCTGGAGTTTAGTTAAACTTGGCAAAGTAAACCTGAGAAATGTTATAGTTTACATTTCTAGTTTCTGATGTTATAAGAAAACTAGTATTTAACCTGTACTAGCTGTGCCCGCGACTTCGTTCGCGTGGATGTCGGAACTTAACAATGTAATTTTTTAGTGCTTCTTTATTAACAACATTAGCTGTAAACCATCATTCTGGAGCATACATAAATATGCGTACGTAAATCATCAAATGAGTCCCCACCCAGGGCAGGGAAAGAGGGATTGTCAGACTTGTACTGATTAAAATCCTCGGTTTCCTATAAATCCTATAATAGGCCTTTACGTTCCGGGGTCAAGGTAATTCGATAGTTCCGCGACCCCGGCAGGCTTTGGCCTTCTAAGGGGGGGACCGTCATTGTGATGACACATTGAGGCGCGTGTTGAACACAACGCGCCGTCGACCCAGGCATACTCGCCGCCTGCATGCTCGTGCAAGTGAAAAATCTACGTTTAAATGCCTCTGGAACCTGAGTAGTATGGGCGTACTCCGGAGCCTGCCCGTTCCTGCCTTTACCGGCGCTGGCAGCCCCAGAAACAGGTCGTACCTATGCGTGACCCATCGTATCCCATCGTATCCCATTATATCCCATCGTATCACATCGTATCCCATCGTATCTCATCCTATCCCATCGTATCTCATCCTATCCCATCCTATCCAATCATATCCCACCGTATGCCATCGTATCCCATCGTATCCAATCATATCCCATCGTATCCCATCGTATCCCATCGTATCCCATCGTATCCCATCGTATCCCATCGTATCCCATCCTATCCCATCCTATCCCATCCTATCCCATCCTATCCCATCCTATCCCATCCTATCCCATCCTATCCCATCCTATCCCATCCTATCCCATCCTATCCCATCCTGTCCCATCCTGTCCCATCCTATCCCATCCTATCCCATCCTATCCTATTCTATTCTACGATTCCTTTAAATCGCTTTAATTAAAAACTGATTACGATGAAATAAAAAACATAATGTTACTTCAATTCAACACCTCTATTCCAGGTTTTTTTTAACGCCATCTACCGTGTTATCGTTGGTTTAGATGAATTATTTGAATATGTAGTTTTTCTATTCGAAGCTAGATCGCGCTACTGAACTGCGCGTCTCGGTGTGAACTGTGAACTGACCGTAATATTTTACTTCTGGATCACTATAAATTCAAATATCTTTTGATAGACTGAACCGATTGCAATGAAACAAAAACTAAATGTTACTTCAAGTTACGCTAAATCGTTGTGTATAAAAATTATCTACATTGATTTCGTACATTTTACGTGATGCCCGAATAACCAAACATACAAACAGACAAACAGATAAACAGACAAACAGACAAACAGACAAAAATTCTAAAAATGCTGGAAATGGGTTCTATTGGTTGTCCTTTAACGTTTAAATGCCTCTGGAACCTGAGTAGTATGGGCGTACTCCGGAGCCTGCCCGTTCCTGCCTTTACCGGCGCTGGCAGCCCCAGAAACAGGTCGTACCTATGCGTGACCCATCGTATCCCATCGTATCCCATTATATCCCATCGTATCACATCGTATCCCATCGTATCTCATCCTATCCCATCGTATCTCATCCTATCCCATCCTATCCAATCATATCCCACCGTATGCCATCGTATCCCATCGTATCCAATCATATCCCATCGTATCCCATCGTATCCCATCGTATCCCATCCTATCCCATCCTATCCCATTGTATCCCATCGTATCTCATCGTATCCCATCGTATCCCATCGTATCCCATCCTATCCCATCCTATCCCATCCTATCCCATTGTATCCCATCGTATCTCATCGTATCCCATCGTATCCCATCGTATCCCATCGTATCCCATCCTATCCCATCCTATCCCATTGTATCCCATCGTATCTCATCGTATCCCATCGTATCCCATGCTATCCCATCCTATCTCATCCTATCCCATCCTATCCCATCCTATCCCATCCTATCCCATCCTATCCCATCCTATCCCATCCTATCCCATCCTATCCCATCCTATCCCATCCTGTCCCATCCTGTCCCATCCTGTCCCATCCTATCCCATCCTATCCCATCCTATCCTATTCTATTCTACGATTCCTTTAAATCGCTTTAATTAAAAACTGATTACGATGAAATAAAAAACATAATGTTACTTCAATTCAACACCTCTATTCCAGGTTTTTTTTAACGCCATCTACCGTGTTATCGTTGGTTTAGATGAATTATTTGAATATGTAGTTTTTCTATTCGAAGCTAGATCGCGCTACTGAACTGCGCGTCTCGGTGTGAACTGTGAACTGACCGTAATATTTTACTTCTGGATCACTATAAATTCAAATATCTTTTGATAGACTGAACCGATTGCAATGAAACAAAAACTAAATGTTACTTCAAGTTACGCTAAATCGTTGTGTATAAAAATTATCTACATTGATTTCGTACATTTTACGTGATGCCCGAATAACCAAACATACAAACAGACAAACAGATAAACAGACAAACAGACAAAAATTCTAAAAATGCTGGAAATGGGTTCTATTGGTTGTCCTTTAACATCCTGGCTATATTTTTTTTTATTTTTTTTAATGTACAAAAATTTATTTTCTACAGTTTTATTATATGTATAGATTTGCTTGCATATTATTTAGAGGAGCTTGTGGCTAAATGATTACAGCCGCACAGGCCGATTTTTCGGCTTAAGCCGCGCTTGCCGAGGTTGGTCTGTGGATGGGTGACCATCTGTCATAGCAAGTTTCCTCCGTGCCTCGGAAAGCACGTAAGGCAGTTGGTCCCGGCTGTCATTTGTAGATCTTTGACGGTCGTTACTGTTAGTCAGAAGCTCTAGTCTTACAACCAGTCTTACCATGGGGTATCGTATTACCTAGTTACTGGGTTGTGGAGGTCCGATAGGCAATCGCTCCATGTAAAATACTGATATCCAGCTGCATCTGGTTCGACTGGAAGCCGACCTCAATATATTTATGTAGTTGGGAAAAGGCTAGGCAGATCAAAGGCAGACGGTGATACTTGCATAATTATTATTAAAGTAAACTTTTACATTTTAATTCCTTTTTTTTCACTTCAGTCTGATTTAGTGCAGTCGTAAGCGTGATTCATAAGCAAGAAGTCCTACGTTTAAGGCGATGACAAGAGCTAATGTACCTCTCGCTCGCACGTTTACTCTACCCTACTCAAAAATTTGCTTTACTAGTTTTAGTACTTAAGCAAATTTTTGAGTAGGTAAACTTGTATCGATTAAAATGTTTTTTTTTTACTAAACTGTGCAATGTGATTGCACAAAACATAGTTGATTGCGATTTTTCAAAAATGGGATCAGTGATTTTATATCTTTCAAAATGTCGAAACGTGCGAGCGAGAGGTGACATTAGCTATTGTCAGCGCCTTAAGGGCTGAGAAATCTCTCGCTAAGTAGATTGGTTTGACGGCGCGTTGTGTTCCAGGCGCGCCTCAAAGAGCGTCAGCATAATGACGGGGCCCCCCTCTAGAGAGCCAAAGCCTGCCGGGGTCGCGGAACTTATCTCATTACCGTGACCCCGGAACATAAAGGGCTATTGAAGGACACCGTGGATTTTAGTCAGTACAAGTCTGACAGTCCCTCCCACCCTGCCCGGGGTGGGAGGACTCATTTGATGATTTTACCACGAAAAAAAAAAAAGTAGATTGGTTTCAGAATTTCATCATCATATTTGCCGTAGGAAATCCATTTGCTGAACATAGGCCCACCATATAGTTTCAGAAGTATATAGCCTTACCCAATGATAGGTAATACTTAGATCTCGAGACTTTATCGTCGAAATTAATGAAAGAACATTCCTATTGGCATTATCTTTAAGAAATACATAAATGAATTCCATATTGTTTTAGTATAATTTCTAGAAATGCCAGCTTTCGTTACCTACCATCTACTTTGGATTTCTCTATCACATTTCATCGGTCAAAGTTCGAAATATTGTAAGACAAATATTGGATTAAGGCAACTCCCACACGATAACTATTATCATCCGCGCGGCGAACCAAATGTATGCGTCGAAGTAGAAAGCCGCTGGGAAAGGCGGTGAAGTGCAATATAAAAAAACCGGCCAAGTGCGAGGGTTCCGTATGATTTATTTTTTGCCTACCTATAATTTTAACCGCAAATAATAGATGACTTCAAATTTACGAATAATTGAAGATTGGTACGCACAATATTGAGTGATTTACCATGTTATTTTAATATCATGGACTTCTTATAGGTTTTTCTATAATCTATAAGTAGAAAAGTAATTTCTGTATTTTTTTCAAAATTTTAGGTTCAGTAGTTTCGGAGATAAGGGGGGTGATGGTCAATTTTCGTCTATTTTCTTGAATAACTTTGAAACTATTTATTTTAAAATTACAAAAATAAAATACATTTAAGATCTTCTCAACAAGACCTTTCATTTGATATGTCACACGATGCAGTTTACAATTCTTTTTTGAATTTTCCCCTTCCCCCCAAAAATTACCTCCCATATACCATATACAGATTTCATCTATTCACGTCACACCTCTGTGCTTGGGTCACAAGAATTGATATGTGTACCAAATTTCAACTCAATCAGTCTAGTAGATTCGGAGATAATTGACTGTAAGCGACAGACAGACGGACACACGAGTGATCCTATAAGGGTTCCGTTTTTGTATTCGGACGTACGGAACCCTAAAAATGATATTCAAGTACACAAAACATTCTCAACTAAGTAAAAACATTGCAGCTATTTCCTAATCTCCAATTTTGACGAAACCTTTGATCTCATTGTGGTACAAAAGAAATATCACATCACTCTCCCAGCACACGGAAAACTATTCGAAGAACGTAAAAACTAGACCCTGACATTTTCCCCGAGAGTTATTCCTTTGCATTTCACCGTGACTTGTGATTGAATGACAGACGGACCCACTTACATTACCCACGCATTGTTTGTTTTTCTTTCGTTAGAGGAGCCTCGTCGCAGTGGCCGAGTTATTGACTGTTGCGCTGCGTGTTCTGAGTTCGATTACTACTTGCAAATATTTGTATAGCCTACAGGTAGTTTTGCTGGGTCTGGATTCAGGAAATCCCACGATTTAGGAAAATAAATTCTAGTACCAATTGGGCAAGGTTTCTTATGTATATTTTGTGGGACGGCATTGCGACGTTGAACACAAAATCATAAGGATATTGCTGATTCCTATACACATAATGGTCCAATACTGAGACATCTGATAATTATTATAGCAACCAAATCGATGTTTCCATTTCAGCGTCCATTAACTTTCAACGTCTATCTATGATCCGACCAAGTGACTGACAACAAACAAATGGCATGGTCAAAAGCGTTCGCCGCGCATTCGCACCAGCGGTTTCGTTTGCAAACGGCTTTAATTTGAATGTTCGTACTGCTAATTTAAGTGTTTAAGTAGCACCAGAACATTAAATCAAGGACTGTTCCGTGTGGACAGTTATTGAAACTAGACTATTTGCAGTTACCGGGTATCGATAATTAAATACCTACGATCATTGTTTAAACTCCGTACCAGGGGAAATTCTGAACTAACCAGTTGCCTAACCAATAGTTTTAACTGTTCTATAATAACTTGATATTGTTTAAGTTCAGTGTTATTGCTTCCTTACATCATCATCATCATAGCAGCCGTAGGAAGTCCACTGCTGAACATATTAGGCTTCCCCATAGATTTCCAATATGAACGGTTGGAAATTTAAATATTTGTACGAATTGGTAAATTTTCAAACTCCGGTATTTCCGTCTTACTACAAGTAAGATTAACCTCTGTTGAACACATGTCTAAAAAAACTGTCAACGTCAAAACGAAATATCGGTCGTTTTGCAGATACACTTTTTTTAGACAAGCGTTCAACAGATGTTTATCTTTTAGTGGTAAGTCGGTATCAGTTTCTAACGAAAAACACAATTATGTTTTACCTGAACCGAAAACCAAAAACGAATCCCTTCAAATAACAACAAACTTATTAAACAAAAAAGTTATAAAATCATCTTTGGCTATGTTTTGTTCATTCCTCTTATTTTACAGAAAATAAACATTTTGACTAGTGTCCCACTGAAAGACGATTTTCAACCGAAACCGTAACTGCATGTTCGGCGCTTGTTATAGTTTCGGCCAAAACCGAATCCAATACGTATGTAGTAATAAACTACGAAAATTTCGAAGAATTTGCTCAAATTATGTCATTGAAAAATAAACTTTATTTCGCAAAAAAAATCGTTACGAGTATTCTGATAAACCCTTTATTTTTCTCACCGGTGCGGTGTAAGTAGTGGTCAAATGTGAGCCTATCGCTAAATAAAAAATAACTTTACTTGAGAGGTGGTTTAGGAAAGCGCGCTATAGCCAAGCTGAATATTCAGTCACTTTTAGGTTGAAATCGAAACTGCGGCCGCAACCATTTTTTTTCCGAAACCGAAATTATTACATTTAACAAACTTGTAGACATTCAAAACTCCCTATAATCCCAACCTTCATCTCTGCCAGTATTTTAGCTAGGAAGAAGAAACAAACTCCCAATATTTCAGTTCCTACAAAATCAAATCACGAAAAATCTATCCCCCGACCCAAACTCCTGACAACGTCCCCTAAATTTCCACTAAAGCAGTATCTACACCGATGCAAACGAAGTTAAAACGAGAACCGAGAATGAAAAATTACTGGCTATAACTCACTAGCTTGAAAAGAGTAAATGGCAAATTAGGTACGTAACGTTCCAAGGGGGAATTTTTAAGCATTCACGTCGATAAAGGGGCCTTGAAAGCTGTCTACCCTTGTCATCGGTAATGACACTGATGTAAGAAAGAAGGAAAGAAAGAAAATAAGTTTTTCAAGTTACTCTGGCCCCAAGTACACATAGTATAAGACAAAACACTCAGAACTTATTAAAACATTGTGTGTGAGACACACATTGTTGGCGACTGCGCCAAAAAGACCCAATTTAACAAAATGCCGGACACTCGAGCCCGTATCTATCTATCTGGCGTCATACTATGTAGTCACAGTATTTTTTTTTATCGTGGTAAAATCATAAAATGAGTCCTCCCACCCAGGGCGGGACGAGAGGGACTGTCAGACTCGTACTGACTAAAATTCACGCTGATCCTTCAATAGCCCTTTACGTTCAAGTATCACGGTTACCTGATGAGACTAGTGTTGCCAACCCTACTATATAATATCATCATCATCATCTCAGCCATAGGACGTCCACTGCTGAACATAGGCCTTCCCTTTAGATCTCCACATATACCGGTTGGAAGCGACCTCCATCCAGCGTCTTCCGGCGACCTTTACAAGGTCGTCTGTCCACCTCGTTGGTGGACGTCCTACGCTGCGCTTGCTAGTCCGCGGTCTCCACTCTAGCACTTTTCGACCCCATCGGCCATCTGCTCTACGAGCAATATGGCCTGCCCATTGCCACTTCAGCTTGCTAATCCGGTGGGCTATATCGGTGACTTTAGTTCGTCTACGGATCTCCTCATTTCGGATTCGATCACGTAGAGAAACACCGAGCATAGCCCTCTCCATAGCTCGCTGAGCGACTTTGAGCTTTGAGATGAGGCCGATAGTGAAAGAACACGTTTCGGTGCCGTAAGTCATCACTGGTAACACACATTGGTTGAAGACTTACGTCTTGAGGCACTGAGGTATGTCGAACGAAAAGACATTGCGTAGCTTCCCGAACGCTGCCCAACCGAGTTGGATTCGGCGGTTGACCTCTTTCTCGAAGTTGGACCTACCTAATTGGACTACTTGTCCTAAATAGATATATGAGTCAACAACTTCGAGTACCGAGTTTCCAACAGAGACTGGGGTGGGCACAACATTGGCATTTGACATAATTTTCGTCTTATTCATGTTCATTTTCAAGCCCACCCGTTGTGAAACTCGGTCGAGGCCATCGAGCATCATGCCGAGTTCCTCCATCGACTTTGCCATGACTACGATGTCGTCGGCAAACCGAAGGTGAGTGATGTATTCGCCGTTGATGTTGATGCCAAGTCTATATAATATAGTATCCTACTATTTTAAGGTATCAAATAGTATATTTCTAAAAAATATATATATAGTAGGCGAAACTACTATATTTTGCGTAAAGCAGAACGCAGCCTTTGAAAATCTGAATTAATGGTGTTTTTTAAGATTGCAATCAATTACATGCTTTTAAAAAAATAAAAAAATAATTAATAAGGCGCAGAATAGCAAAAAATATTCATTTAAAAAGTAAAGTACATATTTTAACCACATACTATTTTCTTTTTCATTTTTTTGCTATCTACTATATTTTCCCACGTTTTTATACACTCACTTTTTTTTAAGTTAATAACTTCAAAAATACTATATTTGATAGAAAAAAAGTTAATAACCCTAGATGAGACAGTCCTGCGATACCTGGATACTATCAAAATGTATTTTCGGCTAAAACCCAGCTGAGCTGAGTTTGAGTTAAGTTTAAGTTCCCTCCTATAGCAATAGTGAATCTTTTTTGTTTGTTATTGGCAGTTTTCCGATTTCCATTCCCTGAGGCCTTATCATGACTTTTCAGTTATTCTGCTGTAAAGTAAACTGGAACTTTGACATTGTCAATTGACAAATTTCAAGGAAAAAATTAGTTCCTTCTTCGTACACCAGAGGCGCTGTTCCATTTTTCCATACAAGAAACGCTGTAAATACTGGGAAGACGCTGTAAAGTAAACTATTGAAAACTCGTGATAAGGGCTCTGTTATTCTTTTTGAATTCTGTGTGTACGTTTTTTTGTGTGCCATACAAAACACACAGAGTAGTTGCAGGGTATATTTTAAGGACACATGTGTTTTTTTTTAAATCTTGCTCGTGTTTTCGCGTGTAAATTAATTCCAGCTCTTAGTATCCGAATATAACGCTAGTTCGAAACCACTCTAAAATATCTACATTTCTCCATCGCCATTTTTTGGCTAATTCCAACATTGACATTTAGAATTGCACACATATAAATTTAAAATATAACCATCCGATCTATACTTCTCCCTATCAAAATGTTATAAAATAGAATTTTTATTTATTTCACCCATTATGCAACAATTAAAATAAAATAAACTTTACAAAATTATATACTAATTAAAAAGAAATGAATTAATGTAACTATGTATCAATATTCATACAGTTCCATTGATATAACAACGGCTATCCAAAAATTATTAACATTATAATCATAATTACAGAATCCATTTCGCCATTTCATTATATATTAATAATACGGTATTAAAATACACAAATATCTAACTAATAACAGGGTAGTATATACAATTAAATCTGAAACACCTGAATCAGTTCACATGAAATTGACATTATTTCGATTCCACTGAAAACTGAAATGTACGTAGAGACTGAAATAACGGAGAGCAACAAAACTATGAAAATAGGTAGGTACCCAATCAATCAGACTAGTACTGTCAGCAAAATAAATATGTGGGCATCTGTAACGACTAAGCTAGTCGAGTCATGATCGCGGATTCCCTTTATTAATGCCTTGTAGTGGAAGAATCCACTACAAGGCAAATACCTCCAAAGTCACCCTCTAGGAAAGTAATGCAGGTAAACAACAAATAACTCAATCTCTTTCTCACAATGACAAAATTAATGTAATACGTTACTGCTATTTGAGGTGGCCCGCAACTAAAAGGTGACTGTACCTTTTAAGTGTTTTATAAAGTAGTTCAAAGGAAAAAAAAATCCATACCATCTGTTTGTTCTCTGGTCCGAAGTGGCATTAGAAAAAAGAGCACTTGGATGCTTATGGGAAGACTTTTGCCCAGCAGTGGAACAACGGGGATTAATTAAAAAACGTTTGTTTGTCATATTTTATTCGAGCTTCAATGACCGTATTAATTAGAAACTTTCACAACTTCAATTATTTCTAATTGAAAGACAAATCTTTTAACACGATTTACACGGGACAATATTTCGGTTTCTTTAGCCGTGACGCCTAACCGAGCGTCTAAACTCGACCGTCTAAACTGACAATTACTACCTACACATCAAACTCTTTTATTGATTGTACAGATATCTAGTCCGTCTATCCAATACCTAGTAGTTGTTATGATTTCCACGAATTAATATTGTTCTGTATATTCCTTTTGAAAGCTACACTGCAAACGTAATGGATGCTGCATTGATTGAACAATGGAACCGATGAAGACTCTGCCTGTTTCATATGTTATTATTGCTTTACAAATGCACAAAGAAAACCCCTTTAAACCTGTACTCGCCATTGTAGTTTTTCGTAGAATTGGGATTTTGTCTTCTTGTCTCCTATTGGTTACTATACATACAGTGATATACTATACGCCGTATCAGCCATATCAATTATACGGGGGCCAACTGTCAAGGACCTTCATTGGAAACTTATTGCGGCCATAACGCTCCAATTATCGTACTCATAACATAGTTCAATTTTCAAAAAGGCATATCTTAGCCTTTTTAGCCGTATCAAGTTCAAAGGCCCCCGACGATTGGAATAAAAAAAATAAAACAAAATGTTGCTCTTAGGGCGCTCCCTCACCCCGAGCATTCACCTGTAATGTAACATTCGAAGACAATAGAGCATCAAATTGCGCACTTTCATGTTACATTACAGGTGAATGCTCGCGGTGAGGGAGCGCCTATAAATGAAAACTTGCTCAACTTTCAAAAAGTCTATTTTTAGTTGTTACAAATGAGCTGCGATCAGTCGATCAGCATTCTCAATTTTCTAGTTCCCTTCAAATTCTCCTAATGACATCAGTAATAGCATTAGTTACACGAGTCAGGATGCTATTGTCTTTATTCTGCAAAACTATATACTTGGATTAGAAGGGCCCCAAACAAGTTTTGATACCGGGCCCCTTCTGGCCTAGCTACGCCACATACGAATAATTCAAGATACGCTTCGATCATTAAAAATAACTAGATACACTATGTCGTACAAAAACGAACTTAAAACTGTCCTCAAGTAGGTTCGTAGAATAGAAAGAGAAAGAAACAACATAACTGGCCAACATATACCAAAAGAAATTAAACCTTATTTGAATGAGTTAAAATCTGATTTAGAACGGACATAAAAAACACATTAAATTTTACGACCGCGACTCGAATCAACACATGTTACCCAACTAAGTCAAGTAGCCATGCGACTCTACGAACTGTACGTTTAGTAAAAGTCTTTTCAATTTAGGTGCTTTATAAACCCTGCTGATATTTCCGTCAATTTTAAAATAAATGCTTTACGGCGATTTCTTGGCGAAATATCAGTATTTATATTACAGTGATAGTTATAATATATTGGTAAAATTAGTACTTACTGAAAAAATGAAATTCCATCTTTTTTCCGGTCCTGGAACAGTGATTTTTGCCCTTTCTAAACGAGCATGGAGCCATGTTTACGTTCCGAGCGTTAGAACAGTACTAAACGAAAAGATGGACCATTCTCTGATTTGGTCTTTCTTTTGGTGAGGAAGTTTTTTGTCGCCGAGTGTGTATCTAGTTGATTTTAATGATCGAAGAAGATACGTCATGATACAATAATGAGTAGATAATGGACACAAAAAACAAGACAGTTACTAACTATGTGAAGTGAAAAACTGTACTGTAAGTAAGAGCGTTTACAAACATTTAAACCCGCATAAACAAACACCCAGACTCCTTAACTACTTGTAGATCATACAAATGTTTGTTCCGTGCGGGAACCAAACCCGCGACACGCAGCTTAACAGTCAAGGCAAAGATCCACAAGGCAGACCTAGTCAAATAACTTCACAATTTATCCTCAAATCAAAGTTTCACTGGACAAATTCAATAAAGGAGTAAGATAAGAAAAAAAAACTAATAGAGTTAGCTCCTCCCTAATGGTCCAGATCTCGCAAAAACTTCTAATTCCCGAGATAGTGGTTTTTGCTGGGTTCCGTAGCTTGTTAGGGCGGGGCTAGACCCTTCGTTAGCCCCTTAACCTTAGAATTAGGGGCCGTTTTCTTGGGGTTAGCCATAAATCTTTTGAATGTATGAATTGAATAAGTTTTTAAATTGCCAATAAATTGGCCGTATCAATAAAATACAAATCTAATTAGGCCGTCATTTAGAGTTTTCAAAAGTAACGAATAATTACCAATTCAATAAAATCAATTAATATTTCCCAAGATATTATAAGGCATCAAAACTCAAGAGAGAGGGCGCGTGAAGTGAGAAAAAAAAATGTTTACGATCACTTTGAAAAATCGAAATCTATTTTGTTACGGTAGATATTATGATTTTCCTTCTTTTACATTCTTTATTTAAAATTATTTATTTTTAATTTAGTCATTTTTGTAAATGTTTTACTTTTAATTTTAGTTATTAAATGTAGTATAGTAGTAGTATATGTATAGGTTATTTTTATTATAATCCTAAGTTATAAGAAGAAATATAGAAATCTTGTTTGAGATCAAAAAAAATATTTAAAATTATAGATTTAGAATTTAATACAATAAAAAAAAATCAATTGTTTTTCCATAAAATTAAAAAATATATATTGTCAGCGTATGCTCGATCACAAACTTTGAAAGACTAGGCAGATGATGATGAATCGCCTACAATGATAATAATATACTTCATCATCATCATCACTATAAATGTTCAGAGGGAGTGTGCTATAATCCACCACGCGGGCCCCGTGCGGGTTGGTGGATGTCACATATCTTCGTTTTGTTTATAGGACATGCTTGTTTCCTCACGATGTTTTCCTTCACCGTTTTGAGAGCAGTGGTGATGAAATAAATTACACAAAGTAATGTGCCTGGCTGGGTTCGAACCCACGACCTGCAACTCGTAAGTCGGGGCCGATACCACTGGGCCCCGGCCGCCACTGCTCATACCACTGGGCCACCACTGCTCATGATATATTCACTTCGCCAGAATGAACCATTTTCTTTGTTCCAGTGGCTTGCTCAACGGTGACCGTGACAAAGTGCCAGGCTGCTCTGAGGACCCTGCAGGCGTTCCCGTTCTTCAAGCCGACCTGCCTCTGTCGAGAACCGAACGTGGACCCCGAGTGTAACTCCTTCCGCGACTTCCTGTTTGACCATCCCTGCGTGTTCGTCATGAAGAAGGGTATGAAAGTATTTTTTTTATAATGTTGAGATCTTTCAGTTACTCGTATTATACGGTTGAAAACCAGCGTTTAGGCACATAGTGGCCTGGGGCGTAAGACGCCGATTGAAAGAGTGGCTGGAGAGGCGCCACAGCGTCCTCACCTTCCGCCTGACGCAGGTCCTCGCCGGACATGCATGGATGTACCAGGAGGTTCCTTTGTCTGATTGGTACGGAAGAAACGCCTGGGTGTCACCACTGCGAGGATCGCCCGGAGGATATGGTGGAGTATACGGTGCAGAACCCCGCTTGGGCAGAACACCGCCGTGTCCTCACGACGGCGATAGGCGGCGACCTCTCGCGCCCGGCATTGGTCGAGGCCAAACTACGAGGCGAGATGGAATGGCAAACGCCTCCTTCTGCGAAACAGATATGCTAACGAAGGAGGAGGCGGGACGAGTGAGAGATGAGACAGCCTCCGCCTCAGAACCCAGCCGCCGCTGGAGACGCCCAGCGCCCATGGCATCGCGACGTCATCTGGCAATTTCCGGCCACCGTAGGCGTGGGCATGGGGTGTAATGGGGTGATTCGCCGTCAGATCATGGACCATGCCCGGATCGGTCGCGCCTCTGAGACCTGTCAGCAATCTGGCGGGGGACCATAGAGTGCCAGGCGTCTGTACTAATGGAGCATGCCTACACAGCTGTCAAAATGTAAGTTTTTAGAAACTAGAGTTGTCTGTCTAATCTAATTTAAAGACTTAAAATATTATTCAGCTCAAGTTAAGATAATTTCATGAAGATCGGTAGAAAATCCAAGCGTGTAACTGAAAGAAACTAAGTTAAGCTATAAGTATTGCCAAGTTATGATATGCTTGTAAGAACTTTGTCCTCATTATGTGCATTTCAATCTTGTAAAGAAAGTTAGACTGTTTTTGTAAGTTATTATGGTTTAAAGTTTATTATCCGTTAGTTGAGTTCGGTAGGAAAGTTTTTTTTATAGATTACTAGCAAAATTATTTGGACATTGCAGAAATCATCTGTTTTATACACAGTTGTAAGAAGTTGTCAGCTTCCATTTAAACTAAATATCTAGCTTATTTCTAGGCCATCTATTTTGGACAGTGTCGAAAAAAAACCGAAACTGTATTTTCTCTTTGTCATTTGAACAATAATTTCGTACGTTACATGGGGTTGGCACCTGGTCGAGCGGCGAGCTACCCATTACACGCCATCAGGGCCATTCCTACAGTGTCAGTATTGCTTCCATCGCCCAATTAATCAACTTTGTCGTGTGTGACTTAAAACCTTAATGGAAAGACAGATTACTTTAAAATTTTAGCTCTAAATCCCATTTAAACAGAACAGCAACATCCATTAGATACAAAAATAGTCTAACTTAAATGGACAGTTTCAGCGTCCATTTAGATACAAAAAAAAACCTCCTCCATTCCTCCATTTAGGTCTAATTATATTCTATACACGTCCCAACTTAATTTTCTTGGGGACAACCTATGTTTTTTGATCGAAGTGTTCGCCGACCATGGTTTTGATCGTATTTTAATGGGAAATGCGTCGTGATGACAATAGGAATTCTTGGTTGGTGAATAACCAATAGTTTTGTGCCTATTTATAGAGGAATATCGACTCTATAGTATTTTTAGGATAAGATTCGGAATGTCTTGGCTTCCTTTTCAGAAGCGTCTAGATGTCAATATTTCGGTAAGCTAGGGTTTTATCTTGTAAGTCTATTCAAAAAACTAGCAAACCAAGTTTTTTGTAGGCTTATGTATGAAAGTACTGCCAGTAACAATCTTTGCCAGTCATTACTGGTAGTTAGTTACTGGTAGACCTTTGCCAGTCATAACTGTATAATCAGTTATTTGTAGATCTTTGACAGTCTTTGCTGTTAGTGAGTTACTTGCAAATATTTGACAGTCGTAAATTTTAGTAAAAACTTTGAAATCTTTGATAGTCGTCTATTAGTCAGTTAGTAAGGGGTTTCGTATTAACTAATAGTGATATTCAACTGCATTCAGTTCGACTGGAACCTGACCCCAAATTAGTTGGGGGAAAAAAATCTTCGCTTCTTGCAATCTTCTTCTATCGCAATCAAAGTTCGTGACATGGAATATTCTATTCTATTGCTCAAGTAATAAAAAAAACAATGTTAGCTACATTGTTATTAGCAACGTTAATAAAAAGGCGATTGGGACTAAAATCGCCTAACTAATCCAATTCCATTTATACTGAATTGATCCACCACAATTTCGATACATTTTCATGTTTTTGCGGTTTGTTCCTAAAACCCTCGCGTCAATGTAGCCAGGCTAAAAAATATTGTTGCGTAAATAAAAACATACGGTTTTATTGCGTGTCAAAGTTTTTGTCGCAGCTACTATACAACATGACAACTTTTACGATGGCCGAATATCCAACAAAGTGGATGAGATGTTAGATAACACAGTTTTTTGTCGAAATTCGTGTTTGAAAAACTTTTTTGTTTGAAACCTCGGTGGTTTAAATTAGCTGGAGAGTTTAAAACCTGACAGCTTATAAAGGCGAAGTCAAACCATTTGTTTCAATTAGGCCATTAAAAGGACACTTATGAACGTTAAACTTTAAAACAGAGGAAATAGAATTGATTCTACACTTGCAAAGGTAGTTTTTAACTTCATCGTTACCCATTTTTGTAACATTTTTAACTTGTTCTTTTTAAGTCTGTCTGTACGCACATAACTTCCGAACGAATACACCAAGTTGGATATTGATTTTTTTGTTGTGTTCATTATTTATTAGGACAAGGAAGTTTTCGGAAAATCACAAGGTAGGTCGATAATTTGAACCCGTACGAAGCCAGGGCGGGCCGCTAGTCTTCCCGCTGTTAATACGCTTATAATAATATCTTTAAAACGACAACGAATTTTAATACAGTTTTCTTCAATAGACGAAGGTTTATATTGTCTTTGTCATCTACATATTACACATATGTATGCAAAGCACGGTTGAGTCGTTAGTGAACTATAAAAAAAATGTGTTGACAATGGACAACTCAGACACGGACTGAGCTGAGCTTTGAATGACATATTAATATCTAAATTAACAATAGAAACATGTCGAAGTAACTTCATGTAATGGAATACGACAGAAAGAAAGAAAATACTCGTATATGTCTTGTTTATACGACCCACACTCAAAATATACAACGTTAAAAAATATTTACACAACAAAATAAATACCTATTGTTATCATCACGTAGGTATATGACTTACAGTAAAGTATGAGCTATGTCATTTTTTTACCGACTTCAAAAACAGGAGGAGGATCTCAATTCGGTCGGTTTGTTTTTTTTTATGTATGTACACCGATTACTCCGAGGTTTCTAGTCCGATTAGTGTAATTCTTTTTTCGTTCGATGCAGTATACTTTCCCATTGGTCCCATAAAAATTTCATCCAATTTGGTTCAGTACTTTTTATTTTGTGAGCATTTTTATTGATGGATGATGTGATGATCTTTACTTTTTTTGAGTGTTTGTTACGCGTTTACTCCGCCAATTATGGGCCGATTTTAAAAATTCTTTTTTTGTTGTACGAGGAATAGTTCACTTTAGGGAACACTGCAAGTTTCATCAAAATCGGTTCAGCAGTTTTTGATAGGAATTTTATTAGCTTATTGTGTACACGAGCGATGTTAATACCGGTGTTAAGGATTACCAAATTCTAGTGCACATGCTGCTAAGTGAGTACCCAGCTTTAAGCTGGGTACTCACTTAGCAGCGTAGCACGTAACGTATCAGATATGGTATCAAGTGAGTACGTAGGCACGAGCCAGCTGCGAACCGCTCGCTGTAAGTTCGCAGTGATACCATCACTCGGCGGGTCATACAAACACAAAGGCGGCTCGCAGTGTGCTCGGACGAGCCGTACCCACTTGCAGGTTGATACCGTATCTGATACGTTACGTGCTACGCTGCTAAGTGAGTACCCAGCTTAAGAAAATGATGTATTTGACAAGAATTTGGGTTGAATATTTAAACTAAAAAGAGTAAAATAAAAAACTTAAAAAAAAAAAGTTAACCGCCTTCAAAAACAACCACAAAAACTGGCCAAGTGCGAGTTGGACTCGCGTGAAGAGGGTTCCGTACGATGTTACCTATCACGTTTTTTTTTTTAAATCTGACCCAAATTGGTACTCACAATATTGAGTGATTTACCATGTTATTTTAATATCATGGACTTCTTATAGGTTTTCCTATAATCAATAAGTAGAAAACTAATTTCAGTATTTTTTTTTAATTTAGGTTCAGTAGTTTCGGAGATAATGGGGGGGGGAATGGTCAAATTTCGTCTATTTTCTTGAATAACTTGGAAACTATTTATTTTAAAATTACAAAAAAAAATATATTTAAGATTGTCTCAACAATACCTTTCATTTGATATGTCACGCGATTCAGTTTTCAAATATATTTTTTTTAATTTTCCCTTCCCCCCCCCCCAAAATTACCTCCCATATACAGATATGGACTTCTTATAGGTTATCCTATAATCTATAAGTAGAAAACTAATTCCTGTATTTTTTTCAAAATTTTCGGTTCAGTAGTTTCGGAGATAAGGGGGGGGGGGAATGGTCAAATTTCGTCTATTTTCTTGAAAAACTTGGAAACTTTTTATTTTAAAATTACAATAAAAATATATTTAAGATTGTCTCAACAAGATCTTTCATTTGGTATGTCACACGATGCAGTTTTCAAATATTTTTTTTAATTTACCCCTTCCCCCCCAAAAATTACCTCCCGTATACAGATATGGACTTCTTATAGGTTTTCCTATAATCTAAAAGTAGAAAACTAATTACTGTATTTTTTTCAAAATTTTAGGTTCAGTAGTTTCGGAGATATGGGGGGAGGGGGAATGGTCAAATTTCGTCTATTTTCTTGAATAACTTGGAAACTATTTATTTTAAAATTACAAAAAAAAAATACATTTAAGATTGTCTCAACAAAAGATTTCATTTGATATGTCACACGATGCAGTTTTCAAAACTTTTTTTTTCATTTTCCCCTTCCCCCCCAAAAATTGCCTCCCACATACAGATTTCATCTATTCACGTCACACCTCTGTGCTTGGGTCACAGGAATTGATATGTGTAACAAATTTCAACCCAATCGGTCTAGTAGATTCGGAGATAATTGACAGTAAGCGACAGACAGACGGACACACGAGTGATCCTATTAGGGTTCCGTTTTTGTATTCGGACGTACGGAACCCTAAAAAGGGTAAAATAACCTACAAAATAACTTTTCTTTCGGAAGTCGATGGCATAAAAGACAACGAAGTAAAAAAAAACAAAGCCACCGACTTCCGATTTTATCTTGAACCAGCTTCTGCACGAATTCGTTTGTTTTAATTTAAAATCTGAAGGATAAGTGCCTTGGGGTTGCGGGACTGTCTCACCTGGTAACCGTGACCCTGGTACGTAAAGGGCTGTTGAAGGATCACCGTAGATTTTAGTCAGTACAAGTCTGACAGTCCCTCCCGTCCCACCCTGGGCGGGAGGACTCATATTTGATGATTTTACCACGCAAAAAAAAAGGATAAGTACCTTCGTACAGTTTGTACTACGCAACGCGACGCAAGTCTCCGGTACCTTACGAGTTTGGTATCCAAGCGACTATCAATACAAATCCATAGCGGTTCGTACACATGCACTCGTCAATGGATGCCAAAGTCGTAAGGTTAAATAAATATGAACCTACGCGTACTAAAGTTAAGGTTTGTTTCAGAAAAAGATCCCTACCCAGTTGAGACCCTGCCGACCTGCACCTATGCCCTGAGCGTCTGCCACAATGAGAAAGCCTGCTCCGTACTCTTTGACCGGTTCAAGAATGCTTGCAAGGCTCGCGATGGTGAATGCCGCATGGAAGACAGGTAACCTTGAATTTTAAATTTCGTCGCTATTTATTAAAGCTTATTAAATTATTTCGACTACAGCGACGGATTTTATTCTTAATTTTATTCCTAGCGTTAGGCTGCTTTTCCACCAGAGATGCGCTATGCTACGTTGCTGCGGATGCGTTTGATATCCACCAATCATATTCACTGGTTTACATAGCACAGCACTGGTGGAAACGGATTCAACTAAGATGTGTTTTTTATATGTAAGGATGCGTGCTATGGCTGCGTGCTGTGGCTGCGTGCTATGGCTGCGTGCTATGGATGCGTGCTACGGGTCGTTTTCCCTAGTATCGATACATCGCATAGCTTGAGCTGCGCATCTTCATAGCGCAGCTACCTTGTGACAGCACATCTTCGCAGCGCAGCTACGCATCTTCATAGCGCAGCTACCTTGTGACAGCACATCTTCGTAGCGCAGCTACGCATCTTCATAGCGCAGCTACCTTGTGACAGCACATCTTCGTAGCGCAGCTACGCATCTTCATAGCGCAGCTACCTTGTGGCGGCGCATCTTCATAGCACAGCTACCTTGTGACAGCGCATCTTCGTAGCGCAGCTACCCATCTTCACAGCACAGCTACATAGCGTAGCATCAGTGGAAACGGTCACACAGTTTCGTAGCTCAGGTTTAACATCCTCGCAGCACAGCTACATAGCGCATCTCTGGTGGAAAAGCAGCCTAAATGGGGCATCACGGGTTGGGTATTCCGATTGAATTCATTTTGAATTGAATTCAACCCCCAAGATCATTACCCCTGTCCATGTTCAACCCGTAAATGTTTGTTACTTCAAAAAACAACATTATTAGAGATCTAACAAAAATTGTTGAATATGGACAAAAAAAAAATACCAATATATTGAAATTCTCATTCAGCCCCTGGGTGTTGAACGTGGACGGGGGTAGAAATTGTAGGGGTTGAACATGGACTAACCCGACTTTTTCGTTCGATTTGCCATCCAGAACTATTAAGTTAATACTTAAACATACCAATTCGCTTCACGTTATTGACGTGACATAATTATATCACCCTTATAGCACGTAACTTAAATACTTAGTATAGCGTAATACATTTCGGGCTTCGAAAAAAACCCAGTCACCTAATAAATTATAAACTCCAATCACAGAACTTGTCTCAATTTACTCTAAAAAAGAATATGCCCTAAAAATATACCCTAAAAAAGAAAAAAGGCAACGTCACAGCTTCAGGCTGAAATCCTGAAATAAACAGGACGCTGCTAGATCGATACGGACGTAATGCTCTATTTAAGAGCAGCAGTGCCATGAATTCATAATGGCGCTTGTAATAGTCTGGACCAAAATATAACCGGATAGGATGTGGACGAAAATATGACGTACGAACAGAGGACGGAATTAAATTAGGATTAGGGACGTTATTGGACAGTGTAGTTATATTTATAGAGCTTTTTAGGGTTTTTTTTTTGTTACATTTGGGAAAACAAACAGTAGTTTATATAAAAAAATAGTGTTGTCGTAAAAAAGTTATAACAAAAATAACAACCGTGACATTTTCCACAGATTTGTTAAATATTTTTTTTTTATAAAATAAAGATAAAAATGCGTAATTCATTCGTCTTTCCCCTTTATCATTATAATGAATACAATGAATTCATTGTGGTTAAAGTTGTTTTTTTTAAACGCAACGAATTGGAAATAGTACTTGTGCTGTTTTATTTTATTTATTTTACAATTTTAATAAACACAAAAATAAAACACAGGATACTTTAACATATAAGAGTACCTACAAGTACAATGTTTTTATTGAATACACAAAATATTCTTAGAATATTTTGTCATGAAATTTCAAACAATACATTTTATGCTTAATATACTCGTAGCAGCTACACAGGACATGGTCTAAGTGACAATGTTTGTAACTATTGACTATTGTCACAGAATAATTAATAGTACTATACGTACAGAAGGACTACTCCAAAAAAAAATCAAACAAATGTAAAATCTATAAACGAGAGAATAAAGTACATTTTAACTGGCAGCCGTACCGCCCACCTACTTTTATAATAGCCTAAACTTCCCGTGCGCAAGCAAAAATGTACTGAATGGTTACGCCCGAGAGTTTATTTTGGTTTATCTGACGCCAACGACATTAAAAGGTTACTATGGGTCAAGCTCAATAAGGTTGCGACTTGCGAGTTTAGGCACAAATAGGTAGGTACCTATGCGTATTTTATGCATTTGCTAAATTACATTATTACCATAAATACCTATGTTCCTCAAGGAATTTTGTTTTTATCATCAGCCTATATATTTTTGGTTTCGTCATCGATTACTACATACATTATTGATTGTTAGCACAGAATGATAATAGTAGGTACCTACGGCACCTTACGTGAGGAATAATATTTATAATAATATTATCTTTTCTATCTATTATTGTTATATGTATTTTTGAACATTTATCTTACAAAAAAAAAAGAATAATATTTAAAAGAAAAGATTTTTATCGTCTATGGCAAAATAGCCAGTCCTTATTATTTTGCACTCAACCTAGTAACCGACCAATTACTATCGCATACTGTCACAGGCCCCGCGTTGCGTGTCTTTGTAGGTAGGTAAAAAAGTGCGCAGCGAATTACGACCGCTGACCTTGAATGCGTAGTGTGGCCATTTTCTGAGTTAAAACTTTTAAACAACAACGCAAACATCTTTCTACTTTCTACCGATCTTAATTCTTAGTACTCAGCTTAAGGTGAGCGAGAGTGTCGTCTTTTTATCTTGGTCGTCCAGTAGGCTCACCCCCCCCCCCCCCAATTAGTATCTCGCCTCATTTCCAAACTTGTAACCTCATGATTAGGTATCATGATCAGTTAAGCCCATACTTCACAAACAGGGAGATAATTTTGTTGATCATTACTAAATATGTACTATTTATATTTTTTTTTCTTCATAATAATAATGTGTTATTAATTTACCAAAAGCACCTAAAGCAAGAAACTTGTGCGTAACTACACGTAACGTAACAAAAATATTAAGGAGACGGAGCGCGTGCGTAACGGGTGGCGCGTGGCAGCCGTAGTGAATGGGCCACGACATAATGGCCGGCAACTACTTGCAGTTTTATGCCTACACCGCGGAGTGAGACAGGCCTGCTATTGTCGACAAATAAAATAATCAAGTCAGGCGCCTAATGAATATTCAACAGCAATGTTACTTAGAAACTAAAATGAAAAAAAAAACAGGTACAGATAATACACATAATAATTATATTTACATTATTTTGTAAAATATTTTTTTCATAACTTGTAAATTGGTGCTTTTCGCGTACTTTAATCTATGTAAATACTCGTATTTTAAAAATGTCGCTAAAGTGCTATTTTTTATGTTTCTGGGTTTGCATTTTTTTCCATTATGACTACCATTACAGATTTTTCTAATGGGGCCATTCATTTATTATGTAAGACGATTTACATCTTATTTTTTCCTACAAGGGGTGGGGGGGTTTGCGGTTCGCATATCCTTTGACGCAGACCAAAAAACCGACACTGATCGGGGAACGGCGCAAAGTGCGAACGAGAAGGCGTAGACAACATCTACAATCGTGATTCGCAGGATTTCGCCCGAGATTTCGCGGCCGTTCGCGCCGAGAGTGTATAGCTGGCTTAACAGATATCGTCCGAGCTCGCGTCTCTGCCAGCAAGCGTGGCTGAGTCACAAACTACATTAATTAATACATAATTTTCCTCCAGGGAAGCCTGTCGCGAAGCCTGGGCTGGTCTGCGTCTCTCTCCACTCTTCGGCTGCATCTGCCCCAACACCCACATGAAGAAGCGATGCGACCGCATCTTTGCTGTGGTAAACCACAACCCGTGCGTTGGTGAGTAAGCACCTTTATTTGCTCACGCTATTGTTTCTTCGCGGGTTCTGAGTGAAATGTAAAATTAAAATGGTAAATGTATTTTTAGACTGACATCAAATAGGTACCTTCATCATTTTCGAAATGACTTATTTCGGGTTGTTTGTACATTTGTCACAATATTAATTCGTCATATTTTTTAAACATCATACATTGAAACAGAATTCGTCACATGAATTAAAAATACCATGTTTGAATTGGTTACAAGCCCAGCCAAAATTATCATGCACGAAACGGGCAGAACATTTATTTTAAAACATCAGGTTCTCAAAGAAACGGACTACGTCGTCTATCATCAGATTAGTTAAATACTACATTACCTAATTAGCTATATTGTACTGGTTGACACTATGAAAGGCACCAAGCTGAAAACGAAAGTCTCAATCAATTTAAATTCCTATCTTATGATACAAAGGAATCATTATTGAATCAGCAATATCATTTGAATTCGACATTCATGTCGTAGTAGATATTACATGCACTTTTTGACTGTATTCATATATGTTATGTACAGACATAACATATATGAATACAGTCAAAAAGTGCATACATGAAGCATTATATTTATAACAAAACCACTTACAAGTTGCGTGCGTATATTTATATTTTTTGTTTACTGACATCACAATTATCTTTTCTACAAAATATAAGAAATAGGAAAAATACTATTTCTACGTCAACTTATCAAAAAAATCAGTGTATAAAAATACTTTTCCACCTTCTAAAAGTTAATAAGCAACTAGACAACATACCTACCTATATAATTAAAAGCTCATACGCATAATAACGCATACAATTTTAGGCACCAAAATATCTGGTATTAAGAACACATAATTATTATCACTACTAATTTTCATGATTAATAAGACTTATTTTATTTAGAATTCACCTAAGGGTCAGTCCACACCAACACACGACGCGACGGACGCGTCGTGCGCCACGATACTGGAAATGTGTATCTTTTTGTGTAGTCAATAAAGTTAGATTTTGAGTCGCTATTAAAATGTGAGCGCAGCGTAGCGTCTTGGGCATGCGGACGGCGACTATTGGGCGACTCGCTGTCTGATCATGGGCCATGCCCGGGCGACGGCGCGTCGTGTTCCACTCACGCCTCAAAGAGCTGTCAGCAATATGACGGGGCCCCCCTTAGAGGGCCAAAGCCTGCCTGGGGGACTATCGGGTAACGTAAAAGGCTACTGAAGGACACCGTGGATTTTAGTAGTACAAGTATGACAGTCACTCCCGTCCTGCTCTGGGAGGGTGAACTCATTTCATAATTCTACCACGTAACAAAAAAAAGCGTCTTGGTGTGAATTGCCCCTTACGGAAATGATTAAAACCTCCAGTCATTTTCAGTAGGTAAACGACATTAAGACTTATCTGTTTTATTATTTACCACAACGACCTACGCCTGGAGCCGTTAAAATATTAACTACATCAATCATATAGTCCATAAATTATGTAAACCCAACCGAATTTTGTCCACTGAAAATACGATAATATTAAAACTATAAATCAAATGGAATATGACTGTTTTAATACTGAATTTCGTGTTACTGTCATTACAGTAATATAAAATACCATTTAGAACATAGACATTGTCATTACCATTTAGAACATAGACATTGTCATTACCATTTAGAACATGACATTAGGGACATAGATTTGTGACCTAACCTAGTTTACTTATACTTTTTGGAACAGTGATTTAGGAAGACCGTTTAGCTCTGCGTTTACCAACATCGTTCATATAAGTAGGTACCTAACTTAGTAAAATACACTATTTAACCCGATTTTCATTGAAAAATATTAATTACTAGCTGTTGCCAGCGACTTCGCCTGCGCAGCTGCGTTTCAAACAAATGAAGAAAATAATCCGAATACTCTAACATTTCTTTTATGAGAAAACAAAATACTCTGTGGATCTCTTCTCCGATTTCAGTACTTTCCAGCAATTGGCAAATATGCAAATCAAACAACGGTTGTTAAACTCATACCAGCAGAATCAAATGATATTACAATAATTGCAACTGTAAAAAAAATGTTAGCCAAACTGACAAGACAACAACATAAAGAACATTAGCAACTTCAACAAACACAAAACCCCCTTGTCAAATATTCCAGGCCTTAAAACCGCATTCAACACATCAACCTCGAACCCAATAGAAACTCGAAACTATTTCCATTAGTGAAGGGAATCAATACAGACAGTTATCCGGGATTCATTCAATAACCTCTGAGGCAACTAATATAAAGGCACTGACTAAGTACTGACCAATACATCTCAGGGCCATAGATTAGGCGCAAAGACGGGCCTGGTGAATAGGACAGGCAATTTAGGTCGTCTGGGTAAATGTGGGGTGTAGTAAAATGTATTGGAGGGTATTTGGAGTGGTAAATAAAAGACTTAGTAAAATCTTTTAGGTATAAGGTTCTTTGTGGGTTCGAGTCGCAGCTGATTTTTTCTTTCCTCAAAAATCTTAACGAAAACAGATGCAGGTTCAAGCTTACTTTATTCGTCAAAGCAGCAAACATTGTACCTTTATAAAGGCAATCAAAACAAAAGTTAACAGTTGTCAGAGTAATTTGAGACTCATTATTTTAAGTATTACGATGCATCCACACCGCCGGTAACATTTGTGAAGCAACAAAAGGTAACACGGTAACATTCGGTAACTTTTGTGGCTCCTTGTTACTATTTGTTGATTGTTACTTACCCGTGCATCCACACCGCAGTAACATCCGACAACAAAAAGTTACTAAGTGTTGCCGTGTTACTGTAAGTCGAGTAACGTTGCTCGACAATCGGTAACATTGTTAGATAATGGGGGTAACATTGTCACCGAATGTTGAGCAACGTTACTCGACTTACAGTAACACGTCAACACTTAGTAACATTAAATAGCATTTTGTTGGCTGATGTTACCGAGTAACATTTGGAAACGTTGAGCTACAAATGTTACCGGCGGTGTGGATGCACCGTTACCAAGGGGTAACGTACCTACTTTAGTTACCTACGGGGTTGTGGAAGTCAGATCGACAGTCTTTTCATGTAAAATACCGTTATTCAGAAGGAGACCACAAGCCAACCTCAGAAGTCATCAAAGACGATGGACGATGATGAATTAAAAGAAAACCCAATCCGACACATCTGCCTCACCACATAATCTTTGCCGCCAATACCCCGGGAACGTTTGATTCATTTCTTATAATCTCAGTGGATTGCTAGGGCCGGGATCTCGCGGGATGGGCCCGTAATCCCGCAGTAATCCCGCACTCATCCGCCCACCGGCCGCATCAACCTCCAAGCTCCTCGAATCCCTTTAATTCCATAAATTGATCTTGACTTTTTCCAAAACTTTCATTATTATCTGTAAAGAACTTTTGTTCCTCAGGTATAAGGGATATTGGGGTTGGAAGTAATCCTTCGTTTCCGATTTTAGTGATTCGTTGTGTTGCTGGATTAGCCCATAGACTTATAACATGGACTAATAAATAGCCTTTCATAGACAAATGTCAATGCTCTAGCAAGAGAGAAAAACAACCATAGGACCATCTATCTCTTTCTATTACATCATTGACGTTATCTATGTCTTAAAGGAATGAGATAGAATGGGCCTATGATTGTTTTTCTCTTTCCAGCTAGAATATGGTAATTTTAGACAGATAATGCTCTATCCATGTTCTGTGTCTATGGATTAGCCTTAATGAAACGCTTTCTAGACTCTAATAAGAAAGGAGATATAATGAGTAATGGCATAAACTAGGAATTAATTGAATCTTCCCCAAAAACCACCACAGTCACATTTCTCAGGCCGCGGAACTGTGTTAACGGGTTACCGTGCGTGACCCTGGAACGTAAAGGGTAATTGAAGTACCACGGTGGATTTTAGTCAGTATGACACAGACAGGGTTGGTGGAATTATTTGACGATTTTACAACATAAAAAAAATCGCATCTGTCAACCCAAATTGACGCACGGTTGGCTCAATGGCCGAGCGAGGGACTGCTACGGTGCTACGATGCGTGTCGCGGATTCGATTCTCGCGCGGTACAAATATTCTTATGATCTACAAATAGTTGTTCCTTGCTGTTTGTGTATGTGAGTTTAAATCTTTGAAAATGCACACGAAGAATTTTTAGTAGTATGTTTTTTTGTACAAAAAAATATCTATCTTACCCACAATAGGCTATTTGACAGTATCAATAAATTATAAATCTAATAAGTCCGTTATTTAGAGTTTTGAAAAATAACGGACACATATTTTTTTTTACGTAAAATCAATGAATATTTACCAAGATATAACACATCAAGACTCGAGAGTGGGGGCTCGTGACGTCAGAATTCAGTAAAAAATGTACTAAATTGTGACGTATTGGCAATTTTTAAAGCATCATATCTCCGTCAATTTTGGTTTGCGTAAAAAAAGAAAAAATACGGGTCAAATATTATTTGATAATCTAACTGACGGATTAATTAGAATTTTTTAGTCAATAGCCTATTCTCACCACGCCGACATTTTCATAACTTGTCACAATAAAAATTATTTGAAGTACAAAAAAAATCTTAATGCCCAAGTGTTTCCCCTTTATAGGCTCATAACACGAACCTTATAATAAGCTGTTCGTAATTACTGACGTCACAAAGTTGAGTACGTTCGTCACGTGGATATGAAAATAGAACAATCGATATTGGTATTTAAGTTGTTCTGACCAAGGACTCAATATTGAGATGATTGGATTACGGATATTATTTTTGAGAGGAGTGTGTGTGAGTCTTAACATAACGTCTAATTTATATAAGACTAGCTGTTGCCAGCGGTTTCACCCGCTACAACTCAAAAATCATCCCGTAGGAACATAAAATGGGGATAAAAATTATACTATGTGTTAATCCAGGTTATAAACTATCGATGTACCGAATTTCAACCAAATCCATTCAGTAGTTTTTGCGTGAAAGAGGAACAAACACACATCCATCCAAACAAACTTTCACATTTATAATATTAGTAGGATTAGCTTTTCCCAGCGGCTTCGCTCGCCCCCCCCCCCCCCTTATTGCCTATGTCATTCAGGACCAAAGCAGCTTTCAACTGGTGAAAGAATTTTTGAAATCGGACCAGTAGTTTTTGAGTTTATCCATTACAAACAAACAAAAATACAAATTTTTCCTCTTTATAATATTAGTGTAGATTAGTATAGATTTTATTTCCACATTTTAAACATCGCCTTGCTTTCATTAGATATCTTTCTACCTACAGGGTGTCATTTTGTCTACTCTTCCTTCGGCATAACATGTGTTTACGGTGTCATTCTAAACGTGCTGAAGTGGACTTTAAGGCCCGGCGGCGGCGCCCACTATCGGCATCGGCACGGCTGAGGATTTTAGGTGATAAAAATCATTATATATTAACTTCATGGCAATAAAGCAGAAATTGACGATGCAGTAACCTCAAGCATACCGAAGCGGTATTTTTGTTACTACGATCATTTATCATGGAAATTTCTACTTTATTGCCATGAAGTTAATGTCTATAATGCTTTTTATCACCTAAAATCCTCAGCCGTGCCGATGCCAAAAAGGATGAAGAAAAGGATAATTTATAAAAATGACGATACGGTTGGCGCAGTGGGTGAGCAATCGACTGCTGCGCAGCGTGTCGCGGGTTCGATCCCGGCACGGAACAAATATTTGTACGATCTGCAAGAGTTGTTCCGGGTCTGGGTGTTTGTGTATGTGAGTTTATATGTTTATAAACGCATCCACGATAAACGAAGAAATTCCTAGTGTGGGGCAACGTTTTAAATAAACAAAAACAATGCAATTGTTTTATTAGTTGTATGATAAAATAAAAACAGAAATAATGATTTACTACCATTGAAAACATTCAAAAAAATATCGATAATTGCAATACAGCCCCTTTTGGAAATATCTATTACATGTTAATTCTTGAAATATAATTATATTATCCGTCAAAGTTTAATAGGCAAACATATTCATACATAACTAATTAATTTAATCAAAAATCTATTTAGGGATCGCCCATTGAGTAGAATTTCAATTAGGACACAGAATCACGTTTCATTTGATCCCCTATATAAATCCTAATTATAGATTTAAACTCAATTTTGTTTGTCAAGAGAAAATATATTAAATCATTAAAGGAATACAGTTGAAATTCTAATGAATAGTGAATTAAATATTAGATCGTAGAAAATCTTTTTTCGTTAATTTTGATCCGCGCTCTAATTGTTAATAAACCTCGAATACCTAATAATTAGGTCGTATTATTATTCACGAATGATCTAATAAAGAGTTGATAAATAAACGTCGAAATTATAAGCTGACCCCGGAGTTTTTTCGCCATATTTTCTCAGAAAATTAGCGAATCTATATTATAGCTTTTTTTCTTAGAAATACTATGCAAAAGATGTTGTATATTTGATCGATAAAGAAAATGCATACATCGGCATAAGAGTACACACAATAAAATTATTTAAAAAAAAACTTAAAACTGCACAACATTAAAAATAAAGAAAATGAACATACTATTGTGTCTCACGGCCGCGCCAAGAAGAACTAGACCAAGGGTGATTATCCAGGTCGCGGGACTTATCTCATTACCGTGACCCCGGGACATAAAGGGCTATTGAAGGACACCGTGGATTTTAGTCAGTACAAGTCTGACAGTCCCTCCCGCCCTGCCCGGGGTGGGAGGACTCATTTGATGATTTTACCACGATAAAAAAAGAGTGATTATCCAACCATACAACCATAAAAGTCTCTGACCAGCTGATTTTCCCAATTAAGCCATTGACATTACATACAGTACCAATAAACACAACCAACATAGCATGAAAATTACAATCAAATATGGTTTTTTCCACAACACTATGTATATTATCGCTAGATGATGGCGTTAATGGCTCCACAACAGCATCCAAACGAATAAGTATAAAATGTAATCCCATTTGAGATGAAAACCTGAGCGAACTCTGATTTCACAGAAAAACTCTTAATGTTTGAATTTCACTCAGCCTCGTTATGTAGGGGACAAGATATAAGCGAAAAGCGGAAAACATTTGCTTCAGTCTAGCAGCTACAGTCAACAAAAGAGAAATGTATGCAAGCAGCAAGTTTCAAACTGTTTTCCAGTGTTGTGTTAGGTTTAAATGTATCTGAATACCAAACTCTGTGGCTGTATGAAGCATACAACCATGACATACATAAAACATACAGGAAAATCGTTTAAAACTTGCTGTCTGCGTACATTTCTATTTTGTTAACCATACATACCTAGGTATTCGGTCGAAGTAGAATGTTATATGGCTAAAAATCTGTATATTTTGTAAAAATTCGACACCTAATAATGAATGCCCAAGCTGCAACTCGCCGCTTAGCCTGGCGTTGAGAAATATATGTTTTAGATTTGATTTAGTACATGAAGACTGCTGATCAAAGGCTCCCTTAGTACATTATTTTCATAAGCCAATTCTGGTGAAGATTGCTCTTGAGATATTAAGAAACGCTTTAAAAGCGTATACAATTTATAAAGGCTCTAAAGTGTACGTCACCACCTTCCCGCCCCGTTTATACCTTGGACCATCTCCTCAAGGAGTTCAGATTGTAACACGAAGCGACGGATTAAGGATTAGCAAGATTTGACAAACAAACGCAAATACAAGACGTAATTCAAATCTTACACTTTTGCTTTAGATTTGCAGGAGGATCTCGGGGGCCAATGTGAATTATTAATAGGTTTATCAAGATAATAATAGAATTTTATCATAGTGCTAGCTCAGTTTGAATAAATTCGGTGGGCTTGCTGTCTATAATTTCACTCCCATGACAATCTATTCGTCGTTAATGAATTCTGGGTTCAAAAACTAAATCGATCAGTTAATATAGGGTTTCAAATCCGTTGGCAGCCTGGAGCTTTAGTTTTTTGACTGAGCGATTGAGTGTTGCTCAATCGCTGAACTGGTCGTCATCATATTGATAGGTGCTCAAACGGGAATACAATCATTGCTCTAAACATAGGTTTTTTTTTTGTTATCGTGGTAAAATCATTAATGAGTTCTCCCACCCTACTGTCAGATACGTACTGACTAAAATCTACGGCGATCCTTCAATGGTCTAAACATAGGTGGCCCAAAAAATCGTTGCTTAAACGGGAATACCTTGAGAAATGACTAGAGATACCAAAATGTTTAAAAAAAACTTTAAAAAAAAAAACTTTTTCAAAAAAGTAACCGACTTCAAAAACAACAACAAAACAAAAAAAAGGGTGAAATAACCTAATTAATAACTTTTTTCGGATGTCGGTGGCTTTATTTTTATTTTCATTGATTTTTATTAGCCACCGACTTCCGAAAGAAGTTATTAATTAGGTTATTTCACCCTTTTTTGTTTTGTTGTTGTTTTTGAAGTCGGTTACTTTTTTGAAAAAGTTTTTGTTTTACCCTTTTTAGTTTATTTATTCAATAGTCAACCCAAATTCTTGTAAAATACAAAATTTTCTTACATAATTATGCACTAATCTTGTAATCCGTCACAACATAAAAAAAATCCATATCTCTAAAACTACTGAACTGATTTTGATGAAACTTGCAGTGTACCCTAAGTTGAATAATAGGTACCTAGTACCTACAACAAAAAAATAATTACTTAAATCGAACTTGTAGTTCCGGAAATATGCGTGCACGAACATAAAAACATACATACATACATACACTTGTGAAATTTGGCACATTTGTTCAGACACTGATATAGACTAACATATATGAAAACTGGGCAGTTCTGATAATATTACATACATACGGGTCGATTTGATAACCTCCTTTTTTTGAAGTCGGTAAAAATAGGACTTGACCTTATAAAACACCCTCACTTAATGCCATAAACATTCCGCCATTTAACCAAGTGTTAAATCATGTTAAGTAACTCGTGCTTAACTAATCTAACTAATACTTCAAAGGTTACCAAACTAAAATAAACTTACACCCTCTGGTAATAACTATAATAACACAAGGTACATAAGTTACTGACTCTTAAATGTCAATTAAGTTCAATTAATTACCACGCAACCAACTAAATAGTGGAATAACTGTGCTACATATTAAAAAAACCGGCCAAGTGCGAGTTGGACTCGCCCATGAAGGGTTCCGTAGCAGCAAGCATAGATTTGAGATATAATTATATTGAGATTAGTAAGTAATATACACAAACAATAAAAATAACTTCGTTTTTCATAGTATTTGTATGAATGGCAAAGTTATATTTGCGGTTTTTGAAAATGTACTATATCTCAAAAACTGCTAACTGTATCTCATCCAAACCAATTTTCGTTGGTAGTTTTGGTTGAGGTCTACATTATATATTTTTTTTAGTTTTATCATTCTCTTATTTTAGAAGTTACGGGGGGGGGGGACACTTTTTACCACTTTGGAAGTGTCTCTCGCGCAAACTGTTCAGTTTAGAAAAAAATGATGTTAGTAACCTCAATATCATTTTTAAAGACCTATTCATAGATACCCCACACGTATGGGTTTGGTGAAAAGTTTTTTTTGAGTTTCAATTCTAAGTATGGGGGGCACCCCCAAAATTTGTTTTGTTTTAATTTTTGTGTGAAAATCCTAATGCGGTTCACATAATACATCTTTCTACCAAGTTTCAACAGGATAGCTCTTATACTTTCGACAAAAAGTGGCTGTGACATACACGGACAGACAGACATGACGAATCTATAAGGGTTCCGTTTTTGCCATTTGGCTACGGAACCCTAACAAGGTCTGTCTGTGCGTCTGTTCGCGGTAAACTCAAAAACTACGAAACAGATTTTTATGAAGTTTTCAGTAGGGATGCATCGATACGCCTTTTCACCGATACGATACCGATACTCTTAAAAAATATCGGCGATACCGATACCGATACGCTTATTGTGAATTAAAAAATTAAGATAAGTAAATAAATCACAAGTCAAATTATTTTTTATTTGAAATAAAAAGTAATGCCATAGGTTGATACAAGATAATTTTACATTTTATTAGTAATTAAAATATTTTTTTTTGTTTAAAAAACAAAGTAATCTTAAATTTTTCGGAGAAAGGTGTTTCGCAAGTCTGTTTGGCAAAGGTTTGCCCGGGCATAGTTCGTGCCTCGTTTGCAACGAAATAGAGGAGACAACACGCTCGTTTATACTACATTTTTTTATAAAAAATTATCGGTGAATCGGTCGTAAAAATATCGTCGATACCGATATATCGGCTAACCCGATGTATCGCCGATATATCGGTATCGGTATCGGATGCATCGCTAGTTTTCAGTAATGGAAAGACTGATTCATGATGAAGGTTTTGGCGTATTCTTTGTTAAGGTTTTGTGTTACAAAACGAAAATATAAAATTGTCGGAAAAACAGCCCAAAAAGTGTATTTCTATGTATTGTCTTTAAAAGTCAAAAATGTATATAATTATATATATATATTTTTAATACCTAATCAGAATTAATTATGTTGATAGACGAATAAAGAATCTATACTTTTTTCTTTTTTTTTTTTTGCGTGGTAAAATCATCAAATGAGTCCTCCTACCCGGGCAGGGCGGGAGGGACTGTCAGACTTGTACTGACTAAAATCCACAGTGTCCTTCAATAGCCCTTTATGTTCCGGGGTCACGGTAATGAGATAAGTCCCGCGATCCCAGCAGGCTTTGGCCCTCTAGAGGGGGGCCCGTCATTATGCTGATGCTGTTTGAGGCGCGCGTGGAACACAACGCGCCATCGACCCGGGCATGGTCCATGGTCGGGCAGCGAGTTGCCCTTTACTCGCCGCCCGCATGCCCGCGCCTACGGTGGCCGGAGATCGTCTTGCGACGTCAGTCGCCTTGGGCGTCCACCACCGCGGGAAAGAATCTATACTTGACGCTAAACAACAATAATTAAGTTAGAATAAGTAATAAAATTAGCAGAGGTGTTACAGCCAACTAAACTTTCATACAAAGGAAGCTTGTGTCCTAACGGTGGGAATAAAAGCAGTAGAAACTTTTCCTTATAAATCAAGGCCTTGATATTGTATTCATCATCATCATCAGCCTATAAATGTTCCCACTGCTGGGACACAGGCCTCCTCTCTGTGAGAGGGAGTGGGCCGTAATCTACCACGCGGGCCCAGTGCGGATTGGTAGATGTCGCATGTCTTCGAATTTTTGGTTCTAGGTCATGCCGGTTTCCTCACGATGTTTTCCTTCACCGTTTTGAGAGCAGTGGTGTTGAAATAAATTACACAAAGTAATGCGCCTGACGGGGTTCGAACCCACGACCTACATCTCGTAAGTCGAGGCCGATACCACTGGGCTACCACTGCTCTATTGCTCTATTGCTGCTCAATTGCTGATATTGTATTAAAATTATAAAAATAACAAACTTAATACGAATTAGAAAGCAATTGAAGCTATTTCTTGACGAATACATATTTGATACCTAACCATTTACTGTAGTAATTATACTTTACTGTTTGTTCTATTTTCATATACGGAAACGATTAAAATCTAATTGGAACACTGATATTAAGTTCCATATTTATATATAAGACGTAAAAAGGGAGGTCGCGGGACTATCTAAGCAGGTTACAGCGACTCTGGAACGTAAACGACTATTGAAGGAACACAGGATTTTAGTCAATGAGAGTCAGACAGTCCCTCCCACCCAGGGCGAGAGGACTCATTAGATGATCTTACATTAAATTAAAAAAAATGGCGTAAAAGGGAAAATGAAATAATTAAAGTATGTTTTCTGGTCATTTTTAAAAGAGTTGCCGTTAGCTTTTGCGAAAAATTACCTAAAAACTAGTTACAGTTACAGATCAGTCGGACTCCCACAAAAGGTGGGTGGCACCGAGCCCCTCAGCTAACTGGCCGTTAAGTAAACTGCCGTTAAGCAAACGAATCGGCACGAATTGTGCGCGCCAATAAAAACTTCATGTTGATTTATCGTTGACATTTAAAAAATTAAACGGTCCAGCATAAAAGTTTGTGATTTTATTTTAACGTTTTTATTTCATACGTAACGTTTTTATTGTTTTAAATAAACGGTTAAGGATCCGTTGTATGATCAGTAGTTAAACTGTAATACAAATTGATATAATATTTAACAAGGACTAACATTATTTGCCTTGAAGTTATTACCAGTTAAGATTGGAAACTGGAAACAGATGATAAATCAAAAACCTCAATCAGTACTGCCAATTATTGCCATACTAATAATAAATTAATGCGAAAGTTTTTTCTGTCTATTACTGCTTCACACTTAGTGACCGAATGAATTGGGATAGCCTGAATAGCGTATTCTTTCGACAAAATTGCAGAATGTAGAAATTTTCCGATCAACCTAAGCATGACGTAATGCAGAAAATTAGTATATTATACAACTAGTGAATAAAGGACGGTTTTAAAGCGAGGGCTAGAGATGAATCGCAAGCAAGCGAAAGATCCCCGACCAGTGAATCACGACCGTAGGAAGTGATTCATGATGATTGAATCACGAGCGTAGCAAGTGATCAATAGAGATAGAATTGGTCATCATGATACGCGTGCTGGTAACTTTGGGGATTTTAATCCCGATAGTTAGTTATTTAGTTATTTTTTGGACCAATAAGCGGGCAGACCAGGAGTAAAAACTAGTACAACCTTATACCGTCAACATATTCATAAATTCTTGATTATGTAGCTGATCATGTGTCAATATTATATTCAAATAAATAAACTCATTTCTGAAATAAATAAGAGTCTGAAAGGATGTGATGAAACCTCATTTGATCCGCTTTTTTACTTTCGACATATTTCTTAGAAAAACAGAGTTCTTCATCTTAATCCACATATGTACTTGGACTGTTTGAACACTGTTTCTTTATATAAATACATCAGCTAAGGAAATATTTATGTTAATAATTTCTTATATATCTATCCAACTTCGTCCTCTGAAAGTGTGTTTTTGTTATTCTTATAGTTACATTTATGTATTAGACTAAAAGATATTTTCTTAGTGTTTCTCAGAAAAAACTCGGTGTTCTGTTTTCCTAGTTTTTTGGTCAAAGCTTTACTTTGGTCTTAATACAATTCCGTCAATGTTTTTGCTAGACAAACGGGAGAAAATTTGAGAGATTTTTCTTCTAAGTTAAGGCTCTCTTGATTTTTGTATTTAAATAACCATTTTAATTGTTTATAGGAACGTCATCCTGAAATAAAAATCCTTCGTGTTAATCCAATTTACAACTAATGTCCACCTAACATCCAAATCCGTTCAGTACTTCGTGTGAAACAGTAACGAACGTCCATCCATCCATCTTTTGCATTTTATAATTATGTAGATAGTTAGATTAGATAATAATTAAACTACATCAATCCAGTAAGTAAGTAAAGTCTAAGTCTTTCGAAGGACATAATTTCGAACAAGCAATTCTTCAAGAACGGCTTATTACCTGAATTTGATGAAAAAAAATAATTCCTCGTAAACATTAAAGGCACTTTTTTAAATTTTCCATACAAAAAACGCATTAAATACTTCAAGTACGATGTAAATAAAATACAGATGATAAGGCCTCCCTTGGCGTGATAACCCACATTTCCTCATAACGAACTCAAATTAAACGGTCGAATAAACATTTGTTTGTTTCTACTCAGTTAGCAATTCACTTCAGCAACATTCGCACACAACAAATTTCAGTTACAGTGAAATCATTTCCTTTGTCTGCCAGCGTTATAGTCCCGGAGCCAGCGGTAAATTTAGTAACGTTGTAGTTGAAAACTTTTTTGTTGCTTGCCAGTGTTTTCTTCGTTTTAATTTGAATTAATAAATTCTTTCCGTCGTACCACAAAAACTTTTAAACGTCTGTTGAACACTTGTCTAAAAATATGTCAAATTATGACGTTGAAATAAGGTCCGTTTTGCAGTCACACTTTTTTTAGACAAGTGTTCAACAGATGTTTAAGTTTTTGTAGTAAGGCCGTTAATGTTTTATTGGGATTTATTGACATGAAATACGAAGGTTCGAAAAAGATCTTTTGCAAAACATTACCTCAGCTTATAATGGTTTGATGAGTTACTTTTTATGCAAGTTTTTAAATTGCCACAGTCACTATTAACACTAACATTAGAAAATAAAGCGGATTTACCATGATAATTTAAGATTTTTGATGTACTGGCACAATTGCAAGATGCATTTTTATTCATGAACATGGTAAATTTATGTAATGATAGTTTTTTTTCTGTGACAAAACTCAACATAATTATTTTTGTATTAATAGTAATTGAAATAGAATTTAAACAAACAAATCGTTACGTTTGAACAGAAGACACAACTATTATCGGTATGTCAGTAGACACTTCTGTCCAGACAGAAAAACATAAATTGCTTTATACATATGTTTCATCAAAATTGAATCTCATTTCCTTGTTGATTACAAGCTACTCATCTTCAATACTTCCAAAATTGTGAAACACCACAACACCAACATTTCGTGCTAGCTCCTGACCTACAAGTTACAAAAGACTTACTGCGCACACCAATTACAGAGCAGCAAATATTAGCCGAGCCTGTGTGCTACTCAAATCAACTGTTCACAATGAGGAACTGCTTAGCTGTGGTGTTCCTGACTGTTTTCCTGCGGTTTCATAGGCATATCTGCTGCCTGTGGCTTTGCTCGCGTGTATTATCCCATTGGAACGAGAACTTATCAACGGAAATGTAACAAATTCCAATTCCATATAATATGAAATACACAGCAACACCACATAAAGAAAACCACCGTCAAAGTCTTCAAACAAGTAATAAATGACTCGTCCCACATCATAGTGACGTCACCACGTTCACGTAGTGTACCCGCCACAAGTATTCGGCTCGAAGGACCAATAACTTCAATCGAATATTAATTTTGGAGCAAGTCAAGGGCCCCCACAATATGGAAACAAAGGGGCCCATTCATCGCCCTTTGTCCCAACCACTTTGAGGACCCCAAAGTAAACCTTTTTGAAGATTTCTTTTTGCTTTGACAGGGAGTTTCCTAGTTGCCACATTTTACTTTAGTAGTGATTGTGGTTTGGTGTTTTAGTTTTGCTACTTTTTTGAGTGTATAGTAGTTTTAGTAATGAAAGGAACACTACATTTATATATATTCTCTACATTTCTAAAAGTAGTAAAGTTCATACTGAAAATCATACAGGTCTGAAAGGTTCTGAAAGCTTAGTCGAAGGTTTATTTTGAATCCTTCTGAAACACGACATTTTATTGTTGTATTAAAATATATATTTGGCTAAAACTTAGCTCGTCGTATTTGAAAACACATCGTCTGAGCAATCTACATATAGGCAAAGCTTAAACAGCAAAAATAGCCAGAAAGCCAAGAAATAGTCCTCCAAACAAAATTATCAACGAAATGACGACCTTCCACTTATCGTAACCTCGAACCACCACTCAAATTACGAAGGTAAATAAACCATAAGTACATTATATGTCCCTGTCATACCTAAATCAGGTACTTCAAATATTTGGACGACGAATAATTTAGTACTTGTCTCTCCTATATACTGTAATGTTAGCTGATAAGGTCTAGGAGGACATAATGTGACAGTACACTTGACAGTTTTATAGATTACCCCAAAATAATGTAATGCCCTAAGGATTAGGCAGGCAATCTTATAGTACGCCTAAATTTTGCCCACCATGTATGAGTCATGTGTAATGGGGAGGGAGCTATTTGCCACTAATTGGGTAACTCAAATCCAACTTCCATGCTCCTTCTATTAGTTCCTAATAGAGAACATTGGTAGGCCCAAGGATTTATACTCAGTTTATGAGTAACAGACTCAAAAAGTAGTTTGGTTTGTAAGACAGAACCTTCATAATGAAATAGAAGGTGTCGTTGTTTTGGACAACTTAGTTACGTTTCATAATTTTTGTTTAAATACCAAGATTTCTAGATATTGGAGTATTTATCATAGGCTTAAAAGTCAATACATGAAATATTTATTATAAAAAAAATAAAAATATATATTTATATATATTTTTCAAAATATTAATGTAGGTGCCCTGTTGAACACTCTTAATTAAAAACCTGAAAGATCGGAACCGTACAATGCCAAAAACAAATTGATTAAAAGTAATCACTTTCTCAACTCAATTATCGACTACATCCAATATTGAAATTCCATCCCCGATGACCTAAATAATAAAACAAATTCTGTTGAAGCAAAATAAACAAACTATGAAGTATAAAACAGTAAAATTCGCGTTGAACAAAAACACGGATCATTTTGTTGGTAGCAAAAAGTAAACAGTTTGTAGAAAGTTTGGAACAGAGGTGGACCTAGGGTGGTGCCCTGTATAACTATGGCAAAACACACTATCAAAATGCAAAACAAATTATGCGTTTCTTCGTTTGGGAAGAAACTGGTATCAGGGCTAACAGTTTCTTGTTTTAAATATTAATGCTTATCCGTCAATCGTTATAATCGATGCTATATTTTCTTGAGTGAAGTAGATCGGGTTTATCGATTTCTTTATATAGGTTGACAATTGTAACATTTCGAGAGCAGTACTTGATATGATCTAACCTCGAAAGTTATCTAAACTAACATAATGAATAGAGCATCGAAAAACTCATCCTCAACGCTGTCAGCTGGTAATGTGCCCAAGAGACTGGCGGCGTTGCCTCTTTGTATGGCTATACTTAGCCTCTGACCAAGGTAAAAGCCAGCTCTTGGGTCACGGGAAGCGTCAACAAGTCTTTTCGAAATGTCTCTGAAGAGGCTGTGAGCTCTCGGACCCCATGGCCCTATAGTTTCAACCCCAAACGGCTCAAAAATATAGTTACTACTTAGGTTACTATATTTACGCCGCTTGAGGTTTTCAGCAACCGCAGCGGCAGCGCCAGCAGAGCACGATGAACTTGGAAGGTGGGATGGCGCAAGAGTATCGACACAGGTTGCGTCCCACACTAGAGGCCTACCCATCTTCCAAGGAAACAAAGACATACCGTCCGGTCTTTTGCCATCGTCGCGTGCCAAGCCGTTGGGTTCTAAAACAACTGGTTTTATGTCATAGTTTTTTATTTCGTAAATATTTAGGTTTAATTAATGTATTGCAAGTAAGAATTCTTTGAATTAAAATAAACCAACATAATTAATAGTAAATATTTAATTTCTTGGTTGCTTATTTTGTTTTGTCCACTCACAATATTCTGAACGAACCTGTTTTTTAATTAAAAAAAAATACAGATACGACCTAACGACTAATCTATTCCGCAACAATCTGTCCATCGTGTCCAATCTGAATCCCCTACTAAGATAAACTTATCAGGGATCTAACTGAGCCTAGTTGGAAACACAACGCTGTTTTGCACGTTGACAAGCAACGTGTACCTGACAGTCGTTTAATTGCAATGATAACGGATTTGCTTTATCTGCCGTCTGCGAGATAACCTTTGTACTAAATGATGATGAAAATGAATTCTGGGATGATTCGAGTCAAGAGACATTAGTTACGACATTTAAGGAGATTAAGCTACTTTATGTTTCAAGAGACCTTTTGTAAGTGGTAAGCGATTGCCGTTGGCATAAGCAGAAGTCTAATATGAATATAAAGATAATCAAATTGATGACTTATTTACATTTAGTTACAAGTACTACATAATTTACTTATACATATATAATAACTAGCTGTTGCCAGCGGTTTCACCCGCTACAACTCAAAAATCATCCCGTAGGAACATACAATAGGGATAAAAACTATCCTATGTGTTAATCCAGGTTATAAACTATCTATGTACCGAATTTCAACCAAATCCATTCAGTAGTTTTTGCGTGAAAGAGGAACAAACATACATCCATCCAAACAAACTTTCACGTTTATAATATTAGTAGGATATCCTATCTTAATTACCAACTAAATATTAAAAAAAAAATAGGATTAAATTGATTAATTTATTAACTGTGAATTCATTGAATATTTTATCAGATACATCTAATAAAACAAAATTACTAACTGTTCTTATTGGAAAATTCAACCAATTACTACATTACTCTCGCAGTTTAAATAAAATATACCAAATACAGAATTTATTCCTTTACTGTACCACAAACAAACAACAATATTTGAGTTTATTTCAAACAAACATTTCTTTTTCTACCAGCCCTGTGTCCACTTCATATGTCCATGTAGCGGTCGTTTTTCGAGCAATATCCGGAGAATAACGTCTAAGGGGTGCTACTAACAGGCGGATAGCCCACTCGTAACGACACGGAAACGGAAAGAGAACCTTAATCCTTTATTGTTAGTGCTTTCTGTCTTGAGTTTGATATACAGTCCATGTGTGTCCATATAAATAAAGAGTGATGCACCATACAAATTGGCGTCCCTATATCTATAAAAGCGATATTTTAGACTTTTGGATGGATTTTTGTTGATGTCTTAACGTTTGATTGGTAGCAACTAGGCTGCCAAAGGTGATGATGAAGTTCGTTAACATGAATTAGGTTAAAAATAAGATACTATCCATGCACTAATTGAAGAAAAAAAAAAAGAGCTTTTAATGACATTTCTCAGTATTGTTACTTTTAATTTTCACCAAAACACATTAGCATACCTGACAGACTTTCGTGATTTAGATTTAAAAACTTTCCATACTTCTTTTTCATCTCCGGGTTCTCAAAACTTTTCGTTTCACGTTAATCAATTCGAATGACAATTACATTTTCTGAGATAAATTAAAAGGAAAACAACTTTCGTCATCTCTAGAAATAAGCATTGATAAAAAGAATGTTGAAGTTTAAATAAATGTCCGGTATTTTTGCCGAAATGAAAAGATGCCCAGGGTCTGTTTGTCCGAAGTTTAAATTTTAACAGGGAGACCTTCTAGTAGGTGCGTGGGAACATACAACTGTTCAAATTACTCTGGTTACCAAGCTTGGGGAAAATATCCGGGTCAGGCTTTCGTTGGGTGAAAAATACCTTTCAAACTGTATTGTTATGTTCGAAGTAATCTGAAAATGACACGCCTGTAAGCGTTGTTATTACGCCATTTTGTTTGGTCGTCGGTTAATAGAAAAATGGGGTAGTTTGTTGTGTTAAGGGGAGCAGTATTGTTGTGGTTTCTACTAAATATGTTTTTCATCAGACGCATCACCTTGTATATTTATTTATACTTATACGAGTATTTTATATTTATGTAAATATTGACATTCCACTATTTAAAACTTTTAATACGTTTTTCACTCAGAACTCGCGAATTTACTAATATGAAACTTACTAGCAATAGCTTTAAGTGTGTAATATGGCAACGCATAGGTACACGCGTAATATAAGTGACACTTATCAAAAATCTATCTTGATGTATGTATGTATAATAAACACTGGCCCTAAGATCCAACCCTGCGGGACACCATCAACATCTTTAAGTGTTCTATAGATGTTGTATTAATTTAAGCAAATACTAAAAAGAATAATGTTTTCTAACCATACGACACGGGTCTACAAATCGTACAACATTCAACAATACATAAATAACTACAAAACAATAACACTACACTATAAAATGCTTCTGAAGGGGTACTAGACTCACTTTCAAATAGCCGTCAACGTGTTAACTTAGTTGTTTTACGTATTTGATTTCGTTTTCCATTACTTTATTATACGTGCCTATTTTATTTCAACACAACTTAGATGCATAGGCCTTAGGATTGACTTAGATCACTACTTTACCACACAAGGCTGTTTCAACTTTATGTTTCACTGGACACTAGCTTCTTTTTAGTATACTCCTGACCACACACCGTACAAATGCCCGCAGTTACCTCAACTCTTGGCTTCCAACATCTTCGGCCTTCGGTGATCGGTCTTTTGACAGTCTCGTCTTTCGGGGCGGCACACACAACCCTAGTCACGTCTACCTGATTTCTTGAGTACTCTCAAGGGAGTGGACTCCGTTGAGGGTATTCGTAGTGCGGTGGGTGAGCGAGCAGAGGTGGTGGTGGTAGTGTTTGTTGGTAACGTGGTTGTGGGGCAGCGGCGGCGTGGGGCGAATGCCCGCCGGCTGTTCGGGCGCTGTTCGAAGCACCCCGAAGGCCGACTGCGCGCGCGCCGGCGCTCACACGCTACGCTGCTCCTGACGGTACCATCCTGCTGCTCACCGAGAACGGCACGCGGCTGATGACCCGTGCCGCCGCCGCCAGCTTCCTGCGCGCCGCCCTCCTCTCCCCGCGCCCCCCTCGGCCCCGCCACGGTGAGCCGCCGCCGCACCCTCTCTTCATCTTCTCTCTTTCTATGTGTCTGTCGGATTCCGTCGCCTCTCGCACTGCACGCTTCGCACTACGCTTCGTAAGGTAGGAGCGTGGCTATACGTGCCAACCGTCACATCTACCAAAAGAAAATAGCTGCCGATACACTCACTCTAGCAAAGATTTTAAACTTTTAAATTATATTTCTAGCAGTTTTATAAAATTTTACACGGAACCTCACAACTTAGAAAGAATCAAATGAACATCTCAGCTTTCTATTTAAAAAGACACGGCTTTAACAATTTGAAACTCTAGATTTTTTCTGAAAATTTAAACTTAGTGAAGGCTGACCCAATTTTAATAATAAGGTTTTGAATAGAATTTCAATTAGCTACATAGTGACTGCGGAGTTAGCTTAAGTCTCCTTAACGATTTTACTATATATTTAATGAACATCCGCTCCTACTTTATGCCTGCATGCTTTTTAGATTGTTGCTCTCCTTTTCCTTTTAACACCATTATAGACTTTCTTTCGTGAGATTATATTGAGCGTAATGAAAGTCTATTTGGGTGTCTCTTGAAATGGGCATGTTTGCATGTTTTCTTTCTGCATCTCCTATTTTTCTACGATCTCTATGGTTACTGCGCGGCATAGACTGGCTTTGATAAATAGTTCGAGCGGGACTGCCAACCGGGGAGGCTTTGCTAATCTCATTCCTTTACCGGGACATTTTCTAAATCGTTAAAATTTTAATTTTGCCCGTTTAATGTCGTAACGTTTGCGAATATAGTTGTTTATTGTATTGGATTGTCATTTTTATATTTACCGTCAGTAGGGTCAGTTTTTTCTTAAATATCGATGTCCGTCGATCGACCGGCGCGATCGCCTCTGATCTTCTGATTTCGGAGTCCCGTCGCGCTATGGCTCGATCGTCGAGCTTGCCACAGCTAAGCGATTCGATGGATGACATTCCAGTAAAGCTGATGTCGGACGGAAGGATCGCGAATCGAAACGGGACTGGAGTGACTTCGTGGATCGGCGGTATGTCAATAACACATGATGGGAACCTGATTGCTCCGGACAAAATTGTGACACACATCCACCGTTATGCGAGCCCGCACTACAACCCGCACGGGCACCATTATCACCGCTGGAACCATGAGCCCGGGGGAAGCGAGGACCCACTGTACGCGACCAAGACTGTCTACGGACCAGGATACATTGATGAAAACCGTACGTATTGCGTTGGTATTCTCAATGCGTTGACCAATCTTTTTTTTATTTACGATAACATAAACTTACTATTTGATGTTTAGTTTTTTTAGAAATAATCCAAAGACGTTACAAGAGGCACCAAAAGATAAGTCAACGTAACCAAAGCTTTAGGTGAAACAAATAAAAAAAAGAAACACATATTTCTAACAGACAGTACAACTAACCATAGATATCGTAAGTCACATCACTTCGAGCTTCAAAACTGTACAATACTAGACGGTTTTAGGAAACCATCGAGACATGGGTGATCTGATTCATTTCTATAGCACCTACATGTTACTATTCTGAGTGCTCTCTTATCCCTTTATTATTTTCGTCCCCAGTAATTTGAGCACTTTAGTTTAGATCCTCCACAATTTTATAGTAAACGATAGATTATCCAACAAGACACAAAGTAAAGCTTTGCGTAGAGATAATGAATAGAAGGGAAATAGAGCTTTAGAGCCCTCGTGTGCTTTCCTATCCTGATCCGAAAAATTGTAGAGAATTTAGTTTGTAAAGGAGCGGTTTAGCGAAGACGCTTAGATATCAGATCTCCGCGAAGCTTTGCAAATTGCGCTCAAGATTCATCTACCACAGACGGTACCCTGTCCCCAACTGTCGGGCGTAGCACGGAAATATTAGGAAATAACTGTTATTTATATATTATAGACGTATACACGGTGATCCACTTTGCATGTACCCATTAAATATTCTATTCATATTTAACTTTAAACCGGCACAGATACCTCATGGAGTTTTTGCCTCACGACGAGTTCCGTAATTTGAAAGCATGTCCGATTTATTGAGATTATCGCTTGTATTTAACGTACATTTTTCATACAGATTATCGATTTCATTGGCAACTCATCGTGTTTTATTCACGACACGTATTTTTTCTGTCGATCTCTCACACATATTCCATATTATTATTACTATGAATTTGTATCCACAAAGTGTAAATTATATTTATATAAGCATGAGCATATTATTACACTCCGATATAAAATTTATGTTATTTTCAGTTATATTAACATTTTATTCATTTGTTTATTTTTTACTATCTATTTATTTATTTATTTAACACTGAATATTTTGTTTTAATGAACTGCGTATTTGAAGCACTGTTTACTTTAACGTTAATAATTTTAGGTACAACAATTTGATATAGTTAATTACGTGGTTTTGGTGAAGCAAAAACTAATTCTATGGAATTTGAATAATCTGATGTATTAATAATATAATTAGAAGTACAAACTATAATAACAGGAATAACTAAATTCGGCTTATAACACAAACTAATAACGATGATAATGAATGATATGTTTCTAAAATTGATTGGCATTTACAAAACGTAAACGTTCATCAAAAAGCATAAACTTTCCAAATTAACCCGAAATCCTATTTAAATAAAGTTCTAAAACCCTAAACAATTTTGTTTTCAGTCTCTTTGGAAGCAAAAGTTGATTCGCGAAGTAATTACTCAGGTTTCAGGAACGATTGGCACATTTTACGAGAAGGGGATATCGATGGCCTAGTTTAAGATGTCTTTACTTTTCAATCTAACTCTATAACAATTTCAGAATGACTACCTTCTATATCTACGTTATACAATAAATCTTCATCAACCAACTCCTTATCTACGGCATATGCTAGAACTTCACCAGGATCTTGCACTTCCAAATCATGTTTAACAACACCAACATTACCAACATATCTGACACCACATACCAACTAACACATGACAACAACCAACAGAGAGGATTGGCAAAGAGAACGGTAAATCAGGTGATGAGAAGGTGGCCCTGCAGTCGACGTGTCACGTAGCCCTGGACGCTTGCATCAAGGACAGCGAGTGTGTGACGTCACTTACTCCGGTGCTGCAGAAGTGTCATACCAGCGACTGTGACAGGGAAGGCTGCATGGCTGCGCTCAGGGGGTTCTATAGGAAGACTGGTGTGCATTGGAATACGGAGATCGCTTTCTGTCTTTGCAAGTGAGTTGTGTTTGAATTTTGCACTTAAAGTTTCATTAGCATTATCATGTACCTACATGTTCAAGTGATTTTTGTTTTCAGAAATAAGCGTAAATGTGATGTTACGTTTATAATTTATAGAAGTTCACTTCAAATGATTTCACTTTCTCTCTTTGTGTCCTTAATCTCAGTTTTAATGTGTTTTCTCTTCGACTATATTCTTGTCCATCTCATAATCTTTATTTGGGCTTGAACTGTTCTACGAAGTGGCGTTCGTAAAATCAAATCCAGTATTATCAATTTCACCATCATCATCTTCTATTTTCCTCACTTTTATCTTCTTCGTTCATTCAACCTCTTCACAATTATTTTAGCTATCTGAATCACCTTTGTTGAGTTTGGTTCTGTTAAACATATTTCTGGTATGGCCAAAAGACTATGGTTCCACGCGTTCTTCATCAAGGTGTTTAATCATTAAGATATCATTACTAATATAACCTTTCTTACCAGGAAAACCGACAACCGTGAGGACTCATGCATGAACGCTCAGGAGCGTCTCCATCCGTCCTGTGCTCAACGTCCAGCTGTTGGATCTCCTCTGCCCGCCTGCCATACTCTTGCGCACGCCTGCAGGGAGGAACCGGAATGCAGGTTCGTATTTTACAACAAAGAGATTTAAAATACTATAGAATTAATATAGAAAAACGTGATGCTTCAAAGAGTCTATAAAGCAAAACAACATAATTGCCAATTTTAAACTGAACTGCCGCTGTAGTTCAGTGCACAGAAAACTGCAATGGTGCTATATCATTGCTATACGCGGTTTCTAATTGATAAATAAACCAATTCAAGAAAGCAACCAGTTTTACACTCCACAGTTTGCATAAGCAAACTGTGGAGTGTAAAACTGGTTGCTTTCTTGAATTAAAAATATAATTCTATAAATATATTTCTTGAAAGATATAATTGAATTTGTCTCGGATGCTCTTTTGTCCAAACTATATTCGATCATCTATGATGGATGGATGGATGGATATAAATCCATCCATCCATCCATCTGAGATGATCGAATATAGTTTGGACAAAAGAGCATCCGAGACAAATTCAATTATATCTTAGCCTCTCCATTTTGTTCCCGTTTCTATTCGAAGCTAATGCACTTTAGGCGGGTTCAGAAATAGATTCCGTTATGTTTGCTATTTTTTACTACCAGAGGGTCTATAACGGATACTTTACAATGTTCCAAATGATTCTCTTCGTAAATGAATAGCGAATGACGTTGCTGGAAATGCACGAAGTGAATCATTAGAAATATTGCTTAAAGTGGCCGTTTTAGAACCTCTTTAACTTGTATGGTGCAAGAGTTATGGTTCGGTCTTGAATATAAATAGGTATGCAACATTTATTTAGATTAGATCGATTTTTTGTAGTTAGTAAAATCATCAAATCAGTCCTTCCACCCTGTGTGGATATCCACGTGTTTGTTCCTTCAATTGCCCTTTACTTTCCAGGATCACGGTTACTTTTAGACAGTACCGCGACCTTTAAATCCACCCTGCATTTTTAAACACATACAGGGTGTCCAGTAATGAATGGATAACCTTGGAATGGGTCATAGTAGAACTAAAGGCGATTCAGAAAAAAATACGAAAAAAAAATCAATACCTAGTATTTCCTAAGATATGTCACTTTTAAAAATATTGATAATTTTTGGTACCCTACTTTACATTCTTACACACCACGACCACAAATTGATGAATTCCATCATTTTTTTACTGTTAAAATAATCTACATTAACTGAGCTGATAGATGAGCAGTAAATAGTAACACTGTTAATACACGGCTTCTCAAAAAATTAACTCGAATTAGTGCTTTAGTGAAAAAAATTAGAAAAAATTTCGTTATGACAAAGTTTAAGCAGCCATAGCATGAAAAAAACGTATGGCAACACACGTGACCAATAATTTTTAAATAATGTGTACTTAATGCAGATTTTGAAATGGTATTACTTATCATTGTACCTAATGTAAATAATGAATTATTGCTAATTGTGTTTGAAAGGAGAGAAAATTGCTGCTGAGAAAAGTTTGAAATATTCAGGTATTCCAGGTAAACCCCACACATTTTAAGAATTTCACCGAAGTAAAAAAAAGTCTCATCTTCTAGACGCTTAGAATGACACCTATTTCAAATCTGTTGGATACCTTCACCTAGGTTGATTAGCAAATTTCTCTCCTTTCAAACACAAATAGCAATTATTCATTATCTTCAATAGGTACAATGACGAAAAAAACGTATGGCAACCCAAGTGACCAATAATTTTTAAATGATATGCACTTAATGCAGATTTCAAAATGGTATTATTCATCACTGTACCTATTGAAAATAATGAGTAATTGCTATTTGTGTTTGAAAGGAGAGAAATTGGCTTACCTAACCTAACCTGAGTGAAGGTGGGTGAAGGTATCCAACAGATTTGAAATAGGTGTCATTCGAAGCGTCTAGAAGATGAGACTTTTTTTTTCTTCGGTGAAATTCTTAAAATGTGTGGGGTTTACCTGGAATACCTGAATATTTCAAACTTTTCTCAGCAGCAATTTTCTCTCCTTTCAAACTCAATTAGCAATAATTCATTATTTACATTAGGTACAATGATAAGTAATACCTTTTTGAAATTTGCATTAAATGCATATTATTTTAAAATTATTGGTCACCTGTGTTGCCATACGTTTTTTTCATGCTATGGTTGCTTAAACTTTGTCTCAATGAAAATTTTTCTCAATTTTTTCACTAAAGTACTAATTCGAGTTCATTTTTTAAAAAGCTGTTTAGTAGCAGTGTTACTATTTACTGCTCGTCTGTTAGCTCAGTTAATTTAGATTATTTTGTCAATAAAAAAATGATGGAATTCATAAATTTGTGGCCGTGGTGTGCAAGAATGTAAAGTAGGGTACCAAAAATTTTCAATATTCTTAAAAGTGACATATCTTAGAAAATACTCGGTATTGATTTTTTTTTGTATTTTTTTCTGAATCGCCTTTAGTTCTACTATGACCCATTCCTAGGTTATCCATTCATTACTGGACACCCTGTATATAAATTTGATTTCAAACTGCAATGCATGATTAAACAGTGAACTTCCAAATACCATTATAAACTTTCTCTTTGGCAATATAAGTGAGGGTTTTCCGCTTGAAATCGAAAGTCCCGTAAATTATAATCAACCCTGGGAAGAGGGTCGATCGATAAGGACACTGTTTACTGATGGTTAAAACTGATGCCGAGCCCTGTCAGGTAGAGTGGCGTAAGGGAAGGGAAAGTGAAAACATTCCCAGGTAAATTTAGTAAAATTTAGTTTCATTATTATGTACTTGCGTCGAAATATTTATCTTTTTGCGATGAATTCGAGTTTGGAATATCTTTTTACGATGATATATTTTACTATATCCGGGATAATTGGTTTTTACACGTCATAAATTGCTCACAATAAGTGAAGAGAGAGCGTAGCGAGCTCAAGATTTGAAGCACCCTGATTCAGACAAGTTATGTTAAAAGAAAACTCAAAGAGTTTGGACCCCAAGTTATCGAATTTAAATTTAAAGGAAAAACATTCTTTTGAATTTCAAATTGTTTTTCTTCCAAACGATTACATTAGTCGTTATCTTAGTAGTAACCCCAATGCAGAAGATCTCATACAATCCATATTAACATTAGAACATCTTCCCCCATCAATGGTTTCATCAATCACAGCTACAAGGGAGCAGGCAGGCAGTCGGATGTCCCAATCAGTACAACACCGCAAATGGAATGAGTACGAGCGGCCTAATTCAGAAACTGACTAGACTTAGGGCGTTTGTACACTACACGGAATTTTACTGTCCGGCAGTCCGATTTCTAACGGTCCGAGATGTGGCGTGCTTTAACGCCATATCTCTTGTATTGTATCGCTGATAAAATTGAGCATTCACTTGTAATGAGCATTCTTACGAATGTTACAGTACAGAAAAAAATAAACGAGATCGTTTTAGCGAGCATTCTATCGAGCGTTCTAGCGAGTATTCTTGTGAAAGACCTCCACTTCCAAGCCTAAGACGAAACAGATTAGTTAGCCGACATTTTCTATATTTCTCTTTTCAAAATCATAAGTATAAAATGCAACACACATCCGTCAAGCCTAATTATCTTCGTAAAGTATTTTTTTGACGAGCATCAACTAGAGCATTCGCTAGAAAGATCATGAAAATGTTCGTAGCGATGTTTGGCTGTACTCTATTCATGTTTGGCTCTGTTCATTATTCAGTTCGACAAAATAGATGGAAGCTCGATGTTCTGTTACACGTGAATGCTCAAATCTATCAGCACATTTAAGTTACAAGCAAAATCAGCCTAAAATTCGCCTTTATTCATTTATTTTAATTACACTAATATTACTATTTCAATATTATGCCATTAAATATACTATAATTTTAATTATACCCACAAATACACCGATTACAGTAATTAAATAAGTGCTTAATCACACAAATGTAACATTATCCGATTATTACGTAATTACTAATTATTAACTACACTTATCCATGAATTATTACTACAAATAATGATAACATTAGGCGTAATAAGATGAAGAACTTTCATGTCCTAATTTCTAGAAAGTATTTTCCCATAAGCAAGATAATAGATCTAAACAGTCGGTAGAAAACATTTAAGTTTTAAAAAAAATATCATATACCTAGGTATTGGCCTCCAACATCTCTGCAACCATGTACTGAAAGTATAATAAAAGTGATCACAATGACGGAATGAATTAGTGAGATCGGCATTGATAAACGTCCTTTCACACCTGCTATTTTAAAGGCGTCTTTACATGACGATTTTTTTGTGGGTAGTCTTATCGAATGAGTCCTCCCGCCGCGGGTGGAGCAGAAGCACTGTGTGCGATTCGGGCCCGATCCTTGTCGGACGACGAGCTACCCATTACTCGCCTCCCGCAAGCCCAAAGGTGGCCGATAATTGCCACGCGCATACGACCATATACCACGCAATTTCAAGAAAAGTTATACATATGGTACATAATAATTGAAATAGTTTCTTTAGTCTACTAGCAAATTCACGAAAAATACCTTTCAAAACAAATGGCTTTGGACCTGAAAACTGAAATCCCTGTTGAAAACACGGTCGATATACCCATTCCTTTCAGGACCAAAATATCGCAGTACACAGCTGGTGTGTACGCTATTTTTGAGATACGGATTCTCGGATATCATAGCGCTTGATAACGATCGGGGCATCCTGATTTTGAAAAAAACGGGGAGTGTATTTCCAGATGCGGAACAGATTACATTTGTGTTTTTCTGACTCGTATAATATCATAATTATGTTAATTGCTAAAACTGTTACGTTATCATCATCAGCCTATATAATGTTACTACTACTGCTGGGACACAGGCCTCCTCTCTGTGAGAGGGAGTGGGCCATAATCCACCACGTGGGCCCAGTGGGGGTTGGTAGATGTCACATGTCTTCGAATTTTGGTTCTAGGACATGCAGGTTTCCTCACGATGTTTTCCTTCACCGTTTTGAGAGCAGTGGTGATGAAATAAATTACACAAAGTAATGCGCCTGGCGGGGTTTGAACCCATGACCTACAACTCGTAAGTCGGGACCGATACCACTGGGCCACCACTGGGCCAAACTGTTATGTACTTTTTTGTTATTACTAGTGTTTTGTTAGCAAATTAAGTTAGATATAAATTGCTTATTAGCCTTTATAGGCTAGATTGTAATACAATAAACAACTTGAAAAAAAAAGAAACTAGTGTTTGATGTGTTGCGTGGCAATTTTGACGTTGTTGATAAGATATGGAGTAGGGCACACCGTCTGCGAGGGTTATTTTTTTTTGTGACCGTTTAAAAATGTACCTAACTGATCCGGATAAAATCATCAGGAGACGTCGTAAAAATCATCGACACGACGACAGAAATCATCTCAAACCAGCCTCTAACAACTAAACTATTTTTCCCAGAATCCGCCTCGAGAACTACGAGCAATGGTGCGCGGTGGACGCCGTGACCCAGGGTTGTGCCGGCTCTCCTGCCGCCTGCAGGGCTGCAGTAGTAGCAGTACTCGGCACTCAGCTGCGAGCAGCCTGCGCCTGCAGAGGCACTGACTTCGCGCAGCTATATGACTGCCTCGGCTGGCAGCGACTGCTGTGGCTCAATCCTTGCGTTGGTGAGCTAACTCATCTAAACCAAAATCATCATCATAATCTCCCTAGCCTTTTCCTAATGAGGTTGGCTTCCAGTCGAACCAGTTGCAGCTGAATATCAGTATTTTACATGCAGCGACTGCCTATCGGACCTCCACAACCCAGTAACTGGGTAATACTGTTCCTTGCGTTGGTGAGCTAACTCATCTAAACCAAAATCATCATCACAATCTCCCTAGCCTTTTCCTAATGAGGTTGGCTTCCAGTCGAACCAGTTGCAGCTGAATATCAGTATTTTACATGCAGCGACTGCCTATCGGACCTCCACAACCCAGTAACTGGGTAATACTGTAAGACAGCTTGTCAGACTTTTAGAGCTTCTGACTAACAGTAACGATTCAAAGATCTACAAATGACAGCCGGGACCAACTGCTTTACGTGCTTTCGGAGGCCTGGTTTAGTTGGTATACTTGGTATAGGCTTCGTAAAGCACGCATGCCCCTTGACGGCACGGCTGTGGGTGAGTAATTGACAGCTGCGTGTCGAGGGTTCGATTGCCGCATGGAACGAATATTTGTTTCATCTACAGGTAGTTGTTTCGGGTTTGAGTGTTTGTGTATGTGATTTTAAATATTTGTAAACGCGGTCACGATGTAGGAAAAATTCCTAGAGTGTGGCAAAGCTTGAAGGGTCCAAGATCTATTTTGGCGCTTGAAAGACATTGTCTTAGGGCTGGGCTGTATATATTTGTGAAATGTTTGAAATAAAACTGTATGGTGGCGTTATAGTACATAATATTTTGAACTCGCGCCATTACATAATTCGCTTTTTGACTTTTATTACGGTTGGAAAAATCATCCAATGAGTCCTCTCTCCCTGGGTGAAACAGAAGGAGCTGTAAAACTTGACTGACTAAAACGTACTCTCAATCGGCCTTCGCGTAAGATACAAAAGCTAACTTACCATCATTAAATTTTAGTGGAATCTCAAAGCGACTATCACATGAAGACCTACGGCCCCCTGCTGACGACCACGCCTTTCGACAACGGCATCAGATACATCACCGTCGCCCCGGAGTCACCTATCTACCACAGAACCACCACTCATCACCATCGGCATACCACACAGCATGGGACCTCGCAGATTGAAACTGCTCCGGTAAGATAACAATTCATATTCATTTATTCATTCAGTACCTACGAGTACATAAAAAGATTAAAAAAAACTACGGGACATATTTGGCATTTGACGTTGACGTTTGAGTTAGACAAAGACTGGCCGGAAAAGACATTTAACTTAAAAACGATTGGAATGATATAGACCTTTGCCCAGAAATGGGACTTAATTAGAAAAAATGGGGCTTATTACGCGTGGAATCGCGTGGAGGGATCCGCATCGAAATAATTGTAATTGTAAATGTCATCAGCGACAAAGACTCCGTTCCGATAATTTTCGTCTGTGCCAGTATTTCTTCAGATAAACTTCAAACCTTTAGCATGAGAGGCCCCATAGAGTACAGCCCTAACTACAACAACAAAAAACTTTGCTGATCTTGCAAATAAATATCTAACAATTCCTCATTCTTCAATTTCCAGGAGAACCGCGAAGAGCTAAGCCCGATAACAACAATGTCAGAACAGACGGTAGGCCCGAACGAGGTGGCCCAAATCTCTGAGCCCGTCATTGAGACTACCACGGAAACCACCACGGTTCCGACCACGACGACCACCACAACTACCACTACCACCACCACGACCACCACGACCACGACCACACCAAAGCCCACGACCACACTGGAGCCAACGAAGTACTGCATCGTGAAGAAGCCGGAGAGTGATGATCAGGCGCAGTATATTAAGATGGGGGAGACTCGGCGAGTGAGTAATGTACTTATCTTTTCTATTAAATCATACTTTTGATCCTACACTTACAGAATTCCTGACTATCTTTAGTTCAAGCACTTACTGCGAATATTGTTTACTGATCACTTCTCTATTTTAAGAAAAAAAACTGAAACTGAACCGGGCCCTATCTTATTATGATACCATGTCGCGTAACCAAGTCGGGCTGCCAACAAAATTTATGTGTGGTTGTTCAAACGGACACCAGGTGAGATACTCTCAAAAAGCTAAAAAGTTGTTGGCGACGACATTTTACATTGATCCTGTAGCTGGTTCTAGTGTCACTGAATTCCAACGCCGGATGTGTACTGGAATAATGTGAACATTTTTCAAGAGTGTGCAGTAATCCAACGCTGCATTAGAACACGTTCTTATTTTTAATCCGATGACGCTGAATCGAGCTACTGGATCAATTTAAATCAGCCTTTAAGTGACTGAATGAAGGGACCTAACAGAATAAAGTCAAACCCGTCAAGACCGTTGCTTTTATTTTTGATGGTTTAACGCCGGCACCGTTAGCAGCAACGTAAAGGATATCTGTGCCCATTTTATATGCACCTCCCGTTGTACCCCCATGTTAATCAAATAAAAAACATACTGCTCCTTCACACTCCACACATCGTCTTCTTCAAAATTCCAGCTGTACCGTTCAGCGGAGCTAGCTGAGTGTACCGACCTGTGCGTCTGCGAGGCTACTCTCCAGGTGTCCTGCAAGGTGGCCTGCGTGCCCAGAGCTCCCTGCTCCTCCCGCTTGGCCCACTACTCCCATGCTGCACCTGCCTACCAGGCTTACAGAGGACGATGCTACTGCTACTCAGGCTCTTTCATCTGTATGAGGCCTAATCCAGGTAAGACTAAAGGTAATGATGATTTGGATATTATGCTGTTGATATAGAAAGGAATTTTCGACACATCGCACGTAGACTCGAGAAAGTAAGATTAAGTTGTTTTAAATAAACACTTTTTACACAATTTTGCACGGAGGAATCGAGTTTAGTATATAAAGAGATAGTATCGAGAGCACTGAACTAAATGAGGGTTAAGATGCGCCTAGTGATCAATTTTGCACTATTTATGAACAACACACTTTTCTAGGGCACAATTCAAGGTCACAATATTTATTGCACAACAGCTGTTTGCTGTTTTCTGCAACTTGAAGTACCTAGCTTCTTCTTCTTCTCCTAACGTGGCGATTACACTCTTTTAGCTGATCAATATGTAGCCTAGAATCTGAATCTATTGGTCATTTGTAGTTCATTTCTAGATTCTTCTTGGCTCTCCCTGTGCCACAATACCCTGTCTTCCGACTTCTACAAATAATCTCTTTTCAAGGTCGCCGGTACAATTAATTGACCGGCGTCCCATACTATGCATGTCGGTAGACAGTGTCCACTCCAGTCACACTTGGTTGGTCCATCAGCCATCGATCTGATGTTATAATTCAACAAATCCAAATGAATTTTAAGTTTGAGTATCAACTTCTGAATTTGACCAATTTGATCAAGAATGACCTAGCACCAGAATCGAGAGGCACAAAAAAAACTATTCTATATTACCTGTGATGAATTCTTTGAAAGATTAAAACATAATAAAAAAAAACAATAAAATTGCCGAGGAGTACCCCCAGCCACACAATAACCGCCTGGTTGGAGGATCTTCCATTTTCAATAAGTATCAACGAATTTTACTACCTGTGCCACACTCTCGTGACCCTCATTAATCTCCACTCCAATGTTCCAGGTGAATACAAGCTGCCAGAAGGAGTGTACCTACTCCTCGGGTTCAGCGCGGTCGACGAAGCTCTCCTACGTCCACACACTGGTCTGGGAGCTGAGGATGCTGTGCGTCTATTGCAGCAGTACTTGTATACGGTACATAGCGAGGGGGTACGTACCATTTGTTAGAGATTATTACCCAATGTCCAAAAACAATTTTAAAAAATTGAACTTGACAAGTTTATACCTATGTAGAAAGTTATCTCTAAAAATATTCGCCATATTTTGAATAGTCAACAATGGAAACCTACATTCTATTACTGTGTGACATAAGAAGTCAGGCAGTAGCTAAGTAATAATTAAAAAGTTCAAAGTTCTTGTCCATAGGAGGAATATTGTGGCAGTGTGATTGCATTATGCCACGAGCATAAAGATGGCTTCTAGTTTAGTCTGACAAAAATTTTCAAAAGAAAGCTATTTTTAAAGGAACTGAAAGCTAAATATTAATAAATTACAATTTACATTTTTTTTCTGTCATAACTGCCGGTTGAACTAATCTACCAATATGTAATAAATTTGATTTGAATGCGAAGTCTCTGGAAAAAGAAACAGTAACGCATGCGCCTACTTAGATTGAAACCGCAACATTTGTGTGCATCACAAAATATTGCAGACTATTCTTCCCAGTGTTTTTTTGTTCATAAGACAATATTTCGTAGTTCTAACAGTTTCTCTAAGAAAGAAGAAGAAGCAATAGAACTTTAAATGTTAACGGAGTCGACTATATATCTTTCCAGACGAACTGCACACTGACTCTGTTCAACATCAGCAATGAGAACGTGATCATCTCGGCGAGTGTGCCTCCACGGGAGCAAGAGATGCTGCGGGAAGCTGGAGACGCGTTGCTGGACAGAGAGAAGGTATGCTATTGTTACGAGCTGGGTAGGGGATAAATTATTAACACCAAATATTCTTTAATGAAACACAAATCACGTATTAAAACAAACGCTTAACACTACTAAAACACACACTATTGACACACTAAAAATTCGCTTATAGATTTTCACTTCGAGTTCACTTTCGAGTCGCCTCGATTGTAGTCAACACCCCGACCTGTCCCACTAAACGGTTCTAAAAAATGATCGAAAGTTCTGGAAACATCCATAGACTTCTACACAATCCCATACCTTCTGGAACATTCCAGAACCACGTTACCGAAAAACGTTCAAACGATGAGTTGCGATGGTCTAATTTGTAAGGCGTCTGGCGTACTTATCCAGAAGACGCGGGTTCGAATGCCACTTGCAACTGAATTTTTCTTTCCTCGAAAATCATCATTCCATAAACATCTCGGAATGCAAATAAAGATATGAATATGAAACATCTAGATCAGGGTAGAATTTTCTAGAAACTTCCAGACCTATCTTCAGTTGTAGAATAGTCGAGAACCTTGTGGAACCTTCGAGAAGCTTATAGATTGGTCTCGCAATACGGTCGACGTACGAGTAACACTATTAACCTATTAGGAGTAACACAAAACAAAAGCAACCAAACAATCAAAGTAACGCATTAGACAAGCCAAGCTAAGCTGAGCCCTTATCACGAGTTTTTACTATTTTACTTTACAGCGTCTTGCCAGTATTTACAGCGTTACTTGTATGGAAAAATGGAACAGCGCCTCTGGTGTACGAAAAAGGAACTAATTTTTTCCTTGAAATTAAATGTCAATGTTCTAGTTTACTTTACAATAAGTGAAAACTCATGATAAGACCTCAGTAAACAACACTATCAGTTGCTGTAAAAGATAAATGTACCGATGCAATAAGCCGTAACCTTGTAACTGATAAAGTAGTATTCACACCAGTAGATACTTGATAAACCAACTAAAGGTGCAGATTGCACCACAAGCTAGTATAATTTTATTGTACCATAGAATTTTCTGTAAGATATGATTTAAACTATTTAAATTCTCACATTTCAGGAGGAATGCATCGACGTTCTCAAGATCGTCAAGTCCCGCATCAACTCGCAGCACGAGGACATCTCCTCACACCTTCTCCTCTCCATCTTCAAGATCGCTGAAGTCGACGTAGTATATCCCACGCCCCCCAGCTCCGCCATCACGTCCCACAGGCCAGTCAAACTCTTCTACGTAGCCATTATCCTCTTCACTCTCCTCTACAACCTCCGAGGAACTGTCTCCTTCATCAGCACTCTCCTTATCATCAAAAGTTTCGTCAATTGTTTGTCGAATTTATTGACTAGTAAGCTAAGTATCGGGTTCACCAACCCAATGTTAGACATCGTTCCGTTCGAGACATATTTTTTAAAAGAAAATATCAATTTTATATCTATTTTCAAATGTTACGATGAATTTATTGATAATAGTAATGTAGATGTTGTAAATTACATTGAAAATCGGCACGTTGCACTCGCTTTAGGTAACGCACAAATGAAACATATCACCGATGACGTAGACGTAAGTAATATAGCTGTAAATAATTTTAAGAAAATGATACATATCATAAAAGCTGTGAGTATTACAATATTTAATAATTTAAATGAACTTGTTGCTGATGCAATTATACTTAAATATTTTTCTAGAGATGTGTATTACGAAATTGGATGTACTTATTATGATTCGATGAAGCTTTTTGGTGATTTCATTTTTGGAAATATCGCGTCCTTTTCTTATGGGATTGTAAAATCCATTAGCTTAGGACTGACTCTAGTAGTAGTATGAAGACTGACATGATTAACTAAACATATCATAGTTGTATTTCGTTTTATTTTCGACTTAGAACTGGTGCTTGTAGGTCGATCTTAAAGGCTGGGTTTTGTAAATAAGTGTATTACGCCTTTTACACTGTTAGTGTTTCGGTTGGTATCTCCGGTAGTGTAGATTGTTTCGTGCTGCAGACATTAAACTTGTTACAGTGTTTCTCTTTAACCTTCCTTAGAATTTTCATTCGTCACCTGCTTCGCCTGTTCAATTGAGTAATCGTCGACTTCTATTAAGTCAAATATGGAGCGACTGTTTATTTCTTTTTTGTTAGTAAATTCAATGTCTTCATCAAAGTCCTTGATTTTCTTCAAGGAATTAATTATTGTAAAAAGATCAATTCTCTATTTTCTTGATTTTATAATCTTCCCACTTATTTTCTTTCTCTCTAACAAGTAGGTTGTGATAGTCGGCTGATCTTTCAGCATCTTCTTCTTAATTCTCTTCTGTATCTTCTTTAGCTTCTTACAAAATGTCTGCAGCATTGAAACCGTTATCTTCTTGGTTTCCCTAACCTAGGCTAGTGTCTGATGTAGTGGTATGTCGCCTTTCTGTTAGATGACTGTACTTAGATATTATATCCATCAATGTGAATGCACGATTAGAGAACTCGACATTTGGACAAACCTTAGCAATATAAGGATTATGGTGAACAATATTTTGAGGTTTATGGTAGCTTTTTTCCCCATATCTGTTAGTTACACAGGTTCTGTTTGAACGCATTGTAGGTAATCATAAAACATAAATTATCTACTCTACTAAATTCTATTGTGATATATTATGTGGATATTATTATACTATTTAAATTAAAGTATGTCGTTTATTTAGAGGAAAATTTTGTCATTAGTTATTTATTTACGGAAGTTTTTTCTAAAATCTACACTATTGCTCTTTTTGCATAATATACCTTTATCACATTTCATAATTAATGTTATTATTTATACATTTTACACCCTATTATGCTTCTACGTAATTAAAACAATGGCGACTCATTAAATAATGCTTAAATATGTTTGCGCTCATAATAAAATGACAAGATTTCGTAAATATTTTTAAGTTTAATGAAACCGTATAAAAAAATGGCGACATTATATTTTTGACAGCGCGTCAAAAGATCCCTATATAATCTGTGGCGTGTGATTAACATTACGGAGAAGTTAGGGCAAGTTTCATTGCCTCGGCTTATTTCTGGTGGTCGCCATTGTTGATTCCGGCTATCAAGAGTTGCGGTTTTTTTTTTCTTTAAAGTTGCCCCACACTAGGAATTTCTACTGAGTTGTGGGTGCGTTTACAAACATAGAAACAAGAACACAAGACAACACGTAGGTCATACAAATATTTGTTCCGTGCGGGAATCGATCCCGCGAAATGCTGCGCAGTGGTCTAATCGCAAAGAGTCTACAGGCCTATCCGCACACAACAGTGCCGGCACGTGCCGACACGTGCCGATCCGTACCGTATCGATCAGTGTCAGTGAAATATGATATTAACTTGACTTGACTTAAAGTCCTATGTCCTATGTATGCTGTTCAGTGATCACTGAACAGCACGGAACGTCACTGTCACTGATGAGTACGGATAGCGTCGTACAAAATGTATGCGTCATCATATTTCACTGACACTGATCGATACGGTACGGATCGGCACGTGCCGGCACTGTTGTGTGCGGATAGGCTTGTAGACTTGTAGACTGCGCTAACCGTGCCGTCATTTTCCGTGTCGTTTTGAGAATAGTGTAACGGATTTGTCCTACAAGTGCTAAGTTTTGTTCAAAATCGAATCTATGTAATTAGGAAACACTTAGATAAATGTATTCCCGGTACATTACACGACATAGGAAATGTAATGTTAAATGGTAAAGAATAAAGCTTTAATTTGAAGTAGACATAGATCTCTTGTGTTCTAAAAGAATCTTAATGAATAGTGAAGTGTTTAGATTTATCTATTCATGCTGTTTGACTGTTAAACGGTGTTGCCAGATCACTTAATTTTTTCGGCCAAAAACTTTTGTTTTAATTTTTCCCCACACTAAATATTTCTCCGTGGGCTATAATTATGTGAGGTACTGGAATCGAACTTGTTATATCCAGCGTAACAGTGTATTGCTCAGTCATTGCGTCGAGGGAACAATGTTCGCATGTAAAGATTTAAATAAATTGTACATCACCATACAATAGTCGCGCATTAATGTGTCCATACTAAAAAAAAACGAATGAGCTCACAAACCTCGCATGGAACGACAGATACGTTTCTCAGTATGAGTGAACGAGACGATATGATTGTGGAAAGACATTGTCAATGACATTGTCAACCTTTGACACTGACACTATCGGGCAATATATATCTAAGATTTGACAAAAATACAGTCGAATTGGGAAACTCCTCCTTTTTTTGAAAAGTCAATATAGGTACATACAGTGAAGATTAGAAAAAACCTTGACGTGTTTTTTATTACTTTTAAATTTAGAGAGTCTGGCAACACCTCTGTTTAGGTACTTGATGTACAAAATACTGGATTTTAATGTCAATATTTTCAACTTCTAATTAGTTCTTGATTGAATACTCACCTATTTAATTTAAAACCTTGTTAACGTCGAATGTTATTCTATTTTATAATTTCTGGATAATTATCTTACAGTTAATAAAGGTAACAAGAAAAAGAAATCACACTTTTTACCCTTAGCATTGAAAGGGTTAACTTTTTTTTTCAAGTTATACGGTCAGTATCACAGTTTATTAGTACCAAATCTACTGAGAGTTACAGTAAACAATAAAGAATAGTAAATGAAATAAAAAGAAAGAAATAATGACAAATAAAAAAACGAAAATAAATGTTTTCCTTCACTTTATTGATAAATAATTATATGTATAGTAATACTTGAAAACTCGTGAAGTTAAATAATTTTAACGCTACGTTGAAAATACTTAATTTAGTTAAAATCCATAATAAAAATATCTCACAAACTTGTATAAAATGGTTTAGTATCACAAAATAATGTATGAAAACGCAAATATTCGTGTAAATCCTTCCATAAATAGCCTTATTTCACGAAAAAAAGCAATATCAAATCGGTCCATGGCTTTTTTAGTTTTTAATTTAAAACTTAAATGGTCCGATTGCTTAAGAAATAATGCACAAACACGCTTCAGATTTGTTAAAATATGCGTTTTAGAAAAATAAATTGTTTTTCTTCAAGGTGAAACAAAAATCGATGTTTTACTAAACACAAAAAGTTGTTTTTTAGAGATATACTACATACATGTATTTATTAAACTATGTTGTAAAATATTGATGGACACCTGTATAACATTTTTTTTTAAATATATATGTATTGTTTACGTATATTTAAACGTAAGTATGTATATTGTACCTAAAATAAAAATGTTTGTAATTTATTATACCTAATTATTTTTCATTATTAATAATGTGATCCAAAAGAAAACAGATACATATCAAAATGAAAACTTTGCGAAATTAAATGTAACGATACATATCAAGAAAGCTCAATTTTATACCTATTGTATTTCTAGCATTAGATGTTGCAAAGCAAAGTGGCATACATCTTTATGTAGCTTAGAATTTAGAAGAAAATGTAGTTATACTATTAAAATAAATTTACAAGAGAAATTAGAAAAAAATATTTCTTAAAATTAAATGTTGAATTCTGTTGTAGTAAAGAAGATAATGTATTTAAAAAAAGTGTTTTTTTTTCTAAAAAAATCTTTCTTTTTATTGTAAATTTTGAAAATGTTACAATTGGTTAGAATATAGATCTGAATGTTTTTATTGATACGTCCTTTATTTCGGACATTGTAATAATTATTGTTAGTGCACATGCCTCATGCCTTCCATGTAAATAAGAATATATAGAGAATACATAGTAATATTACACTGGAAAGTATATAATTTTTAAAAGGAAAAGTGTTTACTATCTGCACCCATACTAATAAAGTTAATAATTTTATCTACAAAAAAGTATCATCACATTATATTTAATAAAATACAAAAATGTTGTTTGTCTTTTTTCACTATTTATTGGAAACGAAAATTATTATAAATTTAATGTAATCTATTAGTTGTTTGAATTATTGATAAATGTGCGTTTTATTTGTATATTGTTTGTTGAAAAGTTGATGTTAAGTTTAATTTGAAAGTCGCTTTAATGTGTGTTAGTAAAATTATGATGTCAACGACTATCATCTTGTAGTCTCGATGTATAGCAATATTATCGTAGATCTATTTAATATCGGTTTGGGAATCGAAAACCTACTAAAAAAAGGGTATTTTATCCATATTTACAGAATCTGCAAAGTAAGGATAAAATAATAAATGAAGAAAACATATTTCCGTCCTAACTTTTAGGGTAAATCTGTCTTTCTATAACATTTTCTAGAATAGATAAATCTGAAAAGTTATCTTTACACCAACAACATCTTTACAACCGTTAAGCACGTGAAACTATTTTATTACATAACATAATTTTATTTACAATAAAAACAAAATAAGAAAAAGTAAATTGTGATAGACACGATGGCGGACATATTTATTATTTATCAAAATGCATTTTTTTTTTACATTTCTCACCGAAAAATATCAACCTAATTATTGTCCAATATTCCTACTCTAAAAAAATAAAAAAAAACTCTTTTCCAAACCGATATTGAACAAAAAAAAATAAGTAAAAAATGTGAATACACAGCACTGTAGTGATATGCGTAACTGAGCTTCTAAAAGATTAAAAACAATTGTTTTATACACTAAAACAAATCGTCGTAATATATAATTGTATTGTTTTCCGTCGCAGGCGTCGCCTGCTGGCGTTGTGACTCTTATGTCATTTTGTTGTAGCTAAATAAAGAGGATTCATACAATGATGGTGTTTTCTTTCCCATTGTTCTTTGTAGAATAGTCTGTTGTTTTGCCCAGAATTCGACACTTCCTACTCCTCAGGCAATGGCAATAAGGCAACTGTTAATACAAACGTTTTACCTAAAATAAAACGTAAATTAAATTACTTACCTAAATTTGAAGCCTAATAAATACATGAGAGAGAGGCCATCGTTCTGTCCCTTTTTTGCATCCGTTCTCCCTCCTTGTCGCGTACTATCGCCTTCTCTGTCTCTCCTCCCACCACCACCAGCAGTCGCAAACGTCGGTTTGCTTTTGGATTTGCCTCATTGAAGTCGTTGTAGAACCAGGCAGAATTTAAGTTATTAGGCTTCAAATTTAGGTAAGTAATTTAATTTACGTTTTATTTTAGGTAAAACGTTTGTATTAAATAACTTGACCGTAAATTTGAAGCCTAATAAATACATGAGAGACGTGTTTGTTATCGCCTGGTGGTGGTGGAGACGTCAATGTGATTATTAGATTGATTAGATCACACAACAATGAACAGGAATGGTCCTTTAGCTAAATGATTATGCCGTTATCGCATAGGCGGATTAAAGCAATATACATAGTTTTAATTGTAACTACTGGTAGATATGCTGTTCCAGAGGAGCAAAAATAAAAATGAGAATAACAAAATAAAGGAGTTTTATTTTAAGAAGAAAAATTAACTATGTATTCATTATTTAATTACACTGCATTAAACAAATTAGAAACCAAGTTTGGAGCTACTGTTTGCTTTACTTCTTTACAGTAAAAGCGCCTGAAAGTATTTTCGGATCTCCAATTGCCTCTGGAGAGAATGTCATCAACTGAACAATTCTCATACCAGCTTTTTGACGCCACAGCAGATCTACAACTTCCAGGTGGAGCTTCAACTCCAGCATCCTTTAACATTTTTTTAATCCAGTTAGCTATTACACAACGTGATGCAGCTCGAGCTTTACCATATACGGTAACAAATAAGTTATCACATTTCGCTTGCTTTCTTCTGTTCTCTCCAACGGCAATCAACTTTAAAATCCAGTGTACTGGATCTAGGCATTTATTGTCTTTGTTGATCAATAACTTCCAACCTGATTGACGATAATTTGCGGAATCAGTTTTTGAGCCAAACACTGGCCAAAAGATAATATAATCATTAGTGATTTCACAATTATTAGGATTTATGCTCAAGAGGGTCAGGTCATGGATCCTACGACCAGAGCACAATAATAAGAGGCAGGCTGTGTGTTTCGATACCTCATAAACTTTATCTATATCAGGGTTCTGTTGACATAGTAAAGACACAACTTGGTTAACATCCCAGATCGGGGTCTTTGAAGGTTTTGGATTGTCTAGTGCTATAGATTTTAATATTCGCTTGACCAAAGGATGCTCACTTAGCCGATCTGATGACTCTGGATTACATAAAGTTGAAACTACAGCTTTATGGACAAGTATAGTATTGTAGGAGAGCCCATCATTTTGGTAAAGGTCTGATAAAAATCTTGCAAGAGCCGAACCAGTTGGCTCGTTTACAGAAATATGATTAACCTTAGCCCATTTTATCCAGCGAGCCCAGGCTGGGTTATATGTTTTTATAGTAGACGATCGCCAGCTTTTCATGAGAAGATGCTTTTGCTGGGTTGTCCAGTCAGTCAGTTTTTCATTCCACCCCCACATTTCCAAACTTCCAGCGTCATTTCGTTGGCTTTGTGAGGAGGTTTGTTGGTTGAGGTGTCTACCAACACTTCGCACAGATTCCTGATCGTCCAGGGGCGATTTATTGCCCGATTCTTCAGGTCCGGTCTCCAAAAGACTTGGTCCCATTTCGGGGCCACTATTAGAAATATTCCTTGACATTTGTTTAGATGGATCAGTACCTTGGGTATTAAGAATGGTGGCGGAAAAATCCATGCCAATGGGTAGTTCCAAATCTGGCTGAAGGCATCTTGAAACTCGGCTTGCTGATCCCGGTGATCCAGGGTGCAGTACTTCGGGACTACATGGGCTCGCTGTGACGCGAACAAGTCTATCACTGGAGTTCCCCATTGGGTAAATATTAGGCGCGTTACTTGAGGGAGTAAGTGCCACTCTGGTAGTCTCTGCAGTCGGGATAGACTGTCCGCTTCTACGTTGTATAAGCCCGGAATGTGGTAAATAGTAAATTGAATCTGGTAAGTATCCACGATTTGCAAAATCTGGTAAGTCAGGTTTATGAGGGCTAGAGATTTTGTACCGCCTTCGTTCCTCAGATACGATACCGCGGTCCTGTTGTCGCACTGAACGTGTAGACTGGCTTTGTACAGGCTGTGACCACAATGAAGAATAGTTTTTAGGATTGCGAGCATCTCTTTTTGATTGCAATGAAGGAGTTTTTCTTCTGCTTTCCAAGTGCCGGACACATAGGTATTGTTTATGTAAGCACCCCAGGCGTTGTCTGATGCATCGGTGACAATGTAGTGTGTTGGATTTGAGAGATGGATAGGAGATGAGGTCTCGAGATAGTTTAGCCACCATTGTAAATCTTTTTGAGCTGTCGCGGGCAGTGAATTCTTTTTGGTAGGTTTCAGGTGTAACATGCTGATACATAGCCTTTGAAGTTGATGAAAATTTATCCTTCCCCGAGGTACAACAAAGCTTGCGAAGTTCATCATTCCTATGATGCTTTGTAATTCTTTTAGGCATGCTTTTTGTTTGTCGATCAAGAGAGTGATCATGGTTTTCATTTTCAGGCACTTTTTTGTTGGAAGTGACTTCAGGTTGTTCCACGGATCCCATAATATGCCCAGATACTCTATCGATTGGCTTGGTTGTAGGATAGACTTTTCGTAATTTATCATCCATCCTAAATATTTCAGGATATCCATTGTGGTTTTGACGTGACTCACGAGTATATTGTAATCCTGATTGACTAGGAGATAGTCGTCTAAATAAATTACAACGCGTATACCGCGGTCCCGAAGAGTCTGCGCAATCCAATTGCTCAGGGAGGCAAATGTTTTTGGTGCTGAACTTAGTCCGAAGGGAAGGCAGTTCATTTGAAGCAATTGGCCTTGGTAAACTAACCGTAAAAATCTCCTGTGAGCCTCTGCGACTGGCAGATGGAAGTATGCTTGCGATAAGTCTACTTTCACCATCCAATCGTTTGGTTGAAGGAAGTCTGGAATTCTGAAAATATTGATCAGCCGGAAGGTGGAGGCATCGACGTATCGGTTCAGAGCTTTGAGATCGGTCTGAAATCTCTGTCTACTTTGGGCACCAGAAACATTGGCGAAATGAAACTTTGAGTCAGTGGCATGACTGTAAGCACCTCTTCTGATATCATTTTGTGAATAATCTTGTCCATTTCTGGGGAATGAGGAGTTGATTGGATTGAATTTTGCAGATTGGGCATATGAAGTGGAGGCTTTCGTATAAACGGAATTCGGTAGCCTGATATTATTTTTAATATGTAACTCGGGGCGCCCATTTGTTTCCACCGGTCGTGAAAATGCCTCAGCCGACCGGCGCGAAACGAACTCGTTGAGTCAAAATTTGCGTGAATTTCCTCTCCTATCCCGGTGGGATGAGGGTGAGGCCTTGTGTCTGGTATTTGAATCATCATGAGATCTGCGGTAATTTGATTGCTTACCGCCCCTGCCCCGAAAGGGCTTGCCACTGTTATAGAAAGGTGTATTATTTGTTCTTGAAGATGAATGCCCCATATGCTTATACGTCACCTTTCTCTTACTCGGAAGTGATAACTTTCGCTGAGTCATGGATGTGCTTGGATCGGTCTGCGGTGCAGTAGCGCGATCCTTGTCACGAGGCCAGAATACTTTATTAACGCCTCCCGCTTTTTCTAACGTAGACGTAAGTTGCTCAGCTCCGAAAAGATTATGACAAGATGGTGGAATTTTTCTCATAATGCTCTTGTGTAGGGGATCCTTGACATTGGCTAAGATAGTTTCCCTTCGCTGCTGGATGCATTCAGCGCGGTGCCCGCAAATCATTTGTAAAGTATCGCTAGTAATTCTTGCATACTCACCATTTACAAAAATATCCGTTATTTTTTCACTAATCGCGTCAGCATTAAGATTATTTGTTTGCCTAGTCCAGCTTAAAAATGAGCGAAGCTCCGTTTGCAGCTGTTCCTTTTGCTTAATAATTGCGAAAGATAACGACCCAAAAGCTTTTTCCATATTAATTAAAGAGCGCGAGGCGTCATAACGTTTCAACTCATCATTCGCATCGAGTTCAGTGAAACCGGGGGTATGTCTATAATTTTTTTGTACTTCGGAATACCTCACATTTCTCCAATCAGGATCGTCTAATCGTTGAATATTTTTTAATATTTCTAAATATGCACTAGGTGTTTTTAAGATATCAGGATCTTTCGTTTTCGTTCCTATTGACAATGAAATTTCCGGGCCTAACTCGGAATTATCCAGTTCATCCGATACCTCATCGCAATAAAGCTGGCGGCTCACATTATCATCTAAACAAGCTTCACGATCATGTTCATATAATGACCCGCGATCAAGTTCATTTGTACCACACACAAAATTTTTCTTAATATCGGCTACCTCCTGTAATAACTTTTCTAATTTACGGTCTCTTTGACTACGTTTGTTTCGTTTACGCGAACGACGAGAACGCTTATGGTTTGGCGAACTATCAGAGCTACTAGAACTTGAACTGGAACTTGATGACGTTGATGAGCTACTTGATTCGCGAACACGGCGTTTTCTTTTTCGAGAATGCGCGGTACTATCTTTACTTATATCTTGAGTGCTCATATTTTGGTTCGGTAAGATATTTTGATCACTCATAATACAATAATTCGCACGCTGAAATACAATTAAAATAACTTTACGCACGAAAAGTTACAAAAAGGAGGGTATACATATAAATAATTTCGATAAAAAACGAACGGTAACACCGTTAAAATAGAAATACTGATTTTGAACAAAGCATTCGATTTTTAAAATATTTAGATCTTGAATTCAAAGATTCAAAAATTATATTAAAAATTATTTACCTTAGTGTTGAAACTGTAAAATGTAGTGATAATATGTCTTGAAAATTTCACTTTAGCACTTTATGATAGATTTAGGTTTTTACCTTACTTTATTCGGTGTTATCAGGACAGGAACAACGACGTCAATGAGGCAAATCCAAAAGCAAACCGACGTTTGCGACTGCTGGTGGTGGTGGGAGGAGAGACAGAGAAGGCGATAGTACGCGACAAGGAGGGAGAACGGATGCAAAAAAGGGACAGAACGATGGCCTCTCTCTCATGTATTTATTAGGCTTCAAATTTACGGTCAAGTTATTTAATAAGTACCTACCTACCTATAGGTATATTAAACACAAATTGCCCGCAACTTTTTCCATTGAGGAACATTTTATTGGTAGGTAGGTAGAATAGCCAAATAGGACTGAACTTAAGGCCGCATAACGAGAAAGATGGCAACGGTGCAAATGGCTGTCAAATATCTACAAGTTTTAATTAATTTGGCACTGTATGTAAATAAGAAATATTGCTCTGTAGTGCACAAAAAAATAGATATAGGAATGCAATCAAAACACTGAATTTGATGTTGTAACCGTTTCAGGTGTAAAAAATGCATTTGACAAGTTTCCAAATACTTTTTTTACATCTAAAACTATTATTCGATGTTACGATATTAATTATTGCATTCCCTTATCAATTTTCTAGTGCACTACAGAGCCATATTTCTTATTTCCATTCAGTAACATTGCTAAATTAAATAAAACTTGACTACTTATGTGCGACGTTGCTAACTTTCAGAATAAGCGCTCTTGTTCCGTTGTTCGAGACACAATGATTCGAAATAGCTGAATAGGGTGGATCGGACACGTCCACACCGTCATTATTTAGATTTATTGAAAAATTAAGTGTTGGACACTGTCTTTATCCCCATATTTAATTTTACATTAAATTTTATGCTACTGCTCCACCTGCGTCTTAACGCGTAAATTAGTACGTTAATTTAGGCGTTACGTAAATGTGGCCAACGTTTTAATGTGTTAAATTACAAACGGCATTACTAATGGCATTAAACGTTTTAAAGCGATAGCTCGGGTGTCGGTTTTTTGGACACATCAAAGAGTTTTAGCGCGTAGTTCAGCGCGCTAAGCGATGTTGGCTACATTAACGCCGTCTCATTCTGCGGGACGCGCGCGCACAGCAAGGACGAATGTACTTTGTTTGACATAGTATATGCATGACATAGCCTATCTAAACCAGGCTATAATGTGTTTAAGTTACGTGTAGGTTTTCGCTTACCGAGTTCGACGACGATGCATTTGAATCATCCACCATTTTCGTTTTTTTTTTGTTTTTTCTCTTTTTTTAAATTGCATAAATGCAGAAAATAATTTATGGTGCTCATTGTTGCAACTAGTGTAGCTGCTTCAAGCTCCATTGTGTGTCTTAACTTTAACCTCCATTTTAACGCGTGACTTCTCGTAGAATTAACTCTTAACGGCATTGTAACCTAAATGTAGCCAGCGCGCATTTTTGACGCCTTATTAACGAGTAGTTGGCCATTATCATTAACGTTAACGCTAACCCAGGTGGAGCAGTAGCATTATATAGGTACCTAACAAAAAAAAAACGGTAAATTATTAGCGAAGCGTTTGGCGTTGGTGGTCCTGCGGTAGTCACTAACATTAATAGTCGTTTGTCGCCAAATGAGATTTGGTGTCTGACTGACTACTACCTACATGTCTTTTCTAGAAATGTACAACAACTCGAAAATTATCCCATAGGAAAATAAAATTGGGATAAAAACTATCCTACGTGTTAATCCGGGTTATAATAAACTATCTGTGAACTAAATTTCATCCAAATTCGTTCAGTGATTTATGTGTGAAAGAGTCAAACATATATCCACAGAAACTTTCAAGTTTACAAGATTAATAGGATTGGTCAGTGGGTCGATTCTGGTCGATTCCATGTCTAGTTTTACATTTTATTATTTTTATATAAGATCAATGGCGCCATGTGTACCTAAGTGACGTGTGTGTGATGTCTCTGTAAATAATGTTTTTGTGTAAACAATATAATTTTGAATTGCAACTATCATTTCATGGATGTTCTATGATACCAACAGAAAGAGAAAATAAAGCGCATCACACACGGCTAAGATACGATAATATTTTATCTTAAGATACCATATCGCTCGCCATACTATTCAATGGACCGTCACACACGACGAAGATACGATATCTTTCATATTTTCGTATCGTAAGATAGAGAGCGATATTCGTATCTTAAGATGTAAAATATATCGTAAGATAACATCTTAAGATAGAAAATATATCGTAAGATACCATCTTAAGATAGAAAATATATCGTAAGATATAAAATATATCGTAAGATGACATCTTAAGATACAAAATATATCGTAAGATAACATCTTAAGATATAAAATATATCGTAAGATAACATCAGATGCAAATACGGGGTGTTGTTATCTTCGTTGGTACGAAATAGTAGTGTTCAAAGTTGCTATATGGCAATAACTTGCTAAATGACATTTTACTTGCTATTTTATAGCATGCTATTTTATATGCGTAGGTTCACTAGGTAGGTGCGAATAAAGCAAGCGCAGTAACTGTTTGCTGTAGTTGCATGCTATAGGTCCAAGAAATTAAGAATATTACATCGCGTTTATGAATTCATTACGATAAAATGGAGCAGTAAAAAAACCGGCCAAGTGCGAGTTGGACTCGCCCATGAAGGGTTCCGTAGTAGCAAGCATAGATTAGGGATATAATTATATTGAGATTAGTAAGTGATATACACAAACAATAAAAATAACTTTGTTTTTCATAGTGCTTGTATGAATGGAAAAGTTATATTTGCGGTTTTTGAAAATGTACTATATCTTAAAAACTGCTAACTGTATCTCATCCAAACCAATTTTCGTTGGAAGTTTTTGTTGAGGTCTACATTATATATTTTTTTTAGTTTTATCATTTTGTTATTTTAGAAGTTACAGGGGGAGGGACGACACACATTTTACCACTTTGGAAGTGTCTCTCGTGCACACTGTTCAGTTTAGAAGAAAATGATATTAGTAACCTCAATATAATTTTAAAGATCTATCCATAGATAACACACGTATGGGTTTGGTGAAAAAAAAATGTTGAGTTTCAATTCTAAGTATGGGGGGCAGCATGAGAATGATAAAACTAAAAAAAATATGTAATGTAGATCTCAACAAAAACTTCCAACGAAAATTGGTTTGGATAAGATGCAGTTAGCAGTTCTTGAGATATAGTACATTTTCAAAAACCGCAAATATAACTTTGCCATTCATACAAACACTATGAAAAACAAAGTTATTTTTATTGTTTGTATATATTACTTACTTATCTCAATATAATTATAACCTTAATCTATGCTTGCTACTACGGAAACCTTCATGGGCGAGTCCAACTCGCACTTGGCCGGTTTTTTTTTTATTTTTGTGTGAAAATCCTAATGCGGTTCACATAATACATCTACCTACCAAGTTTCAACAGGATAGCTCTTATACTTTCGACAAAAAGTGGCTGTGACATACGGACGGACAGACAGACATGACGAATCTATAAGGGTTCCGTTTTTGCCATTTGGCTACGGAACCCTAAAAAACCAATGAACTTTCCTTCATACTTTTCAGGCTTAGGACTGTCTATAATTGATTTTACATTGTCGCATGTTTGTATTTTTACCGACTTCAAAAAAAAGGAGGTTATCAATTCGACCCGTATGTATGTAATATTATCAGAACTGCCCAGTTTTCATATATGTTAGTCTATATCAGCGTCTGAACAAATGTGCCAAATTTCATAAGTGTATGTATGTATGTATGTAATATTCTCAGAACTGCCCAGTTTTCATATATGTTAGTCTATATCAGCGTCTGAACAAATGTGCCAAATTTCATAAGTGTATGTATGTATGTATGTATGTATGTATGTATGTATGTTTTTATGTTTGTGCACGCATATCTCCGGAACTATAAGTTCGATTTAAGTAATTCTTTTTTTGTTGTACTAGGTATTGTTCAACTTAGGGTACACTGCAAGTTTCATCAAAATCGGTTCAGTAGTTTTAGAGATATGGATTTTTTTATGTTGTGACGGATTACAAGATTAGTGCATATGTAAGAAAAATTTTGTATTTTACAAGAATTTGGGTTGAATATGTAATAAATAAACTAAAAAGGGTAAAATAAAAACTTTTTTAAAAAAAGTACCGACTTCAAAACAAATACAAAAAAGTTTAAAATAACTTTTCTTTCGGAAGTCGGTGGCTTTGTTTTGTTGTGTCATTGACTATTGCCACCGACTTCCGAAAGAAAAGTTATTTTAAACTTTTTTGTATTTGTTTTGAAGTCGGTACTTTTGTTTCTCAAAATCTCTTTGAACTAAACTGTGAAGTGCGTCGAACTCTTCTCTTGACATTTTAAAATACTCATGGAACTTTTTTTCTGAAAGATCGTCAAAAATGTTGAATTCCCCACGATCTTTCCTATTTTTAATGTGAGTTTCGACCCAAATTGATCTTCTTCTGGAGTGTGCCAGAACCATGTGCAAATCGAATTCAAAATCGGAATCGTCATCCGTAGAGCTATCCAGTAAATCTAGCAGGCAAGCATGAGCCATAGTTAAAACACCCTGTATTTATTCGTTCAACAAAGGACACGACCGTGCGATCGCGACGAATATCGTAAGATACCATCTTAAGATAGAAAATATATCGTAAGATACCATCTTACGATAGAAAATATATCGTAAGATAACATCTTAAGATAAAATATTACAGTAATAATAATAATAATAATATTCCACAACTATCACACAACGCCATCTAGTCCCAAGCTAAGCAGAGCTTGTGTTATGGGTACTAGACAACTGATAAACATACTTATATATTTCTAAATACATACATATTATAGATAAATTACACCCAGACACAGAACAAATGATCGTGCTCATCACACAAACATTTGTCCTGGGTGGGAATCGAACCCACGACCTCCGGCATAGCAGTCAGGGTCACTAACCACTAGACCAACAGGCCAGTCAACAGTATCGTATCTTCGTCGTCTGTGATGGCCTAAGATATATTAATATAACATCTTAAGATAAAATATTATCGTATCTTAGCCGTGTGTGATGCGCTTAAAACAAAGAAATTAATAAAAAACTTACATTTATTTTTACACGAGTACCTATCTTACAAATAAAAATAATTACAAACAAATCAGTCTGGCACTAGGCCTTTCAACTTTGGGGCACAGTTACATAAAATTCGAAACACGCACCTTTCAACAAAACTTAAAATTAATCAGGTTTTAGGTAGGTAGGTTGGCATACTGGAGACATCAGTTTACTTTTCCTTTTTTTCTTCCTTTTTTTCTTCGGGTCCACTGCTCTGATCCTTAATTTCTTTGCGGACGGGCCCTGTTTGGGCGATAGGCACCTTCCTCTCTCCCTTGATGGCATCGGGCACCTTCCGTGGGGCTGTGATGGTAAGCACGCCGTCAGACGAGAGCCGAGACTCCACGGTCTCGGGCGCCGCGCCCTCTGGAAGCGCGTACCGCCGCACGAACTGCCGGCTGATGTACCCGTGGTCATCCTTCTTTTCCTCATGCTTGCCTTCCACCACGATGAACCCGTCGGCTGTCTTTACTGAGATCTCTTCAGGTGCAAAGTGCTGGACGTCCAAGTTGATCTGCAACTTGTCTCCGTCGGCCTTGATGCTGGAGCCTAGGTCTCTAGCAGCGGCTGCGAGGTGTCTCCAAGGTCTGTAGTACTCCCTCGTCAGCAACGGTCCAGCGGCAACAGACAAAATGTCGTCAGGTGTTAGCGCCAGCCCGAAGTGTTGGTCTAATAGGCGGCGAGGACGCTGGAAGCCGAAATCGTCGAAGAAATATGGTAGCAGAGACATCTTGATTTTAAATGTACTTTCTTCTCTCCAAAAAGTTGCTGAGAAATCGCTTGGGTCGCTTTGAGTGCGCTTGTAGTTCGCTTGTTGCTTGATCGCTTGTTTTTCAACTGAATGCCGGAGCCGCGTCTCGCCGCGTTTATATACTGGTAACAGCGCCATCTAGTATCAAGTAGAAAATGCTAGAAACACAACATTAGTCAGCTGTTTGGTCGTTGGCTGTTTGGTACAAACATCAGAGGTAGTCAAGCCTCTGGGTCGCAAGATTGAATCTACGGTGTTGTTTCAGTAAAACGTTTTGATCGTGATTTGACAACCTGTTTTTCAATTACCTATCTTATTTAAAGATATTTCAACCCTAAATTGGTTGTTTTTTAAATTGAATACGCTTATCATACATAGTAATTTTATTCTAATTATATATACATATATATATTTAGTAAAATAAACAAATCCACTTAGGATTTATTATATTCCACATAGGTTTATTTATTAGTTATTTTTCCGACTGCGCGACGAAAGGAGGGTAATGTGTTTATCAGTCTATGTATGGATGTTTGTTTCTATGTGGCGTTCTAGAGACCAAATACGTAGGCCGATTTTGATAATTCTTATGTCAATCGATTCGTCTTAACCTTGCGAGTGTCATTAAAGACATGATCAGCAATCAAAATTCACCACAGCGACAACCAGACGCAATATTGTCAAAATGAAAAAACAAAAGTCGATGAACTATGTCAAATGGGGTCGTTGAATAGGTATTTTAAAATCATCTTTAGGTTTCTTTTACAATTTTTCATTTTAAATAATAGTTTAGGATATATAACGATTTAAAGTTGTTTGACAAAACAATCATTCTCGCTAAGTTTCTTACTTATTAATTTAAGTTTTTATTTCAAGTATAAACGATATACTGACAAAAAAACAGTGAACAATGAATTGTAACTAAAAAGTATTAAATAAAAAAAAATGTTAAGAAAAACAAAAAACCCGACTGCGTAAAAACAAATTTTTAAAAATACGTGAAAAAATCAACTTAAATAAAAACTAAATAAAAAGAAAGAAACAAGCCCAACAGAACAGCAGGAAGAAGCAGAACAGAACGACTCACAGTCGGGGCCCCTTTTTTTTTGTGGTGGCAAAATCATCAAATGAGTCCTCCCGCCCTGGGTGGGGCGGAGGGGACTGTCAGACTCTTACTGACTAAAATCCACCCGTGTTCCTTCGGATGCCCTTTACGTTCCGGGGCCACGGTATCCTGGATTAACCCGGCGCCAATGACGCTGGGTCATATTGACCCGAGGCGATTTTAAACGGACATATTTTTTTTTGGCTTCGGTCGCATGTTTTGAACGTTCGTGTAGCTGGAGATACAGCCCTCCTCTACAGACCTCGTTGATATCATCAGTGTAGATACTGTTCGCAGAGTGAGATACGCGTGCGTCAAGTTGAAACGGGTAAGTTTGACCCAGCGTCATCGCTGGCGTCGTAATTTTGTGACTTACTTTTATTTGTTACTTTAGTGTTCAATGTTAATTTTCTTTGTTATTTTTTAGGTTTTTTTATAAAAATGTCAGCAACATATATCCGGAGAGAATAATGGCGTTGTTAGAAGACACGGATTATGACAATGAAGATTTTCAGGCTGTTTCGAACATTGACGATAATGACCACTTATCTCAGCGTTCCAGGATCTCGCAAAAGATATCAAATATGTCCATCAAAGAAGGACAAGAAAACATCGCACACTTGTCGGGCATACCGCATCTTTGTATGTCCAGAGCATTTACCATACTGCAATTATTGCAGCAGTTCGATGGCTGTGATCGAAGAAGAAGGAGACTGATCACTATTTTTTTATATAATAAGTTTTTTTGATCTCTTTCTTAGTCAACTAGGCTATAAATTACTATTGTTTCTAATAATAAATAACTAAAAATTAAAAAATATCAACTTGTTACGTTTTTATAGTTGATTTTGCATGTGTTGCTGAGAATGTTAATAAATGTTGATTTATTTGATTTAATAGTATTACATTTATTTCAGTACCTAACCAAAATACCCTTTTTTGATACAAAACAATAAACATAAAGGGAACTAAAAAAAAGCCATTAAAAAAAATTAATAAAAACCGGGTCACCATGACCCGGTGTCATCGTCACCGTAATTATTTTCACGTCATTGGCGCCGGGTTAAGAAAAATCCGCGACCCCGGCAGGCATTTGGCCCCATAAGGGGCCGCGTGACGCGTGAAACACGACGCGCCACCGACCCGGGCTTGGTCCTTGGTCGGACGGCGAGCATACCCATTACTCACCGTCCGCAAGCCCGCTCCGCCGCTGTGCCCTCTGCTGTTCAGAGGGACACGCGTTGGAGCGTCCACCCAAAAGGCTATTCGCATACGGGCAAAGAAACCCCTTAGGCACACAGTGCCTAAGGAAGAGTTTTTGCCCGCATCCCAGGGTGCACCGGCCCGAAAAACTGGTCTTCCCCCCGGACGTATCCGAGAGGGAACTCCAGTCCACGGGTGCACGTGGAAGTTTCCTGTCTTAGCACCCCAGTCGGGGGCCCCTTGGGAAGACTTGATTGGTAAAATTTGAATGAGCCCCGACTGTGAGTCGTTCTGTTCTGCTTCTTCCTGCTGTTCTATTGGGCTTGTTTCTTTCTTTTTAGTTTTTATTTAAGTTGATTTTTTCACGTATTTTTAAAAAATTGTTTTTACGCAGTCTTGTTTTGAAAAGTAGGTAGTTAAATTTTTCGTTTACTTTGTGCGTTCAATTTATTTATCAATAAAGTTCTTGAAATTTGAGTCTGCAACTCAAATTCCAGGAACTTTATTGATAATTAAATTGCTTACTAAAATTAATTAATGTTGTTATCAACTGTAAACTTAAAATCAAATTAAATTTTCTATTTCAGTGTGATAGATAAAAACTCATCCTCTGGCTTAATCTAGAAACAGGATTCCATAGCATTTGAACATAATTCATGCTACAATTTACCCTACATTAAATAATCTATATTTATCTTTAAGATATCTCAAATAAACAAATCAAGCACGTAAAAGCGACCCACAAATTGAGAAGCCCTGCTCGTCCTTATCGGGGTTTAACGACCGACGCGAAACATCGAGAATTTCGGGCGCTGGCTTCGTCCCCGTCAAAACATTCCACATCGTTCCATAATGTTCCACGGGGTGTGTTCTATTGAATAGTCACCTTGTAGGTCATGTTCAAGGACAAAACATTGCTGGCACAGCTGCTAACGGAAAAAAACTACCTACCTCCCCTCTGATTATTTTTATTTTGGAATGAATTAACAGCTGTTTGAATTTGAAATTCGTGTTCGAACGTTAATTGTATTTTTTTTTAGAAATGTTTGGATTTTGTTTCTGCGTTAAATGTGTATGATTAATTCATGTTTTTGGTAAATGTGTAAATAGGCATTATTCTAATCTAAGCTTGGTAGGTAGGTAGTTAAATTTCAAGATTATTAATTAGAATGATATGAAATGTTATTTCTGACCAATATTATCAATTTAACTTATAGTTTATCGAAAAAAAAAAAAACGTATTTTTTCACCTAATAACTAAAAATTAAAAGGTACCTATTATAGGTACCTTTCTTATTGTTTATTAGGCGGATAAATACGATTTGTTTTATTTGATAATCAATAAGTTAAATTGATAACAGATACCAGTTCGGTATATATAAAAAAAAATCTGGAATAAAAAAAATTTTGAAGCTGTTTTTTTTTTTAAAAAACTTTAACCGACTTTATTTTATCGTTTTTGCCAAAGACATTAAACTATAGTTTTTGCCAAGCAACGACTTCCGAAATAAATGTTATTTTACTTACGCTTTTTTTGTGTTTGTTTTTAAACTTGGTTATTTTTATTAGAAAAACGATTTTATTTTATGTACCTACATATTTTACCCTTTTTAGTTCAGATATTCAACAAAAATCATCGTACTCGTAGGTAGGTCTAATCTATCTCTGGTGTCTGGTGTTTTTATTATTATTATTTATATGTAATACTGTTATAAGCACGACATTGTCTATTTGAAATCCCGGGAAGATCCATATTAAATGACCTTTGTCCAATTTTTTGTTTATATTTCGGCGTAGATACAGAGAAATGCATTTTTTTTTTCTTGAGTGATAAATCTTTACCCTACCTAAGGGGCCCCCAAACAATTTTTATACGGGGCCCCGCCAAGGCACGCTACGCCACTGGGACAAACATACAGGTCGAACTGAGAACCTACTTTTTTTAAAGTCGGTTAAAGAAAAAAATGCGTTTATTAAAATTAATAAATTAATGACCTAGGTAGTTTTATAAAATGTTCTTACGTTAATCTGCATTGTTTATTTCTAAGATTTGATGCTTTCTTTTTATCTAACCAAAATTAACAACGCCGAATCACGCTAAGTACTTTATCAGTTACCGTACCAACCTACCTACATTGCAAATTTTCTAGAAAAAAATTAAGAAGTGTTTATGATTAGGTATTTCTGTTTACTGTTTATGTCATTAATTATGCCTTTGAAATTATGGCGACAGTAATGTGCTAGGGGGATATAATTCATTCTGTTATTTTTACACTTTTATTGTTAAAAATGATTGGCCAACTAGGTAGGTATCTTTGTTGTTAAATCATAAATTACCTAGATCACGCAATGATAGCTAAACAAACTACTAAAACCTTCAAAAGTCTAGAAATAACGTAGGTACTAGTTTATATATCACTGGTAGGTACCCCATTGTTTATTTTCGTAGGTAGATAAAAATGAAATACCTATTGAACCGTTCAGAACACCTAAATAACCAGAACGTTCTGGATTTTAAACTGAGTTTCCATCAAATTATGCATGAGGGTTAAAAGTTGCCCGTAATAGCTACTCCTAGTGTAAAAATAGAGATTGAAAATTTGTAGGTAGGTATGAAAGTCCATTAAATTTCTATTTTGGCCATTTCGGAATTGTACGTATATTTTACAAAATCCGTGCCTAACTATGACATCTATGATTGTGTAACTAGGTAGGTAGGTATGCCTTATTTTAACTCCGACCAATCCTGTGGTTCCTGTTATGCATTGATAATAAATCAGTCAGGATAAATTGTTTAATATTAGCCAATGTTGTTAGAATCATATTATTGTTAAGGAAAAAAACACTAAAATGTGAATAGGTATGCTATGTTGGTTGTGTTATTGTGTTACAGTTTGGTGACGGGTGTCGCTATTTATTTAAATATAAATCTTCCTCCTTATTACAAATATAGGTACCCACATTAACTTAACATTTTTAACATAGAAGTACAGAAGTTATCCTTATACACAATACATGTAGTATTTTATGTTTAACCTTTTAACCGCGCGAGTCGCTTAAATGCGACAAATATTTCCGTGCCCCTATCGCCCGTGTCGTATTTAAGCGACAGAGAATATTCACTATTTTTGTTGTTTTCTTCGATTTTATTGCATCTATTCTATATCTCTCTATTCATGTACATAGACAGATAGAATACTTTTTATTGTACACCATGATACTTAACAAATCGGAGCTTAAAAGGAGCAGAAAGAGAGGAGAAGAGGAAAGGACGATTCATAGCCGCGCGCTAGGGGCACGGCAACTGATATTTAGCCGCGCGGTTAAAAGGTTAATCGATATTTCTCCCTAGTAAGATACAGGCGGGTGGGGGCACCAAGGAGGGCAAGGAGTCTACATTACCGACGATCAATACTTTGTACCAACTGTCTATGTCAACCCCAAGTTTGTTTGGCAATATTTATGTTCCAACTGACGACGGTCTAATTTTTCAGTCAATTACCTACCTACCTATTGTGTACCAAGGGATAGTTTGTGTACATTTTATCTGCTTTGCGGTGTACCCGGTGTACCTACAAAGTAATACAAACACGGGAAACGAAATCCTACCTAACTGAAAAGAATTGGTAGCTACTACCTTATTCTTTTTAGCACCTAGGTACTTAGGTTCCTAAATAACAAAAGGTTATCCATACCCTCTTTGGTCAATCCGTAACATTTATTTTCTGTAAAAATCACAGATAGGTACCGTACTTAAAATCTCAGATTAAGGGCTGATTTTTCAATAGTCAGATAACTTTTATCTGAGGAATAAAAATAGCGGTTATTTTCTACGCTGTCAATAAAAGTTATCTGACTATTGAAAAATCAGCCCTAAAGAAACAATACTTAGGTACCTACCTACTTTTTAAGTCTAGCTCAACCAAAGACAGCTCAACAAAAAGGCCGTATAAAATGCGAAATATAGGGTCATTTCGCCTGTTTGCGTCCATTTAGTGCAGTTGTCAAGTTTGAAGGAGAAAATAAAAATGTCCCAACACCAGTTTCAATAAAAAAATTATGTAAATGCGTTCGTTATATAGTCTATTTTAATATCAGCTTTCAGTTTTGTTCGAAACTTCTCGTATTTTTTTTTAAACAGAAAAATGTCAAAATTAGGCGTTTTACCCAGTTTGCGTCCAAAAAATCCAAATTGCGTCCACCCATGGACCATTTCGCGTCCATCAGTTTAGAGAAGGAATATAGGGGTGATCAGGGGTGATATTGTTAAGACAATTTATAGGAAGATTGGATTTTAACAATTTCTTTATTTAATAAAAAAAATAACATAATTATCATTATAAAAATAAAATAAAAAAACTTGTTTATTCTTCTCAACATCGATAGAATTTAAAATAAAAAAAATAACCATACATTGGTTCTGGTCCCGGTTTCTTTACTCCAGGCACACCCAGGGCAGGGCGGGAGGGACTGTCAGCGTGGAAAACACCGCGCCGTCGACCTGGGCATGCTCCATGGTCGGACAGCGAGTCAACCATTACTCGCCGCCTGCATGCCCGCGCCTGCGGTGGCCAGAGATCGTCTGCCGACGTCCGACGGTGTGGCCGCCTACCACCGCGGCTGGGGTGGAGGGAGGATGCTATCCTCTCCCTCACGCGACCCGCCTCCTCCTTCGCGAGCTTGACTGCTGTTCAGAAGGAGGCGACCGCTTTCCACTCAAACTCGCCCCGCAGCATGGCCTCGACCAATATCGGACGCGAGAGGTCTTCGCCTATCGCCGCCGAGAGGACACGGCGGTGCTCTGGCCAAGCGGGGCAGACCTGCACCGTATGCTCCACCGTTTCCTCCGGGCGATCCTCACTGTGGTGACACCCAGGCGTTTCTTCCTTTCCCATCAGACACAGGTACCTCCCGAAATTTCCGTGTACGGTGAGGACCTGCGTCATGCGGTACGTAAGGACTATCCAGCCCGCAGAACAGATAAAGGAGGAGAACCTCCTTTATATGTTCTGTGTCTTCTCCTTTATATGGTCTTACCCACAGAACAGATAAAGGTCTTTTTTTTTTTTTTTTTTTGCTATTGCGGGCCCAATGTAACCTTGACGACACTCCGACCCTTTTGGATCTATTGTGTCTAGCCCTTAGCCTTTCAATCTGCCTCTTCGGCAAAAATATACCTCAGAAGCGATATAATTCCCCCTGTTGGCAGATTCCTGTAGTCCTCTGGGTCAGGGTAAGCTTGGCCCAGAAGTCCCATACGCTTTCCAGCCAGAGAGTCGCATTCACATAAAAGATGCTTCATGGTCTCCTTTTTGACATCTGTCATTGGGCAAAAACGGCAGTACGGGCTGTCTTCTAACCGCATTTTATACAGCAGGTCATTTGTCTGGTAATGCCCTGTGAATGCTGCCAAGATCAGCCTTAACTGTTTCCTACCATGTGAGATTATTTGTCCATTCCACCTGGTGTCCTTTGTGTCAATGAATCTCCTCGAGTGGCCCATTCCCGTCGTCCTAGACCACTCCGATTGGTGGGCCTCCCTGGCCATCGCCCTCATGGCCATATTCACGGTACTATTTGATAGTCCCACGAATGGCTCCGGGCCGATGAGATCACTTTCTGATCCTTTTCTGGCTAGTTCATCAGCTTTCTCATTTCCCAGGATGCCCACGTGGCCTGGAACCCAGACTAATCTGACTTTGTTTTGCCTCCCCAAAGTATTTAGGGTTTTGGCACAGTTCACGATTAGTCTGGAGTCCATTCGGTAGGAGTCCAGGGCCTTGAGGGCCGCTTGACTGTCACTTAGTATGTAAATAGTCTTACCTTTAGTATTCCTGTCTAGGTTTACCTGGGCACAGGCACATATAGCGTAGACCTCCGCTTGGAAGACCGTAGCATAGTGTCCCATGCTTTGACTGATTTGACAGTCCTCTGCATAAATGCCTGCTCCTGTTCCGGACTTCATTTTTGAGCCGTCCGTATACCATGTGAGTTTCGGGTTGTCTGTGAATTGCAGGCCCTCCCTCCAGTCGTCCCTGCTGGGCACATGTATCTTGTACTTCTTCCGGAACATGTGCGTGGGTATAAAGGTCTTACCCGCTGACGCGCTGGAGGGCAGTCACCTCCAGACTTCATTGCACTAGTAAAACTTAAATTTTAGTCATAGTCCTAATCAAAACTGTACTACTATATATTCATTTCAAATTATAAGAAAAATATGAATAAAATATGTTTATGCTATCATATTTATTTATTGAAAAAATGGACGCAATTTGCTATATAATATTATTCAATGCAGGTATAGTTTGCGTCCACGTGTAATCGATATTGTCTATCTTTTACTACAATCATAATAATGTGGACGCAAATTGGCAGTTACAATAACATACTGTAAGTGTTAAAATAAACAAAAATCCAATTTCTCTTTCATATTTTAATCACATAAAAATAAACAATTAGAGAAAACATAAATAGACGAGTTCGCGTCCACTGTGGACGCAAAGTGCACATTTTATAAATTCGGTGTTGTAATTCGCGTCCACCTTATTTTAACTGTTAACTTTAAAAAAAACAAGCAAATTCATAATTCATATTATTCGTTTTTCCATTATTAATGTCTACAAATAGCTATGTTTCCTAAAATTCACATAAAACAATAAAATATTTACCGTTAAACGCGCCGCTGCACACTATTTTTTTTTTACATTCCGCGCGTTTTCACTCTGCTGTTGAACAACCCGAGACTAAATATTTTTTCTAAACGGATTAGCGGGGCGGACAGAACTTTTGTCTATGTTATCGTGTCTCTTATACGTTAAGGTATAGGCGGTCATGTCTTTCCATGTCATTAGAGTAAGAATATACTTATTTTCGAGCATTTTTAAAGGGAGATCCGTAAAATGGACGCGAACCGGACGATGGACGCGAACAGGCGAACTTACCCTACATCTAGGGTACCTACCATACATAAGACATATTTAAGTAGGTATGTAGCCTGTAGGTATAGAGTTTTTTTTTAAGCAATATTGTATTCAAACATAGACAAACAGAAAACATGACCTGGGACAACAATAAACAGAAAACCATGACCACCTAAGCATTTTCATCATTATCGGCAGCCATACAACTTCCAGCCGTCTACCACGTGTACAGTTGTCAATAAATCTCATTAGTTACACAGACTGGTCACCTTGAAAAAAAACAGTCTTGTTTACTATAACAATTACAATACCTACATTACATTATTATGTCGATGATATAGAACCAACTTCACGAAAATTCGGGAAATCTGTTTCCTAGCAACAGTCGTATAAAGATAAGGATTCTTAAGTATGTGTGAGTCAATCTTGCGTATGTGGTTATGCCAGTATTGAGCGCGAAACAGTACCGGCGACTCTTCTCAAACTAGCTACTCGCCACTAGATGGCGCTGTTCTCAGAAATCATCAATGTGTGAGTGAAAATTCGTGCATGTGTGCGTAATTGCGCAGCGTGTTCACTGGTACAATCGAGAGTATTCTAGTTATTCTATTCGTTACTGGAGGGCGCGCTGCCGCGAGTATAAATACGAGCCGCGCGTACCGGCAAGCATGTATTTGAATACAAGCAATCGAAGCGATAACAAGCTCTCGAAAGTGAATACTCCAATCTCAGTCTACAATCTTTGATTAATACTTCAAGAAAATGTCTCTGCTACCATTTGTGCTTGGCTACGACCGACCTTCTCGTCACATTCACCAACCACACAGCCACTACTGGCCCAGTCGGCTGCTAGATCAAGACTTCGGACTGGCCCTCACACCGGACGACCTTCTCACGGCTGTGGCAGCACCTATGCTCTCCGAAGACTACTACAGACCATGGCGACAGCTGGCTGCACTCCACCGCGATGTGGGATCCAGCATCAAAAGCGACAAAGACAAGTTCCAGGTCAACTTAGATGTCCAGCACTTTGCCCCTGAAGAGATCTCAGTAAAGACGGCAGACGGGTTCATCGTGGTGGAAGGCAAGCATGAGGAGAAGAAGGATGACCACGGGTACATCAGCCGGCAATTCGTGCGGCGGTACGCGCTTCCAGAGGGCGCGGCGCCCGAGACCGTGGAGTCGCGGCTCTCGTCCGACGGAGTCCTCACCATCATAGCCCCGCGGAAGGTGCCCGAAGCCATCAAGGGGGAGAGGAAGGTACCCATCTCACAAACCGGCCCCGTCCGCAAAGAAATTAAAGACCAGAGCAACGGAACCGAAGAAAAGTGAAACGGGTAGTGATCTCTTAATCTTCTAGGCTTTTTAAATTATAATTTTACAATTCCAAAGTATGGTTTGAGACTGATTTTGTGTTGTAAATAGTTTTAAGTTCTTAATAAAAGATTCCTTTTTAATTTCGTGTTTAGAAAACGTATTTTTATTTTCAATCTACCTCCACACGACTAGTACTAAGTACACTAAACTCTAGCCTCACCACCTCATAGGGTCGGCTCAGACCGAAACGTGACGCTGCGCGCACATTTCAATAGAGCTATTCAAAATCGAACTCTATTTCCTACACGAAAAGATACACCTGTCACAATCCGGCGCGGCGCAGGGCGACGCCGCGCTGTTTTTTAATAGCGACTCAAAATCTAACCTTATTTACGACAAGAAAAGATACACATTTGAAGTATCGTTGCGTCACGTCGCTTCGCGTCGCGTCTCGGTGTGAACTGACCGATACACACACTGATCACATCATAGATATAATAAAGAAGGAGATATGGCGTGGAGTTCAAAATGTATAGAAAACCGATGAAGCCACAGTTGCCCCTCCATTACACTAATATTACGCACACAGTTCTGTCACAACAATACTACGAACAAGTGCACACACGCGCCTTCGATAGCTCAGTCATTTAAATATAAACCTTATTCTTTAAACCACACCGTACTTTTTTCGTATTATTTACTCACACTAAAACAATTATCATTGTGTGTTGTCGGGACACGGGGGCGGATACGACTTCATACGACAGTGCTTGACTAAATCGAAGTGTTATCGATAAACATATCGATAATTTTTTACAAAGGTTTTGGAAATAAAGTAAATGAAAACAATATGAAACCAACAATAACCAATATATTAAAAAAAAATACAAATCAAATGACACAGTTACATGTAGTTCAAAATCAAAGCATTTATTTCAATTAGACCAGTTACAAGCACTTTTGAATAATTGTCAAAGACAAAAAAATAATAATTAAATACTACAAAATGATGGTGCTACAACTACAATCCTAGTCACAAGACATAATAACTGTGAAAGTACTGTAGATGCTCATTACAAGGAGTAAATCTCTATGGAGAAGAACGGACAAGAAACTCCATGGACACTCTTTTTGGATCGCCAAAATTATTACAGAAACTTTGTTACACCATTCATTTTGAGATGGTACGTTATATATATGGTACATAGCATTTCTATCAGCGATATAGTCGCTCATTTTATAATATGCCTGGTTACAAAGTGTGCGTTTAATGCATGTTTTGAATTTAGTTTCATTTAGTTCAAGAACGTTTTGTAGTAGCTTATTACAGCATTTTAGACATTACCCCATGAAAGAAGGGTGCAAGTGATAAAAAAACTTGCATCACGTCACAATATAGCGTCTCCAAACCCTCCTTAGAAATTCTGGGGCATAGTACATCAATAAGACTATTGAAGCTAATTATTATAATGCTTAGGAAGCTAATGGTGCATTTATGAAGACTTCAGTTAAATATCATAACCATAACAAGTGACGAAACCCAAGGACATTCCATAGATTACTTTACTAAACATTAATGAACTTCTTTCACGATCTTTGGTAACGCACTACTACGCTGTAAAATAATAAAAACCGGCCAAGTGCGTGTCGGGCCCCCACCCGCGGTGGTTGGCGCCCACGGCGTCGGACGTCGCAAGACGATCTCCGGCCACCGTAGGCGCGGGCATGCGGGCGGCGAGTAAAGGGCAACTCGCAGCCCGACCATGGACCATGCCCGGGTCGACGGCGCGTTGTGTTCCACGCGCGCCTCAAAGAGCGTCAGCGTAATGACGGGGCCCCCTCTGTAGAGGGCCAAAGCCTGCCGGGGTCGCGGGACTTATACCATTACCGTGACCCCGGAACGTAAAGGGCTATTGAAGGACACCGTGGATTTTAGTCAGTACAAGTCTGACAGTCCCTCCCGCCCTGCCCGGGGTGGGAGGACTCATTTGATGATTTTACCACGATAAAAAAAAAAAAAAAAAAAGTGCGTGTCGGGCCACGCACAGTGTAGGGTTCCGTAGTTGCCCATCAAAATACTTATGCGAACTAACTAAACTGATTCGCTGAATTTGATTTTAATTTACGTACATTAACATTTATTAGGTACCTAAGTGATAGTGATTCAGTAGCCAAAAAACGGGCCCACATAGGACGATGGTAACTGTAGGAGTTATAAAAACCAACTTCACAGGTAAAGTTGGAAAAGATGTTGTCTATTTGAGTACCACCGCGTGTAGAGGGAAGCGGCTGTAACAAAGATTTAAAACCAGCGTTACATAGTAATTGGAATACATCGCTTCAAGAATGATTTATAGAGTTCCCACGATTTCTCGAGGATTCCATCATCAGATCCTGACTTGATGATCATGGGACTAATTCGAAGGTGTACTCTTTAAATCGAAAGAAGAATTTTCAAAATCGGTCCAGGCGTCTTTGAGAAATCGGGAAAAATACATAAAAAAAAGATTACGACGAATTGAGAACCTCCTCCTTTTTTTTGAAGTTAGTTAAAAATTGTTGACAATAAAAACCTAACTATCCCCAAAACATACCCACCTATCATTAGCTGTAAAAATAAAGTTGACAAACTTACATTTGCAGTTGAAGAACATGTTCTCCGATACATTTTGTTTAGGAAAATATTTTATCCAAGTATATTTTATAAGTTGGTCGACTATTACTCGTAAACTTGTAAAGCCTACTTAGTCATGATAATTTTCTTTTAAACTTCGTTATATATATACTACTATTGTGATTTTTTTCATACCCCCAAACATAATCGTTTAGCTGGTAGAGGGGGGGGGGGGACACTCGAGTCCAGCAAAAATTAGCACTTTAAAGCTTAATATTTCACAAACGAATCTTTTTATCAAAAAATTGTTTATGGAAACTATCAATATTTTTTAAAGGCCTATTTAATGATACCCCACAGTAAGGTGTACGCAAGAAAAAAAAACATCCCCACTTTACGTGTTCAGGAGGTACCCTAAAAAAAATATTTTATGAGATTTTATTTTACCACTTTTTCGGCGCAACAAATCCATATATTTACACCAAGTTACAGCTTCCTAGTACTGGGCGTCTCTGAGCTAAGCTGCGGACAGACGGACGGACGGACATGGCGAAACTATAAGGGTTCCTTGTTGACTACGGAACCCTAAAAATGGGTAAAAAAGCTTAGAACCACATCGGCCTTCCAACCGGTCACAAGAGTTAATAAATTGAAGGAAAATCTGAAATAGTAATAAAACATTCGCAGTCGACCTTCTTGTCGATTGACTTTGTCAAAACTGCACGAGCACATCACTAGTCGCACTCAAATACGGCGGACCGGAGCAGCGGAGGCACCATGCGACATTACGGTTTAATGATGTTTCGTTATGTCAGCTTTACATTGCTTGTTCAGTCACTCAGTGACAGACTGAGGTGGTTGTAAAAGAGCAATGTATTTAATGCAAACTAAATACAGTCGGAGTAATACAAGAAAACAAAAATAAAGTAGTACAAGTCAGATATATTTTAGGTATGTTTGTTTTTCGTGATTTTTAAGACAAATATTGTAAAATACTTGTACTTACGTGTGGTAACTAATGCCATGACTTCTAAAATGTTTGTCTTGGCTTCTATTTTTGCACGAAACCACCGAACAAGACGGCATAATCGTTTTTTTTACGAACGCGGTTGACAACACACTAACTCGCGGTGACGGCCATTTTTTCACTAGCTGATCGGTACGCTCAGCACCAGGTGGCCGCGGACACGCCCCCTTGCCACTTCTCCTGTTTTTAATATTTCTGTGGATCACATAAACATAACTCCCCTTGAGCTCGCACCAGTGATCAAAAAGAAAATCCCTGATCCTGATCTGTGGTCAGAATCGCACAAAAAATTAGTTTCGGGTCAATAGGTACACCAAGACGCGACGCGCTGCGCGCACATTTCATTATAGAGCGACTCGGTCTAGGTCTACCTTATTTACTAATAAGTTTACTATATAAAATTATGTGCACACTTCGATTAAAAATGTCCTTTTTTTTAATAGAAGGATCAAAATCATTTTATCGTCACGTCTCGGTGTGTGCTCTGTCTGACCCTATCTCGCATACCTACCTAGCTGCCGTGTCTGAAACATTTTAAAGGCCCAGGATATTCATACGCACACAAACCTCTCGAATACAAATATCCGAAACATATTAAGTATTTTCACAACACTAATCGTTTCCGAACAAACTATCAAAATTCAAAATTTCTTATCTTGTCAATCACTCAAAATCAAAATCCAACAGTCAAGCAAAATGAAATAAAAAATTAACAAAGAAAAATAAATATTACACAAAAATGAAATAAATTCATACAGAAAAGAGAATGTTTCTCAAGCCCGCTTTGGGTGGCTGTAAATATTTCTCTTCAGCCCTAAAAAACACGAGAAGTTTGAGGCCCAGCATCAGAATCGGTAAAGAATCATTTCAGCTACGCTTGGACGTCCACCATTTCAATAAGGACGAAATTCGAGTGAAAGCGCATCCAGAATATGTAATTATTGAAGGGAAACAGGAGAAGAATACTCAACAGGGATATGTCTTAAGACAGTTCATAAGGAAATTCAAGTTGCCAGAAGGTTGTGTTCCTTCGAAGATGAAATGTACACTCGATGCGAGTGGTGTGTTGACAGTGGAAGCGAAAAGGTTGTTCAAAGATTCGACAAGCCCTGTAGAAGTGGTGATGGTACCAATTGAATATGGTCTTGTTAATGAGAAAAAAGTTGAAGAAGACGTTGCTCTGACGGAACAGAAAGTAGTCGTCAATCCCTGTGCCAATTACCCGAAATTAAGTCCTAAAAATTCGTAAGATAGCTTAGCCATTTTAAATATAGTAAGTTTTATGAAATCTAGTCAAGATTGTACTATCAGCAAATGAAGAACAGAATTATGAATAAAATATAAAATAATAATAACGAATTGTTTAGCTTCGATCATTCTCCTGCCCTTTCACATTGCCAATTCTATGAAGACATCAAGTAACAAAAACAAACAAGTAAAAAAAAACGCGCTACGAAGAATTGATACTACAAAAATAATATTCTTCTCATTTTCCCCAAAAATAAGGCTAAGGTGTAAGTACAGACGCCAGCATATCAACCTACCTCAATCTGTCAAATTTCTTTAATAGATATCACAATCGTCATAAGCCTATAAATGTTCCCACTGCTGGGACACAGGCCTCCTCTCTGAGAGAGGGAATGGGCCGTAATCTACCACGCGAGCCCAGTGCGGATTGGTAGATTTCACATGTCTTCGAATTTTTAGTTCTAGGACATGCCGGTTTCCTCACGATGTTTTCCTTCACCGTTATGAGAGCCTGCAGTGGTGTTGAAATAAATTACACAAAGTAATGCGCCTGACGGGGTTCGAACCCACGACCTACAACTCTTAAGTCGAGGCCGATACCACTGGGCCACCACTGCTCTCACAATAGTGGAAGGTTAACATTCGATTGGTTAAATTAGTAATAGGTACACACACATTCACCAATTATGAATCAAGCCCCACGTATTAGGGGGTGAACCTCTTGTTGCCTAGACTCCGTAATTTAGAAATTCCGGATAAAGAAACACTACCCCTGAAGATGTAGGTACCTTACCGAAGACCTCATGTTCAGGAGTAACGTTTATTGCGACTAATTAGACATGTCATTGACGCAAATGTTCCAAAAATATCGTAGCAAATGTAACTCCGAGAATATTCTCACTGTTGTTTTTCGTAGGCGTTTTAAATGATTAAATATAGATCGACACTCATTCGTTCATAAATACGATACGTCGTAATAACATTATTGTTTACGTCTCAAAACTATGACGTAAGAATTGAGTTTTCCATTCATTTTCTCTAGTATTTTCTGGCAACGTTTTAGAATAGGTGATAAATAGTGATAATGATTTAGGTTTCGCTAGATAAGTGGGGATTTCTTTAGAACTGGGATTCCCAACAAGTGAGGCGCTCCATTTGGTGGGCGTAGGGATAACTGGTCTACAGGGGGCTTATGGGCTACAGATTTAAAACGTATAGGTATAGGAAAAGAATATCCAGTGCACAAAAAGAAACTCAAGCAAGATTGCCTATTGCCAACAAAACAGGAGAAATTCTTAGGTCCGTATTACAGAACGTCCCTCAAGACTCAAGCGTTTCTCAAAACTAGTTTCAACCAATCAAATGGCTTAAATCTAGTTCTACGAGTAAGTAGTATTGAGTTGAGCGACGTTCTGTAATACGGGAACTAGTGTGGGGTAACTTTGTTTTATAAATAATCGAGAACAGGGGCGGGGCAGAAACTTAGCTGAAGCGCCTTGTTTATAACATGGTACCTAACGAAGAAAACATAGTTAGATCGAACCAAAATAAATGGGAATCAGGCCAGGGTGATATTTGGGAAAAGGTACCTATTGTTGACTTAAGTTGACCATATTTGGACTCACCTTAAATGTATTGATTTTCGCCAAAAATAAATGTTCACAGGACGCGTTGCTCACACGGTCAATAAAGTTAAGAGTATTTAATGTGTACTTAATAATATGTGTAAGGTTTTGTCCAGTGACTTGCCTCTCAGGCCATTTTCGAGTCGAGCTACAGGAAAATTGGCTGCTGTTTGCACTGACAGGACAGGATAATTCAAACATGTGTACATATGTGAGTTTCAATGTTTGTAAACGCACCCACGATACAGGAGAATCAATCAAAATCAAATTCTTAGTGTGGTTCTTTCTTCAATAGACCATCTCAGAAACTATAATCAGCATGATCCTCAAGTGACTTGATCAAGATTCTGTCTGGACTTTAAAAGAGCTTCAGATGACCTCTTTCTTCTCACAGTATTCAGGTATAAAATACCAGTGGCCAAAAACAAAAATCGAAAAATAAAACTAATTTATCAGTACCAAAACACGCCAAGCTAACCGTTCATTACCACGCTAAAAGCCATAAGGGCGCATAAAACTCTTATTTAATTGACAAGTTGACTAAAAAGGTACCGTAGCTATTACATAAACAGTTTACTTATATTCATACAAAATTCTAATCTAACATAGCCAAACGTTCAAGGTAAAGAGACTGTGAGCTAGAACTAGCTCAAATTATATCCAAAGTTGTCAATTGTAAATGTTAAATTATGTGTTTAACGCATGCTATTTGCTACCCAGCATTACTAGGATACAATCCAAAGACTAACTGAGACTTACTTTGAACACTCATTTAGTTTGACGTAGATCATCACTTCCAGAATTTGATTTGATGGAATGGTATTATAATACCTAATAGATAATGTTATTTTTTTCAAAATCTCCGATGCCCGTCTATTTTTCGTTATTCAAAATCGGCCTGCATACTCCTTTGAATATTTTATCCCTACAGTTTTAATTTGACCATCCACGCCCATTTAAAAAAAAAATACGCTGCATACTAATGCTGATTGCGAAAACAAATCATTACAAAAAAGGAGTAAACAAGTTTTATTATTTTTCGTTTACAATAACAACGCACACTGAGATAGGTCGGTACATATTATCTACGTCACTTATCGAATGCATCGGGAACTTTCTCGTCCCAAATACTCCCGAGAGCGATGCCAGATCTATGAATCAGCGCACGCGCATATATAAACGCGTCCCGCACGAATTCCCGTAGATCAAAAAGAAACTCGCTAAAGATAACACGGAAAATGTCTCTGCGACCTTACTTCTTCGATTACGACCTTCCAAGATGGCCGAGGCGTCTTCTCGACCAGAACTTCGGGTTGACAGTGACTCCTGATGACTTATTGAAGGCGTCTGTGAGTCCTATTAGCCCAATCGTCGCTGGTGTCCAACCCTGGTGGCCGGCAAACTCCGGTTCTTCAATCAAAGTTGACAAGGATAAGTGGCAAGTCAATGTGGACGTCCAGCACTTCTCCCCAGACGAAGTAACAGTCAAAATCAGCAACGGATTCATCGTGGTGGAAGGTCAACATGAGGAAAAGCAAGACGAACATGGATTTATCTCCAGAAAATTCGTCAGAAGATTCAAGTTGCCTGAAGAAAGTAACCCTGATACTGTGGAATCTAGGCTGTCTTCGGATGGAATACTGACTGTTGTGGCTCCTAAGAAGGCTGAAGTGGCTCAAGGTGAACGGGCTGTTCCTATAACCCAGACTGGACCTGTCAGGAAAGATGTCCTGGATGAAGCTAAGAAGGAATGAGAAGATGGTGACTCACAGACTGTAAACTTAAGAGACTGCTTTTAATTTCTATTTTTTGTATTAAAACGTTTTTCGTTTCATATTTCTGTGTTGCTTTTTTTCTCTGTTCACCTAAATATTATGATAGACTTCCTATTTATAGAGCGTTACGTTAGTGAGTGGAACGCATTCACATTCTTTGATGCTAAAAGTGTTCCAGACTCACGGGGTCTGTCATAGCATAGGTGAGATAATTAACTCTTCATTACGTCATGGAATATTCTATCAATATTATAATAAATGCAATGCATAATCACGCAACTAATTATCCGACGTAACCTGTAGTTTGTGTCCAAGAAGCACTATAAACAATGTTACGAATGTGTTTTAGTTGAAAGCACATGATGCCCAAGTTTTATATCGAAACCAACCAATGTGGACCTAAAAGCAACCATTAAGAAAGAAGATATTTGATTGAAAGAGATTCTAATATTATAGTAAATAAATAAAAAAACCTGTACCTATGTTCTAATGTACTAATGTAATGTACACAATGAACACGCAGAACATCAAAGAAATAATTTTAAGGATACTAGGCTAACCATAAATGGTAATGAAGTGTAATTTGTCAGAAACTGTAATAAATAGAAAGCTATAGCTTAATAAATAATGATAATATAGTATTATTACCATTTGACTTATGCTGAGGGGGAAGATAAATAATAGAACCAAAATATTTCGTTTTATTTCCAGGGGTAAGGAAATACAATATTGTCATCAGGTGCTCGTGGAAATAATAAATAAAGTAAACAATTCCAGCCGTATAGGTCGACCTTCAAAATTAAGCTGCCAAAGTTGGTCTGTAGATTGGTGACCATTTTTAACATTCATATGCATTTCTTCTTCCTCTGGTTATAATGAAATGGAAAACTTTATTTGACAATAATTAATTAAAGTAATTTACGTTTCTGTATTTCTACTTAATAATATATTTACATTCACATTGAATTAAAAATTATATTATTGTCTACACATACAGGAGCCTGCCTATGTGAAATAAAATTCTAGCAATGTATCTAATTCATCTCAATATCGTTTTTAACAGCATCTTTCTTCTTGTACAAACTATCTTCTATACTTTGTAAGGTTCTATTGCTTGTATCTGGTAATATGAAAATTATTAATACACCACAGAAGAATGTGATAACAGCAAATAGAGCGTACATAACTTTCTCGTCGAAAGCTTTAATGATTTCGGGAACAGCTTTTACAGAAATAAAAAGTAGAGCAAACGATATTGCAGAGCTTAATCCAGAACCAAAACCACGCAATTTTGATGGAAATATCTCAGAAATAAACGTCCACGATATAGAAGCTGTTGCACTAGCCGCAAATATATAAACAACCATACAAGCAACGGCTATCCCTACTAATCCAACAGGAGCAATATACAAGTATATTACTAAACATATTAACACAATGCCAGTAATAATACAGCAAATTACGAAAGTTAGTTTCCGTGGGAGAACTTTACCAAAAATACAAACTAATACAGCAGCCCCAATCCTTATAGAATCAGCAACAACCACTAACAGAAATGCATCTACGTCTCCAGAAAACGTCTTCTCAAATATCGTTTGAGCGTAAAAAGATATAGTAGTGACACCACACCATTGAGTAGCAACTAACAACACCAATGAAATTCCCACGGACTTCATGAATGGTTTACTAAATATTACTTTAAGCGTATCTTTAAACGTAGTGTTCTCTCCTTTTTTTTCTCTAATCTTCTCCAAAACTGTCGCCAGTTCCTTATTAGCACTCTCTCCGTTTCCTCGGAATATTCTGTAGGATTCCATACCTGCATCTATTCTACCTTTGGATAGCAACCAAAGTGGGCTTTCTTTCAAGGACCAGAGCATTACAAAGGCTAAAACGAGTGGCAATGAGAATATGAAGCAACTGGTCTTCCAATTCAAGTATTTTCCAACTGTATGGCTGATTAAGACACCTACATGGGCTGCTACAGTCGGGTATAAAAAAGCAACAGCCCTGAATTTTGGGCTAGTGGATTCTGCCACATAGACCATGCCATTGGCTCTCATGGCTCCCCTGCATACTCCTGTGATGAATCTTCCAATGAGCATGAGAGTGTTATTGATGGCCAGGCCCATGATGATCCAGCCGATGGCGTAGGGTACGATCAGGATTAGCTGGCCCATCCTCCTCCCGATGCCATCGCTCAAAGATCCAGAGAAAATAGACCCCAAAATCATTGCCAGCGGAGAGATGGAAGCTGAAACAAATAAATGGAGTACTTGATTTCTTTTCATAGTTTTTCATATATTTGTCAATAGCCGTTTAAGCTTCAGTTTCGGTGATTTACCCAGTTTTGGTCATTAAATTGTAAGCCATTTCCTGATGATGATGACTAAAATATTATTTTAATTCAGTGAGTTGATTTCAGTTCCTATCATCATCATCTGTGTCCCATTTGTCCCTTTTAGTCCCTATTGTAGTCGACGTAACAATAATATTCTTCAATTCCCGTCAACTGTCTTTTACTCCTTTTAATTTTGCATCTTTTCTTTGGTCGTTCTCTTCCTTTATGAAGAGGAACGACCATTAATGAAAAGGCAGCCTCACCATTAAAAATAGCATCTAGTGCAATGTCTGTCAATCTAAAACTCACCGATCCATGAGTCGAATTTTTCATCGTACGGAAAGTTGGAGTCATTCTGGAGTTGAGGCAGTAGGACTGCTGTGAAACCGAAGGTTAGTCCACCACCGAGGGACACCAGTGATACCGCTATTGTAGCCAAGATCTGGAAGTGTTGAAAAAAAAAATACCGAGATAACAAACAAGTATAACGCGCGCCTTCCTTTACACTTCGGCGTGGGACGGTCTAAGGGGGAGGCCTATGTTCAGGAGTGGACGTCTTCCGGCTGATGATGATGATGATGATAAGGCCCGCCTGACGGAAAGCGGTCATCGTAGCCTATGGACGCCTGCAATACCTGCGCGTTATCGACTCCACAATTTTTCCACGCCCTTTTTGACGGCGGTGGCGCCAGCGTGAAGAAAGTAGGAAGGAACGTTGTTCCAACGGTTAAAGAGACAACAGTTTGGGTGAAGTGTGCTTACACAATTGGTCCACCAGATGTCGGTATTTTTACTTTAGGTGCATAAACCAAAATTGACGGAGATATGGCGCTTTGAAAATTGTCAATGCATTACAAGCTCTCGAGTTTTGCTGCGTTATATCTTGGTAAATATTCATTGATTTTACAAAAGAACAAAATAGGTACTGTCCGTTATTTTTCAAAACTTAGATTTTTAATTTATGAACACTGTCAAATAGCTTGAAATTATGTTAGTTAAGAACTTTCGTGCGATAGTAAACATTCGCAGTAACGTACTTCGCGATAATGAAGTTAGCAAAGTGATTTACACTATCACAAAATTCCATTAATTAGTAAGATGTAACAAGACACTTAAGTATAAATTGCAATATTTAGTACATACCTGTCTATACACATGGCCAGGAACTGTAATTTTTTTCACTATCACTTCTTGTATTATATTCGTCATATTTTTGTCTATTTTTTCCCGACTACCGAGGAAGGGTTATGTATTTTATGAGCCTGATCTGTTCCACTACAAGGCCTCCTGTTCTCGTTTTTTTTATTTATTATAAAACATATTTTCAATTCTAAAATCTACACTTGGTTGATGTTAATGTGGCAATAATTTCCGAATTTTAATGAAAGCTAATATTACACAACTGGTTTAAAGTAGTCGCGCTATTAGGAGCAAATAACACTTGATACAATATTCCAAAGTAAAGCAGACGAAACGTGTTAGTATTAGGGATCCGTAGTAAAAAAAGAAATCATTAAAATTGCGCCGAGTCTGTCCGTTTGTCTAACTACTCGAAACTAGTGTTACTAAAAAAAGTTGTACACTTACAATCATAAAATACATTTGATTAATGTCATTTTTCTTAAAGAAATACTTTTAAAATAAACTTATATTTTTGTGCCTCAGTAATATCAATTAAGTGCGTTCATTAATATTTATTCCGACTACGGAACTCTTTGAAATTCGTGGTGACAATAATCGTTTATTAATGAATATTCTAATTAAATACAGTAAACTAGGGTCCGTTAACTAACTACTAAATCAAAATATCTGACAGCAAACTAAAATATGGCGCCGAAAAATTTCTTCTCATCACTTTCGACTAGTAACGTGCCCAGAAGACTGACGAAATTTTCAAACGTCATGTGACAATCACTGAAAGAGTTATCTTGTTTCTTTCTTTGTGAACGGGTAGTCATAAAACCTCTTCGATTTTATTAGTTATATTTGCGTATCGCGTTTAGCTACCCACACTGCGATTGCAGGGCATTCCAATCTGGTGACTGATGAGTGAAGACGCAGCAAGGTGGACAATTATGGAGCAAACATGTAACAGAAAACTAAGAGAAACAGAAATGGACTTAATATTGAACCTTGAGGGACTCTCATTGTTGTCTCAGTTGCCTTTGAGGTTACATCTTTTTTTTTATCTTTTATTTAACTTTAACCTGCCTATACTTTAGGCATGATCTAAAGAAATTTAAAGCTGTCTTATTTCAATTCTACAACGTTCTATTTTAAAAAGAATCTCGTAGTCTGTACAATCGAATGTCTTTGAAAGATCTCAAAAATTCCATCTCAGTTTCATAATTACAGGTAAAATTATAATGAACTAGCTTATGCCTTGTGCTTATGCCGTAGCGTTGCCCACGGAACTTCTTACCTGAAATAAAATGTCTGTGTTTTTGAGACATTGGACGGAGAAAGCCGCACAAAAGGAAGAGTGGAAGGTTATGGGTAAGACCTTTGCCCATGAGTGGGACAACATAGGTTAATTATAAATAAAAATGTGTTAATCCAGATTATAAACTATTTCTGTCAATGTTTATCTAAATCCGTCTGTAGTTTTTATGCGAAAGAATAACAAAAATCCATCCATCCTCACAAACATTCACATTAATGATACTCGCAATACTCGTAGTAAGATAAAAAAAAAAACAAACATTATGTATTTCAAGATTTTAATGCAAGAAATAAATTGTAGTTCTAGTATTATAAATTATATTTACACTTCTACTAACAGCATCATCTATGCTATAGGTAATTATAATTTTCCTACGTAAAACTATACTGACGAGTCTGGTAAAGTGGTCATCTTTATATTATCCGTCTTCACGTCACTTTTCTTTTTATACAAAGAATCCTCAATATCCTGCAAACTTCTATTGTTAGTCTCTGGTAATATAAAACTTAATAATATACCAGTAGTAAATGTGACAGCAGCAAATGAACCATACATGGCTTCGTCCCCATATTTAAACAATATCTCTGGAGTAACTTTCACAGAAATAAATAGTAATATAAATGATATCGCCGAACTTATACCAGACCCAAAACCACGCACTTTTGATGGAAATATCTCTGCAATGAACGACCAAGATATAGAAGTTAATACACTTCCTGTGGCTATGTAAATAACCATACAGGTCATAGCTATCCATACTACGCCAACAGGCGCTAAAAACAAATATATTACCAAACCTACTAACACAAGAGTAGTTATAATACTACAAATCATAAAAGTAACTTTACGTGGAAGAACTTTAGCAAATATACATACAAATACAGCTGCTGCAATTCTTATAGAATCAGTAATTAACATTAACAAATATGCATCTATATCTTCTGAAAACGTCTTCTCAAATATCATTTGAGCGTAGAAAGATATAGTATTGACACCACAACATTGCACGGAGATAAACAATAACAATACAGATGCCATAGACTTCATGAATGGTTTACTAAATATTAAATTTAGACTATCTTTGAACTTGGTATCCTCTTCTGATTTATCTTTAGTCGATTCCAAAACAGATGCCAGTTCCTTTTCAGCACTGTCACCATTTCCTCGGAATAGTCTAAAGGATTCAATTCCTTCGTCAATTTTACCTTTAGATAGCAGCCACAGTGGACTTTCTTTAAATAAGAGTAGTGTAACAAAGGATATAATGTTAGGTAAAGTGAAGATGTAACAACTAGCCTTCCAATGACAATATTTTCCAACCAAATGGCTGAATATTACACCTATGTGGATTGCTGCTGATGGGAAGAAAAGAGCAACGCCTCTATACTTTGGGTCAGTAATTTCTCCGATGTAGACCATGCTATTGGCTCTAACGGATCCTGTGCAAAGTCCAGTAATAAATCTTCCGATGAGCATGACTGTGTTGTTTGTAGCTAAGCCCATCATGACCCAAGCAAGGGTAAAGGGAACGATGAGGACCAGCTGGCCCATCCGTCTGCCAATGCCGTCGCTCATGGAGCCAGCGAACAGCGATCCAATCATCATTGCCAGCGGAGAGATAGATGCTGAAACATAGATGACATAATAATGAGTACGTGAAACATTTTCTTCGATAATTTTTGTATTAATCGGTTTGTTCCAACTTAACAGGCAGATGTATTGCTCGGGAATTTGTTCAACCTCTTCATCTTCCTGGCTAACTTGGAGTTGGAAGTACTGAAGGGAAACCACTTTAACCTCAGACGCAAAAAGAGGAGAGTAAAGCGGGATTCCCACGATGCGTGATAAATGATAATTATTACGGACGGACACGGACCAGCCCGCTCAGAAGTAACCATCGGAAAGGTATCGTCGTCGGTAGTAGCGTAGACACGTCGCCGTCGTCGGTCGGAAAAAAGTGCGGTGCGTGGCTGTCGCCTGTCCATAATCGCACCGCTGCACCGTGGGAATCCAGCTTTGTAAGTTTGACCCCTTTCTATATAAGTCTGTCTGCGGAACAGTAGCTAGATGAGTGAACCAATTTGAATATTTTTATTTTATTTTAAAGCAAGTTTTCTAGCGATGGTTCTGACATGTATCATCAAAATCAGTAGACCTGGTCCAAAGACATCAGGTAATTTTTTAATTGTTATCTATATTCTTGAATTTCTATGGATTTCTGATTTGGTATGTAAACTTACCGATCCATGAGTCGTAACTCTTGTCGTAAGCGTAGTTGGGATCATCCTGGAGTTGAGGCAGAAGCACCGCCGTGACGCCGAAGGTAATGCCTCCGGAGAAAGACAACAAAGAGGCCGCTGTTGTCGCTATGATCTGGAAATTATGAAGAAGATACTTAAATTAGCATATTATCATACAAATTATGATGTTGTGTTTTCGCACAGTAGTTGAGCTATTGATTGACTTCTTTTTCTTCTTCGTGTCAATTGACTGCTGCATTGCGTGTCACGGGTTCGATTACTGTACGGAACAAGTATTAGTATCATTTACAAGTCGTTGTTCCGGTGCTGAAAAATTCTAAGTGTGGGGAAATAAAACATACACACCCAGACCCGAAACACCTAATTGTAGGTCAGATACAAATAATTGAACCGTGCGGAAATCGAACCCGCGACAAACAAGACAACGAGACAGCAGAGCAGTCAATCACTTGACCACTGCTCCAAACGTGCCGTCAACAATGAAACATTGAATCGATTACAATCAGCTCCAAATTATTATTTGTGTTTAACTTAACATAATTAGAGTAGTCCTTAAAATAAGGATAAATATTTAATAGAAAGATAGAAATAGAAAACCTTGTAAATCTACATTTATTATATTTATTAGTAAAATGACGTTAACAGTTAATTATTTTATTATCCCATCGCTTAACGATCAATACTGCCATTAAAGTTACGCCATGTCCACGACCTCGGGTGATACGACGTCCGTCAAGCGACCCGCGCGTGTTTTACTTGTTTTTCCGCATCGCCGACTAGCCACATAATTTAGCGCTGACAGGCGTCAATGATCTTTGTATTCGCTTTACTTAAAGCTTACAATTGGTTGCTTTCACTGACAAGTCTGCCAAAATAACAGAGATCTTTAGGTTGTGTACTCTTTATTTATATGAACAATGAACATCTGAATGTCCGCTGACTTGGTCATAAACTGAATGAATAACTGCACCGTTGCTGTTGGTCTCGCGGTCGCAGGCGTGATTACTAAGCGTGGGGTCCTGGGTTCGATTCCCGGGTTGACCAAAAAGTGCTTTTGGATTTTTCTATTAAAACTTTCACAATAGCAGCCCGGAGTTTAGAAGTTGGCGGTATAATAATGGTCCTGGGCCGTGTATCTCTCTCCGGTCGTGTCGTATTGCCGTCCCAAAGAACTAAGGTAGTAAAGGAACAGAAAGTGCACCTATGCCTGCTCACACATTTGTGCACTATAATATACCTATATCCCGAGCAGATGGCTGATCTCCGCTGAGATTGGCCGCCGTGGCCGATACCGGTCAGGACCAGGAGAAATATTATAAACTGAATTTCAAGTGCACGGCGAACTGTAATAAATTGCCACGAAGCGCTGGCAAACTAATGGCAAAAAGGCAAACTTAGTATCGAGCGTACAAGTACTTCGCTCTGGAACTCTTGCGCATATGTTTTCGGCGAATGTGCAGCTTGCATAATATTATGTGATGAATGGAGACCATAGAGCAACACAGGCCACCGGCGGACGGAGACTATGCAGGGTGTTTGGTGCATCGTGTGGCTAATTGAAGTGGTCGACTGAAGGGGTCATCTGCTAGCCTTTCAGACCCTTTAACACCCCTCATGCCCTGTGGATTTGTTTTCATCAACTTTTTATTGTTTTACTAAAAAAAGACCAAAATTTTTCATTCAATACAAATAAAAAAAATATAAGGCGTAGACTCTGAATTTTAATTTTATGTCGATGTGTATTGTTTAAGAGTACTTCAAAATTCAAAAAGAGTGGAAAGAGTTGAAGGAGGCCTACACCAAGATGGTAGAAAGAGGCTGAAGAAGAAGAAGAAGACTTCAAAATTAGTGATATTAGTCACATAGTTTTTTTTTTAATTACTCGCAAAAGTAAAACTCAAATTAAAGCTGTACAAGTTACAGATGTTTATATGGCTAGAAAAAAAAAACGAACAGCGACCGGGATCTTCCAACTCCCTCATTAATTCTTCAATCTATCCTCTTGCTAATGATGTGCCACATGCCATAAAAATCTTATAACAACTTTGTGAATTCGCTAGAATTGTGAATCGAGTCACCTAAGGATTTTACCTCAATCACATAAGGTAAAATCTGTCTCGTATCTCTATCTTTTCGTGGGATTTTACTTGAAATAAAAAAACAAAATCACATTTTTAACATTTATTTAATAACTGTTACAAATCCTGCTCAAATTGTTGACGTATACAAGCTCTTTGGCACGTCCCCAGGCATAAACTAGCACACACGTTAGGTAGCAGAGGCAGCGATGTCTCGACTTAAAAAAAAATGACGGATCGGCGGCAGTACGTGATTTGTTCAAACCGATTTAAGGTATGCAAGAAAGAGATAGAAGATAGATTTTACGGCGCAAGAGTGAGAAAAAAAAATTACCTCTTTCTCAAGTAACAGTAAAGCAATAAAAAAAAAATTCATTAGAATTTGGAATGTTGCCTTTTGTGTGTTCAATTCACAATTCTAGCGAATTCACAAAGTTGTTAAACGGCTGTAACTGAGTGAATTAAAAGTACTCTTAAACAACGCCTTATATATTTTTTTAATTTGTTTTTGAATGTAAGGGTCTTTTTTTTAGTAAAACAATAAAAAGTCGATAAAAAAAATCCACAGGGCATGAGGAGTGTTAAGGGGTCTGAAAGGCTAGCGTGACCCCTTCAGTCGACCATTTAATTTGGCACACGATGCACCAAACACCCTGTATATTTGAAACAGACATACCTATTGAGTGTAAAAGTCGTGGCCAGACATTATTATATTTATTTTCCTTAATAATTATTACGGTTGCCTTAGAATTTAATAAACGAGTAATTTTCAACGGAGTGACATTTTTATAGAAATAATGGTTCAATTACTGATGGCTAAGGAAATCGTAAATTGCATTTTTATTAAAAGTTTTTCTCAAGGAAATATTTGCAATAATTATAATAATAAACTAGCGACCTCTAGCTTCGCATCATAAAAAAATGAGAAATATTAATTTTCCTGTTCTTTTTTCACCCATTACTCGCCGTCAGCTTACGGCCCGCGCCTACGGACCGGAAATCGCTTCACGACGACCTCTGTTGCCGTGGGCGGTGGAGGCTGTCCTTTCCCACACGCGTTTGGCCTCCTCCTTCGCTGGAATAACTACTTCGCAGAAGGAGGAGACAGCTTCCCATTCCGTGTCGCGGTCTCGCCCCGCAGCTTGGCCTCTACCATACGGGCGCGAGAGGTCGCCACCGCGTGATATACATCGCTCTCAATTAGATTTGAGCTACAATATACGAGTAATAAAGAGATTTCGAAAAATTAACCAAACATACTGATTAACAGAAAAAACTTACCTGTCTGTAAATATGCGAATTTTTCGCGACGTTGGGCGAAATTCCTTGCAAAGCGATCGTCATTTTGACTTATTCCATGTATCAATGTGCCCATAATCATTTACATCTTTTCAAATCTTCCGTCGTTATGTGTTATAATTAATTCTGCCATGATGGTTTACCGGTATTTTGTAGGAAAAACCTGTTGAAATAAAATTTAAATAGTTATTTTAACATCAGATTGGCGAAACACGTTTACCTAAACGTCGTCGGCGACAAAAATACACTAGGCAAGATTAAATATGCCTCAATAGGTACCTTATTTTGATCTGATATTTCCTATTTTTGACCTCTGTATTGAATGAAAATTTAATTTAATTTTATCAGGAATTTAAGTTTGTTATTTGGGAAAATACCTATATGTATAAAGCAGAATTAATTTTAATAAAAAAAAAACTCAATAGTGTAAAAAAAATTGCGAAGGAAACGGTCTCCTTAAGCACAAACTAGTTCGCATTTTTTAATGTTTGTTTTTCGAAGTTGATTATTTTTTATTCAGTGTAGTTTACCTGTCACTTTCCGTAGTTATTATATAATGTACAAACTGGTATTGTTACCACTTTGTTTTTTATTAATTTAGTGCCTGTTGAGAACTTATTCCGCATGTAATTATAGTTTTAAGTGTTTATAGGAAAAACTATAAAATAAATTAATACTAAACTGACCTTTGATCGAGTTGAATTAATCATTGTGTTGGATACTTGATCGTAAAGTTGACAATAAAGGTGGAAAAATAAAAAATACCTAAATACCTACTTATGTTGTAATAATGGTCAACTTATTTAGTTAAATAAAAAAAAAAACTTTAAAATATTTAACCGACTTTATAAACAAGAAACAACCACAAAAATGTACCTACCCAAAATAACTTTTCTTTCCGAAGTCGATGGCTTTGTTTTTTTTTCACTGACTTTTTGCTTCCGACTAGTTTGAATATTCAACCCAAATTCTTGTCATCATATAGGTAGACATAATTCTATTACATGCGTACTCGAATTTTGTAACCCATAATAACATCGTCCATAACTCCTTATGTGAAAAAACAAATAGGTACAAAAAAAATTAAAATAACTTTCCTTTCGGAAGTCGGTGGCTTTGATTTTTAGGGTTCCGTAGCCAAATGGCAAAAACGGAACCCTTATAGATTCGTCATGTCTGTCTGTCTGTCTGTCCGTCCGTAGGTATGTCACAGCCACTTTTTGTCGAAAGTATAAGAGCTATCCTGTTGAAACTTGGTAAGTAGATGACTGTATAATGTGAACCGCATTAGGATTTTCACACAAAAATAAAAACAAAACAAATAGGGGTGCCCCCATAGGTACTTAGAATTGAAACTCGTGTGGGGTATCTATGGATAGGTCTTTAAAATGATATTGAGGTTCCTAATATATATTTTTTTCTAAAGTGAACAGTTAGCGTGAGAGACACTTTCAAAGTGGTAAAATGTGTGTGTCCCCCTGTAACTTCTAAAATAAGAGAATGATAAAACTAAAAAAAATGGATGGTATTTAAAAGTACTTCAATTTATTCCCATGTTCCACCAAATATCCTGAATGTGCACCAAAATATGTTAATTAAAATATGTCATAACGAGCATCTATTTAACAACTGACACCAATTAATGTCCAATGTAGCTTTATTAGTAAAGTAGCAGGTCGACGGAGCCCCGCTTCGCGGGGCTCCTACTACTGGGTGGTTTAAAAAAAAATAACCACGAAGAGAGATCTAACCTAAATTGTCCGAGTCGGGGTGCCAGCGAATCCCGAGCTCGCTTCGCTCGCTCTTAGAACTGCAGTCCATCATCAAATTTTGTGTAACATTCAGGAATATTTGGTGCACGATCAGTATTTTTGGTGAACACAAAAATATTATCCAAAAAAAATATATAATGTAGACCTCAACAAAAACTTTCAACGAAAATTGGTTTGGATGAGAAACAGTTAGCAGTTTTTGAGATATAGTACATTTTCAAAAACCGCAAATATAACTTTGCCATTCATACAAACACTATGAAAAACAAAGTTATTTTTGTTGTTTGTGTATATTACTTACTAATCTCAATATAATTATATCCCTAATCTATGCTTGCTACTACGGAACCCTTCATTGGCGAGTCCAACTCGCACTTGGCCGGATTTTTGTGGTTGTTTTTGAAGGCGGTTAAATTTTTTACTTATAATATCATTGGGTGGATGGAAGTCGCTCCCTTTCGCAAAGAAAACCTCAGTCCCAACAGCGGGAAATTCATAAATAAGTTATGAGTTTATGACTGTGCAACAGGGAATTGCGGTCTTCATTATAACACAAAGTTTTTAGCGATTATAAAAGAGACTACGTTTGTCGATGAAACCGGTATTTGACATTAGCAAGTATCTTTATTCCTTTTTAGTAGATACCTGGTTTTAATCTTAGTAAGCAGTATACATAAAGTTATCACTTAAGTACAGGAAAATCAACAAGTTATTACGAATAATCAATTTATAATTTAAATAAACATAAGTATCATACATAGGTAATTCACATAAATCACAATTAATTACTTATAAAAATACCAACCGTTTATAATCCTTTTCAAAAAAAAATGAAATATTCCAAAATTCACGAAATCCTACTTTCACTTCCACGTTTCATTCCGAAAACTCAAGAAAAAAATGTTTTTTTTGCGAATAATGCTAATCTCAGAATAAATCACATTCAAATAAATGTTTTTATGCTAAACAAGATTATTTAACAAATGAACTACACAGTAAGAAAATCGGTTCAATACTAAGTTTTAAAGCTATACGGCACTGGAAGTTCGCAACGATGTTGCAGGTAAAGTGTCGAAACAGACTGAATGAAAATCGCCTAATGCAGTTTTTTACGGTGCATGCTGCGGTGTCGTTAACATGCTGCATAACTAGGATATGTGCAAACTGATAGTAGTGTCCATTATAATTTTATTAAGAATGCATTATTACATACGTTGTATTGTATGTTGCGTTCATTCAATATGTTTAGATTAGCTTTCAACTATCCCGTTGATCTCTTGATAACAAGCGCGACTATGGAAGTTGTGTCCTGTATTCGATTCCAGAGTTGGGCAAAAAGTGCTATCGTGTTTATTCACCAGAAACATCTCAGTAGCAGGCTTTGTTATCGTGGCAAAACCATCAAATGAGATGACAAACCACCTGCCAGACTCGTAGGTACTGACTAAAATTCACGGTGATCATTTAATAGCGTACGTTCCTGGGTTTGGCCTGGAGTTTGGAATTTGGTTGTATGATACCCCCGTACATTGGAAAGCCCGCTAAGCGGCTGGTCTTGCACCTATTATTTTTTGATGAAGGTAAAGGAACAGAGAATGCACCTTTGTCTTTACAAGTAGGGCTCCCAGGCCGGGCAAATCATAATTGAAATATTTATTTTTTGTTTCTATGTCATGCCCTTTCATCTTGGAAATTAACGCTGTATTGAGACAATTAGCAACATAAATCGAAGTGTAAATTACCTACTTATGTCAAAAACTCACGGATAACTTGTAGAATGGCACCCCGGACACTGAAAAATACTTCAGTGACTATTTGTCAGTTGTCAGGTCAGGATTATTGTAAATTTAGGAATTTAACTGGACAAAATTACAGAATATACCTTCAACCCACAGCTCAGATATTTGAATCGCTTGTGCGACAAAGGACTTCATTGCGTCGACGCTTTTCTGCTAGTCGTCACGGTTGATTTTGCCTTCCAGTGTTTGGGAATATGCGACGGGATAGACTGAAAAAGTACAAGCCAGCATTACTACTAATAAATACTGTTGATTGAATTATGACAATATTTTATAAAGAGAAAATATGATAATATCTTTTCGATGTTGATTAGTAGGTCTGTATTAGTAAGAGGGTTACCCAAACATAAGTTTAGAGGCTCATAGCACGCAAGATCGTTTTATAAAATATTGTATCAATAAACGTTCCAAGACAGCAAGTTTATTTTATGTCGGATAAATAAATTAATTATCATTTTTCCGATTTTATTTAATAACTATTCTGCATCTTAATTTATTTTCTATTCTAGATATTATTTGAATCTCCTATTTTTCTACATTAACTGTAACATTAGCTTTACCGTTAGGGTGCTCCCACATTTATCGACGCGGGATCGGCTTAAGGCGTGGTGTTATCTCAATATTCACAAAAATTGGTTTCTTAGAACGTCGAGTATGACGTAATCGTAATGTAATAAAAATAAGCAACGTGAAAAATACAGTGAACAGAGAAGGGTATAAAGAAGAATTTAAACCGAACAGAATAATAAATAAGAGTTTGATATCTTCTTCTCTTATAAATAAAAATCAATTGCTGTTCGTTAGTCTCGCTAAAACTCGAGAACGGCTGGACCGATTTGGCTGATTTTGGTTTTGAATTACTCTTGGAAGTCCAGGGAAGGTTTAAAAGGTGAGGCGGTACGAAGTTTGCCCGGTCAGCTAGTTCCCAATAAAAATTGGGAAGTTGTAGCACAAAAATAAACTTTGACGTCGAAGATCTCTGTATTTCCAGCGATAACAACAGTTTCTTTTTTTAAGAATTTAGTAGGTTTTCCATTTTTTTAAAACTTTAACCAAACCATTATTTAATTTTATGTCTATATTTTAAATAATCTAAAGAAAAGCAGTAAAATAAATGCCCATTCGCACCTTACGTCACATTTCAACACAAATATAATTTTTCAATTTTCAATCTTATTGACGCTCCATAGTGGTGACAATAGTTTACGCGGTCATAAGCGATTAAAATCGTAGTCAGTCCGCTCGGCTCGGACGACGCGATCCGATGCGAATTGCATTAGACAGTAACACCCTTATTGCGTTGACATAAAGGTTTTCTTGACCGGCTTAAGCCGATTCCGCGTCGCTAAATGTGGGAGCACCCTTAAAGTTTTAAATGCTTTTTCGTATTCGTTTTACATACGGGTTTATACTGACATCAAAAAATGAAGAGTTTCTGCATGTTTTAATACTTAATTTAAACATAGTTTTATTTAGCAACAGCCAGCAGTTTCTTCTGTGTAACTCAAACAAACAAGAAAAGTGAGTGTATAAAAACGTGGGAAAATACTACCAAATCAACGTAAAACCCGGATGAACTCTCGTGTGTCTCTGAGTCAAATTTCATCAAGATTTGTTTAACCTTTCAGGTGCCCTACCATGAACTCTTAACGCGATCCAGTTTAGCCTGTGGGAAAGAGATGGCGCTATAGGATTTGTATAGCTCTGTCTCTTTCCCACAGCCTAAAATGGATCGCGTTAAGAGCTCGTGGTAAGGCTCCAGACGTGGCAATTGAATAGTAAACATCGACCCATGAAAGCATTCAAACTTTCACATAATTTGTAGATAAATAAAGTTAGGCATTATTTTATTTATTTCAAGCATTTTGAGGAATTGTCCTTTCATTCGATTGATTCTCAGAATAAAAATAAATATTCCAATTTCAACGAATACGAAACTTGTTTATGTGTGAACTGGTTTCATGGCCGATAGCTTTTAAAGTGATTTAGTTTGTAAAGGTATTTAAATTTAATTTGGATTGCTAGTCAAATTTTTTTTACATTTATTATAGGTACTACATGTTCACCGCAGTGGTGGCCCAGTGGTATCGGCCTCGACTTACGAGTTGTAGGTCGTGGGTTCGAACCCAGTCAGGCGCATTACTTTGTGTAATTTATTTCAACACCACTGCTCTCAAAACGGTGAAGGAAAACATCGTGAGGAAACCGGCATGTCTTAGAACCAAAAATTCGAAGACATGTGACATCTACCAATCCGCACTGGGCCCGCGTGGTAGATTACGGCCTGCACCCTCTCACAGAGAGGAGGCCTATGTCCCAGCAGTGGGAACATTTAAAGGCTGATGATGTTGTTGATGATGTTCACCGTGGTTCCACCCCCCCTGCTCAGCTCCTTATGACCGCAGCGTGATTACATAGCTTAAAGCCTTCCTCGATATATGGGCTATCCAACACAAAAAGATTTTTCAATTTGAAACAGTAGTTCCTGAGATTAGCGCGTTCATCCAATCAAACTCTTCAGCTTTATAAAATAAGTATAGATTTGACTATTTTTTTTTAAATTAAGTACGGACCTAACCAATTGCATACATGTGCGCGATGACTACGAGTACTTCCTAGCGACCACAACTTTTTAGAAGTTATTTTCTGCTAATTCTTACCAAATAAGTAGATATTATCATAAATTTTCAACTTAGTTCTCATGTCAAATAAAATAAAACCTAAAAGAATAAACCGAAGGTATGAAGCAACGTCTAAAATTGCGGAAACCATAAATTTTTAGTTACTTACCTACATCATTTTTTTTTAAATAATTGTACGGAACCTTTCATGCGCCAGTCCGACTCGCATTTGTTTTTCTATGATTTTGAATCATTAGCCGAACGAGACTATTATCGAATTAAAAAAAAAAACAATGGAGACTGGAAACCGCAGGAATATCATCATTGAGCTTTGTAGGTATCTAGATTAGGTACGGGGCTCCCCTTACAGGGCCAAAGCCTTTAGTCACAGCGTGTCTTGAGTGCTGCGGCCGCGTTGCTGTCAGAAGCCCTATCTAATCGAAAGCCACCAAATCTCAGATTTTATCGTCTTAGTTAAGAAGACATTATGATATAAACAAACTTTGTTAGCTCTTACAAAAAAAACTGTTCAAATCTGCTCTAGGTGCCTCATTTTTTTGAGAATTCTCCTAGCTTGGCGCTGGGGGAAACTGATTCCAGCTGGGCCACCAATACACTCGTTAAATCTCTTCTAAACTAAGACCCGACAAAATAATTAGGTAGGTATGTGACTTTTTTTTTTTTTTTTTTATCGTGGTAAAATCATCAAATGAGTCCTCCCACCCCGGGCAGGGCGGGAGGGACTGTCAGACTTGTACTGACTAAAATCCACGGTGTCCTTCAATAGCCCTTTATGTTCCGGGGTCACGGTAATGAGATAAGTCCCGCGACCCCGGCAGGCTTTGGCCCTCTACAGAGGGGGCCCCGTCATTATGCTGACGCTCTTTGAGGCGCGCGTGGAACACAACGCGCCGTCGACCCGGGCATGGTCCATGGTCGGGCAGCGAGTTGCCCTTTACTCGCCGCCCGCATGCCCGCGCCTACGGTGGCCGGAGATTGTCTTGCGACGTCCGTCGCCGTGGGCGTCCACCACTGCGGTTGGGGCGGAGGGAGGACACTGTCCTCTCTCTCACGCGGCCCGCCTCCTCCTTCGCGAGCATTACTGCTTCGCAGAAGGAGGCGACCGCTTCCCACTCCGTCTCGCCCCGCAGCATGGCCGCAACCAATGCCGGGCGCGAGAGGTCTCCGCCTATCGCCGCCGTGAGGACACGTCGGTGCTCTGCCCAAGCTGGGCAGTCTTGCACCGTATGCTCTACTGTGTCCTCCGGGCGATCTTCGCAGTGGTGACACCCAGGCGTTTCCTCCTTTCTCCTTAGACACAGGTACCTCCCGAAACTTCCGTGTCCGGTGAGGACCTGCGTCATGCGGTAGGTCAGGACGCCGTGACTCCTATCCAGCCACTCCTCAAAGAGGGGTCTTACCGCCGCGATTGCGGCGTGCCCGAGGTAGGTATGTGACTTGGAGAAGTTGGCGACTTCGCCCAACATAAATTACTGAAGGTGCTAGTACTAGGTAGTTATAGAGACTATACGTTGCCTACCTGAAGTATAAATCAAAATACTATGCCAAGGGCAGATGCACCACATAAGTAGGTAGTTCAAATGCTAATATGGTTGATAACTACCCACATAAAAATAGATAATGCATTTAGAAGGTATTCGCGTCAAGTGCACATTTTGCGTCAAACCCTTCGGACTTCGGTTCCTCAGATTATGTTCAACACCATCAAGTCTTTTAGTATGTTTTCACTCCACCTGCTCGTAAATGTCAAATTATATGTCATGCAAACCTACTGTATAGCAAGTCATTGCTGCCCCCCGCTCGAGCCGGGCAATAATTTTGCACTGAATTTCATTATTCCCGTGGGATTAATGTGATTTGAATTTGGAACTCAAATAATAGTTGTATCAGTAATGGCGGCCGCCATTACTGCTACAACTATTATTTGTACGTCCGCACGCATTATTTGTGTGACCGCAACAGCTAATCGCTTGCTGTGGTGCCCACTTTTCACGTTCGAAGGTTGTTGTACCATATCAATTAATTTCAAAAATCGAATTTATTTCCTCGCAGTACCTAGGTGTGAAAAGCAGAGTACGCTCCTCGGGAGTAAAGCTGCCTTGTCTTGGGCTAACTTGAAGCCCCCTCGTTTCACTCGGGAATTAACACTTGATTTGTAATAGCTATGTCCTCGCTGCGCTACGGAGGTTCACCCCCAAAATCTTTAGTGTCGCTTCGGGATTCAATGCGCCCGTGACGTAAGGCAATGTTTTACTCCCTTGTTGCGTTATCTACTATTATTTGTTGCTAGGTACTTATTGTATCTACCTACTATGTAGGTAGATGCAGCAGTTTAAGGCGCGGTCTTATCTCAATATTCCCAAAAATTGGTTTCTTAGAACGTCGAGTATGACGTAATGTAATAAAAATAAGCTACGCGAATACAGTGAACAGAGAAGGGTATAAAGAAGAATTTAAACCGAACAGAATAATAAATAAGAGTTTGATATTCCCAATAAAAATTGGGAAGTTGTAGCACAAAAATAAACTTTGACGTCGAAGATCTCTGTATTTCCAGCGATAACAACAGTTTTTTTTAAGAATTTAGTAGGTTTTCCATTTTTTTAAAACTTTAACCAAACCATTATTTAATTTTATGTCTATATTTTAAATAATCTAAAGAAAAGCAGTAAAATAAATGCCCATTCGCAGCTTACGTCACATTTCAACACAAATATCATTTTTTCAATTTTCAATCTTATTGACGCTCCATAGTGGTGACAATAGTTTACGCGGTCATAAGCGATTAAAATCGTAGTCGGTCCGCGCCTTAACTAAGAAAGTTTGCTGACAATATATCGTACGTCGTCGTCGTGCACCCTTTTTTAAAAACGAAAAAACCATCTATGAAAATAAAAACTTAAAAAAAAAAATTAACCGCCTTCAAAAACAACCACAAAAAAACTTACAAAATAACTTTTCTTTCAGAAGTCGGTGCCTTTGTTTTTTTTTCATTTCATTGTCTTTTTTGCCACCGACTTCTGAAAGAAAAGTTATTTTGTAGGTTATTTTACCCTGTTTAACCGACTTCAAAAAAAGGAGGAGGTTCTCAATTAGTCGGAATCTTTTTTTTTATAAGTATTTGTTCCCCGATTTTTGTTGTTGTTTTTGAAGGCGGTTACATTGTTTTTGAAAAAGTTTTTTGTTTTACAATTTTTAGTTTTAATATTCAACCCAAATTCTTGTCAAATATATCATTCTCTTACATGTGCACAAAAATTTTGTAATCCATAGCACCGGTAACAACATCGCTCAAGTGCACAATAAGCTAATAAATATCCCTATCTCAAAAACTCCTGAACCGATTTTGATGAAACTTTACAGTATTCCGTAAGTTAAACAATACCTAGTACAACAAAAAAAAAACTTAAATTGGACTTGCAGTTCCGGAGATATGCGAACACAAACTAAATCAGTCGATGCCTACTCAATACTGTTAAGGAGTTGTACCTTCCATCATCAGCTCAGCTACATGAGATGATGATTATCATACGCAAGACTTCATAAAATTTGCGTAAAACGATGTGCGGGCCTATAAAATTTGGGGGTTGCCCTCGATTTCCCTGGATCCCATCATCAGATCCTGACCTGATGATCATGGGACCACTTGGGAAGTATACCCTTTCAAACAAAAGAAAATTTTTCCAAATCGGTCCAGGCGTCTTCGAGAAATCGGGGAACATACATAAAAAAAAAGATTCCGACGAATTGAGAACCTCCTCCTTTTTTTGAAGTCCGACTTAAAAACAAAGGAACTGTAAAGGTGGACGCACACTTATCAGAGCCGAACGCGCCGAACGAAACGAATTTTAGAATTCTTTATATGAAATCTTATGAAACCTCGCACACTTATCCGTGCCAAATCGTCCGAATCGGAAGAACCCCAGGAAATCCTAGACGAATTCGAATGACGTCATCAGATCCGGCGCGGTCGATTCCGGGGGCCGAGGCCTCTTCGTTTCCTTCGGCGCGGTTGACTCTTTCGGCGCCGTCGATTCCGGGGGGCGGGGCCTCTTGGATTCCTTCGGCGCGTTTGGCGCGTTCGGCTCTGATAAGTGTGCGTCCACCTTTAAGCTATTGTCAAACAGACAGGCGAAGCGAACGCGAAGCGAAGCGTTTTTGTTTGTAATGTATGGAATTGTTTGAAGCCTGTCACATAGACTATCGGTACGCTTTCGCTTTTCCATATGACAGGATTCGGATCGCATTCGCTTCGCGTTCGCTTCGACGAGGCTTCGACTGTCTGTTTGACAATAGGTTTAGGGTGAGGTAAACGCGCGACTTCTACTTGACAATAGCTTCGACTGTCTGTTTGACAATAGCTTTAGGGTGAGGACAAGTTGCCGCTGAACTTACGCTCGACCGAAGTTACGCTGTACGCTATGACGCGACGTAATTTCGGCATAGTGTGTCGTCAGTAATTCAAATAGCATTGCAGGCGTAATTGTGCCGAACTTCGGTCGCGTAACTTCGGCATAGTGTGTTTAGACACTAATTATGCCGAACTTCGGTGGCGTAACTTCGGCATAGTGTGTTTAGACACTCTGACGACACACTATGCCGAAATTACGTCGCGTTATAGGGTACAGCGTAACTTCGGTTGGGCGTAAGTTCAGCGGCAACTTATTCTGTGACCACACATTATACGCGACCAAAGTTCGGTTCGATTACTGACGAAGATCCGGGGGCGGGGAGCAGCAGGGAGCCGCCCGCGCCGAATTTCTGCCGCGTAAGTTCGGCACTTAGCGTCTAAACACACTATGCCGAACAACTATGCTAGCATTGCATTCGGCATAGTGTGTTTAGACACTTAAAGTATCTAAACACACTATGCCGAATATATCTATAATATAGAATATATATATCGGCATAGTGTGTCGTCAGTAATTCATAAAGCATTGCAGGCGTAATTGTGCCGAACTTCGGTCGCGTAACTTCGGCATAGTGTGTTTAGACACTAAACGCACTATGCCGAAGTTACGCGACCGAAGTTCGGCACAATTAGTGTATAAACACACTATGCCGAAGTTACGCGACCGAAGTTCGGCGGCTGATTTCACGTTCCGACGTAATTGGCTGATATGACACACCATAAGTGTCTAAACACACTATGCCGAAGTTACGCGACCGAAGTTCGGCGGCTGATTTCACGTTCCGACGTATTTGGCTGATATGACACACCATAAGTGCCGAACTTACGCGGCGGAAATTCGGCGCGGGTGGCTCCCTGCTGCTCCCCGCCCCCGGATCTTTGTCGGTAATCAAACCGAACTTCGGTCGCGTATGTTTGGTCACAGAATAAGTTCCCGCCGAACTTACGCCCGACCGAAGTTACGCTGTACGCTATGACGCGACGTAATTTCGGCAGTGTGTCGTCAGTAATTCAAATAGCATTGCAGGCGTAATTGCGCCGAACTTCGGTCGCGTAACTTCGGCATAGTGTGTTTAGACATTTTATTTATTTATTTATTTACACCAATAACTACAACATCTTACAGCAAAATTCCAAAACGATGTTATAGACAAAAACAAAAATATACTTAACCAAAAATAAACCAAACTAAAAAACATAAAAGATCAAATTGGTATTCCTACTTCAATGCACCTTTGTGCGCCTGATACAAATTTCGGCAGGCTCTCATACATAATATCTACCGACGATATATTATTTAATAAATGTGCGGCCCTTGACAATGGAGCAAACTTCAATAAATTAGTCCTAGCCCTTGGTACCTCTAACAAAGGGGGGCGGCGGCGCGCTGTTACGTACCCGTCCGGGACACAAAACCGTAGCGCTTCCAGCACATCTGGGTGGTGCACCAGCCCACGAATGACCTTCGCCACGTACTTTATCAACGCAACATCTCTCCTGACCGCCAGCCTAGTGTACCCGACCATGCCCAACACAAACAGACTCGGATACATTAACGGGTAGAATGGGTATACCCCATATTGCTTCAAATATAAATATCTAGTGAATTTATTTTGAATTTTCTCAATCATGAGACTATATTTTTCCTCATGTGGATTCCATATCAAAGCACTAGTCTCTAGATGACTACGAACTAAAGCATTATACAGTATTTTAATTACTGCTATATTTTTAAAATCCGAACATTGCCTTAATACCTATGAAACCCAAGTTTCTAAAGGATTTGCCACACAGGTCTATAATATGCTCGCGAAACGTCAACTCAGACACCATATCATATGAACCCCAAGATCCCGCATATGCGCATCCCGCATATGGTGCGTGCGTTATGGTGTGTCATATCAGCCAAATACGTCGGAACGTGAAATCAGCCGCCGAACTTCGGTCGCGTAACTTCGGCATAGTGTGTTTAGGCACTTAGACACTTTAAATTAATTTGCACATAATATTCAGGAACTTTAATTTTTCAATTACCTATAGGTTGACCTTGACCGTGAAGGTCATTGACACCTTCCTTCATAGTTAAATTGCAGGGTACTTGCAAAACAAACAGGGATAAGGGTAATGAAAACACATTTTTTTAAAGTATTCAAATACACATATTTATTAGCTTATAAACAATCACACATATCTATTAGCTTAAAAACAATCAGTCTTAGGACAGAGAAAATATAATTGAGGAATGACTAAAATTAAACACTGAGATCACATCTCTTCACTTATCACCATTCGCCTGATCTTTGACTTCCTTGCGAACTGGTCCAGTTTGGGTGATGGGGATGGTACGTTCGCCCTGGACAGCAAGAGGCACCTTCCTTGGCGCCGTCACTGTCAAAACACCATCGGAGGACAGCCTAGATTCCACCGTCTCGGGAACACAGCCCTCTGGCAAAGCGTAGCGCCTCGTAAACTGGCGGGAAATATAGCCATGCTGGTCTTTCTTCTCTTCGTGTTTGCCCTCAACCACGATATAGCCGTCCGCCGTCTTCACGCTGATTTCCTCCGGGGAAAAGTGCTGAACGTCTAAATTCACCTGGAACTTATCTTTGTCGGATTTGATGCTGGATCCGACGTCTCTTGCAGCGGCTGCGAGGTGACGCCACGGCCTGTAGTACTCCCTGCTCATCACAGGGCCGGCAGCAACATGGAGAAGATCTTCCGGCGTTAGACCCAAGCCGAAATGCTGGTCCACGAGGCGGGGGCGGTTCAACTCGTAGTCAAACAAGAATGGTAGCAAAGACATAGTTCTTGATTTACTTTTTCACTGGATAACTTGAAAACAGCGTAGAATTTATTGTAGCTTGATCGCAGAGAAAATCTCCGAATTACTTTCCGTTTGCTTCGCACTCGCTTGTTCGATTTGAACTGATGACGCTTCGGCGCGAGCAACTGTTTTTAACCGGTGGCGCCATCTACGAGAACATTGTGGAAGGTTCGCGAACGCAGAGAAGCTCAACCTGCGGGTCGCTTGCAATGTTTAAATTTTTTATTTGTTTGTTCTATTCGATACCAAATAGGTAGTTATTTGAAAATAAAATGATTTTGTATTTGATTTAATAATTATACTGTAAGTTATTTCATTTCTTGAATTATTACATAATTCATGTTAATGGTGTATACCTTTAAAATCAATTATGTTGTTAGATAGCCGCTGTCTGAGTGAAATGGCGTGTGATTGGAGAGGCAAGCAGTAGACTGATATAGGCTGATGATGATGATGATTTTCGGCCTTGCTGATTATCAATATACAGGATGAATTTTTCAACTGGGCGTGGATGACTATATCCGAAACTATGGAGAATATGGAAAAACGTTGAAAGGAGTCTCGAGGCCGATGTTGACGAAAACTAAAACTGCATCAGAAGATTTCATTAATCATCCTGGCCAGGAATCGAACCCGAAGATTTTAGAAGAAAAATCACACCCTGGATTATTACACCATTTGATAGTGTTACTAATAAGGATCAAATTCTAGGAAGTAATGGTATAGGTGAGGCAAACTTAACCCTAGATACATAACGTTCCTAATTACCCCTGATAACATAACGTGAGGTCATTTTGACTCACAAATTATGTCTACACGATTACGCTATCGTTATTGAAGAATTTAATGAAATTTGTTAAATTACATGTTTATACTTATCTAAGGAATGAAATAAAAACGTCTATTAATTTTTTATTTTAAAAATAAACAAAAATTAAAATTTCTTGAAATAATAATACCTGAATTGAGTATCTCTTTTTATTAGGTCAAAAAACAGTTGTATTTTAACATTTTTTTTTAATTTTAATCAAAATCAATACATAAAAAAAAATAAGCAAACAGTCCAAAAATAGTAACTATGTACTGTCTAATCATGTCAATATTTTATGATCTCCACAGACATGTTTTTTCACTCTGCCTGTGTCTTTTTTTTTAGTTTCCATAGATAAAACTTCTTTTATTTGCAGGAGGTTCATTTTCTATTTGTACTGATTTTGTAGCAGCATCATCATCATCATCAGCCTATAAATGTTCCCACTGCTGGGAAACAGGCCTCCTCTCTGTGAGAGAGAGAGGGCCGTAATGGTAGATGTCACATGTTTTCGAATTTTTGGTTCTAGGATATGCCGGCTTCCTCACGATGTTTTCCTTCACCGTTTTGAGAGCAGTGGTGTTGAAATAAATTACACAAAGTAATGCGCCTGACTGGGTTCGAACCCACGACCTACTACTCGTAAGTCGAGGCCGATACCACTGGGCCATCACTGCTCTAGCAGTAGCAGCATAATTTGGTATAATATTAATTTTGTATGTTATCGCGTAATTTGCGACACAGATAAGGAATTTCAAGCCTCCAACAAATTTTCAATTTCTGCTTCTTGCAATGCCCAATATGATGTCGTCTTGGAGCAGGCTTTTTTTTTTTTTTTCGTGGTAAAATCATCAAATGAGTCCTCCCAGCCCCGGGCAGGGCGGGAGGGACTGTCAGACTTGTAATGACTAAAATCCACGGTGTCCTTCGGTAGCCCTTTTGCGTACCGGAGTCGCGGTATACGTATGTCCCGCGACCCCGGCAAGGCTGTGGCCCTCTAAAGGGGGGCCCCGTCATTGTGCTGACGCTCTTTGAGGCGCGCGTGGAACACAACGCGCCGTCGACCCGGGCATGGTCCATGGTCGGACAGCGAGTTGCCCTTTACTCGCCGCCCGCATGCCAGCGCCTACAGTGGCCGGAGATCGTCCCGCGACATCCGTCGCCGTGGGCGTCTACCACTGCGGCTGAGGGAGGACGCTGTTCTCTCCCTCGCGCGGCCCGCCTCCTCCTTCGCGAGCATGACTGCTTCGCAGAAGGAGGCGACCGCTTCCCACTCCGTCTCGCCCCGCAGCATGGCCTCAACCAATGCCGGGCGCGAGAGGTCTCTGCCTATCGCCGTCGAGAGGACACGGCGGTGCTCTGCCCAAGCTGGGCAGTCCTGCACCGTATGCTCCACCGTGTCCTCCGGGCGGTCCTCGCAGTGGTGACACCCGGGCGTTTCCTCCTTCTTAATCCGACACAAGTACCTCCCGAGGCATCCATGCCCGGTGAGGACCTTCGTCATGCGGTAGGTGAGGACGCCGTGGGACCTATCCAGCCACTCCTCAAAGAGGGGTCTTACAGCCGCGATTGCGGCGTGCCCGGTCTTGGAGCAGGCTTAGCTTAAGAATGACTATAAAACCTAAAAAAAATACTGGTGGGGTCATTCTGACTAACGGTGGTACTATATCTGCTTATCTACAATGGTTACCTGTGACAAAAGTGAACCATTCGAGACCTCTGGCTACGTACTGAGTTGGCTGGTACAGACGACGTAACACATAAAATGTTTGGAAAGTTACCAATAGATGAAAAAATTTCGCGGGTGAGTCATTTTGACTCACGTTATGTGTTACTAGGTTTAAGAAAATAGCAGAGAGAGAGAGAGCAGATAACTGCAGATAGAAAGTCGTAACTCGTAAGTCGAGGCCGATACCACTGGGCCACCACTGCTCTCAATATTATATCATAATTATTCGTGTAATAATTATGATATAATATAGACACTGGAAAGCGTATTTTAAAAATTGTTACCTACTGACTTCTAAACCAACACAAAAAGTATAAAATAACTTTTGATTCAGAAGTCGATGAATTTGCTTTTTCTTTAATTGAATTGACTTCCAAAAGAAAAATTATTTTATATTTTTTGTTTTGATTGAAAAGTCGGTCGGCCACTTCGCCAAATTGTAGTTGCAGCGTTCTACTCGAGTACGATCTTGATGAAATCCAAATAAATAATTGCTTTTTAAAACAAAACAATCTTCCGGAGCGACCCCAAGGTTTAATACCCCTGCACAGAATGATGTCGAAATTTCCCGACGTTCATTTCAGCCAATCAGAGCACAGCAAAACTTAAAGAATTTTCTAGAATATCCCAAATAATATGTAACAGTGCCATCTAGTATTGAGTAGCAACATTAAAACACCCCTGTCTGAATCAGAATAAGTTCTCTTTAAACTTTCCAGAAATTTCGTCAACAGATGGCGCTTTTACAAAATTGATTTTAGTTTTTTAAATCTATGGATGTCTAGATTATAGGCCTTTTAGGTAATAAGAATAGTTGGACGATTTTAAAATTAAACATAATTATGAAACGTTCATACTGCGTAAAAAAAGAACCAAATGTTTTTTTCAGAAATACGCTTTATCGGAATTATTTTATATTTTCTTCAATTTTCTTATTTAGGCGTCGATATTATCACCGCAACTGGCAACTTAGCACAAAACACCAACGCTAGCAGCAATAGTGATGTTCAATGTAAAGAACAAAGTGAAATCGATATTTTTAATCGATTTTATTATTTGCTGACATTATTATAAAATTATTTTACAACGCACAAACAGTTTTGCCTTATCTAAAAAAGATCAACTTTTAAAAAGTGTAACTTGATTTATTTTAACTATATAGGTAGATATTTCTATTCATATAAACAAATATAATCTTGGTACCACTCTATAAGTCGTGACGTCGCTTTTTATAGCGCCAATTTTTTTTTTTGGTAGATTAGACCATTTTTATTGTATATATGAAATCGGCGAATTGCGAAAAACCGTAGGGGTTGAGAAAAAAAAATCCGAAAGTTTCCTTCGGGATGGGTGGGAATGTGGGAGTATTATGGGTGGGAAAAATCATGTGAAGGGTCTAAACTCATTTTCAAGTGATAACGAGGTCAGTGACATGTTTAAGGTCAAGGTCAAATACTCTGAAGGTCAAAAAGTCTAGATCAACTTAATCTTTTTTCTAATTTTGGAATGCTATCAAAACGTTGCGGTGCTCCTACTTATGGGTGGTTAAAAAAGAAATAACCACGAAAGGGGATGGCGGGGTCAGACCCCGCCATCCCCTTCTAACCTAACCTGTCCGAGTCGGGGTGCCCTAAGTCCCGAGCTCGCTTCGCTCGCTCTTGCATACTAAGAGGAGTAACATTAGACTCTTTAATTATCTTTTTAGGATGTTATAAAAAAAAATACCAGAGATTTTTTTTTGTTTTGCGTTCCTTTTCTCTAATTAAATTTGTACACCACAGACGATATAATTTCGGTTGTCGACCGTTCATTTTAACGTTCCGTTTCACCTAAAAACACATTACGCTTTTTATTTGATTTGAGGTTAGAAACATTTTTTGTAAATTCCTGGAAAAATATCCATTACATTGTAATAAGAGTGGTAGCGTTATAATCGGGGCACCACCCTCTACCATATTTAACCACTTTTAGCCCTGTCCGGCTGCCAAACGACACTAAAGCCAACCCTTTTTTTCGTAACTTTAGAATTTTTTTTATTCTCGAAAACTATGGGGCTTCGCCATGTAATATTTTAGTAAATCGTTCTACATGTCGCGTAATATCAGCTTCTAAAACGACGTCACGACTTATAGAGTGGAGCCATAATCTTTCAAATGACATATCAAGCAACGAAATTCCTGCAGTAGAACTCGTTCTCACTTTTATTCTGTGGAATACAGTCTTCTTTCACCGACAAATCGACATCGATTTGAAATTAAGTTATCGACTTGCCACTACACTACACAGCCGCTGCGCAGTGGTCGGTTCGGTTGACTTGACGCAGTGTTGCCAACTACACCGTAATTACGGTAAAAACACCGTAACCAGGAAAGATTTACCACCTACCGTAGGATTATAATTACGGTAGCAAAATACACCGTAATACCCAATGAAGAGCGTATTTATTTTTAAATACTTACCTATATTTCAAACATTTGCTATTTCTTACGAAATCCATCAAGAGAAATCTCATAACGCAGCAGGCCACACAGCGTCAAGGAAAAACCTGTATTGATTTTAATCCCACTCACGATATGATCCAAAAACATTACATAATTATATCGAAATGTATAAAAACATTGAAACAATTATACGGCTGTCTGTACGTTTTTTCAACTCTGACCCATAAGGTAATTGCGTAATAGTAGCTCGCGAAATTCAGATTTTCTTGTGGGAGTGAATGAAGCGAATGTTTTGATCATTCTTACATTTCAAATTATATTTGCTAATGTCGCGAATCATATTTTGATCAAGGTGAAACTTGTCACTGATATGAAAATTGCAAAACACAAGAAAATTTGAATTTCGCGGGCTACTACTACGCAGTCAAAACAAGGTAATTCTACCGTATTTCAAATTTAAGTTGCAACGTAATTTCGGAAAATCTACCGTATTTTTAGAAGAATTCTACCATCCGCTAGATTTCAAACCTGGCAACACTGACTTGACGTATTTATAATTTGCACTCGCTTCATGATATCGCGTCGCGTCGTCGCGAGCCCGTGTGGTAATTTTTAATTACGCCTCCTTCGCTTACACTAGTTGTCGAGTGCTGTGATTTTTTTATATTACATTTTTATTTTTATACATACATCGCTAGTACGTAAGTGAACTGTGAAAAGAACGTTTTTCAAACACTCGTTACTTTGTCGATGTGATCCTTGTTTTTGTGAATTTATTGGTGTGACGATGGCAGATAATTCAAAATTGACCGACGAGGAGAGGACTGAGATCAGGGAGCAATTTGAACAGGTGTGTTTGTTACTTTTAATTCAGATAACAGTAGATCGAAATTGACTTGTCGGCGTTTTGTTCGGCGTGTCAATTTGGGGCATTGCTTAATCGTAATAATGTTTTGCAATATTCGATGTACAGTTTGCCGTTTAAGGAATGCTAGCGTACGCGTTTTTAACGTGTATTTTTCTGAGACCGCGTGTGGTCCGTCTTGTTCGCTTATTGCCTCGCGAGTCTCGTTTTATCCGGCGAAATAAGAACGGCCGAATAAATCGTCATGTAGGTATTGATCTGAAGTACCTTGTTAGAAGAAAAAAAAAATACCAGAAATTAGGTTTGAATTTGAGCTGGTTATTGACCTTACAAGTTATAAATAAAAAAAAAATGTTTGCTCAATTATTAATAAATAGATGTAATGCTAATTACACGTACGATATTTATTAACTTCCCTATTATGTAGTAATAAGGAAAATTTAAAGGTGATTAAATGCTTTATTATTGAATAGACACATTGTTTATTTTACATATTATGACTAAAATTAGCCTAGCCTTTAGCGTCTTTGTATTAAAAAAACAGGCTAGAATTAAAATACTGTAATGAAAACGGCAGTAAATGGCCTGTATCATTGGTTATCTATTGCTGATAGTAGGCCCTCAATTATTACTATGAAAGCATTAACACTGCACTGATAAGCTACACATACTGCCAAGTACTATTATAGGCTATCTAAAGATAAATTGTATGCAAATATTTTGGTATTGAATTTTTATAACTCCTGTATGGAATGTAATACCTTATTGATTCCATATTGAGTTTGATTCTTATCTAAAGATTATATCATCGCAATTGCAGATCATCTAATACAGAGGTGGACATTTTGCCAGTTCAAACAAGATAAGAAATCTCTTTATGCAGTAACTTGTATATGGTGAATAGAACCTTGTTACCTTTTTTAGTTACATTTAAAATACATACAGCCAACAAGCTATATACTAAACATAATTATAGCACTCGCACGGGACCTGTGGCCCTATTGGTGGAGTGGGTCGGGAATCGACCTAGGTTCGATTCTGCATGTAAGCACAAAAAAAAAAAACTTAATTATAGCTAAGCAGTTTGCTGTATGTTGGATACTTATATTTAGAACATACCTAGTTATTACAGATGCTAGTACCATATTCCAAATTTTTGCATTTTTTCTATAAAAGTTGAAAAATTGTTTTTAAAGAAATCTGACTATTTGGGTAGATTTATGAATGTATGTGTGTCTCATATTCCCAGTGACACAAAAACCAACAATTGAACAAAGTAAAACTACAATCAAACATTCCATAATATGCAAAACTTGATTAGCAAACATATTAACAAGAAAAGTTTGCATGCCAATAACTAATTACTTATGCAGACAACAATGGTCCGTTGCATGCTAAGTATTTAATGCAAATACATTTCTGTTGTAGTCAGAGTATAAGCCTACCTACAGTACAGTTGTGAAAAAGATATAATATGGATGGGTATCTTACATACATAAATCATACACATTTTATCTGTGTATATTTGCAAAGAAATCAGAATACAAAATTTCCACAATAAAAAAAAAGCTTTGAGAATTGGCCCTATTTTCTTCAAACCAATTGTCATCAGTACCTAATAATTTAATTATGAATATATTTTTTTTCCATAATCAGTTTGGTAATTAATTACGATCTCATTACTTATGCCTCATGATTTTTGTTGATTAGATTTGAAATGTTAGTCACATGATTCATTTCTATATAAGTAATAACTTAGCACTAAGGTAGGTATATAATTTAAATTTAATGATAATGACTGGTTCATTAGTGATATTTTTTTATTTTGAATGTAAATTAACATGAGTCAGCGACAGTTATATTTTTTAATAAGTTTCCTTATAAAGATACCTTTAAATTTAAAATCAAAGGTTGTATCATCATTCATCATTTCATTTCACTCTATTGCAGTCCACGGCTGGACAAAGGCCTCCCCAGAGAGCGCCACAGCGCATGATTTCCTGTTTTTTTCATCCAGCCACTGCCAGCTACCTTCTTCGGGTCATCGGTCCATCTTGCCATGATTTTTCAAGTAAAAATGGCCCCTTATGTGGAACATTAATGGCCAATAAAAAAAAGTACTTGCAATTAGTTTAGTTCACTAATTATTTATTTCTCAACATGTTTAGTGTTGTTGCTTTATTTATTATCAGTTTTGAGTCAAGGCAAACTGTAAAATTATAAAATGTTATCAGTTCTCACTGATGGTCAGGTACACATTATAAATTATCAGCTATATTTATTACTATGGATTTGAGTTTTTAAATATAATATTCTCCAGTTGTAGGCCCCAATAATATTTTATATTCTCTTCTAATCACCAAAAAGAAAAATGTAAATATTTCAAACTCCAATCTGAATCACACAAAGGATTTAAAAAAAAAATATTTGTTCTGCCATCTGACGCTCATGATACATGCTGATCACCAGAAAAACAGGTCTTCAAGTCACCATTAGCTTGTAACATGATGCTGTTTGCTACAAGTAGCATTTCAGGGCAAAAGAGAACCAGTAGTCATTTGTTTTATGGTGATCCTCAACAGGCCTGACAAATCCAAAAAAATGGGCCCACAGATCTTTTGTACCTAACTTTAATAAAACTATGACTAACAAGAACAAGCCTAAGTAATCTCAAAGCAAGCAGCTTTACTCAATTCAATGTTAAACCTCGGTGATTACACAAACTACCTCACACAATAAATATACAACGCGTCACCAGTTACCCAACAGGCAATTTTGTCCACACATGTTTTAGTATTCAAAAGGCGTTGTATACTCGCCTTGACATGTTTTGTATACTGTGTAGCACATGCTTTAGGTATTGAATAACTAAATCTACACATACTACTATTTATTCTATACTTTCATACGAATACTAGCCGTTCCCCATGGTTTTACTCCTGCTGTTCGCTCCTATTGGTAGTACCTTAATGTTTTATAGCCTATAGCCTTCTTCGATAAATGGACTATCCACCACAAATATTTTTTTTAATTCGAACCCATAGTTACTGAGACTAGCGTATTCAACCAAACAAACAAACTCTTCAGCTTTAAAATGAACTGAAACTGAACTGAATCCAATGGAATATACTCTCTTTGGAAAGCAACTAAGAACTTACCTCAACCTCAACAATGCTTTCCACCTATTAGATCAGGCAATTCATGGGCTCGCTCTGATCAAGAAAAATCTGAAGCTTTCGCCTCTCACCTTGCCAATGTCTTCAAACCTAACGAATCTTCAGTTCCTGATGACCCTGCAATAGATGTTATTCTCAACCAGGACCTGCAACTTTGCGCCCCTCTCCGACCAACATCCCCACGCGAACTGTCTAGACTGATTTCTACGATGAACTCTAAAAAGGCACCCGGATTTGACCTGCTGACTCCGAAAATACTGAAGGAGTTGCCACGAAAGGGAATCGTCTTCCTCAAAATTCTCATAAACGCCTCTCTCAGAACTTCTTATGTGCCTGCTCTCTGGAAAATATCACAAATCGTAATGATCCACAAGCCTGGAAAGCCGGCAAACGAAGCTTCATCCTACCGTCCTATTAGCCTTACTCCAGTATTATCTAAGCTATGGGAAAGAGTAGTCTTGAATAGGTTGAAATCAAGCTTACAAGAAAACCAAGTTGTACCTGACCACCAATTCGGATTCCGCGAGCATCATTCCACCGTAGAACAGGTCCACCGAGTCTACCGCAGAATAAGGCTTAGCCTAGAAAAGCGGGAGTATTGTTCGGCAGCCTTCCTCGATGTCCAACAAGCTTTTGATAGAGTATGGCACAAGGGTCTGCTATGCAAAATAAAGCTGCTCCTGCCCCATTCATATTACTTGCTAATGAAATCATACCTCTGTGATCGGAAATTTCAAGTAAAGTTAAGAGATGCAAGATCTTCTCTCTACAGGTGCCTAGCAGGTGTACCCCAGGGGTCTGTTCTGGGCCCAGTCTTGTATAACATCTTTACCAGCGACCTCCCACAATGCCCCGATGTTTTTGTAGCAACCTTTGCTGATGATGCTGCATTCCTGGCCTGTAGTCAAGATCCGAACACAGCGAGCAGGATACTGCAAAAACAACTTGACAAGACCTACGATTGGCTAAATAAATGGCGTATAAGGGCAAGTGCACCTAAATCAAAACACATTACTTTTGCACTCAGACATGGAAATTGCGCTCCAGTCAAATTGGGTCAGGACACTCTACCACAATCAACATGTGTTAAGTACCTAGGATTCTACTTGGATCGTAGATTGACATGGAAGGACCATCTAAAGAAAAAAAGAACAGAAATTAATTACCGCTTTAAGAACTTGCTCTGGTTACTAGGCAGACAATCTAAACTAACCCTGAGTAACAAACTTAGAGTCTATTGCTCCATCATAAAGCCAATATGGACGTATGGCATCCAGTTGTGGTCTTCTGCAAGCAAATCTAACATCTCAAGCATCCAAAGAAGTCAAAATGGAATCCTGAGGGTCCTAGCAGCAGCGCCCTGGTATGCGCGCAACACGGAAATTCATGAGCACCTGGAAATCCCAACAATCCAAGAAGAACTGGAACTCTACCTTGGCAAATATAAAGATAGATTGATTAATCATCCAAATCCCCTTACACAATCGCTATTGATCCCGAATAATATTGGGAGACTCAAGAAAGCCGATATTGTGCTGCCTGATTAAAAAGGATTTGGACATTGGTCTGAATCTTTTACAAATAAAGCCTCTCTCCGCGTATCTGATCATAGTCAGGGCTGACTGATAGCAGATAATAATTAAAAAAAAAAGCTTTAAAATAATAGTATAGAATTAGCAAAGCTATCACAATATTTATCTAGCAAGCTGGAAAAAATAAAACCACAGGACTAGCTGTGGGTCGAGGGCCAAAACTTCATGTGAATAAAGTCGATTGTAGAATCATTCGCTTAGCCAATGCCTTGCATAATGTTGTTTTGTTATTCAATTGTTTTCTCCGTCGGTTTTCCTCAATGTAAAACCCCAAAATTGTATTGTATGGTGTTGTTGTGTCATCTGCGTGACCATTTGGAGAATACATGCTCAATCAGAGTCCAACTAGGCCGGAAGGGCCCGGGCTCACAAGCCCGTGTTACCCGTGTATCGCACACACACAAAACTAATGTCAGTGGGTTCAACCATTTTTGAATTCTACCTATTTCATTTCTGTTTGTATGAACAAACTATCTGATAAGTTTTTTTGCATCGCAAGAGCTATAGGATCTTCAGTGCGCCGCCGCCGGCCCCCGATTTTACCTACCGCCAGACTCGGAGGGCCTCGTAATGTGGGGCCCGTCGGCTGACATACGCCCCTGATATGGCTACTCCGACCCTGCGCTTTATGTACAAATTATAACATAAATATTTACAGTAGTATACCTATTTAAGCTGAATTCAATCTCTAGGGGTTATCAATTTGTGGGTGGGCGCCATGAAAAAGGTCAAAAGCAATTAACTGCCAAGGTAATTGCAAACTGATCTACTGTATTATTGATAAATAATTCATTTAGCCGCATTTATTTTATTTTATCGCTGTCTGTTTTTATTTTTAGCTCAATAACATTATTAATCGTGAAATGTTCTGATAGTAAAATTGTAAACAACTTATTTAATTACTTTCACAGTCTTTTGAATATTTGAGCGACAGAATAAATGCAAATTTTATATATACCTATATTTTTATGTTCCATAACATATTTTTTATGCGATAGTCGTGATAAAGAGATAACTGTTTTTTTCATAGTTAATAGAGGTGTTTAACTGCGCTGTTCTTATCGAAGGCAATTGTCTAGAACAAATAATTAATTTTACATGAATACTTTTTTTTACCTAAGCTGCGTGTAAGTTCCCGAGAAATTAATAAAAATATAAACTTCCTTCTGGTGCAGTTGGTTCAAAAGGATTTTAATTTAAGCCTCCTGCAGACACACGCGATTAATCGCGCTGCGACAACGAGCCAAGCTAATTTCCACTCTAAAAATACTGCGAATGGACCGCGACATGTCGCCCCGCGCGATTAATCGCGTGTGTCTGCAGGAGGCTTTAAGCTGTCTGTCTGTAGGTATATCTCTTAAAATAACACTCAGATTTTGTAGAATCGTCAAATGCCAGTAATGCCACGTAAATGGACTGATGGTCCATGAAATACTGCGCACAACATAACATCACGCTATTCCCCGTAAGAGCGAAAGCAGAATGCGAACTCTCTCTAATAACATTCTGTTTGCGTTCAATTATAAAATTAGATGCACTTTATATGCAAGAGGCTCTTGTTAGTGCTTATTAAGGACCTCCACAAATGCTTGGTGAATCATTGCATTGGACTCAAAGTGGGTCAATTAATCAATCTTAGCTTATAGATAAGTTTAACTGTAGTTAATGTGCTGGCATCCTATATCTAGCTTGTAATGGCTTGTTGATAACACCGGGTCATTAGTCATTGGAGAATATATGTATACTAATAACAGTAACATTTGTGTCTCTGTACGGGGTAATCTCGGGAATTGATGTTCCAATTCCAAAATCTGTTTCGCTGGTAGAAACTTAGATTATTCCCAAATGATTTATTCTATAAATTATATTAATGTCAATGAGCTATCATATTTTTTGTTTGGCAAGTCTGAAAATTTAATAGCGCGGGCTAGGGATGGGTTGCAAGCGAACGAAGTCGCAGCTAGAAGCTTGTATCAGATCTATAAAGTTTTGAAACCGTCTGCGTCATGCGTTTTATAATACTTATCTGAAAAATTAAAAAAAAAATGCTGTTCTCTAACGCTACTAATATGTCATGTATATGTTTCGTATAGTGGCAAATAATTTGCCACGTCTAGATTTTACACTCTTGAGTTCAGAAATGACTATACGTGACTATACGTTTGTCGTGATCTACTCGACCCTGACTCAGAGTAGGCGCTCGACGAGTCTGATTGGGATCGATAAAATTATATGTATATACCTACCTACCTTGTAGGTCAATATTTAATACGGTAAACTGAAATTGACAATTATTAAAAAAAAAAACATCTTAATAACAAAACCTTCAGATTTAAAATCACCCTTCCAATATTGCCGTAAATATTATATTTTTTGTCTGCCATCGAACCTAAAAGTTCCATTTGAAAACTTTAAATAGGTATGTCTGGCGGGGTCGCCCTAAGACCGTCTAGGGATCAAACTTTTTCTTGAAATATTAATTGTTCGTCGACTTCCGTATACTGGATGGAATCCCCACTTCAATTTCCATATCCATACTACGAGAAAGCAAATTCCTGGTCAAGGGCAAGACTGGTTCGACGGCGCGTCATGTTCCACGCGCGCCTCAAAGAGCTGTCAGCAATATGTCGCAGCCCCCTTAAAGGGCTAAGCCTGCCGGGATCGCGGGACACACCAGGTAACCGTGGCTCTGGAAAGTTAAGGGCTATCGAAGGGCACCGTGGATTTTAGTCAGTACAAGTGACAATCCCTCCCGCCTGTCCTGCCCTGGATGGGAGAACTCGTAGGATGATTTGTCCACGTAAAAAAAACGGGGCAAGACTGTAACTGCAAAGAAACTGACAACATCAACTCAGTCTTATCCAGTAAACGTGTAAACTTTTCTTATCAATAGCACCTTTAGCACAATTCTTAGTAAATATCGTTTCTAGCAACATAGTGTGCTTTAAAGAGCATGTTCCTTTGAAGGAGACGTGAGGCAATGTAAACATAGCCGGCAGTGATATGGAACTGTCAGCCATGTTTACATTACCTTCCTTTGAAGTACTTGCTGCAGTTACTTCAAAAAGATTAGTAAAGTGAAGTGTATTGTCGGTTGCTTGAGGGGGTTGTCTTTGAAAGAATTATGACATGTAATGACTGCCTTTTTAGACTTGGGTCAATCCGGCCAAGCTTTTCCCATACCACTGCTACTGGAAATTCAGAATCAATAGTCGTGACCACCAGAAAAGCACCGTGGCAATAATTCTCGACGAAGTCCCGGAGAATAATGCTATGTCGGTATTGATCTGATCTTCGATTTTTCCGTTTGGATCTTTCGGTATCCAAATAACCTAACCCTGATGATGTGTTACTGGAGTGTTGGTTGCGCCAATTCTTCTTTCCACTTTTTTTACACTAGGAAGTGGTGAGTAATGCTAATGACTCTTTTAAGAGAATGTCGAATATAATTTTTGAAGTTCAAAAAGTTAATTTGAACGAATGACTTTTAATTTCGTCAAAAAATGCACTGGGATACTTCCTTTAGAATTGAGAACCTTGATGTCTTTGATAATAAGTAAAAATTTAAGTTAAGGATGTTTTTGCTTATCTTCGTATATTTATTATTCTACCCTAATATAACCAAGTTGCGCTGATTCATCATGAAATAGACGATTACAATATTGACGTTCGCCTACTTATGATGGTTTTTCCTAATGATTGAAACCACAAATGTTGCTAACTTATATGCTAATTACTACAGTCTAGTGAGTGCGTCAACATTAGTCAGCCATGAAATAAATAGCATTTTAAAAACATAACCCTTCTTAAGCTGAACCACGATCGGTTAAAAATGACTTTTAACCTTCTACTGGTGATGTGAAATTGAGTAACAGTATTGGTGACGTGCCGTCATTTTGACGTACTTCTTCAATGCCGAATTTCAGGACTAACTAATTGCATGGAGATGAAACAAATGGCTTTATTTACAAGTAGATATCTTACTTTCATAAATTAAACACTTTTTATTTGTTATAATAGAAAAGTTTACGTATATTATTCACACAAACTTAGTATTAATATTCAGCTACTATTTTCGTAGATATTGAAATAAATCAACATAAAATTTTAGTAAATGAAACAAAATGAAATCCAACGTTCTATTCTTATTGATACTTGAATGATTAACGAAAAAAACGTTTTAACATACTACTACAATAGAAAAAAAATTAAGATTCATCTTGGGAATTAGCACTTTTTTTTAAGGCAATAAAGACGGGCTTCCTGAGATACTTGTATAGATGTGATGTTCTTTTTTTCTTTTTTGCGAGATTTATAGAGCAACAAAAGCCTATTGCTTTCCAAATTACTTTAAGAGGCTCATCCTTGGAGTCCATGTCAGATTTTGGAGTTTCTACTCACTTTCTGTATTGCGATCAGATTCCACTCAGTTATTCAGTTCCAACTCATCACTGCTACTTTGTTTTAAAATCTCAGTGTTAATACTCGTAATCTTCGTCATTTGGATTAATTTTTAATGAAAAACTACAACATGATAATAGTATAAATTACGGACACTATTGGTGACGTGACGTTGACGTCGGGTATCCTATATCTCATCATCTATGCGTTTGCGTCGATCAATTTGTGTGAAATCGGACGCCAAACTGAGCTAAATGCAGCTACTGAGAAGTGCGGGTAAAGAGAAACAGTCGTTCGAGACATATTCAGTGGTTTTAGTTAAAAGGTGTCAAATTGACGTCACGTCACCAATAGAAGGTTAAGAACTTGCATGGTAGGACTACATTGCGGTTGTTTGATCAACTAAATTGACGGTCCATCAATAGTCCGCAATGTCAGTCATACCATGGGGTATCGTATTATCCAGTTACTGGGTTATGGAGGTCCCATAGGCAGTCGCTCCATGTAAAATACTGATACCCAGCTGCATCTGGTTCGACTGTTGGCAGCCAACCCAATTATAGTTGGGAAATGCCTAGGCAGATGATGATGATGAGTCTTCAATGTAACCCAAATCGTGTGCAACTTCATGTCTAAATGAAGCTTTAAGGTGCCGCATGCGTTCGCGCGCGAGACCGCGACACGAGATAGCGACAGGAGACCGCGACACTACTTAACATTAGGCAATGTATAGGTGCCGGTTCGCGCGCGAGACCGCGACAGGAGATCGCGACACTTCTTAACATTAGGTAATGACAAGTGTCGCGGTCTCGCGCGCCAACCGGCACCTTTAGGTATTAGGTACCTCTGTCACAATTCTAGTTCAATGTGTCCACAAAAAAAAAACTAAAATATATTGCCTAACTAGCCTTAATGCTGTCCTATATAAGCTTTGTGTGGGTGTACCCCATTTGTTGCCACATTACCTAAATTAGAAAACGGCACTGTTTGTTGGCTAAGTTCTATAAGTAATTAATTTAGCTTCCACATCGGTCAACTGGTCATGTTACTAATTATATTAAATAAACTTATTAGTTGAAATTACTTTGGGAGTTCATTCGTTGTATGGGGTATTGGGTTAATTTTAACAAGTAGGTCAGTTGACTAGCTAATTGTATATTTTTGAACAGGAGTATGATTGAAATTATGACTATGAGTTGTGTAGAATAACAAAAAATCTGTTCTTTAAATACCTACTTTTTGATGAAGACAATGTCAAATGAAATTACCTGTACGGAGGAATGTATAGAAAATTATATCAAAGCATCTCAAAAGAGTATCGTAAGCTTATTATTAAAACTATTATGTCCCACTGCTGGGCAAAGAACTCCCCATAATCTTCCAGCTTGTCATTTGTGTAATTTTCTACAGACAATCTCACATAACCGCAACGAAAACACTGTTCAAGAAGAAATGGGTCATAAAACCTGAATTAAGCCTCCTGCAGACACACGCGATTAATCGCGCTGCGACAACGAGCCAAGCTAATTTCCACTCTAAAAATACTGTGAATGGACCGCGACATGTCGCCCCGTGCGATTAATCGCGTGTGTCTGCAGGAGGCTTTACTTTTTCACCTCGATTACATGGGCCTTGATAAGAAACTCTATATTCAAAAGAAATAAGCAATAAACCCTTTCAAGGTGTTTTAAAAGGGAAGTAGCAAAAGAGTGTCAGAAATTTCTCCGCCTCAATTTATAAATTTTAAGAAATAATTGCTATGAACTTGAACATGGTCTTGGGAACATGCTTTGACCTTTACAGGTCGTCCACAGTTCCGGTATGACTCAGTAATACCGAAAATATAACTAGCTTTTGCCAGCGGCTTCGCCGCCTTTGGGTCAAAAAATATCCCAACGGGTACGTAATACTGGGATAAAAAATATCATACGTGTTACTCTAGGTTATAAATTATTTGTGTACCAGGTTAAATCTACTACCTTCATTTACTCCTTTTTCTTTCATATCATTCCTTATATAATCCATCCATCCTTTCTTTGCCCTTCCTCTTCCTTCTATTCATATCTATCATTTCCTTTATACAGCTTTTTTTCTCTCATTCCCATGTTTTTTTTCATCACGCATTTGTACATGTCTTTGGTCTTTCCATGGTTTTCGACTTCTGCATCGTCTGTCTGTCCTGATCCTATGTTACTTGGAATCGGTGCATTACGTTTTTCTCTTCCTTTTTGTCAACAGTCATAATAATATCAATCTCTTCCTCATGATTCCTCCCAAATCCCTCCATCATTTCTTTGATCTTATCCATTCTCTTCGTCTTCTTCATCATCTTCTTGCCCTTATCCTATGCTACTTGCGCTTTACGTGAGTCTTCTATTCTCCCCTTTCAACCGGTCAGCTATTATTTACATCTCTTTCTTTTAATTCCTCACATAATCCATTAAAAGTCTCTTTGGTTTTCCCATGGTCTTCATCATAAACTTACTCCCTTTTCCCATGTTACTTGGGTTCCACGCGTTATTTTCTTAGACTTTCTGGTCAACCGTCACGCTGTTATCACCATTTACTTCTCACTGCTATGTTTTGCTACTTAAACACTCGTCAAAAAAAGTGTCAACGACCAGCCAAGTTCTCAGAATTGTCGATTCTCAGTCACGTTTCCTGCTCGTTATCGACCACAATAATTAAAAATAAACATCCAACCAATAGAAGCCCCTTCATAATGGCTGCAAAGCAATTCTTAATTGCATCCAAAGATAATTAGTATACTTTATTTGCTCAGTTAAACACGGCACACCGTAGGTCGTTGTGCATCGACCTTGAGCCAAGAATGTGGTCGTAGACGGAGACGGACGGCTATTTTAAACTCTGTGACGTAAGGTTTAGGTCTAATAAGGCTTTTCTACCAAGTCGACTCTAGCGCAACCTAAGTATGTAGGTGTTTATTTGCGACGTTCTAAGTTAATAAAAGAACACTGTGCTAAGGATCCATTGTGGTCTCTGTTCAACTGGATACGACAGCTTTGTTTGTTCTTTTTTTTTCTTTAGATTCCCTTGTATGTGGACAGCCTTCTTGTGATTTTATCTATGACGAGTTAGGTACTTGGCAAATGCCAAGTGTCGTAACTTCATTAATGGTTGACATTCAGACTTGTGACAAACACTCTTATCTAATTACTTGTGATAATTATTATTAGAAGTGGACACTTGAGGGCTATAAACATTTAATCTATGCAGCAGCCTACACACTATACAAAAACGTCAATAAAAAGTTCGCTCAAAGAAATCTTCGTGCCACCAGTTAGGTAGACCTCCCCAACTCGATTCTGCGTCTTCAAAAAGTGATAAGACGAGGATTAGCATGACCTGCCAAGGTTCATGTTATAGTGGTCAGGTTATTATTAAATGGCATTGACCGGTTGTTCTCCGTCTCAATGGTCAAAACGATGAAATATTATTGTTACTTAACAAGTCTCTCGTTGATCTTATTATGCATTAACATATTCGTTGAGAAAATATCTACCTAATTTGATTGAATCTTATCTTTGAATAACTTTCACCGGAAATATCGCTGTCAATCTCTTCTAGAGAATGTACATAAGATTTATTTTATTTGCATAATTTGTTCCCAAATATTTGCAAAAAGTGGAAATGTTCTTGGTAATTCGACAGGCAGCACAGAGCCTAAAAAAATAACCAAGGAGATATGCGCAAAATGTTAGAAAAGATTTTGGTCCCCGCTCAAATCAGCAAGAAATATTCGATTACACAAACTCAACAATTCAACAAATACCTGACGTAATAAACAACGTTTACAAATGAACAATAATAAACTTAATCCACGATTTATTAACCAAATTGCACAGTTTAGCAAAACGTTCGCAAATACATTAGTGACAATATCACGCAACAATGCAGACTTTCATCTAACCGTTGCGGTTACAAAACTGTGATTCATTGGATTATACGACAGACTATTGTATGCAACCTGGCTTTATTTATACAGACTGGTACGAGTTGTAGGTACGAGAATCACTTTTTCTTTCTACAAAGTTTAGCCACCCCTAAATGATGAGTAACATAAGTCTCTTTCAAATCTTTCCAATTTTGTGTTATGGCTATCCTGTTTCTTCCGGTCACCTTAATGAAAATCAATTATCATCCTTCTCAATTAATTTACTGCCAGTACACCACTGTCTTCTTCAATACTTCTTCATTATTTGTCATGTCATGAAACATCTCTCTAAAACCATATCATCTTTCACACAGCCTATTGGTTTTCTCCTACTGTTATTTAAGCCATTTGACATAATATTTGCTTTTGCCCAAGGCCTGGCTCGTCTCCCACCTCTCTTTAGCCTATAACCGTGTCCTGCGGCCCACCTATCTCTGTACCAATTTTTGATCATTTGCAGAACAAAAACTTTCCCAATGATATGATGATTAGACTATTGACATGGCCATTACCAATGACTGATCAGGGTGTGCCAGCTTTAGAAACGTCATTCGTGTTCCGTGTGATCAATTGCCATAACTAGTTTAAATTATAGAAGTGGATCTTATACACGGTTTAAAGGAAATCAACACAAAAAAATAATTCCATGAATTCTACACATGATTCTAGAATTAGAATCTATGAATCATATGCTAATTTCATGGTAAATATGCGCCATGATGTTCTTTAAACCTTGTGTAGTAAGACTTGAGTCTTCTTTGCAAAGCCTGGCATGAAAAAAATGCGTTAGAAAAAATGAACCCACTTAGGGAGTCAGTCAGCGATTCAATAAAGTCCCAGACATCTGTCTGGAATGCCTTTTACGTTGCGGAATTTGCAATGGTGCCATGCAAATTGAGCATTAGAGCCTTTCAGCTCATACCAATGCAATAGGAAAGGAAAAGAGAAGCAGTGAATGAATAACATACATCTTTTAATAATCATTGCTAGCCAATTATTATGATCAATTGGCTTTATTGATGATTCGATTATAAGGAGATGAAACTACGTATTTCAGAGCAATAAAAAACTCGTTTGGGAAACTAATTAATGTTTTGTTCGTTGACTACGTTTATTTTCAAACAATTGATAAAATGCAAATCAGAACTTAAAAGCATGTCGTCAATGTAGATTTTTTTCCAAAAATCTTTGTTACACAAAATTCTGACAATCGTGGTAAATGAAGAGACCAAGTAACTGTCACTTTTAAAACTTGCAATTTTATTTTCTTACTGTTCAGGTCTGCTAATCACCAAAGCAATTATTTCTGATAAGACAGACAGACAAAAACACCTTCATATAGCTCCAAAAAATTAACCAGGGTACTCCATCATCCGTTGTCATCACAATTTCTACAACAAACAAAATCGCACGATGCTTGCTAACATTTGCTTTCCAATTATTTACTGCAGAGTTTGACTAGTGAAAATACAGTTTAATATTGATAAACGATAAGTGTTGTAAAATTATGATTAGCTAACGCTCTTGGCACAGTATTTTTGTTTTACTAATTTGTTTTACGTTTACTTTTCTTTCGAGATTTATTGTATTTCATTTGTCAATTATGAAGGCACAAGTTGTAAGCCCAATAGAATTTCTCATCGGTAATTGATTAACTTTCAAACAATTTCTGATTCTCCATTTACCCCAAGTTCATCTCCTAGGATGACCTTAGTATAAAAATCCTTCGGCAGTTATGAAAACTTTGAAACACTTGTGAGAAACTTCTATCTTCTTTAAACAACAGTTAGCTGTGTGAATTCTGTCAATCGGTGCATTTAAGGTTTTTATTACAAGGAAAAGAATTTATCGTTTAATTTCTCTTCTTGAAAGATATCCATTCGAATCTATTAGTCGACATTAACATAATCCAATTGCCATTTGTCAAACTAACTAATTTGTCAATAACAAATCTGACAGACAGATTTATTATTTTATTTGTGGAAGGAACTTAAAAAATAGTGGTCCTAATGACCTGCCTTAATTTTCATGTTATCAGTAGTTTGTTTACCACATGACACATATTCCAGTCTCTGATAAACAGGTTTTTGATGCAAAAATACTCCAGTAAATCCAATTCATCTCAAAAACACATTAATCTAACTTAATAATAGTCTTGTCTAGTGTTAGTCATTTCTGATATGACTATGACGCATCATTTTAATATTAAACTGCTTCTAATTTGTGTCCATGGGTCTTTAATAGCCCATCACCTGATCTATAAAATATTGCACCTGTGTTTCTTGTTCCACTTGAATGGATCAGAATGATATATTTACCGTGCCCTCCTATAGCAGCTTCTTATGGTGCTTTTTGGAGTCTTTAGTGCCCTTTGTTATGGCATAAACATGTTTCTATTTTTGTTTTCTGAATGTATGATTTTGTACCAAATGACGATCATATTTTTCACATGAAGCTGGTCCTTCATTTCGAAAATATTTACTGGTTTGCTAGTATAATTTACCTTTGGAAACACTGCTTGATAAAAACGGAACACAGGACTGTGTTATTGGAAGCTTCAAAAATCTATGAGACCCAAACAAGATCTGCCTTTATACGACTAAGTCAGACAAAGTCTCTAGTATTCAAAAGCTACAGTTCATGAGATAAATATTTTACCAGATGTTTCACGTATTTACACAATGGTTTAAACCAAAATTTAAACTTCCTTACAATCTCCTTTAAACCAGAACCGGCCTTTCGCTCCGTTGCGAAATAACAAGTTTAATACTTGCCGTTATATGAATAGATAACAATGAGTCATTGTCACAGTTTCTCCATATTCTACGTCAGCTCTGACCAGAGACCCAGTTTATACAGAAAGGGTGCTTAATTATCGCTATTCATAATGGTGTATTTGCAAGGGGTTGAAAATCGATTGCACGTGCAGCAAAAGGGTTACGAGCCCTAAGATTACTTATTGATTGTATAAACTATTCTGTGAAATGAAAAGAACAGAGGGAATGTCAAAAAATGTTTAAAACTGTTCGCTGCTACTGTGGTGTCTGTCTGTGCAATCGTAATGGCGCCAGCTACGCGTGATTGGACGTCGTAAAATTCTAATCAATATTCGAATACTGTAATCATGACAATGCTTGTCTAACATGCTTTTGTGTCTACAAAGGTTTTCCCGAAAAATATTCATTTACCCTAGAAAATATGTCTGTACTCATTTCCTTTTAAAAAATGTCAGTAAGCTAAGAACATCCAAACAAATATTTTGAGTAAGCTTCCCGTTTGAATTTATTGCCTGGCGCCTTTATGGCAATTTATTATGCGTACGCGGTGGTCAAACGGTTAATAGCGATGGTAAGAGATACAAATGCTTTCGAGCGTTTGCCTCAGCGTCTGACCCTTAATAAAACATCTACACAAAAGGACCAGAGTTAATTTATTCGCAAGACATTCTAGGTTTCCTAAAACGGTCAGACCTCTGTCGAAACCAGACGTTCTGAGAGAGCTGCTGTTCGAAGTAATGCTCCCATCAATTTTACGGTTCCCTGGACAAAGAACAGTTGTGCGGCAAATTTTCTCTATGACCATTTAAAAGACTGTAAAACGTCAGGTCACGACTCCACAAGCCTAAAACAAAAGAGCATGCACAATCAAACGAAATCAAAACTAACTACATCGTGAATTCGCGATTAAGTTACAAAGAATTCGTGGTTACTCACACAAAGAAAGCTAACAATATTTCACACTACGCCGGCCCAGGTCAACAGTCGATGACTCACTCGCTCTTAAGGTAAGCTGATGAGAACACGCATGATGTAAACTAACGCATTCCAGTGTTAAGTGGACGACGTAAACAATGTGGTTGAATGGTTGATGGTATACTTATGGGTTGAGAGTCTTTTACTGCCAATGAAGAATCAAATATCGGGAGCAGGGCTGTAGTATATGACCGGGAAAATACAGCATATGGTATGGCAGGTATTGTAAGAAATATCGTGGCCATGGTGCAGAACAGGCATCACATGGTAAAATTAGATAAAAAAATGCCCAAAGATATTACAGAAAGTTCAGGTTTTTGGGACCATAAGCCTGCACGCGATCATTTCCAGTCTAGCAGGTTCCAAAAACGATATACTCGGACTTGTTGATATTGAACCAACATGAGGATGAAGATCCTCAGGAAGCTCCAAAATCTCCAGTAAAAAACCATTGTTGCTCATGTAGACAAGCAGCATGATCACTAAGCAATTTTTACTGCGATTACTAAGAAGCAAGAACGCCTTCTATTTCGAGAAAGGCGTGTACGACGTACTAATTCCTCTCGATCCATACATACCATTATGTTTACCGCCTCTGGTTAATACAAAGCTTACCCGATGAATGTATGGTGTACGGATATAGCAGTGAATGCGGAAAAGAATATAAATCTGAGTAAACTACATACTTGACCAGACGATAAGCCGTAAGCACCTGGATGCATCACATTGTACACTGTTATGGCTTTCATGAATGTTGTTTTAGTGTTTGTAAGCGATAAGTGCGTTTAACTTAGAATACATGCTAAATGTAAAATATACCTATGAATGGTCAATTATAGCCTTTCAGCGAGTCATTGGCTAAGAGAGAAATCCGATACTTCCAAGTATATAAATAAACAACAAATTCTAAGAATCTCCCATACCAAACCCCAAGGTTTTCCGTCGAAACAATAACCTAAAACCAACTTGACACACCATGGGATATCTATAGGTAATTCCTGGAATTCAAGCCTGCGATGCCGTCATTGCGGAAACGCTGCGCGTGTGTCTACCGAGTTGGGAGCATAAATATAGCTAGTTGAATTTAGTCACGAAGTTGGTAGAAAATGGAGTGTTCACAGTCAATGGGAACCTTAAAAAATTGTATAACAAAGAACCCAAAAAGAGGCGTTGAACGAAGTACCAAAAATAATTTTGGAGCAAATCCTCAATTGCAGGTTAATGCTGTAGAACCTACGGTTGACACAGAGGAGTGACCTACTGACTTAGCTAGTTCGACGAAAGAATCTATCCATAGAGAAAGGAGTAAATCGTCGCTGCGCTTTCAATAATCGCTATGTGTTTTTTACTCACTTTACAGGAGACGCAAAAAACTGATTCTCTCGGAAAATAGCCGGAGTATTCAAATAATTATTTTTTCTTTAATACATTTAACAAATATACGTAGTTTTATATTACGTTTGGATAGATAAGATTATTAATAAGGCCAAAAATAAACACAAAAGGCAAATTTGACACATAGCGTTTTTTATTTGAGTCGTAAATACAAGCTATGTGCATTTTAGAACACATAACTACTTACATAATTGTATGGAATATTATGGAAACGGACTTTAAGCTGACACATAGCTATTTTTCAGATAGAAATAATTAAAAGAAACAAAATAAAAAAATTGTATTCAAATGACATTATCACCTTATTGAACCGATATGCGGTGTCTGCTTCGGGACTCGTTTGCTCCACCGGCCACCGGTCTTTTGACACATAAGGTCAGCCCACTGCCACTGTCACTGTCTATTTGCTTACTCTGCAAGCTATGTCGGTTACACCGGTTCTTTTTTGGATATTTTCTTGGAGTTTCTTTGAAGGATAAGATCCCTGATCTTATCCTTCAAAGAAACTCCAAGCATAACTCGCTTTATAGAGCACTGAGTAGCCTTGAATTTGTGGACAGGCCCAATTGCCAGTGTCCACGTTTCGGCACCTTATGTAAAGGGCAGGACATACTGGTTGAAGACCTTAGTCTTCAAGCATTGCGGGATGGGAGACAAAAAGACTTAACGAAGTTTTCCAAATGCTGCCCAACCTAACTGGACCCGTCTGCAGCATCTGTCTTGAAGGTGTGAGATGTGTCGCCGTTCACGATGACACCCTGTCCAGTCCAGTCCAGTGTCTTGAAAACATCCTTCAATGCATTAGACAACAGTTTTGGGGATATCACACCCCCCTGTCTCACCCCTCTGAGCAGTTGGATGATGGAGCTGGTTTTCTGATTCTATATGTGGATGGACAGTCATCGTGGCAGCGTCATACAGACATCTCACACTGCGATTTAGCGCAGGTCAATTCAACATCGTTGCAGAGAGGCCACAGCCGTCCATATTCTGATTGACCCGCGTAATCAACAAATGCCATATACAGCGGCTGGTTGTACTCCTCGGTCTTCTGTACAACTTGTTGAACAGTATGGTTGTGGTCCACGGAAAACCGGCTTGTTTTGTTGGTTGGAAATCGTCAAGTCTCCTGGTGAGACGGTTCGAGAACAGCGTATTGTATGCGTGTTATTTGTATTGTATACTCAGAAATAAGATGGGTCTATAGTTCTTCAGTAGGATGTCACCTTTTTGATGAACAGAAACACCGCCTTTGCTGCAGGCCTCGGGCGTTATACTTTCTTGGATGACGGAATTGAAGAGACTCGCTAGCAAACAAGATTTTTCACTTTTTCGCTGATCGAATTGTAATGAGTAATTACATCGACTAAACTATCTATGTGACGCTCAAGCTGTGCGTTTTGTGATCGAGCGAGTCTGAACTTGACCAAAAAACTATACAAAATACTAGCTATGTGCAGTGAAGCACATATCGGGCACAATTTTTGCTTTCTCTTTAATAAACTTATTTTAGCTATGTGAATTATAACACTTAGCGTGTCTAAAGGGAACTTTCAATGTATGAATGTCACATGGCGACATTCCGTAACTAGCCGTAACTCCTTAAATATTGCATCTATCACATGGCTGTTTTTACAGTATGTGCGCATTGAAATATCAATTAAAACTGCATAAAAAACCGAAAATCACAAAAAATCACATAGCGACTTTTGCACGCGCAGCGACGAAATGCAATTCGTGACTGTAAAATGTTTGAGTAGTTTGCACCTGCATTAGTTAAATTGACATCACAACCCTACAAAGTTGTGAAAAGGATAATCATGATAACGACCGTAGTGATAAATACAATAAGGACCGAAGTATTGTCACTCTGCTTTATTACTCGCATGTTCCAAAACTTTACTAGTAATTTACCTTTGCCATGTTTATCAAAATGTGCAACAGTAATAACTGTAATCAACTCATGCGTTTGTACGGCTTATAGTTTGAGTCAGAACTCAGAGATTGAATAATTGACTTATAGGTCATAATGTTTGTATGTGTCATGGGCTTCCGAGTGTACTTACGCTTGCAGTAGTATGATTGGTAATCGGTTAATGGGTATGTTAAATTTTACTGTTTTTCGGTATCTGTTTCTTTTTAAAATTACTTTGGTTGCTTTGGGAGTGCAATCAGAGTAGATTTAGTTTCAGAGAAATCTTAGCTTTACTAATGATCAATCTATTTCTACTAATGATCTTCAAAGATTTGTTTGTTGTCCCTAATCTTTATCAGGAACATTCAAAACTTTGTAAATTGCTGACAAGAGTTTGGATATTTTAATTTAACTTTCTGCACTCAACTTGGATTTTACTTCGAGCTGCCTTTTACCTTTCTTGTGCGTAACCTGTATTTAAGTAATGCCTTTATCTTCAACCGATTCAACAATCTCTTTGTACCTGAAAACTGTCTCTTCAGAAACATCTCGAACAAAAACGTTTTCACTTGAGACTGTCGCAGACATACAGTTATCTCGATCAGGCATAATATCGTAAATAACTTTCAGTCTGTCTGTTCGTTCGTCCGTATCGCTCTCGACTCGCTTATTAATCGAATAGCCGACTGATTTCATTAGCTGTACACTTGATAGGTATGAGTAGTTTAGAGATGAAAGATTTCGAATAAAGAGGGTTTTATGCAGTATAATTGATTGCGTACGGCTGCTTGTATTCTTGTTCTTCTATTGGTTCGATTATGGACGTGGAATCAAGTTGCAAATCAGCTCAGACTTTTCCATGTTTCTTGGCATTGCATGATACAATTTTTTACGATAAATTGTTTGACACCTTTTTTCAACTGTAAGAATATTATAGATGATCATTTGATATTGACTTGGGTTCCTAAAATTGTGCTGCAAAGGGCAGTAGGGTAAACGCTTATCCTGGCAGCTCGAAATACTCCTACAACTATGGCGTTCAATCTGCTCAACGACCTAGTTGCCTAGTAACAAGTGACATATTTTTTTGGTTGTTTGTGTAAAGTTCTTTAGTTTACAATAACTGTTTTTGTTGTTGGCTTGTTTTACGCTTTGGTGATACTGTTAGTAAAGCAAGCAATTGTTATTTAATAATAAATAAGGTCTCCCTTGTGGTACACCACAATTCTTATCCAACAGAAGTTGCTTTTGTCAGTTGTCTTGGTGGGTTTTCTATAAGACTTATTAATAATATTTACTCCTGCACGTAGTAAATATTATTAATAAATGAAATTGAGTCATTTAACATGAATTTTACTTTAATAGTGAATTAAAGGGACTTTACCCGACCTATATCGTCGTCAATGAGCTGATGTGGTTTAATAATACCTAGAATATTTTATTGTTGTTAGTATTACTAGATATAAATGTGAATTACCATTATTGCTAGTTCATTCTAATGTTAGTCATAATTCAATGGACAATCCCTTAGTCCTTATAAGGCCATCATTGTCGATATGGTCATATAGGTACAACACGTACATCAATACACTAGTTATCAGTCATTTCTTATTTATAATCTTTTGTTTAAATAGGGAGAAAAATGTCAACTAATTGTAAGTGATTCTAAATATTTACGAAGTTATCACTTTGTGATACGGAACAAATCTTTGCTTTAGGATAAATTACCACATCGTTCCTACTTTTTCAAAATATTTTCAACTTTTATCAAGATATTATGTAGGGTAAACTTTAGGAAAAAAAATTCTAATGAATTCACAGTTGTCCGGAAAAAGTCTGTATTATACCAGTAACTAGCTTCCTTGAGTTTTTTCGCTTGAAGTATTGGCTCCTGACCCACTGCGCTGTTACTGTTACTTTTTCCGACTTGTCAGACAAATTCAGTAAGTAGATGAAGAAAATAACCCCCTACATATAAGCAAAATTTTAAGTCTTACCATATTAGTATTGACAGGCCTGTTGGTCTAGTGGTTAGTGACCCTGACTACTACGCCGGAGGTCGTGGGTTCGATTCCCACCCAGGACAAATGTTTGTGTGATGAGCACGATCATTTGTTCTGTGTCTGGGTGTAATTTATATATAACTAGCTTTTCCCAGCGGCTTCGCTCGCCCCCCCCCCCCCCCTATTGCCTATCACTCAGGACCAAAGCAGCTTTTACAAAGAAACAAACAAAAATACAAAGTTTTCCTCTTTATAATATTATAGTGTAGATGATGATAAAACCGTTGGTACTTTGACTTTCAATAACTCCGTTACCGTACAGCGCACATGATGGATTTTATATATTCAGACCACAAACTTTCAAGCATTGACCTTGTGATTTCTTAATGGTCATTGCGAATGCAAGACGGATCGGAAATTGGGGTCGCTTAAACTCAAACGGCATATCGTTTGGGATCCTAGAAATAACAACTTCCTCACCTTCGAATTTTCCTTTGAGTATCGTCGCGTAAGTCACATTGTTCTTCAATTTACTTACCACCAAACGCGTTCTGTTGCGCAGTTTTGGTTGGTTTATGTTTCAAAGCATGATTACTACGAAGCCAACCTTTGTTCGTAAATTGTGGTGTCATATCCAAGGGGTTTTAATTCAATTGGAAAGTTGGTGGCTAAACGCAACTGACATTTTTTTTTAGCGTTTTAAAATCATCATGTGAGTCCTCCCACCCAGGGCAGAGCGGGAGGGACTGTCAGACTCGAACTGATTAAAATCCACGGTGTCCTTCAATAGCCCTTTACGTTCCGGGGTCACGGTAAATCGTAAGTCCCGCGACCCCGGCAGGCTTTGGCCCTCTAAAGGGTGACCCCGTCATAATGCTACTCTTTGAGGCGCGCGTGGAACACAACGCGCCGTCGACCCGGGCATGGTCCAAGGTCGGACAGCGAGTCACCCATTACTCGCCACCCGCATGCCCGAGCCTACGGTGGCTGGAGATCGTCTGGCAACGTCCGTCACCGTAGGCGTCTACCACTGCGGCTGGGGTGGAGGAAGGACGCTGTCCTCTCCCTCACGCGGCGCGCCTCCTCCTTTCATAGCATGACTGCTTCGCAGAAGGAGGCGACCGCTTCCCACTCCGTCTCGCATGGCCTCGACCAATGCCGGGCGCGAGAGGTCTCCGCCTGTCGCCGTTGTGAGGACACGGCGGTGCTCTGCCCAAGCGGAGCAGTCCTGCACCGAATGCTCCACCGTGTCCTCCGGGCGATCCTCGCAGTGGTGACACCCAGGCATTTTTTCGTCGTATGTTTGTATTGAATTTATGCAGTTCTATTACGTAGTACATTTTTTGGGTATTCAGTATTCACCGAAATACTTTTTTAGCATTGAAGACCGGTGGGCGCCGGGCGGCATGAACATTATTCTTCAAGTTTTCCTAGTACTTTTTGTTAAGATCCCTTATTCAATTTCGGCACCAATACCTTCTTCGTGATCATGTTACTACGTTTTATGTCACGTCTCCACGGAAACAGGATACAAATTTGATCGTCTTGGTGGCGGCATGGCATTGATAATTATGATAATATCGGCACAATAAATTTAGAAACTCAATACAAACACATCAACCGGTCAATTGACGTTTTGATTGATTTTTTCGTGTTGCTGCTCTGTTGCTGTCATTCCATGTCAACCATGTTTTATGTCACGTCCCACGGCAACGAGATAAAACAAAAAAAAAAAACAAAAAAAACGGTAAAAAGTATCCTATATGTTTCTCCTGGTTCTAAGCTACCTCCCCACCAATTTTCAGCCAAATCGGTTCAGCCGTTCTTGAGTTATAAATAGTGTAACTAACACGACTTTCTTTTATATATATAGATATGTATGTATTTAGAAATATATATATATAAGTATGTTTATCAGTTGTCTAGTACCCATAACACAAGCTCTGCTTAGCTTGGGACTAGATGGCGTTGTGTGATAGTTGTGGAATATTTTTTTTTTTATTAGTATAGATATATATTATATTATTATTAGTATAGATTTGGACCTTCAGTACTCGAAAGGACCAACTCTTAAAACCCAAGTTTCGCGGTTAGTTCAAAACAAAAAGACTCCAGAAAGCAATTTGCGGATTACCAGTCTATTATATTCGTGACATTGATAAAGATTTTAATTTTATAATGATTAATGGTTGAAATATCGCTATCTTTAATAACACCATCTCCGCTTTGCCGGTCGGCTCTATTAAGGTCATAATCGATTGCAGATGTTATCGATAAAGGTGGCCGGGGCATGTTCAGCATATCATGCTTATCGGCGATGGTGTCTGTTATCATGGTGTATTAGAATTATTACATTACATAAAACTGTATTTCGGAGGAATTGTATGAGTAATAGGAAAACCTCTTGAAGTGTTAGATAAACTAGGAAATTGCCTACTGTATTATTCTCATGTAAAATATTTCATGAATGAATAATGTTTTATGAGTTCGTACACGTGTGAATTGCATCTACTTCGTCCTAGGTATCAATATAAAAAATTGAGCCGTTCTGAACCTTATTCAAAAATTGCAATTGCAAAGCCGGTTGTTTGGACGGGCAGATATCTGGAAGTTCTAAATTCATCTTAGAAAGCCTTCAACATATGTATTTTATCTTTTGGAATATTTTATGCCTCTTTTTCATCGTGGTAAAATCTTCAAGTGAGTCCTTCCGCCCAGAAAAAGAGCGTAAGGAACTTTCAGACTCTTAGTGACTGATACACCTGTCCTTTACATTCCAGGGTCACGTTTACCTGATAAAACAGTCCCGTAACCCCTGCGAATACCTCATGCCTTCTATCCCAAATACAACTGTTAATTTCGCAATCACTTTTGTACACCAACGTTACGCATAAAAGAACAGTACGCATCGCTTAGAATCAAGTTTTACATACAATGATGTATTTACAAGCTGTTATTGTATTGTATGTAATTGTGAACAGCCTGATAATGTATTGTTTCGCCTTTATCATTTGCATCCTGTCTGTCGGGTTTAGATAAAAGAGCTTTTGGGATACGTCGAGAACTCGAGATGACTCAGAGGCATATGTTTCGAGTCCTGTAGTCATTTCATTGTTCTTTCTAATAGTCTCGTTACCGACTTATGTTCTTTTTCTGCGTACGTAAGTACAAAGCGTTTTGCCAATACTTTTATTGTTCGCACAGCTTTGAAGTGGAATTCTCTGCCGGGGTCTTTGTTTTCTGATAGCTGTTACCTTGTCTTCAAAATCAAGAGTGAATGGGTTACTTCTAGGCAAGTGCTTCACCGTCGACCAATCGTTAAATAAATAAAAAATGTCATTTTGCTCGTTTCAAATACGAAAAGAGCATCAGCATATTTTACCTGCAAACTTATTTATACGGACGATGGACCAAAAGACTTTGCGAAAGTTACGATATTGTGCCAAAGCTTTAAAAAATGCAAGAATGTACGACTGTTCGTGGACCTTTGGGAACGACCCAAAATTCATGCTCTCGGTCTCGTAGTAATACAAGTAGGGTAGACTGGCCATTAAGATGACGATAGATAGGTGACTGGGCGGTAGAGGAATAGGGTGTTGTGAAACTTGGAAGAGACATAAATGTCCAACAGTTAACAGCGATCATCAAAGTTGATTGAGAGAAGACTTCTATGGGAGATTTCTCCCATATAATCATTCTAATTAATCTCCGATTAGGAAGGGAAGGGAACAATCAGACTCGTACTGACTAAAATCCACCGTGTTCCTATATTAGCCTTTTACGTTCATGGTTCACAGTTATCCGTTTGGACAGTTCCGCGATCCCATAAGTTGTTTGGCCCTCCATGGAGGATCCATTCAAATTGCTGACAGCTCTTTAAAGCGTACGTGGATCACGACGCGCCGTCGTCGACCCGGGTTTAGTCCATAGTCGCACGGCGAGTCACCCATCACTCGCTGTCCGCTCAACTCCTGCTATCCCAATTAATTTGGGGTTGAAGCAGCATGTATTCTCTGTTTCTCGTCACAAAGTTCACCAAATGGTTTCTATAAGTATGGCCATTCCCTACAAAATATAACACACATTCACACTTCAAGGTTCCAATAATACGCAGATACGTTATCCAGAACTTCAGAGGCGGTCCACAACGGATGCTTATTGAACGAATGAGCGATAATGAATGGAATTACCAGCGTATATTATTATTGAGCACATTGGCGCCACTTAAAGACACGTGTTCAATACCGAAGTACATTGAAAGTGCAGAAATGATTGTGGGTGCTTTGTAGATCTGCATCTCCGTAATTGAAGTTTGAGAAAGATCTATTTGGCATTTGAAGTGTTACTTTGTTTGATGAACTAATTCCTTGCCTTTTAATTTCTTTCTTTCTATTATATGGTCCTCTTCAGATAAGTTGGGCCCTTTAGCTAGTTGAACCCCGTAGTCTGTAGATGATCTGGTCTCGCCAACGTCAGTGGCGTTCATTAGTTAGTCCAAATTCTGGCTGAATGACTGCGTTTGCTGTATCGCTGATAATAATCTCTTGGAAATCACGCTCTTGCCATAAGTAGTTTTAATTATCCTGTACTACTATGATACTGATTTCATCATCATACCAGCCGTAGGGTGTCTACTGCTGAACATGGCGTATGTTTCCCTAATATAAATTTTCAATAGCATCAGTACTGGTTTCAAAATTTTAGTTTTCATGTAATCATTGATTCCTTCAAATGGTTTAGCAACAATAGAACTTTCACGAAATATCTTTCTTTCTGTAACCACAAAACAAATATTTAATTTTATTTTATTAGAATCTTAACCGCAGAAGTATTTTCTTTAAATATTTGCGGCTAGCGCTAAAATTGTTCAAATTAATTTTATTTTAACGTTTGTGTCTAGGTATATAAAATATAAAAAAACTGTTTGTGCATATAGGTTTTTTAGATATGCGAATCCGATATTTAATTTAGGAAAATTGGACAGGGGAATTACCCAAACAATAATTTATCAAAGATTACTTTTTATTATATTACGTAATCTAGAAACTTTGTACTAATGAAATCGTATTTTCTGCTTTATGAAGCGATCCAGTGTTTTTCAGGTACTTGCTTAATCAATTTCAGTCGACTGTAAATACTTTTTAAACAGAAAATTATTACATAAAGAATAGATAGTGCAAATTGGTTGCACGAAACAAAATAATACGGGTTAATAATTAATTATTTCTTAACACACTTTTACCTCAATAATGAATAAAAAAACAGATAAAAGTGTAATAAATACAAATTATTGCCAGTTCTGACAACACTGAAATCTAAATTAATACAATTAGTGTTTCCGTTTTGAACAAAAGGTGATTTGGTCGTTGTGAAACTTGAAACCGTCTGGGCCAGAAGCCGTATTTTAATGAAAATTGAAAGTTACAGACACAGGCTTTAGTCACGGCTTTAGTCTAAATGTTACACTAAGTTCATGTACAAAAATAATGTTATTAGGAATGTGATGATCTGACACATTTGTGTCGTGAATCTGAAAAGCCAAAGAAATGTGAAAAGTGGTCCTAAGTGTCGCAAGTCATTATAAAACGTCGACAGTGTCAACTGAGCACAAATTGTGACAAATCCATACTCCGTGGGTGCTGCTAAAAAATTTCAATAGCAAATTCCAATAAAACTGCCCGAACTGAGACTTAAATACCGGACCTCGACCGACTACGAAACATGTTAAAGATATGTCTTAAATTTAACAATTTCCATTAAAAAAATGGACATGGATAGTAAACTATCGCACGATAATGTGTGTAATTTCCTGTCCATATCCATTTTTTTTTAAATTCATAATTCATCCACAAAAATACTACAGTCCACAATACTATCAATAGTAAATGTAAAATTTCATTTATTTCGGCCAGCTGTATCCTTCGCCATATAATCGTTATCATCACTAATTTCAAATACATTGGACTTGCGGGCCTATCTTATCACATCGATAATTTCAAGTTCATATCATTGTTCACGATATTATTAAACTTGCATGAACATTATTGATCTGTTTAGAACTCATGGCGATGCCATGAAAATGAGTTCTAAGAATGATAATTATGTAGTCTAGGGCAATCAATAACCATAAAAGCAAAGTATCGAAGACGTCACTTGACAGACCATGAACGCCCTAAACCATAGTCTATAATATAAAGAGGTTCATAATTATGGTCTACGAAATAGACCGGTTGATATGCTTTATAATATAGACTGGTTGATACAGTGTAGGTATGATATAGACTGTGGTTGATATAGTCTATGATACTATAAACTGGTTTTCATTTGCGTGTTCTCTTCTGTATTCTGAATATCAGCTGATACTGTACCATTACTTGGCATTGACATCGATTCTATCTTCCATTTCCATAATTATTCCTTTTCTCACAGCTTTTTCCTTTGGTCCGTCCAATCCAATTCAATTTACTTAGCCGTCTACACGTTTATCTTCCACAGCGTGGTTATTTCTTCTTTGTCAACCATCGCGTATTGCACCAATTTTGACAGGTATAATCATTCTTCTAATGAAAGTCTTTCTCCCCATTCAAGGCTTGCTTTAAAGATTGCCATGTCCAATTATTGTTTGCGATAGGTTCAAAACCCACGCGATCAATTTCTGTAATTCATTGAACTGGTATTCTTATCAATTCGCAGATCTAATGCATAGACAATTGAACAGCCAAAGTTTATTGGGCTCGATAAAATGCCTTTACAAAATTAACTATACTGCCTTTAGACTAAATTTTAGGTTCAGTTGCTTTAATTTCCTGCTATTATCGTTGCTACGTAACACATGTATATTATTTCCCTGTACCTATTGGGAAAAATATGACGTTAAACAACCACAAATGGAAGTGGCAATAGAAGTAAATAATATCGTGATTTGGAAACAAAATTGACCTACATAGACAATTATTTTAAAAGAAGCAAAATATTATGTATATCTTTAATTTGTGATCACTGTAACCATTCAGTTTAGATTATTATTATCTGTACAATATAGAAGAATAGGATGTGAAGTTTGTTTGGAAAAGGCTATAAGTAAGATAAACCGGCCAAGTGCGAGTCGGACTCGCCCATAAAGGGTTCCGTTTCCGTAGCAGCAAGTAACATAATATAAAAGTTCTTTTTGTTGGTGGTAACTTTGAAAGGTAAATTGCGGTTTACGATTTATGACGTATTAGAAAAAAATTACTTGATCTTGTTCAAACCAATTTTCGCTTGAAGGTTGCATGGTAATGTACATCATAATAAATAATATATTTTTTTTAGTTTTATCATTATCTTATTTTAGAATTTACACGGGGGGACACACATTTTACCACTTTGGAAGTGTCTCTCGTGCAAACTGTTCAGTTTAGAAAAAAATGATATTAGTAACCTCAATATCATTTTTAAACACCTATCCATAGATACCCCACACGTATGGGTTTGGTGAATTTTTTTTTTTGAGTTTCAATTCCAAGTATGGGGACGGTTTTGTGTGAAAATCCTAATGCGGTTCACATAATACATCTACTTACCAAGTTTCAACAGGATAGCTCTTATACTTTCGAAAAAAAGTGGCTGTGACATACGGACGGACAGACAGACAGACATGACGAATCTATAAGGGTTCCGTTTTTTGCCATTTGGCTACGAAACCCTAAGAAGGAGGCCAAAGAAATGGTGGAGGGAATGTGTGAAAGATGATATACTCGTACCTTTCTAGCTTTAGAAAAAGTAAATGCAAACATGACACCAAATAGAGATGGATGATGACATAGAAGAAAGTGAAATAGTGCTATCCCAAATTATAAAATCGGACAAAGGATTCATAAAATAATAAATCATTGCGAAATCCCTAGAACCAACAAACGGTACGAAGCAAAAACCACTAAACACACATCCTTACGTGTTAGTTTTTAACCGACTTCAAAAAGGAGGAGGTTATCAATTCGACTGTATTTTTTTTTTTTTTTTTTTATGTTTGTTACCTCATAACTTGCGACTGGGTGAACCGATTTTCATGATTTTTTTTTTATTTGAAAGCTGGTGCTTCCCGTGTGGTCCCATTGTCACCATTTCAATATCTGATGATTGGATCCTGGAGAAATCGAGGGCAACCCTCAAATTTTATAGGCCCACACATCGTTTTTCGCAAATATTATGAAGTAATTTAAGTACTTGCGTATAGTAATCATCATCTCATGTAGCTGAGCTGATGATGGAAGGTTCAACAACTCCTTAACAGTAAGGAGTAGGCGTCGACTGATTTGGTAAATTATTTTTTTTCGTTAAGTATTTCAAAGCACTACAATTTAATAAAGGTCTGGAGTATATCTGATGATGGAACCGAGAGACAGTCGAGGGAACTCCTCGACGATTCACAGCAGCTACCTTGTGTTTGAGCTTGATTAATTTGTATTGATAAGAACTTTACACCTAGAGGAGTTGTAACTGTTATTAGGGGTCTGATGACGAAGACGAAGGACAGTTCAGGGAATTCCTTAACGGTTTATAGTAGCTACCTTGTGTTTGGACTTAATTCATTTATATTGATGAGAACTTTACACCCAGATGGGTTTTTACTGTCATTAAGGTTCTGATGATGAAGACGAAGAACAGTTCAGGGAACTCCTCAACGGTTTACAGCAGCTATCTTGTATTTGGACTTAATTCGTTTATACTAATGACCCATATGGGTTATTGTTCGATGCAGTATACCTGCCATTTGGTCCCATAAAACAATCATTTATTTTGGTGTTCTTGCTTATTGTGTACATAGGTGATGTTATAACCTGTGCTAAGGATAATAAAATTCTAGTGCATAAGTAAGAAAATTATGTTTTTGACAAGAATTTCGGTTGAATATTTAAACTAAAAAGGGTAAAATAAAAAAGTTTTTTCAAAAAAATGTAACCGACTTCTAAAAAAAACAACCACTAAAAAGGGTAAAATAACCTACCAAAAAACTTTTTTTTCGGAAGTCGGTGGCAAAAAAATCAATGAAATAAAAAAGCAAAGCCACCGACTTCCGAAAAAAAAGTTTTTTGGTAGGTTATTTTACCCTTTTTAGTGGTTGTTTTTTTTAGAAGTCGGTTACATTTTTAAATAAAAAGGATTGCACCCATCGACAGCCATTGCAGCAATATAAAAAAGCAAATCGTAACAATGCAATGGCTCGCCAACTGTTACGTAAACTTTCGCAATACATGTGAGCAAACGAAATTTATTCCATACTCACTGAATTTCGTATTCGCGAAATTGCTTCGTACGTATTCGCAGAGTTACCGGGCTTAATTGCATTTTTGATCTACATACATACTGGATGCCATCACTGCAAGCTTTGCCTTTATTGTTTTGCATACTTTAAGGTGCACTGCATTTGCCATAACAAATTAAATTTTAAATTGCATGCTTTTATAAATTCAACCACGATTTCAACAATAGCAGCTTTAAAATGATTTATTGGTATATCTGTCAATTACTTTGAAACTTGTTGAAAGACAATAGCCAAGATATTACTATGGATAAGGTGTGGAAACCAGTTCTGAAATCGTGACTGATCTAACCCGAATATCTATAAAATGAATAAGTACTGTATTGTCGGTATCGGTAGAATAATACAAATTGCTTTCAATAACGTAGTCTTAAGTAGGACATTACTAATCCTTATTGCATTGCGAAAATTTTGAAGATCTGTATCTGTATCTGCATGTCACCTTCTTAACCAATTTTCTCTTGCCAAGGCTTGAACTTACTGTCATCAAATAACTAAATTATGCAGTGTGCAGACAACCAATTATTCACTAACATTGAAGCCTCAATCAGCCGATACCAGCTCTGCGAAAATACCAAACAAATTGTCGTTTAATACAAAAAGCTAGCACTAACCATCCGTTGTTTTAGCACCTTGTTCCGTGCGAACTTTACGGGCGTGCGGGCGAGTCCATTCACCATGTTCACAGTTAGTTCCCATGCTCCCGTTCACATCACCATCATTCGTTAATTACTGCGACCTGACCTTTGATGCGGTGTGACAGATCTTGATGAAATCCGGGAAATTATTTGCATATGCTTCGTTAGGAATAGCGAAGCTAGAAATTTAGTTGTTTTCTCTTTTCTGTCAATTACTGCTGTTTTAATCTATGCTTCTGATCTTCTGATCGGAACTAAGATTTGATTCTTTTCTATAGGAATACAAACTACAGTCTGGTTTCCAAAACTATCTTACTTCTATAATTACGGCCCTTTGTATTGATGTTTTCTTTAGACTGCTTACGAAAATTTCTGTTCCTTTATAAACCCATGTTGCAATGTATTCGTATTATCATGTCCCCATTGTCAAAAGGACAGTTCCACTGGACAATACTAAAGAGGTAATGGTCACGAAGGCCAGCTACTCCTCCTATGATTACCCACTTATGTGCGTCCGGTGTCAGACCCTTCTTCATACATGCCTATGTAATGGGCAGTTTATATTTCGTGTACTTGCACTTTCTGCCGAATGTTGAAGTAGATACTCCATGTATTAGATCTAGAACGTAAATATTACAGAAAGTTTTTCTATATTCAAACCGTAAATTAAAGAAAATTATTGTCATTTAGTATCAGGAATCTAAGGTATGACGTCTTGCAACCTGAAAAGTAACGTTTGAAAAAAAATTATAAGCTTTCTTGCAAATTTATTTTTATTCCTAATGAAAAGAAGGCGTCTACACTGTTCAAATGCACGCGTTGTAATGACCTGCTTGATAGTAATCAGCCATCAACATGTGAAGTGACACTGACAGTTCGCGGGTCTATGAATGCCACGATAACCCATTACCCTCAATTGATACATTACAACTTTCGCTGGGTCATGAACAACTCGTTAATGGGAGGGATTTCTTTTAACGCCTTCATAAAATAATGATGAATGAACTGACGTTCCATTGACATTTTATTAATATAGAACAGTGTGATATGATAAAGCATGGGTTTTATTATATTAAATTTCAGCCATATCTACTCCACTATTAGCCGTTATATAGTTAAGTAGTGTAATATTCAGTAAATCAGAATTCTATTTAATATACTGACTTATTACTCCAGGAATTTGGTTTATGTTGTTTTTTTGTCGTCTTTTTCTTTTATCTTTTTTTCTCTAGCCGTTTCTAACTGGTCCTTTGATCTGTTTTCCAGCAACGGATCTATGAGTGAAGGACCAATTTTCCTAGAAGCTATCAAAAGCTCCTTTAAACACCATGAACTATTTCAGTCATGTCAGACATCTGCAATGCCTTGCATGAACATCCTCAATAAACCAAACTCAGTTGACGTGACATCCTTCAAATAAATCTAAAAGCGATTACGATATGCTATCAGCATTTATAAAAATACAATGGGCGTCCATCTTTAATCTATCGCATTAAACGTGTCGTGTATTTACGCGTTCTTGCGGGGATTCTTCGAATTCTTTGATATTGATTGTTTTATAATTATTCGTAGAATTGTAATCTAAGTTATTATTGAGAACATCTTTTTTCTGTTGCTCTGTTTCCCTGTCGTTCGGTTTTTGCTTCACAATGGTACCATTCTAACCCATATCAATTAGTTCACTAATAGCTTTGAGCATTCAACTACTAATGGTTTCAGAGATAAAGCTCTAGTGCACTAGACAACTTGGCTACGCCTCCCCAGACCCCGTTATGCACTTACTATTAAATCGAATGCAATGACTTTGGCTAGTACTGCTCCAACAGCATGGAATTAAGATTTTGCAGTTACAAACCTCTTCTTATTAGTATTCAATTTTATTTTTGTGCCCATTTCCTATATTTCGGCACTATTTTGCCTACTAAACTTTCTTGCTCAGCAAAGCCTTTTAACTACAATGTTTTGTTAACGAAGTCTTTTGTTTCGTAAACAGCCACAAAAATCTCTTCTGGAACCACACTATTAATCGATAAATACCATGCCAAACTACCATCTATAAAGAAACTTACAAAGTGGCCTTTTCGGCTTACATAAGTCAACATACTTTGTCTATCAACTTATTGTCTGCAAAGGGCGTTATGACAGTATACACTAGCGTGAACTTCGAACCCTTTGTAGGGTTTCCGAGAGGGGAGAGTGGGGAGACAGTGCTTTATGTAAGGCTATGAGTCACGGCTTCTGATAGTGACAGCTGGTCTAGGTACATTATGTTTTGTATGTAGATGTGTATCGCTTTCGTGTTATGTAAATATGAGGGGAATGTCATTTGTTTATTTTTTAAAACGATGCTTTTTATATTACGAGTAACTGTCTCCATTGCAGTTTTGGCTTTCTCTTTATCTTTCTGAATTAACTTGATAGTGATATTTGGTTATGTCACCCGCTTCCCGGAAAGCAGCCCCAGACCCCAGTAACTTGGACGACTGGTTTATCTTTTCATCGTTATGTCATGTCATCTTTAGTCCTATGTATGTTTACAATTTCTCGATTGTAATCTTTCATGCGAGAACGATGCTTGTTGATTGTTTAGACATGTCTCCTTGACCTTGCCCATACTTATCAGATTTCGTTGTCTTTCTACGTCATGTTATAACCTTCACACGTTCTATTAATGACTCATATCAATTAGGATTTAATCTGTCTAGACAGATCCCGAAAATCTGAGGAACGTCTAAAGGGAAATGGAACGGAAGGAACGCTTTCCGGTTCGTTACTTAAATGTTACGGGAAATTAATGTTGTAGACGTCTGAGTGCTGGTGTCAATTTGCAATATTTTGGTTCTTTGGTACTGATTGGTTGATAATTTAATTAGTCCTGCATCGAGAATTAAAAAAAAAAAAGATATAAATACGGAGAACACACTAGACGTAAATTATAATAATATGATCTTCCATAGCATAGTGGAAGAAATTTGCCAAAATGTAATTATTATGTCATATTATTTTCTGCAAATACATTTTTATTTATTATGAACAGAAATTTTCTTTAGGAATCAGGATTTTTACATAATAGTTGTGACCGGTTATGATTTAATTTTTATTAGACCAGTTTTTTTGGCAATTTCTTTGATTGATTTTTATAAAATTTTCGTTACTTAACCGAAAATTACCGAAGCATTTGCCTTTAACATAATTAGCCTCAAATTCTATCTCAAGTACGTCAAACTAATAGACAAAAAAAAATCAAAGGTGTATAGTCGATTAATTAATCGTCACACTCCGTGGGTCAACGATCTCCTAAACGCATAATCGCAGGTCCTTGACCCCTACTAATGTCTGCAGACTACTATACAGTACTCCGATTTTGGTCTGAGACTACCGTGGAATACTAAGGTTTTGGCACAGGTAGACTATAGCATTTGACAAAGCGCAATGAGGTAGTACTCGTATGCGAAATTGTATACTTTGAAAAGAGAGACGGTTTCGAGGAATTTAATTCTTCTGAGAGAGAATGCACAACATAACTTTGTTTGGTAGTTACAAGATCTCAATTTATTCGTTTTTCGAGCTTTGGTACATGCATTATGTAACTCCAATAAAGCCAATAGTTATAGGTTGTCCCTATTTTAAAATAGATCAGGTTTTTCCTTCTAAATCCCTATTACTAGACTGTCAATTGCCTACTACTAAGTCCACTCTGTAAGGTTTCTTTTTTTATAAACAATTCGGACACTGTTTAAAAGAAAAATAAAAATAAGTGAAAAGAAATTTTGTCTAGCCGCTACCTAGCAACAACTTCGCGAAGAACGAAATCTCTGCAGTCTACGCCTCTAGTCCTAGACAAATATTAGTACTAGTCTGGAGGCTTCCGGCGACTGGGACCGCAATAAACTGACACCGCGGTCCTAGTTGCCGGATGCATTTAATTTTAATATTTGTATTCCGTCGACTGGGACCGATCCATAAATTGAACCAGAACGGTACAGTCAGAGGAAAAATGTCTATGGAAATTGTCTTGTTCAATACAAACCAGGAAAAGTAATAGGCTAGCATAGGTTCAAAGTGGTCTGTATTAAAATAATTATCGGCAGGAATAGGTTACCTGAAATTGTCTTGTATCGATTCAGAAATATTCAAATAAATACCACTTTGAACTTATGCTAGCCTAGTACTTTTGCTGGTTAATCAATGAAAAAGGCAAATTCAGGTAATCTCCTACTTAGAATTATTTAAATACAGACGTATACTGAACTCATGCTAGCCTAGTACTTTCTTCTTGGACAATAGGGATTATTTCTCCTAAAACTCCCTGGCGACAAACGGGAAAAATATTCCCTTTTGTCACTAGTGAGACAATTAGAAGCTAACAAAAGTACTAGGCTACATGAGTTCAAGATGGGTCTGTATTTAAATAATTCTAAGTAGAAAGTTTTCTGAAATTGTCTTTTTCATTGACTAACCAGCAAAAGTACTAGGCTAGCATAAGTTCAAAGTGGTATTTATTTAAATATTTCTGAATTGATACAAGACAATTTCAGGTAACCTATTCCTGCCGAGAATTATATTAATACAGACCACTTTGAACCTGTGCTAGCCTATTACTTTTTACCTGGTTTGTATTGAACAAGACAATTTCCACAGACATTTCTCGTCTAACTGTACCGTTCTGGTTCAATTTATGGATCGGTCCCAGTCGACGGAATACAAATATTAAAATTAAATCCATCCGGCGACTGGGATCGCGGTGTCACTTTATTGCGGTCCCAGTCGCCGGAAGCCTCCTAGTCTGCATCACTGCGTTGCGGAAAAAAATACCGCTATAAATCTCTGCAAAAATCTGCTATAAGTAACGACCTGTTTACAGTTGAGTGCTAGCACTGCTAGCATTGATGTATCGATAAATTAAACACATCAACTCAATAGTATATCGAAACACGTCACTCGAACACAGGTATATCATGTACTGTATTTTAATAAGTACTTATCGCAATATCTTGTTTTATCGAATAAATTTTATTGGGTTACGTCATTTCTGATAATAGTAATTAATTTTGTATCAAGAAATAGGGACTTTTTAAAGCCTAGAACCTTGAAATCTGTCTAAAGGATTTGGTTGCTAAGTTCCTCGGAAAGTCAACTCTTTCTCATGAATTTACAGCGCTAATTAGAGATCTCTCAATATTATTCAGAATTTAGCTAAAAAGTTGATTATTCAAATCTCAGGTGAAACGCATAGTCGGAGGGAACTGAAATAATAATGGAGTTCGTCAGGGTTCAACATTGGGTCCGTCTCTCTTTTAGTTCGACCATTCCTGTTAAATAGCAAACCATCCTCGTCATGAGAATCTTCGCATAAGCATAATGAAAGGATTCGCGATGTAGGTAGTCAATTCAGTAACTATACTGACTATGCTAGTGTTTTCTGAAGTGCTCATGACAATACCCTTCACATTTGGTATTAAGAATCAATTGAAGGAATTTATCACAACAATAACATTCATAGTCAATGAGTTGATAACAATATGTGGCTATTCTACACATAATGTCGGTGCCTGGTATAGACCTTGAGACTTCCGACTACTGTTGGTACCTCTAGTTTTTATTTGCAGTCGTCAAAATGGGGAGGATGCACGTCCAAGATCGACAGAGTATACGAGTATTACTATCAGGAATGCTCTTGAGCCGGTTTCGATAAACACAAGGATTGAGATGTAGGAATCATTTTAATGAATCCAACAGCGAATTTTAGGTCTATTTTGACGACGGTTCTATGTAATCTGTGCCTAACTCTACTGATATAAGATCTATTTTGTCTAAACCAACTGTTTAGACAATATTTCTACATAGACCAAAAGCGAGGCTTGGGATTTGACCTATAGTGTGAAGTTTACTACGCACTAAAGTACATAATGAGGATGTTAAATAAATAAGTTGTTGTCAGCTACTGAATCATGCTCCGATGAGTCATGTTATTCCGCGGTTATGTACTATATACTATCTTAGTATAGTATGTACTCGCACCTACGTACGATGTGATTTATGTCATTGTACGAGTTCGCACAAAGAGTAAGTTATGTGCGTATTGAAGGACATAATGTTTATACATCGTATAGATTACTATGAAACATCGTTTAGGTGTCATTCCATATTTAAAATTGTTACAACGCGGTTCATCCATTTCTTTTTGTCTAGCCTGCCCTTTCCCACTCCTGAGCAAAGGCTCTACTCCTTTCACCTTCTGGGATACTGTGCGTCATCCTCCCAGTTCAGACGGAACCTGTCCCGCCATCTCCTATGTGGTCTGCTGCTGGTGCGTCTCACCGTCTCAGGGCGCCATACGATACACAAATATGGAAGAAGAGAAGGGATGAAAAATGGGAGAAGATTTTTAATTTTTCTTTTTCAGTCCCATTACTGAGCAAAGGCAAATTAAAATTAACTTCTCTCCTGTGTCTCCTCGAATCAACCATTATGTTGATTTATTGTTTTAGTTAATATTCAAATAAAAAGTGTCAACCCTATGTTTATGCCCGCCAGTGTAAACTTAGGGTTGTCGAAACTCTTTGTAGAAAAATTTTAAATTACGAACTAAAGAACAGTCAATATTGGTGTGCACTATCAATATGTAAACAGTTTACAGTTACAAATAACCCTCTTTGTAAACACAATTATTGCTTTCACCCTGTTTTTAATATTTCTGTGCTTTCACCTCAACTTTTCCCGCCTCGAAAGAAAGGATGTAATTTTGGCTTCTACTGAATAATTGACATTTATGTTTCCTTATTAGATTCTACTACGGTTACGTACGCCATTTAGGATATCCTCTGGTCACTGCTTATATTTGAATATTCAATGCAGGGAGCTTGTAACGAAGAGGCGAGGAGGAAATTCTAATTTAAATAGAGCTTCCTAGAATTTACCTTGCTTATATTAAAATTGCTCGGTGTGTGGTGTAAAATAAACACACAGACATGAATAACATGATGGTACTTACACAGACATAAATAAGATATAACATGATGGTGTTACTTCGCGTTTACACCCATATACGATTAGTGGTATTAGTTTATTTCGGCATATCTTGTTAAAAACATGTGTATTGACAACTAAATTGCAGTGCAACTTGTTTTAGGAGTAATTGAAAAAACTTTTTTTTAAAAAAGTACCGACTTCAAAACAAATACAAAAAAACTTTTAAAAAAAAGTACCGACTTCAAAACAAATACAAAATTTTTTAAAATAACTTTTCTTTCGGAAGTCGGTGGCAATAGTCAATGACACAACAAAACAAAGCCACCGACTTCCGAAAGAAAAGTTATTTTAAAATTTTTTGTATTTGTTTTGAAGTCGGTACTTTTTTTTAAAAAGTTTTTATTTTACCCTTTTTAGTTTATTTATTACATATTCAACCCAAATTCTTGTAAAATACAAAATTTTCTTACATAAGCACATCTTGTAATCCGTTACAACATAAAAAAATCCATATCTCTAAAACTACTGAACCGATTTTGATGAAACTTGCAGTGTACCCTAAGTTGAACAATACCTAGTACAACAAAAAAAGAATTACTTAAATCGAACTTATAGTTCCGGAGATATGCGTGCACAAACATAAAAACATACATACATACATACATACACTTATGAAATTTGGCACATTTGTTCAGACGCTGATATAGACTAACATATATGAAAACTGGGCAGTTCTGATAATATTACATACATACGGGTCGAATTGATAACCTCCTTTTTTTTTTGAAGTCGGTAAAAATACTTGTAGGCAATTAAAATAGAAATAAAACACTTGTTCAAACAGCCATAATATTCGACTAAGCGACGAAAACTATATTTTACAGCTGAGTATTTTTTAATATTTTTTTAAAGGAGTGTCATAACACCTTAGTGTTATGATACTCCTTTCGGCTCCATCCAGATTTATCACCACATTTCTTAAAACAAAGATGCATTATAGTTCACTTTCAACTTAATAACTTGTTGTTTTTTACCTCGATTCCATTATATTTTAACCGATCAATTTAAACAGAAAATATATCACTTCTATTGATATAAAAGCAGGAATATTGAATTCTCTATCCGTGCCGACTTCTCATTTATTTCGATCCGCCGTCTTTAACCCTTTTCCATTTCATATTTATCATATTGCCTTTTCTGTTTTACGATCCGTCCTAAAGATATTTCAACTTCAATTCAACGTGGAATCGAATAGAAATGAGTCAACTGAATTGAGAGGCCCAAACATCTGTTTAAACAATCGCTATACGTGGGCACGTCACACAATATTATTTCTATTGGTGTGAATCTTAAGAATTTAATGTGTTTTGCTCCTTTTATTCATCATCATCATCATCAGACTATAAATGTTCCCACTGCTGGGACACAGGCCTCCTCTCTGTGAGAGGGAGTGGGCCGTAATCTACCACGCGGGCCCAGTGCGGATTGGTAGATGTCACATGTCTTCGAATTTTTGGTTCTAGGACATGCCGATTTCCTCACGATGTTTTCCTTCACCGTTTTGAGAGCAGTGGTGTTGAAATAAATTACACAAAGTAATGCGCCTGGCTGGCTTCGAACCCACGACCTACAACTCGTAAGTCGAGGCCGATACCACTGGGCCACCACTGCTCTTGTATGTTCAATGCTCTTTTTATAATATTTTTGAAATTACATATTTCATTACTAAACCGTGAGGAAACCTGGAGTTGTATGTATAGAGCAGGAGCGAATCCGATGACATCTTCAGATTTTTGTAAGACAACTCAGTTTTTGGAAGAAATCAACTTTCATTAGCGCTCTTCATAGCCAGATGAACGATCTTGCTTAATGTGAATGCTCCTGGGTAGCCCGCGAAATTCAAAATTTCTTGGGTTTTTTGCAATTTGCAGGCCAGTGCTAGGTTGTATGTTGATTAAAATATTGATCGCGACTGTAAGACGTATGTAGTTACAGAATTATTATCATCAAAATCACCAATACAACCCTCCAAGAGTCCAAGTTCATAAAGCTTCAGGAACAAAAAAATAACATAAAAAGTCATTCCTGAAGCTGCAGCATTTAAAACTCCTTAGAAATTTTGAATTTCGCGGGCTACCCTAGAGCATTCACCTTAAAACTTATCATAAAAAATACATCTGCTAAGTTATTATGATATCCCCGACCTTCATAGTTATGTTTTCTTAGTCCGTCATGGGCATGGCCATGGTTGGTCATGGTATAAAAATTTGCCGTAACTAATTCTTACAACTTACGTGGAGTGAATCATAGTGAGTTTTACGTCTTGAGTTGACTGACAAGTTGCCATTCACCTGCTCATTGTTGTAAAACTCACAGATTTCAAAATAATTTTTCAAAATTTTTTTTAGGGTTAAAAATCCCAAGCGCCAACGCGCCTTGGGGTGCTAAGACAGGAAACCTCCACGTGCGCCCGTGGACTGGAGTTCCCTCTCGGATACGTCCGGGGGGAAGACCAGTTTTTCGGGCCGGTGCGCCCTGGGATGCGAGCAAAAACTCTCCTTAGGCACTGTGTGCCTAAGGGGTTTCTTTGCCCGTATGCAAATAGCCTGTCGGGTGGACGCTCCAACGCGTGTCCCTCTGAACAGCAGAGGGCACAGCGGCGGAGCGGGCTTGCGGACGGTGAGTAATGGGTAAGCTCGCCGTCCGACCAGGTACCAAGCCCGGGTCGGTGGCGCGTCGTGTTTCACGCGTCACCGACGGGGCCCCTTGTGGGGCCAAATGCCTGCCGGGGTCGCGGATTTTTCTTAATCCAGGATACCGTGGCCCCGGAACGTAAAGGGCATCCGACGGAACACGGGTGGATTTTAGTCAGTAAGAGTCTGACAGTCCCTCCCGCCCCACCCAGGGCGGGAGGACTCATTTGATGATTTTGCCACCCTAAAAAAAAAAAAAAAAAAAAAAAAAAAAAAAAAAAAAAAAAAAAAAGCGCCAACGCGCCTTAGGTACATAAATTAATTAATAATAATTAACATAATTTGTAATTTGTGACAGGGGCGTATTATCGCAAGTCGCGCTAGTATTCACAGAAATCAAACTGTTATGATAAGAGTTCGATGAAATCTAATTCAGTAGAATATTTTCGGGTTTTCCGTAACGACCATAACTTTTTTTTAAATTGCTGTATTTTCTTGAGTTAAATCGGCATGAACCTACGTACTGTAGATGTACTTGAGTACATCATCACATCATCAGTCAATATCCTCGTGTTCTGTCCCTATAGGCAATCCGCAGTTAGTCCGTCCTGATATAAACGAACCTTATACTCTTCTATTTCAATTAAAATTTTCATGGGTCAGTGACACCTCCAAACTCATTAATTCTAATGTTTGCACAAAAATGACAAAATTAATAAACATTTTGACAAACTGTGTCATACACATCCGACCAAAAAAAATGGGTCACAGTCACAGGTCAACTTTCAATTAAATACTCAGGGTTATCGACTTCAACAAATTAATTTAATCACCCACTAAATAATTGTTTTGTTAACCATTTTTCGGAACATTTGCCGTCAAATAAATTTATTACAGTCATTATCATAATATGATGCTTGGTCTAATCAAATTATGTTCACAAATTATCATTGATAGGTCTGCTGTAAAGACTTGATAAGTGAAGAAAATTTATTGTTGTTTCTAATCAGTCCAACAAATTGATTTTATTGGAATGTTTAGTTTTAATGCCGATAAAATTATTACATTATTTTATTTATTACATCTGTGATTATGGCCGTATTTTCCGTTATGATATTATATTATAATGTGTATGTAATTTTTAAATTACCGTGTCTCTCTATATTCCCGTTGCTATATTATTGCTACAAAAATAACTAAAAATATACTACCTTAATATGTATTTTTCAACGGTCATACAGGCCGTCTTCTATAAAAACAAGTATCGCTGACCTTGCTTCCACATTTCGTCGGAAACAGAGCGTGTACGCATTAACATTATTTGATGCACGCTATTAAAACTTACCGTTACTAATTATACCACATCAAAAACTATGATGTAATGCGGAAAGAGGTAAATATTGCATTTGTTGTTGCATTGTTGGGTAGTGTAAGCAATGAATGAAATATTTCTCAAAATATGTAATTTTTAACGCAATGTACTCCTGACTAGGGTAATTATTAATCTGCATAACAACTGTAAGAAGGAGCGTCAATTATAAGTACGGCTAAAGAATTCAAACAAAAAGGACGGTACTAGGCAGTTCTTTTGTATTCGTTTTGACCATCTATAAAATCTAATTGTTGATATAAAATCGCTTATAACAAAAGATGGACACAAAATTGAATACAATGGTTGGGCACACACACATTTGTAGCATTACAGCAGACATTTGTCTAGTATTGCTTTCAACAAAAACACTTCAAACGACTACCCGTTGTTACAGAACTATCTATTATGCTGATTAATTAGCCAATTCATCACTTCAGCCAAAACTTACAGACTACTTTTTACGAAAATTATGAAATAAACTGGTTTTGCAAACTTCCATGTAGGAAGTCTGTCCCAGCTTAAGTTTCGTCGTCATTTTTTAGCTAGACGTAAAATATAAATTTAACAAACCTACGCTTGCCAATACACGGTCTCTTCAGAACTCATAAATGTATGCTCTAACAGGCTCTAACGGTGGTCGGTCCTTCGAAAAACAAAGGTGGCTCATTGCCACATCACTTTAGTTATCTGTTAACTATGTCGCTGACTCCGGTTTAGAAACACTAACCGTAAATCCCTTTCAGCTGGTAGTATCTTGTAAAATCCTCAAAATCTCCCTTTATCTTGGTGTAATCTTCTTTCTTATCACGTTTTTACGAAACTATGACTCCATCTTATAATCTTTACATCACAATACGTTATATCACTGGTGACTAATGTGGTTGTGGCTGGCCACGATGTTAAATAAACATCCAATTGTTTGATTGTCCGTGTTTCGTTTCAATCGTGTAGTTATTCTAAAGACACGAGCGATTCTCATTATGTCATTCTTTAATTTGGCTTTATTGATGGAATTCAATACTTTTTTTTGGACAACTTGGTCATCAGATAACAGATATGCAATAAAAACAAAAAACGCAATGACTGTTTCGACAAATGCTTTGATTATATCGAAACTATACGACCTATATCTGTTTCAAAGACCCGTCATCGTCGATTTATTATTACAGAAACCATAATATGAGATCCTTATCTTATCAGAATCGATGCTTACGTCAAAACAGCCTTGCCAGCCAGATATCCCACCAGTTCTTGAATAAAATACATGTTTTTATTATAAAGCTGTTTATACGAGTCCTGCAATAATAAATACATGCAGTGAATCTCCATTACCATAAATACGTATGTCGTGTACTTGAGCAGCCACAAAAAGGCTCGCCGAGGCCAATAATTCCTTGCTACGCTCGGTAAAGTTATTTATTTGTATTCGGATTTAGTAGTTCGTTGCCATATGGTCGGATTGGCACACTAAAATGGGCGGTGGCTTAACAGGAAGAAATTAGAGCCTTTTCTATGGGGTGCCATAAGAGGTGGCTTTCGTTAACTACGATCAGGTGTAGTGTATTGCAGCAAAAGATAAACTTAGCTAAAGTCCAGTTTAAAATTATTTTAGGTTGGAACAATATTTAATTATTTATCAAGGTCATGTTTCATAGAACAGAAACACAGGTTCATTAAACCTAATTTAAACTACATGTTTTGCGTTCGGACTGTCAAAATCCATGATGCGTGTTTGTTCAATCAGTGACTCAGACTCAGATCGTTTAAAAGTTAAGAATTTATTCATATGAAATCATTATCATACCTAAAAATAATCGTCGTGGATTATCATGAACAGTAGGCGTTGATTGATTTATCATAAATATTATTCTAGAATTAATAATATTATGCAAAATCATAGGTAACAAAGTAAGTGTAATATGTTACAAGGATAGCAATAATACCTTCTTGTCGAAATAGGAGTTTAACATACATAGATAGATGAATACAAATTCCACCTTTAACTTTCCACCCCTCAGCAAAAATAAACATAAAACCGCGAGTCGCGACCCCAAATGTAAATAAAGTAGACGTTTACGCGTTAACATTCCCTTGTGATGGTTTCGAATCCGCATAAAACCTGGTAAACAAACATTTGTTTACGCGTGACAACCCAACGCCCCTCCCTTCTCCGCAGCCCGTGAAAATGTGTACGTTTTTCTGGCCGACGGTGTAAAGATCGAAACTTGTAGTTAATTTCACACTCCGTTAAATTAGACTTAGGTATGTGTTTTGGTAATTTAATTAATAATATTATGCGCTTGAAAACGAGAGTGACTTTGTTATTTAGGCATAATTTATTCAAATTGTATAATTTTTAGGTATATCGTATATGTAAGTTGGTTTAGATATTTTGTTCTGAATTCCCGTTTTTGGATAAGAGTAATTAATAATATGTATTGTTAATATACATTTTTAACACGTTTTTCTTGTTTTAAATACACTTCGGGAAGAAATTTTGCAGATACAATTATTATGAACAAAAATATTAACGTGAAATATTTTCTTGTTTCAGTTAGACACAAACGGCAGCGGCTACATTGATTTGAAAGAGTTAAAAGAAGCCCTCGACAGCGTCGGTTACAAAATTCCACAATGGAAGGTAAGTACAATTTTTTTTCACAACTACTGAGGAATTATGACAATGTTATAGACATGAAGAATGAAAAAAAATCTCATAAAGGGAGTTTCATGTGTGTTATGGGAAACAAGTAACATCAACTTGATTGATTTTGACGTCACTATAATAATAATAATATATTATTCCACAACTATCACACAACGCCATCTAGTCCCAAGCTAAGCAGAGCTTGTATTATGGGTACTAGACAACTGATAAACATACTTATACATAAATATTATAGATAAATTACACCCAGACACAGAACAAATGATCGTGCTCATCACACAAACATTTGTCCTGGGTGGGAATCGAACCCACGACCTCCGGCATAGCAGTCACTAACCACTAGACCAACAGGCCTGTCACTGTTGGCGAACTGGACGAGCAATCGACTGCTGATGCTGATCAGCGTGTTGCGTCGCCGAACCCCGCACGGTGCAAATATTCGTATGACCCAACCCTGGAGGTCTGTGGAGTCTGACAGACCCCCTCTGTCAGACTCCTAAAACTACAAGGTGTCCTTTGACTACCATGAGCCGGGGTGCTGCGGTGCTGTTTAGTGCGTAACGCTCTCCCTGGCCATGTTTTCTCTTGAGTCTAGACCTTACTGTCTCACTTCTAGATAAATTCCCCCTTGCAGGCAGTCGTTTTTGGCATGGTAAGAACTATACTGCTTTTATGAGTAAGTGGATAATACAATCTAAGTAAATTGCACCTAAACTAAGAGTCAATAAAATATATTTTATTCTGACAAATTTTCAGGTACGGTGTATGATCGAAGAGTACTACGACAACGGCAACAACAAACGCGGCGTGAACGGCAGTATGAACGGCGACGCTCGGAAGAACGGCATCAGCCTGACAGAGTTCGAGGAGCTGATCGCTAACCTTAAGGCACAACAGGTAACTATGCTTTTCTGGACATATTATTTGGAGAAATGTGGGTGGGTAATCAACCTGCCTTTACTGAACTATGTCAGGATGGGTCGACAGCGCGTTGTGTTCCACACGCGGCTCAAAGAGTGTCAGCACGATGACGGAGCCCCCCTTTAGAGGGCCAAAGCCTGCCGGGATCGCGGGACTACCGAATTACCGTGACCCTGGAACGTAAAGGGCTATTGAAGGACACCGTGGATTTTAGTCAGTACAAGTCTGACAGTCCCTTTTGCCCTGCCCTGGGTGAGGACTCATTTGATGATTTTACCACGCTAAAAAAAATGTCGGTGTTGGCATAACATCAAGTAACATATCTTAGATAATCAACACCTTTAGTTGACTATAGCAGTTCATCTGCATTCGATAATGGGTGGCGGGATCCACCTTCTAGGGATCTAGGCTCCCCGTAACCTGCACAGGTCAGATCCGCCTGGCCAACAACCACCATCCTGTCGGAATCGCGCGCCAAATAGTTTACTGGGTTCCGTAGGTGCGCAGGAGTGCCAGTTCTGGGTTAGCTCGCTCCATCTTAGATCTCTACTAGACTCTCCTAGGCTAGATTGAGGCCATTAAAAGCAATAACTTGTTCTGGTGGCCTGCCATAACTTCTTAAAGCGTTAGTTGTTGGCTGTGGGAAAGAGACAGAGCTATACAAGTCGTCTAGCGCCATCGCGTTCCCTGAGCTGAATCCGTCATGGAAGGCCACCTAAGCCTAGTTATATTTGAATCTATCTCTTTTTCTTAGAAAAATTGTTTAAAAGGGACCATTAGAAGGTTTCCGACTCTATTCTATTATTTTAGGGTCGTACGTGTTAAAGGAACAAACAATATAAATGTTTGTTCCGGACCGGACCGGCATTACACCAAACGATACTGTTTGAAATGTTTACGAAGTGATTTGAAAATGAATTTCATAATTCCTTTCCCAGTTTACCTCTCATCTTTCACTCAAATCATAGTGGTCTTTATTCTGAATACAATAAGGTTAAAGTTTAGTTAAAATGAATAACGTTGAAAGGACTTCAAATTACGACTCTATGACCAGTCAATAGGTCTGGGTTTTGATTATTGCCATAAATCAGTTGATATCAGGGATTTGAATTTATAATACCTATCTAATTTGTTTGACGCTATCCTCAATTACACATGTTAAACAGCATTTAACTACGAGTATTTTCCTGTTAACATAACTATTTTTTTGTATTATATTATCATCAAATGCCGCTCTGTGTGGAGCGGAAGGAACTCGTACTGACTAAAAACTATCATGTTCCTTGCATTGCCCTTTGCCTTGTAGGGCCGCGGTAACCTCTGAACACTTCCCCGCAGCCCAACTATTGCTATCCTGTTCCCAATCTAGCTAATATATTATAACGTGAAAGTTAGTGAGGGTGAATGGATATTAAATGCTCTTTTACACAAAATCTACTAAATGGATTTGGATGAAAATTGGTTCAGAGATAGTTTGTTATGAAATACTTTTAATCCCAGTATTACGTTCCCTATTATAATTTTCACCATAAACGCGAGAGAATGGAGGCTTGAATGGAGGCAACGGCTAATTTTTAATTAATTTTATTCAGTCAATTCAATAAAGACTACGAATTAAACAAAACAATTTTATTATTAGTCTCATAAAGAGGCAAATTGACAAGCCATTCCGGCTGTTAAAGTGACAGATTAACTCAGAGGACAATAAAGTGATAAATAGGAACGATTGGGGTCAAATAGGTGACATCGCAGTAGGGTTACCAGTTTATATGGCCGAAAGTGTAATGGGTTTTTATATTGTTATGGCTCATCGTAAATGTAGTATTGTTTAGGAGATACATCAATAGCCTATTATTGTAATTAAAAGGTTCTATTGCTTATCTAGGTGACCAGTGGAAGCGCCCTTGCTTTTCATATCGCCACCTTGTACCCAAAATTGGCCTGCCGGGGTCGCGGGACTATCTCATCAGGTAACCGTGACCCTGGAACGTAAACGGCTATTGAAGGATCACCGTGGATCCCTCCCTGGGTGTGAGGACACATTTCATGACTTTGCCACCAAAAAAAAAGAAATACCAAAACTGAGAATTAATGCAAAGTACTTATTCCGTAAGTTACTTTTTATTTTAAATAAGATTATTTTTTGCTGAAAGCTTATCCCTATATTTATTTATTTTAAATTGTAAATGGTAATTAAAATGATGGCAACAATACACATGAACTGAGGTTGGTGTAAACACATTTCACTGAAAATAATCTTTTTTTGAACTCTCAACGCCTACTTTATTCATACCTACCATCAAAAAGAGTCTAAAAACAGTTCAGGCGATACCTCTAGCTATGCCTCTAGTATTGCAGACGTTCAATGGCAGCTTTCCATCAGGCAGGCCATATCCATGTCTGTCTGAAAAAGAAAAAAAAAAGAAAAAAAATATTGCCTCAATAGTGAATCGGGCATTGAGTATTGAGAACTATAATAATATATTAGAATAAACAGATTTAGAGGCTCTCATTGCGCGGCTGGCTCAAGAGCTTGATGCAGAAAGCAGTACTATTGGACACGGCACGCATGAGGTGTTCCTCTGTCTGGAACCTTAATCTTGGCGGGCAAAAAATATTTTTTATCTTTTTTTTCCGTTTTATTAAAAATATTTGATAGTGACACAAAATATATAAAAAAAAATACAATACTCTAGTTGTTAAAACTCCATGACGCATTTTTTTTTATAATTAAATGATACCTTCTCTGGGTTGAGCGGGAGAGACTGTCAGACTCTTAACCACTTGAAACCGCTGAGGTGGCCTACATGACTTCTTAAAACGAGAGTCCACTGTGGGAACAGGATGGCGCTAGACGACTTGTATAGCTCTGTCTCTTTCGTGACGTCATGGTAAGCCCCCCTGTACCTTCAAATGCCCTTTACAGGTCCACGGTATCCTGTTTGAACAGTCCCACGTTAAATCATAACCCTAACTAAGAATAAATGATTGTACCTACTTTACAATCATCTTTTAATAATCACATTCGTTTGCAAAGCGCAATTGTTGAGCGTCAGGTCATTGATCTGTTGACGTCTGTTTTTTTATGATATTTTTTACAGCCTACAATGTATGAGCGTATTGTAATATAATGTATGGATGGATATGTTAATTCTGTTGTATGGCGATGTGGGATGAGTAAGGTCAGCTGATCTTATCGTGTCTGATGTTCAAATTATGATACATAGAAAATATTAATATTAAAATATATGTCGGGCTGCTTTGGTCAATTTCTTTTCTAAACTAAAGACAGGGCTCAAATAGAAGTCGAATTCGCGATGGCCACAGGTTAATACCTGGCCTCTCATGCATTTTTTTTTTGTGGTAAAATCATCAGACGAGTCCTTCTATATGGGTGTACCACATTTCATTGGGAACAAGATAACATTATATTATTAAAGCTCAAATAGCAAAACCTTTACTTCAGTTATCTTTTGATTTCATTTCAATGAAAGTCAAAAATGCAGGAGTTTAGTGGCTTCTGGCATAACTTACCTTATTTTCAAAATCTCTCCCTATTATTACTCTGTCCAAAGTATTCTGCGTCCTTTTACTCTTATTTAGAACGATTCTAAGGCAATAATAACTTAGAATGAATAATAATTAAATAGTGTAAATTCCAATTAATGAGTTGCATTCAAAGCTAATTTTAATTTTCAAAATGCGTCATTGCTATTATTATTGGTGTTTGATAACCTAATCACTTAGAATTGAACACACGTCATTATATTGGTTGTATTGTTAGGTTCTATTCCCCGGTTAGGTAAAGTGTTATTTATTGGGTATTAATATTAGGTTCTCTCAGTCGCATCCACGGTGACAGGATTTCTGCCTTATTGATTGCAAACTGGGTTTTGGGTCTAATACATTGTCCTGGCATGATTCGGGTACGTGTCTGGCTAACTCATTATGTAATTATTTTAATAAATTAATATTCTTTTCTTATATTCCAGGTGTCCAGCACATTCAAACAGGCAGTCAGTAAAAAGGAGAACTTGGAACATTTGGGTGGCATGAGTGAAGCGTCCAGTGATGGTCAGTATATTACCACCGAGATATAATCAAAATGTTTTATTTCACATTTGCCTCAATGGGCACACAAAAAACATCGAAAAATAGGTGAATGACTAGAAACATCTTCAAGAGAAACTCCATGGTTATTCTTTTCATAGTAAAAGTCTATGCATAGATCATGCATGCATTTGACTGGCCTGTTGGTCTAGTGGTTAGTGACCCTGACTGCTATGCCGGAGGTTGTGGGTTCGATTCCCACCCAGGACAAATGTTTGTGTGATGACCACGATCATTTGTTCTGTGTCTGGGTGTAATTTATCTATAATATGTATGTATTTAGAAATATATAAGTATGTTTATCAGTTGTCTAGTACCCATAACACAAGCTCTGCTTAGCTTGGGACTAGATGGCGTTGTGTGATAGTTGTGGAATATTATTATTATTATATTATTATTATATAGATGATAGAATATTATAATTTTAAATCATAGCCTACATCTTATAGCTCTTTAAATAATTCTCAACATTCAATCCGTAGGCACAACGCACTCAGTCCGTCTCGAGGAGCAGATGGCGTTCTCAGGCTGGATCAACAGCAACCTGGAGCATGACCCTGACCTCAAACACCTGCTGCCTATCGACCACGAGGGCAAACAGCTCTATGAGAAGCTGAAAGATGGACTTATTCTATGGTGAGTGGCGATTTTTAAGGCTAAGCGATGCTTTTAGTCGATACATAGGCGGTTAGCAGCTATAAGAAGCCGAAGACCTATCAGTGCTTCGGAAAGTAAGTTGAACTTTATTTCCTGGAACAATCCCACCGCATTATTCCCAAACTACCGCTACTTCTGAAAGCCAGAATCAGTGCTACTATCAGAAAAGCGCAGAGGCAATGTAGTTCGCCAGCATTTTCCTTGGAGCGATTGTCTATCTGACCTCCACAACCCAGAAACTAGATAATACGATACCCCTTGGTTAGACTGGTTAATAAATCTTGTGAATTTATTGGGCCTTATCTCAGAAATACGTGTCTACATAATATTTAAATTGTCTAAACTAATAATACCGTTTTCTCTTATTACAGCAAAGTTATAAACCACTCATGTCCAGACACGATAGACGAGCGAGCCATCAACAAGAAAAACCTCACCCTATACACCAAACACGAGAACTTGACGCTCGCCCTCGTGTCCTCGCAAGCTATTGGATGCAACATCGTTAACATTGATGCCCACGATTTGGCTAAAGGTAATATACATTCCCCCTTTATTGTGAACGTCAGAAAGTACAGTAGCTGAAAGAAGTCCACTTCTTGATATGGGCCTCGCCAAAAGGCAAAACCACACAATTTTGTTTAGTGGGTTATCCAGGATCTAAATATTACTTGGGTCTCTTATTAATGGGGTCTTCTTTGCATTATCCAAGACTACTTTTAAAAATGCTCTTTTAAACTTTGAATTTACATGCAGACATTGACATAATAAGTATTATACCATATTCTATGAAGTTAGTCACTATTTCACTAAAAAATGTACTCCCTGACCAGAACGTCGACCTTACATTCAAGGCACACCACTGGATTGTCTAGTTCAGCAGCACACAACCTCTGTTCGGTTGACTGCAATATGCCTATGAAAAAAAAAAACTAACAATCCTAGATCGAAAATCTGAAACAAATCTAAAATCTAAATGATATCTTTGCAAAGGCTAATGTTCTTTAATAACTTTTCAGGCAAACCTCACTTGGTGCTGGGTCTCCTGTGGCAGATCATCCGCATCGGTCTATTCAACCAGATCACACTGGAACACTGCCCTGGTCTCACTGAGCTGCTCAATGATGAGGTTAGTATTAATACTTGTATTCATGTATTGGTACTTTAACATCACATAATTACTCTCAATTTTAACTATTTCTTGGTTTAAGAAAAATAGTAAAAAAAATCTAAATTCAAACTGTCAAGTTAGTGCTACTTGATGTAGAAAGACTTACAGAATACAGAGGTTGCTAGTTTTCTTGTTTTTTTTTTTAAATAGTATTTTGTGATCAAAATCAAGGGAAATACACCAATTTACCCAAGGCAAAAAGATTTTTTTTCTTTAATTTTTATCACAAAATATCAAAAACCATGATAAGTAGCAGCCTCTGGATTGTCAATTCTTTCTACGTCAAGAAACCAAGATAGAATTATGATTCAAAATTTTTTATTTATCGAGAGGATGCCGCTTGACCACTATCTTGCCTAATAGTAAACGAAGAAGTGGTCGACGCTCAAGCACGTTTGCCTAGAACTAACAGAAACCTTCTGAATTTATTACTCACCTGTCAAATCTAACTAAATCTTCATCTCATCTTATAGGAACGCATCGAAGACCTGCTGGCTCTCTCTCCAGAAGCGATCCTGCTCCGCTGGGTGAACCACCAGCTGCAAAGCGCCGGTGTGACACGTCGCTGCACGAACTTCCAGCAGGATGTAGCTGACTCGGAGATCTACTCGTACCTCATGAAGCAGATCGCGCCCAACGATGCTGGCGTCACACTTGACGCACTCAGGGTATGTATTAGTTGGATGACAAGTTCCTACGCGAGAGAATTTTCTTGGTGGTATAGAAAAATCGAGGCAGGCAAGGCTTAATCGGAAGGTCGCAGTTTAGAGTCTTGCTGGCAATCGAATTTTTCTTTCCACAAAAAAGCTTTAATACTGTAAGCTGTAACTTGCAACAGCTCACTTCTTAGCAAAGATCGCTGTAGTTCTTTAAATCCAGAGCTTGATGTAAACAATTTAAGCCAAAATCGTTCTGTCATCTTCTAAGAGATTTGCCGTGATGATATTTGATTCACAGCTTATTTTTTTTCATACTATGCTGTTAAACACAATCAAGGAAAAAATATAATCAGACATGTTGGCTACTACGTTAATAATAAAATTCTTAATTAGAGTTTAAGTCTTTATCAAGTCAGTATTGCATTTCTGTTATTGGCCCGTCCTTAGAGCTGGATTAGAAATATCTCTTTACACATTTTCGGTTATACTACGTTTGTTCAACTATTTATTCCTCACAAAACCTCATACCTAACGTTCCACTTCTTCCTCAGGAAACCGACCTCCTACGTCGAGCAGAGCTCATGCTGCAACAAGCCGCGAAGCTCCGTTGTCGCGCCTTCGTGACCCCGGCAGACGTTGTGGGAGGAGTGTACAAGCTGAACTTGGCCTTCGTGGCGAATCTGTTCAACCAACACCCAGGGCTGCAGAGGACGGCTGACACTGAGGAGCTGCATCAGCTGGATGAGACCAGGGAGGAGAAGAGTGAGTGTTTTTTTTTGGAAATTATGTAGAAATTGAGTATTATGTAAAGCTAGAGTTGTGGTATGGATATACACTCACGAGCAAAAGTATGATTTCGCGCAATCTTAAGTACTTAATGACTAGTTAATTAAGAATAATAGAACTGGGTTTTCGAGGTGAGATTGGAAGTTGCTTCGTGGAAAATACTGATATTCAGCTGCATCCTGTTCGACTGGAAGCCGACCCCAATATAGTTTGGAAAAGGCCAGCCAAGTCATCTCCAATCTGAAACAGCTCTTTTAAAAAATAACTATTAATTTATATTGAATAATATGTCAAATGCTCATGATAGTGAAGATGTGATAAAGCTAATAATGTGTTCTTTTATCTTTATATTACTAAGATTACTTAAAACTTAAACACCGTAACGTTGAAAACAAAAGTTATACATTTGCATGCATCAAGTATTCTGACAGCAAAAGTACTTTGCCAAACTTAGTAAGAATTTATAATTACTTTTTTATACGACTACAAGTTTGGATACGAAGAACAGTGAAAAGTTTAGGCAAAGAGAATTCATTAATTTGACAAAAGTGTTTTCAATGTCATTACTAGAATGTATAGAACATTCAAAGAAGAAATCAGAAATGGTTTGGTTAGTAATCTCGCGAATATAATATTATTTAATTTGACTGCACATCATAATTTTTAAGATAATTTAGTACATATTTACCATAAACATAATCTCGTTTCAATCTATTAGTTGGCTTTCCATGCAGAGGGTCTAAAACGGCCACTTCAAGCAATAATCCTAATGATTGACTTCGCAACCTTATTGACTATTTTTGAATCTTTATGAATATTGATTTAAGACCCGCAGATCTTTGCTATATAAGCATAGTTCACGCGCTTGTAACCCCACAATATTCTTGAATGAAATAAAATACTTTTCATTACTCATACTCTGAAAGTAGGTCATTACATGTCTGATTAGCCGTTTGAAAGTTATCCATTGCCGCCCTAGGGAAAATCGCTTTCAACTGACAGCTGCCAAATTTAAGAAAAAAAAACTAGTTCTATTTTGACATTTCTATTGAACCATGTTCAAACTTTTTATACAGCCACGAAATTACAGAGCGATTTAAAATTAAAATAACATAAAGTTAAGTACTAAGAATATAAATAATGACTTTAAAATAATTTAGTTTCAACTATTTCTCTAAAATAATACAGATTTCGACAAAATCTTTGCCAATTTTTAAATAATGAACATGAAAAATCCTGGCTGTATAGCTGGACGACCACAGCACAAAAATTAAAAAAAAAAACAAGCGGCAAAGTGACAATCCGATCTACACTCATTTTTTCTTTAGCTAAAAATGTTGTTAATTTTACTTTCCTCGTATTTGTAATGAAAAGCACAGTGTTTACCTCGGGTAAATTACTTTTTTAGTCCCTCGAACTATTGGCGCCCTCACTACGTTACGGGCGCCAAACCCCGTCTCGGGACGTAAATAAGTAACTTTCACGCCTTGGATAACAATGTACTATTACCTGTGACGCGACGCCATTGCTTGCCTATATAATAAATCACAATACAAACATGTTATTCACTCGCTGTAAAGAATTTAATTCCCATTATGACGATCGTCACCTGCATGAAAACAATACAACAATATCGTATTACCTGAGAGAAAAATATAATGGTTAGTTTACATCGCGTTGTAAGTGTTCATTATTGTGTGTTTCTGTTATAAATCCGTCCTTCGAACTGGATTTTAGAAAAAAAAATAAAAAATTAAAAACATAAAATATAAATCTATCATATAATAATAAATCTTTAAATCTAATAATAAATCTTTAAATCTAAAGCTGGATTTAAAAAAAAATACCTCTACTCTTTACCAGATTTACTTAAAAACAATTACTTAATCAAATCGAGAAACAAAGTAATGTTTCTTCCAGTATTTATATTATTTAAACGTATGTATTGACATCTGTTTAGTGATTAGTTAATGTTTGTTATTATTTATTTAGTCATAATTAATGTAGTAGTGCAATAGTATGATAACCCTAAGATCTTTACATAAGTTAAGTGTCTCCTTTTAGATCATTTGCCGCCGTTATGTGTAAGTGTTGACATTTACTAGCTCTTCAGTGCTATATTTTTAAGTACATAATGTGTAAACCGAAAGATAGATTATCAAAACATATTTGACTGGTATTTTGTTCTTTTGACGAAAATTGAAGAAGATACAACGCTTTTAAAAATCACAAAATGTCACTCAGTTTGGTATAATTTTACAGTCCTTATGACGTCACAAGCCCCCACTCCCGAATTTCGAAGCGTTTTATCATTGTCAATATTCATTGATTAAAAAAAAGAGAGATCTAAAGGGAAGGTCTATGTTCAGCAGTGGACGTCCTATGGCTGAGATGATGATGATGAAAAAAAATACGTGTTCATTAATTTTCAATACTCTAAATAACGGATAAAACAGATTTTCAATTTATTTATGCACTAAACAACCCTTTTGTCATCAATATTCATGGTTGGCGCAGTGACAGAGCGATCCACTGCGGTATAGCGTGTCGCGGGTTGAATCCCCCCCCCCCCGCACGGAACTAATATTTACCGTACCGACAGGCAGGGTTCGATTCCCACCCAAGACAAATGTTTGTGTGATGAGCACGATCATTTGTTCTGTGTCTGGGTGTAATTTATCTATAATATGTATGTATTTAGAAATATATAAGTATGTTTATCAGTTGTCTAGTACCCATAACACAAGCTCTGCTTAGCTTGGGACTAGATGGCGTTGTGTGATAGTTGTGGAATATTATATTATTATTATTTGTATAATCTAAAAGTAGTTACGGGTCTGGCTGGTTGTGTATGTGAGGTTGTATCTTTGTAAACGCACTTACTATACTTACAGCAAAAATTCCTAATGTGGGGCAGTTTTTTTAATACCTTAATCAACAGTTCCTATCTGTTTTCTTCTACAACGATGAATAGACACATTAATTATTTAATTTATAATATTCCTCTTGTCCGCAGCTTACCGCAACTGGATGAACTCGATGGGCGTGGCGCCGCACGTCAACTGGCTGTACTCAGACCTCACTGACGGACTGGTCATCTTCCAGCTCTACGACATCATCAAGCCTGGCATCGTTAACTGGAAGAAGGTAAACTATTGAATTATGTTGATCTTTATACTGCTTGCCACGAATGCATAAAATATAAAGATGCGATTCCACCGGTGTGCGACACAAATGTTCACTCTTGTCGACTCACTCAAGCAAACACGAACAAATTATGCGCGAACATTTTACTTTTGTGAGCGCATATTGCTTAAATCAATTCAGTAAAAATGTTCACGGTGGACACAGGCTAAACGCGCTTATTAATTAGCATATTATGCGCACTACTGAAATTATGCACAAAATGTGCGCGTATAAATATATGCTGCTCACTATTATGGTTGTATTATATCATAACTAAAAAACTTTTTTTTTTAAAAGTATATAATTTTTTTAAAATAACTTTTCTTTCGGAAGTCGGTGGCTTTGTTTTGTTGTGTCATTGACTATTGCCACCGACTTCCGAAAGAAAAGTTATTTTAAACTTTTTTGTATTTGTTTTGAAGTCGGTACTTTTTTTAAAAAAAAGTTTATTTTACCCTTTTTAGTTTATTAGTTTATTTATTACATATTCAACCCAAATTCTTGTAAAATACAAAATTTTCTTACATTATGCACTAATCTTGTAATCCGTCACAACATAAAAAAATCCATATCTCTAAAACTACTGAACCGATTTTGATGAAACTTGCAGTGTACCCTAAGTTGAACAATACCTAGTACAACAAAAAAAGAATTACTTAAATCGAACTTATAGTTCCGGAGATAATTCAAATTCAAATTCAAATTCTTTATTGTTTGTTACATGTTGAAATATATGCGTGCACAAACATAAAAACATACATACATACATACATACACTTATGAAATTTGGCACATTTGTTCAGACGCTGATATAGACTAACATATATGAAAACTGGGCAGTTCTGATAATATTACATACATACGGGTCGAATTGATAACCTCCTTTTTTTTGAAGTCGGTAAAAATTAATTTAAAACAGTTAAAAGTTAGGTATAAACAACAGAAATAACATGAAACGGAGAAAAGAGAACAACGCGAGTCTCGCGGCAGCGCAAAGAAACCCAGTTCAGCAAAACTGCTTATTCACTGCCTAATGAATTCTCGTGACAAATTCTCTAACTACACACTACATTTGTCGAACGAATTTGATACAATCGTCTTACAATTTATACTCCTTACTTACAGGTGCACCGTCAATTCTCGAAGCTGCGCAAGTTCATGGAGCGGCTGGAGAACTGTAACTACGCCGTCGAGCTAGGACGACAACTAGGGTTCTCACTGGTCGGCATCGCAGGCGCTGACATCAACGAGGGGATAGCCACGCTCACGCTAGGTAAATTATATAACTAGTAATTACTGTAGGGTATTGACTAGCGAGACGAAATGGGAAGCGGCCTCCTTCTGAGAAGCAGTCATGCTAGCGAAGGAGGAGGCGGATACCGTGAGGGAGAGGACAGTGTCCACCTCACAACCCAGCCACCGCGGGAGACGCCAATGGCAACGGATGTCGCGAGGTGATTTCCGGCCACCGTAGGTATGCGGGTAATGGGCGACTCGTCGTCCGATTATGGACCATGCTTGGGTCTACGGCGCGTAGTGACAATCTGACGCGCCCCCCTTAAGCCTCCTCTACACGTCTGCATATGCGTCCGCTAACGCCCGCAGATGGATCCGCAGATGGATCACCACGAGCTGTCCACCGTCTGCAGGTCGATCAGTCTAGGTTCATTCTCGACAGACGCAACACGCACGTTTAAAAATGGATATTGAGACCGTAGCTGCCGCAGCTATTTATTTATTTAGTACTTTTAACTACTACGTGAGTGTGCATCGCAGCAGAGTTATTAACAAAAATTAAACCGCAAGAAGCACGCGTGCACTCTCAATCGCAACTCCGATTAAACTGATGCGTCGCCAGACGTGTGGACAGATGCATCGCGCGATCCGCGCCGAAACCCTTTGATCTGTGCCACAAAAACCGACAACAATCGGATTCGAGGCGGACGTTAAATACCTACAACAGATGCACAAATTACCCCCTCTATACGTCTGCGGACGCATCCGCAGATAACGTCTGCGGACGCATCTGCAGACGTGTAGAGGAGGCTTTAGAGGGCCAAAGTCTGCCGGGGTCCCGGGACTGTCTAATCAGGTAAACCCTGGAACGCAATGGGCTATTGAAGTACACCGAGGATATTAGTCGGCACTAGTTTGACAGTCCCTCCCGTCCCGCCCTGAATGAGAGGACTCATTTGATGATTTTAACACGCAAAAAATAGGTATTGACTAACAACGGGTACTAGACGAGTCGAAAATATTTGTAGGCAGTTTTTGTAATCCAAAAATCGATAAATTCATCAATAACCTCCTTTATTCCAGCGCTGATCTGGCAACTAATGCGCGCGTACACGCTGTCGGTGCTGACGCGACTGGCTAACACAGGCAACCCCATCATTGAGAAGGAGATCGTCCAGTGGGTCAACAACAAGCTCAGCAATGCTGGCAAGACTTCCTCTATCAGGAGTTTCCAGGTACAAAAATCTATCATAGCGAAAAGCTTTGTTCCCGGCTGTCATTTGTAGATCGTTGACAGTTGTTACTGTTAGGGCTGATTTTTCAATAGTCGGAAATATCTTTTACCTGAGGAATAAAAATGGCGGTTTCACAGCTTATCTATAGAAATTATGTTCAACCGCTATTTTTATTCCCCAAATAAAAGTTATCTGACTATTGAAAAATCAGCCCTAAGTCAGAAGCTCGAAAGGTGCTAACATGCAAGCACGTTGCCAGTTCTACGCACCTTTCTAAAGAACTTTACCAATAAGGCCATCTTAAATGTTTTGTTTGTTTTCAGGACGAGGTGTTGGCTGACGGCAAAGTAGTGATCGATCTGATCGACGCTATCAAGCCTGGCTCCATCAACTACGACCTTGTGCTGCCCGGCGGCAAAGAAGAGGTAACATCTTCTAATATATAAAATTCTCGTGTCACAGTTTTCGTTGCCATACTCCTCCGAAACGGCTTGACCGATTTTGATGAAATTTTTTGTGCTTATCCGGTATCTATGAGAATCGGCCAACATCTATTTTTCATCCCCCTAAATGTTAGGGGTAGTCCACCCCTAAATTTTTATTTTTTAGACAAAATTTTTAATTTCTATTTTTTATGGCAAAACAACGTTTGCCGGGTCAGCTAGTAAATATATATAACAAAGATAAATGGACTCTACACACACAATATAGAATTTATAAATAGGCTGACGTTATAGGCAGTCTTATCATAACTTCACGCCTGTATACCCGAAGTATAGACAGGTATACCTAATAGTCCACCTACATTTTGCCGGTTATGGTTGAGTAGGGCGAGCTTATAGTATTAACTAGGCGTAAATCAAAACTTACTGGCTGCTACTGAGGAATTTCGTATGAAAAACTCAATAACGCATCTGTTGTACTTATAGGAATTATTTCTACTGTGCGCTTAGTGTGTGCCTAGTGATCTCACAAACCTCGTGCGTAATTAAAGAAAGTTTAGAAAGAAAATACGTTTATTTAACAACCACCACGAATAACTCAAATATACTTAAATCCAGCCAACATAAAAAAACATAATACCGAAAATTGTTGGTTGAAATTTCTATTGCTTATGACTAAAGCAATATTCATTGTCCACAGGAGAACCTAGCCAACGCGAAATACGCCATCTCAATGGCCCGTCGTTGTGGAGCGCGCGTGTACGCGCTGCCCGAGGACATCACGGAGCGCAAGCCCAAGATGATCATGACAGTGTTCGCGTGTCTCATGGCACTCGACTACATCCCCGCCATGGACGCGCCCGTCAAGGCGTAAGACTTTTAGACGATTTTGTGCTTTATCTTATTACATATTAGAGGTATTTGGGAATGGTGATGAAATCAGCAGTTTGATGATGCAATCAAAGATGGTCGTCTCATGATTGCTATGCAATACACTAATAGCTCAAAAACGTCGTTTAAATGTGCTGATTGCGATTTTATTGATGAAATTAGCTCCAAGTTTCATGACGAATTATATCTTGTCTGTTAAACCGGGTCGTATTTTGATGTGTTAGAGTTTTTTTGTAAGCAAGGCAAATAGCGCCTTTTCGTTTTTCCAAGTGAACTTCAAAATATTGAAGTTAATGAATAGATTTTGTACCCAAAGACCGATTTTATGTAGTAAGATATAGATATATTGTGATGTAAGCGTCGTGCTGTGTCGTCTTTATGGAAATATTGACATTTATACACGATACGGTAGCTTTTTACTAAGAATATATTTAATTTTTCGCCATATTCGAACATATTCGTAAGCTACCGATATTTTTTTCTTCAGAAGTTTTTAAAATCAACCTATGATTTATTGATTTTTATTTTTTTCCATAGAGTTATTATATTATTTTTATACTGTCAATGTTTCCAGTTCATAAAGAGGGTTCATATTTACATTTTGAATTGTCTATGTGTCGTCGTTTTTATATTTGTTGGTTTTTGATCGTTTTAAAAGGCTTTTTAAAGAGAATATTTGGATACTTTTTGTTAACAAGCCTTTTAGTATTGATAGACATTTTAAAATTACAAGGCAATTTATAAGAAATCAAATAATTAAGGAACTTTGTATTTATCACGCAAGATAAATGTATTTAACAATATCCGACACAGTGCAACAGTAAATTAGATATAGGAGTCACCGCAAGTCAAAATAAAGACGTATTTTGCGCTCATACTCGAGAAGTATGGGATTTTTATCTCAATAAGACATAACTTGTGACTAATAATTGTAAGAAAGCCTGAAAAGGTTCTAATGGCTGTATTTCGATTATATAGCCATTTAATATTAAACGAAATAATTACGATACCCACCTACTGGTACAACGGAAGTGAAAACAGTTCTCTATATTAAAATAAGAATTTTATTTACAGTTTTATCGTAATAATATAAAGGCTTATGGCAACCAATGACCTAAAATAATAATTATTCGATTGGATTGCTTTGCTGCCTTGCAAAAGAGTAATTACATTTACAACTAACCATATTTTAGTTATACAATTCGGTTAAATAGATACATAACAAAAAAAGAAATAGATGGATGAATTTTGTCCATTCAACAGTTTTAGTGAACGTTTTGAATCGCTATACCAAAGCGATTAGCAATTATTCGACTGAATATGTATTACATTCCAAATTATACAAGTTTTGTGTCTGGGTTTGTTCGCTAGTTAGGTGGGATAGCGTTGACTCGCGGATACTAAATATGTTTTGACATTTTTACATAATCATGAAGATAATTATGTTTATCATTGTAAGCTGTTCAGTTATAGCAAAAGCTTGCTTTCCTCAATATACAGGGAGACATATTGCTGTAATTTTATATAATATATTAAAGCTAAAATAGATACTTTGTCCAGATATTTAGTATCAACGATTTCAAGCTATTTTCAATGATAATATTAATAATACTTGTGTATGTGACCTAAGCATTATATTAAGTGTAACTTATTAAGTATATCAGACCTAACGTCTGTTATAAATCAATTACGTAATATTAAATGACGTATTTTAACAGAAAAACCGAACATTTAATGGCTTAAATGAATAGTACTTATGAATGATTAGTATTATCTACACGTCGATGTTTTTATACATTTTTTACAACGAATTGTATTGAGTTTATAAAAGTACGAAATGGCGGTTGTATGTATTGAAGTAACTTTGTGCTTTACTATATGCAAACATGTATAAAACTAGATTTACGTACATGTTTACCGATTTTGGGGTACTTAACTGAGCCGAGAATTGATACGTTTAGAAACATAGGCTTTTAAATATTCTGTTTAATTCGTTTGGCTTCCAAAAATACGTTGACGTTCTTAAAAGAATGTATATTATTTTACCATTATTCTCTATGTTTGGGTTGTCCGTCTACCGTTCGTCGTAATGTATAAGATATTGATCGCTTATGTGTGGGAATTGGCAATAAATGTGTATGTGGAATTGTTTATGTGATAATCTAAATATTGAAACGCCATTACAGAAATATATTACACATAATGTGTAGCTTTATATGTTACATTCCTCAAATATCCTGCATTCCCCTTCATCGGCATTTTTTAACACTTATTTCACTCTCAATTTATTAGTTTTAGAAATGTATATTTTCTTATGTTATTTAAGTTATATTCTGTGAAATATTTTTGTAGCGTTTTATTAGATTAGGCATTCCCGCGGGATACAACGATATTTTACAATCATAATATTTTTTATTGTAAATTTTTATTTTGTTAGACGTTTTAAGGCTTCAAGATTTTATTGATTACGTAAATTTTAGATTTTTATTTTGAAATCAAATGGGAGTTTTTTATTTCTTATCATTTAAAGTGAAATCGAACTATCTAATAAATTAATAACTATGATTACTCCACTGTATTTAATGATGCTAGCTATCAGTAATGTTAATATACAAGAATGTGTAAGCCTAAAAATAAAACGGAATTGGTAAAACAGACATTTTTTTTATTTCCCGTCCCTTGATCTCCTCTAAATACAAGAATATTAAAATGCTAATGCTTTATGGGTGCTTATTTTCCATATTTATGTGGTAATAAAAGGTTTTGCAGCACATTGGCATTTGAGGGCACGGCAGGCAAGTTTTGGTTTACATCACTTTTAACAAAGATTATACAGATGCTTATGGGATGCTTATAAATGCATAAATATGGCTTTTCAATGTATAATTTGATAAGGGTATACTATAGTGTAAATGAGAAAAGTCAAAAAAAAAAAACTAGTTTATGTAATTTCCAGGGATATGTCAGAATTCAACCGGTCAGGCAATGTCTACAGTCAACAAAATTCTACTGTAACTATTGATGGGTATGTATGATTTATTATTCAAGAATATTAAAGACAATGCATTCGGAACTTGAAATTAGTAAAAATACAGTACTAACTAGTACTGAACATAATTCCCAGAGACAGCTATGAGTCCAGAATGTTCAGTTAGCGGAAAGTCCAGATCGTAGAATGTCCAATTCACAAAATGTTTTACGCGTTCACGTTGACGGAGCCTCGCTGAGCAGGACTCCTATTTCTAACTACAAGGCTTAAAGGTTAATCAAACCGAACCTCGGATTGCCCCTGACTTCTCGTTCAAAAGCACTCCACTCTTGGGCATCCTGTTATAAGCCGGCGCATTGAAGCAATGAATCGAAAATGGCGGCTTGTACTTGCGTTGACAGATAGTACAGCCAGCATATAAAATTTCTTTTTTTTATTGAAATTTTTTTCAAATTAAAAATAATAAAAACAAGACTGGGTCACAATATTTTGTCAAACTTGACAACAAAACAAAACTCAACGACAATAACAAACAGGTAACAACGGAAAAATAACAGAAAGCTATAGCAAATATTCGTAAAAAAGATCACTGAGCGCGTCAAGACATCAAGACTAATTTTTTTTCTGCTTACGCTACGCGCTGGAGTGAGTATAGACGGCACTAGTGTGCGAGCGAGAGAACACGATAAGCGCCGCCATTTTAGATTCCTTTCTTCAATGAACCGGATTATACTTATATTCTGCGAACTGGATATTTGCGCCTAAACGCTATTATGAATAACTCTAAACACTAAAAACGCTACTATGACACCTATAGAATCTATACTAATATTATAAAGCTGAAGAGTTTGTTTGTTTGAACGCGCTAATCTCGGGAACTAATGGTTCGAATTGAAAAAATCTGTGTTGAACAGCCCATTTATCGAGGAAGGCTTTAGGCTATATAACATCACGCTGCGACCAATAAGCACCGAGCAGCGAGTGAAACCACGGGGAACAACTAGTAACAGTAGTAACTAATAATTATTAATAAAGGTCTTAGGAATATTATTTTGTAAATAGGAGAAGAGACCGTAGTCTGTAATGTAATCATAATTTACAGAAGTGTAGTAGAACCAGAGAACACATGGAGTGTAGATGTCCAGCCTGAAAGTGAGGGGGTCGGAGAGCCTGACGAAGACTTCGAAATAGTTGAACCTGAGGCAAGTGTGGAGGTGGTGGACTATGTGGAAGTGGCGGACAAACCTGTCCCGCCGCCCAAACCAGAGAACATAGCGGTTCTACCTAGAGTCGTATCTGTCATCGCTAATGAATAAGTGAAGTTGAGATTGTTGAGAAAGCTATTTATTTTTTGTAACGTTCTAAGCCCTTGATTGAACAATATAGTCCTTTGACAGTTATTCTAACTAATTGTAAACAGTAATAATTAAACTAAAATAGTAAAATAATATCTATCGGTCATATTCATCTTCGTAGTAACCTGTATTTCTGTAAACAAGTAAAAGACTAATAATTGACTTTTGGATGTTACATTTTACATTGACAATGTTACATTTTCAGCGAGTGACACAGATTTGATTTAACTTTTAAATTCCACTTATGTGAAACCAAGGCGCTTCGCCGTTTGCTAGTCTTGAAAGTTGTATAGAAATATAAAAGAAAACATGCTGCGGGTACCCCAACTAAATTGGGGTACATTTGGGAAGGAAAATTATTGAATGAAATCAAGGAAATCACTGTTAGATTATGGTCACTAACAGTGACGTCAAATCAGATTTTATTCTTAACTTTGCTTTTGCGGCAAAATAACTATATAAGGACTATCTATATTTATTGCAAAGAGAAACGATTGATTAATCATCAAGATTAATTCTATTATTCTGTTTTATATTTTGTCATATTTTTATATTGCTTTGTGAAAGAAGTTTTATAATTAAAAGTTTATAGTAAAATTTACATTTTATTTCATCCTAGGTTCAGGTGTTAAAGTTTGTAATAGTTATATACATAATTATAGTTATTATAGTTCATAGCTAAGAATATGCTTATGCCCAGCAGTGGACATCTGTGGACTCATAATGAGCACCTACCGTAGGTGCGCGCTTGTTTTAGAAAATAGACGTGAGACTATATCCCTATTATGTTTAATAATATCTTCATAATTTTACTATCGAGCTTTTGGAAGGTTACCGTTAATTACTGTAAGTATATCTGTGGACATACTCCAATGAGTTGTATACTTGTATATGGAAATTGGTTTTATTGACTCAGTGGAACGCAGAGCTAAGAGGCTCGTTGGCGACGTAAAATTGGTGAATGCCAAGCTCCATAGCTTGACTCATCGCCGCAAGGTTGCCTGCCTGTCGGTCTTCTTCAGATTGTACTTCGGAGAGTTTGCCCAAGAACTCCACGACCTCATCCCGCCAACCCCCTTCTATCATAGCACTACCTAGATGCACGGCAAACTACCATCTTTACCTAATTGCTATTCCGCCAATTCGCACTAAGCGTTTCCAAAAGTCTTATAATGGAAACAGCGAAGGAGTGGAACTCTCTGCATGCGTCTGTGTTTCCAAACGCATACAACCCTAATCTCCTCAAGGTTAGAGTGAACAGGCTTCTTCTCACGGAACAGGAAACAGTTTTATTTGTTCTGTGCATCTTCTGGTTAAGCTAGATCCATCGTCGACCTTGTCTTAGTCACTCCTGACCTAGACTAAGGTCAAGAGCAAACCCATTGCACATAAAAACATGAAGAAAAACATGGGAAGACGAGACGGAAGGCATTTATTATCTAGCTACTTCCATTCGCAAAACCTAGCACTAGGCCGCAAATTCGGAACGGCGCGGCGGGGCGTATATCGGAGCGTTCCAGCGTGTTTCGTCGTCTGCATATGAAAGTACTTAGCATTCAGCGTGCACGCTACTAGTTTTCGCTAGAGCGTGCGTGAGAGCGGGGCGTCCAAGTACGCTGACCAATAGGAAGCCGCCATTCAAGAGCAAGTGTCATCTCATCAAAAAGGAACGATATTTCTCCGAGCTATTTTTGATGATTGAAATTTCGATGCCATTTGATATACAAATCAAAACACATAGTATGATTTAAAAAAATCAATTCGCATTGTCGTAATGTTTCATAAAAGAATACAGCAAATTTTCTTAAATAATCTCTTTGTTCAATTGTTTTACTTTTAGTTTTTCTTTCATTTTCTTCTAAAAATACGTCAATATCTTCCCATTTCATATTTTATTTATGAACACACACTTCTTTTCCCGTCAAATCTGGACACACTGGACAACTACACGCTATAAACTACGAATACACCTAGAGAGAAATCCATACGTTCAGTAGTCCAGCGTGCACGCTCGAAACTATGCGCCGCTGTTCCGCATTTGCGGCCTAAGAGTTAAGACGGGTCTTGAGTGGTGTCTTGTGTATTCCATGTCAAGGGGTTATGTAGAAATGAAACACAAACATGAATAAAATTGTGATGATTTAATTCAATCCATAGCCGGCAACGAAAATTAATACTTTTACATACTTTAACATACATATCTTCTTGAGTGTTCTTCAAAACAAATTGTATAAAAATACAACACAATCCATGCTAGTAGTGAACACATGTTCATACAATATTGGTGTTTTTAAGGCATTGCAAATATTTTTATAAACACAGATATTACAAAATCAATAATTACTCTCCTGCATCTGAAATATTTGCATATAACATACTCAACTTACAACACAATACAGAATAATGAATAACAATTTTGGTAATACTTCACTATAAATAGCGAAATTTGAATAAAAAATATTTACATAGTATACAACGATTGTTTGAGAAATAAAATGTTTTGTATATTAATAACTTGGATGGTTATAACTTGGCTATTTGCTAAACTAAGTTGTATTTATGTCTCAGGTCAGTCAGGAAACCAGGAGTTATTATAATTTAGATCTAGGCTATCATTATTACAATATATTAAAGCTACATTTATTTAAAGGTGGGAATCGATCAGTATAGTATTATTAGAAAGAATTATTAGTTAGGAATAGGATATTTTGAGCTTAAAAAGTATTTTGTTGCCAAATATTTTTTATTTAGTAATTTTGTGGTTCCCTGACTTTACCAAATCTGCCATACTTGACACAGTAATTTTGGAATGTTCTCATTAAAATACGAAGAAGGATTAACTACTGAGACCAACACTCGATAAAGAATGGTTTCCAACCATAATATGTATCTATTTAAGACTCTAGCCAAAACTATTTCGAAGCTTTGTAGACAAAAACTATTTTATTTAGATTTATTGCTTATGTAATATTTTCGTAAAAAAATGTTTAGTTTAATGAATTGTAATACAAAAACCATCTTCATGCGTATTGGTATTAACGCTAATTTAATTTTAATCGTAATTTTCATTTAAAATAATTTAAATTCAGTTTATTGATAAGTTACATCAAACTTATTAAATAAACTGAGAACTTTAGACAATTAATCGACTCATAATAATTTAATTCAATAAATAACGTCATTTTAATAAGAAAAAACTATTAAAGTATAAAACGAGTTCACATTTTGCGCCTCCATAGAATTCTGTTCTAGAAAACCATAGAGTTGCAAGGGACTTTAAAGGATGGATATTCAAGATTCATACTTTAATGAAGTTTTAGCAAGAATTTGACTAAATTCAATATAACAAATAATGAATACACTTAGAACCAATGTCGGAACGTATATAAAATCATTGTGATGGCAACTCAACACCCCCCCTCCCCCATTTAACTACAATTTGTACAAACGCAATCAAGCAATTTATTATTATCCTTCACCTAAACGATACAAGTTAGTTTAAAAGTTTCAACAGATTCGAGATGTTTAAACCGTTCAGCCTTTAGGTCAAAGAGTGTATTTTTGCCAGTTTCTATTTATTGTATTTGTCAAAAAAAAAATATGTATGACTGTCACAACATGATCAATAGAATTTTCACTAACCAACCATTTCCAGAATAAGAGTAAAGACATATTTACAATCACAGATCAGCATTTTGAGTATCTCATTATGTCACTTAAAGGTGTCATTGGTGGAGCGAGAGGTACGGTCTAGCGTGACGATTCTATTACGTTCAATACCCACAAAAAATAAGTACTCAGGGGGTGTAAAAAGAAAAGCGTTAAAAATATCGGTATTCATATTTTAGCAATTAAGGTTTGATTTTGTTAAAGTAGATGCAAGAAAATGCTGATCTTCGCTTGTAAATGTGATTTTATCCTAAAAAGGCATATCTTTGACAAACACAATATTGACAATTGATTGTAGAACTGAGTTTTGTGAGCAATTAACTATAAGCTTCGACACCGTACGGTACACAAGTTTAGAATAAAATCATCAATATCTAAGTGGGCCCAGCCCTTTGTTTGTTCATGTAAAATCACTAATCGAACGAGACCACACACAGTTCTAGAGATGTTTAAGTTAAATTAGATTATCATTACAAACGCTGGTAATTAGTAATCTATCTACATTCCGAATCACTTACAACAATTTCGCGCGATCTTGAGTACTAAATAACTAGTTAAGAATAATAAAAACGGCACCATTTTAAAGGTTCAACTGTTACCTTTAAATTGATACCAAATTTATTCAAATCGCGCCATTATTTAAGGAGCTATCTCGGATCAATTCCACGTAATTCTATACTTTTGCTCGCCAGTGTAGATCGCTATCTTGGTCCAGATCTTTGTCTGTAACACTTACTGGAGACTTTTGTACTCCCTTCGAATGCTATGAAGATATAATTATGAAAAAGCAATTAATAAGGTAACAGCGCAGCGTAGGACGTCCACCCACAAGGTGGGCAGACGATCTTATGAAGGTCACGCTGGATGCAGGCCGCTCACAACCGGTCCTATTGGAAGTCTAAAGGGGAGGCCTATGTTCACCAGTGGACGTCTTACGGCTGATATGATGATGATGATGATTTAATAAGGTAATGATGGAAGCTCGTGGCTAAATAATTACAGCCGCACTGGCCCATCTTCCGGGGTAAGCCCCGCTTATCGAGGTTGGTCAGTGGATGGGCGACCATCTGTCATAGCGAGTTTCCTCCGTGCCTCGGAAAACACGTAAAGCCGTTGGTCCCGGCTGTCATTTGTAAATCTTTGACAGTCGTTACTGTTAATCAGAATCTAGTCTCACAACCAGTCTTACCATATGAGGTATCGTATTACCCAGTTACTGGGTTGTGGAGGTCCGATAGGCAGTCGCTCCATGTAAAATATTGATATTCAGCTGCATCCGGTTTGACTGGAAGCCGACCCCAATATAGTTGGGAAAAGGCTAGGTAGATGATGAATTATTATGGTGATAAATAAATAGCGGTCCATACATTTGACGGGGAAACAAAAAGTATCTAGTGAACGAATTTGCCTATCCGAGTCTAAAATACAGAAAACGGAACAGGATTTGGACTGAGATAGAATATTAATTTCCGGCATTTTTGCGATCTTAAAATATTAATGAACTACGCATCCCTAAGAATGATTCAGTCAGTGATTAGGATGACAGATCTTACTACCGATCTCAAAGGCGTGACTTACAAAATAAAACAGCGCTGAAACTATCTTTAGTAGATTTTCAACTTAACACTGTAGTTCATAAAGTTGAAAATCTATTGAAGAAGAAGATAGTATAAGCTAATGAAATTGCGTAGTGTCGTCCTTGAGTATCGGCATTTAAACGATGTAAACGATTAAAATATCTTAATCCATAAACGAATATTATTGAGATCTCTAGAACTGCGTGCGACCACAACAATATACACTTAAATAATAATAATAAAGAAATATCACTGTAATAAGTATACTTACACCACGGCGCGACGCGTGAGTTGATTTTTAAAGAGTCTAATTTAATTTATCTAGGGAAATTAAACGGTTGTTATAGATAAAACAGCTCCTTAGATTTTTTTTTTGGGTTATTGACTGTATTGAATTTCTTGCAATATTCGTTTGAAAATCAATATTTTATTGTGTAACCTTCAAAGACGTAATAGATACTGCTCATTCGTTATCGAAACACAAAAAAAAATCTGTCATACTGCAAGTAATTCAACTTTATAGTCATTGATTCCCAAAGATCATCGTCTTTTTGATAGTTTCCCTAGCTTATTTATTTTGACTCTATATTTTAACAATAATGTAAGTAATTAACAGAGAGCCGACTAACTTTGAGTATAACAACATCGCTTAATTAGTAAACTTTGTAACCATTGCAACATAGAAACAAATATCTAGAATAATTAAATAATTCTTCTAATCCTCATTTTTATGTATCACAAGAAAGAAATATTCTGTTATATAATACTTTCTTTTTTTTTCTATATATTTACAAGTCCGATAGAACATTACTTTCAACGTTTGACTATTAAGCACTAAAATCTTCGTTATTTTGATCAACTCACGTCGTCGTGCTAAGTAAATTATATTAACTGCTTAGTTAATCTAACTAGATATGGTTTAATCTCTTTAGTAGTACCAGTTAAATGAGCAAATTATAACTATAAATTAATAAGAGATGGATTTTATTTGAGGATTTGTAATTAAATGATGGGGCAAGATGTCAAGACTACATTATGTACAAACGCAGATCAACCTACGCAGAGAACTCGTCTTTTTTAATAGATTTTCAACCTTCCTCTTTTGTGATAAAGTTATTTTTAATTTTGTTTCACAAAAATGTTGCACACTAGGAATTCCTCCTGTGTCGTAGACGCGTTTACAAATATAAAAAGACACATTCACAAACACCCAGACCCAGAACAATAACTTGTAGGTCATATAAAGATTAGTTCCGCGCGGAGATCGAATCCGCGACACGTTAAGCAGTAGTCGATCGCTTAGCCATTGAGCCAGCCGTGCTGTCTAAGTATCAAATTTAAAATCGATTAAATAAATTAGATATATTGAGGTAGGTTGATATGCTGTCGTCTACTTAATATAGTATCCCATATACCAGAAAAATGGTGAAGAAAAAACATTGAGAAGAAACAGACATATTCTAGAATTTAAAAACGTCACATTCACAATTTAAATCCACATGGGCCATCACAGCCCACCTTCTCTCATAGAGAGGAGATCTCAGTCCCAACAGTGGGAAGGTTATAAACTAGTAATATTATCCCACATCCAGTATAGTTAGTTTAACTAAGCAGTATTTACCTCAACGTGGTCGCCGTACATACAATTAACGTAGTATCCCAGGACAAAATTGCAATATCACCTAAAATTCCACTAGCGATGCTGATTCTGACAAAATCAACCACATAATGACTTGCATTCATACCTGCAGTGGACAAAAAGAAAAGTAAATTAAATAAAATTAATTATAAACAAAAATCTAAATAAAAATATATAAAAAATACAAGTAAAGAGTATTGCAATTACGTCCATGTCTATATTCAAAAATGTACAAATTAATATACCTATATTTCTTTACATTTTTTTATTGCTGGCAACACAATGTCTCATTTATATAAAACATTACATCTGGTATACATAATATTATATTGATATGATTTTAGCATCCTTTAGACTGATGCAGCAAATTTTATTTATTATATATAAATTAAATTTCAATTCTTCTTTTAATTTTGACTTAAAATATACTCAATAAAACATATCGAAGTAATGCGCGATAAATATCTGAATAATGAATCTCGATTGGTATAAAAACTCTCTTGTCTGTGCCCCATCTCCCTAAAAGATGCTCTCTGCCTATAATACATACATACACGATATAGTACATAACAAAGCTTATATCGTAATATTGTGAAGTGACTACAGTACAATAGCTTGTTCAAAATAATAGAAAACTCTATTGAATTATATCTACGAGTTTCATTTTTTAATTTTATTGCTGATATTTGGACATTGAGAAGACAACCTATATCGGTTTTGAATAAATTGGGATAAGGGTCTTTTATTCAGAACTTAAAGGATTTGTCACACTGGATGCGTTCTGCGGGCTCCGGTCAGGTCAAAGCGAACGCAGCCCGCATGATGTATGAACAACATTGTCGGTATCAATATATTTTGTATAGAGTGCAATCTGACCGTGCGAGCACAACCAAAGAACGCATGTTGGCCCGACAGGGCGGTGGGGAGGGAAGGACGCGTCCGGACCGGTTGGCTGCGGGCACGCGGGCTGCGGGCGGCGGGCTGCGGGCGGCGGGCAACGGTCAGTTTGTTGATGTTCGTCAGCGTGTTTTCTTCTTCCTCGGTAATCATTTTCCTCGATCAAAACCCAATAATAAAAGAACTGATTACCAGCACCACTGATACACGCACTCAAATAACTGAAATAAGATGGCCGCTGTTTGGCCTGCCCGCATCGCCCGGACCGCTGACCGGTTGCCCTGCCCGGATCGCTGACCGATTGCTCTGCCCTGCCCGCAGATCGATTGTCCCGACCGACAGCGTTGTTCATACATGATGCGGGCTGCGTTCACTTTGACCTGACCGGAGCCCGCAGAACGCATCCAGTGTGACAAATCCTTAAGTGTTAGGCTAACTGCAATATATACTGAATATTCAATCATCAATTTCGAATGATTTAGTATCATATTTGATTTGAAAGAAGGGAAATGTAAGATTGACAAAATTATTGATAACTTTAATAGTTCTCTGTTTTTGATAAATTTAATGACGCAAAATGTGTTTATAATATGTGATAAACAGTTACAATATCAACAAAATGATCATGTCCTTAACAAAATCAACTTTTTTTTTCAGATCATATGCTTAAATGTGTATTTAAAGGTTTTAAACTGAGATTACTCACTAAGACGATATTAAATTTAATTATGTTTACAATATGTATTGAGTTTTAGATATTTCAACACAAATATATTGCGTGTTCGAAAGTAAAAGTTTACTAGTAAAATATATAAGCAAGATTCTCGTCTCCCCTATGTCCAAACACTAGCACAATCTAATATTCGCCCTATATACTTTCAATTATAATCGTTTATTCTCTAAGTTACGCTCAACATTTCACTAGACTGGACCGGCACATACATAACCTTTGTTTTACGTTTCCTATCGTACTGGGTTTTAAAAGTTTACTTGTTTTTTTACTGTATTATTAATACTGCTAAGTGGGGGCAGATTGATAGGGAAGCAACTCAGTTTTATAGCAGGGAAAAACCTAAATAATTTGTAAGGTTTTGATATCGTATTAGCGTCGTTCAACCTGGTTTATAAAACGCTGAATTGTAAAGGGAAATTAGTTTTATTGTTTTGCGAAAGTGCTTGCATCAAAAAACATTAATATATTGAACACCAAATAAGATTAAAACATTGTTCTGTTTCTGTCAAGAAAGACACGGCATAAAGTTTTAAATTCATTTAGAGCTTCATATATTTAGTGGATTTTGGTGCAAGCGAGGCTAACAATAGTGATTTCGCTGCTCATTTTGATTTCGGAAATCGGCCCCTCCAGTCGGTAGTCTCCTATACATTTTCAACTTTATACACAAGACCATAAAGTCAAAAAATATATTAAAGACTACTGAGCTTCAGCGACCGGAACGAACAAAAACGCTAAGTAATTTTCAATAAATTTTCAACTTTACACCCGCAGCATAAAGTTGGTAAATTATTAAAACCCACTGAACGCTTGCGTTTATCGTTTATCATTGAATTGGTAGATTCAGCGTTTTTTTATGTCCATGGTTTCCCATAGGCAATTTACCAAAATATTGTTTTCTACAATGATGGGATACCCTCAAAACAAATTTAGTATCTCACTCAGCAAATAAAGTAACCCTAGCCCCCACAGTCCTGCCTGCACATTACCTGTCGTGGTGTTTATCCAAGAGGTACTCCTTGAGCCTTCGCACCAGGTGTTCAGACAGCTGCGTCACTTCCGGCCACTGCTTTAGTACCATCACGCCCACCATTACTGCTAGACTCGTTGTTAATACGCGCACTCTGGAAGGTGGGAAATGGGATGTTTTAGTAGCGGTGGATTGGAAGGCATTCGTTTTTAATAAAGCTGAGAACCAGGATTCTTTTAGTTTTTTTTTAGCGTGGTAAAATCATCAGATGAGTCCTCCTACCCAGGTCAGGGCAGGAGGGACTACGACAATAACACCAAACTCAACCCGATATTTACGTTCATCATCATCAGCCTATAAATGTTCCCACTGCTGGGACACAGGCCTCCTCTCTGTAAGAGGGAGTGGGCCGTAATCTACCACACGGGCCCAGTGCGGTTTGGTAGATGTCACATGTCTTCGAATTTTTGGTTCTAGGACATGCCGGTTTCCTCAAGATGTTTTCCTTCACCGTTTTGATAGCAGTGGTGTTGAAATAAATTACACAAAGTAATGCGCTTGACCGGGTTTGAACCCACGACCTACAACTCGTAAGTCGAGGCCGATACCACTGGGCCACCACTGCTCTCATATTTACGTTATTAATATGTAAATATTCTATTGCTTTCACACACTACGCGCGAACTCGATCGCAGTACACGATGTGGCAAAGATGTGAAATAACTTGGCAATCTCGGGAGCGACGTATGTCAAACCTTAATAAATCTTTCATTGGGTTTTATTTAATTTTTAATGACAAATAGTCAAAAATATTTATTAAAAGATCTAGTTGGCATAAATTAACAGACTTAAAGTCCTTAAATAAAGTAGCCACTAGAAGGAGGCACTAGCTGTCATCGTGCACACAACGAATACTTAAAGCATTCATATATTATCTTTATGATTTATGTTTTATTGTGGAGTCAAAATGACATTTATTATTTGATGTCATACAGTAAATAAATCAGTTCAGTCTCTTACCTAGTACGCAAGAAAGGCATAGCCACGCCAGCCACCGTCGCCACCAGCAGCAGCGCCAGTTGCAGCAGCGTCAGCGCCACGTTCAGCAGCTTCACAAGTAACAGGCGGGGGGGCAGCGCTCCCCCCGCGCCCGCGTCCCCCGCCCCGCCACCGCCGCCCCCCGCCCCGCCCCCGCCCGCCATCCACTGCTCCAGTTTGCTGATCTGAGAGGAATTCAGTTTGTTCAAATATCTAGATTAGATAGGTTGTACTTGATGTTCCGTGTGATGCGACACAATGACCAGCAATGACGTATATGAACTGAATATCAGTCTCAACTTGTTTCTGGCTAGTCAAATCAAAAACGTCGTAGATTTGATGATTTTGGGTAGTAGGAGACCTCCCGCCCTGGGTGAAGCGGAAGTGACTATCAGACTTGCACTGACTTTTGTTTTTTAATTAAATTCGTTGTGAATTAACAATAAGATGATGCATTATTCGAATTTTGCATGACAGAGGACACCATAGCTCCAAATAATAAAACCCATAGCTGGTATTAGTCAATCCTGATAACCAGATGTCATAATTAGATTCCGCTTCCCCCTATGAAGTATTTTTTTTTGAATGATGGGTTTACTCTCGACCTTAGTCTAGGTCAGGGGTGACAAAGACAAGGTCGACAGAAGAAGCCTGTTCACTCTAACTTTGAAAAGATTAGGGTTGAATGCGTTCGGAAACACAAACAGAGCAGAGAGTTCCACTCCTTCGCTGTTCGCTTTATAGAGGACGTTCGGAAACGCTTAGTTGGAATTGATGGAATAGCAATATTTGTTTGTTATTTCGTCGTTGTTTTTAACTTAAAAGTTATTTCGTATTGTTGTATTTATTTGTTTATGTTGTGTGTACCGGTCTCCGAAACAAACGTTTTTTCTTTCTTTCTTTTCCATCAATAAGGTAAGAGTAAGGATGAGTCTGGTAGACCCCTTTGGACATCTATTAAGGATAAAAAAAGCTAGGTCAATGATGATACTCACTTTAGTCTGACAGAGATCGAGCGCTTCATGTATATCTCGTATTCGCTCCTCGCTCTGATACTGAACCTTCTCCTCTACGTCCGTTAAAGCTTGCTTCAGGTTCTCCACCTGGAATAGGAAAGAGAATATCACGCCGTTATTAACTAAAGGATTTAGCAGAAACGCTCACTCTCTCTCACAGAGAGGAGGCCTACGTCCTAGCAGTTGGAACCATAGATATATTAAAGAAGGAGATATGGCGTGGAATTCAAAATGTATAGAAATCCGATGAAGCCACAATTGCCCCTCCATAACGCTAATATTGCGCACACAATTCTGTCAAAACAATACTACGAACAATTGCACACACGCGCCATCGATAACTCAGTCATTTAAATATAAACCTAATTCTTTACACTACAGCGTACTTTTTCCGTATAATTTACTCACACAAACAATAATTGTTTGTGTGAGTAAATTATACGGAATTATTATCGTTGTATGTTGTCGCGACACGGGGGGCGGATACGACTCTCCCGCTCAAATACAACGGACGCACCATGCGACTTTACGGCTTGGTGAGGTATCGTTATGTCAGTTTTACATTGCTTGTCAAGTCACTCAGTGATAGACTGAGGTGGTTGTAAAAGAGCAATGTATTTAGTGCAAAAACAATACAGTCGGAGTAATATAGGAAAACAAGAATAAAGTAGTACAAGTGATAGCTGAGCGAAACGCTCAACACCACGGCTTCACCGACACGCCCCCTTGCCACTTTTCCTGTTTTTAATATTTCTGTGGTTGGAACATTATGAGCGAAAAGGGCGGTGGGAACTATCAAATTGATCGCAGCGCGCGACGTCGATCAATGAGCGTACCCTGATGGCAAGTTTAATATGCACCACAATCTTTTTAACTAAGTACTTTTTTTAGTTTAATTTAATTTTTAATGAAAAACAGGCCGATAAATGTTTTTTTAAATATCTAGTTGGGTAGAATTGGCAGATTTTAAGGCACCTAATAATGTGGTTAATAGATGGCGTTTTCATCGTGCATACAGTGTATAGTTTGATTTTGTTAGGCTATGCATATGTTAAGAACTTGTCTAAAAGGTGACCGTGAAACATGTTTGCCTATTGTGTCTAACGTCATGCAGATTGCATATTATTTGCTGATTGTATCGTCTGGCGTTAGACTTAATAGCGGCTATAACCAGAACAATAGAAACTCAACATAATTATACCGTTTTCTTATGGCTGTAACTAGTGGAACGAAATTTTACATTGCACTAGAAAACGAGAAAAAGGAAAATTTTAACACCAGATTGCAAATATTGTAGTCGAATTAGAAACATAAACAATTAAAAAAAACTTGTTTATCTTCAGTCAACAACAATCTTATAACTACGTTAACGAGTTTCCTAAAATTTCCAAAATAGGGGGTTTAAAAGAGCAATAAATTAATCTAACTAAGTCTCGTTTCTGGGAAAACCCGTTTTATCCGTATTTCCAGGCAAATATTTTTGGTCGCACAATATGTTTGGTAATTTCGCCGCCGTCACTGCCTTCTGAATAGCCTAATAGTTGACTCCTTAATAAAAGATCTTTAATCTATACTAATATTATAAAGCTGAAGAGTTTGTTTGGTTGAACGCGCTAATCTCAGGGTCACAACTGGGTCGAATGGAAAAAAAAAAACAAAATCTATGTGGGATAGTTAATTTATCAAGGAAGACTATAGGCTATATTATAACATCACGCTACGACTAAGAAAAGCCAAGCAGCGGGTGAAAACGGAGAACAGCAGCTATAGTCTCCGCCAGATAAGTCTGGAATAAAATTCGTTGACCCCTGTGTACCAATGTATTCCAGTTTTTCAAAGCGATAAGAAAAAATGTAAAGAAAGTGTCGTAACACGATCAAAACAAACGTATCGTGGTAAGAGGCGACCTTGACCTTACATTTTATTTTGAAATTCGAACGATGATTTATTATGAATTCAAATGATGCTTTATTGGGATCAATGGCCTTTATTCTTATCTGGCGGGGACTATAGTACGTAGATATGTAAGACTGATAAGACTGTTTACCTCATTTTGGTGTAGTTCAGTGAGATCATTGATTTGCTCCTCCAGCCGCTCAGTCTTGAAGCGCTCCTCCTGTAGTGCGGCCGACAGGAACGACACCTCTTGTGACAGGTTCTGTTATTATACAGATCAATAACTTAGCTTTAGAAATATTACCAAAATACATTGAATATTCAAAGTAGTAGTAGTAGAGTCATGTTTTTCAAGAAGAAACTGAAGCTATAAGAGCTTCAGTACACACACAGCACAAGTTTCTATATTTTTCATACATTCTCAATGGTCAAGAAACAAAATGGCACGTTCCATAATAGGGTTCAAGGTGTTTTGTGGTTAGCCTTTCTAGCCATGAACTGGTAACACAGACTGATCATGAAATTGTTTTACAGTTTTGCTGTTTTTAGAGTTGCAATTAAGGTTTCATAAACAGAAAGGGTACGAAAACAACGGAATTTAAATGTACTCGTCCACAGAACATTATATCCAATAATTTAAAACAGTAATAACTTCGAGAATAAAGAAAAGAAATACTATCATACCTTCAACGCATCTATCTTCTCAGATAACCGTTCGTAGTCCTCCCTGCGCTCGCGCAACTCGTTCAGTATCGGCTTCAACGTGAATGTCGTCTCCGAAATATTATTCGAACCGGGTTGCGCTGGGTACCTGTACATTTTTCACTAGTATTACACCTCTGTCAGACCCTTTGGGATAACAGGCGTGATGTTATGTTATTGTACAGTCAGCGTCATGAGGTTACCCCCCTTGGATGCTCCTACGTTCGTTAATAGGGTAACCAATTGATGAAGACAACCGTTCTACTTGTTGATGATTTACAAGAATAAAAGAGACACGTGTATTCTTCACACATGCGTCTGCGCACACAGTTGGTCACTATAAATATCTCCAGGGTCGATGAGTCTCCGCTAAGATTTGGTAGCCATGACCGAAAACATCAGGAATATTATTATTTTGATAAGATTGCCATTTGTAAGAGCCAAAAGACCTCGGTGAACTCGACCACAACAAATAATATAGTCGATGTTTCTTTTTCAATATTACATGCATCATTGATATTTTTCTTGTAACCGCATAAGGATAAACCCATTGTTGGGTGACTTCAGATTATTACGTATTGATATAAGCCAAGTTACACCAGAGGTGACTTTTGCCATTTGTTGGAAATTACGGGCAAAACCACATTTACAGTGAAATATTTTTGTTTGTTATGAATAGCGGTCCGTCCCGGCTTCACACGTGTTGAAATTTTAAGCATTTGCCCTTCCGACCGCTAAACCAATAAGACTCTCATGTATTGAGAAAATCCCGCCACACTATTCCCAAACCACTGCATCTCCTGAAAGCCAGAAATGCCGGCCACCGGAAAAGCGTCACGACCATCGGAAAAGCGTCAAGGCAAGGGAACTCGACTAAATTCTGGAGAGTAAATTTAACCGTCTTTGATCCCTCACGATCTGATGACGACAGAATAAATACCATGGATGCAAGCCTCTTCCAGCTGGTTCCTATTAGAATCTATAAGGTAGGCCTATATTGAGCACTGGACGTCCCGATGATCCCTTGATGAAATCAATCAAAAAAGAATTAAAGAGGAGAAGGAAATATCAATTTTCTCTGCTTTAAAAGTGTACTCACGGCGCCCCCTCACTGGTGACCGACGAGCTGGGCGAAGCCTCTGGCGAGTACTTAGGTGCCGGTGACGTTGCAGCCCGAGGTAACGTGGAGCCCCGCGGTGCTGCCGCCTCACCTGCCTCGGACGCACGGGAGCCTTCCGAAGACGCGTTCGCTACCACGTTGTAGGAATACTCAATACATGGTGGTTATGGTGCCATGGGACGAGATAGAACTTAGACGACCGTTGATGATGGAAATAATTGGTTTTGTTAAAGAAATACGGACCAGGCTTCAGAAACTGTATTCGGACAATTTTAATAAATTCACGTCCTATGGCAAGAGGCAAAAAGCGCTATCATACACGGTATACATCTGCACGTATGGCCTATATAAATTCTACCAAAAATAGACAAAGTTATTTCGATACCATTCGACTTTTTTGCCCGAGTATGGCACGACCAGTAGAATACTATGGAACAGCAATATTTAAATTCTAACATAGCCATGCAGGAAGTTTGACTACTACCTTGTCTGATGGTGATAATGATCTTTCTTCATTTAAAATGTTGTTTATTTTCCCTGTCGAAAAAACTGATTCTACTGTATTGTGCTACGTGTACTAGTCCTTTCTGGTGTTGTCCTTTCTGGAGGACCTCTAACTAAAAAGACCAGTGTATGTTAGACGTTGGATGTAATTATTATTATTTATTTAATTCAGACACAGTCCATATTTTTTACATAATCAAAAGAAAGTAATGTATAGTATCATTGGTCAAGAACCGGTTTCCTTAGCCAGGCCGTAATCTTTCATATCAGTTTGCCTGAATGTTAATTCTGACTAATCAAATTTACTTGCTCAAAAGGGGTACTGGTCGTTTACGTTCTCGATTTCAAGCCCATGTTTATCGAGGCTGTTTTTTTTTTAATTTAAATGTTCAAGATTTCTAAAAGGAATGTAAAAAAAATGTGTTTCAGGCTGAGAGGTTGTCATAAAAAGACATTGTATAGAAACAGTGGGAAAAATGTTGAAATATAATATGTGGGTTGAAGGGAGTGTGGGAAAAATATTGTGCCTTAAATAATTTGTTCAGAAGGATTCGTCATTAAAAGGCTTTGAGGTTTGTGTGTAGTCTAAGTAAGAAAAAAACAAAGAGTGTGAAAATCTTCTATGTATTAACATTGAAAATAGTAAGAAACATTAAAAGGGTAAAATTGTGTGTTTTCTTTGAATCAAATTGTGTATTTGTTTAAATTAAAATGGATTGATATCATACAAAATATCGCCGCCCTAAGGCTGAAATAATGCTAATTGTGATTATGTGGTATAAACAAGGAATATTTATAGGTACAACATGGAATGGTGAAAAATTTGTGACATTTCCAAGTAGGTGGGACTTAAAATTAAAGTTCTTAATACTAAAAAACCCTACCTAAAACTTTAGTTATTATTATTTTCTCATTAATAATTTACTCGTAAATATTCAGACACCTGTTATTCATTAAACTAGCAAAACTAAAAAATAAGTTAGTACATTAAGTTCTGCAAAGAATTTTTATATAAAACTAAATTCAGTGCCAATTAGTGCGCAAAGCTTTACTAATTTGTGTTTTAGTGAAACTAGATGAAAGCAAAGGCTTACGAATTCAACTTTGTAAGGTTCTACCTTGAGATAAAATAACCATATATTACTTAAGTCAGTATTATTATATTACCTTTCAAGTAATATGCATAGACATACTTTGTACTAAATCATCTTTGACAGAAAAATAAATAAGTCACAAGACATAAAACAGTGAAGTTCACGTTAAGATCTCCACACAAAAGATTAGCTACGGCAGTAAATGCATTGTAGACTGCACTGACATGTATATATTTACCTTTATACATAACGTATTGTATATAAAAACGTTTATTTACCTCGTAACTCCGCGTGAGGAGGCGCTGGCGTGCAAAAGGACACGGCATGATAAGCAACACAAATTGACAGTTGTTTATTGACATGGAGTAATGTGCTAATGGAGTGATTATGTGTATGATTGATTAAGTTGATTAGGAAAAAGTATTTAGGCATTTATGTAGCTCTTGCAGGCGGCCTACCATGATGTTGCTTATGAACAACAAAATTAAAACATCATATTGTATTTTTACTTCTTTCCCATATTTTCATATCAGAATTAAGTAATACTAATAATTATGGTTTAATGTTTTCTTGTAATAAACGTTATACTTTTCGTACCAACTTGTTAGTTATCAATTAGTCTAGGTTAAAATCTATAAAGGTACAACAACCTTTTAACAATATACAGCAAAGATTAATCGTCAACCATAACCACTTATCAACATGACGTTAAAAATTTTACTCAAGTAATTTGCAATACTACTTCCCATCAACATAAATATTACAGCAAACCATCACACACAAAACACCTGATGACTCACAGCGACGTATGCAAATGAATGCACAAATCGTTGGTAACACATTAACACTCCATTAGCTAACTTCTCCGTGTGTGTGGGCTAAATGACAAGCAGGGTTCAGAGCAATTACCAGACAGATGGTGTGAGTACTATGTGGTCTGTGATTTACATAAGGTACATTTATGTACCGCTAGTGCTTGTTGCTACTTAGGTATGTATATTATTATATAGAAAGTTGGTAGTGTTTTGGGGTCTATGTAAAAATTGAGAAGTTATCATACATTATGCTACAAAAGGATGATTGAGTTTCTGAGTTAATAAATTGTATTAAAAATGTGTTTAGTTTATTTTTTAAGAAGTGTCTACATATGTACGTGGGTGTATAGTATGGGATTTTTTTTTGTAGAAATTAAGATTAATCTAAAAGAATAATCATTCATCATTGTGCGTTTAGAGTATGCTACAAAGGGGGACGGGTATCATTACTTAAGTTATGAAAAACACAATTAAATTACAACGTTTAAATTTAAAGAATTTTCTACACCAATTTAATAGTATTTTTATAAAAGATATAGTCGAGAAGTTAAAAATAAACAATTTTTATTATCTACACACCAAAAGTAAATTGCCGAGTTATTTTAAAAACTTTTTTTGACCATTTTCTACAACTACACACCGAATAATACCTGAATAAATAACTACAACTTCAAACACCGTAATTTAATTCACATTTAAATAATCGGACATAAACAAATTACGCTAAAATAATTTTAGTCAAATTACTAAACATACGGCAAGCATTAAGAACACAAACATTAGTCACAAGATGACATCATATTCACGAAAACAAAAAAAAAAGAAAATCTATATTTACATTTCTTTCGACATTTTTTGCACTTATTAAACAGCATCACACATCCGCTTAGTACCAACGCAGTTACTATACTGACAGTTCGTTGTCTAGTTGAGATTACGAGCGATATAACGATAGAGCGATATGCTGTCAAACTGTTTAGCGATAGTGAATGATAATTTGTTTACCGCGAGATCGTCAGCAGTGAATTTATTAGTCATGCAGGGTTTTTCATCTGCGTATCCATTCATTGCTTTGAAATTTTATTGAAGTGTTTGAATTTTTGAATAAGATACAATCTTATCTTTATCGCTCGACCTTTGGATGGTGAGTCTCACTCATCTTAGTCAAGATATTTTCGAATATGCTTATAATTATGTATACCCACAAGTTGGTAAGATTTAATTACTAATTTAGACAGCAATCATATTTTTTTATTATGATTCCAGCGTGCGAATCTATTATCTGTTTGTTACTTTGTAGTTTTGACTTGAACTGAGTCAATTTTTTTTATCTCTAATGGACTGTTAGATTTTTTTATAGGCTTCGTAAAGTAAAATATTCACAGTTTAGTCATAATATCGTCTGTTATCTTTTTAGGAAGATCAATATATCAGTAATACAGCGCGATAGGGAACACAATCAGTTTTATACACTCATAAGAAGATAACACTGTAAAAAAACAAGCCAACTCGCCTACTACACATTATCAATTACGACTTTTTCCCATTTCTCTAAAAGACTTTCCTATGAAAAGGGTAATGTTTTCGAGTATGTTTTTTTAAATTTTTTGTTTTTGCTACAGCTCTGCTGGATTTTTCTGGGATAACAAACGTTAATATTGAACTCTAAAATCGTGTTTAAATCTCGTCAAAATACTGCTAAACTGTAAAATATTACAGAGAAATTATTTTTTAAATTATATACTTAATCGATTTAAAAATGTCTTTCACAGCTATAGAAGGCTACATTGTAAGTAACATAGGCTATATTTTTTATTTTAAAATTAGTCAAAGCCGGGGTCGGTCGCTAGTCTCAAATAAGTTGAACAAAGTTACCACTCATAGTAGGTAACAGCAGTAAGCGCATGATGGATCATTCAGACATCTTGACCATGACCATAACAAGTGCATACATACATACAAAATACTATGTAAGTGGTCTACACATTATAGTATTGTCTATGGTAGATGTGTTTTGTTTTTAATCTAAATATTATTGATGTGTATAGGGCTGTTTACTACTGTTTTTTTTATATTACTTGTGTTGTTGATTACGTGATAGATTTAATTGAGTTTATAAACTTTATTGTTTCCAAAAAAATATAAATGTACATTTAAAAAAATATATCAATAACATGACAATTATATTGATCAGATTAAAATACTTTAACAGCAATTTGTATGCAAAATAAAAAAAATAAATAATTGAAAGATGCTGAAAGTGACGAACGTTTTGTCAATAATATAATTAAGATTGCTAACAAGAAGAAAGATTGTGGAAAGATTATTTTATTTTTACTGATTTTTACATATTTTCCTAAACAGTCACAGTATCACATAAAGGACTCGTGCAACTACTACAGTATATCTAAATAATCGACGGATGTGCAACTAGTAATCTCTATATACTTCCTACACATAGGTACACTAATTACGACATAATTACACAGGTATGTATATAATACGCTCGTCTAGAAATCACTACATAGGGACGTGGGTAATTACGGAAAGCATTCACATTTGATAATAATCTCAATTGTTTAGATAATTTGAAAAGACGATAAAGGTTAGGGTTATTATTTATCTATATTTTTTTAGGGCCAGTTAAGGTACAGTTCTAAAGGCGACTGCAATAGCTTACCGCAGCTGCAAAACCACACGACAGACCACAACGACCATAGAATGTCGTTGAATGCACATATTTTGGTCGAAATTGGCTACATTATCATCAGTGGTTTATAATGTCTAATTCTATGAAAACGGCAATAGCCATCGATTTCGTCATCTATTTAAGGACGCTTTATTATTATTATCATAGAGTTACATAGAAATCAGTTGAGACGCTGCGGTCTATCAAAGCGATTAGAACGGCGGCGGAAGCAACGCAGTTTGCTGTTGCGGTCACTTTCAAAATTGTAACTTTAATTGTTTTTTCGAATTTGAAGTTACCAAATCGAAACCAATGGGCCCAAAATAAATATGTTATCAAACCACAAATATTAATATATATTAAGGTTATTTACCAAACCCTTAATTATATGAAAAAGGATTAATTAATTTTTGTTTTGAATGAAGTTTAAAATTTTAGTTAAAATAGTAAGTCTAAAACATGATGTAATGAAGTTAAATACAGATGGTCTACACTTATATACATATTATATACTCACAAGGACCCGTGTTCTCTGTGAGACAAAATACATTATATATTATATAAACGTATATTGTTCACACTTACATTAATAGTACCTGAATTTATGGAACATTTAAATGATTTTATGAAATGGAAATTTGATTTTTGAAAAATGATTTTGAATACCAGTTTTAAAAGGATTTTTATCACAAAAATGTTTTATGAATACTTCAGAAAAACGTAATGGTAAAAGCAAGTCGATGGAACTTTAAAGAGAGACAATTTCATTGTTTTTCTAAATAATAAAAATGTAATTTAAATAGTAAAAATAAACTAAATAAATAATAAGCGAACAACTAAAGCCGTACTGACTACAATAAAGGCAGTATTTACATCGAATTAAGACATTTTAGAAATAGAAAATTATAAACGAAGAAACCAAAAGAAAAGAGACTAGAAAAATAATAGAAATAAATAATACATCTATCTATTACTTTAAACTAGTATTTTCTTGTTTTTTTTTCCCTAGAGTCTAAAATACTTCACGAATGTTATCTGTATTGAAAAAGATGTGTACTGTATGTTTGTTTTTAAGTGATGACTGTAAGTCCAGTGTCACACAGCAAACATCTACTTGACATAGGCCGTGGGCATACCTTCGTCCTATATTTAGAGGTCAAATAAAATTAGCTAGTCTGACTCTGCAGATGTACTGCAGAGTTTTACTAGCTAATTTAATTTGAACTGGTGTATTCTTTTAAGATTATAAAAAATAATCTAGAGTTAGGGAGCTTCCCCATGAGGCGATGCGACGCGATTCGACCAATTCCAACTACAAGTGAAAATCATTCTTACCACTACGACATATGACATAAAACGTGCGGTTATCTGAGGGTAGATAAAAACAAAACATGCTCGCCACGACGACGTCAAGTCAATCGAATTGCATCATTATAATCGTAGTAGGAAGATCGATTTTCAATTTTAGAAGAAATTGCAAATCACACGAGTCGCGTCATAGGTAAGGTCCCTTAGTATCGAGATGGAGGAACGTATTCACATATATGATAGTAACAGTTATGTTATTATTTATTTGTGGCAACACTTGGTACATTGCAAAAGGTAAAGTTTCCCAGTATGACCACGGCCTAACAACGCGTGAATTTTTATGCTTCTGTTAAATCCAGTAGATTGTAAACAGTAAGATCCCTAAGTTCAGTGAAAATGTCATTATTTTTATTCTGACTCTATAAAATACTGCTAGTACAGACGCCAGCACATCAAGCTACCACAACCTGCCAAATTTTTTCAATAGATTTTCAACCTTATCACTATAGTGGAAGGTTAATGTTCGATTGGTAAAATCTGACAGTTTCGGGTAGGTTGACGTGCTGGCGTCTGTACAATCGAAAAATTTGAATCATGACCCACTTTAACGATAATTTGAAACCCTCAAAATAACAAAGATCAAGGTCGTTACCATAGAAACGTATGTTAAAGCGAATGTGAACCTAATTGTGTTTGAATTTCTGTAATAGCCGGGCCACACTAGCGCCATTCACGTTAATTTTCGCGATAATAATATTTAAATGTTCGTATTACCGCGATAACTAACGACATTTGCAGTTACTGTGACCGTAATGTGAAAAATATAATTATGTAGAAATACAGTGCGCCACTGACTACCTCCACCTTTTTATTTTAAGTTCATACAGTCCATCCAAAGATTGTATTGTGATTGAAGATAAGACGATTAGACCGCCATTGTAACTATAGAATTAGTAATGTTTATAATAGTTGTGTTACTATTTTGGTGTACTTACAATAAAGTATTCTATCTATCTTATGGTGGGTCATAATTCTTTGTCAATTGAACATTTTCCACTGTTTTCTATCCACTGGATTTAACAAAAACTTCATGATTCTCAAACTTATCTCTATCAACATAAACAGTAGTGTAAGATACAGACCGGCAAGCTGAGCGATGTTGTCGGCAGATCCGAAGCGGTTGGAGCGAGAGAATAGATGCGCGAACTCTCTCGGCGCCGCCATCACACTGCCACCCAGGCCTGTGATACCGTCACGGATATTGCCGCCGACGTTCCTGGGAGGGTAGAAAAAAAAAATAGTTTAACAAAAAACCCTGAACTAAGTATTTCAATGTTTTCGTAAGAAGCTACTGCAAGTGTTTGCGATAAATTATGCAAATCGAGAATTCGCAAGAGATAGCCGGCTAGTTTCGGTTTCGTCGAGCATTACCTTCGCCCATGAAAGTATTGTTGCTATGTTTTAACTGTCTGCGATTTACGAGTAGTAGGTTTGAAATTCGGCTGAGTAAAGTGACAGCCAGATTTGTGTGCATTTCCATCTAGACCAGGGGTTCCCAAACTTATTTTGTCTACTGCCCACTTTGAGAATAAATTAATTTTTAGCGCCCCCCTTTTTTCACCTACTTAAAAAACACTATAACTTCAAATTAAATTAATTAATTGTTGTGAGCTATATAAGCGAAGATTAAACATTGATTCTAAAAGAGACTTTTACTATAATCCGCAAGAGTTAACGTGAGACCTGAGCACAGTAGGTAGTACACAACGGCACTCAGGTCTCAAGTTAACTCTTACGGGCTACACCTGGACCTGCCAATGAGAATGATTATTGAAACGCAACTTAATAGTATTCAGACAGAGTATCTTTTATTCAAAATAAAACAAACATAAATCGATTTTTAACATTTTTAACAAAAAACGTATTTGAAGGATGAATCTGATGCTGTAATGCTGATATCAAGTAATCATGCAAACGATTTCTCTTTTAGTAAGCAGCGTTGCCACAGCACTAAATCCACGTTTACACAAATATGACGATGGATGGGAATGCTATCAAGAATCGCTGAACGATTGACCAGAATGTTCAACGGATCGGTTTTTGTTGCCAAAATTCTTGATAGCCATTTTTGAACTTGATTTTTGTTTCCTCGTTTGTTGTCAATTCTCTCACAGAGTTACAAACTAATAATGTTCAATAGACTGTCTTTCGAATCTCACACAAAACCGCTAGTCTGTGCGGTCGGGCGGCGTACGACTTTTGCATCAACGAATTTCATGCAAGCTAATGTGACTTGAGATTCGCTTCACCGCCCAACAGCGCGAGCGGCTAGCGTTGTTCGCTTTCAAATATACCGTTTTTTGAGTCTGTCTTTTCATCGACGAGACTTCTTTCTCTTCTTCCTAAGGGTGTTACCACACCAATCGATCGACAGTCGATCGATGCCATCGATCGATGGTAGAATGGATTAGTCGACGTCGATCGGTAGTTTCTACCACACCAATCGATCGATGCCAAAGATCGATGGTAGAATGGATTAGTCGACGTGGATCGATAGTTTCAACCACACCAATCGATCGATAGTCGACCGATGCCATCCGATCGATTGGTTAGTCGACCGGTATCCGTCGATCAATTAAAGCTACCACACCAATCGATCAACGTCGACCGACATCGATCGATGGCACCGATCGATTGGTTAGTCGACCGGTATCCGTCGATCAATTAAAGCTACCACACCAATCGATCAACGTCGATCGATGGCATTGATCGACTGTCGATCGATTGGTGTGGTAACACTCTAACAGTTAGTAGGTGAGCAAATGAAATAACAAAAATATACCTTGCTACAAACAAAATGCACTCACTTCAACCCTTGTCCCATATCCCGAAGTACCTCCCGCGGCTGCCGATGTGCCTGCCCACTGGTTCCGTGTTGCTGGGAAGCAAAAAACTTCACACTAAAGTTAAAATCTATTGCGTTTTACCGTGTTTAAGAGTTTTGAGCGAAACTAAAAATAATTGCGGGAACTTAGGACATCAAGCTAGCGTATATGACAGCGCAGGAATGAAAAGGTTTAACCAATAAGGGCTGTTTTAGAACATAATAAACAAAGCGCCACGCACGCCTCGTGCTAACAATAGTGAACGAAACTCGCGCGGCAACAGCGAACAAGGCTCGCGAGGCAATCGTTCGCCTAATATAGTTTCCCTAAAATCTCATTTTTATTTTGGGATTATGCCGGAAGTTTCGGATGAGTTTTAATTGCTTTAACATTTCCTCTTGTAGCTGTACATGCTGAGCTAAGGAAGCACCATTTTAAACTAAGCAGCTAAAAATCCGTTTCATACAATGCCACTGATTAAAATCTTATTGCTTTTCGAAAATGAAGGTCTTGTTTTTGACATTTTAGCGTAGGTTTAAAAAATATAACAGGATTAGAAGATTGGTTAAATTAAATTAGTAAGTAGCAGCTTTGCAGATGGCTAAAACCAACAACAATTTTCTAAACTTATACTTTTAGTAAACCATTTTTTAAGAGGACGTCGATTCCATTTTTATTTTATTCTTAGTTTTATCGTGTTCAGATACCTATCTTTACTCAAGTCTACGGAGTTTAGCTAACTAATGCAATTTAACTTTTTAAAATCAAATTAATCCAAATTAAGCTACTCACCTCCCAATTCTTGATCCGCTTGTTGTATCCCTCCAGCTTTTTCTGAAGCTGCGCGATGCACAGCGCACTTTTCTGGTTTTTTTTCTCGAACACCGCTTTAATGCGCTGTAGCTGCTGTTTGTCCGCATTCGCTGCTAGTTTCAGGTACTCGTTCACGTTGTCTGGAAGATAAAGTTTTTGTGATAGATCAAATAAATCGTGCTGTAACTGGCTGGGTGTATTCTATATAAAATATTTTATGTCTAGATATCTTTTAGACACAAACGGTGAATCTGAGCATAGGCCTTTTTTTAACGTGGTAAAATCATCAAATGAATCCTCCCACCTAGGGCAGGGCAGGAGGGACTGTGAGACTTGTACTGATTAAAATCCACGGTGTCCTTCAATAGCCCTATATGTTTCGGGGTCACGGTTGCTCGTTAGTCCCGCGATCCCGGCAGGCTTTGGCCTTCTAATAAGGGGCCCCGTCTTTGTGCTGACACTCTTTGACCACAAAGCGCGCGCGTGGAACACGACGCGCCGTCGACCCGGGTAGACAGCGATCACCCATTACTTGCCATCCGCATGCCCGCGCCTACGGTGGAATCTGAACATATTATTATGCCTCCTCTATAGATTTCCAATACGACAGCAGGTTGAAAGCAGCTTGCATCCAGCGCGACCTTGTGGTCTTCGTCAGATCGTCTGTCCACCAGTAAAGGATTTGTCACACTGGATGCGTTCTGCGGGCTCCGGTCAGGTCAAAGCGAACGCAGCCCGCATGATGTATGAACAACATTGTCGGTATCAATATATTTTGTATAGAGTGCAATCTGACCGTGCGAGCACAACCAAAGAACGCATGTTGGCCCGACAGGGCGGTGGGGAGGGAAGGACGCGTCCGGACCGGTTGGCTGCGGGCACGCGGGCTGCGGGCGGCGGGCTGCGGGCGGCGGGCAACGGTCAGTTTGTTGATGTTCGTCAGCGTGTTTTCTTCTTCCTCGGTAATCATTTTCCTCGATCAAAACCCAATAATAAAAGAACTGATTACCAGCACCACTGATACACGCACTCAAATAACTGAAATAAGATGGCCGCTGTTTGGCCTGCCCGCATCGCCCGGACCGCTGACCGGTTGCCCTGCCCGGATCGCTGACCGATTGCTCTGCCCTGCCCGCAGATCGATTGTCCCGACCGACAGCGTTGTTCATACATGATGCGGGCTGCGTTCACTTTGACCTGACCGGAGCCCGCAGAACGCATCCAGTGTGACAAATCCTTAAACATGAAGAAATCTTTCAAGAAGTCATTATGGATGACTCTCGCACTATCTCTTTCTAAATATTGTAATTCCATTGGTTTTTGGATTACTTGGATGCTGATTCCCATTAATTTTTTTCGGTCTCTTTTAAAGTGTCGTTCTTCTACATTGATTTTCAGTACTTAATACTAACTAATTACATTTTGTTTTGCTTTTTTCTCCTGTCTAGGCCAGACTACACTCATGTGTGATATATATTTTTTCTATTTTACACAGACCTTTTATACAGGAATAGATAAACATATCATGGTAAAACTCACCATCACGTATAGTCTGTTCCAGTCGTATGAGGTCCTTGGTACGTTCGATCTTGGTGTTCAGATGCGCGATGGCTGCCATCGCCTTTGATGACGTCACGTTAGCCCCGTCGCTCTCGTCTTCAAATACAACGTACATTTTATAGAAATATTATTTACACTTAGATCTAATTGCACGATCAGTCATGAATATATTTATTTAGGTTAGCCGTAAATAGCACCGTTAATCTTCAAACAACTGAACATTCCATCAGATATGGAAAGTATATGCGTTACCGAAATTATTATTTATCCTGGCTAAGGCCTCGTTTCCTTCCTTATGCAAAATTCACTAAAAAATTTGTGTTTTAACACAGATAACTGTGCTAAAACACTAAATTTTATAAATACATTTTTTATTCACGATTTACGGAATTTATTCTAATGTAACAATTTAACTGGAACTACATCATTTTTTTAAACCCTAATTTCACTGCCGAGGATGGCTTAGAATACGTTGGCGTGACGACTTAGACGCGTGATGGGAAATTGGCCGGAGATAATAACTTTTTAACAAAAAAATCAAACCGACGAAAGATTGAACTGAAAAGCTAAAAATAAATTTTGAGGCGGCGCCAAACAAACATACAAACATGTACCTAAATTAATTATTTGAAGCGAAGCATAATTTTATTGTAGCTAGGTTGCTTTTCGTTGATTGTTTCTTTGGCGCCGCCTCAAAATTTATTTTTAGCTTTTCAGTTCAATCTTTCGTCGGTTTGATTTTTTTGTTAAAAAGTTATTATTTTTAGCTTTTTAGTTGTATACCATGATTAGAGTGTTTAACATATGGAAAAACCCGTCTTCCCTTTTGTCATTGTCAACGTAACCGTCACAGTAATTAGTATTAACTGTTGAGGACCTGTAACTTGCAACTAAAAACTCCACTCTCAGACTGTCAACGACTGTCAAATCCCAACTATGTTTAAAGTTCTTATCATGATGAATGAAATGAGCCCAAATACGATATAGTTGCTGTTAACTGTTGAGGATCTCTTGCTACTGCCTTCTGTCCTCATCATCAGACCCTCGATGACAATTATACTCCAGCTAGGTCTAAAATTTTCATCAAGACTAATGAAATGAGCCCAAACACGATATAGGTGCTGTTAACTGTTGAGGACCTCTTGCCCCTGCTTTCCGTCACCATCCTCAGACCCTCGATGACAATGATACCTCAGCTGGGTCTGAAGTTCTCATCAAGCTGAGTGAAATGAGTCCAAACACGATATAGCTGTTGTTAACTGTTGAGGAACTCTTGGGACTGACTTCACAACATAACAGGGATCTGGAGTTGATCTGATGATGGTGACACCATCATGTTACCTTCTCCACATCTCTGCTATATAGTAATGTCCTCAGAACTACATATGTTAACTTTATTTCAAACGAATCGGTTCACAACTGAAAATTCTGTAGGAAAGTTGACAATCAATTCCTTTTTTTCTACCCTTAGAGGCCGATTTTAGTTTTGAAATTCAAATGGGACCAACTTTGAGATATACTCTTTCCAACAAAAAAATAATTTTTGAAATCGGACCACGCTGGGAAAAGTTATGCGTGGTCATACATAAAAAAAAAATAAAAAAAAAAAATATACATGTCGAATTGAGAACCTCCTCCTTTTTTTTCGTCGGTTAAAAACTACACAGAGGCAAGAGTGGAAACGTTCAATCCAGTTTTGGAGAGACCTTTGCCCAGCAGTGGGACAGTACCTATAGGTTAAATTAAAAAAAAAACACTGCCAAACACTTTGAAAACTACCCTCAAACTTTTTCCAAAAGTATTGATAAAAATATATTTTACAATTTAATAGTGAATAATAAGTACGCGGACAGTATTTGTAACACAACCTATCTAGGAAATGATCTTGGATAAAATGGTAACCTAATCGTCACGGTAGTAATTATGTCTCAGTTGGTTGATTACCAATATGACACCAATGAGGTACTCGTATGAGAAAATATCTGATTATATTCAAACGCTGGAAATTAATAAACTATTTCAGTTGGTATCTTCGGTTTGCCTGTAACCAATCTACGACCGAATTCGCCTATGCCTAGTCTTGTAAGATATCCAATCAGAAGCAGCCTTCTAATACAAAAGGCACGGTATTCGGATTGAGATTGAATATTAATTTCGGCAGTTAAAATTGAAAAATTCAAATGTAACACCGGCTATAAAAATTCTTTCATCTATGGAAAGTTAATTTTTTGCGAGTAATAATAATACAAAAAATTTCGAAATCGACGGAAAAAAGAAACTGCTATTTCCTACAAAAGTGCTTTAACAATAGCCACATGGATAAACTGGTATAACAGTATATTTTTAACGCTGGGTGTGCTCAATCAGGTTTTATAATAATTATTTCTATCCCTTCCACTGCATATCATCATCATCATCAGCCTATAATGTTCCCACTGCTGGGACACAGGCCTCCTCTCTGTGAGAGGGAGTGGGCCGTAATCTACCACTCGGGCCCAGTGCGGTTTGGTAGATGTCACATGTCTTCTAATTTTTGGTTCTAGGACATGCCGGTTTCCTCACGATGTTTTCCTTCACCGTTTTGAGAGCAGTGGTGTTGAAATAAATTACACAAAGTAATGCGCCTGACGGGATTCGAACCCACAACCTACAACTCGTAAGTCGAGGCCGATACCACTGGGCCACCACTGCTCTCACTGCATATACTTTATATAAATTATTTTCACCGAAAAATTCGTTGTTTATTTTTATGACTACTATAACAGTTTAAAATTCAATACATACCTATTATAGATATGTACATCACAGAACAATACACCTTTTAATATAACAAAAATAAAATAAAAACAAACTATAGTAAATTAACTGATCTAATTCACTGTCATAGTTATACTTTTAACACTACTGATGTGGATAAAGTCTAATTATAAACTATAAAATAGATTGCCCGATATTATACATTTTTATATATCAATATGTATTAAATACGGCTGTTATCAAAAGGAAAATGAGGTCGGTTTATAATTTAAACATTCTAATTAAAATCATTTTGTAATGTATGTATCTTTCTAATCATTTACTACGTAATATCTATATGGGTAATAGGGCTAACAAGTAATTTATGAATAAATTGACAATATAAATTGTTAAATTGTTTCGGTCCGTTCCTGCCAATCTGAAAAATACTCGCGCATATTTTTGAATGTCATTGAATAAATATGGGTACCAGTATAGCCTTTAACGATGGAAATATAGCTAGAATACATTCTTTACAGGCTTATGTCAGATTGCATTCCGAACTCAGCAGCAGTGCTGCGCGGCAGTATTTCCCCGCCTGCCGACTTGTTCGTAATCAGCGCAGCAGTCAGCACTGCAGCAGCGATAGTAGCAGCAATCCTGCGGCAGCACTACTGTGTACTACCGAGACCGGAATCACACCTTTCATGACTTGACACTGACAGCTTTCATTCCAGTAGCATAAAAAAAATTGCGCGACGTATTTTCCCCTTGGTACGAATGGACCCTTATGAAACCAACCATTTATGTTCAGGGAAGGGGATTTGGACTCTTTTCTATAGAAGATCGAATAGTTACTCCATCGCCTTCTTGATTTTTCTGCAAAGTTGAGGCGAGGGATTTAACTGGTCATATTATGTCAACAAACAATGTTTTAGGGACATGTAGTGAAGCGCGTTGAGAATGAAGAAATAGACTGATGTAGAAAAATTAAATGAAATTAAAATAGTTACCTTGATTTGAATAGTCTCCATCTTGACCTGAAACGCCAAAAAAGTATGACTTAGTAACGTTATTTAATCATTGTCGAGTAATAATAAAACTATCCTATTTAGACAATGTAGTCAGTCGTGCAATCACATCATGATTCATGTAAACTAGACAAAGAGTGTGCTTCGATTTCCCCATCAACCGAACGGCTCCCCAAATTAACTCCCCACAACGCAAATGTTCTAACTTTTATACTGTCTCGCTTTGTTATAGCACTTTTCTATGAAGTTTTCTCTTACTCCAAGCCAATAAACTATAAAACATAGACGTAGTATTTCAATGATTGTTACAAACACTATAACATCTGCAACGTCCATATCTTCGAATATCACCGAATTTTTCCGAAGCTCATAGTTTTACTAGGTGAACTAAATATACTTACTTCTGTAAGCTGGCGAGCCATACTCATCGGCGGACGAGAGTGCATACGACACGTTGGGACTGTACACCGTGCTGGAGTAGTCACCCGGCGCTATCAAACCTGGCAGTATCTTCTTCTGTGGCGAGTCTTCCAGGCTGGAACGAGACAAGAAACTGTGTAAATATCAAGTTGGATACAAACTTATTTAGCCTAGCCTTTTCCCAACAATGTTGAGGTCTGCTTCCAGTCTAACTCGATGCAGCTGAATACCAGTATTTTACATGGATCGACTGGCAATACGATATCCCTTGGTAAGACTGCAACTGACAAAGTTGTACATATGCAGCCACGTGCTTATTGAGACAGAAGAAACTCAATATGCCAGACTTGGTCATCCACTCACGGGTCAACATTGGTAAGCGCGGCTGAATCTTGAAGATACCCACGCGGGTGTTATTATTTGGCCACGAGCTTTTTCAACAATGTTTTGAAGAAGATGGCTGGCAGCGGATGGACGCAGACTGCCCCAGATCGGAATGGTTGACGTTCTTTTGGGGATTCTGATTGGAGAGGCTTACCTCCAGGTCTAGCAGTCGACGGCAATTGGCTAATATGATGTCCTCAATTACATCGAAAATATTTTCCTAATCTTGAAAACAACAACTAAAAGCTTTGTTGTGTTCTGGTACCTATGCAGGAAGTAACAACGTCGTAGTTTTTACTGATATCCGAAAAACAGATAGGCAAAGTAATTATATAGTAAGCTGAGATCTTTATCTGTTTTGTTGAAATAAAGGACGAACTGCGAAATTGTCCAAATGCACAAAACAGGCTCAGCACTCTAACGATGTCTTTTTTTTTCTCGAGGACAAATTCCTTTGTGCATGTCCTCCGCCCTTAGGATAACGAAGGAGTATACAAAAGAAGTACTGACTAAAACCACACCGGCCACATCAGTCATATGGTCAGATATAAATCTCTGGTTTATCTACTTACTCTCTAGAACTGTTTCCTGTGGTGTTGGCTGACAGTGGACTGTTGCCCAGGTCTCTGGAGTGAGACTTGACGTGGTGTGCTCTCTCGCCATGTCGAGACGATGTGCTTGATGATGGCTCCTGTAAAGAGAAGAAGTAAGAGTTAGTAGAAGAAGAAATATGGAGGATATTTATTAAGAACTTGCCCCTAAAGCCTCTTGTCAGCGATTAGCAATAAAAGAGCTCGAGTTAGATACAAACACACTTCTCGAGTGAAATATTCCATAGTTAGTCAGTTCTTAATTAGTTGCAGGACTGACTCCTTAGGATTGGTGATCGAACATAAGGTCTGATGGCCGATGATTCACCACCTCGGACAATCGCACCCCAAGCAACCTAGTAACCTGCTGTGACCACTATCCCACTAGGTGGTAGACCAAACCAGGGCAGCCCGACTCGCGACCACCATCCTATCGAAGTCAGGAATCCTGGAGGCGCTAAACAGTTTTAACTGTGTATACCGTCGGTGCACAGAATGCTCCAGTTCTTTCTGGGTGGGGTCGCTCCATTTTAGTTCTCATCTTTGTTTTCGGGCGAGATTCACGAAGACTCAAACCACAGTAAATAAAAATAAAACACTATGTGCACTTATGCACGCTCTGTCGAGTCTCAAACTTGTGTTCAATTTTCAATGTCACTGTAAAGGTCTCACTTAAAATGCAATGCATGTGCACTACTTCCCAAACCCAAATCGGTGTGACCTAGCCTTAAAAAACACAGACACGGTACACCATTGATTGCTATTTTTTATGGCAGAGCGATTTTTTCCAAACCTTATTTGTAAACATTACAAATGCTAAATTATCTGTTTATTTGTTTTGAAGCACGTACTTACTCGACCAATAAACTGTCTACGACAATATATCTATTAAATCCTTATGTTATCACTTATTAGATTCATTGATAAGTAGTCTGTATTCATTCTTTGTTTTAATTATAGCAATGACATTTTATTAGAGCTAAGAAATTAAAAACGAATACAGAAAATTAATCCGATATTGAATTATCAAAAATCTTAATTTATTACATACACAAGATAATCAGATAATTGCATTCAATTTTATTTTACAAATCTATGACATTGAAAAACGATTAATTACTTCATTAATGTACCAGAACATTTCGTAACTTATTCTTCAATGGATCTCCAATCTAGTCTATTCAGACAAAACTAGGCACAACTTAGGAAAAGCCTATATCCCGCCGTGAACTACAATATACTGAATTGATTTATAGCCTCTTAATAAACCTCTTCATGTCTTTAATATGTTCATCAGACAATAGCCGTGACAAATGGATTTATATATGGCAATGATGATGATTGATAATCATAATATGATGCTTGAACATCACGTCAAAAAATTGATTGACATGACAACTGTGCTGTGTGGTATTCAAATGTATTGATTGATTTTAAGACTATCTTGGTTTGTGGGTCTGCTCGCTATGTTGTTAACTTAGGTACATGTTTGTTAATATATTATTAGCTTAGTACAGATTTCAACTTTATCATCAAACTAGAAGGTTCATATTCGATTTGTATTTAACATATTGGGAGGGCTGATGTACTGGCGTCTATGCCGATGGTTTCGTTCTTAATCCTAAAACAACTTATCTTTTGAAATAAAGAAGCTTCCTGCTTTAGTAATACCTTAATATAACTAAAGCTTCATTCATTAGAAAGAAAAGATACCAAATAACAATTGTAAACTAAATTTTTTCCAGTCGACGATGGAGCGAGCTTACCCAGAAGAAGCTTGTTCACTGTAACTTAGAAGAGATTGGGGTTGTATGCGTTCGGAAACACACTGATGTAGTCATAAAGTCATCAAGAAGTCTTCCATACTTGATGAGGTGTTACCTTAATAAGATACTCTTAACCCAGCACTCTGATTTCATAACATAACGACACAAGGGGATTACATATAGTTAATTCCGCATGCCTTTCTCGATCATCAACCATTGCAAACCTCACTCAATATAATTTAAAAGCAACCTATAGCTGAACAGACAATGGCACAATATTTTGTTCTACCAAGTTTCTTTATAGGTGTTCCTATCTGGGTTAAGGGGCGTGCACATCAATATTCGTTCTACATAATTAGAGAGTACGTAGTATCAGCCGCATGTTTGTAGTACAAAAATCCTTGACGCTACGAAGAAACGGCACCGTATTAAAGTTCTGTTAACATCTAATGTTAATAGTACGTGCATGTGAGTGTACGGATGTACCAATGTGCACTTCAATAATTAGAGTACATACGCCAGCACATCAACCTACCCCGTCATCTGTCAAAATTTAATAGATTTTCGACTTCAGCATAAAAGCTTATTCATGTTCCATTGGATAAAAAAACTGCACTACAATAAAATTAGTACGTTGTATCAACCAAAAGACTGCACTATGAAAACCGTTCCTGTAAGTCAGCTTCAGAGAAATCTCACCCCCTTTGGTAGTGTTGTCACTACGAAAAGGGGTGAGTTTTCTTTAAACCTTACCATACTACGAAGTACTATCTAAGGAGCAGTGGCTGAGGCTACATTAAGCAGCGATTTGCGATGCGACTGGAAGAGCGAAACGAGTTAGAAACGTGAGCAATAATTTATAATAATAAAATAATAATAATATTCCACAACTATCACACAACGCCATCTAGTCCCAAGCTAAGCAGAGCTTGTGTTATGGGTACTAGACAACTGATAAACATACTTATATATTTCTAAATACATACATATTATAGATAAATTACACCCAGACACAGAACAAATGATCGTGCTCATCACACAAACATTTGTCCTGGGTGGGAATCGAACCCACGACCTCCGGCATAGCAGTCAGGATCACTAACCACTAGACCAACAGGCCAGTCAAAAATTTATTTGTATTAATCGCTCATGTGTCGCAGTTAGCGTCGCAGCCCAGTGAAACCTCCTGCCGGGGTCGCGGGACTAACAAGCTACCGTGACCCCAGAACGTAAAGGGCTATTGAAGGACACTGTGGATTTTAGCCAGTACAAGTCTGACAGTCCCTCCTGCCCTGCCCTGGGTGGGATGACTCATTTGACGATTTTACCAAGCTAAAAAAAACGTAGTGAAACCTCAGTATATGAAAACGTTACAAGTACGTGCTGTTGAGTGTATGTAGGTACTGCCAGTCTTTTTGAATACCTAGTACTTTCTACTTCATAATGTCGTAGGTCAACCGTCTGGTGTACTACAACGGTACTTTGAAACAATGGTGTTATCATTCAGATGTTTTGTTCAGATGAAGCTGGGTGTGTAAATTTAAATGTTTAGGTTGAAGAGTTCAGGATAGGAGTTGCAAATGTTAGTTAAATTCTTTGGCAATGGTTTAATCGTGGGCAGTCTTTTATAAGGTGGTTAAATCATCAAGTGAGCCCTCTCACCCTGGGTGGGGCGAAAAGGACTGACTTCGTATTGTCTAAAATCCATCGTGTTCCGTCAATAGCTATTAACGTTCCAGGGTCGTAGTTAGATGTTTAGACAATCCCGCGATCAATCGTGGTCTGTCAATCGCAAATCGCTAATACATTTACTATCTTTTCTTTTTGTACACACTTGATTTATTCTATAATCTCCAATGTTATTGTTAAAAACATCGGAAAATAAATCAAAAAAGACTAATTAACCTTAATGACTTATTATTTATTAAATAATATATACAATTCCTTCCTTCATTGTCTACTAAGCGTTCCACTGACTCATACAGTCCATACAACTTTCACAAATGACGTCTCGACTTTGTTTATATTATTTACTTCCCTGATAAAATAGATGTATGAAAAACAACAACTACCTGCATTCCGAGCCTTATAATAAATAGTCTGAATGTGATAATGAAGTTCGTCATGAAACCGTACACGTGTGTCATGTGAACTAATTACATACGATACTCTTAAGATTCTTGAGTGTATAAGTTAAATAACTATGGTGTACAATAAAGTATATTCTATCTACTTTATAAATAAGCAAGTAATCTTCGACGGTTTGCGGACAGCGAGTAATGGGTTGCTTGCCGTCCGATCAAGCACCAGACGCGGGTCGACCGGCGCGTAGTATATCACACACGCCTCAACATTTTTAGATTGCCTCAATCTATTAAAAAACAAGGTGGATTTTAGTAATAACGATTCTAACAGTCCCTTTGGCTCCATCCACCCAAGGAGGACTCATTTGATGATTTTACCACGTTAAAAAAGAGGAAAGCTTATTGCCGTCTATTGGACAAAAATTCAAAATAGCAAAGTCAAGCCAAGTGTTGAAAAAATCCTGATGAAAAACCCTTTAACGCTTTGCCCGACCAGCAGCACTTCTGAACATTAGAAAAACAAGGTATCGTGTGTATACCAAGCGAATATGTACTTTATTTTTATGTGAAGTTTGTACTTTATACTGCAGTAATACATTAAACTAATGTTAGAGGAAAGTTTGTTGAAAATTAGCGAACATAGAGCTACCTATTTGTTGACGAGGGATATTAGATCATTTTAAATTACGGACAATTTGGTGCGCCAACTAATGACTAAAATAGTTTATTTACGCGATACGTTTTAATTATATTTATTCATTTTCCTTATCATACAATAAATTAATTACAAAATAGGGAAACAGTAGCCTCTAACCTACACACATAATCAAGTACTATTAGGAAAATAAATAATAACGTACACGGACTGCTTCAAGCGGCGAGTGAATGCAAACTATAGTCTTCTACGTACACACATACATGGAACTGCGTAGAATGGAATAGAATCGAGTAGTCGAATTGCTTCAAAAGCATTTGATACCGACTGCTGGAGCAGCAGTGAGCAGCTTCAAGCAGTTGAATTTGACTGCAGGAGCAGTAAGCAGTTTCAAGCAGTTGAATTTGACTGCTTGAGCAGTCTGCGGACATGGATCACTGGCTAAATGCGAGCAGTTAGTAGTTAACGGACTGCTTGGGAGCAGTCCGCAAAGCAGGCCGGGATGTCAAAGATGGCTCGGACTGTAGTATGTGGATTGATTTCAGCTGCTAAAACTTCGGGACCCAAGAAACTCACTGTAGCTTGCTCGACTGTAAATGCACAAAGCAAACCCCAAATCAAAATTCTACCAAAAATACCGCAACTCAAAAAAAACTTTCACGATATCACTACTTAGTTTAAATCTTCAAATGACCTAGTCGTAAGAGCAAAAAATATTACAGACAAGGTCAAGGGGTCACAAGTTATGAACCTATGACGTTATACGAGAGACATCACAGATTTCTGTCCTTGAGATGAAGTTGAAATTTGAAATACAGTCGCGAACAAAAGTATGGAATCACTTAGGTACTCCGATTCCGAAGCCGAAGAAAAAAAAAAAAAGAAGGTTAACTAAAAATTTACGGTTTTCGAAAAATTTCCTTTATCTGTGCTATACGACGTTGCTTCGTACCAAATTTCAGGATTCTGAGTTCACGGGAAGTAGGTACTCAGTAGGTTTTGATTGCCTTGCGAGTTTCGAAAATTTGCGGCATAAACGGCTGTATCTCTTGATTGCGATGGCTTAGAATTTTGGTTTTTTTTCACAGCTATAAGGAACAGTAGACCTGAGTACTTGATACAAATTTCAGATCGATATCTCCACGCGTTCCTGAGAAAAAGGGTCTTGCTCTTGACAGACGGAAGGATGGACGGACAACAAAGTCATCCTACAAAGGTTCCGTTCTCTTTTAGTGGTACAGAACCCTATAATGGTACCATTTTAAAGGTTTAACTGTTAACTTTAAATTGATACCAAATTCGTTCAAATCACGGCGTTATTTAACGAGCTATCCCTGATCAATTCCAAGAAACTGATTCCATACTTTTGTTCGCGAGTGTAAGAGTTCGAGAGTCTGGCGGCGCAAGCTAGTCGGTTTAATTAGATAAATTCCCAGTTCAGAGATGTGACCGCAGGGAAACTTTGTTACTGGAATTGATAATTGGCTATTAGGTTGTAATAAAATGTATTATTTAACCCTAATGATTTTAGGGTGTCAGGTGTACTAGAGAAAGTTAGGTACTGTTTATTTATTAGTACAAGAGGCGTACATACATTTATGTTCAAAGATTTTCTTCGGAAAGAAAAATTCGAACCTGCGGCCTTCGGATTCAGTACATCCGACGCTCATTTCCAACCGAGCCACCGAGGTTCTCACCTGCCGCGGCGAATTCTTCCTTCCATTTCTAACGTCTCAAGGTGACGTGTGTGTGAAGGCCGCAGGTTCGAATCCTGTCCGTGGTTCGAATTTTTCTTTCCGAAGAAAATCTTTGAAAATTCGCTACGCATGCGTTAATGCGTTTAATATTTATAAAATATTACATTTATGTTGTATGAAAATTGCTTTGAAAGTCCAGTCATACAATTTTACTTCTCCCCATTACATTATTAATGTATCGTAAGTGCTTTTACAAAAAAATTAACTCACATACACATACACAAACAGCCAGACGATAAAATAACCGACTATTCTTAGTAGACTGAATAATAAATATTTAAATGAAATAATACTGAATAGAGATAGAATTGGTCATAATGCAAGTGCTTTAACTGCAGTTATTTGTTTCGAGCGGGGATCAAACCCGCTCAACTACTCCGTATTCGAAACAGTAATCCCACAAAAAGACCCAAGCCTTGAACTTAATGACCCTCACTTTTGCATCAGCTCACAAAAACTGCGATCATAGAATGCAACAACCATTTGTAATATATTTAGGATCTCAGGAGGGTTACTATGATGTCTTACAGCAGGAGTAATTCTAGTGTGGGAAAGAAACAGAGCTATACAAGTCGTCTAGCGCCACCCCGTTCCCACACTGGAATTCTTGCCGCTTTAAGTGTCTAAACACACTATGCCGAAGTTACGCGACCGAAGTTCGGCGGCTGATTTTACGTTCCGACGTATTTGGCTGATATGACACACCATAAGTGCCGAACTTACGCGGCAGAAATTCGGGGCGGCTCCCTGCTGCTCCCCACCCCCGGATCTTCGTCGGTTATCGAACTGAACTTCAGTCGCGTATAATGTGTGGTCACAGAATAAGTTGCCGCTGAACTTACGCCCGACCGAAGTTAGGCTGTACGCTATGACGCGACGTAATTTTGGCATAGTGTGTCGTCAGTAATTCAAATAGCATTGCAGGCGTAATTGTGCTGAACTTCGGTCGCGTAACTTCGGCATAGTGTGTTTAGACACTAAGACGTCATGGTAGGCCACCTGATGCCATTTTATGACTGGTTGACAAAATAGTACTAAGCTTTGCCTACTAATATCTTCACAGCAGTTTGCGGAACCTATGGTATATAATCACTGTGACGTCAAAAAAGAAGTATAAACAAACAAACATAACTATTAATTATCCCATTACAGCTATATTATAGTCTTATTAACAACGAGGTACCAATTACAGCCGAGGACACACAAGATCTAGCATTGTGGAACAATGAAGAGCGTGTTTGTCGAACGAATGATTTTCATACAAACTTTGAAGTCCTTATTTTTCGAAATGACTAAATTGATTTCAATGAAATTTCATTGGTATTAAGCAGGATAATAAGGAAGATTGCAAAAATTTAAGTAAATGTCAAAAATTATTTGACCCGTATTTTTTTTTTTTCATTTGTTAGGTATGTATTAGCCAAAATTGACGAAGATGCAGAGCTTTTAAATTTAGCAATACGATACTGCTAGGTATACTTTTTAACTAGTTCAAAGTCTTGAATTTTGATGCCTTTTATTATAGCCGTCAATATTAACTGATTAAAAAAAAAACAATAAATCCTTGTTTATTCTTTTTTAGATTTTCAATTTATTGATGCTGTCATCATGGCTAATTAAAGTACCTATAAAAAAATATCAGAGAATATTTTGGAAAAATAGTGTTACGGGCTGGGTATCGGGATAAATTAATTAACACCAATTAAAACCAAATAAACTTTATTCACACACGAATCACTAATTAAAACAAACACTTAACACTACTCAACAATTAAACACTTATAAACTCACTTAATCACACGTAAAAATCACTTAGAGATCGCTTCCAATTCACTTCGAGTTGTCTCGATCGTAGTCAAAACCAGACTGACTCAGGTCGGCGATCGACGCCCCTTTTATACCTCGGCCGGACCCACTAGATGTTTCTAGAAGGTGGTCGAATGTTCTGGAAACATCCATAGACTTCGACATAGTCCCATACCTTCTGGAACATTCCAGAACCATCTTGAAACATCTAGAACAGGGTAGAATTTTCTAGAAACTTCCAGACCAATTTTCGATAGAATTGTCGAGAACCTTGTGGAACTTTCGAGAAGCTTATAGATAGGTCTCGCAATTCGATCGACGTAACACTGCCCCCTCCTTAGACATGCTCGTCCCGAGCATCGTTAGTCCCGTTATATCGCGCTAAACGGTCAATATGGACAATCTTGGGCGCGCCACGTGGACCCTTTTGAATCCGGTAGGTGACGTCGTTAATCTTGGTCACGACTCGGTATGGTCCATCCCATTTTGCTTGTAATTTAGGGGACTTCCCTTTGCTGCGCACTGGGTTATGCAACCACACAAGTGACCCCTCGTCGAAACCTCTATTGTTTGTCTTCCGGTCGTATCGGGTCTTCATCTTCTCAGACATTTGTTGGCCGGATTGTCTGATATGCTCATAAACATCATTCAATTTGTTACGCAAGTCATTTGCATAGTCGGTTACACTGCGTGGAGCATCAGGAGGGGTTCCGGTGATAAGATCAGCAGGCAACCGTAATTCCCTTCCAAAGTTCGCGAATGCTGGTGTCACAGCTGTACTTTCGTGGACTGCACTACGGTATGACAGAAGAAATGGCTGTATGTGCTTATCCCAATCTCTTTGCCTGCTTTCCACTACCTTTGCCAGATATCTCTCCAACGTTTGGTTGAAACGCTCCACCATTCCATCAGATTGTGGATGGTAGGAAGTGGTTCTGGTCTTGTGAGTACCCATCAGTCGACAAGTCTCCTGGAATACTTGTGATTCGAAATTCCTTCCTTGGTCGCTGTGTATTTCCAAGGGTACTCCAAAACGACAGAAGACCTCCTGAACCAATTTATCTGCGACTGTTGTAGCTTCCTGGTTAGGAATGGCGAAGACTTCAGGCCACTTTGTGAAGTAATCCATGACAACCATGAAGTACTTGTTCCCGTTTTCACTTTCTGGAAATGGTCCTGCCACGTCCAGTGCTATCCGTTTCCACGGGGCTCCAACGTTGTATATCTGTAAAGCACCTCTGCTGCGTGTCTGGGGTCCTTTCACAGCCGCACAACTGGTACACTTCCGGCACCAGTCCTCCACGTCCTCCCGACAATGGATCCAGTAAAATCGCTCACGTATTTTCAGTAGAGTCCTTTTTACACCCATATGTCCACCTGAACATCCGTCGTGGTAGAGCCGTAATACATCTGGGACTTTGACTCTAGGAACAACCATTTGTAAATGACAGTTGTCTCCTCGAGCGTTTTCCCATTTACGGCACAAGACTCCTTCCTGGACAACCAAGCTGTTCCATTGCGCCCAATAACTCTTAGTGATGGAACTCATTGCAGCTACATCACTCCACTTGGGTTTAGGAACACCAGCTTTAATCCAATCAAAAATTGGTTTGATGTCTGCGTCATTTCGCTGAGCATGCTGTAGTGTTTCCTTCCATTCGTTACTGAGATCCGTTTTCAGCATTCGTACAGACACAACTTCCTTGGCCTCTTGCCTGATACAGTGTTTACAGTCTTCAGGACAAGGTCTTCTAGACAGTGCATCTGCGTTACCATGTGCCCTCCCACTGCGATGTTCAGTTACGAAATCGAACTCTTGTAGTAGCTCAATCCACCTCGCCACCTGTCCCTCTGGATTCTTGAATTGCAATAGCCACTTTAATGCAGCATGGTCCGTTCGCAATAGGAATTTTCGTCCCAGCAGATACTTACTGAAGTGCTGCAAAGTCTTTACAACGGCAAGTAATTCCCTTCTCGTAACGCAGTAATTTCTTTCCGGTTTCGATAGAGATTTGCTGTAGTAAGCTATAACAACTTCTTGATTTCCTTTCCGTTGAGACAACACGCCACCAATTCCAGTATTACTTGCGTCTGTGTCAACTATGAAGTCATTTTCAGTGTCAGGATAGTCAAGAATAGGTGAATTGCACAGACGTTTCTTTAATTCCTGGAATGCGATGTCACAGTTCTCGTCCCAACAGAATTGTTGCTTCTCCTCAGTAAGTTTGTGTAGGGGTTTTGCGATGTCGGCAAAATTCTTGACAAACCGTCGATAGTAGGAGCATAAACCTAAAAATGCTCTGACCTCCGTCTTGTCTTTCGGAACTGGCCATTCCTTGACGGCGACGATTTTCTCCGGGTCTGTCTGAACACCTTCCTCCGAAACTATGTGTCCTAAAAAGTTCACTTGTCTCCTGAAAAATGAACACTTTTCCGAACTTAACTTAAGATTTGCCGTCCGGATTTTCGACAGCACTCAAATTAGGTTTTGAAGGTGATCTTCAAATGTTCGGCCCACGACGATGACGTCGTCCAAATAGACAAGACATGCGTCTCCGATCAATCCGGCAAGTACTTGCTCCATCAACCTTTCAAATGTCGCAGGAGCATTGCACAATCCGAATGGCATGACTTTAAATTGCCATAGCCCTTTTCCTGTTGAAAGTGCAGTTTTCTCCTTGTCTTTAGGGTCTATTTCCACTTGCCAGTAGCCACTTTTCAGGTCTAACGTTGTGAACCACCTCCTTCCTGTCAGTGTATCCAATGTGTCATCGATCCTAGGCAGTGGGTAACTGCCTTTTTTCGTGACGTCGTTTAACCGTCGATAGTCCACACAAAACCGCGTGTTGCCGTCCTTTTTCTTCACCAGGACCACAGGAGAACACCACGGGCTAGATGAAGGCTCTATAAAACTGTTTTTCACCATGCGCTCAATCATCTCTTTTACTTCCTTTTCGCGTGCAACCGGAACCCTTCTTGGTCGTTGTCGGATTGGTAACTCATTGCCAGTATTAATTTTATGCTGAACCAGCCCTGTTCTCCCTATGTCAGCATCATCTGTAGAGAACATGTCGGCATACTGGAGTAACATTTTCCTAGCCTTATCCATTTCTACTCCAGTTAGATCGCAGTTTTTCAAAAGTGTTGACACGTCAAATTTCAAGCGAAGCACTTTTTCCGATGGTGCGCTTTCCATTAAGATCTCTTCTTTACCACATTTCAACACTCCTCGATCAACATCGATCTCACAACGATATTTCCGCATAAAGTCTAAGCCCAGGATGCAATCGTCTACTATGTCAGCCACGATGACATTATGCCAATACACTTTATGACCTAGTTTTAGCTTTACCTCCTTCTTGCCTCGGACGGTTATGTGCTGACCGGTAGCTGTCAGTAATTGTATGCGGTCGTGGTTATTAAAGAAGTCCCCAAGGAACCGACTTGCTAGGTTTGAGTTGACGACCGTGTGAGAAGCTCCTGTATCGAGTGTCAATTTGCATGGTTTTCCGTTGACTTCGCCTTTGATGATCAGGCTGTTTCCGTTATGGGCCTGTGAGATCGAGATCCTCGGGGCTCTTTCAATACCAGCCAGCACCCGCCCCTCAGTCCTGGCGTTTACTCGTTTCCCTGCTGTTGCGGGGCAGTGTTATCGGTCCCTCTTCCCTGCTGGGATTGATCTTCTCTTGATGTATTTCGCTTGGGACAGCTGGACCGAAGATGACCTTTTTCCCCACAAGTATAGCACCTGGGACTGTACCCTTGTGGCCGGTCGCGTACAGGTGATTCCACTACTTCTCTGACGCGATGCGTGCGATGATCTTGCCTCACTGCTTCTACTTCCAACGCATGAGCCAAGGCGTCCTTTAATGTTTCGTGATGCCCAAGTCTCACAGCGGCTCTGACTTCCAAGTCACGTATTCCGTCGACGAATGCCTGTACAAGATTGCCATTGATCAGAGCAGGAGCAGACTGGTATGCCTTTCGGACCATCTTTTCAATTTCCAGGGCCCACTGTTGTAGGCTCTCGGCACTACGTTGAACACGATCCTTGAGCTTAGCGCGAAATACGTGCTCCAAGTGTGCGTCGCCGTACCTGGATTCCAACGCTTCCAGCAGCTGCTCATATGTCACATCCTTGCCAAGAGCCTCAAGTATGGTCAGGGCCTGGTCTCGTAGGCCTAAGGTGAGCGCGGTCATTGCTTGCTCTTTCGTCTACCCATTCGCCTTCATAACGGCCTCAAACTGCATCCTGTAAGCCGACCATGAAGATGTTCCGTCGAATGGCGGCACCTTAAACCCTCGTGCCGAGGGTGCAGTAACCACTGGACACACAACCCCATCTCCAGTCTTAAGTTCGCCCAAAGCTTTCTTCACCCCGGCAATTTGGACCTCAGCTTCAGAGATGCGATTCTCGTGCTGATTGACTTGGTCTTTCACCACTTTGAGCTCCTTGCCAAACGTCGAGTGCAGGTCCTTTATCAGGAACATCTGCTCTTCTTGGCGGCGGGCCTGCTCCTCTTTATCTTCCTGAAGCTGCTTTTGCAACAGACGGGCCTGTTCTTCTTGGCGGCGGGCCTGTTCTTCCTGGCGGCGGGCCTGCTCCTCCATGTCCTTCTGTAGCTGCTCTTGCAGCAAGCGGACCTGCTCCTCCTTGTCCTTCTGTAGCTGCTCTTGCAACAGGCGGGCCTGTTCCTCTTGACGGCGGGCCTGCTCCTCCTGGCGGCGGGCCTGCTCCTCCTGGCGGCGGGCCTGCTCCTCCTTATCCTTCTGTAGCTGCTCTTGCAGCAAGCGGGCCTGTTCTTCTTGGCGGCGGGCCTGCTCCTCCTGCCGACGGGCCTGCTCCTCCTGCCGACGGGCCTGCTCCTCCTGCCGGCGGGCCTGCTCCTGTAGCAGCGCCATAAGCGCAGACAGGTCTGGAACCGCTGATGCTGAAGAGACTGCAGACGGACCAGCCACTGGTTCTATCGTAGGCTGAGCACCACCCGGCGTCTGTATCGGGGAACCTCCAAACCGCCTCTGGTCCATGTCTTGTTGACGTTGACTTCTGGTACGAATACCGTCCGTGTCGTCTTTTGGTAAAATCGGCATTTTATCCCTCACTTCTGACACCAAATGTTACGGGCTGGGTATCGGGATAAATTAATTAACACCAATTAAAACCAAATAAACTTTATTCACACACGAATCACTAATTAAAACAAACACTTAACACTACTCAACAATTAAACACTTATAAACTCACTTAATCACACGTAAAAATCACTTAGAGATCGCTTCCAATTCACTTCGAGTTGTCTCGATCGTAGTCAAAACCAGACTGACTCAGGTCGGCGATCGACGCCCCTTTTATACCTCGGCCGGACCCACTAGATGTTTCTAGAAGGTGGTCGAATGTTCTGGAAACATCCATAGACTTCGACATAGTCCCATACCTTCTGGAACATTCCAGAACCATCTTGAAACATCTAGAACAGGGTAGAATTTTCTAGAAACTTCCAGACCAATTTTCGATAGAATTGTCGAGAACGTTGTGGAACTTTCGAGAAGCTTATAGATAGGTCTCGCAATTCGATCGACGTAACAATAGTTTTGTACAGAAAAACGAGACCGGTTTTCCAAAAATAATCTCTGATAAGTTTCGTTAAAATCGGTTCAGTAATTTCGAAAAATAAGGACTTGACAGTTTGTATGAAATATTCGCTCGCTCTTAAGGCAGTTTCGCACATTGATTAGTACAATGTTAATATTACTGCATGAATGAACATCGCTTATCGTTAGCCATATCTAGATTATGAACAGGCCAGTTTTAATAGGGTTTTATGGTCATTGCAGTCACGTGTAACATACTTAAAAAATGTGATAAACAATATACAGATTGATTCGCTATACCTAAGACTTGTAATATTTCCGCCCTGGAAGAAGGTTCTATTAGACCAGGGGCTGTATGACGTCTTAAAACCAGGCTTGTTCAAGTGAGTGAACGAGATAGCGCTAGACGACTTGTATAGTTCTGTCTCTTTCACTCACTGGAACAAGCCTGGTTTTAAGACGTCATAATACGGCCGCTGACTGACTAAAAACCACCCTATTTCTTTCAGTTGCCTCGAGTTCCAGGGACGCGTTACTTTGTTAAGACTCTCCTACGACCCCGAGACAGTCCTAAGACCCCCGAAAACAGACCCGTGACGTGAGCCTCAGGCACTTACAAACATTAAGTTTTGCATAAGAATTCCCTGTAAGCTGATAAGTGGAAATGTAAGAAAAAAATCGTGTCCGAAAGGGGATATAGAGACAAAACATTATATGGAAAAGTTCGTCAATTTTGCCGTCGGATATTCCATCAAGCACACGACTTGTACAGAAGGCAGTACATCAACCTATCACGAACGTTAAAGTTGAAAATCTATGAATTTAGCCCTAGGAGTTAATGACATCTGTCTTGACTATGGATCAGGATTGGGAAACCACCCCTTGCTTAGATAGTTGTACTTCCCCAAAAATAAAGAGGAAACGACTTAGTCACAAAACGGGACATTCCACAAATCTGTTTGTTTCCACATTTTAATCTGCAATAATAATCTGTACCGTGAACGACCAAACCTTATCTATACAGTTCCTTTTGAGTCAGTCGCAATAATTCATAAATTCCCCAAATCCATTGTTATAATGTAGGAGAATAAAAAATCCCTTTGATGAATCGCGACAGATACACGGAAAAAAAGGATGTCTTATATTAAGACAATATCGTATTGGTCAAGACAAATACTGATTCATATATGGGGAAAACAATATATTTTTGAATGAAGTAAAATATTGTTTTAGTTATATTGTCTCCTTCGAAGACATTAGACTTGAATAAAGAATTATTAAGTTTAATTTTAAGAATATCTTCAGTAAAATCTATATATTTTCTTCAATTAAGATTGTAATAGTCTTGAATCAAAAATATATTCTTACGTCAAGAATTAAAACCAAGTATTTATTATTCTTAATTTGAGTAAACAGGTTTTCTTCGACTGAGCACATTTACTTACGTTAAGAAAATATTTATTTGGATTGAAACAATTTTTTTAAGAATATTGATATTCTTCGCAGAAGAGATCCTTTTTTTCCGTGTAGTAGTGTGTAGTTTCAGCCTATCTATGTTGTATTTATAATGCATCATGCATGTATGTTAAACCACAAAATAAATCATCTACTGTGGACGTCCATTTTGTAATTGTTATGCGGACCAATTGGTCCGTTCAACATTTAAAGGGATAAGTATGGAAAGACCGTAGTACTCGTAAGAGACGTTCTGCAATTTCCGTCTTCTAGAAGAACAGGTCTTTTATGTAGGCATTAGCTGTTCTCCACGGTTTCACCCGCTGCTCGGCTCCTTTTGATCACAGCGTGATGTTAAATAGCCTATAGACTTCTTCGATAAATGGACTATCCAACACAGAAAGAACTTTTCAATTCGAACTAGTAGTCCCTGAGATTAGGGCGTTCAACTAAACGCTTTAGCTTTATAATTTTAGTATAGATGTCTATTTACTCACACTGACAACATGATGAGCAGTTGAAGGCGACTGCACCCTGGATCTGATGACGGCATCATCCGTCACCACAGCCGGATCTCTCGCCAGGTCGGCAGTAGACGGAGACTGGCTTCGACTGGACCCCTTGCTGTGCCCGTGGCCAACGTGGAGTGTGTCCATCTCCAGAAACCCTCACATAGGATCCACACACATAGGAACTTGCGTTATCTTCTATTGCCGTGCTAGTTCATAAAACGAGAGGTCGGTCAGTGATCTCGCCATCCCCGTGGTTTTATCTGAAAAGATAGATAAAGTTTATTTGAACTGTGGTCTATTAAGTGTAACTATCCGATGCGAACTATCTAATATCTATATGCTTCTGCCAGTTAATGTCATTGGCTTTTTTATCACCGTTTTTTAGTCCATGGTAATAAAAACACTTTAGTACAATATTTAAACATGTCGAAGATTCCCAAACATTGATTCAAAAGACATTAAAATAGAATCACACGATCAAATCTTTACACAAAGACAGAAAATCAATATTTCTATCTGCGCTAAAAGAGCAGTCATGCATTGGAAGCTGCGTGAACTATGTTGGTTGGGTATCAACCTAACCAACTATGATGTAAATCAACATAAATCAATAAAATCTTCAATGCCTGGACTAGACTGAAACTTGACTAAAATATGTGACATTATTTTTCCTACATCAAAAAGCTATAAACAAACAATAAAACTTCATACACGTGAAAGTAGGCGTCCAAAACAAAATCGACGGCTTAGACTCTGTTATGACTGCAGATAAGCCGATAACTGGATTTGCACACATGAAACGCTAAGCTCTTAAACAAACGATATTTTTGGAGCGATTTATTGAGGACGTGTTACTCAATATCTATATATATAAAAGAAAGTCGTGTTAGTTACACTATTTATAACTCAAGAACGGCTGAACCGATTTGGCTGAAAATTGGTGGGGAGGTAGCTTAGAACCAGGAGAAACATATAGGATACTTTTTACCATTTTTGTTTTTTTTTTGTTTTATCCCGTTTCCGTCGGGCGTGACATAAAATGTGGTATAATAAAACGCAACTGACATGGAATGACAGCAAAATGAAAAATGTATCAATCAAAACCTGAGATCAAAACATCAATTGACCGGTCGATGTGTTTGTATTGAGTTTCTAAGCTTATTGTGCCGATATTGTCATAATTATCAATGCCATGCCGCCACCAAGACGATCAAATTTTTATCCTGTTTCCGTGAGACGTGACATAAAACGTAATAACATGATCACGAAGAAGGAGTTGGTGCCGAAATTGAATAAGGGATCTGAACAAAAAGTACTAGGAAAACATGAAGAATATGTTCATGCCGCCCAGCGCCCACCGGTCTTCAATGCTAAAAAAGTATTTCGGTGAATACTGAATACCCAAAAAATGTACTAGAACTGCATAAATTCAATACAACCATACGACGAAGAAACGCCTGGGTGTCGCCACTGCGAGGATCGCCCGGAGCGGAGGACACGGTGGAGCATACGGAGCAGGACTGCCCCGCTGTTGGCAGAGCACCGCCGTGTCCTCACGGTGGCGACAGGCGGAGACCTCTCGCACCCGGCATTGGTGGAGGTTATGCTGCGGGGCGAGACGGAGTGGGACGCGGTCGCCTCCTTCTGCGAAGCAGTCATGCTATGGAAGGAGGAGGCGCACCGCGTGAGGGAGAGGTCAGCGTCCTCCCTCCACCCCAGCCGCAGTGGTAGACGCCTACGGTGACGGACGTCGGCAGACGATCTCCAGCCACCGTAGGCTCGGGCATGCGGGCAGCGAGTAATGGGTGACTCGCTGTCCAACCTTGGACCATACCCGAGTCGACGGCGCGTTGTGTTCCACGCGCGCCTCAAAGAGTGTCAGCATTATGACGGGGCCCCCCTCTAGAGGGCAAAAGCCTGCCGGGGTCGTGGGACTTATGATTTACCGTGACCCCGGAACGTAAAGGGCTATTGAAGGAACCGTGGGTTTTAGTCAGTACGAAACTGAAAGTCCCTCCCGCCCTGGGTGGGAGTCATGGAAGTTTCGAATCGTCTCCCGCATCCAGTGGTTTTCCCGTCCCTGGACTCTTAGAATTTGACATCAGACGTTTCAGATCTTCGATTTTGACGACCGCATTGTCGCTGGCATAAGCAATCCGGATCCGTGTACGAAGTCGCGGGCAGAAGCTAGTACTGTTATAAATGTTAGATTTATTATGCGGTCAAAGTATTATGAATTTATGAATAACTATCATAGAAAACTAAGCTTTTCCTGAAGCTATATGCTGGAATTTCTTGCCGGGCTTAACTACCATTTAAAAGCATTTGCATGGAATTCTATTTCGATTATTCTCGATTCCCAGTTTCTCAACAGAAAATATTTTCCATGGATCAAACTGCCTTGAAGTATGCCCAAAATGGAATCACAGATAGCAGTTAACACTGAATGAAAACAAAGCCCTAGACAATGCTGACTGTGTCAAATTCTGAACAAACCATTTCACCCAGAATCTTTCACAGTCTCAAAATCTAACAACAGGCCAAACGGACGTTCTTAAAAAAAAATCTTACTCAAGATCTAGGAAAAGTCTGTTAAAATTTTCCTTTCATATTTTCAAGTTCATTTTCACTCTCTAACAAAACAGGTACAAACCACGGTAGACGTCACAGCTACCAGTCGGTGCCAGGAAGTCTAGCCGTCTGCCAAAATTGTTCAAACATATAGAATAGTGTTCATAAGGCGTTTCGTATCGGCGCAAAATGTAGTCTGAGTGCTTGGGTGTCCCCCAAACGGTAACCAAATACTATTGACAGAGCAAACTTTGGGGTAATGCGAAAATACCTCTTCACTTCATAATATTAGGATACTACTTACTGCTGATATAAAAGGTTCTCTTTATTTCTGATAGGCAGTTTTATTGTGGCTTCCAATTGGAGAAAGAGAGAATTGGATTAGTAGAAAGAAGATTCGTTTCTGGATTACTCCGGGTCTAAAAATCTATTTTTGCAACATCATAATGTGTATTGCGTTACAATTCGTAAAATGGATCATTCTATTCCTCAATCAAAAGAGTAGATTACTGATAAAGAACAATTTTATCGCATTTCTATTAGCATCGCAACATGACGTCTGCGCCTCGCGTGAAAGGAACTGTCCTGTGCTGTGCCTGAAGCAATAATTTATATTATCCATAATATCCATAAAAACAACTTTACATTGTAATTAAAACTATGAATGTAAACAGACATAATCTCAATTTTAATACTGCAGTAAATTGGCGAACTATTACCGCGATTGACCTACATTTGAAAGCCGGTGCTTTACGAGGGACCCGTTAATCTTTACGACTGACTGATTGGCAGCATGAATTGGATTCTGATGTGTTATTTCAATTGCCTATTGGAGCTTGAAACTGAGTATGAAGCCTACCAAAGAGGGTAGTCTACCAATTGAACGATATACAATAACTTATTGAAGGTCGCGAATTCACCACTTGCAGCGCCATATACTCAGGTGATGCGACTTGCGTCAGGCGACACGCTCTTTTTTTCACCTGCCTCCACCGCTTGAGTACCTACTGTCGCATTGGAAATCGCAAAAGATCACGTTGTCCATTTATTTGCTCCTCAGTCGGATTCGCAACATGCATGTCGCCTAGCTCGTGGTCAAGTGCTGTCCTTTACGATTGATTGCACTACATCGATAGGTTTGAATAACTAAAGAGAAATCTCGGAAGTGCGAAAACATTGAATTGAGATAAAATGTATTTGGATATGGGAGTTTACACGCAGCCGGGTTAGAAAAAACTACCTGCGATCAGTGATGCTCAGCCATTGGTCGAAGTGCTCGGCAGTGGAGTACTATAGGCTGATAAAGAAATTGTGAAAACAGTATTACCTCCCGTTCAAAATGGCGGATTTTAACATTGTTTTACTTTGACAACAATTGCAAACAATACGTTCTAATCTAAAAGGTGAGGCTTGTGAATCACTCGCCCTTTTGCGGTATGACTAAGAGCTTCTGAGGTTTACTGCGCAAATGTTCCTTGTTTAACATCCTTAGCGTAAAACAAACTGTTTTTAATTAAATAACACGATCAATAACCTCTATTGGCACGTGTTAACGACGTTAGAAATAAAAGATTGTCTAGACTCTAGACTTCTTCAGACTGTCCAGAGCACTTTAACTGAAGTCACTATCTATTAATAGTTTTAGAGACAGTTCGTAAAATCAACAGATAGAAATCCAGGCCGAGGCAGATAATGAAACGATTAATCAAATATTAAATTGAGGTGTTTACAACTACTAGGGGGCTTAAGAAACGGTCGGAGTCCCAATTTTTTTAAACCTTTGGGAGTGGCAGATTTGACAAAAGCCTTGATTCTGATTCAGATTGAGAAAAATCTGAAGTGTACCTACCTATAGAAAAATACCGTTTTGAACAAAGAGAATGCAGACGATCTTTGTTCATAACATTATTGTAATTATATCAAAGGTATGAATGATTCAACACTAATTTATCACGAAGTACACGCTCCTAATGCTCATAACCTTCGCGGAATAGGTACTTAATCATCAGCGTTCGGAGCACATACATAATCGAATATCATTCAATGAGGGGTAAATAGAACATAATACTGCCTTAATACAATCATTGTTCATTAACAATGTAATGCTAATCTACACATTGGAAGATCGATTGTGAATACAAAGTAAGATTTTTGTTTAGACTTTCAAGATAAAACGCGTACGACATCAAGACGTGTCATGTCACTTCGACACGTTCTTGAGAATATCGAAACACCATCTACCCACATTATCAAAATAATTTTATCGCAAATTATTTTATGGGCCGTGTGATATAAAAAGAACAACCCTTGTCATGTGGCACTTTTCACAGGTTTGTCGTGGCCAAGGTCGTATTTGTATTGCACGAGCTACTGAACCCTCGTAAGGGGCAATCAAAGCTTTGGGCTATTAAAAATTCAAACGTGTTACTTGGAAAAGTCTTGATAAATGCCGCATGGATACGTTTATAAATTTCTTATACGTTAATTTTAAAACTGACAAGGCTATTTTTTTCTTTACTAAATCAGAAAGTTGCGTGCTTCCAAGACTAACACAGAAACTAAATCGCGAAGGAATGACATCCGTCATCATAATTCTGTCCTACATTTACATCTGACCCCTAACATCATTACATTGTTCGTGAGCTTCGACTATTACAAACCAAATCGAGAAGTATCGCGAAATCGATACCAATCCAACGAACAATCGCATTTTCAATTCATTCGAGTTATAATTCTCGTTCAAACGGTGAGATATCGCGAGGATGATGAGTCAATGGTCGCGCAAGTATAATTTCCTGTGTAGATAGTCAATTAAAACAGTGCATCTGTTATAATGACCGGAGTAAGATGATTAATAGTTTATTAGCTATTATCGACCTGATTCTCGTCCATTAACTGTTCATTTCCTCCAGCAAACGCAGGAAAGAAAATGGCTTGCATTACAATGTTTTTTCTAAGCACAGCCATCTTCGCGTGAGTTCTACAAAAGGGGGACCCACTTCAAACGATGCCCTTTCCCATTTTCCATGCTCGCACGTACTTTCTCCTCATCATTCTTTATGTGGTGTGCCGTTTGCGTGCATAGCTCGTCGCATTTTTCTGATTGTTCGCATTTCTACAGCGTTAATTTTGCTTTTAGGACAGCAAAATGCTGTTAGACACTTTGTTATGCATAGACATAGCCCCGATGTAATTTTTCTCTGCGGCACGATACAAAAATTCGGCATAATGACATCAAAATGTCCAAAGCGTCCTACATATTTTATAAAAGTAGTTTTTTTGCGAAAAACAAATTCTCACGCCTCCCAAACTATTGTCGAAAACGAAATGAAGCCTAAATAAGATGTCTAGTATAAAAAGGGTTCCAGCAATAAAAATATTTGCAGAGTCTCAGTTTGGTACAAAATAAGCAGCGTGTAAAATATAGAGCCATTATTGTACAAAAAAAAATATTTTATGAATAACGCAAAAAGGCCTGAAACTTGTATAGACAAGCAATTTAACCATGGCATACAACTCTCGGCATTTATAATAATTGGCAACGTAGGAAAATCGTTACAAAAACAAATAAACGACACTTATTTCTGAATGTGACTGATAGATGGCTGAAAAGAACAGTCATGTTGGCGTCAATTATTGTTCAACACTTTGTTACAGTAAATTGCGCATTTTTTTCTAACATGAATTTCATTGGCTTGAAGTTAAACTTATAACTTTTGTATTTTTAGCCCTTCAGACTGAAAAGTTTTTTTTTTTGATTTATAAAACGTTGCCCCACACTAGGAATTTCTCCTGTAAGTATCGTCGTCGGTGCGTTTACAAACATAGAAACTCACATACACAAACACTCCGACCCGGAACAAATACTAGCAGATCATACAAATATTTGTTCCGTGCGGGGATCGAACTCACGACACGTTACCGTACGCCAATCATGTCGTCAGTTGTACTTCATCTTTTCCACTAATTAGAACACTAATCATTGCAAAGTAATAAAAACCAATCGTTGGCACCCTTCCCAGTCATTTATCAAAAAAATTAGTACCGGACATGTTTAGATAACACAACGTATTGACATATTGAACTGTAATAACCAGAGAAAAAAACGTTTGACCCATTCTTATCAGCTAATAACTCGTGGCCTATCTAGGCGGGTAGTCATAATATTAGTATAGCGCACTTCTCTTATAACGATATATTTCGTATGTTTTATTATTATAATAATGTGAAATAATCAGGTCGTTTCACAGTTGCCTCAGTCTGAAGACGGAATTAGATTGAATGATTTTTTGAAATTGACTCATTTCAAACAGGAAATTCCTCTAGAGAAATAACTTGTAAAAATCTTTCGCATTGTTAACTATCCGGTTTGCTGCGTTCTGCTTTTTATGAGCAGTGATTACGATATTATTTATATGCAAACAATCAATAAAAAATACAATCAATTGAAAACTATTGCCAACACGCATGTAGTTCGTGAAATCGATATAAGTGTAGATACTTTTGTATACATAAAGGATTGTCAAAATGCCAATATACAGTAACAAACCCCCCATAAACAAGACACACAAATAAAATATTCATGGCTTGTTAGCCACGATAATGTATTCGTGCCTTTTACGTGGTATCCTCTGAAATATTTCGACGTAATCTAGGTAAACTGAAACAAACAACTACCAACTTTATACCTAGAGAGCAAAGTCCAAAACTGCTAAAATTATCCGGTGGATAGTAATCTAGTTTGCGTAGGAGACTGTACCCTAATCAGAGTCACAATACTCACAATACAGACGAAATGGAGTGCGATTTGAAGAGATAACAGTATTTTTGTATTGTTGAAAACACGAGCTGATGGAAAGTTAATTGCGTGCATTATAATGTTCACTGCTGCTGAGTTTTGTATTCATAATGTTATGAATGCTGGCTAGCTCTCTCTTCTATGGTCCCCGCCAGATAAGTCTGGAATAAAGGTCATTGATCCTAATAATGCATCGTTCGAATTTCAAAATAAAATATAAGATCAAGGTCGCCTCTAACCACGACACTTTTCTTTTGATCGTGTTACAACACTTTCTTTACATTTTTTCTAATCGTTTTGAAATATTGGAATATATTGGTACACGGGGGTCAACGAATTATATTCCAGACTGATCTGGCGGAGACTATGACATTTATATATTGTAGTATTAACAGGGCTGCTGGACTGAGAATATGAATTAACTAATGAGCGATCAGAACTTCTGCCAATTGGCTGTTACTCCTATTGGACATCTTGCAAGTTAGACATTCCACAAAAAATTGGCGCCGGTCTATTCATATTTTACGACTGTCGTCGCTCTTTCCATAGAGTACTCCGACTTTACATTGCTTTATGACTTCAGCAGCGTAGTCACACATTCCAGTTATAACATCCAAAATCCATAAACAACATTTATAATGTAGAACTGTCTACCGCAGCTTCATCTACTCAGTTTTCCTTTACATTTTTTTCTGTGAATAACAAATTTTAATGCTGGTCCGCAAAAACAGACCCACATAACCGGACTGGCTTAACATGACATGTCAAAAAACTCCGATATAACGTCATGAATAAATCAGATACAGGCCCACGGTAAAGGAAGGAATTTAAAAATTGTTCCCAAGGTTACATAAAACATTGGACCCTTTCTGAAAGAATTTCTCTGGGAAAATTCGATTACCAAATGCCTGCACATTTTTGTATTGTTCACGTGTGCCGAAGGAAGTATAAGTTTGTAAAGTTTATCTCCAAGAACCTTTAAGCGTTCCACGGAGCGTGATATCCCCCTTCCATAATCACTAAACTTTGTTTAATATTACAGAAAAAGGAACATAACCTGTAAATTGATTATGGTTCTCTGCGGTCAACCAATCAAAAAATTTAGCTGTGTCTAAAGAATAAATAAACATTATGTCGTGTTTTCGACGATCATGGTGGCATTGTCAAATGAGAGGATTTTAATAGGTATTTTATTAAGGAACAAAGCTCCGGCGAGATTTCCAAGTTTCATTACACGGGTCACTGATCGGATGGGCTGTGGTAACCTTGCTTTTTCTGCGATGGGAGATAACTACATGAATCTATTGTCGGCGAAGTTTTTTTGGATGACAAAGCTTAAGAGGCCAGGTTGTAGAATTTAGGAGTCGTTCAACTAGAATTTTGAGTAGGATACATCCAAGCTTATGACCTGAAAGGAATAGTAGAAGGTTATAATGCTTTATAGGTTCAAAGAAATCCACATAAAACCTCAATGCTACTCGTGTGTAGAAAAATCGATTTTATACTCGGTACTATCATTAAATACACTACTAGCAACTAAGCCAGTATCAAACTATCGTTAAAGCATTGCTGTAGCTGTTATTCAAAATCCTTCCAATTATTTGTCCAGTCATATAAATTAGTCGTATCAGGCCATTGCTCAACTCAACACCTGGGGTTTCGCATGGCCGTGCCCGTCGCTCGAATTTAACATCATAATTATTAGGTGAATGCTGCACTCCAGATGCTAATTGTGCTTTTCCTGTTGATGAATTTAGTTCCGGAATAGAATTTATTTTTGTACCGACTGTAAACCTTGACGTTCCTAGTTTTGTTTCGGTTTTCGCGCTCGTGGCTTGGTGGAAAATTGTGAATTTATATCCTCCACGAGTAGAGGGTCTTTCTTTAATGAACGTCCGGTGCACCCGCAGCTTAACCACCCCGTTTCAACCTTGCTAACTGGAATGTTTTTGGGCATTAGTTATTCTCAAGGATATTATAGTGTTTGATGTAAAACTATGGACGAGAGCAATTATTTTGAGTCTTTGAATTTGCTTCCTACAGATTTCACTTTTTTCCATCAGGTTCCATAATAATTTCACCGCATTTGCGATTTTGGGAATTAGTATAGAATTTATCGAAATGTTTACTCTACAGCGGAATTATACATATTTAATCAACTTATCAATGATATGTCTCAATAATTATTAATCGAATGTTCCAATCCATCATGCGTGATTTTCCATAAAAACGTGTTAAATTGGTACTTAATTGGCAATTTATAATTATAATATTTTGCTGGAAACGGAATCATTAATTCGTACAAAAAACGCTCGTATAGTAATTTAATACCTGCTCACAAAGGATCGACCCTGAATGAATAGAAATTAGCAGCTATTATTCTTGGTTCTTTGTTACTTTCTCAAGATTATTTTAACCCACTAAGTCTGACCTAGTTCTTAAGCCGCATAATGTGTTTCTACTTAAAACCTTTTTGAAATACAGCACCTTATCAAATATTATCACCGCATTTATTCGAATTAGATAAATTAGTACTTACTATTGGTATTTTTATCTTATCCATCAGTACAATGAGGTTCAATACGGTATTATCTTTGATTCTAGGAAGGCCGTGTAGCAAATATGTAGGTACACTAAGTGCGAAGGTATTTGAGTTTAATCGTAAGGATTATTCATACAGAGAAAAACATTAATATTTAGGTACTTATAAATCTCAATGTGTATCGCTATAGTTTGAATTTCTTCTGACCTAACATACGACAGCATATACAGGGCTATGTTATTCGCAGCTATGTATCTCTGTATGAGGGATTCCGATTCCGATGAAACCCTCGAAGCATTCCATTAGGCTGAATCGATTTAATTAATACACTAGGTGGCTATCGTGATACGGAGAAATGAGGGGAGATTTAAGGCTTTAAGTGTAGAAGACCAAAAAAATTATGGATGGAATGTGTGCACCAGGTAACTGTAGACGATGGGTAATAGAGAAGTGTGGATGAAGATATATTATATTATGTTGTGCCGACCACAAAATAATTACTTTTAAAGCGAGAGAAGATCGTCATCATCAGCCGAAATACGTCCATTGTTGAACAAAGGCCTCCTTGGACTACCATGACGACAATCCATCCACTACTTCGCAACCTGGAGAAACCTTTTACTTTTTGTTTATTCCAAGTCTATAGAGCTTTCCAAATAGCAATGCAATGGGCGATAAGCTTGGGATTAACTCCCGGTTCGCATCTACCACGATGCACGATCCGTAAGCAGTTTGATGTTTGCAAATCCAATGGCTCTAATACCAGCTTAACTTATCCAGTCAATTTCTGGTATGCCTTCTAGGATGTGCCTTTTCAGTTAGCTTGTTTTTGGTGAAAATTACGATAAAGGTCGGTCTTTGGTTTTTTCAGACCATAATCCGTATTCAAGACGCTTCCTTAGATTAACCGGGTCGCAAAGAAGATGCCTGTGTCGCAAGAATGGAAACATTATAAGCTGTTTACAATGAGAGCGTTATTTGCTCAATAGTTGGGTGTTTTTTGCGTCTTCTACTTTCAGATCAATGATATGAATTTTTTAGCTCTTCTGGACACTGTTGGCAACGCTAATCTGGTAATTAGAAAAGGTTGAAAGTCAGAGCAAGACTGAGTGTTTCTCTTTTTCTCTCTGCTCATAATTCGAATCCAAGACGTTCAAACAGAGGGAAAAGTCAGTAACCTGCCAAAGTGCGTCACATCGCGTCAACAGGCGTAACATTGGCCATTGTCCATTGTGTAAAGAAGCAATACCAAATTTACCATCACATACATAGTCTAAAACAGTTTATAAAGGGAAGTATCCAATTAAATGTATTATATCCACAAGTCACAGCACTCAATTTTATAAAAAAGAAGAAATTATAGAAATGAAACATGGAATTCAAAATGGATGTGAGCCAAATTCTTCTGTGACATTTCCTACGCATTTTTTTTGCCTATAATTTTAGAAAAATAGTTACTTGCTACAGTTTAGTTCAGAAAGAATGATATAGTGTAGTGTAGTTGTTACAGCAAAAAAATCTTGATTTATTTATTAACACAGAACTAGCAACTTCAACAAAATACATTTTGTTTATCAAAGTTTAAAAATGTGAAGGAAATTGCAATTGGGATAAAATATTCTCAAGCTAATACGTGCGTGTTCCGAAAAAACAGAAAAAAAATGTCTTCTTTATCTGGAATGCAAGGGGCAATTGAAATAACATTGTGGGTACCTAGGTATTTAGTCAATTACGGACTGACACTTCTGTGCCAGCCAGAATTTTGATTCTTTTGAAAAAAAAAGGTTCTCATGACATGCCAAGTTTTATAAAAATTTTGCGCCTGATCGGGCATTAAAAGTAACAGACAGGCATAGATACAATTACAATCACATTTTCATAATATCAGTAAACCAAAAAATATTATCTAACATTATGTTTGCCAAGGCTGTTTATTCTATTCAGATAATTATAAGGCTCCTTGAAAAGCACAATGAGATAATGATAATAATATTATGAATTCATTATATCTAATAAAAACCAGTTTCATGAGTCATGAAATACTTTGTTAACCTTACCATATTTGACTAGAGTCCATTCACACTTAATTTTATACAAAAGTTATGAAATATAGTGTTTAATAATTTAGTCATCTAAGTATTTAATATTCCAAATTGGGCAAATGTAGACGGGTCAGTAATAGCAAAAAGATTAAAGTACCATTTACAGATAACCAAAAACACTACTTTTCGTTTGGTAAAAAGTACATTTCTTGTTTTTTTTTTGTAAACAAAGTTAATAATGTTTCGCGTTTTGTGTAATGGTTAAATGTAACAGATATTTAATTTATTTCAAGGTTCACTGCTATACTTTTTCCATGAGAGTACCTAATACAAGTGTGTATTTTAATGATTAGTTACTGAAAAACACAGTACTTGATCACTTATATTCTAGTTTTTATTTACTAGACATTAAGCAGCTGTATCTGCATCCGTGAACTGACATGTTTACATAATTATTTTTTGTTTAAAACATGAAAAAGTTCTTACAAAATTCATATTGCAAATAAATTTTTAATATCCACAACTTGTGCATGATAACTAAACACTACAGTGAACTGTGATTGGCTAAACAGATTCCTAATCACAACATGCATTATAGCAGGTAACTATACACCATACCTCAGTGCCTCAAGACGAAAGTCTTCAATCAATGTGTGTTACCAGTGATGACTTACGGCACCGAAACGTGGTCTTTCACTATCGGCCTCATCTCAAAGCTCAGAGTCGCTCAGCGAGCTATGGAGAGGGCTATGCTCGGTGTTTCTCTACGTGATCGAATCCGAAATGAGGAGATCCGTAGACGAACTAAAGTCACCGATATAGCCCACCGGATTAGCAAGCTGAAGTGGCAATGGGCAGGCCATATTGCTCGCAGAGCAGATGGCCGATGGGGTCGAAAAGTGCTAGAGTGGAGACCGCGGACGAGCAAGCGCAGCGTAGGACGTCCACCAACGAGGTGGACAGACGACCTTGTAAAGGTCGCCGGAAGACGCTGGATGCAGGTCGCTTCCAACCGGTATATGTGGAGATCTAAAGGGGAGGCCTATGTTCAGCAGTGGACGTCCTATGGCTGAGATGATGATGATGATAAACTTATCAACAAAACAGTAGGTACAGCTTTCTACCACATGCTTAGAATACCACAGATAAAAACAGAGCCATGACTCATAGACATTTTAAGAGTTCAAGTAATAAGGAGGTCTGTAATTATTAGCTGTAAGGTTTTGTTACCTTTTTTGTGAGTCTGGCTGTTAGCAATGTGGAGGGTGGCCAAATGAATGATAATTAATAAAAACCGGCCAAGTGCGAGTTGGACTCGCCCATGAAGGGTTCCGTAGCAGCAAGCATAGATTAGAGATATAATTATATTGAGATTAGTAAGTAATATACACAAACAATAAAAATAACTTTGTTTTTCATAGTATTTGTATGAATGGCAAAGTTATATTTGCGGTTTTTGAAAATGTACTATATCTCAAAAACTGCTAACTGTATCTCATCCAAACCAATTTTCGTTGGTAGTTTTGGTTGAGGTCTACATTATATATTTTTTTTAGTTTTATCATTCTCTTATTTTAGAAGTTACGGGGGGGGGGACACACTTTTTGCCACTTTGGAAGTGTCTCTCGCGCAAACTGTTCAGTTTAGAAAAAAATGATGTTAGTAACCTCAATATCATTTTTAAAGACCTATTCATAGATACCCCACACGTATGGGTTTGGGGAAAAATTTTTTTTTGAGTTTCAATTCTAAGTATGGGGGGCACCCCCAAAATTTGTTTTGTTTTGATTTTTGTGTGAAAATCCTAATGCGGTTCACATAATACATCTTTCTACCAAGTTTCAACAGGATAGCTCTTATACTTTCGACAAAAAGTGGCTGTGACATACACGGACAGACAGACAGACATGACGAATCTATAAGGGTTCCGTTTTTGCCATTTGGCTACGGAACCCTAAAAAATGTGGCCATGGTACAAGTTTGTACCATGACACAAGATATTATTTTGCAATAGACAGGGTTACTGGTTAAGTCGACCTAGATCCTTTGAGGGGTTATATTAGACGTCATTTTTGACTGATTTTACTATGGGAACCCCTATCCCAATTCTTACCGTTTTTGAGTTATTAGACTTTTGTTTTTTTTTTTTAAATATTCCACCTCTGCGTCATAATAATATACTAATTACTTTTTATTCCTATATTTGAACTTTACAGCCATTTATTTCCCAAGGAATGAGTAATTTATCAAATATACTGGTTTCAATAGAATGAGTTGTTCGTAAGCTATCAAAAAAGTATCACTTTAGCGCCCTAAACATCGAAAAATTCTTACAATAACCAGTTTATGACGCAGAGCTTTTTTTTTTTTTTTTTTTTTTTTTTTTTTTTTTTTTTTTTTTTTTTAGGGTGGCAAAATCATCAAATGAGTCCTCCCGCCCTGGGCGGGGCGGGAGGGACTGTCAGACTTTTACTGACTAAAATCCACCCGTGTTCCGTCGGATGCCTTTTACGTTCCGGGGCCACGGTGTCCTGGATTAAGAAAAATCCGCGACCCCGGCAGGCATTTGGCCCCATAAGGGGCCCCGTCGGTGACGCGTGAAACACGACGCGCCACCGACCCGGGCTTGGTCCTTAGTCGGACGGCGAGCATACCCATTACTCACCGTCCGCAAGCCTGCTCCACCGCTGTGCCCTCTGCTGTTCAGAGGGACACGCGTTGGAGCGTCCACCCGACAGGCTATTTGCATACGGGCAAAGAAACCCCTTAGGCACACAGTGCCTAAGGAGAGTTTTTGCCCGCATCCCAGGGTGCACCGGCCCGAAAAACTGGTCTTCCCCCCGGACGTATCCGAGAGGGAACTCCAGTCCACGGGCGCACGTGGAGGTTTCCTGTCTTAGCACCCCATGACGCAGAGCTGGAATATTTTTGAAAAAAAATCAAAAGTCTAATAACTCAAAAACGGTAAGAATTGGGATAGCAGTTCCCATAGTAAAATCAGTCAAGAATGACATCTACTACAACCTCTCAAAGGATCTCGGTCAACATAACCAGTAACCCTTTTTTTTTTTTTTTTTTTTTTAGGGTGGCAAAATCATCAAATGAGTCCTCCCGCCCTGGGTGGGGCAGAAGGGACTGTCAGACTCTTACTGACTAAAATCCACCCGTGTTCCTTCGGATGCCCTTTACGTTCCGGGGCCACGGTATCCTGGATTAAGAAAAAATCCGCGACCCCGGCAGGCATTTGGCCCCATAAGGGGCCCCGTCGGTGACGCGCGAAACACGACACGCCACCGACCCGGGCTTGGTCCTTGGTCGGACGGCGAGCTTACCCATTACTCACCGTCCGCAAGCCCGCTCCGCTGCTGTGCCCTCTGCTAATCAGAGGGACACGCATTGGAGCTTCCACCCGACAGGCTATTCGCATACGGGCAAAGAAATCCCCTTAGGCACACAGTGCCTAAGGAAGAGTTTTTGCCCGCATCCCAGGGGCACCGGCCCGAAAAACTGGTCTTCCCCCCGGACGTATCCGAGAGGGAACTCCAGTCCACGGACGCACGTGGAGGTTACCTGTCTTAGCACCCCAACCAGTAACCCTGTATGATTGTTATAGATGCTCTTCCTATACAATATTACCCTAAGGTAGATTGGTAGGGAATGCCTATGGCATAAAGTCCGCCTATGTACTGTTTTTTACATGTGCATGAAGTTAAATAAATAAATAAAATTTCTAGTTAAAAAAATTGTAAGATGCTTAAAAATACATAGGAATGTTTTAATAAAAAAAATTAATTAATAGCATTCGCATAGTGATTGAATAAAATCAGTGTTATTTGATATTAGTAGTATAAAACCAAAGATTTCTTAAATTATTATTATTATTTAAGATCAGCCAGCATTATTAAAGATCCAAATAATTGTTATTCAAAGTTAGCATTGTATATTTTAAAGACTACCTGATACAAAATAAGCAACGGACTCACTTGAAAAAAAAAAACAACAACCAAAAAGATAATGTATTTTATCTCATTTCAGTTCACTTAAGTGCACCAGTTGTTTGATGCACTGGCACCTGGCCAACCATCACGCAAATGATACGCACACATTCACAGGCCTTGGTAAGCCGACGAACGAGGAAGTACGTGAACACACCACAATAAGCAGCCCATACTAGTGCCCTAACATTACCTTGAAAAGTTCATGTTTGTATGACGTATACCTTGTTATACCGCTTGATATCAAGTAGGTACTGACAATGAAACTAATATCTTTCATTCTATCCAAGACCCGAAAAAAGGAGTATTTTCTTCGATCCAAATTCTGATATTATTGTCGAATAATGCGATTCGTCGGAATTTGGCAATATTACTCTACACTTTGGCCTTTCAACTTTAGAACAAGAGAAGTTAAACTGAATTATCCCGGCAGCCTACAGCAGCAGCATTAATCATTTGATAGAAGAAAAAGAAATCACAGCAAATGATTGTTCAAATATAGAAACACTTTACTTACGATTTCTTATCACTGGGATTTGCTTCTAGGTTTTAATTTCATTTCTTTGTTACACTTATTGTTATGTACGGTCTTTTCTACAAATTCAACACCACAGTATCTAATAATTCAGATTGCGATTGTAGTAAATGACAGAAAACAACGGAATAGAAAAAGACGTGTGGTATGGTTGGATGGATGAGCTGTTCTTCTTTTTTTTTCAATAGATGGCGTCGCCTTCGATTCAACCATAGACGACAGAGGAGTATGATGAGAGACCGAATGTAATAAAGTAAAAAATAAAAAAGATTGCCATGCTTTGTTTGCAATTAGGCAAGTTTGAGCAAAATTATAAATTAAAACAGTCGCGTTTGTGTTCAAAACTCAAAGTTTTAAAAAGCTAGTAATTATTTAAAGACAATTGAATGCATGCATGCAGGTTTAAAAGAGACGAGAAATCGACCGAACCAAAAAAATATTTTCCAACCAGCAACACAATTAAACCTGCTGGTGCTGCTGGTATTTACAGAATGGAATGATAACTGGTTATTCCGTTAAAATTGGATTTCACATAAACTATTTTAGTAATTTAAAAAAAACTGTGTATTTCCATGAATGTATAAAAAATAAGGTTTGATAATGTGACTATTAATCATGATTTTATATTTTGCTACTAGAACAAAGTTTTACTAGATGCTTCTAAAACGTGTGATACTAATAGTTACCTATTCATTCAAAAGTTTAAGAAAATTCCATTGTTTGATATGTCAGCTGTCTGATGACAAACTTTTCGAAATGTAAACTTGTAGATAATTTTTATCATTCGGTCCCTAATAATGACCATCCATCGACTGCTTTGTGCTCTATAAGCGACATCTAGCTGGAGACAACGAAACTTTCAAAACTCATTCTATCTCACTTGCACTCGTGGATTCCGTGCGACCGAACGGTTCAATGACTTTGGCGACCGTTTCTATTTTCTCTCTGGTTTTGTCGTCGGGTCGGCCCGCAAGGAAGGGGTCTTTGTTTGCGTTTCACGTTCGCGTCGCACGGTATCATCTGCGACCGCGGCTCTATCGTATCGTTGCCGAGACGGAATGTGCCCGCATAAGTGGAAGCACGGGTCTCGCTCCTCCCGGTCGATGTGAAATGTCGTGCAGTGTGCCAGACTGGCGCCGTCATCTAGTGCAAGTGCAGTGAGGTGCAGTGGTGTGTGCGAGCGCGCGTGGGTCGACTCGGCCACGGCGAGCGAGGTGCGCGGAGGTGGCGGCGGCCGCGCGGCCATGACCGGCGACATGCCTCTAGGGAGCGCGCACGCGTTCGGGCGCGCGTTGCTCCGGGACGGGGCGCTGCCGCCGCTCGAGCCCGGCCCGCCCGCTCCACCGGCCAACAACGCGCAGCCGCCCGACAAGCGGCCTCCCGCGGCGGCCGCGAGCCCCGAGCAGGTCATGAAGCTCTACATGAGCAAACTTACCCCATATGAACACCGTGAGATATTTGACTACCCCCAAGTGTACTTTATAGGCGCGAACGCCAAGAAACGGCCCGGGCTGGTCGGGTTCCCGAACAATTGCGACTACGACAACGAGCAAGGCTCGTACATTCACATACCGCACGATCACATAGCGTACAGATACGAGGTGCTGAAGGTGATCGGTAAGGGTAGTTTCGGTCAGGTAGTGAAGGCGTACGACCACAAGAAGCGCGAGAACGTCGCGCTCAAGATGGTACGTAACGAGAAGCGCTTCCACCGCCAGGCGCAGGAGGAGATCCGTATCTTGGAGCACCTCCGCGAGCAGGACAAAGACAACACGATGAACGTGATCCACATGTTCGATTCCTTCACGTTCAGAAACCACACATGCATCACATTCGAGCTGCTTTCGATCAACTTGTACGAGCTGATAAAGAAGAACAAGTTCCAAGGGTTCTCGCTGCAGCTCGTCCGCAAGTTCTCGCACAGTCTGCTGCAGTGCCTGCATGCGCTCAACAAGAACAGAATCATACACTGCGACATGAAGCCAGAGAACGTACTGCTCAAGCAACAGGGACGCTCCGGAATTAAGGTATTGTTACGGCTCTAAACTATCACCTTATTATTTTCATGGTCTTTTTCTCACAACCAAAACATAGGAAAATACTGACTGACTGACTGACAACTCAGGCAGTACGACTGACACTTTTTAATTTGTCAGTCTAAATTAGTTGTTAATGTTTAGCGTAATGAACCAAGATAACATGAAATCGTTGAACCTGTGATAGCCAACAAATTCTTAATACCTACACAGGGCTGGCATTTCCGTTTAGAAACTCATTTGTATCTCTCGAAAAACAATCACAGATTGCGAACACCTGTTTCTATAGTTCATTCGACGGCGGATAAAATCAATAAGCAGTCTGTGTAACATTTTTGGTAAACATTTGCAGCTGTGTGCGTGCGAGCCCGATCAGCTGGCCTCAGCCGCACCCCTATTTACCAACCCACTGTAACACCACTCGCGATAACGGTGTTTATTACACGGTTCGTTAAAATCGTGTGCATATGACTGTATATTTATTATTCATAAATGGATAAAGCGTTCGTGGAAATGCGTCCGGTTTCTGATAATAAGATGCGTTATTACTCTAGCTTGCAGCAGTTCGGACGATAATCGTTATCTGTGGACCGCGTCTCAAGTCGCTCACCCGATCGCGTTCTATTTTTAAACTTCCCGATACATTCAGTAAGTCGGTCTCCCGCCATGTGATGTTACACTGTGGTTATTTACGTCAACACGCATCCGTGTATATCCAAAACACGGTTAAGACTTGTAACCAATGAAATATGAACCAATGTCACTGACACTGGCTAAAAAGAATCTTGGTTAAAACTTAAAATCACACGAAAACCTTCGACCGTTCACTTGGTAGTTGACAAAAACACTGACCTACAAGTTGATGATTGAGCTGCTTGGAGTTGCCACTGTCGAAATTTTCTTGTGATTCTTAAAGTTAACGGCTTTATTATTTGAATAAAGAAGTAAATATGTTCATTGTTTGTATGGAACGTTAAACAGGAAGGCTCGTGTATTTCTTACAAGCCAGAGACGCGCTTGCGTAATTAATTTATCTAGGTTGCCTGCAGTGTCAATGACGCACGTGTAATCAGGTAATAATAATTATGTTCTACATGAATGCAACGGCAGATACAGTAAACCAAATACAATTTTAGTAGTATTGAAACGTCTGACATGATAAATTCCAGTGTTCCCAGTATGAAATTCAACATTTAACCGTGTTGATTCAGGTGAGACCTAGATTATAACAGATATGCAGGTTGCCGATAAGATAAATGCTCTATTGGAGCATATTGTTACTACGCGCGATCAACGGTACAGGCGCACGCGCAGCTCACACGTCATTGAAACTCAGCACGGTTTTCATCCATTGTTTTCGTTTCACAAAAATTCATAAGCATTAGCTAACAGTCGTTAAAAATAACATGTCCTCATTATAAAACAGATGAATATGGTTATGTTATAGCTAACCGTCATATTTTTTGTCCATATAGCGGTAATTTTTAATTTGAAACCGGTTTATAAGTTGCATATTTGGCAGCTAAGTTACCGAAGAAGTTTTGTGTCAATTAAGGTTTTTAATGAGCAAATAAAAAGGGTGAAGCGTCCGCAACATATTTTCCTTCATTTATCTGCATCATCGGAGCAGAGACAATGAAAACTTTTCACATAATTTTCTTGTTCGTGTAACTGTTTCCTACTGCCACAGTAATCTAATTAATTGCTCATTTGTTTAAAATAAATGCATTAATGACTGAAATTAATTATTTTTATCTATGCTACATCGATCTAATAACTGGTCGTGCAGATTTATCTTGGTTGTTCTAAAACATGTAAAGCACGGACGTTAATTTACTGCCTTCTGATTACTCACTGGAGCTTGAACTAATTATGATTCCAGGCATAATAACATCTTGCTTCTACGCTAATGTTAATAGAGATCATCGTTCTTCAGGAGATTTTTGCACGTGAACGGCAGAAACGGTATGATGTAGGAAATAAATAACACGAACTAGGTAGGTACAATCAGATTGAAATTTGTATCCCTTTCATAGCTCAAAACTACCTGCTCGGTTTTAAATACAAGGATCTTCGACAAGGATGCGTAAAACAACAAAAAAATCTCAGTCACAAAGTCTAGCAAATTATAAGCATTTGAAAATAGAATTTCGGTTGCCACTGGCTGTAAACAATGCCGCAAGCGAACTTTTGAACGTTTAATCGGATTTCCTAGAATTATTTTTATTTAAAAACAAGCGGTTTTGACTACACCGCGAGTCGGTTTAGCGAATTTTCCACTCAGTTTAGTGCGGCAGCGGGCAGGCATCACGACCGCGTCCAATGCCAGATATTTCTGACATGGCGGCGTTTTGTCGTTGCAACTCTGCGGTCCACCAGTCACGCGACGATGAAACTAATCCCTCGAGCAAACCGTGTCGACAGTTTAACTCAAATTCTTTTCTAGTTGCATTCTCGTATTACATTTGAATTCGTGCGCGCGATCAGAAAACCGCAACTTAATGAGTCAGTCCTTGATTGACGTTAATCAATATTGGAGTACGATTTCCTTTTTAATTAAGTACTGTCAAATTGATCAACCCAAAAATCTAAATTTCTATGCACAGACAATCAATTTAATTTGTGACGAGTTTGGAGTAACGGATCACGCTAATTTTTCGCATCTTAAGAGAATTCAAGATCGATCGTTCGAAACATAATAAAAGTAAAACAAGTTTCACCTTAACACTGTCCCGATATATAAAAGGCACTGGCAACACAAAAAACGTGTGTTTTCAAACAAGCAGGCCGGGATACACAGCGACCTTACAAAGGAACACCTGTACCCGGTAGATTTAAAAATAAAACCCGCCCAACTGGAGCAGGTTCCATAAAGAGCAAGGCATACATTCTGGCCATCGCGGCATCGCAGTGAATAATGCATTCAATTGTATGGATCACTTTACTCGTCACGAAACAGACAGGCGCAGTAGGCACAGACAACTAAAATTTTTATCATTCAGCTCCAAATATTACGGTTTTTTTATACTGGCAAAGAAATAGACAAAGGTTCTCGCTTCAGTTTTGATGTTTCTGGAGTAAAAAAAGAAATAAAATAATAAATGTTTATAGAGACGCTCTGAATTCTTTCCAAGTTTAGTGGAGCTTCAAAAATCATCCCTTAACTTTTCATAACTGGCAATATTCTGATAAGATGGCGTACGTTTTTGTTTTTAATTTATGCGCCAGGGCAACTTGTGCGGATGCAACTTTCGAGTAAATTGTGTCATTATTTGGACAGGTGGACTTAAAGAATGAGAGGGAAGCATTTTAAAGTCTGCAAATGATTTCATAATGAACCTTAAAGGCGGATGTGACAAACAGGATGCGGAAAACAGAGAACCAGATGTTTTGGCTTTACTACTACAGGCGCAGCCTATACCCATTGTTGATGTGCACCTTGTAAGGAATCTATAAGCTAGGAACTCACGAACTGACAAACCTACAATCCAAACATACAACACGTGTTTAATCCGTGTTCGTTTGCCACCTTATTAGGCTAAGACACACGTGTGGACATTACAATCGAAGCTCATGCATTATGGCCGTAATGACATACTGATTGGTATTCCAAGGGCTTCCTCGTCTCCTGTTAGCATAACAAACAAACATTATCTTTACAATTTTAATGAGTATTGGCATCATCAACTGCACATAAGAAATCTAATCGACATTTTATCTATAATATGTTTGTATTTAGAAATATATAAGTATGTTTATCAGTTGTCTAGTACCCATAACACAAGCTCTGCTTAGCTTGGGACTAGATGGCGTTGTGTGATAGTTGTGGAATATTATTATATTATTATTATTTTGTACAATCTTGAGGACAATGTCTTAGATCTACAAAATGAACGTAATTATGAGCATTAGAGCAAGGTTGGAAACTGCAAATAGATCGTAGGTGGTCATCGCTCCCATGAGATAAGTGGTCTGGTCAGGATGTTTGCCTTACTCATTACTAGAGTTTACTCTAGGCCGGTGACCTGAATTCATTCAGGCAATTCTTCCTTAACGCTTTATAAATGACAGTCTCGATTTATGAACTTTGCTCCCCTGACATTAGGGCTTTGGCGCCTACAAGTCGAGTGACACGCCCTGAATAAAGAGACATTAACATAGACGGTTAACATGCGTTTTAATGAAAGGAGGATTACCGATTCTGAGTCGAATTATTAGCATAAGTCTTATCCCCAATAGCCTTTGTTTGAACGGTGACGCATGCGAGTGTCAGTTACATTACAAGTAGGTTTGTGTGACAAAGAGTATAGTATTATGATATTTGTATTTAAACAGTAACAATCTTAACGATGTCACTCAGTGTATTAACATGTTTTATAATATTGTGGACTGTGGAGTAACAAAGGCATTATGTGGCGGAAAACTGAGTAAGGTTTAAGTACTCTAGAAAAGGCCTATGAACACTTAAAAGTAAGACTTTTACGACTGTTAGTGGACGTATAATTTTCACATTTCATCGCTCACTGATTAGTCCTTGTGCCTTTTACGTCAAACTTATGTTCTCTATGGCCTTTTTTCACGTTTACGGCATTCTTTGTTAAGGAAAATTACCAGCGTTTAATTGTACAGCCTCTCGTTTTTATGCCTTTAATTATTTCACTGATTAAACCGAATCTAATAATGTGTTTAAATAATCTTCATCAACTTGCCTTATTATTGGTTTTGTCCACAGTATTATCAGTGGCAGTTATTATTCTATTTAAGTTGTTATAATATCCATTTGAAACAATATAAGGATACACTATTGTTTGTTTATTCATTATAATAATAACATCGTAAACATTATTTACATTGTTCAATCTAGGTTGTGTAGTAAAACATAGCCTTTCTAGTTCACAAGCAAATTCAATGCGAAAGACAAATTGGTTCCTAGTTCGTAATTAGCAAATTAATATAATTTATTGCACATTAGGTTTGCGGCTATATTCTATGAAATATCGTTGTTTTTGTAACGTAATTTGCTGCCTATGTTATTTACTGTATAGACCCTTTCAAGTAGGGATTTCCCTTTCGAGGAGGGATGACACCCATGTAACTAAGAGAGTGATGAGTATGAATGTTGATGGATGGAGAGGAAGAGGAAGGCCAAAGAAAAGATGGATGGATTGCCTAAGGAATGATATGAAAGAAAAAGGAGTAAATGAAGAAGAAAACGTGTTGCGCCGACCCCAAGTAAAATGGGATAAGGGCAGGAAGAAGAAGAGACCCTTTCAAGTAGAGATAGAACCAGCGACTAGAAAGGCTTTTGGGCGTGTAGAGCGTGGAACAAAACAGGCTTTACAATAAAAAAGTTGTTTATTGTTAATTCTCATTGAGATTGAATCTTTGTGTACAAGTCCTTACAATAACTGAGATGAAATTGGGTCATTCGGTCGAGACTCGAGACGTCTGTAATCGATTTCGCCATCTCGCTCAAAACATTGTTGTAATATAGTGAAAAGAAAGATGTTAAGGATACTTGGAATTATTCGTCGTGTAATGTAAGAAATTTACTTTTTTTCCTTGTGTTGTCATTTTCGATAATCTTGATGTAGGAAATTAGGTAGAACATGATAAGAAAGATAACAAGACATTCTGGTATAATATTGTTCTTTTGAAATTACTTATTTTATGATAGACTATCGCGTACCTAGTTGTACCTTTGTCGATACTGTAAGAAAAGATATTCAGAAGTTGTAATCAGTTACGTACATACTATTTGCTATATTATGCAGTTCATTTGTAATGCAGTATGGAAAAATATGTAATGAGATCGAGAACGTTACAGGGACGTGTACCAAGTAATATCTTTGTTTCAGTCTTATTATGTTTTACGAATATGGTATTGATATATTAATATTTTTCTACAAGATATTTTCCATTCAACATCTTTAAGATAACCTTTGACCGTATAATTAAACTAATTAATCTGAATTGCCAATATCACATTGAGATTGACAAAATGGCCATGAAATCTTTATCGTGGTAATATGTCATTTGCAATCAAAACTTAATATTTTTTAACATAGTAGTCCCAATTGGCGCCCAGTAAGCGGTCCCAATTGGCGCCCAAGAACTAAATAGACAAAATGAAATTGTTTCAGCGATAACAATCATACAAACATCAAAAATGTATAGAACTGATATTAGCTATCGAAAGCTTTTAATTTTATTGTTGCTGAATTATCTTTTTTGAAAAAAAAAAAAACTCTTTAACAGCAATTACCAGTTGTATCGACCTTCAAGTTCGATTCAAATGTCTACAAATATTAAGTTGGTACTTGGCTAAAGAAGGATTTAACTTGAATCAGAACAAAAGCTCTTGAATGTTCTGTTAAGCATTCATATAATATTAAACTTCATTATCATTACATTCAGAATAAGCAAAAACATTTAGATACCCATCTCAGTTGCCGTTAACCATAAATCATAGTATTATGCTCTATGGAAACCTTACAAAGGGTAAAGTGTTCATATTAGTATCTAATGATATCTGAAATACACAATAGACGGTTTTCTATTCATATAGAAATAACCTAAGTTTTTTCTGCAGACATACGGTTATTACTACTGTTCATCTATTGATTGGTGATTACTTCATGGCTGGGGTCTTGGATTCGATCATCATGTTGTCCAAATGTTAATCTGTTTTTCCAACAAATTCTCAGTAGTCTAAACTGACTTTTGATTGACCAATTTAGTCTCAGTTTTTTTAAACTCAGTTTTGACACTGTTAATGCTACCTAAGTATTTCTGCCTGTCCATTCAGAGGATACAGACGGAATAAAGATAGGTAGATCGGTAAGATTACCTATATGTAGTGGTAATAAATTCCCAGTCTAAATGCGTCACAGGCACACGGCAACGGGCGTGGGGAATTCACTCAAATTGGGTCAGAGTTGACCGACACAAAGTGAATATTAATAGACCACTTATCAATCGACTAGATGCTAATATGGGAAATGGATTTAATATAGTCATCAAGATATTAATAAGTTAAACTGAATCGCATTTCAGGGCGATTTCACTGAGAAACTGTTCTGAAACCAATCTTTAAATTTAAAGAGTTGTAAGTGACATCAGTCTACTATTCATCCAGTGTCTACCACTTTTGGGTCGGCAAACCCCATGAAATAAACAGAAACGAAGATCTAGCATTAAATATTTCAGCGAAATTAAACTTTTGCTTCTTTCTGTAGTTTTAACTGAGTATAAGTCACAACTAGAGGTCTTGACGAAGTTTCAAAGACTTGAGTGCGTCTGTCGCCATTGCTCGGGGGCACGTCACAAATCTGAGCATCATTTTTAAATCCTCACACATTAATCGAAAGCTTAGGCGTGTATTTCTAGTAGAATAGTACACCCACAATTGGTCAGTAAGGTTTAAATCCTATGCTCTAGAACAGGGTTTTTCAACCTTTTTCATGGCACGACCCCTTTAGTATGAAGAAATATTTCGCGACCCCCCTACCCATTGAAGATAGAAAAGATCTCATAAGTTATTTTTATTTTTTGTTGATTTGATACAAATGATTATAATTGACCTTTAGTTAACATTTATCCTAAAGGCGCTCCCTCACCGGGAGCATTCGTGTGTAATGTAACATTATAGATTCGACTTTGAGCATTACATTACAGTACTACCTCCCTGACTGACGAGCATTCGTGTACATTTAGTATAGATTTGGTACAAGGTGCACATTGTGATGCTCGATTGTTCTCCCTCACCGATGAAATGCTCGAATTTGTAACGTTACATTACAGGTGAATGCTCGCGGTGAGGGAGCGCCTTAATATATCTTTTTAAACTTAGTTGTTTTTTTTAATGCAGTAGCTTTTCCAACCTTTTCCCTATAGAAGCTTCGCGACCCCCCTGAAGAGGCTTCGCGACCCCCCAGGGGGTCGCGACCCACAGGTTGAAAAACCCTGCTCTAGAAGACCAGCTTATTTACATCTACTGGCACATAACCAGTCTAGACAGCTTTTTTTTATCGTGGTAAAATCACCAAACGAGTCCTCGTACCCCATACTGTCAGACTTGTACTGACTAAAATCCACGGTCATCCTTCAATAGCCCTTTACGTTTCAGGGCCCTTTACGATTACCTTATGAGCCAGTCCCGCGACGCCAGTAGGCTTTAGCCCTCTAAGGAGGGGGCCCGTCAGTTTGCTGACAGTTGCTTTTGAGAAATCATGACGAAAAAACCTAACAGCAGTTTGCACAACATGGAGATCGTACCCAAGACTTCACGCCCATCAGTCATTCTTACGACCACTAGACCAAACGAAGCAGTCTAATTTAAAGTATAAATTATTTATCTCAAAAAGTAATGCAGCGAAAATTTCCGTTGATCATTAGCAAAAAGTCGTTTGTATTTACTACATAATTTCACGCGACCTCTTTTCGTTTTAATTAAGCTGGGATGCAGGTAGTTATAGTTTACGTGTACCTACGTATCTTAGTGCCAGAGATAACTTGCTTTAATTGAATAGATCCACTGATTCATTAGTTTAATGAGGTTTCCTGTGGACGGAGATAACCATTTTGAATGAAAACTACGTAATGGACAAAGACGTTTGAGATAGAATAGAGAGGCTATTAGAAGAAATATCATATAATGTGATCCCATATCTTAAACTCTTTTACAAAAATTTCATACTTGACAAGTTGTGTGTAAGCAATTGTGCTGACAACACCCTAATTAGCTCTTGCTTAATATACGATCAACAACAGCAGGTCAACCTACCCGAAACTGTCAGATTTTACCAATCGAACATTAACCTTCCACTATTGTGATAAGGTTGAAAATCTATTGAAGATTTTTGGCAGATTGTGGTAGCTTGATGTGCTGGCGTCTGTACAACCCAGCTGCTCAAATCTCCCTCGAGCTATCTTTTTAGGAATCATCGAATTTTCCTTACGTACGGTGCTAGTTCTCCGGAATAATATGAGTTTATCGTGTCGCTAGAATTAATTTGGAACTAATGAAGTAAAAAACCGTGACTTGAAGGAAAAACAACACGAAGCAAAAAATCTTGAATTCCGCACTGTAATATAATGGGTCTTAATTAATAGCCATTTAACACGGAGCAGCAGCGATGACACTGACAATTTGCCTGTACACCTGACACTGGGTTTCAAGTGTACGCAACTGAAGTCTAATGAGCCAATTAGAGCTTACAGTTAGCTGTCGAACCGTGAGAATTAAAATAACGAGTCTATCTAACAACCTGCGGTATCTCCAGTTTGTGTGCCAAAAATAATCCCGAAGGAACATGACATTAGGATAAATAGTATCCTATGTTAGGACCCAGATCCTGGTGTACCCGTATGGCAAAATTTCATCAAAATCCGTTCGTCTGTTTAGATGTGAAAAGGGAACAGACAGACAGGGTTACTTTAGCATTCATTTAGAATGGGTGATCGAGTTCGAGACGCAGTTATCGACAATGTAGATGAATTGCTATTGTGCGATAAAGTGTGAGCTAGATAGATTGGTTTATCAGTCATAGAATTTTGAATGTGACCGAAAACGAAACACGGTCAAAAAGAAATAAATGTTGTGACTCTCATCACTCAGAGAGATTCTCATATTAAATCGCAATGAGAAAAAATGTTACTTTGCAGGAAGTTACAAAACCGGGACCTCCTAACTAGTCTATGGTGACTTTCAAGGTTCATCCTCTGCTCTCAACGTTCGAGAAAATTACATTACACCATAAACAGAGAGAGAGGGATGCATAGACTTGTAACTTTATTATAAGTTAGTAAAATTATGCATAAATCGCAAAGAGAAAAATATTGTGAACAAAGAAGGATAAAATATTCATCCTTGGATTAAATATTCACTTATTCAGTTACACTTGTTGACTCCAAGTCTCGCAGTTAAAAAAGTTTATTTCCAGAGTTCATTTTTGGACGAATATCAGTTCAGAAGCGGACCAAACGGTCGTCCTAATAAGGTACTTGTCAAAATGCGTAACCATTACGTCGGGTAGACACGAGTGAAGCGTAAGTAGGTCAGACGGGAACAGGAGCGATCGATTGCACCAGCTACGCCACTAGATATCGAGTCGAGTGGTCCTGCAAGTACATTTTTTTACTCTGTGTCACCGGGATATGTATTTCACAACGTATGCAACTGTGTTCGGATTCTTGTATGTAACTGTGTCACGTATACTTCAGTTTTGAATACTGAAATCAACTTTCTGTGCTACCTACCAAGAAAACAGAACGTTTTTTAAGTAATAAATTATATAGATGACTTTCTGCAGGAAATCGGACGCGCCAAGTGTGTTTTGATATCAAAATGTCATCGATTCAATAATAGTTTTAAGTGGGACGTTTTCGTATAGGTAACGCAATATGTATTGACAAAAATATGTCTCCACTTCCTTTCATTCAATGTCCTGTTTGTGCCTTTTCTGATAATGTTGTTTATTTGCATGTTTTTAGATAGGTTTGTTAATGATGGCTGGATTATTTATCAATAGGACCTTATCACTTTCTTTTACGTATTTATTATCATGAAGGCTCATTTTAAGTGGTAACCAGGATTTTTATCTGCTCTTTAAATTTTCGCGTCTTTTTCCTGTTACTGTCCTAAGTATCCGTTATGGAATCCAATCCATCTGGCCACTCCATCGTCTGAGCCTGTCGTGATTATGTCAGATAATCGCCAAATCGGGATTGATAAAAAATATCGAGGCGCATGTAACCAAAAACGTAGATAACGTTTTTGGTTACATGCGCCTCGATATTTGATAACCCAGTTCCAAAAATATCGAGATTGGCTCGTTGTTTCGTGAATATTTACGGGCTAGCCAATCGCTGTAATTGGTCAGGTATCCAGTGTTCAGTTAAGGGCCAGTTCAGACTAGCTGTCTTCAGGCACAAGTGCTCCTAAGTGCTCTTCCCGACTCGCACAGTAACTGTTAACTTGTGGTCCCAGACACGAACTGAAGCGGAGATTCCCAAGTATTACTGATAATCGAGAAAAACTAGTTTTCTTGTAATTTTTCTGAGAAATGAGTGATTAAATAATCTGGTTTTCTTTCTTTATTTAGTCTTAGTCATTGACTGTCGAAGAGAGTTGAATCACTCTTGAATAATGCCTACGTGAGCGGCACGCATCGTGCCTCGAATACCAAATCTGACTGAGTCAGGTATTTATTAATGCCAACGATCAGACCATATATTTTTGCTGTAGTGTTTTATTTTAATCATCACACTAATGGAAAAGGTTATTTGCTATTGTTTTAGAAACAAAAAATAGGATACATTGCTAGATAACTAATAAAAACTTGGCTTCTTCAATTGTATGTAATCTCAAAAGTTTTCCCCAAATAAATTATGAGAAGTTTTATCTTTCAGTACTGTTGCACGAATTTAAATTTTAACTACACATCTGTATGAATAACTTGAGAATATTTCAGTTTTAGTTATGCAACGGATATTGTTCTCGCTCCGATGCATTGCACCAACACCTAAGGCGGTTGGAGGAACGCCAAGCGTAGCTCACAATGCGCGACGACTAAATACGAACAATTATTATTTAAAAATCCGACAATAGAAAGCAATCTTTTGTTACAATAATGAGAGATGAGAGGATGAATACACGCCGTCTGCGCGACCGTGATCGTGAACTCGATTGAAACTTTAAATGTCGAACGAGTTTAACGAAAATCTATTGGCGACCTTCTTTTTATAGATCGTAGGATGTGATTTAATACGTCTACTAAAGATAAGACAAAATAATACTCATAATGATCATTAATAAATATGGAATCCAGGGCATCGTTATAAATCTAGAACTTTCGACCCGCTTCAAAGCTTAGCTCAAATAACTAGAGATCCGGACTTACATCACAGTATTTGTTAACCAAAGTTTGTAATGGGAATAGCTGGAAGAGATTTAACCGTAATAAATGGGAATAGTTCAGATTTTACGGCAGCTGCACATTTCAGATAATGTTAGATTTAATAGCGGTTATAAGCGACTGAAAACACGGTACAGTGGTTTTAATTTTCCGTCATTAAAATCATACTTTAAAAATGCCGCCGATGTTGGAATGCTTTCGAGGAAAAATGTCACCTACTTTACTCATATCGCTAATGCCAGTTATTAACTAACTTTCTATTTCACAATAAAACTGCTAGAACAATCAGATGTGCGCTCTTTGGAGTAAGGAGTAAAAAAATATGAGTTATAGAAAATGTACGTAAAATATAATCTTAGATCCGGCTAGAGAGGCAGAATTTGGCCTTTAACAAATTTCTCAAATGAATCAGCAAAAATTATTCCAAATATCGGCAATATTGCTTTTGCTCTTTATTTTCTCTAGTACTTAGTTTTCATAAATCTTTCATGAACAGTTCTTAACCAAACAGCTTCTGTAGTCAGTTTAGCAAACAACTGAGATTCAATGTTAGCAGTTTATTCTTAAACTGTTGCCGTAACACTGATTGCGTACGCGCAAACAAAACGTTGGCGGATTTTTTTTATCTCTTTTTAATTTTAGAACGGCCTCCCACGGGCTAAGGAAAGTGGGTTAATGCCGTGCCCACACGACCTGTGCCCCGGTTGAGTGACATGTCTCTCCTTACACTGTAACCTTATTGCTGAGCTCTTTATCCAAAGTAAATTAAAAAAGTAAGAGTGAAGAATCTGTGGCCGGAAACCGAATCGAGGCCATTGGCAAAGATCGAATGTCAGACTTCATTAGTCTGTCTGCTAACATTTCGATGTGTGTCGTACATACTGTTATTTCACGTCGATTACGTAGAAAACTAGAAATGCATTGCTATTGGTTGTCGTGTGTGACTTTTCTAAGAAATTCTGATAGTAAAACGTGACTGTTTATTGATTTGATAACGTTCACTACAAAAATGAGTATGTATTTACACGATTCTTCATACCAACCGCGTTTATCGTGCATTAAGTCAAATCAGCGGGTTTTACACACCTTTATGGACTTCACTCATACTGTTTACCACTTCAAAAGCCTAACCTTTCTACTGACAATGAAAAACTTTTACTTTTCACAATGCTCATTCTCCCATATCTAACCATCCGTTCCCAAAATCGACAGTACAGTAGCTACCTCATGTTCAAACTATAAACGCTTGACGATTCGCCCTATTTGTCTTGCAGGCCATCGAGCGTACCAAACGGTACCATCTGGTTACATAACAATATACACGTGTCACTATATTTTATTGTGTACTGCCATCTGATAGATGGGACTGCAATACATAAAACTGTTGGGTTTGGATCCGGAACACGTATTTTACACCTTTGTCGTAGGTGGTTACAGAATTTTGGTCGCATTGTTTTCTTGCATGAATTTGTTGGTTCATAGTTATTGCTGGGCAATGATACAGGAACATTATAGTTGTTCAAAGACACTAAACTAAATCTATCCAACTTGATTATCATTAGCAGCCATGTTCAAATCATCATTGACTAAAACCTCTTTCCTTTTGTACCATGCTTCCTTTACCGATGCTAGTTTCATCAGAATGATACGGGCTTTGTCTCTTGTATCTATCCAAAGCTCTTAGTACATTTTGTCATCGAATAACTCCTAACACCCAGAACACATCGACCTACTGAATAAGGAGGTCAGTAGTTTTCAACATCTAAATAGAACAGTAATAACTACAAAACATTGAAGATAACATCTAAATGCAATTAATAACAGAGAAATTATCGTATTGAAAAGAACCGTTGCTTCTGGGCGTGGGTTAGCTAAAACAATTTGATTCATTGCATGACTTACTGCTTGAGGCTTCGCATACACTTCAGACAAGTCTCGCAGTATTAGAAATCTTAATTTAATATTCAACTGTATAATTACGCCAACACTTCAACGTGTTTTGATTAAAGACAGTCGTTTGGTTCAACGGTTTATGAATAACCACTATATCTTCTGTCCTGTTTGTTTGTCTATGATTCTTACAATCTACATCATCATCTTTCTTTATAAGTTGTCTATTGATAGACATAGGCCTCTCAAAATACAATTCATTGAGCTCAATCTTCAGCAATTCTTATCCATGCATTTCCGTTTCATCTTCAAGATCGACAATCAATTCCCGATTGTTCTTCTTCTTCTTCCTGCCCTTATCCCATTCTACTTGGGGTCAACGCAACACGTTTTCTTCTTCCATTCTCCCCTATCAGACGTCACAGTATCATTTACTTACTCCTTTTTCTTTCATATAATTCCTTAGACAATCCATCCATCTTTTCTTTGGCCTTCCTCTTCCTCTCCATCCATCAACATTCATACTCATCACAAGGAACAAATAAAATGAGTATTAAAGCAGTAATTCTAATGGACTAGCTCGTTCACAAAATGCGAGCATTATAAAAGCCGTTAATTGCTCTGATTCCATTCCACGTCGCCACGTTTCATTGCTTTTCAATACATTTGAATCGACCACTTGAAACTTGTCCGGAGCTATTATATTCAGTGTGAATTTGTTTGTATTGAATTTACGTTTATTGCCTATTTCAATATTGCTCCGTGTGGCTATTGGGCAATAAAGGGCCTTACGGAAGGTGGTTCCATTTCCAAAGGCTTTTTTTCTTTTCTGGGTCACGATAATTATAATAAATGACAGGACCCGAAGTGTGAATGTTCGATTGAGTTAGAGGAGATACTGGGGTGAAACTATGAAGTTATCTTTAGAAAACAGATGGTTTTGTACCAAACAAAAGTTAATTATTTATCATTACTGTAATGGATATTGCTTCCTGTACTTAATTCTGTTCGAATCTGTTATCTTAGACTAATTCTGTTTTTCAAGGCATTTCTTCAGAATTGTTGACCATGAAAGCTAAAGATTAATCGTTTACACGTGATTTTAATTTTAGTCATCTTTGTTATAGTTTCCTCAACTATATTTGGCTTCTAACAGGCTTGAGTTCTTCAGACCGTCAATAATTGAAAACCACCATTTCAACCATGATCATTTATTATACCTATCCGTTCAGTCACGATCATTCAAGGTCCTAACTAAATGGGTAACCAGAATTGTAATTATAGTTAGGTATCAAGCAAAAAACTTGGAGGCAAAAGGTAATTTCTTTGATTACAGACAGTTACTTAAAGCTTGCTTGAAGGCAACAATTCAGTTTGGGAAATTAAACGAATTATGGAGTTCGTAATCTTAGACTTGGAGTTGAAGAATTTTGCGCGAAGTTTTGTTCTGATTAATGGTTTTTTAAGATACCTTGTTTGTGTCATAACTTTCAGGTTTTCAGCTTAATTTTGGAATTTGAGGCGACTTCTGATTTACTGGTTTAAGATACAAACATAGATCCAGTTAAAAGAAATCTCGGAAAGGTTTTTTAGTCTATCGTCTTGACAAGCTAGAATAGGAAATAAATAATTTTAAAATTGAGCATGAATTGGTGATGTGACCTTTGGGCTAAAATTAGTAGTCAAGATTACTACTATAAACTACAGTTTTTTGCCACACCAAGCAAATTTCCAAGGAGGTCCTGTTTAGCAAAAAGGATAATCAAGAACCCTGCAAAAACTTCTCAAAGAACACGACCTCCACACGCCAGTATCTTTAAATTCAATCACAAGCAAGTCATATCAATTTGAAGAGTCCAACGTTCATGCAATAACTCAAATGGTCCTCAAACGATACGTTATTCTGATCACAATAGTTTCATTCACTTCTCAATTGAGCACTTGTCAGCTCAAATCAGGGAACATTCATGCTAGCACTGCCATCTTAATTCAAATCGACCATGTAGCATTTACAACCTTAATTCTTCAACTATAGAAGGTAATATCCTCTAATGAATTCTCTCCGTGATGAAACGCCTAGCAGTCTTGAGCCCGAGTCACGACCTGAGCAAAAGAGTCATATTTAATCAGAATCGATTTCGAAAATTTGATCGATTCTCTTGTCTCGTTGTCAAAACCCAGACAATGCGTAATGATTTCAAAAAGATAAACTTTTGAAGGGCTGTCAATATCAGCTGTTAACGAAATTATTTTGTACTTGAATTATCGTCATGGCGGAGTAGTTTGGAAAAGTTTTCTTGGAATCAATAATCGGGTATTGTGAATTTTGGGGTCGTCGTTTTCTCTGCGTTATCTGTGACTCTTTCAACATCTAAAGGTTATTAACATGAGATCTTGTAGCAGGTTATTTACATGCGTTCTTGTACCTCATTTCTTACATTTACTGTGGTAAGGTAACACCTTCGACTGATGACGAACACCGTCTTTCTGTCCTTAGTTCTCTACAGCCACAATAAGCACTCCTCACTTCTGGAAGTTAAAATTCATTAAATTGACATATTACTTACCCGAATAATTTCTTACTTTAAAAACGGTTACCTATTTATTAGGCTCAATATTCCAACTACACAAGTACACATATGGTCGTCTCTGAACACAAAATCCAAGCAGGCCACAAAGGAGTCCCTTGTCCAAGCCAACTAGTATTCGAACAAAACGGTCTTCCGGCGATTGTGCGCACTCTGCCGGTATGCACCGGACACGACAATCGCCGGAATTGTCTTAGCATTTAGATAATTGTTTACTATTGTTCAGATATCCTGCTAGTGACATGGGTTTGGTAATCCTAAAGGATAGGATGGTTTGTGAATGTTTTTGTCACTTTCTACCTGGGTTCAATAGGTAGTTGTAAAATGATTGTAGCAGTAGTAGTTTTGTTTTCTACTTTTGTTTGACTTGTTCCTTTGTCAGAAACCAGAAACATTAAGCAAAGTTGTGACATATAGTATGGTCCTATATTTCGCCAGGTTTGTATATGCCTCCTCTTCTTTTGTGCCATCATTGCCGTAAACTAGGCTCCAATCTGGCTCCAGACTGTTTTTGAGAGAGACTGCTAAAAGACAGACCTCTAAAATGACCAATGTCGCGTTATAAATAGTTACAGAGGTAGGACCAAAGTTCACATTCAAGATGAACCGTTGCCTACCAATCATTACTCGCGTTTGTTGGTAATTGCGTCATTTTCACTAACTATACTTCAGAAAAATTAACGGTTCTCAATGGGCGTAATTACGTTTTAGGTTCATTTTACTCTTATTATTTCAGTCATGTTAGGATTGCCGTAAATAGTTACCAAGGCTAAAATCCAAAGGGGTTTGAACCCAGCACACGTAAAACTTTTATTTGGGTTATATTAGTCGGCAATTTGTCCTAAACCAATAAAACCTCTAATGAAATTAATGGACGGTCGTCACAAAAACAATTTGACGTTTGTTTGACAGTTGAGGTCATTGTTAGTTGTTCTACTACAGAGGAAACGGATGTCGTTCTTTCCTTACCCGTCTTCGAGGACTTTGATCGATCGATCGACATTTACATATGAAGCTATATTACTCATAATTAAATTATTATTTTTTATGGTTGGAGTGTGTCCGTTCCCACAGCGCAGCGTGTACAAGATCCTCTATAGATAATACTGGCTGTTTTATTTTTAAACGTGAAAATTAAATGTTTCGTTTTACCCATTAAGCTGCGGAACCCTAAAAAGGAAGTTAAATGCAAATAATATCAGGGTTCGAAAATATCCGATATTTATAATAAATATCAAAATATCGGATATTTATGATATATATCCGATATATATCCAAAATCGGATATATATCCGATATTTATATCTATTTCTTAAGACTTTCATTTTATTATCTTATTACTATACGATTTTCACGACAATTTATTATTATGAATTATTATTTTAATATAAAAACAACAAATTTTTAGTTTTTATTTATATTTATGTAAGTATTTAATAAATCAATTAAAATAACTACAAACAAAATAAACATAAAATCTTATAATTCACAAAAATCAACTAAAAAAACATCTTTTTCTCAGAATTTTTTTCTTAAATTAAGAAAAATCTTAAAAATTTGTCTCATATTATATGAGACAAATTTTTAAGATATAGATAGGGAAACAAAATTAATATATCTTAAAAAGCCTAATATTTGCACTCAGTCGAGTTATAATCACTTTTATGGAGTATGTTTACAGATGATAGAATTGAAAATTATTTTGGCTCTTTTATGTTGCACTATTATTATTGATCGCAGTACCTACTTGGTAAATTCAAATTATGACGGTCTGAAGACTGAAAAAACGACGAATATGCCAGCAGCGTCGGTAAAAGTACTTAAATGCAATAAGTATAGTAAAAATCCATTCATTTTTATTTTTTTGATATATATCACAAAAAATTGTTTGATATATATCGGATATATATCGGATATATATCATGATATATATCAATTGATATATATCCTTCGAACCCTGAATAATATATCGGTGATGTAACTTAGTATTTTGCTGGTTTTTTGTTCTAGGTCAAAAACAGAGTGTTCAATGAGTTTAGTCTTTGACCTTTTCAATTTTTTACAGTTTTAGCTACAGTACATTGTAAATGTTAGTCCATTACTTTTATTTTGATCACACTCCATTTTATGAAGTCTGCAAGTATATTTTATTCATTTTTTATGCTTTGCAATAAAAATTATACTTACTCTTCGGAATCTTAAGTGATATACTTTTACGTGTATTGAAGTAGCTTGCATTACGCGGTTCAATTTCACTTCTTTCCGAGAGAGCGGTATACTTTCCAAGCAAAATTCATCTTTGTTTTGATAAAATCCAAGTCATGTTTTTAGAAAGCACACTATTATCTGTTTTTTGATGACGTATCAGTAATTATTGATGAAGCTTGATTATTTTTCTATGCACCAGTTATTGCGGAGATCGACTAGACATTATCTATCTATGGTTCGTTCCGCACCAGAGACTAATTAGGCTATGGACGCGTAACATCAGTTATTTTAGGTTAGTCTACTATCTCCAAATTTGCGTAAACACCCCACAAAGGGAGGATCGTTCTACCAATTACACGCATGGTCTGCCCCGACGACATAGCTTAAAAACTTTCATCAATTAAGTAATAAATTCACTTACCAACTTAGCCGTTTAAATGTGGATTAAGTTGAACAACTGGAACAACTGACCAGAGGTCGTTAGTCTGCGCCTTGAAAGCTTTCGTCACGCGAGTCGATGACTGCCTAACTTCTAAATTCGACCTGGAAATAATGTTATTGAACGCTTTTGACACTGAGGTCGTTGCCCGCCATAGTTCACACCATACTGTTTGTTGATAACGGAGATTGCTTTGTTTGGTCGCACGTCACGAATAATTAGATTGATTAGGTCTTGTGATAACGTCTTATCAAGGTTGTTCAAAAACAGCGCTATTGAATTTTAAACTCTGAATGAAGGAATTACTTCTAAGTTTGTAAAACTCGGTAGCTAACACTGTTTATTCTGTATACTGTTGATCAAACTAATCTACTCGCTGTTCGCCGTGGTTTCACCCCCACTGCTCAGTTCCTACTGGTTGTAGCGTGATGTTTATAGCCTTCCTTAATAACTGGACAATCCAACACAATTTTTTTTTTCAATTCGAACCAGTAGTTTCTGAGATTAGCGCGTTTAACCAAACAAACAAACTTCAGCTGTATAATATTAGCAAAGATTCACTTCTGAATAGCACTTAAAGTTAGCTAGACGTACATACTCTTTCCGTCATAATTTGACCGTTTCTCTCAAATTACAGAGCATTTTAGTGGCTGATGTATGAGAATTTTAATATTTGGACCGAAGCACGTTATTGTAGCCGACATTTTGTATCACCGGACATAGGGAAAGTGTTGTTAGTGCGGTTACTAGTCAGTCAGTCGGCCAATTATCATCTGTGTCCGAAATTATTTCCAATATATATGAATACATAGTTGTACAAAAGTAACACGTTTGTAAGTACTTATACTTACCAGGTGATTGTGTTTCGAGGTGCTTAAGGTTCATTTATTCAAATATTTCATTATTAAATGACTAAATAAGCTGTTCCTTGAGAAGAATACCCAATACTTTAAAGTTATTCTAAAAAATACATGTGGCTCTCGGAGACTGCCGCGGTGAAGCTATTACAAAACATTTTTTTTTATTTTAAAAGAAAAAAATCGCTTACCGCGTATATTTAACGAGAATCTGGGGGCACGGTAGTGCCCCCGCCAAGACGATATAATTTATTTAAAATGTTTGTGGTGCACTACTGTAATAAAGAACTTCTTTGCTGTAGGAGAATTATATAAGTAAGTAGGTTTCATTGTGAAAACTCCTTTTGTAGCTGGACGTTTAGAATCAGAAAGAAAAAGTAAATTGTTTTTATGACGGTTATTTTTATGATTGCCGAATTCTCCCGAACTGAAACGACGTTAGACGATGCGTGGTGTCAGGTATTTTTCTTAGGTTTTTTCGTTAGGTTTTGAGAATTTCTTGATTCGGTCGCCGCGCCGCGCTCAGAGCCCGCTATAAAAGCTATGCAATAGCTTAAGGGTCAGTTCAGACCGAGACGCGAAGCGACGCGACGATGCGTGAAGAGGCCTGTCATTTCAGGCTGCGTCGCGCTACGCCTCGCGGCGCCGCGATGCGCCTCGCTGCGCCGCGAGACGCATCGCAACGTCGCGAGGCGCATCCAGACGCCGCGCGGTGCAGCAGAACGTGTCTAGATTTTCCACGTGCTGCCGCCCCGCCCCGCGTCCTCCCGCGGTCCCATTTGCAAATGGCGGCCTCAGCTATATAGTCCAGGGGCTAGAGGTAGTTGAGTATGCAAAATCCGAGTGACGGCAACTAAGACCGAATTCATAAACATAATAATAATATTATGCGCTTTATCTGTCCCGCAAAAAGGTGATCTGATTTTTCTATAAATTATTACGGAAATAATCATTAAAATGATTTTAAATCATGTACTCAATACATTACGTTTAAGATTAAGAGAACAGAGCGAAAAAAAATGAACCAAAAAATTGACCGGCAAGTTCTACATCGTTACGCCTTAGCCACGTAGACGGGCTAGGCTGAGCGCGGGCGCGGGTGACTTGTGCGGGCGCGGGTGGCATGCCACGTACATTCAGTAGCGGCTACAGCGGCTGGCTAAGTGGACGTATTGAGGATGCCTACCTACCTACTTTTCTCGTAATTATTATGTAGGTATGTAGATCTGCAGAACACTAAGTACATTGTTCGATATGGCACCTAGGATCCTACTTATTAGTAAATTAAGCATTATTATATAACTTACTGTCCTGATCTGGAAAAAGCTGTTTGATTTCTTCCCATAGTCTTTTTATTACATTTTTATATTTATGTTGTGGAAGCTTGGACATCCATATAGGTGGTCGGTTTAATATTTCTGTAATAAATGCCTCAGTGTCCATTATAAAATCCCGCCGCTCGTCAATTTGTCTAAACAAAATTGTTTCACTCGATCCGTCCCGTGCTAGCCCTTTTCAACCGCTCGAAAAACCGCTGTGCACCGTGGCCAGGCTCAAACTTACTCATAGTATTGTTTCCACCCGCCCGCCTCGCCCGCCACCGCTGCCGCCGACCGCCGCCGCCAGCCGCAGCCGCTCTAGCCCGCCGCGCGCGCTTCGTGGCATGTTTTATACGTTCTCATACATTTGTTCAATTAGCCAACCGCCGCCGCCACCCGCAACCGCACCTAGTCCGTCTCCGTGGCTAACGTCTTATTCTTTGACCTTTTCTTAACTTAAATCGGTTGGCAAAATTCGTTACTCACAATAAAGCATACTCAGTCACCTCTAGCTCCCGATTTTCACCTTGCATCGTGGAGCGGCCGCGAGCAGCGTCAAGCGGCGCCGCGCTGCGTCGTGAGACCTTGAGAGGCGCAGCGCAGCACCGCTGCTTTGAGATGCGCCGCGAGGCGTCGCGCGGCGCATCGCGGCGCATCTCTGCGCATCTCAACGTATTCTAAATTCTCACAACGAAATGTGTATCTTTTGGTGTAGAAAATAAAGTCGTATTTTGAATGGCTCTTAAAAGTGTGCGCGCATCGTCGCGTCGCTTCGCGTCTCGGTCTGAACTGACCCTAAAGAGAAATTGAAAGATATTAGGATTCAATATATGAAATTAGCTTGGGACAGCGATTATCTATTTATTTAGTGGAGAAATGCCCGTATGCCAATACCAGTCCAGTCGTTTTAAGACGTGGCAAAGTATCAGGCAGACAAACAGGCAGAGTCATATGTCCTACTAATATTATAAACGACGTGAAAGTTCGTTCGGATGGATGGATGTTTGTAATTCTTTCACGCAAAAACTTCTGAAAAGGTTTGATGAACGAAAGGTACACAGATAGTTAAACATGGATTAACACATAGAATAGTTTATATCCCGATTTTATGTTCCCGAGGGATAATTTTCGAGTTGTAGCGGGTGAAACCGCTGCCATCAGCTAGTATGATATAAGTATGGATAAGTAAGTAGCTATGAGTGTTTCAGAAAATAACCAACCGAGGCCAAATGATATTAAAGTCTCTCCCGCTAATGACTTCCAAGACACACAAAACAGCAGCCATTATCGACGAAGATGACAGATTTGCACTTGACCCCCTTTCATATAAAGGCCAGACTCGTTAAACCGCGTTTAATAGACAATCTGTTAAGCCCAGTAAATTGTCTAGAACTCCAGACAAAGACAGTTAACATGTTTAGCTTGCGTTACTTGTAAAACATGACACGACTAGCTTCGCCCGACTTGTAGACTACGGTTGCCGCTTCACGATGCATTTCACTGAGAAAATACTCCTGTAGAAAATGTTGTTTGAGTCACTTGTACTGGGAGATTTTTATTTCAAGTGTATTTGTTTTCCATTGCAATATAATGCCTGGATAGATTTATTGATTTTATGGAACGAAGTTCCTTATCGCGCGTTGCGAAAGGGGCTAGACGGAAAAAATTGTCACGACACTTTTACCGACTGCGCGACGCAAAGGAGGGTAATGTGTTTATTACCATGGAATGGAATGGACTGAATGGAATGGAGTGGAGTGGTGTGTGTGGAGTAGGGTGGAGCGGAGTGGAGTGGAGCGGGAGAGGAGTGGAGTGGAGGGTCGAAAATCGCTTGAACCTTTTTTTTAACTTGCTATCGTTAAGCAAGTTAAAAAAACAGGTCCAAGCGATTTTCGACCTTATTGACATATATGCAAACACCGGATATTTAATGAAGGAGCATTGTTAGCGAACCAGAATGTGAGAAAAAATAAACCAAATTTAAAATGTCAATAAAGTCAAAAATCGCTTGAACCTGCTTTTTTGCTATCGTTAAGCAAATGTTGTCCGACCTACACTTGTTTTACCGATTTGTCCAACTGATTCCCACCAGTATAAAGTAGGATAAATCGGTAAAAAAACAAGACAACAATTTAAATTTGGTCGCATTGAACAGTGTGGTGTCGCGAGGATTATTTTTGTTGAGTATATATAGTAACTTCGTTCCATCCGGGTGTCCCTTGACACCTCTCAACTTTTTTATATTATTATAATTAAACTTTCGTCAACGATTCTTTTACTGTCATCGTAATCATCATCATTGGCAGCCCAGAAAATCTTCTGTGCCATATAATCCTAACTTGCTCGAGTCCTAACCAGGTTTTAATCGAGATCTTCTGAATATCTTCCACACATCTTTTACTATGCCGCTATAAAAAATATCTATTACTAGCAGTTCGCCCGCGACTTCGTCAGCGCGTATTTCGAACTTTTTATCTGTGAATTTCTACTCCCGGCCACCCTCCTTATGAGATACTTTTGGAAAATCTAAATCAATATCCAACAAAAATTCTATCAACCCAAAAACAACCCCTCAGGGGTTCAAATTTTGCAAAATCCCGCCTGTTGTAGCACCTACGTCCTAAAACAAACCCATAAGCAAAATTTGAGACTCCTAACTATCAAGAACAAAGTCGCGTCTAGTGAGCATCTTTTTTTTAGCGTGTTAAATTCATCAAATGAATCCTCTCACCCAGGGCAGGGTAGGAGGGACTGACAGACTTGTACTGACTAAAAGCCACGGTGTCCTTCAATAGCCCTTTACGTTCCAGGATCACGGTATTCGTTAATCCCGCGACCCCGGCAGGCTTTGGCCCTCTAAGGGGAGGCCCCGTCATTGTGCTGACACTCTGTGAGGCGCGCGTGGAACATAACGCTCCGTCGACCCGGGCATGGTCCATGGTCAGACAGTGAGTCGCCAATTACTCGCCGTCCACGTGCCCGCGCCTACGGTAGCCGGAGATCGTCTTGCGACGTCCGTCGAAGTGTGGTGGACGCTGTCCTCTGCCTCACGCGTTCCGCCTCCTCCTTCGCTAGCATGCCCGCCGTGATTGCGGCATGCCCGAAAGTGTGCGATGGCCGCGTCCTAAAAATCTCTATGCATATTTTGAGACTCCCAGCATTTGTAATAACGAAGTTTCATGCAAACTATCAACCCCAAAAACATCCTCTTAGGGATAGAATTTCAGAAAATCCCGTCATAGGCAGCATCTACGTCCTAAAAAGAACCCCTATGCAAAATTTGAAACTGGTACCTCTCAACCCCAAAACAACCCTTTGTGGTTGGATTTCGTAAAATCCCATCTTAGTGAGCATTAAAGTCCTAAACATAACCCCCATGCAAAATTTGAAACTCCTAGTGCTTGTAGTTACAAAGTTTCATACAAACTCCAAGCCCAAACACAACCCCTTAGGGGTCGAATTTCGCAAATCCCGCCTTAGTGAGAAGGTAATTACTTCCATTATGCAAAATTTGAGACTCCTAACCATCAACCCTAAAACAACCCCTTAGGTGTTGAATTTCCAAACATCCCGTCTTAAGTATCACCTACGTCCTAAAAAAAACCCCTCATGTAACATTTGAAACTCTTAGTACTTGTAGTAACAAAGTTTCATACAAATTATCCATGCCGAAAAACAACTCCTTTGGGGTCGAATTTCACAACATCCCGTCTTAGTGAGCATCTTTGTCCTTAAAGGAATCCCCATGCATAATTTGAGACCTCTATCTATCAACACCAAAAATAACCCCTTAGGGGTCGAATTTCGCAACATCCCGTCAAAGTGAGCATCTACCTCCTAAAAATATTCCCCATGCAAAATTTGAGACTCCTAGCACTTATAATAACGAAGTTTCAAACAAACTATCAACACCAGAAACAACCCCCTAGGGGTCGAATTTCAAGAAACCCCTTTCGTAAGTAGTACCTACTTCCTAAAAAGAACCCGCATGCAAAATTTGAAATTCCTAGTACTTGTAGTAACAAAGTTTCATACAAACTATCAACCCCAAAAACAACCCCTTAGGGGTGGAATTTCGCAAAATCCCGTCTTAGCGAGTGCCTACGTCCTAAAAAAAAACCCTATGCAAAATTTTAATCCCCTAACCCTGGTAGTTTCTGAGATTTCGTGTCCTATGAGTGAGTGACCTTTCGCTTTTATATATATAGATAAGCCTTCGTCTTAAAACCAAATACCATTGTATATTTAAGTGTAAATACTACTTTGTATTTAATAATATGCTTACCTTTGCGACCGCATAACAGTCTTTATCTAAACAAAACATAACGAGTGTAACGCTTGACCGGACAAAAGGCTCGTCATTACCGGTGCTAACGCAACCTAAATATGTTTTGCCTTAATTAAGATCTACATTATAGATAAGTTTGAAAAGAAGTAGCAACATTGCTAACATATTACGCCTTAATTTTTTTGGTGTAAAAATCATCGAATTACTCCTCCCGCCCTGAAAAGGACTGTAAGACGTACTGATTAAAAACCACCCTGTTCCTTCACATGCTCTTTGCGTTCCAAAGCCACGGTGCCCTTTTAAAACAGTCCCGCGACACACATTTTTATCCTGCAAGGGCTAGGCAGTGATGTAGGTACAATCGAGAAAGTGAAATCATGACCTATTTTAACAATACGTCGTTTGAATCCGTCAAATTGACAAAGATCAAAGTCGTTACCATGGATATGTATGTTTACGCAAATGTGGACCTAATTGTATTTGAATGTCTGTAGGAAAATAAGCTTATGGTGGGTCATAATTCCACTTTGTCGATTGTACCTAAGATACCCTTAAATCAGATATAGTTAATCCCATGCTATGCAATTTGCTTCTACCGGTCACAAATGTATGTAGAATTCGGGTAATAGAACTGTAATAAACAGGTTACCATAAGGTGGCCCTACCACCAGGTGACCCTGGGACGTAAAGGGAAATTGAATGAGCACTTCGAATTCTTTCACTTCATTGAGAGCAGTGGTGGCCCAGTGGTATCGGCCCCGATTTACGAGTTGTAGGTCGTGGGTTCAAATCCAGCCAGGCGCATTACTTTGTGTAATTTATTTCAACACCACTGCTCTCAAAACGGTGAAGGAAAACATCGTGAGGAAACGGCATGTCCTAGAACCAAAAATTCGAAGACATGTGACATCCACCAACCCGCACTGGGCCCGCGTTGTGGATTATGGCCCACTCCCTCTCACAGAGAGGAGGCCTGTGTCCCAGCAGTGGGAACATTTAGAGGCTGATGATGATGATGATGACTTCGAATTCTAGTTAGTACGAGTCTGACAGTCCTGCTCCACACTGGACAGGAAGACTCATTTGATGATTTTACCACCTTAAAGCATTTAGACTTCGAGCTTCTACCAATTCTTCAAGATGATATTTGCCAACATTGTAGAGCTATTAACAAAGCCATTAAGCTATCTAAATGAGACAATTGTAAGAACCCTCTTATTAAAATGACCTCGAATTCTCCAGATTTTTACCTTATCGCCATAATTAATTTATCAGCGGAATGAGTTCCTCAATATTCATTCTGAGATGGTATGTCGGTAACAGGGGTCAGATTGTGATGGCCTTTGGAGACAAAAGGACGCCAAATTGTCCTTTGTTCATCCTACACTGTTGTTCAGAAGACTCAAGGTTTTTCTGGATAGCATTCTTTTAAATATACTTACATATGGATGAAATTTATACATATGACGATAATGATAAGTACAGGCTTTTTTTGAGCATTGTGGTCCAGCGCGAATTAAAAAAACCTCGCTCGATCGTAGGATTTGTCCCTGTCACCTTTGACCTAGACCAGAGTCAAAACCAATCAAACGTGAATAAAATAAAAATTAAGTACAACTCTACTAAAGCCTTCAAGGATTACAGGCGTGATGTTATTAAATTTTTAGGGTTCCGTAGCCAAATGGCAAAAACGGAACCCTTATAGATTCGTCATGTCTGTCTGTCTGTCTGTCCGTGTATGTAACAGCCACTTTTTGTCGAAAGTATAAGAGCTATCCTGATGAAACTTGGTAGAAAGATGTATTATGTGAACCGCATTAGGATTTTCATACAAAAATCAAAACAAAACAAATTTTGGGGGTGCCACCCCCCCCCATACTTAGAATTGAAACTCAAAAATTTTTTTTTCACCAAACCCATACGTGTGGGTTATCTATGAATAGGTCTTTAAAAATGATATTGAGGTTACTAACATCATATTTTTCTAAACTGAACAGTTTGCGCGAGAGACACTTCCAAAGTGGTAAAAAGTGTGTCCCCCCCCCCCCGTAACTTCTAAAATAAGAGAATGATAAAACTAAAAAATATATATAATGTAGACCTCAACCAAAACTACCAACGAAAATTGGTTTGGATGAGATACAGTTAGCAGTTTTTGAGATATAGTACATTTTCAAAAACCGCAAATATAACTTTGCCATTCATACAAACACTATGAAAAACAAAGTTATTTTTATTGTTTGTGCATATTACTTACTAATCTCAATATAATTATATCTCTAATCTATGCTTGCTGCTACGGAACCCTTCATGGGCGAGTCCAACTCGCACTTGGCCGGTTTTATTTAAGAAAGTAAATAAGTCAGAAAAATAAGGTGTATTTAGTTCAACGATTTCATTATATCTACGTATTGATTTTGTTTATTACCAATGCATTTTTGTTATCATGTTTTTGTTGATAAAACAATTTAATCATTGTTTGTTATTGTTTCAGGTAAATTACTTTTCATGCATCAATGACACAGTTTTATTATGGCGTAAGTAAACATCAGATCATCTCTGTCAGTATCCCAAATTATCTTGAGTCGGTACAAAATCTTGTGCGTGGTATCTCACAGGTCAACCTAGAGGAGGTTGTGAGCTGCTTAACTGGAATTTTCTGTGGATGCCTTAAATTAATGTAAGCCAGGGGTCGGCGCAGAATCTCTTCTCCTTCTCTCTTTATATTATTGTGGGCTTATGTTGCCCCACTGCAGGGCAAAGGCCTCCCTTCCTTCCTTCCACCTTAAAATCCTTCAAAAAGACTAGTTTGTCCTGCCATCTCCTTCTGCCACGTTGTCATTTTTGCCAGTTGTGCTCCATTCAGCGGTTACTTTAGCCCACTGCTTCTCCGACATGCGGCAGATATTATGATCAGCCTAGGTCGTTCATTACATTATGTACAGTTACTGGCATAGATCTTGAGCGCTGACCTTCACCTGCGCAGAAGTGAGTTATTAGGTCCCTTTGGTAGATGAAGTGAGGAACGGGGGCGGGAAAGTGTAGTGATTGGCCCGCGTAGCGTGCCGTAGCGCATCGCGTCATAGCCGCCACTCGGGATTCGTTGTTTTGTGCGTTTTATTTTTATTGTGCGTTTCATTTGTCGATAAGAGTACGATGCGCAAAGCGATCCCCACTCTTACGCCGAGCGCTCAAGAACCGTGCCGGTATTTGTAACAAGTAAATAACGAAGTATTCTTTTACCGCATAGACCATACATACATTTATATAGAAATAGGCCATACGTATTATAAAGAAGGCATCTCGCATTCAATCTAGACAGGTTCGTCGCCACGGTCTAGAATCTAGATTGGAGTTGTCTTACAATGCCTGGAAGACAATGAAGTAGTTATTTACTTAGTTCACTTTGTTATTGGCAGAACTAAAGTCTGAGAGTTGGTCTTGGCTGACATTAGGTATTCATTTCTGTAGATGTTACTTTTGAAACGTTTGAAATGCTTTTGTGCTTCTTGAAAAATCATCAAATGTGTCCTTGGGTGGACCAGAGGCACTGTCAGTGTTAACTGACTTAAAACCAGCCTGCTTCTTCACTGGCCCTTTGCGTTCCGATGCCGTGGTACCTGCGACGGAGACAGTCCCACGACGACGCTGACAGTGAGTAGTGACAGACATTCCATCATTTGAAATGCTTTCCAAAGAATATTACTTGTAAACTCTAGTAAATTCTTTCTAGAAAGCTTTCGGTATACTCGTACCGATCATTATGGACCTAAAATATGAAAAATACTCAAACCTTTTTTTGGAAATTACTCCCAAAATTGCATTTAAAAATGTCAATTATAACATCTGTAGTTCAGTGAACTATATAATCAGTGGACTGTTTCTTCACACCTTTATCAAGTCTACGTCCATCTTCGCCGATTCATAACCTCTCGTGGAGAGCAGGTATCTCTTAAAATCCTTTGTCCACCCTAATTTATTTTGGGAGATCTCATCAAATACAACATTGTTTGTATGCCCATCCAAGTGCTTGTACAATATAATTTTAAAATATATAATTCCATTCAAAATATTATCCTTCCATATTTATTGTTAGCATTAGTTTATGTTCCGTACAAATTGTTTAACTTCGCATTTGTGAATAAATATTAACTTGATGTGTTTAATATTTGTTCAAGTAAGCAAATATGATTGCGTCAATTAGTTTTGTCTGTATGTTAAATCTGAAATGCTTTATTTTGTTTCTAGGCTTAATAAATCATATTCCTACGTCCATATCTTGCTAAAGTATATAAGTTTATATACAGAACTGTGCCAAGTTTTATCAATATTTATGGCCGAAATAATTAACGTCTTACCACAGAATAATTAATAGTACTATACGTACAGAAGGACTACTCCAAAAAAAAAATCAAACAAATGTAAAATCTATATACGAGAGAATAAAGTACATTTTAACTGGCAGCAGTACCGCCCACCTACTTTTATAATAGCCTAAACTTCCCGTGCGCAAGCAAAAATGTACTGAATGGTTACGCCCGAGAGTTTATTTTGGTTTATCTGCCGCCAACGACATTAAAAGGTTACTATGGATCAAGCTCAATAGGGTTGCGACTTGCGAGTTTAGGCACAAATAGGTAGGTACCTATGCGTATTTTATGCATTTGCTAAATTACATTATTACCATAAATACCTATGTTCCTCAAGGAATTTTGTTTTTATCATCAGCCTATATCTTTTTGGTTTCGTCATCGATTACTACATACATTATTGATTGTTAGCACAGAATGATAATAGTAGGTACCTACGGCACCTTACGTGAGGAATATTATTTATAATAATATTATCTTTTCTACCTATTATTGTTATATTTTTGAACATTTATCTTACAAAAAAAAAGAATAATATTTAAAAGATTTTTATCGTCTATGGCAAAATAGCCAGTCCTTATTATTTCGCATACTGTCACAGGCCCCGCGTTGCGTGTCTTTGTAGGTAGGTAAAAAAGTGGCGCAGCGAATTACGACCGCTGACCTTGAATGCGTAGTGTGGCCATTTTCTGAGTTAGAACTTTTAAACAACAACGCAAACATCTTTCTACTTTCTACCGATCTTAATTCTTAGTACTCAGCTTAAGGTGAGTGAGAGTGTCGTCTTTTTATCTTGGTCGTCCAGTAGGCTCACCCCCCCCCCCCCAATTAGTATCTCGCCTCATTTCCAAACTTGTAACCTCATGATTAGGTATCATGATCAGTTAAGCCCATACTTCACAAGCAGGGAGATAATTTTGTTGATCATTACTAAATATGTACTATATTTTTTTTTCTTCATAATAATATTGTGTTATTAATTTACCAAAAGCACCTAAAGCAAGAAACTTGTGCGTAACTACACGTAACGTAACAAAAATATTAAGGAGACGGAACGCGTGCGTAACGGGTGGCGCGTGGCAGCCGTAGTGAATGGGCCACGACATAATGGCCCCGCAACTACTTGCAGTTTTATGCCTACACCGCGGAGTGAGACAGGCCTGGTCTTACTTAATTTATTATTCTATTCTAGAACATTGCTTGCTCTAAATTTTAGCATTATCTGAGTATCGATTAGACTAAACTATTGTGAAATGTTACTGCTTTTGCTAAGTAGTATACTCTGTGCTTATTTATAGAGGGTCGTAAGCGACATTGCGCAAACGCAGCGCGACATTTTCGAGTACAGAAATAGTGCGAGTACGGCCTATTTATTTGATATACAGGGTTGCCAGATTATGTGAAATGTACAAAGGTGAAAATCATAAATCAATGAACCGCTAGTTACTAATTTGCCGACCTGGATATTCAAGAAGTCCTACCTAGGGGTACCGTATTACACAGTAACTGGGTTATAGTCAGACTTCATGTAAAAACACTTCTGTTAAACTGTATTCGCAAAGACGCTTTTTTAGGTAGTAAAATCTTCAAATGAGTCCTCTCCCTCACTGGATGGAGAGGAAGGGACTGTCAGACTCGTACTGACTATAATCCACCGTGTTTCTTTAATTACCCTTTACGTTCCACGGTCACGGGTACTCGTTTCTACAGTTCAGTGACTCAAGGAAAGACTAGGCTACGGTGATGGATGACCTTAAAATGGTGTCAGTTTTAAAATATAATATAATGATAATACTACCACTAGGTGGTAGTATAATCATTGTGGGACAGAAATAAACGAAAATTGACGAGTTAACTACGTTATTATGACAGTTTAAACTGCTATATTGCAGCCAACATGATAATCATCCCTTAAACTATTCTTATAACACCTGTGGAACATAAAGAGGGGTACTTACAAGCCTACGAGTCTTTCTATCCGTTCGAAATCGTTTCAACCTATATTTTTCGCGAAGATACTTAAAAAAACAAAACTTGTACAAAATGCCAAGTCTCGCAACTCAGTTCTTCTACCGTAAAATGTTGTGAGATCCATGTAATTTCCAAGTCAGTTAATTAATTCAGTCCCTGTTTTAAGTTATTAGACGTAATTATTAGCTAACCTAACAACATCTTATAGTGACCATATCAATATTAAAAATCTTTCATGTTTTAAATAGATTGGCTCTTGACTTGATAATCGCCGTAGACAATCTAATTTCATTCATTGTGTTTTCAAGCGATGGTCAAGTTGAAAATTACCTGTGGGCCTAAAATGGTCATTTTAAGCAATATTCTTAATGATTCATTTCGTGCATTTCCAGCCATGTCATTGGTCATATAAGTGATCGTTTAAGACCCGCTGCAATGCTTCGAGAAAAAGACGGTACGGCGTCGTGCTGATTTTTTGTTCGACTTGGCCGGCACTGCCGTGCCCCCAGATAACCAAGCTATTCATTGACGAACTGAATCATTGGAATATTGCTAAGTGATCGTTTTAGACCCGCTGCACTACTTCGAGAAAAAGACGGTACGGCCGTGCTGCTTTTTGTTCGACTTGGCCGGCATTGCCGTGCCCCCAGATAACCAGAATTATAGGGTGTCAGTAAATGGTGGACACCCATCAACGTTGCGTGTTAGCAAGACGTTGCCGTCCCTCAACCATTCTCTTTCTATTTTGAGTAATGGCTAACTGGTCTGACTTGTTGTTCGAAGTATCTGTCGCAATCTTGCGGGGGACCCTGTATATAAACAATGTTTCTTTAGGATTGGTTGGTACTTTAGTTTTATTGGGTCGTGAAACAATGGATTGAAACCTGCTTTTTGACGCACGTGGGTTTCTGTTTGTTTCTAATGTTGGTAAATTTGTGTGCAATCTTTTATATACTTACGAATTTTGGTCACTGAATCTTGCATTATAAAAAATACTGAGTATTTCAGTGCTGTCCCACTACTAGTATGAACACGTTACGGTTAAATAGACACACATAAACCCACACAACTTTTTCCTTGAGGATAAGCAGTAATAACAGAATCCCACCTTCATACGTGCATTATTACAAACATGTCACTGTATATTAAAAACAAAAAAAAAACTTCTGCCAACAGAAAATTAACACCTACATCGCATGTACTTTCAATTTGAACGTGATCTGAAAATACTCGCGTGTTCAGTTATTAATTAATCGATATCAGTCGTATGCATTAGTAGTTTTGATTAATTACATTGACGAATGTGTTTTCGTAAATATGTATTGACGCTAGCACATCAACCTACCCCCTGGGTGTGTCAAATTTATTTTATCGATTTTCAACTCTTATTACAGAATTAGAAGGTTCGTTTTTAATTTAGTCGTTTTTCAACTTTATCACAAAAGTAGAAGGTTCATGTGCAGTTGGGAAAATTTGACAGACTGCGGTTGGTTGTTGTGCTTGCGTTAGTACGTACAACGTAGATATATTATATATCTGACTTTATTATACTTTCATTATCTTACAAATAATGCAAAGTTTGTAAGGATGAATGTTTGGATGTTTGTTATCTTTCACGCAAAAACGACTGCCCGGATTTGGATAAAAATGGTACACAGCTAGTTTATATCCTCGATTCACACTAAGGATAGTTTTTATCTGGAGTTCATCTTCCCGTGGGATAATTTTCGGGCGAAGCCGCTGGCAAAATCTAGTATAACATAAAATCCACACTAATTAGTCAACCATTATAGTACTGGGAAATGCGATGAAACAGTATTTGTAATTCACAGCGATGGTGATTAATTAAAAAACTGGAACGCGCTGCAATATAATCCGATGATTTTAATAGGCATAAAGTATAATTCAATATGGCTGAAATATTTATGATTTGTTCGCACAACCCAATAAAAAATGCGTAAGTGTGCGCTGGAACGCTAGATTGATGCGAAGACTTGCGTGCAGACAGAGATGTCTAGGAAACTGTATGAATGAGAAATTCGTATTTAGAACACCCAAAATGGCGTCTTAGGCCGCTCATACACAGACGGCGTGAGTAATGGTAGCCAGTGATCAACATACACGGACTTCTTAAGCAAGCGTATGCCTACTCTCTGATCCTAAGCAGTTCGACTACTTGAGCGGTTCGTGTATGTGTGTACGACTGTACGTAGGTAGAAGACTGTAGTTTGCTATGCAGTTGCAGATTGAAGTAGTCGATACTGACTGCTTCAAAAACCCGCGTATTGCCGCCTTGTCGACCAACGAGCTGCCAGTGACAATATAACAATAAGGACATTGACAGTTTTGAAAGCGATTTAGATGAGGTAGACGCCATCACTCATTACCTTTTGACGCGGCGCTAGTGTATAATGTAGTATCGCCCGCATCCCCATAGGTACCATAAACTATAAACATTATCACCCCCACTGCTGGGACAAAGAGCTTTAAGATAGGCCCGTAATCCATCACCCAGGCCTAGTACGCGGTAGCAATATCCAGTCCCCAAATGCAACACCCCACCACTAAAGGGTGCTTAGCGACAGAGCCAACACAGCGGGACATCTTATCAGATCTCAATTTATTTATAGTGATATCGACACACGCTCCTGACATTTACCACAAAGATTGTTCGACCTTTGAAGAACCCTTCGGATGCCATACCTGAACGGCTGAATTCTTACTATGTTTTTGATGAATTTCTTCGTTCAGGCGTCTGAGATATTTTACTTAACCTTTTGTGGTTCTGTTCTGGGTTAGGGAAGAACCACAGAATATTACGTCCTACAGTACTCACATAATCATTGATGTACTTAGATTCTTTTTTGAAAATAAAAGTTTACTTCGATTGACCGTTTGGTTGCAATTTGAAACATGCACTGGGCGTAACAAACGCTCCAATACTGCAATCACACAACTAACTTGTCCCTTAAATTTTTTTGCGTCAGGTAGCAGGTAAAATTTTAAAATGTTACAAAAAATAATAGCAAATACATAGTGCGATTTTTATGTTGCTAGTACAGTGCCTGGCTCCGATTTCGCACGTTTATAAGTTTAGAAAATAAAATGCAGTGTATTTACTCTCTCTGATAAAGTAGTTTTTCTTAGGTAAATGAATTTAAAAAATCGGTTCGTTAGCAAAGAAATTCAAACCTTATTACTTTAGGCTAAACTGATAAATAATAAATCATTTTCTTCAAACTCGCCATCTAAATTCTTTGTCGTAATTGATTGCGACAAGTCGCAGTAGCAGTGACTACACAATTTTGTTGTCGGCTGCACACTTTATTCTGTAAGTCGGTAACCAAACACCGCGACTAATCGCACTCGTTCGTGCGTTAATTGAAGTACGGACAGAGACACGTAATTCAAATTAGCTATTGTTTAGTGTCAAATGTTAAGGCGAAAAGGGAAATCGATTTGTTAGATTTTCAAGTTTCAGATAAGTTTATAGACTTACTGACGGATTGATTGACTGACGTTATCTACCTGATTGTTAAAAATATAACATTACCTACTTCTTATTTCTTACAAGTATACTATAAATTCTGTGAGGATGTATGGATGTTTGTTAGTCTCTCACACAAAAACTACGGAATGGTATACTTAGAACTATATCCCGGTATGACGTTCCCGTGGGATAGTTACAAAATTACACGAGGGCATGTCAATCTCTCTTGCTAGAGTGGAGACCGCGGACTAGCAAGCGCAGCGTAGGACGTCCACCAACGAGGTGGACAGACGACCTTATAAAGGTCGCCGGGAGACGCTGGATGCAGATCGCTTCCAACCGGTATATGTGGAGATCTAAAGGGAAGGCCTATGTTCAGCAGTGGACGTCCTATGGCTGAGATGATGATGATGATGATGTCAATCTCATATCTCCCGGCCTTTAGAAGAAAAGAATAAGCTGGGATATGCACCAGGCGCGTGCATTCATAGGAGGCAATTTGGCCTAGGAATATCGACTCCTTGCATGCCTGCATCCTGCCCTCCGCTCAAATAGAGAGCAGGATGAAGTTACTTAACGAATAAGTCAGGGATAGTAGTAGCTAATAAATAATATTTAATAGTGTAACTGCACCACTGCAGTCTGGTAGTTAAAGAATAATGGCGTACCAGGAATACCAGGCACGGGCACTCATAGGAGGCAATTTGGCTAAGCCTGGGGATACCAAATGCCCACCTCCCAGATGAAGAGCAGCCATGAAGTTACTTAACGAATAAGTCACGTATAGCAGCTAATAAATAATGTTTTATAGTGAAACTGCATCTCTGCAGTAGTTAAAGAGGAATGGCGTACAATTGCTTGGGGCAATGTTTTCGCTATTGAGGCCAATCAAACGAGTTGCTCATCCTTTAACGTTCATTACTCTGTGGAACTGATTGTGGTAAATTGGATGATAGATATTCCCTGACTGATACATGGACAACTATTAAGTTTTTAACTTTGTCTATTAAGTTGTAGTCCCTTTATTATCTTGCCTTTATCCGAAAATAAAATGGGTTTTTGCATGTCTTCTTTTTTCGTTTTGCACGGTTGCAAACCTTATAAACCTTCCATCTTAAATCACTCTGTCTATGATGAAAACCGCATTAAAATCCATTGAATATTTTGAAAGATATAAGCGTACAGAGACGGGAAGTGACTTTGCTCCATACTATGTAAAGATACCGTTAGCTTATACATTATGTATTTCTTAAACCATTTTCGTTCTGCCCCGACAAGTAGAGGCGCGGCGGGAAGAGGTCCGGCGCGATCTCAGGGCAGTATGGAGGGAACGACTGTCAAACCGAGGTTCGGGCACGCCGCAATCGCGGCGGTAAGACCCCTCTTTGAGGAGTGGCTGGAAAGGCGTCACGGCGTCCTGACCTATCGCATGACGCAGGTCCTCACCGGACACGGAAGTTTCGGGAGGTACCTGTGTCGGATGGGGAGGGAAGAAACGCCGGGGTGTCACCATTGCGAAGATCGCCCGGAGGACACAGTAGAGCATACGGTGCAAGACTGCCCCGCTTGGGCAGAGCACCGCCGTGTCCTCACGGCAGCGATAGGCGGAGACCTCTCGCGCCCGGCATTGGCCGAGGCCATGCTGCGGGGCGAGACGGAGTGGGAAGCGGTCGCCTCCTTCTGCGAAGCAGTAATGCTCGTTAAGGAGGAGGCGGGCCGTGAGAGAGAGAGGACAGCGTCCTCCCTCCGCCCCACCCGCAATGGTAGACGCCCACGGCGTCGGACGTCGCAAGACGATCTCCGGCCACCGTAGGCGCGGGCATGCGGGCGGCGAGTAAAGGGCAACTCGCCGCCCGACCATGGACCATGCCCGGGTCGACGGCGCGTTGTGTTCCACGCGCGCCTCAAAGAGCGTCAGCACGATGACGGGGCCCCGCCCAAGAGGGCCAAAGCCTGCCGGGGTCGCGGGACTTATCTCATTACCGTGACCCCGGAACACAAAGGGCTATTGAAGGACACCGTGGATTTTAGTCAGTACAAGTCTGACAGTCCCTCCCGCCCTGCCCGGGGTGGGAGGACTCATTTGATGATTTTACCACGCTAAAAAAAAAAAAACCATTTTCGTTGATTGCATCATAATGATATGAATACATAATTATCTTCGGTGACATCTCGATAAATTGTACTTTTCTTACGTAAAAATGCTTTTTCATTAAAGTGGAGACAGACATAATAAGTTATGTCTTGCAAATATGGTAATAATTAATGTTATGTGTCATCTCATATTTTACTGTTTTAAAGGAAACAATAAATAAAAACTTATCATCGTGTTCCTTTTTATTTAATTAAATGAAGACACAAAAATGAAAAACACCAGTCTTCTTTATTTCATTTTCGCGAGCCAGGTTAGCGTCTCCCGTGACGGGCACAAAATATTGTATTATCATATTTTCCCTGTTGCGTGTAATCACGTAAAACGTTACCCAATCCTTTCAATCAACGTTTTTGTGAGAGAAAACCTTATTATAACCATGCATATTGATCTCACGTGTATTGTCATAGTATACATTTATGTACTGAAACATAAACATCGTCAGTCATGTTCGATTTGCATATAAACTTTCACACCAGACCGCATGCAACGGCAAATTTTCTACTACACAATGAGTTTTGCAACTGTTTGATAGCTATTCTGCAAAAAACATCTATTTTATTCTACTTATTTACAGCGATATAAAAATATTAGTTGTTACTCGCGGTTTAACCTGTCATTTCTCTTTTTGCTCGTCGTAAGGTCGTAGTGAAACACCTAGAAGCACCTCCTCCAAGAATGGGGATTTAAAGTGCAATGCTATTATAGTCTGACTAGAACTTGAGGTTTAGCACATGTTCAACCACCCCAATCTATACTCCCGTCCATATTATATCCTTAAATGTTTCCATGTGCAACCACTAGGGTTCAATCATCAAATCAGTCCCCGGCAGGCTTTTCTAAGGGGGTCCCGTCATTGTGCTGACAACTCTTTGAGGCGTGCGTGGAACACGACGCGCCGTCAAACCTGGGCATGATCCTTGATCGGACAGCGAGTCGCCCATTACACGCCGTGCGCATAGCATACCCAACCACTGAAGATGGATTCCAATTCATTCAACCCATGTGCCATGTACGCTATCAAACAGAAAAAGCAAACTCTTCAGCTTTATAATATTAGTACCGATGTTTAACAGCTTTTACTAGTAGAAAGGACCTTTCCCACGATCGACGTATTTGGAACTTGTCAGCATAACCATAAAATGTGAACATCGTAGTTAACGGTACTTCACACGCATATTTTATGCACTTTTAGTACCAGTACGCATGAGAAAACCTGTGCCCATACGATGACTACATTAGGTGCCGTTTATAATTTCTATGGAGCTGTCACTTTACATATTTAGTGTGAATTCGTAATCTTTTAGTTAAAGGTACTTAAATATGTCGTGCGGCTGCTGAGCCAGAAATCCTGGGTTTAATCTCTAGGTTGGATTTAGTGTTATTGGGTTTTTCGATTAGGAATTACTCAGTAGCAGCCACGGAGTCTGAATTTGTGCTTAAATAGATGGATATTCACCATTATTGCTTGGGGCTTTATCATAACTGGCGAATTGTGGGTGTAAGGTACGACTCTGCTTAACCCTTCGGGTATAACAGGCGTGATATTATGTTTTGTACTTAAACTATATTATAGAAATATGTTCGTTTACCTATCTTTCTGCGCAAACGTTTTTCTATACAAATACTAAGACATCGAAATGTGTTTCCACGAAAATCTTTCTGATTTTGATTAAAGTTTGATCGAATTCTGTTGTACCAATATAATAGACATATTTACAAATAATAAAAAGGGATGAAAACATTCACAGGCCGTCAAAAATACATCCACATCGCTGTCAACGGGAGCAGTTCCCAGAACGCTGGCAGCATTGCCACTTTGAATGGCAATGCTGATTCTTTGACAAAGAATAAGGCGTTAAAAAAAATGGCACTTTGGATGGCAATGCTGATTCTATGTATTACTATCGATTATTCCACTAGTACAAAGTTCACGAAAGGTCGTCAACCCCACAAGGAATATGTCAATGTTATTTAGAAAAATAACTACATGAGTAGGTTAGTAGTAAGCGATCTGTATCAATCACGAGCTATGATCTATGGTACGTTTTATTTTATCTGTACATAGCCATTGAGATCGACCCGGGAGGTCAATGACAACATTCAGATACCCAATCGATTTTCCAAGCACTGAGTTAGACTGATACTACGGTTTTTAGGTTAATGTCGTGAACAATAGTACTCTCTCATGGTACTCTCAGAAACTACCAGTTGATATTTTTAATATCCTATTCTGTGTCCCACTGCTGGGCAAAGGCCTCCCCTTTCTCCTTCCTAACCTCTCTGTCTTGGGCAATTTCTGGCCATGTTTTCCCCATTCTTCAGAAGAGTTATAGACCATTTAAATTACGCTACGATCCACAAAGAGAAAAAGGGTCGGAAACTGTGGGTGCAGCTAGTCTGTGCTATAAAGCCAACTGGCTGAATTTCATTTGACACAGATTTTGTCGTGTCTAACCAGCTATAAAGCTTCCTCGTTTGTTTGGTTTACAGTTAGCATTGATAGCTAGACAATCTTTCTTTAAGATACTAACTTTATTTAACGTTCGTTTACTTAACATAATTGTAGATAGAAATGTTGTAAATTTTAGATATCTGACGAGTGTTTACTTCTAGACAAGCGTGCTTCACCATCGCGTCGGCCTCATCATAAATGATATTTAATTTGCAAATAGGTTTTAGCAAACACACGTCAAAATACTTTTGTTTCGTACCTGACTACTCTGAGAAGAAACAGCCCAAACAAATTCAGAGTCACAACCACAAATCCAGGCATTAATTGGTTAAGTCATGTGAAGACCCTGTAGGTTTAGTGTCTGAGATGGTTTCTTTAAGAACCACACTGATTTGAGTGGACATCATCTTATCAGTCGAAATAGTGGTCAATTTCAAGCCTATAATGTAAAACTGTACGAGGACGAAGATAAAGGAATATGGGTGGATCAGAATCGAAACAGTGAGGTGACTGACTAGCGCCATAACAAAAAGGCATGACTTCATGTATTTACGTAATCAGCAAACATATTAACCACAACAACCTTCCACAAATCGATCAATGTCCACACTCAACACAGATAAAAGAGAATTTCATTCAAAACGTAACAATGCACTGTAACCATAACGCAATAACTTGACAAAAGACGTTACGTTTCCATAAACTTATGAAACAGTTTCAAACATGGCCACGCGTGGTGACCAAGCGAAAGTGAGGTGACAAGAACGGGAAAAATTTCACTTTAACGACCTTCAAAATGAATTCCCCATAAGTCTACTGTGACTTAACAAGGTCAAACAGACGTGACGTATGAATATGGAAAGAGAATTTTGTATTTAAATACTTGATAGGTGCTTCTATTTCCTCTAATGATTTATTTATTAAGGGACTAGCGACCCGCCCATGCTTCGCACGGTTATCGACAGACCTTTGTGTGTATATTGAAGTTAAATAGCAATTCATTATATTGAAACCTTTCCTAATTAATTTTCTTTTTTTTGTTGATGGCAGAACTGTGTTATCTATAACATTACTTCTTTGTTAAAATTTGTATTTTGAGTCTCAGTCTCACTTATTGTTTCTGTTCTGTTTTGTTTAGCTGTTAGATTTTCAAGTATTAAATCAAAACGCCCATCATTCAAAATCAGTAATGTTGCGGAAGTTATGGGATTCACAGACCATGGACATGGGGCATTCGATCAGTTGACATGCTTTCGTGTCTATGCTCCCATTTGAAGAAGAAAACCACACAGAAAGACCCGAAAAACGATAAATATTTCCTTTAATTATTAATTTATAAGGCGAGAGTTGAATGTTATTCAATTCAGGATTTATAAATTCATTAATGAACTTCGCGAATTAAGGACACTCTTAAATTCCGTCTGACCTTTACATTAAAAAGTTCCTCGAATATTCTTGCTCCATACAAAACTTTCTTCGCTAAATCACTTAGAAATATTTATATGAATTAAGAATTAATCACTTCAGAATAAATCATTACTCTCTACCTGTACGAAATTAATTTAATATCATTATTTTCTATTGAATTTTGCTTTTATAAGTGAAAGCTTTTGCTTGCGACTATTAATTTGAATGACTTCACGATTTCCGATTGTTCTTCAAATATTTTGTTGGCAAATATTGCAAAAATACTTCAAGCAACGGATGAAGTTTAACACTTCCTTATGATATAACTGTGAAGACAGATTGCACTTATGACCAACACAAAAAAAAACAAAACGGAAATATCTTCGAATTGGCATTTCCTTTAATTAACAACTAAAAACCGTCATAAATCCGTCCTGTGCACTGTCCTTTGTAACTGTAAGCACTGCTTACACGTTGCAGTGTCTTAGTATTTGAGTATCTAAGGCCTTATTCACGTCCACAGGCGATGCGATTGCGACTGATCACTGGTGTCAAGCGATACATGCGTTTCTCACGTGATCAAATTCAGGTTAAAGTTTTACAACAGAGAATTGAGAGAAACAATCTCTTCTTCTTTCACACTCTTGTATTGTGAACAAGGGACGGCGTACGCCATATAAAGGCACTATCACGTATTCGTCGATCTAAATGAGAGGAATGGTCATGTGTTATTACGAAAGCCGTTTGGATTAGGACTGGGCCAGCCGGAGTACTGTGAAATGTGTAGTAGTGGCATGCTCTGAGTAACTTCCTTCTTTTGTTAACTCTGCAATAATATTGCTATTGCACGCTTGTCGCTCAAACGTGTAGCTTGTGGTCAAGGCCTAACAACCACTGTTTTATATTACTAAGTGAAACAATACTACTTATGCTATGAATGCTATGCTTGCACACCTGTGCTTAACTCATTGTTCATTCCCGCAGCTGCCAGCACTTCAGATCATCGAGAATACTTTATTGTTATTGTTCTAACGTCCGTAGGTTAGTTTATTGATTATGTTTTGATGTTGTAAATGTATTATTGGATTCAATGGATGTGGCGCCAGACTGGTGCTTGAAGTATTTATTTTTTTGCTTTACTCGCATCTGCATGAAGTATGACCTGGGGTTAATGGTTTGTTACCGTTTTATTTTACATCAAATTATTTTAGTACCTCTAAACCAGATGTATTACTTAACAAAAGGACTTGTAAGGACCGTAGAAGGTAAAACTAATGTGCAGTTTCAGGCCCCATGGGAACATAAGTTTATTTTTATTTGTGGTTGCGAATCCAGAGGAAATTTTAGTTATCACTTGAAATAAGAAAAAACCAGCCAAGTGCGAGTTGGACTCACCCATGAAGGGTTCCGTAGTAGCAAGCATAGATTAGGGATATAATTATATTGAGATGAGTAAGTAATATACACAAACAATAAAAATAACTTTGTTTTTCATAGTTTTTGTATGAATGGCAAAGTTATATTTGCGGTTTTTGAAAATGTACTATATCTCAAAAACTGCTAACTTCATCTCAACCAAACTAATTTTCGTTGGAAGTTTTTGTTGAGGTCTACATTTATATACTTTTTTTATTAAATGTTATGAAAAATATCTAGTTTTAATTCCGCTACAAAAATCCAGGCTTCATGCAGGATGCAGTCCCACCCTCCCGCCCTCATGCATATGCACATGAAGCAAAGGTCGACATACATATGCATACGTGCAAGAAAAATGGAAAAACATGCCATGCAATCAAACCCATACTCGACACGTGTTTCGCCCCTCCACGGGGCATCCTCAGGAGATGTTGACTCGACAAGCGCTCGGCCTCGAATGAGCCAGGTTGACAGCTATCGCCTCTTTATATAGCGTCGTGATGACGCAATAACAACGTTCGATACAAACGTCACAAAGACGTCTGTATCGATCTACCTGTAATCATACTTAAAAGAGGTGATGTAATTAAGTTTGTTCATTCAACAGTGATATTAGTAACCTCAATATAATTTTTAAAGACCTATCCATAGATAACCCACACGTCTGGGTTTGGTGAAAAAAAAAATTTTGTGTTTCAATTCTAAGTATGGGGGGCACCCCCAAAATTTGTTTTGTTTTTATTTTTGTATGAAAATCCTGATGCGGTTCACATAATACATCTACCTACCAAGTTTCAACAGGATAGCTCTTATACTTTCGACAAAAAGTGGCTGTGACATACGGACGGACAGACAGACAGACAGACAGACATGACGAATCTATAAGGGTTCCGTTTTTGCCATTTGGCTACGGAACCCTAAAAACCGCAGACAGCTGCAATAATATGATTGATTGTACCAAATCAGTCTACAAAAACTACAGCATCGAGAAACATGCATAAAACAACCAAAAATCGATACTTTGCGACGTCGAAACTCGTTATTTTTCGATGTGTCAGTCCGTGATTCAATGTCTGATATTTATCACGGGTTTTAGTCAGAAACAAATATACCGTTATGCACTCACTGGGACTGTGTTTTGATGTATATTTTATTTATACTGTGAGTAATCTGTCTTTTGATACGAATCTGCATTCTTTGATGCGAATTTTAGATTTATATTTCAGCGAATTCGTAGACGTTGATGGGAGTTTCTAGTTGTGGCTTTAAATTGTTTTGATGGGTTTTATCTTGAATTATCTCTTAGCTATAATAGCTAGTTTAAAAGCAAGACTGCGGGTCTAAAATCGCCATTTTAGAAACTTTGCTAATATCAATGTTGCTAAAAAGGTTTTTCATAAATTAATACTGTATTGCTTGAGCAATAATAGAATATGGAATCCGAATATTCTATATTAATACGAAATGTATCACAATCAAGACCATTATTCCGGAAGATGATAAAAACGAAGCGTACTGACATCAAAATCTCTCCAATAATAGTTATAATTTAGGGAATATTAGGTAACTAAACTTAACTAGATCTCTATTAATATAATAGTTAGTTTACAGGTCAGATTGACTTCAGTACTTGAAAGTTAATAGACTTTAATTATATGTAGTTGAACCTTCAAAGCAATTACCATGACACTTGATATTAACAAAGAAAATTACTTCAGTACTACAGCGGTGGTTTGTTAACAAATTAAACACCATGTAGAAACCTAGTATTTTGATCTTTATCATGTAATCCATGTATTTATCTCGCCCTTACTAAGTTACTTAAGTATAGGCAACCTTGCAACCGCAGGAAGTCTTAATTATAGCTACTTTAATTAAACCAGTTTTAAGGAGAACAGATCTTTGTTCTCTGGCCTCAGTTTTTGCTATATTTTTGAACGTATTCCGTATAATTACATAGTTGTACATTATAATGGTATATGTCTCGTCATGCAGTGTACATTTTCATGTTAATTTTATTAGGGTCAGTGCCCCAATTCCGTTAGAAAAAAATGCAATCGCAAAATAATTTGGCAATGATTCATCGTTTTGCGTTTGTATACGGCAAATGTTATTTAAATGCAGTATTTCCTCATACGTAGTGCCGCCAATATGTTATGATAAGATTGCTAATATTGTACCTCATTTTTATCACGAAAGTCCTCTATCTCCGTTCAGTGAAATATTGGAAAAATAAAAGGAAATCTCACTCGATATAAGCAAAACACTTTATCAGGCTCATCATCTCAACGCTTAGAGGAGCATGGCGTGAAAGTAAATAGGCGCACCATGTATGTATGTAATGGTCACATTTCCCATAAATACGTTGACACTTGTCACAGTTTTCACTCGGGGACAAAGCATTAATGGTGCAATATGGTGACTTTCAAAAAATATGTTCATACGACGGACAAATTATATCCGGTTTGCGCAATGCAATGCACAGGCGCATGCGACCAGATCATCTGCGTGCGCGCTTTGTGTTGCCAGTATAGAAAGTGGGCGTTTTATCGCGCGACTCAACGGAGAAGTAGGCGTTTTTTTGTCGTATTGTCGTCTACTGCAGCGACGTTCCTAGAATCCGACTGGTTGTAAGAAGGGCATCAAGTTGATGTCTTGAAGACGGACAAGAAATTTTGATCATTGTTCGGATTTTACCGAATGTCTCGATTCACTGAATACGTATGAGTATGTATAGTCGATTTGACCCAACCAAAGGCGGACGACGGCCTGAAATCCGTAATTTATTTTCAAAACCGGGGTTCTAATCTCTAAGTAGGAACCCGTGGTTTCGGCCTTTATTATGGACGCTTTCTGGAACTAAGAATGAATGATATTACAATTTGACAGATAGCTCCTTAGAGTCCGCGCTCCTTAGACTCATGATCTGCGGAAAATTCGTGGTACTACATTTTTTTTAGTGCATTTTGATGTAATGATATAGACACTAGCGCCGCGTCAAAAGTACTTCAGTCGTCAGCAAATTTGATTTTGACGTTAGTTACGTTCGTACATCCTTATCCGTACCTGTGTCTTCGTTTACGGACTTAGAAAGTAGTCCCTTTTATATTTTGTTCTGAATGAGATTATCCGAATGTTTCAGTTTTTGTAACATACATGCATAAACGGCCTACATTATGGATCACTTATTAAGTTGGCGTGAATTACTTCACCTTTATATCCACGATTAGATTGCCGGGGCGAGCGCAACGGAGCGACGGAACTTAAGTTTTTCGCTCCCAACTCCTATTATAACGATGCACGTTCGCCACCCAACTATAGATCTTATCTCTTCACCATAAAAGCGAGTGTTCAGTAAATGCTGGCGCAGCTGGTGTCGATTGCTTTTCACGCTGTACGGAATATGATTTCATCCGAGTGCAGGGAAAGCAGTGGTGTATTGCTTTCGCGTATAAATGTATAAAAACGTTGACCTGAAATTAAAGATGGATGACGGATTGGTTTGGTTGGAAACTCTGATACGTCACATAATTTAAATGTAATCGTGATGAATTTGGATATATTTTTGAAACGTGACAATTTAGCCTACACTTGCATTTTTCATCTATTTCGTGATTTCTGTATGCTAATGCGAAGTCGATGATGGGGTCCGGGGGGTCTGACAAATCGATCGCAGCGCTCGATGTGGCAGAGATGAGAAATAACTCAGGACTCTCGGCGACGTGTGTCAAGTTTAATATGCACCACAACCTTTTTTTGGGTTTTATTTCAATATTAATTGAAAACAAGTCAGAATTGTTTATCAAAACATGTAGTTGTGAAGAGTTGATAGATCTCTGAGTCCCGAAGTCCCAAATTTATGTGGTCACCAGAGGCGCTGTCATCGCGCATAGCGTATAATGAATTAATGATAATAATATGTGATGTATTCACACTTAAGTGAATAAAAGTCGTTTAGGCGTAAACAGAAATCAGAAAACATTGAACCCATGAATATTAATGGTGGCTACAACGGAAAAATGTAAATGTCTGCTTGCCAGACTATGACCATCGATCCGTGACGCGTCTACCTATTCGAATGTTAGAACAAAGCAAAGACGGGGGCTTTTACTAGTATCTTTTTTAATACAGACGTTTTTTAGTACATACAGTAATAGAGAGATGATCTGAAGAGTTTAATTGGTTGAACGCGCTAATCTCAGGAACTACAGGTTCGAATGGAAAAGATATTTTTGTGTCGGATAGTCCATTTATCGAGGAAGACTATCGCCTATAAAACATTACGCTACTACGACCAATAGAAACAGCAATAATTATAATATAATAAGGTGGTAGATTGCTAGGTTAACCTTTGATCTGTTTCTCAGTATTCCACTTCAGTTTTTGTTGCATTAAAAAAAAAAATCCTTGAACTCAGAATTGGCTAACGGTGCATCCACACCGCCGGTAACATTTGTGGAGCAACAAAAGGCAACACGGTAACATTCGGCAACATTCGGTAACTTTTGTGGCTCCTTGTTACTATTTGTTGATTGTTACTCATCCACACCGCAGTAACATCCGACAACAAAATTTGTTGTCGGAACATTTAATGTTGCCGTGTTACTGTATGTCGAGTAACGTTGCTCGACAATCGGTAACATTGTTAGATAATGGGGGTAACATTGTTACCGAATGTTGAGCAACGTTACTCGACTTACAGTAACACGTCAACACTTAGTAACATTAAATAACATTTTGTTGGCTGATGTTACCGAGTAACATTTGGAAACGTTGAGCTACAAAATGTTTCCGGCGATGTGGATGCACCCTTACATACATTTTAATCTAGCCTTATCCAAAGATTTTGTACTAACTCAGAATAACGTTAAATTAAATAATTCATCGACTAAACACGATATTTAAACAATGTCAAAGATCTCATATTAATTCCTTTACCGTAATAGATAATAGAAATTCGTGATGGAGAAATGAGATTGAGCACATCTGGCATTCGTAAACGGGCACGAATTGTTGATAACACTCCTCGAGCCACTGAATATTACATTAAAAGCAGAAATATTCGAGAAACAGCCTTATTTATGAGTGTTTCTGTACAAGGACGAGAATTTCATGATTAATCGAGAAATTACGAGAAAAACGAGACTGTTGTGAAGGTTCACTAGACTTTTTAAGCCTCTTTGGATGATAAAATTACGTTTTCGTGCAAAATTGTTTGTAGAGACGTAATAATAACAATGTATAAAATAATAATAACAAATGTAATCTTATCTGTTGTTCTTATCACAAACGTGAGGTGGCCTAGATTATTTGTAGGATAGATTCACGCCACACATTATCTGTAAGGATAAAGTCGAGATAGTTCCTTTTTTGTTTTTTTTTTTGACGACTCTTTAGAGCTACAACAAGTGACAAATCAATAACTCACGTAGTGTTTCTTATTTTACCGATATTTGAAAGAATTGACGTTCGTTGTCGAGTAGTTAGTTTTTCCGCTGAAAGATTGTGAACATCAAGAAGTTTCAGGCAAAGTTGTTCAACCTAATAGTGGGGGTAATCCTACATTTCGCCAGTTTGCCACCTATCGGGCACAAATACTCTGTGGCTGTTGATGAGAAATTCCTAATAGAAATACCCAATTACACAGCATGTTCTGGGAATCGAACCCGGTACCTCAAGCTTATGGTCATCATATTAAAGAATGTACTAAAATTAAACCTCATCTTGAAATCGTTGCGCTGAAATTGCAGTAATAAATTCAAATCCTACTAAAAGATTAGAAGACATAATTAATTTCAACACACCAGAACGGCAATATAATTTTAACTTAAAGAACGAAGTTACGTGTGCATGCATAAGCATGCAGCTTACAGCATACAACTTTGGAACCGGTAATCCGTGCCAAAAACAAAAAGCTCAGAAAATTAAAATACGGTGCAGAGATCTGGAGTTAGATTTCTAGCCTAGACATTTATAGTTTTAAAAGTGAGTTACATTGCTTTAAAACGGCTTCCACCTCAGTTTCTCGCCTGCAAATACTACAGATAAAGTTACTTAACAAATAGGTATCATAACTTTGATTTGTGGGTCTTTCAGACCCTAGCGTCTGGATTGTAAAGTAACTTTGTAATGGATTTGTGATTGTCAGTCTGTCTGGTTTAAAGGTGGCAAATATTGATGGCCTGTTAAACTTCTAGTAGTCCAAGCCATGTAGACATTACTTCTTTTTTTGAACTGACACTTTATTTTTGTGGTGTAAAATCTTATCTCGCCGACAATGTCTTCAAAGTCGCTTCTCACGAGTATTTAAGATGGCCCAAAGAAATTCATGAAGCAATCAAATTCTTCGCTTTGTTTTTGCCTAGACCCAGATAAGAAGGTCCTCTTTCTGTGAAGAAACGCTACTAACCTACTTATCGTATTGATTTTGTTCACCACCAACACAAATGTTTTTTTGTTATCATGTATTTGGTTGATAAAACAATTAAATCATTGTTTATTTTTATTTGTTTCAGGTAAATTACTTTTCGCACTGCTGTGACACGGCTAAAATATGGCGTAAGTAAAATGTAATCATGATTCTTCTATCCCAAATCATTTTAGATCAGTACAGCATTTCCTTTCTTCTGCTTTCTAGCCATATCGTCTTCCACACAGTCCATCTGTTTCCCAGCCGAGGATGACAATATCATTTAATACATCTAAAAGACCAATTAAAGAATTCCCCAGTACGGATGTAACTCATCAACTATTTAAAACCTATGCAAAATACATTAACAAACAGCAGCTGCACCTGTAAGAGATAACATTGTTATGACACATACAGATAAGAAATGATTGCGTACGCGCATGCATTACATATGTACAACGTAGGTCATGTGCATTGGCATCGCACCTATTTCTTAATGAGTCATTTAGTGACTTATTCGGAAGCTATGACTTCCTGTTGAGATTGCCCACTTCCTGTCAACAATAATCATCGTTGTTGAAGATGAGGTGGAAGTGAAACAGGATCTAGAATTGTTTGTGATTATAAGTTGATAGAATGTTTAAGGAAAATACCTTTACTTTTCCAGACAGTATGGGAGTATACACTGTTTTGTAAAACTTCGACATCCCTTTGTATGTTTCTCGTAACAGGTATCACTCGTACTCGTATTTTCTGTATTGAACTAATGGGTTGTAGTTAATTGATGGAAATATTCAAATATATGTTGAGTCATATATCTTTCTTTAATGAATGTTTGTCACCACTAAAGCCATTTATCTGGAGGTATGTTTGTACATCGCCATGGAAAGCCTATCTACAAGTCTACAACATTATTTTTAGGATATGCGAAATCCGAATATAGTTTTTTCGGAATCAGTAACTGATTCGATTCCAATAATTTATACACCATGTTATGTTTTATTTCAAAAATGTTTTAATTAAATTCTATTGCTAGTTAATTACAATACAATCACCGTACGGTAAGGTACCTATTGCCAAACTATTATCACGAGTGTATAACACAGGAGACGCGGTTGACGCGGGTGTACCGCGAAATAAGCATGTTTTTGAACGGACAACCAGGTAATATACAATCTTATAACTTTGTGATTTTTTATGATACGGTTTTAAAATTTTGTACATAGATTCTTTACACAAAAATACTAGACAGGTGTATCGGGTTTCGCATAAACAAAAAATAATGTTGTATACATATCTTCAATTCTCTTAATTTCTGTTAGACGGATCGGATGGATTTCTATTTGTTTGCAGTTTAGTTGCAATCTTTCTAACTGCATTGTAACTGCTGAATGCAGTTGAGATGCAGTGCGTCTTTCTTCCATCTGCCTTTTTTTCTGGCCTTTCAACTAGCTCTAGTAAGACTGGCAGTACTTGCATTAGGAAGTACTTTACAAATAAAATAAAATAGATTACTATCGAAGTTCTTAACAGCAATGAGATCAGATATCCATTACGCTGACCCAATAACCTCGCACCTAATTACGTTTTTTATAACTGCTGCCAATTCTTTCTACCACTTAGTGATTAATGTCGGATTTGTCCTTGTAAACTGACAAGGCCTATGTCGATTGGTTTTTTTTTTTGTTAATTGTAGATTGTTTTGTAATTAATGGACGGTGTTGGTCAAGTTCATGTCGGACATGTTGAGTTCTTGAGTTCCGTACTGTTTTGTAATTTTGTTTTTGTGTATGCTAGATGTGTTGCTAAATGAGTTTTAGGGTTGAGCTGTTGTTTTTTTAACCTACTTATCCCTTTGGGTGTCTTGCATACAGCATGAGTCAACAATAATTCGTTCGTGTGCCCACAACTTCAACATTACAAACGAATAAATTATTGTTCGAATTCTAATTTATGCTAGGCTGGTGCTAGGCACCAAAATATTTATACGTAATCTGTGGTTACACTAAAGGTACAAGTTGGTAGCTGACGACATGAAACTGCAGCTAACGACGTGTCGCAGTGACACTACTGGTTTCTACGTATTTCTAAGAAATTCCCTCCGTAGTTAATGATACGTATGTCGTCTGCTGCTGCTGCGTACAGTCGGCTACCAACTTGTACCTTAAGATGTTTGGACGTCTTAACAATTTGTGAACTTTGCCTGAAAACAGGTATATGAATAGGATTTGAGGAAACAATTAAGTACTGGAAACAGACATTACCTAAGTAAATAATTTGCCATCAATATACAAAAACTAAAACCACAAATTACGCCTCACCATCCAAATAGGAAATATTTGAAATGCGTTTAACAAATTCACCTGTATTTAATGAGTAATCATTAGCAGAAATAATATGTCAATTAATTAAACAAATATACGTTTTTAAAGTATCATCGTGTAAAACAGTGATTATAATAATTTGTAGAAAGATAAAGATCAAATACTGTTACGGATTTCGTGGGTATCAATTCGAGGTATTGTTTAAGCCGACTTGTACTTTAGGCGCCATCAGCAATTTAGATTATACATGCTTTGATTTCAGACGTAGTTTACCTATGTGCGTTGATTGCGTTGGTAAGTAATTGTATCCGCATTTAATATCTTGTGTGTATTTAGGTAAGTACAAAGATTTCCTGTAAACAGTTCTTGCGGAAAGAAATATTGTGCTGAGAGCAGCGCTCGAATCTGCGTCCTTCTGGATTTATAAGGCTAACGCAGACTCGTATGAAATGTTTAAAATTCTATAAAAAGTTATTTCATCTATTTTTTCAATAATGTGCAGTTTTTTTAACTGCTGGTAGAAAAAAGTTCAAAGAATAAACGATTTTAAAATTTAAACAATAACGTACCCCAGTTGTGCTTCCATCGCCCAAATACTTCCACATCTGAGCATATTACATAATTCATCCGAGTTTGGTAGACTGGTCTCCCGTTGCCCACGCTACGAATACGGAATAATGCTAACGATACAAAATTTTCAAAATGTAGGTTAGGTAAACTAAATTAAATAGGAAATAGGTAGGTACCTAAATGTTTGTGTTCGCCGATATCTGAACAGAACCGCACCAAGATAACCGAATGCGATAAAATTTTATTACATTCCGTGACACAATTCCCTTAGTATCATCCATAATATAATCAATAACTCGACGATGCTTTATTCACTCATATTTGACTTCTCGACCATTGTCTCTTCCAAATCCTTCTCTGACCTTTAATTATACGCTTAGTTCTCATTGTGATCCCATAATCTATCTAACATGGTCAACGGGCAATTTGCTGTCGTCTGACCAAGAACTGGGGCAAAACAACGGGCCTTTTCATCCTCAGTTCAATCCTCTGCATCATTAAGCCTGTACACCCACATTTACAATCCACTGTCCTCATTACAAGAACGTTGGCCCAATCAATTCGTCATTATAATCGCAACAGCGTGCGAATAAAAAATGACACCTACACGCGCCGCCGAATTTGGCGCGAAGAAAAACAATGGTTGCCATAACGGAGCGCGCATTGTATCGGCGGGAAACCAGAATATGTGTCACATGAGCTTTGTGTCATGTCAAACATGTCATCTAGTTCGCTCACAGTTTTGGGCGGGTCGTTAAACTCGACATTTAACAACCATGCAATTAACATTTTAAAAAATTGGAACCGTTTGAAGAATTGTGTCAACTCCGATACAGTGAGTGCACATGTGTGTGTTGATTCTTGGCGTATTACGTTCACAGCCTTTGTTACAAACTGCATAAATACTACGTGTGTTGTAAACGACGCATTTTCTGGAATCGTTACTAAATGTCACTTTCTCATCAGATTCACCATAAATAAAGTCGTTTTCTAAATAAAATTTATCCCATCATCGAATACGACGACGTGAAGCTCCTCCAAACGGATCTTGGACAGGAAACCGACTCAGATTCATTTAATTACGTCGTAATTTCGTTCTGAAATAAAAACGGTCGTAAACAGAGTCTGTAATGTCACAAGAGAGGATAGATTGAAAAAATGTTTTTATTTATCTTCAAGGGAAGTAGCAGGAGTGTTGCTAGTCTGTCTCTTTGATACGTAATCTTAATAATACTGTCGCAGTACCAATAATAGACAACACACTCTTTACTATGGATATTTGAAACAGCAGCCATTTTGATTCAATTCAAACTACTGACAGTTAAAGCAAAGTAACTGCATTATTTAAATTAATTTTGCAAAGAACTGACTAAAGATTTTAAGCGAAAAATTCAACAACGCTATATTTAAGAAGGCGTGAAGACTGAGGAGTATCAATTTTACCGTAGCACCGATAAATTATCCTGTAAAACAGCTTAATTGCATCCGACGGTAATATGGCCGCGAGAGCCGTTAAACAAAACTTCTCGGAAGACGAATGCAGTGTAAGTAACGGTAAAAATGTGCGCTTGCGACGATCCACGCATGCAGAGTGTACGCCTCAGGATAACACATGGAATTTGCATCGTTATAGCCGGTTAAATCCATGTGTATGCCCAGATGTAACTTCTAAACGCGATACGAATACAAGATTAGTGTTTTTAGAAGTTTTGTCACTGATAACATCATCGGCAACCTCAAAGTTGTACCAGAAATATTCGAAAACATGTTACCAGTTTCTTCCAAACTTGATATTGCAGCCGGAATATAAAGATAAAACATGTATGCCGTGGCTGCAATATCAAATATTTAAACAGAACCGCTGGCATGTCAGCAAATTGTTTTCGAGTACAATTTTCTATTTATAAATGCTCGATCGATAATAATGATAGAGAAATATTTGAACTGACGCTTGTAGATGTTCAATATATGAATTTATTGGCTCGCCGTAGGTACGATGCGCACGAGTTGCGCAACAGTGCGAATATCCGTAAGGTCAACGCACCGGACACATAAAATGGCGCCAAGTGGTTAATACAGAGCACGTTGATTGCTTTATTTTTATCTTGACAAGTTATCTATTGGAAAAATATAGCTTCATATAAAATGTTTTATAGCTAAAATAACGACAGTGCCGATGAATTAATAAAAAAGAAAATTGGCACAACAAACTTTCGACGGAAACGTTGGAAAAACGTGAACTTCCTACGATGATAATCTTGTGTTATTGTTTTATAATATTCTGAACTACGTCAGTGAAATCTACGATTTGTTTATCTGCAGTCACGATCGGCAGTTAACCCAGTCAATCATGGAAGTCGGTGACCCGGGTAATGCTCACGTGGAAAACGCAAATTTAATGTCACCAGACACGCACGAGCTTTACTATTTATTCTAAAGCCTATTTTTAAAGATTTTCCTTATTTAAAACAACTGTTGGTTCACATAGACTTCCAATTCTCTTGTTTGTTTGTATTTCTTGGAAGTGACGAGTGCGTTGTTCACAAACTGTTTATAAACGACACACAAGGATTATTTTATTCACAACGAATTCTTTTTTGGCTCGTGAAGGTTTGGGAGATCAAAAAGATTTTTTACGCGTACTCTTGTGGGACCGTACCCGAAATATTTAACAAGCGTCAAAGCAGACAATTTGTACACACCGCCACATTTTGGTACATTTATTATTCAGTCCATATCTCTTATTGGGAGCATTTGGTATCTGCAACATTTTAGCGGCTTTTGAAGCAGTTTTCAGTGTACAGTAATCGCAAATTGTTAAACGTTTGGACACAGGTCATGTTGTAAAGTTAAGTGCTGCTAAACACGGCAAGATTACAAGGAGGTATCTCGTTCTAATGAGCAGTCTGCCCTTTAGAAATTTGAGTTGAGTTTCATTTGAAATGTCTCCTTTGGTGATACACAGGGGGAGTCTTCATCATTCTCGAAAGTCATTACTGTTATTTGCTTCAAAATAAATGATGATTGCATTGATGCCGTAACAGAAAAACCAAACACTCATCTTCCCATATGACCCAGATATTTCAACACTAACTTTTGCACAATACTTTTCTCTTGGCAACATTTTCATAATTTAGTTCACAAATATGTTTCTCAATTTACCTTAAAACCTTGACTACATACTATGCTTTGGCTGTTTCTAATTCCGTATACAATTACCGTGAGTCACTTTGGCTTTAAAGGGAAACTTAAGTACAATCATATTCATAACATTTGTTGGACTTTACACTTCTTCACCTTATTAAGTCCATTGAAGTGCAGAGAGAAATAATGTGACAATTGCTTTCATGTCCGTTTAGTTTCCGTTGCTTTCACCATTACTTAGTTCTCTGTATTTATCAAGAGATCGTGTCATACAATCCTCTTGACTAATATGACAATAATTTAAGAACGATAAAATTAACATCTACTGGACAAGATGTGGTAATAACACTGATATCCAGAACATCAATATCAATATGGCTTCATAGAAGAAAGGTTTTGAGAGTAATTTTCATGTCTTTTCTTTCGGTCATAAGTCATTGACGTAGACTATTAAAAATTACTCTCTACAGAACATCTTATATCCTCTTTTTCATTGTAAACCTCGTTTGCTTTAGTCGTGTCTCATCTTTGATGGTTTTATCCAGACGTTCCTCTCATCCAGATTTTTCTTACTTGCCATCCTTATCTTCTAACTGAAATTCACAAACCACTCCTCTTGTTATTTTATAGTGTATCTGTATTGAATTGATAATGACATGGATCCTGTTTGGGTTGAACGATCTAAACATTCCGTTAGATGTCGATTGTGTATAATGATTGTCTATTTTAATTACTTTTCCGCGACAGGTTCTTCTTTCGCCATAATAACATCGTCTGCTGATTTAGTTTATGTTTAATTATCGTCTTGATTAAGATGTACTTTAGTATGGTCATAAAAACTTTTATCTGTTTTAAGATTTATGGTATTATCAGATATTTTTCTCAAATTGCGCATATTATCATTGAAGGTAAAATAACCAGAGTTAAAAACAGCTCAAGTACAATTTGTCTTGACGTAAGCTAGCATAACGAATGAACGTTATACAGTACAACTACACAAACAAATTCAGAAGCAACATGAAGTAAAACCGTGTTTGCTGTCCTTTCCAATACACTCTCTTCTCTCGCCAGTTCACTTCCAGCACTGAATCTTTTCTACAGCAAATGAGTTCTGTATATTCTGTTTACGTCCTTTTTATTACAAGAGAACTACATAAAAATAATGTATCGTAAGACTGAGTCAGTAATAATGAAAGACCGACGTGTTTATTTTTATAACCTTTCCATGCGGGGGTCTTCAAGTGTCACTGGGGTAAATGTACCGTCTGTATTACAATGTTTGATGTTAATTAATTTGCTACTGTCATTGTTTGCTTATTTATTACTGTCATCTTGTCTTATGTCATTATTATCTTTATGCATTTTTTTTATACAATGCATATCTCGTCTTACCTGTTAGAAAAAATTGATATATTTTATTGGCTATGTTGGTAAAAGCAGACTAGAAACTCACAGACCAAGTTTCAAAACACCTAAAACAACTATGAAATGTTGAAAAATTACAATACATATATCCCGTGCCGTAACTCATAAACGTTAACAAGTCGGCAGGAAATATCAGCAGGAGCCATTTGACCTATCGGTGACTTATCGCAAGCCAGCACGGTTGCAACAAACCAATCATGCATTAGCAAGGTTGCTGCAATTTCCGCTAATGCAAATAAGCTGTGCATTGATTACTTTATTGGCTCTAATAGCTACAGTTGTTGTGATAGTGTGTACTGGTATAGTTCTGATTAGATTAATGTTGTCTACCGCAACATTTGCGTCAGTAAATGTTATCTTTATCAAAATGCGTCCTATTTCGTGTTCTTTCTCAATTCTGTGTTCGTTAATCTATTCTTTGTTATTCAATTCATATTTACTTATGTTTTCTTCACCTTTATCAGTATTCTTTTGACATTATGAGCCCAAACAGATGTCGATCTTTCATTTGTCGTCCTTAGAATATTGTATCAATTATCTCTTAACTTGTCTTGTAATGTGTTTATTACTTTGTAACTAGTCTACTTATCAATAGATCTGCAATTAACTCCGCGGTAGTTAGTCAGTCTCGTTCAGATACTGTCTCTCTATCAATTTCCTGAATCGTAAGCTTTGCATCAAATTAAGTTGCTCTCAGATCGTTACGGGTTATTAATCTTTTCTAACCTACCTTCTGTAGGAAGAAAGATGAGAGAATTAATGACGTAACTTTAGTGACGTCATCAGTGGCCAAGCTTTTGTTATACAAATAGGGCAGTGACGTCATGACTAGGGGTAAACTGAGTTAAAGAAATTCGGGAATGATGTCACAAGAGTGTCCGATGGAACTTTAAATGAAAGTGTATGCCAAGAATGACATATATTTTAATTACAAACTAGAACACGAAATGCAGACATCATTGGCCTTAATTGAATAGGAGACATTGTATCGCATCGTTATGAAAACTGGACCACAAAGCTTTGTTAATGGTCATAAGTATTATGACTTTTAAAAACATGTATTAAAAATTGGTTTGTTGATAGCAACAAAGGGCTGAATACGTTCCCAGAGGTAGTCATTAAAATTATGGAATATTAAAAAAAAAAAACAGCTATTTAATTCACTTACAATTGGAATAACTTCGATACCGTAGCAACTTGTATAGAGGTTGTTCACTAAGAAATAAATGTACCGTATGATATAAAACTCAATATTCGATATTCCACATTTTTCAAACAGAACACAGACATGTATGGGATAATGGGTTTATTTGCACAAACTAGTTTTAAAATTATTCCTCCATTTTATTATGCTTATTTAATCTTTAACATTTTCTCATTGTTTCTAACTTTCAGTTTGTTTAAATAAAATGGAGGTTAGATTGTCTGTTTTTCTTTCATGCTGTTGTTCTGAATTTTCCAAGGTTTCGAGGTTTTGTTCTCAATTTTGGAGCTAGTAATTTGTTTTCACTTCAAAGAAAACCGTCTAGTCTACTTTGTTCATTCATTATTGTTTTAAGCATTAGTTTTACTAAAGTTCTGTTGTTTAAATTGGTAAAATGAAGTTTAATTACCCCTTTGCGTAACCGTTGGGGGTAAATAAGCGCGAAGGCATCTACTTTTTTTTGACTTCTCACATACGACAAAGTGATAATAAGAATATCAAAAAATTAGATATAACTAAATAAGTCTCATTCCACGCAAAAAGCTCCGATTTCAACAAGATGCTGCCGCGTCATACAAAGAGCGACATATTTTAAATGAAATGGAGAAGAGGATGTTACAATTAACCTATAAAGGCGCTCCCTCACCGCGAGCATTCACCTGTAATGTAACGTTACAGATTCGAACATTTCATCAGTTTCGGAAGACAATCTAGCATCACAATGCGCACTTTGATGTTACATTACACGCGAATGCTCCCGGTGAGGGAGCGCCTTAAAATATTACCCAACATTAAAAACAAAAAACACAGTCCAACTTCACCAATTTTCTAATCTTCCATCTTTCAGCGCATCTCCTTAACGGATGATTACCGAGAAAGTTAACCCGCCATCCATCAGTACCGATCAATCATCGCATTGCTCGCTTCCTGCCTACCAGTTCTCTATTATTAGACTGCAGTTCTGACAGTTCATTGTGAATGAAATGAACGTTTATTTTGAATTTCAGATAGTTCCTTGGTTAAGAGAAAGGTTGAGATTGATCAACGCTTGGGTAATCTTTGATCAGAATTGATGATACATTGTTGTGAAAGTTCGGTTTTTAATGTTTCGAGCAAGTGTTTAAGATATTATAGAAGAGTTGAAAAAAATAATACAAAAACTTGTTTCTTGTATGCTTGGCAATTATGTTTTGTCAATTTTAATCCCTCCTACAGATCTACCACCAGTGTTTAAAGTTCATGCAATCACCGATTACTTTATAGCCAATATCATGTTTATGATAATATTGGTAATCATAATGACCATTTATTGACGACTTAAGTACTTCTAACAGACGTCGATGAAGGAGTTCTAGACAAGTGGCAAACGGTAAACTAAAACGCTCTGTAGTCTTTTATAGATTTTCTTCTTTATTCCTTAGAGGATAACGTAGAAAATCTATTAAAGACTACATTCCGTCCAAAGTCTGTACACATAGGTACTTCTTTATTCAGATGCATTAACAAGAACCTCTTATCAAAACAATTTCTTAGGTATTCGCAATCATGAATGTTTAAAGCACATACCAGTCAACATTTCCCCTATAACACACCATAATAGCATCGACCGATAAAGTTTTACGAGAACCATTGAACTTGCAATATTAGCCGTAAACAGCATGGCATTTCAACAGTTATGTGGCTAAACACTTTATTATTATAGTCTAGTACTAACACCTAGGTTTATCGAGGTAATTGTGAGATTTATAACCTGTATGTATAAGGAAAGATACATAACTTGTTTATCTTGAAGGAACACACCTAATTATTTTTATGAAAAGCTCTGCACGTGTAAACATTCTTGATACTTATTTAGTTATGTCTTTATGTCGAGCAGAAAATATTTGATTTTGTCCTTTGCCCGCAAAGTCTGAATAATTGAAATATAACCACACACAATCATATTAGTTCTTTCTACGCCAAGGCGCCGGTTGAAGATCGAATCACTTCAGAGCTTTTGAAAGCTCCAACTCCGTCTTGATCGAGGGCACAACGCCAGAAGCATGGAACAAGAGTGTGGTGGTTCGTTCTTTAAGAAGGTTGACAACACCTTATTAAGGAATTACAGACCCATCTCGCTCTTGAGCCATGTTTATAAGTTGATTTCGAGGGCTATCACGAACCGTCTCGACCGCAGGTTTGATGACTTCCAACCTCTCGAACAAGCCGGTTTCCGAAAAGGTTACAGTACCACAGACCACATACACACGCTGCGGCAAGTTATACAGAAGACCGAAGAGTATAACTTGCCTTTATGTTTAGCGTTTGTAGAATATGAGAAACCCTTTGATTCGGTGAAGACGTGGGCAGTGCTTTTGAACGAACTTTTTGGAACGAAGGGGGTAATTTCTTTTCCATTTTTTTGGCTTTAGTTCTCATTGGCTTTAGAGGAATCTGGACATTCGATAATATAAAGCGACCCGTATAATTTGTGTTTAAAATAACTGCTAGTTAGCTAGTTGTTTCTGTTTTTCAATGCAAGACTGTAAGAGGTAACTTTAAAGTGAATAAACCAACACTAGAATATGCAGCTTCGTCGACTAACCTTTTTCTCTCGCCTCTTTTATGCCAAGCTTTTAAAACATGTTGTTTATCCTCATTTAATTTTGTCTGCATACAAACATTTTCTCTGTGGGAGTTCTTTTCTTTTAAAGGCTTCGCTTGACCTTTCAAGGTGACTCATTTATTTCTTCCGCAAATCGCATACATATGGCTATTTAACGACGTAACTATATGCCATATGTTTATAAACAAATCCGTGAAGCAGATAACACATGTTTTAAATTTATCAAAGGCGGTTAGAACGGTTATAACAGCGAGGTTGGTACAAATATGTTACAGATTCTGATACAGTTTTAAAGAAAAATGTGCCAAACATGTGTTAAGATCAGCTGGGAATTCTAAATTACGTCATTTATCGGACTGAATACATAATATTACAATTACAGAAGGCGTGTAGAGGAGTGCCGCTATCTCATGCTTTCGGCATCCTCCTTCTCCAGGAGTACGCTTCGCAGGAGGTAATAGCTCCCGCTCCGTAGTATGAATTACTCCAGGGCCGAACGCGACAGGTCGCTGCCTTTATCGTGTCGTCCGTACGATCCACATCCACACAGAGGTAATACCTGGACGTATCCTGCCGAATCCACATTAGACGTGTTTGACACAAGTAACCCCCACTTTGATTATGGTTGTTACTTGATACTGTCGCGCTTTCGGAACCCTCCTGGAGTAAAGATTTACGGACAATCAACGCCTAGTAACCAGTAGCATACTGTCATAACCATCAGCTGAGATTACGAGGTCGGCAACCGACCCACTTGCGCTATCACATACACACCACATCACATAACAAACATTGTTATAAGCTGTGTAAACACTGATAGCATTTAAATTGTTTATTAGACAACCTGATAGAACACTGACCTGCTTCGGAAACTTACTGCAAGCTATTTATCTTGTGGAGGAATTTATTTTGTGATAAGGAATTGCGAAATGTTTGTTATTATCTGTCTGCTATCTAGTTATTGCTATAACTTTTGCGTAGAAATTATCCTCTAGTGTGTATCCATAAAAAAGACAGTGATGGGCAGTATATACTCTGCTACTTTCCATAAATCTTGCTTGGATTATTGACAGCTGTGTTCAATTCATAACTCATTATTCTCTCATTTCATATTTATTTTGAGAGGAATTGTTATAAAAACATTGCTTAAATCTTGAGCAATTTTTCACAAGATTATCATAGCTTTTCTTTATTCTAATACGCTACCAAGTTAGCAATTAACTAATAACTGAATACTGCTTACCATTTTGTTACAATGCCACATTTTCTCAAATACTTCCAACTTTATGGGTACTCTCTTCACTCTGGTGAAGCATTTAACACAATTGTTCAAAAAAAAAATTACCAACCTACCAAAAGCACAGTATACTATACCAGAATAGAACGACACATCCTCCCAAACAAATTCACAATACAAAAACCCATTAACGGGTAGCTTCCTATAATAGCGGCCATACACCATACTGCCTATCGTACAATCGGCATGACGCTGCCGATTTGATCAGTTAGATTTGACCGTGTGTGGGCGTGGAATCCATCAAATTGGCATGATCATGCCGATTTGATCAAATCGATTTGATCAAATCGATTTGATCAAATCGGAATGATCAAACTTCAAATCGGCAGCAGTGATACCAACTTAGCAACTTTATAGCTAGATCTAGCTAATATTCGGTAGCTACTTTTTAACCGACGTAAAAAAAAGGAGGAGGTTCTCAATTCGAAACGTTTATTTTTTTGGAACGAAGTTCCTTATGGCGCGTTGCGAAAGGGGGCTAGGCGGAAAAAATTGTCACGACACTTTTTACAGTGGAGTGGAGTGGAAAAAACTGGTTCAAGCGATTTTCGACCTTATTGACATTTAAAATTTAGTTTGTTTTTTCTCACATTCTCGTTAGCTAACATTGCTCCTTCATTAAAATCCGGTGTTTGCATAAATGTCAATAAGGTCGAAAATCGCTTGAAGGTCGGAAAACATTTGCTTAACGATAAGCAAATGTTTTCCAACCTTCACTTGTATTACCAACTGATTCCCACTAGTGGGATAGACCGGTAAAAAAACAAGTCGGTAAAACAGTAGCTAAAAAGTTAAGCCACAACTTTTATAAAATTGTAGCTGTCGGTCACCGAATAATAGCTAGATCTAGCTATAAAGTTGCTAAGCTGGCATCACTGCTGCCGATTTGAAGTTTGATCAAATCGATCGTCATGCCGATTGGACGATAGGCAGTATGGTGTATGGTGTATATGGACGAACTGCCAATTTGATCAAATCGATCGTCATGCCGATTGTACGATAGGCAGTATGGTGTATGGCCGCTATAACAGTAGATACATCAGTTACCGTAATTACTAAACCCGGTGCTCTATTCACAAAAATATTACCGTTAGAACATCTGTCAATGAAAACAATTGAATCTGTAGCACTACTGTTTGTTGGTGAACTAGACAATGTGGGTGTAAAGGCTGTGGTCTAAATGTGAGCGAGTTCGAATGAAATGAATGAATTATTGATTTTAAAGCAACAATATAATCTTAATGTTAGAATGATTGCGATAGAAGAGAAAGAAAACAGTTTGGAAGATAGTATCATTTGGGAAGATGATTTTGCAGCAACACAATTTGGGAATAGTAAAGAAGCGATTGGATGATTGTTTGAAACATTATTTGTATTAGGGAAGACTATTGAGATGATCGCTAATGGACAAGATACATCAAAGAAAATTATTGTGAAAAGAGTGCAAGAAATTGATGATGAAAATACTACAAGATGTTTAGTAGTTAGTGACAAGTTCACCTGTGTGTATAGTGTGTTGAATAATCCTATAAATAAACATGTGTAATCTTATAAGGATTATCACGATAATCTTTGTCTATGTGAGATCGTGTTATGTCAATGTGTTTCGTGGAACTTTTAGTGGATTATTGAGTTGTACCACCGATTTTATTCGTCGACGGCTAACCTTCAGTAATCCGATTGCTTTTACTTCGCGATTTATTGCTTAAACCGTTGTTTAATTCAGGATTAATTGATTGATGGCTTTTGCAATAGTTAATTCTGCGAGCGCTGTGTAATTTGTAACAGTTTAATAAAGAGTGAAGTTACTGTAAATATAGAATGGGTCCACCATCACATTAATTCTAAAGTTTTCCTGACACCTGACTAATGAATCATAATAAATGTAATTGGGTTTTCACGATTTGCATGTATTTAAGTGTAATGGAAATGATGTTACCTACTCTTTAATTTTTTTTCTGATTTATTAAGGGATCCAAGACAGTTAAATTCATTCTCTGGGCCTTCGTCAAGCTGAAGCAAATATGCTACAGCGCCTTTCTGGTAAACGCCACTGATTTATAGACGAACTTGTCACTAATACTCAACATAATTATACCACTACAAGTCAAGACAAGACTTGCAGTGGTGAGGGGAATAGTGGGGCAAGAGTGCCCCATAAAAAAACCCATAACTACGTAGCATTACGTATCAGAAATTCCGTCTGGACTTGCAGACAATGATCCACAGACCAGCGTAGGAGTACGGTCTGTAGCGGTCAATGGCCGCGCATGACTTCAACATACTTCAGATAATTTACTGATCTACTTGCGCATGCACTGATTAGTCAGACTCAGCGGACGATCGTGTGATAAGTGGCATGCGAGTATCAACTGGAAATGCATGTTAAATTGGTGGTACGTTTGGCGTGGAAGATGAGTAATTGGCTTCTGTGGAGAGTATAGAAAATAATGGAATGGATGCTAAAGAAATTTTAATTCCGGCTCTGAGACCAGGGTAGACTTTGTTATTGCACATGGCCCTGTGTTTTGTGATAAAAAGTTGATATAACTAAGCATCTGTAATGAAAATTGTTGGAATAGAAGAATCAAGATGAATCAGTGATTCAATTTATTCAAAATCAGGCTTAGTTGTCTTTAAGAAAACATAAAAATTATTTCAGTAACACGTGAGGAACTATTAGCACTAGCTACTAATGGGTAATGATCGATGAAAGTCAATAACGTCGTGAAGTATTCGGTTCCCCGAGTCTACAACCTAATCCTTGGATTGGAAATAAAATACACCATAATCATCAAATTAACTCAAGTGGCGATGACTTCATTTTCCTGGAGGATTGTACGATTGATCGTACGCAAGTAACATTGATGATTGTAAAAGTATGACTGGAAATAACCAAACATGATTACTTGACTTTTTTCCAGGTATTTGGTAAAAAGAAGCATGATTGGATGTTGTGGATTGTGATTTCAAAGACAATGATGACTCTTTGTTTTCCCATAAAGCTGATTCCTTGTATACTCGTAAGAGTGATAAAGACTTTGATGAGATATTCAATATTGATTTGACAGAAGAAACTAAATCTTATAGTCCGGTATTTCGCATTCTTAAACTTAAAAACGAAAAATCTGCTGGTGAACCTTTAACAGACTTTCATTTTCTCCTTAGTCTTTCATACAACTGTTAACATTTACTTATACTTTATCAATAGAAAACAGTTTCTTTGTAAATTTATAACATCTTGTAGCTTTCTATCAGTGTATTTGACGTATAAATTTTCAAGACATTTTCTATTGTAAACAATTTCTCTAAGGTCACAATAAGAGGCCCGTCTTACTGACATAGGAGTGAGAGTGATGGAATGATGTAAAGGGAGAAGAAGAGTAATAGGTCGAGGTCTCGAATATAGCGGATATGTTGAATAGCAAATGGAACAAAAGGTTGTTCCCAATACTGACAATGTTATGGGTGATTTTGATAGAAAGGGAAGCGACAGCCTTATGCTTGGAATAGAGTCTTGGTTAACCAGTTAGCTTGTACTGTAGCTAAAACTGAAGCCAAGTCTGTGGGCAACGGTCGCGGGACTTATCACCGTGACCCCGGAACATAAAGGGCTATTGAAGGACACCGTAGATTTTAGTCAGTACAAGTCTGACAGTCCGTCCCGCCCTGCCCGGGGCTGGGAGGACTCATTTGACGATTTTACCACGAAAAAAAAAAGGTAATTAAAGGGTCAGTATCAGTAAGTGGGTGTCCGACAGACCCTTGCAATCCTACAAAAATACAATGGCAGCAGGGGCTTTTCTGTAGTTTTTGCCTAAATTCTCATGACAAAAGGCCTAACTTATGCATGTACGTATGTGTTTTGGGAGTATGAAATTGAATCCAGTAATTGAAACGACGCTCGCCCTTCATTACATGGCACTAAGTATCGCCATTATCATGTAATGTGTGGTCACTGTAAGTCACACCTTCTATTGGGTCAGTTTTCACGTTTCAATTAACGGAGCAAAACAGTCACTATCATAATAGTCAATAAATCTGGCAAGATGAAGTAACACCCTCACCCCATTGCAATACAGAATTTACCAAACTCAACATTATTTTAAATATTAATTCAACTTGCTAGTTATTTTATGAAAATGTAGAGGGCAATAAAAACTAAATATAATAAAAATATACAAATCCGTGATTAGACCTGTCGTATTGTATGGATCGGAATGCTGGGCTGTGAAAAAGATGGATGAGAAACGATTGCATGTAGCGGAGATGAGGATATTGAGATGGATGTGTGGAGTGATAAGAATGGATAAAGTAAGGAATGAGTTTATAAGGCGAAGTTTGAAAGTGGCGCCTGTTACAGAAAAAATGAAAGGGAATCGTCTATCTTGGTATGGACATGTGATGAGGAGGGATGACACCCATGTGACTAAGAAAGTGATGAGTATGAATGTTGATGGATGGAGAGGAAGAGGAAGGCCAAAGAAAACATGGATGGATTGTCTAAGGAATGATATGAAAGAAAAAGGAGTTAATGATACTGTGACGTCTGATAGGGGAGAATGGAAGAAGAAAACGTGTTGCGACGACCCCAAGTAGAATGGGATAAGGGCAGGAAGAAGAAGAAGAGTAGAGGGCAATAAAAAGCTCGCCTCTGTTACAGGGGAAGGGATTTAAACAAATCAACTATGGTGTAATATGTAGATATTATGTACGGTAGCATAAATAAACTTTCAAACGAACTCTTACACAACAATTATTGCAAAAATTACGTTTTTTACAAACCGCTGTCCTTCTGACCGAAGCCCTACAAGCCTACACACATATCAACTCTTTTTTGATGTTTTTCATAAACAGAAACTGTATATCTCCGCGGTAAACCATCTGTTCTCATAATTTAACTGTTCCTGTTTACTTTGAACGCATAAAAACTACTTTGACTCTTTAAGCTTATTAACTAGAGTTATGGCTACTAAAATATCCAACGTATTGAAACTTCCGGATGAAAATAGTGTTGGTTTTCTAAATCTAGTCGTGATAGGTCGTAAATGTATGAGTATGAAAGAAATCTTGGATCTAACTATGTAATCTTATGGTATTTCTCTGGATTGTTTATGGGAGACAGGGAAAAGACTGACCACACTGATTGATGCTTCTTCCGTGGATGTTTTTCTTGGAAGATCATTGTGCCGAAAGCTGGAGGACCCACGGTGTCTCTTTAACTGTCGATGTCGGCACAACACTCCTTCCTAGCTTCTTCACACCCTCGGAAAGGATGTGGAAAAGTTGCAAGTCGGCATCACGCAGGCGGTTGCTCAGCAGGCGTAGCATGGCGCCGTAGAAAGGGGTTTTGTCGACGGAAGAACAGACAAAATGACAGAACGTAGAAATAATTTTAGTGTTTTAAGCATGGTAATGTAAAAAATATTGAAAATAAACGTTCTATTCTTCAATAGTGTACGAATGGTGTCATATTTGTGCAAACAAACAGTCGATTTGTTTAGAAATAACCTACGATGAAATAAGTCTTTTCTTCGTAGAATAGAGATAGAATCGCCATGCTACGCGTGCTGGTGTTGTCCATAAGTTGCGGTGACCGCTTTCCATCAGGCAGGTCGTATGCTTGTTTATCATAGTATAAAAAATAGATTCACATTATCATAGAGATCTAGATACTCGTACCTTCCAAGATTAGAGTGAATCAGTTTCTTGGGACACATTATCATAGAGATCTAGATATCTCCCAAGATTAGAGTGGATCAGTTTCTTGGGACAAACGTGCTCCATCTATTGATGTTGATACAGCATTCTCTGAATCCTAAAAGCCTTTCATATTTCTGCAATGACTGCCAACAGCAATGGTTCAAGAATTTTGAAACGTTTCTCTCTAGAAAAACATAAATGCATGGGGCATTTATGTCTTCCTATCATCGTTTTAGCTGTTAAAATGTCACATTATGTTAGGTCTTCAAATCGCTAAGACATCGTTACTTCTATAGTGTGTGTAATTTTTCCATTTCCTTTACGTAATGCATTGTATAAATAAGATTGTCAGCAAAACGCAGCTAGTACTAAACACTGGATCTGAATTCTTTATTACATTTTGGTGCTTAGATACCAAACCACATTCACATTGATATACAATGGCCGATTTATCACCTTCAGTTCTTTTACCTGCGGATCCCAGGAATAGATTTATAGAAAGAATGTCCTACATTCTAGACTTTATTGTCTCCTGGTTAGAAATTGAATCATTGTCTGACCTTTACGTATTTGATGGCGACATTAAAGTGAGTGCCGTGGATATTTTATCGTCCCTCAAATTGATTGGACGAATCGATTCGCCTGGATACGGCTCGGAAAACAGTTAAATGGGGGTAAATTAGATTGTTTCAACTTTTTATTTACGATCTACCTATTTCCAAATTGGTTGCGGATGATTACCTACACATTTTACTGGCTTCGAAATAATATTTCCTCTTTCTCTCAACCTAAAAACAATGTTTTGTAATTCAATAGTACCTTATAGTATTTTTGTTACCTTTTACAGTCTTTAAACATCCCCAACCTTATTTTCGCTTCCCTAAAAATCCCCCTTTACCGGTAAGGCTTCGTTTCAATTTAACTTCGTTACAATACACCTTTGTTTCGCAAAAACAAGTATGGCGTTTCTGCTCTATATTAAACCACAGAGTATTGCACATTACCACAAAATAATACGCTTCAATCAATGTACGTATTGTACGCGGTGAGAATATTACATTCTATCCAAAGTTGGAAACATAGTTGTTGAGTTATAAACTCATATAGGTTTGTTCTTGTTTTTGGTAAGAAATGTCTCTAGAGGTTTGAGATGTTGTTCTGGGAAAGATAAAACAAAACGTATTTTCAAAATTGACAGTGACTTGTATGGAAAAGTTCAGGATTTAGTGTATGATTTGAAACTAAGGTATGTAAGGACTAAATAAATATGTATACCTATAGATACGATAGATACATTTTTTCAGTGTTTACTGACTAAAATCCACGGTGTCCTTCATTAGCCCTTTACGTTCCAGGGTCACGGTAATGGTATAAGTCCCGCGACCCCGGCAGGCTTTGGCCCTCTAGAAGGGGTGCCCCGTCATATACGATAGATACAATAGAGATTGTCTTGACTTCGTATTATCCCTTGAGAAACATGTTTGCTTGTATTTTAGAGCTATGAGATACACCCTCGCCTAGAGAGCCTGTTGTCATTAAGGGGGCGAAATTAATACTTCGAGGTACAACCGACAGACGACTCGCTAAAATGCAATAGAAACGAAACTAGAGTTCATTCACATCCAAGTCCAAGGGGGTAACATCATCATCATCATCAGCCTATAAATGTTCCCACTGCTGGGACACAGGCCTCCTCTCTGTGAGAGGGAGTGGGCCGAAATCTACCACGCGGGCCCAGTGCGGATTGGTAGATGTCACAATGTCTTCGAAGTTTTTGTTCTAGGACATGCCGGTTTCCTCACGATGTTTTCCTTCACCGTTTTGAGAGCAGTGGTGTTGAAATAATTTAGACAAAGTAATGCGCCTGACGAGGTTCAAACCCACGACCTACAACTCGTAAGTCGAGGCCGATACCACTGGGCCACCACTGCTGCAAGGGGGTAACAATCACCAAAATTTAACACCAACGTCCAGTCAACACCATTCAGCAATCCAACCCTTAACTACACAACAGTCACCAAAAAACCAGCCATTAAAATACCATACACATATTTGAAAGCCATTAACTTTCCTGTAATGCTCGCTTTATCATACCTTACCGTAAATGAACGAGAGGTCGATGCCTCTATCGTGGTTTATTGCACTGACATAAGTGACCTCCTGGTTTATATTTGCGCCCACGCAGCTAATGCTAACTGTTCACCTTTTTGCCTAGTAATATGTGATCGAACTGTACTGTACCATACTGTATTGAATTTACATATGTTTTTGGTGAACACCCACGTGTTGACTGTGTGTTAATGAGAAATTGCTTTTGAAGTTTGTTAAACTGTCTTGTTGGTCAACATGACTCTTTGGGTTTGATATCCAGCAATATTTCTGTGTATCCAGCTTTTCTTTTGGGTTGTAAAGTCATCAAATGAGACTATTAGTGATTAAAAATCCACCCAGTTCCTTCAGTTGGCCTTTATATTATTATAGGGCCACGGTGTCTCAGCGAAGAGCGTGCGCCGTGAATTTGTTTACGTCAATCTGCTCATTCTGCTCAATTCACAGATGTTTAGCAATTTAGAGCTTTCATAAACAAGCAAATTATGAGGTTGTTCGTAAATTCAATTTACTCACTGCTTCCTTGTTGTTAGCTGCTCATTTACGTACCAAATTATGTTTTTTGGTCCTTGATTTTTCCAGAAGCAGTCTCAAAGGCTTTTGAATACCAGGAAGTATCTTTACCAGAATATCAAAGCCTTCTAACCTTCACAAATCAGATGGTAGATACCGGTAGACATAAAAAATAATCACGACTATTTAAATAACATGCCCATCGGTTTAATCTCTTCTCAATCCATCTTCATCTATAAACGTCTTGTATCAATGAGTATAAAAACTGTCGGAAGGATTTCAATGACGCTATCAGGGCCCTTAAATGGCCGAGTCCTCGACCTTGTCCTAATAAGGCCTTCGGCGATGATGTAGCTAGATAATTACAGACCTTGAATATTAATTGCTTTCTTTACCCGCTTTTCATCTTAACTTATCTTTCTTACTACAGAATACAACGCTAATAAGACACAAGATTTTTTAATTATGAATGAATTCTTATAAAATTGCGTCGTTTCAGAATTTCAGCGTATAAAATATTCGGGTCAATTCGTAAACAATGTAGACATCGTACACAGGATATTTATTACATTATTATAACGTTATAAGTAGGTCGGGTCGCCAAAAATTGGAACAAAATTGGATTTGTTGAACACATCTGCGGCGTGACAACATCTGTTTCACAGTGACTTCACATCTCGGGTTCCGTATAAAATAAGACGATGGATTAAAAAAGTAAAGTGATCAGCTGAAGTAAAAAACTACCCAATGAACGGTTTGAGTGACAAACAAAGTAGGTTAATTAGTTATTGTTGCAAACAATGGAAAAGCTAGACAGCTTCACTATCAAGTCATTAACAACCTCAATTACGTCCCAATTAGAAAGCACTATTTTTTACTCTGTTATAATTTCCTTAATTTGTTTAAAACGTAAAATATTTCTCATTATATTGGCTTTTGAAAGGGAAAATGTAGAACGTACACACATGTCAGATTTTATCGTTGCGTGTAAGACGGCCCGAGGAAATTGCGGCTGCGGTAGTCAAGGCCATGTAAGGTCAACAACTTGGCACTAATTGGACCATTATGATCAATGTAGGGGAGTTTTAAGCTTGTATAGTATGTGTCACCTACGTTCACAGTCATAGAAACGTAAGATCAAAAGAACAAGTTCAATGAATCGCCTTGACTGAGGCAATAAACTTATAGATTTTCCCGATCACATACTCAACTCGACAACAGCAATAAATTTTAATTATGACAATGAAAAAACTGTTAACGACAATTTAATCGAAGTTAAAATGCGAATGATATCAGCGCTAAAAATTATCGACGTAACTACCAATCATGAAGATTCGTGACTGGTAACCCTGTGTAAACAAGATCATAAAATATGATGGTAAATTACATTGTACCTACTACAGACTACAGTGTTGCCTGTGGCTCTGTCCGCATTATTACTGCAATTACTCTTAAATCTTTGATAATCCTTAATACATTTCATCCAATAGACTTCTAGAAATCATAATATGGACGAATATTATCGCGTGGGATCTCATGTATTTCTGTTTTTATTGGATGAAATAAATCATTTCCAGCCTTATTGTCAATTAATTAACGTTTAGTGTAGTATTTCTTCTTCCATATATCTCTATGTGCCGTCATTTCAGAATTACCCATTTAACTCCCTTTTTAATTTTTATAACGTCGTCTTTCATACGATCTACCTTTCTTTGGTATTTCTCTACTCTGTAGCCTCTTTCATGCTGGTAGGTTTTAATGTCTTTATTGCCAACTATCTAAAATGCCGTAGTTCGCCTTCAATAAACTTATCTAATGTTTTATTAGTCCACTGCTGAACAGCCTATCCCAAATTGCGTCAGAATCCAGTTTACTTGCTTGCAGATCTTACGTCATACACAGTATGAAAGTTTTTGGTGTTACATGAGAACTGTGAACCTTCCACAAGCTTTTCCTCAGGGAAATCAGGGGCTTGCAGTATCATCCACATCGGTGTAAACTTTTTTTACATGATTGGACGGTGGTATGATTGAAAATTTTGCAAAATCTGCCTCTTTTTCGACAAAAAGGGTAACTGACCGAAGAGTTAATTGAAATATACGAATATCTTCAAAACCTGCTCCCTCGAACAGCCTTCAGCGATCACCGATTCGTCTCCCAAGCGTGAAGATGACGTCAAAATCCCCCACGGCCATCATTATACACCATATTCAGTCGACCCGTTGAGATGAAAAATAAGATAAATAGCAGCAAAAACCGTCATACTAATAAAATATGTATTCTACTTTTTGCCACAATATCTGGGCTGTAGCAACAAGTATCATAGTCTTTGACCTTCGCTCGGGTCGAGTCCCGGGCGGTAACATTACCCTTGAGGCCTTTCGGCTAACTTGACCCTTCTGTTTCAACAAATCTGTACAATAATCAAATTAGGTATACTCATGAAGACTATACATTTTCAGGGTGTTAAGACGCCTAAAAAGTTTTTAAAATTCATAACTTGGAATGTTTTCTTTACCTAAGTTTTTTTTTGTGTTCTTGTTTCTTCTCTCTCGTCTCGTCCTTAAAAGCCAAGTTTGTCTTTTTCAACTTCCTGTCATAAAAAAATGAAAAGCTGTAATTCGTCAGCATTATTTTCATCAGAAATATTGCTAAGTGGCCGTTTTAGAACCGCTGAGCAAGTAATCCCTGAAAACAGTTTTGAAAATTTCCGAACGGCGATAATTCGGGCTTCTGGGGAGCCAACTAGGCTTTTTTTAGCCCAGTTTGACACTGGTGCTATTTATGTCTTAAAATTGACCGGTGTCCAAAAACAAACCTCCCATCAGCAAGTTAACAACATATTCTGTAGACAGACTTAATTATTTTACAACACAAAGATCTATACAACACAAGGATATTTATCAAAGAGCCAGGTCATCGCCCCCACAGATTGGTCTAGCTCTAAAACCATTACTGGAAACAAACACCTGTGTTTTTTGGACTGATTACATGCCTGATTGTATTCTAATACTAGACTGATGGAATGACTAGGTAGGTTACAAGTTAATTGACTTAGATCAGGAAGAGTTATTGAACTAACGATTTTCTGTGATTGATATGCGTTTTGATGTTTAGTTTTTACTGTTGTTCATTATTTTTGGTTATTGGTGGCCGCAGTTGTTTCAAATTCTTCGAGTGGCTGAATCCTTTCGCAGGCTACTAAGACGTTCGATTAAGACTGGCTTTTCTCTGAAATGATATTTATTTTGCAAGAAAAGCTTATACATATTGTCTCTTTACAAACTAGATGAGGAACGGTGTTTCGTACATGACTCTTCTGAGATGAGACAGCCGAAACAAACTCGGAGGTCACTGTCTCTTTGAACGTCCAGACATTATATTGGTCAAGTTATAAAAGGACCACGTATGTCTGAGATGGTCTTGGAAAAAGAACCACTCAGATATGAGTGGACCTGTCCAGTCAGTGCAAGTGTTTGTCTTGGACTTATCTTCCTTCCTAAATCTTAGGTTTTATCTAAAGAAATCCAGGTATAACCATAATGTTATGTCAACATACGATGATTTGCATTCCTTGTCCACTATAATTGTTAGATATGCAATCTATCCTACTGGGGTCACGGGACTGTTCTAACAGTTAATCCTGGAATGTAAATGACAACCGAAGAAAGAAAGAAAGAAAGAAAGAAAGAAAAACGTTTAATGACACATGCCATAAGTACACACAACATAAAGAAAAGAAATGATTAAAAAAGTAACAACTAAACACTAAAATATTGTGTGTCTCACGGCTGCGCCAAATAGACCCAGTTCAGCAAATGCCGGACAACTAGTGCCCGACGCTGGTTTTCAACTGAGAAAGGGTTTTAATCAATCTGCCAGTTTCCGCTCTATCCTAAGGTCTCTTACGCACTAGCGGTCAACCGCGGGGGCGGCTAACCGCGCGGTTAGCCGCTTTTCCAGTTTAATATGCAACCGCTTATGATTGTACGCACTAGAAGCCTAAGCGGTTGCATATTAAACTGGAAAAGCGGCTAACCGCGCGGTTAGCCGCCCCCGCGGTTAACCGCTAGTGCGTAAGAGGCCTAAGGAGAGGTCATTTTGATGACTTTAACACCAAAAAGGAATGCAATCTATTGACCGGTCGAGGCCATTATCCTCAAATACTTGCAATCTTTATTTAAATCAACAGCGGAATTAAATTGAGTTGTCTATCAATTTTGATATCACATCTCTGAATCTGTAGATTACGTTTGCGCTTTCCTCTCAAGAGAAAAGGATATCAAAATAAATACTTACTTCACTGCAAGATTAGCATCTCTACAATCAGCCATCACCACGTCAGTCACGTCTTAATGATTATTTCTCCAGTGGTCCATTGCTTCTGAGATGGGGTACCTAGGTCACTCACCTGGAGAAACCTGATTGTTCATCATTTTGTTTCGTGGTTTTTTTTTGTGTTGGCAATGGAAAAAAATAGGATAACAAAGCTTCCTTTATTATCTATTTATGCAGATTTTTTTGCTTTTAAAAGTGTTTTACTTTTCCAATAAACATTTTAAAAATAAACGTGATCTGATTCAATTAAGAAATAAATGTCTGATTTTATTGTCATATCACATAGCTATTTTTATAGTCTTCTTTGCACTTATTAGCTTTAGAAAAAAAAACAGGTAACTAGATAATTATAATAATTAAAAAAAAACCGGCCAAGTGCGAGTTGGACTCGCCCATGAAGGGTTCCGTAGTAGCAAGCATAGATTAGAGATATAATTATATTGAGGTTAGTAAGTAATATACACAAACAATAAAAATAACTTTGTTTTTCATAGTATTTGTATGAATGGCAAAGTTATATTTGCGGTTTTTGAAAACGTACTATATCTCAAAAACTGCTTACTGTATCTCATCCAAACCAATTTTCGTTGGTAGTTTTGGTTGAGGTCTACATTATATATTTTTTTTAGTTTTATCATTCTCTTATTTTAGAAGTTACGGGGGGGGGGGGACACTTTACCACTTTGGAAGTGTCTCTCGCGCAAACTGTTCAGTTTAGAAAAAAATGATGTTAGTAACCTCAATATCATTTTTAAAGACCTATTCATAGATACCCCACACGTATGGGTTTGGTGAAAAATTTTTTTTTGAGTTTCAATTCTAAGTATGGGTGCACCCCCAAAATTTGTTTTGTTTTGATTTTTGTGTGAAAATCCTAATGCGGTTCACATAATACATCTTTCTACCAAGTTTCAACAGGATAGCTCTTATACTTTCGACAAAAAGTGGCTGTGACATACACGGACAGACAGACAGACAGACATGACGAATCTATAAGGGTTCCGTTTTTGCCATTTGGCTACGGAACCCTAAAAACTGGTTGATAAGCAGTTCTATTTACTGTGCATAAAGTTCACATTATAGACTAGTTGAAAGCTTCAATAAATTGCAAATCTATGTACTCCATCGATTAGAGTCGTCATCATCATCATTTGGACCCGGGCTGGATATAGGCCTCCTCCTTTTTAACACGCTTTTATTAGTTTCACTTGTAACTACATGATATGGGTATCAAATGAAAGGGTTTGCTGTCAGGAATAGGAAAGAAAATAGTCACGTGACTTAAATCCAATATGGCGGCCTCCCCAAGATGGCGGACTGGCTATTTGAAATCCACCCCCATGATATGGGTATCAAATGAAAGTACATATTTTGCTGTCAGGAATACGAAAAAAATAGTCACGTGACTTAAATCCAACATGGAGGACATCCAAGATGGCGGATTGGCTATTTTAAATGCCCCCCTTATGATATGGGTATTAAATTAAAGGGTTTGCTGAATTGGATATGAAAAAAATATCAAGTGACCTAAATCCAACATGGCGGCTGTCCCAAGGTGGCGGATTTGCGATTTGAAATGCATCCCTATGATTTAGGTATAAAATGGAAGGGTTTGCTGAAAATAATGCGAAATTACATTTTCTTACCAAATTCTTACCATATCATGGGTATCAATCAATAAGGTTCGACGAGAGGAATACGAAGATTGTAATTTTTAGTTCGTGCTAAAAGCGTGGTTTTTAGTTAAATAATAGCAGTTATTATTCTCACATGCTTCTCGGTGCGTCTGTCATCCTCGCACTTTTAGACAGCCCTGGTTTATTTGGCTAAATACTCAGTCAAAGCCTTACGCCATCTGCCATCTTGCTGGAATCCCGGGACTGTCACCAGGTTAAAGTGACCCTTAAAAGTAACGGGCAATTGAAGGAGCAAGGTGAATATTATAGTCAGTACGAGTCTGATAGTCCCTTACGCTGAGGTAATTAGATTTTTTTTGTACTAGCACGCTCCCTTTATTTGTCTAAGTATTAATAAAACATAATATTTATCTGTTACCTTATCAGGTTTTGGCGCGGCTTTTGCTGTAATAATATCGAAGGTACAGAGATTTCTATACACCGTGGGTGGTACGGTAACTGCGAGCATTGCTATTGAGTTAGCAAATACTAATAAATATGTCAGCAAAAGAAAGGTATATAGGGACTGTATATTGGATTCTTGGAAAATAATATGCGTAATGGTGGAATGCGAATTTATTGCTTCAAGCATTTAATACATACATCGATACCGACAATGTTCTATAACTGAATATGAAAATATAACCATTTCGTAAAATTTATACAAAGGTTGTTTGAAATGTATCGATATTAGCAAATAGCAATATTGTAAGTGTAACCATAAAATAAGCAATATTATAAAACAGTTGTGTTAAAATGACAATATCTTTATCTTTCTGGGTATTACACAAATGAATAAACTCGAGTACACTCCTTAACAATAACTTTTCCGAAACTGAGACTGTCTCAATCAATAAAACCTCTTTGATAAACGCCATAAACTAACGGTACCCCTTGTTAGGACATGTTCCGGGCAACAGTTCACTTCACACACAAAGACGTGCTTACCACTTCGACACAGACATTCTAAACACATGGCTCGGTCCAGTCTAGACAATACAGCGACCATAGACAGCCATTTATCCTGTTTATAGCGCGCCAATTTGAAAAAGTTTTTCTCTATGGTACAGTACTCAACCTAGTACAGTCACTTACGCAAGTGGACAATCATTTATGACAACGGATATTTGTTTAGCTAGACATAAATTGTTGTATATGAGGAAATGCATTGAATTTATTATAATAATAAATACTGTTCTGTCTAACGTATGTCATTGCTAATTACAGAGCCTTGAACATTATCTGGTTAATTTCGCGGAATTGCCATGTTCCATTAAAGTTAGCTTTAAGTTACTAAGCACTATTGAGAGTATTGAGAAAGCTCAGACGTGTTTCGTTGCAACTAACAATCAGATTTGAAATCTAAGACGCCAATGAGTCAACAAATATCAGGGATCAAGGATGTCAGAGTCGTTTTGTATCAACTTTTACTTAGTAAAGACTTGTTTTATAATCTGTTCAGTGCATCGGCGTTTGAGGTTCAGATTACGGTTTATTGAGGACTGGTCTTAAAGCGTGGGGTGTCGCACACTTCGGATAAACTAAGTTATGACTATCTACGTGCTTGACAGCTGTAACAGCTGGATTCAATAAATTATTTTATAGTACCTTTTATAAGCCAACCTAGTAGTTCATGCAAATGTGCGCCAACCCAGAACTGACGGCTAAATAAGCAGTTTCTATGTAAATGATGTTTCAAAACGAAGAAACAATTCTATCTTATAATAAAAGTCGTACAATCTATCTGTCAGTGTATAATTATGCGGAATACATCATGTTATTAATTAGTTCTGGCCCATAACTGCGTGGTATGAGACAGGCGAGACTGTGGTGGTGGTCTCCCACGGTTCCGACTGCTTTTAGTTAATTATTACTAACAATGCTTTCTCCCACTAGTTCCAACTTGTTTGTTTATTGCATCATAATCTCCTTTGAGATTTACAGGAAACGCTGCTCGAAATTAACGTTCCGAGTTTAGATTTTATCGAGGAGTCAGTGGTTTTTGAGTTACGGGTATATCAAACAGCCTTATTTTTTACAAATGTTTAGAGGCTTGTAAAGATCTCGTCCTGTTTTTTAGTTTTATTTCTATAACCCTGTCACGATTTCATACTAAACAATACAAAAACATTATGTCATGGACTGTACCAATATTCTTTATACCTAATTGATACAGAGAAAAAAAAGATCCCATTTTGTACACGATGTAATACAAAAACATTTTTAAACGAGTATCTCATTTTTTTGTTACAGGTAATTGACCTCATTCTTTGTACAGCCGCCGGATGGAGTAATATCACCTTGACTGGTATGAAAAACGACCTATTAATAAAATATCGATTTGTTAAATGACGAACCTAATAATAGTAGTTTTTGTCACATAGTTTACCCAATTTTTTTTTGTTATTTAAACTTAACTAGGAATTTCTCCTTTATCGGTTTAAGGTACGATAATGGAGGAATTCCTAAATGATTCTGCATTTAAAACTTCCTTAGACAACCAGCTATATGGCTAACTAAATCCATGACGATGTTAGTGTCTGACCAAGGTGAGATTTTAGTCCACGCTAAAAGTACCTATTATAGTCAGACCAGACTATGGTTCATTTGCTGGAGAGTCCATTAAGCCCAACTAGTAGTCTAAACGTACAGTTTACAGGCCTGTAAATGATTTACAGACGCTGACATTATCGTCTCCACCACGTGTTTCATACCAAACTTATTTAAAAACACTGAAGATCAATACAAAAGAAGAAAAGTATAAAGGCATCTGCACAATAGCCATATTTATAAAGCTGGCAACAACAAAAACAACCAACCATCTTTAGTCACACTTTTTAGTAATAAATGTTACTCATATAAAATCGCTTTGTATGTAGCATTTGGCAATGCATCACTTTCAACAAAGGGGAGATTTGTGCCAGTTTCCCCTTTGGAGCTGTCCAGTGTCCAATCGTCTACCCCTTTGTGATTAAATTAAAAAGTAATCAGAAAAAAATGTTTGACTGGAACGCATGTGGGAGGGGTTTGTTCAGCTGTTGTATGAATGCGACATTAATGCGACATGTTTGTTAAAGTAAGGTTTCAATGAGCCCATATGGTGCATTTTTTACTGACCATATTTCGCATTTCTCAATACATAAACCTTGATCTAAATAAATTTTTCCATACGCAATATTTAGGAAAATTCATACAATTCTTGATCCCCCATTTAATACTTCCAGAAATAGAACACTTCCACAGCACAGTGCTCACTTTCTTTCTTTTAAAATCTTTCATGCTTCTCATCACAAAAGATTAGGCTACAGTGCGAATAAGATTTCAACAATGATTCATCATTTTAGATTCATCTCAAGCCTGAACTACAAAAACTATGATTCATCATTTTAGATTCATCTCAAGCCTGAACTACAAAAACTAAAAAACTATGGCTATTGTATCACAATACTCAGAGGATCAGTCAAAAATCGCATGATCGTTGCTTGCGCAACGTAGAAAGCGTTTTACGCTCCGCACACCCATCCATTGTTGTACGAAATTCGCTTGGACATCTATTGTTTATCTAAGGAGATCGTAGCTCATTAAAACCAGGCAGATTACCTATAGTATTGTGTCTAATTCTCCCTGAAATCTATCCAAAAGAATATTAAAAATCGGACCATTCGTTTTGAGTTTATTCATAAAAACTGAAATACAAATTGTTTGTTTGTTTTCTCTTAATAATATTCCCAACGTAGTTGGGAAATAGCTAGGCAGATGATGGCATAAAGGACTGCTCGGTCTACAGTTAAGATTGATGATCACACTCGAGTCTGCGCAGGAGTTGCGAATCGTACGCACGATGCTCTCGACTCGACGTATCGTGTTCGTTACGCATTGGACCTTGACATTATGAGCTTAATGACTTGCATGATGGTGTTCTCGTGTGTTACTGAGACTATAAATTTTCCGTGGTGAAAAAATTGGAGTAGCTATTTTACTTGGTAACAGCAGTTTCTTTGAAGATTTAACTAGCAAAGATGATGATTTATTGAAGACATATTTTGGTACCAAATTAGTTCACACTAAATTCGCTTATGGAAGAAATCATCAATATTTGCTCAGACTTTTCCTCTATTGAGATCGATTTTAAATCTAGTAGGTTCCTGAACTATGGAGCTATGTTATTAGGGCGGCCATACAGGGACTGCTCTAGCAGTCAAATTGCAATCTGCTTGGCGACGGCTTGACCGCTCCAGCCACCCGAAGCAGTAGTGTCTTAGATGGTACAATAGTGTTCCCAGGCAATTGATTATTCATTTATTATCATAATTGAAATTTCATGTTGAATTCATGACAGTATTTTTATTTACGAATTGTCAATTCGTAATGGTTTTATTTTTACTTGTCATATTAATGGAATTTAAAGTAATTTTTCCCTGTTGCATGGGGCTTATCCAAAACTGGTTAAATATAGAAATACGGTATAAATGTTATAACGGGATTCTTAAACATAATTTTTTATGTATGCAAAAATTATTTTTAACTAAAACCAATTGAAAATACTCATCCCAATAAAACTTAATAAATCTAATTGTTTCAACAATTTACATGTTTTATCAAACAAAACCATTGTCCGGATGAACCGGAAAAGCGCTTATTGATCTAAAACAGGAAAACCATAGAGAAATACGTGTTCTTACTGCTGATTCAACAAAACATCTGTTCTTACTTAAACCAGAAATATTGAGGAAGTCAGCATGGATAAAAGTATTTATTATTAGAAAACAAGTTTTCTAAAACACATTATACAAGGGGAAGCAATGGCCCCGTAATGCAAAAAGCAATTGATTGAACAGAGTAGTTTTCGACTATACCATTCTCATAGGCCTCCGCTCTACTCAGGAAGGGAGAAGATTTGTTGATTTTCTTTTCCACCTTAAAAAGGGGGCAATTAGTGACCAATAGTAAAACATGCGATTAAGCGAATTTGCCCGTATGCTGGGAAATCATTAATAGCTACTAGCTACTCAACATTTGGAACAAGTTCCGCTATGTGTCCAAACCTTATTCTCGCGATTTCTGACTTGCTCCCATGGTCACATAACTGCCATTGCTACAGTCACAATCTCAACAAACAAATGTCATGTCTGTCCATGTTTTCCAAACAACTCAAACTCCTGTTTACTAACATTTCAAGGTAAGGAAAATTCTATTTGTAAGAAACAACCTTAATTAAATTAAAGACCCCAGTGGCCTGTATCGTAAAGAAACAACAAATTCAGTAAAGAAACATGTTTCTAATTAAATGTTTTAGATTCCAATGAAGTTTTCACGCTTTGTTTCTTACTGTTTACTTTTAATTAACCGTGAAATAAATAATACGGAATAGGAGTCAGGAAATCCTCTATGTTCTTTTTTGTTGTATTAGTATTTATTTATTCTACTCAGCTTATCGCAATCCGCTGCTAGACATACGCTTCTTCCAAGCTGTCATATTATCACCTCATCCTCCGCTTTTCGCTTGCAGTCTGATATAGCCACCTATTTTAGTAAGTAGTATTTTTTCGTCAATTATTTAAGTACTAGTTATCCTCCGACTTGTACACTTTTGCCATGATTAATTACATCGTTTTTTTTACCCTACTACTTCTGAAAGTCGGTTAAGTTTACCGGTCAATTACAAACATTCGTTTTTTTTCTAAATTCAAAAGAGTCGAGTCGTTTTTGAAGAACGAGCACCTGCGGATTTTTGTACATACGAAATAATTATAAGATCCATGTTCTGTTTCTCGGAACCCGTTTTTTTACTGTAACGTTTTGTTATAAGAAAGTATAAAAACTTAATATGGAAATCAAAGCACTTAACATCTAAGTACCAGGACCACATAACATAAAAAAGCTTAACTGCCGATAAATCGTGCTATCGCAACCAGCTCGGAGGAACTCGTGCCAACGCCCTGGCTACCGTTTCCTTGAACATCGTACTTGGCAACTAAATCGCACGATATTCGACCTTGAGATCGGCCGAGAAAAAAAACGCATTGTATTTTTTTTTTGACGCTACTTAGCTTAGGAAGGCGTGATTCGACTTACAAGGTATTTTGAATATTGATTTATTACTTATTATGTTACATGGCGGTGTTATTTATAGCTATTTGTGTTGTCACGCCTTTTATAGAAAGACAGATTCGCCTGACAGGAAATTATAAAAAAGTTTGGTGTTAACTTTCAAGGAAGTAACTTTTGTCGAAACTTTACTGACACAGAATTAATTAAATCTATTCAGATCGAAGGAGGTCATTGGATGATTTCCGATCCGATTATTACAGTTTTTTTTTTTAATTATTATTTGCATCTTCAACATTCTATCTTATTATCTTTCTTCTATCTATACCTAGATATTTCCCAGTTCTACAGGAATCGGGGTTTTTCAGACCATATGCAACTGAATACCAGCTTAATACTGTTACTGATACTGCTAGCCTATATCATCCCATGCTGGGCAAAGGCACCAGCTAAATATCTTAAATAATTAATTATTAAAAATATTTAATCAAAACTTAAACACCAAATTAATATCATATCTCCCAATACACAGTTGAGCAATCATCGCTTTCATTTCCCTTGTAATTAACTGCTTTAAATAAATAATTGCTAGTTGTAAATTGCTTGCACATAATAACTTTTTAACAAAAAAATCAAACCGACGAAAGATTGAACTGAAAAGCTAAAAATAAATTTTGAGGCGGCGCCAAACAAACATACAAACATGTACCTAAATTAATTATTTGAAGCGAAGCATAATTTTATTGTAGCTAGGTTGCTTTTCGTTGATTGTTTCTTTGGCGCCGCCTCAAAATTTATTTTTAGCTTTTCAGTTCAATCTTTCGTCGGTTTGATTTTTTTGTTAAAAAGTTATTATTTTTAGCTTTTTAGTTGTATACCATGATTAGAGTGTTTAACACATGGAAAAACCCGTCTTCCCTTTTGTCATTGTCAACGTAACCGTCACAGTAATTAGTATTAACTGTTGAGGACCTGTAACTTGCAACTAAAAACTCCACTCTCAGACTGTCAACGACTGTCAAATCCCAACTATGTTTAAAGTTCTTATCATGATGAATGAAATGAGCCCAAATACGATATAGTTGCTGTTAACTGTTGAGGATCTCTTGCTACTGCCTTCTGTCCTCATCATCAGACCCTCGATGATAATTATACTCCAGCTAGGTCTAAAATTTTCATCAAGACTAATGAAATGAGCCCAAACACGATATAGGTGCTGTTAACTGTTGAGGACCTCTTGCCCCTGCTTTCCGTCACCATCCTCAGACCCTCGATGACAATGATACCTCAGCTGGGTCTAAAGTTCTCATCAAGCTGAGTGAAATGAGTCCAAACACGATATAGCTGTTGTTAACTGTTGAGGAACTCTTGGGAGTGACTTCACAACATAACAGGGATCTGGAGTTGATCTGATGATGGTGACACCATCATGTTATCTTCTCCACATCTCTGCTATATAGTAATGTCCTCAGAACTACATATTTTAACTTTATTTCAAACGAATCGGTTCACAACTGAAAATTCTGTAGGAAAGTTGACAATCAATTCCTTTTTTTCTACCCTTAGAGGCCGATTTTAGTTTTGAAATTAAAATGGGACCAACTTTGAGATATACTCTTTCCAACAAAAAAAGAATTTTTGAAATCGGACCACGCTGGGAAAAGTTATGCGTGGTCATACATAAAAAAAAATAATAAAAAAAAAAAAAAAAAATACATGTCGAATTGAGAACCTCCTCCTTTTTTTTTCGTCGGTTAAAAATATGGATCATGTGTTGGTTTTTTGACTCGGTTTGATAAATGAAAATTTTAATCAAGGGATGCAGTTTATACCCCCACCCCCTTGTTATGGCCCCTCTTCAATAAAATTCTTTATTGATTGATTTAAATATGATGAAAATCCAGGGATCGATCAAACTTATGGACAAACAGACTACGGGCAAAGACAAGCATAGATCTTAAGACATCCGGGGTAGCGGGAATGAATGGAAGGTACCGGGGCCATGGAATGCAAAGGACAACTGAGGGTACTTGGTGGTTCTTAGACAGTCACGTCTAACAAGCTTTCCGTTCCACCCAAAGCGAGCGGACTAATTTGATGATTTTCAACCTCCAAAAAAAATGTCCTGAAGTTTGGATGTTCAATGTGTTCGGGGTTAGGGTGAGATTAAGATATACTAAGATTGAAGATTGTAAAGATTGATATATTTCAGTACTTAATACAAATGGGATAACAATTAAAACTAATGAGGTGAATAGGATGAGATTGAGTCGCGCCCGATATGCTATCCGAAAGCGTACTGACTATTTTACTTAGGTGATACATAAAATATTCAATGCATATAGCGCGGTGTCGCAATTACGCTGACATGTTATTATTGTTCGGTGATTGACCCGAACATGCTCCCGAGGGAGAAAAGGATGAGGTTAGTATGTGAAGTTAGCAATTAAATTATTACTAACAAGGTGAAGACAATGTTCTTAAAATAATAAAATAGTTATGTAGGGTTAGTTATGTTAAATGATGGGATGAAGGTAACATTACAACTTAAACATGGTCTCTACAGTTTAAATCAGGAAGAGAAAACACACGAAAGATCGGTGAAGAACCTCTATCTGCCTTTTTCTGTAAGCACTCACTAGATAGAGCTAGTCTCTTAGGATCACTTTTCACTGATTTACTACTAGATTGCCCATTTTCCCTAAATTCACTACACTCAATCACAACACTTTCTGGAACGGTAAGTGGAGATGGCAACCCAGTCGCCGCTGATGCTGCTGACCGCTCTACTGTGGGAGTGGGACGATTTCCGTCACGTTGCCGTTGTCGCCAACATTTAAAACAGTAAACTACCACCAATAACAAGATGAACGATATGACGAGATATATAGCAGTATACTGGTGAACGTCGTGGTAGGAGATATTGGTGCTCAAAGGTTCACTCTGCTTCATGATTTCGAGACTTCTCTTAATAGCTTCAAATTGCATGAGGTTGTCCGAGTTATTGGGATTAAACTCATACGAGATTTCTGGCATGGTGATATTTATCATATGATTGATTGGTGATATTTCTGGTGAGATAATCTTTGTCGTCGAGCTAATTACACTAGACAATCTTTTGTTTGAATACACCATAAAATTTTCTGTTTTTACTAAACAGCCTTCCCCTACACGCAACAGACCAGCACCTGATAACCTAACAGCTTGTACTTGATTCTCACACAAGAGTTTGACGTTACATTCATTGCAGCATAAATAAAAATATTTGTTTTCTGATGTTAACTCTCTCCAGTCATTCTTGCACGAAGTAGTTTTAGTTTTACAAGTTCTTGTTCCTGGGATTGTCTCGCAAAGGCTATGATCATCTTTCATGCGGTGAATAGGCTTTTTGATATGACACAGAATAGTCGCAGTGTTTTGTAATATGCAGGACTGTAGATCCGTGTCTGTGACGGTTAAATACGAATCTTTTCTCATATTGATGGCTGCTAATTCGGAGACAGTTTTCACCTTCATGATCAAGTTATCTTTCACAATGCGTGGAACCGGGATAAGATTGAATACCTCGTAAATATCCCTTTCAATCAGGGGTATTTTTATTTCTATAATTAAGTATTTGCCAGAGTATTTAGCTCTTACTTTGAGCAAGCTGTAAAGATCTTTAAGGTTAAAATTGTCGACAGGAACTACCAAATCTCCAGATATTTGTGCGGAGATTATGCTTAACTCTGATCTGAGTTGCTTCGGAGATATTAAATGAAAATCTAATTTTCCACTATAAATGTCAGTTACTGTATCCAAAATTGAGTCCTGGATTCTTCGAAGGGTGTACAGCAAGTTGTTGGCAGTGAAAGCCGAAGTTATAAAATCTGTGATCATAGTTACATTTTGCACTTGCAGGGCGAGATTTTTATAAGAATCTTGGAGATAATTAAGCTTTTGATTAATTAATTTATGATGTTTGTTAATAGTATTCTCCATCCTTTTCATGAGATTAAATTCAGCTTCTACGACAGACGTTTGGTTCTTCCAGAGGTTGTACAGATGGTTTTCATTATGCTTTAAAAGGTCAATATCCTTCTCATATTTTTCTGCAAATCGTTGGTCCAACACTCCGAATAAACTATTTGCAACGTAGCCTACTCCGTCTATCAAGCCGCGTCTCCGCCGTTTCTTATTAGTCATAAATGAGTCATTCATCATGACAATATTATCGTAATGTTTAATTTCTTCGAACTCGTGCTCGAGTTGTAACATGACGCCGTCGCAAGGTGTTTGTGTTCTAATCGTAGAGCATAAGGTTTCAAGATACTTGATATATTTTAATAATGCTGCCGTTCCTTCGTGATAAGGCTTTGTGTCATAATAGACTATTAAATGCCAATCATCTCTAATTAAGTGCATATTAGATATTTTGTCAAAGTAGACACTATTGTTTGTCAGCATGGTGAGGTTGTAGGATGCTTGAGCGGTGCTTATTATTGACAGTAAAAATAATGTCAAGGATAAAACCATAGCTGAGAATGAGATGGGACGTTTTTTCCTCGTAGCTGGTTTATTATCAACTTTAGGGGCACTTGGATCTTGATCATTACTGTTTGTCGGCAGTAAGGATAGTTTTACAACTGGGCGTTTTAAGATTCCGTTTTTAGTTTTGAGTGTGACGACCCTTACGTGTCCATCACTTCCAGGATGCAGCGTTACTACGCGACCTAGACTCCATTTTCCTGGTGGAAGGTTGTCGTCTTTTATAATAACTATGTCGTTGAGATTGAGATCTTTTTGATGCTGCCGCCATTTGGCCCTAGTAGAAAGCTGCGAGAGGTAATCAGTCTTCCACTTAGCCCATATATCTTGGTATATTTTTTGCGTCAGGTGCCATCGTGTTCTGAGATCATGCTCGGTTTCGAAAATCGTTAAGTTGGGGCCACTTGCCAGAAAGTGAGCCGGGGTCAGAAAGTCCAAATCCTCAGGATCTTCTGTCAGAGGGCACAGTGGTCTGGAGTTCAAACAAGCCTCGAGTTGGGATAGTAGGGTAATATATTCCTCGTAGGTTAGTTTTTGCTCTCCCACGACCCGCTTGAGATGATGTTTAAGGCTCTTCACTGCAGCTTCCCAGAGTCCGCCAGCAGATGGCCATGATGGGGCGTTAAAGTGCCACTCAATATTCATTTCAGAGATTGCCGAGCTTACTTCTTGATCAGATAAGATGCTTGAGATTTCGGAAAGCTCCTGTTTTAAGATTTTATTGGCTCCTATGAAGTTAGTTCCCTGGTCACTGTAGATGTGGCCTGGAACTCCTCTTCTAGCCGACATTCGTCGAAGTGCGGCAATAAATGCTGACGCAGTGAGATCTGAGACTATTTCTAAATGTATAGCTTTAGTCACCATGCAAACAAAAACTGCGACGTATCCTTTACAGGTTTTAATGCCACGGCCTTTGTTTGCCTTCATAAAGATGTATCCGGTATAATCTACTCCAGTGTGGTAAAAGGGTCGGTTAGGAATCAATCGTGCTGGAGGTAGATCGCCCATGATTTGATGTTGTGATGTGGGATTATTTCTTATACATTTGACACACATTCTTAACCGTTTCTTAGTGACTCTGTTGCCTCCAAGAATCCAGTATTTGCTTCTTATAAATCCAGTGGTCATTTTTACTCCACCGTGAAATACAAGTTCGTGAGATTCGTCTATGATAAGATCTGCCAGTTTCGACTTATTCGGTATTATGATGGGATGCTTCATTTCGGGATCAAGATTCGAATGTTTAAGTCTACCTCCGACACGGAGTACTTGATTGGAGTCCAGGATGGGATTGAGATTAAGAATCTGGCTTTTCTTATTTATTGGGTCATTGTTTTTCAACCGCGATATTTCTTCGTGAAAATATTCATTTTGAACGTGCTTGATTAACATTTCTCTTGCTGTCTTTATATTTTGCAGAGTAAGGAAACTAGTGCGTTGTTTCTTGTAAACAACAATGTCGATGAATTTGTTGATGTAGGCTAATACTCGAGTCACTTTCCTTAAAGTGCTATATTTTGTTAAAAGGTGAATGACTATTGAGTTTTTGGGGTTAATGATGACCGTGTTTACTTTTTCTTTTTTCCTTAGTTCTTCGCTAGTAATACTTGTATCAATCGGCATCTTATGAGATTGTTTAGGGTTGTACTGTGGCAACCAGTCAGGCCCTTGCCACCACAGTGAATGATTGGCTAATTGTGCAGCAGGTAAGCTACGACTAGCGCAATCTGCGGGGTTTTCCTTTGATTTTACGTAATTCCAGTTATCTTTAGGGATTATTTCTGTAATGCTCCTCACTCGATTTGCCACAAAGGGTTTCCATTTCTCCGGTTCGCCACTTAACCAACCTAGAGCGGCCGTTGAATCAATCCACCCATAAACATGCACCTTGTAGCTTCTTAGGGCTAAGATTATTTTTTGCATAAGCTTTGACAGCAAGAGAGCGCCGCAAAGTTCCAAGCGCGGGATGGACTGAGGTTTTTTCAGCGGTATTACTTTTGACTTCCCTGCAATGAGAGTTACGTGGGTTTCCTTTTCTCTTTGTATTTTGCAATACACGACGCAAGCGTATGCTTTTGTGCTAGCGTCACAGAAGCCGTGTAGTTCGATGGTATCTTTATCCTGAGTTTTAATCCAACGTGGAATTTTAAATTGAGATATGTGAGATAGATCGGCTTTAATTATATTCCATTCTAACGCAATGTCTTGAGGGACAGGGTGGTCCCAACCCAGGTCTGATTTCCATAATTCTTGAAACAAGATCTTGAGCTTTATTGTGACTGGTGCTAACCAGCCCAAAGGATCGAAAATTTTCGATATCTGAGATAGGAACTGTCTTTTTGTAAGGATGTCTTGGGAGATAAATTCTATAGGATGAAAGATAAAAAGATCGTTCTTCGGTTCCCACCTAAGACCTAAAGTTTTGGTTGACTCCGGTTGCTTGAAGTCAAAGTCTTCCTTTAGAGACGCATCAGAACTATCTATTATTTCCGGTAAGTTTGATCGCCATTTTCTGAGATTAAACCCTGATCTGAGGAGCTTGATCATCTCAGCTTTGAGGTGTTTTGCTGCTTCAGCTGAATGTTCTCCATGCATGAGATCATCCATATAAAATGAGTCCTCTAAGATGTCAGGAGCGCAGCTATGCGGATAGTTTGGCCTTTCATCGTTGGCCAGTTGCTTCAGTGTCATCATGGCCAAAAAAGGTGCGGCTTTTGTGCCATAGGTAACTGTCGCTAACTGGTATTCTTTTAAAGGTTGTGATTGATTGTTCCGCCAGATAATTTTCTGATATTTTTGATCATCGGGATGTAACCAGATTTTGCGAAACATCTTTTCTATATCTGCTGTAAAAGCGTATTTAAATTGTCTCCATTTTAAGATAAGGCTCTGAAGATCTTGTTGTAAATTGGGTCCTCGGCACATAAGATCATTGAGGCTGTAACCGCTCGAGGTTTTTGCCGAGGCATTGAAGACAACTCGCAGTTTAGTAGTTGCTGACTCAGATCGTTGGACGCAATGGTGCGATAAGTAGCAGTCCGGCTGTACGTGTGGCGCAACTGGTGTCATATGTCCGAGCTCTAGGTACTCAGAAATAAACATTTTATAGTCACGTGCCACAGCTGGCTGTTTACTTAATTTCCGCTCTAATTGGAAGAATTGAGCAGTCGATTTTGTTTTCGACTCGCCAATATTTTCCTCAAAGTTTTCTTTGAATGGTATTCTCACGACATAGCTTCCATCTTGCCGTCTTGAGGTCGAAGATTGGTAGAATTCGATGCATTTTTGATCTTCTTCTGATATTGCTGGAGGTTCATGTATGTCCTCCACTTCCCAAAATTGCTGAATCTCTTCGATATTATTTAAGATCACATTGCAATGGTACGTTTTGTAGTTGCCGCTTAGGATCCATCCCAACTGAGTTTGTTGGGCTATGGGCAACATACCTTGTGATCGACAAATACCGTCCATAAGGATAGTGGAATAGATATCTGCCCCTAATAAAATGTCGATTGGCCTACTTTTGTAGAATTCGGGATCTGCTAGAGTTATTTGATTAAGAGTAGGCCAGTCTGGTTTAGGTAAGGTGCAGCTGGGTAAGTTATTTATCAGTCTGTTCATTATATATACGTCCGTTTCAAAGGTAAAATCGTTGATTAACGATGAACATGTAATGGTAATCCTGCCCTTACAGTTGTTTTCCTTATTCCCTATTCCAGAGATATAACCGTTGCATTTACGTCGCGGTAGTCTTAGCAACTGAGCTGCGCTTTCCCTAATAATAGATGTCTGAGACCCTTGATCTAAAAGAACTCTCATTTTTTGGTAGGATCCGTCCGCTGCTTGTACGTTAATTATTGCTGTGGCAAGCAAAATTTCTGAGGGTTCTTTAAGAAGCGATGCGACGGTGTTTCTTTCTTGCTGTTGGGATGACGATGTCGTAATCGTGGCTGTATTAGACCCAGACCGATGTGACGTAAATGCTTCATGCAAAATGGTATTGTGTTCTTTATTGCATTCTTTGCACTTTATTTCGGAAAGGCATTTTTTGCCTTCGTGGTAATGCAAACAATTAATGCAAAGATTCAATTTTGTTACAATATTTTTCCGTTCATGAGGTTGCAATTCTATTAACTTTGGACATGCATGAATTCGATGTTCGTCGGAAGTGCAAATAGGGCATTGCTTGCGATAGTTATTTTTGCGTTTGGACTTTGACGATTGCGAAACTTGGTTTGTCGAGTAATTCGTTTTGGGATTGTTATAATTTCGGCTATAATTGGAACCTTTTGAAAAGGGTGGTTTGTTATTGTTGTTGGATTGAGATGAAGATGATTTCTGCGTGGAGTTTTCAAGCTTCTTTCGTGAAGTTTCCAGCATCATAAACTTAGTTTCGAGAAAATTAAGGAAATCTTCTAAAACGGGCAACTCTCGCGGGGATTTTAAAGTTTGTAGATAATCCTCATATGTATCCGAGTCCAGTTTTTGGGACAATATACATACGAGGAAGGGATCCCAGGAAGTCACATCGACTCCAAGGTTCTTGATAGCATTTACGCTCTCGTACGTAGTGTCGTGAATGCGTTTTATATGATTTGCCGACTGTTGCTGGTTTGCAGGGATGTTCATGATGTTGTTAAGATGAAATGTAAAGATCAGTCGTTTATTATTATAACGATGATTAAGGATATTCCAGCACACTAGATAATTGTCGGAGCTAATTTGGAGATGTTGGATTAATTTTTCGGGTTCACCTTTGACCTTACCCTTTAAAAACTGCATCTTTTGTGCATTCGACAAAGAGGGGTTATTGTGCACTGCTTCGGTAAAAAGATCTTTGAACGAAATCCACTTATTGTAGTTTCCCTCAAAAGCAGCTATCTCCATTTTCGGGGTAGATTTTTCAATATGCGCGACGGACCACATTTTCTTATTGATGTCTTTCTTGATTTTGTTATAATATTTCTCGTAATGAGTAAATTGTTCTTCGTACTCGGGGTTCGATCCGCCACACTCGTTGTCAAGCTCCCAATGAAGCGAGTCAATAGCCGCCCAACGAGATTGTATTGTCTTCAGGAGGTCTTCGAACTCCCATTTTTCCGTGACGAGATCAAGGTCGATGTTGGAAGATGTTCTTAAGAAAGCCTTAAAGTTGGTAGCTTGCTTTTTTAACAGTATTTCGGCTCTACTCTCTTCAAGAGCCGGAGTTTTAGCAGCAGCTTGGGATGCGAGGTTTGAAGATTGAGATTCCGCAGTAGGTTGGAACGTAGGAGGTTTCAATTCAGGGGTTTGCGGTCTGTTTGCGAGAGGGATATAGTTCTGAATAGTAGATTTAATGTTGTTATATTTTTCAGTCATTTGATCGTATTGATTGGTACTGAAATATGTATGAGATTTATCACCAAAAGATAACAAAGTCATATGATTATTATGGAACTCTGTAAAGTATTGTTCCAAGGTAGCTAATCGACGACGTAGGTAGTCCGAGGTCTTGCGCTCTGCACCATCCTTCTTGAAATTGGTGAAGAGCCCATTTATGGCTTCGATCAGTTGATGTTGGGTTGATAAAATGTCTTCCATTTTCGACATTATAGGGATAAAAAGGAGACCTTACTTGTACTGAAGGCTTCTTTGGAGATCAATGCGATGGCTGCAAGAACAAACCTGGAGTAGCAGCGCGATGAGATGATGCGATGCTCTCGTAGAACCAGGTTCAACTGGATCAGCAGGATGATGAAAGTTTTGATTCACTCAATTCTGTTCACCAGGGTCTGGTTACAAGTTTCAAACGAGACACTCACACTGTACAGTTAGTAGATACACGAAATACACTAATGCACACGCGTCGGTCCCGCTATAATAAGCTCGAAGGACCAATGTTCGGGGTTAGGGTGAGATTAAGATATACTAAGATTGAAGATTGTAAAGATTGATATATTTCAGTACTTAATACAAATGGGATAACAATTAAAACTAATGAGGTGAATAGGATGAGATTGAGTCGCGCCCGATATGCTATCCGAAAGCGTACTGACTATTTTACTTAGGTGATACATAAAATATTCAATGCATATAGCGCGGTGTCGCAATTACGCTGACATGTTATTATTGTTCGGTGATTGACCCGAACACAATGAGTCGATGGATTTATGTTTGTTACTCATCACACCAGAATGGCTGAACGGATCTGGATGAAACTAAGCACGGAGATAAATTATGGTCAGGATCTTATGTCTTGGAATTATAATTAACTTTATACCCTGGAAATATTACTACGATTCCTGTAGGACAATTTTTAATTACCACGCGAGCGAAGCCACGTGCAAAAACGAGTTCTTAAACTTTATATAAGATGTTAATTTGTCTAACAGTTTAGTCTGATCCTTAATTGTAGTGATGTTGGTACATAGGTATTTGTAACAATAAGATCATGCAATACATTAAATGTCATGTTACTTAAAGAATAGGGGCACTAGTGCAGTCCAATGTCCAAGAAATAATTATTAGAGTGGTTGATGTCACGAAAAATTATAAACTGTTAGTGACAATAGCATAAGCATTATCAGACTATAATGTTCCCACTGCTGGGACACTTGTCCCTATGTGAGAGGGAGAGGAATGTAATCCGTCACGCGGGACCAGTGTTGGTTGGTAGATGTCACATGTCTTCTTCTTTGGAAGACTCATTTGATGATTTTACCACGCTAAAAAAAAAAAGAGGATCAAATTAAATTGTCTACTAGTGTTATCAAACAACTTGAAAACGTCTTTTATGATTTTATCTAATTTCTTGTGTTTGGAGAATGTTAAAATACTCATTAACAATCAAGTAATTAAATTCTGTATTTTTCAAATCTATACGTAACTTTATCTGTTGTAGCTGTCCTTGTGTTTTGAAAATATTAAATTACTCATCTTTTATTTTGTAATCAGTAGCTCTTATTTATGTTTTGAATAACGAAAGGCCACCAAGAAACTAAAACATCGCAGTGGGCACGAAAGTGTTATATTTTAGTTTAAAGTAACGTTATTTTAAGATGTAACTATAAAATGTAATTCGAAACTATTCCGCTCTTCCATAGACTATAGAATCTTGTTCTTGTAAACTGGTTACTGTATCTGTGGATTCGTGACGTCAATACAGACGCACGCAAACACCTTTTATTTATGTAGGTATTTCTTAAAATAACATAATAAAAAAAAACTTTTTCAAAAAAAATGTAACCGCCTTCAAAAACAACCACAAAAAAGGGTAAAATAACCTACAAAATAACTTTTCTTTCAGAAGTCGGTGCCTTTATTTTTTTTTCATTTCATGGTTTTTTTTGCCACCGACTTCTGAAAGAAAAGTTATTTTGTAGGTTATTTTACCCTTTTTTGTGGTTGTTTTTGAAGGCGGTTACATTTTTTTTGAAAAAGTTTTTTATTTTACTCTTTTTAGTTTAAATATTCAACTCAAATTCTTGTCAAATAAATCATTCTCTTACATGTATGTGCACTAAAATTTTGTAATCCGTAGCACCGGTAACAACATCGCTCAAGTGCACAATAAGCTAATAAAATTCCCTATCTCAAAAACTACTGAACCGATTTTGATGAAACTTGCAGTATTTCGTAAGTTAAACAATACTTAGTACAACAAAAAAAGAATTACTTAAATCGGACTTGTAGTTCCAGAGATATGCGAACACAAACTAAATCAGTCGATGCCTACTCCAAGCCTTGAGGAGTTGTACCTTCCATCATCAGCTCATCCACCTGAGATGATGATTATCAGATGCAAATACTTGAACAGATTTAGAAAATATATGAAAATGGTACTATGTGCCTATAAAATTTGAAGGTTGCCCTCGATTTCCCTGGGATTCCATCATCAGATCCTGACCTGATGATCATGGGACCAATTGGAAAGTATACCCTTTAAAACAAAAGAAAAAAATTCCAAATCGGTCCAGGCGTCTTCGAGAAATCGGGGAACATACATAAAAAAAAAAAAAAAAAAAAAAAAAAAAAAAAGATTCCGACGAATTGAGAACCTCCTCCTTTTTTTGAAGTCGGTTAAAAAATTAATGTATGGAGAAATTATTTATAAGGACGAAAATGATATAAAATATAGACCACTGTCTCGTGATAACAAATGTTATTTTTGTAAAATACCATCAAAGTATCTTATTTTCTAAACGTGCATTGACTAGTAAAAAAAACTCAATGCAAAATTAACCGAGTTTACAACAACGGGAAACAAGTCCATTCTCTCAAAGCTTTCAGCGGCTACTGACGTTAATTTTAGATAATCGGGATGCACTAAATATCGATATTATTTTATCGATAAGATTTTTTTTATCTGATAACAACGAACAAGAGTTGTTCAAAATATGAATAAAATGTGTCTACCAAGCTAGGTTTGCCGCAAAATTAATTTGTACAGATTTTCCTGTAACATTTTTTTCGAAGGGGGAAAGCTTCTTTGTTCAGTTTTAATTAAGAAAACAGCAACATTTGTTTCTTAAGTTTCTTAACATTTCTCTTTCATACAAACTTTTCTAACATTCAATAGCAAAATAAACTGGTTATTGTGGCACACGACTTACCAATCTCCGCATTCAGACCTACTTACAGGGGTTCCCTTTCAACCGAACATTCGTACGCCATCTTCATAAAGCTTTACGTATATTGCGACCTCCATCACAATATAGAGAAGCTTGAAATAAAACACATACATTCTATTGGTATTTATTTTGCTATATTTATAGTAAAGCGACCAATTGCTACCGACCGCTACCTATTGTCAACCCTTTGTTCTTTAAATATTAAAAATATCGAACAATAAGAATCCTTGAAACAAAAGATACATAATTCATATTAGCTCTGTGTTGTGCGTTTGAGGAAGTGCTAGTGTGTTATAATTAGCGTGGAAAAGCAAAAACACGATGATTAATCAAATAATCGTACAAACTAAGAAATAGTCTGATGTTTAGGTACCTACTCGTCTTCAATAATTGTATTGTGTTCGTAAAGTTGATTCAATATTGTAATAGGACTGGTAAATCTTATAGATCTCGGCCTATACCTCGGGTTTTGTAATGAAATGTTATTTGGTTTGCCCTTAGGATTAAATTTCAAATATAACCCAGTGTAACGAACTCTCAGTACCGAAGTTATTGGTCTTACCAAACCACATTTGCTTTGATCTTCCTAGGCTCATTGAAGGAATATGTAACTGCTTAAATAGTTGTTTCTCTCCCTTTTTTAAGGCTTATTGAAGAGAAGATGAATTGACCCTAATCCTACTATTGTCAGATACCAAAGCTTTATTCGTTAGCGTCATACTTTATTATTCAGTATTCACCCTTTTGCCTTGCCGGGAGCGAATCTGACAACGTAATTCCGTAGTTGATTTATCGATATCGATAATTTCACGCTACACATATTTGTCTACACCACTAGCTGCTCGCATTAGGAGTTTATAAATAGTGCGCGTAAAAATCACGTGCGTCTCGCTACACTAGCCTAGTCTGTCGCGAGATATCCGCGGGCTCGCACGTCCAGATAAATTAACTTTATTGCTTTCTTGGAAAATCGTCTGCCAATTCACTAGCAGAGTGTTTCGACCCCTCCAATGTTTGGATGCGTTTCAAAATTATGAAATCTTCGTAAAGTTTATCAACCCTAGAGTACAGAACCAGATTATGGTATTATACATAAATGTACCACTTGAAACTCGGTACGAGGACGTACATTACATGCCACTAAATCGATTAAAGGACCCTTTGCGAATTCGACCCCATCACATGGGGCGATGCAAACCCCATTAGGGCTGCTGTTCATTTACGAGGGTGTGAGACCGGTACATTTTTACAAACCTCCATTACACCTTGTATTTTATTTTGTTGAATATTTAAAAAAAGTATGAGATAACACAACTTCCATCCCGAGCTTTTCAGAGAAAATTAGATACTGTCTACAGATTTAACACGCGTCCGCCGCGAGATCTTGTTTACGAAGAAAAAGGCACTCCTCATTTTTGGCGTCTAATCTCTTACAAAAGATCTCAATTTTTTTTCTGTTTACATGGCAACGACCTTACCCGTTCCCGGACGCTTTCAAGCGGCTGCAACTCGACGCTTTTTTCCCAGAGGAACTCGGATATCTCCGTCCCTGTCTCCAATCCGATTTCATGTCTTAACAGGCTGCGCTTAAATCGATTTGTCTCGCCTTAACTCGCCAAGATGCCATCAACGATGATATCGCTGTCCCGTTCCTGCTTTTTAAACCTGTCCTCGTGTTGCCAGATTTAATTTGCCTTTTTTGCTGAGGTTGAAATGTGGCATCGTTGCTATTAGACGGCTGGTTTTAGAAGCGCTTTGCGTTGCACTAAATGCAAAGGGATCTGCAAGCCCAAGCTGGCGTAGACCGTCTGGCTCATACTTTGGTGCATATTAAATTCGGTTGGAATGCATCTGGTACATAATATAAGGCGACTGTTAGTGGTTTTTACTGTGGGATGTACTTACGTTGATAGTTGTTACAGTACGACTTTATGACGTGCCTATTTCATTATGTTTTTACGACTAGCCTGCAGTTAGATATTTGTGTTCTAAACACATGCGTTGATAGACTCCGGCTTTGTATCGAAAGCAGTAACATGACGTTTACTGCTCATTAACTAATGAAAGACTGAGAAAGAGCTATTTAAAGTTTCACTTTTTATTGCTTCGTTAATTTTTATTTCATTAATACTTACCGCTTTATGGCAGTCGCGTAAATTGTTTAATTATAAATGCAGGCTCTTTCTCTGTTCTCATTATTTTATTAGTTTTAATTTTTATATTAAGCTTACCTAATGAGTCATTTTTTTCTACTTATTAAGTGTTCGTCTTTTAAAGTTCACCGGTTATCCATGATTGATACCTACCACTACCTACTACCTACCTCTTCGAGGAGCGTGTATCCTGTTGTTATTGCAATTTCCTTTGTCCATGACATGGTGAACTCCTTGCTTTGCACGACGATGTATGAATCCAGTGTTTGTTTCTTTCTGACGCATATCACCAGGTTTCTTCTTTGATGATAATCTGATTTATCATAAACCTAGAAACTCGTTATTTTAAAAGATTTTTTTTAATCAGTTATTTTGTGCTTTTAACTTATTGCCACAACTCTGATGCTTTTATAATGCATCTCTTTTTGAGAATCCATCATTAACAATTTACTCAACTTCTAAGTTCTTAGCTTAAATTATTATCATCTAAATTAACCTCAAAGTACCCACACAATGCATCCGATAAACCGGAACCCTGTTCGTCCAGCGTTACGCAACGCGCATGCGCCCGCCATGTTACCATTTAGTGAACTCACGCGCAACGTCGCGTGGCTGTAACCGCTTCCGCCACAGATACTGGCACATCCTATTAGGTTGCCACACTGTGACGGATTGCCGGCTCAGCCTGTGTTTTCATTGATGAAACGCTTTCATTAGATTTGAAGGCTAGCTGAAACTACAGTTTTGTTAAATCTTATATATAAAAATCAATTGCTGTTCGTTAGTCTCGCTAAAACTCGAGAACGGCTGGACCGATTTGGCTGATTTTGGTCTTGAATTACTTCTGGAAGTCCAGGGAAGGTTTAAAAGGTGAGGCGGTACGAAGTTTGCCCGGTCAGCTAGTCTTATATATAAAAATCAATTGCTGTTCGTTAGTCTCGCTAAAAATCGAGAATGGCTGGACCGATTTGGCTAATTTTGGTCTTGAATTATGTCTGAAAGACCAGGGAAGGTTTAAAAGGTGAGGCGGTACGAAGTTTGCCCGGTCAGCTAGTTTTTTATAAATATCAGTTATTTCTCTGCAATCATGGATAATATAAGGATTAAACGAACTTACCTAGTGAAGTTCTATCCTTATTATATGAAGAGGTGAGTCCGAGGTGAATCGTTACTTTGTAGTAGACGTTGTCTCCTACCCTTTTACGCGATATTTTGGATGCTGGAATAAAAAAAATAAAACAGCAGCCTCTGGCAACATCACTGACAGATGTCATTCAGTTTAGAGCAATGGTACCAGGTACCGTACAGGGAGGATTAATTGAAAGTTAATCTTGGGAGGGTGGGAATCTCCCACCTCGGACTCACCTCTTCATATAATAAGGATAGAACTTCACTAGGTAAGTTCGTTTAATCCTTATATTATATTCGAGGTGAGTCCGAGGTGAATCGTTACTTTGTAGATGTTTAGAGAACATAAAATAGGCAATAAATTTATGCTAAAAACAATTTGTTTCAATACCCAATATTTCTTTTTCAAAAGGGAATATATCTTGATATACGCCTTAGCTAACCTTGACTTAATGAAAAAATCCTATCTTTCAAACTCCAAATATTTAAGATTAAACATCTGGGGTCACACTTCTTTATTTTAATTACAAAATTCTACGAAGCAAAGTATGCCTCTAACAACTTAAATAGTTTACATGTTGTTATTCCCAGATTGACAGATTGTCCCCTTGTAATGTGTATCCCAACCACTAGTAATGCATCTGAAATGTTTCTGAAATTAAGATACATTGTATAATATCTTTACAACTATTAATAGTGTTCTTCTTCCACCAAAGTAATTCTGACTTTATTTACTCTTTATCTCTAGTCTAGGGCTGAAATATGTTAAGTGTTTATGTGAACAAAACCGTATCATGAGATAGGTAGTCGTGCAAAATGATACCAAATTTTCTAATAATTTCTTATCTTGCACACGTTGACTGAAAAAAGGGTTAGAGTATACTCTTACCCAGTCTTATATAACAGAATTTTTGGTTAGAGATTCCCAGTATGAATAAAAATATACAAAGCGAGTAGCAAACATTACCACTAACTGTTACTGGTACTTGGCCTGGGGTCGGCTGGAAAATGACTGTTGTCGCTTGAGGTATTTCTGTTGTCTTTGTAGTTGGCTTTTCCTCGGTTTGCATAGATAGATCCCTCGGTTTATTGGAGGTGGGCAGGGCTGTTTGAACAGCTGGTAGTTTCTTAGAATTGACTTATTTGTATTTAAAGTAATAATATTTGGATTAAGTCTATTGGTCGCTCTCTTCATGTTTGTGGATGTCTACCCCGATTCTTATAATTTTGAATAAGTACAAGATTTCAGTTCACTTGTTGCCTCTTAGTAAGTTGAAATGCCTTATCTTAGAGCGGAAGAATAGTCTCTTCTATTATTAGTATATTGCCAGTGTAGGTTGAATAGTCAACGGGAACTGTCTCCAAGCATGTCACATGCATCTAGTAATATAGCATTACTTGGTACAAGTGCAGGTTTATGTAAGTCTGTTCCTTTACTAGTCCCTCCATCAGGATTCTCTCAATAACATTCACGGCACATAATCCCTCTTAGATCCGGTTAGCACACTTAAGGTAGAAAAATATAATTGCCTGATGGCTCTTCTTCTTTTGGTTGTTGTTCTTGAGTAAAAGTAATGGAATTGTTTTCATGACTGACCATATTAACTCATAGTACTTAGGCACTCATCTGACAACCCAGCCGTTCAGAGTAAGTAGCTAAATGTACGTAATCTACATTAGACTATACATTTGACTGCTTCAGTAATCAAATCATGGCCATTACTGTAGTAATATTAACTTTAAGGCCATATATCCTGCTAGTCCATAACTAAGTAATAGTATATCTTTATCATAAGTAGTTCATCACTTTGTGTAAGAGGCAACTTATGTTTGATGCTATAGGATCTTTTCTTGTTAAGGGAGTCTCTTCTTAGATAGCTAACATGTAGCACAAAGAATACATACGTACTTAAACTTGAGTGTAATCCTCTCAACGAGAGGTAGGTGAATAGAACACAATATACCAAATCTTTGTTTGAAGTACTGTAATTTAAATTGATCCAGAGTATAATCTTCTCAACGAGATGGACACAAAATGTAACACAAAATGTCTTAATTTTCTGTCCTCCAGGACATACATTATTGTTGGAAGTAATGTATGTTAAATTAATCCAAGCATAACCCTCTCAACGAGAAGGAGACAAAATGTAACACAAAATGTCTTAATTTTCTGTCCTTTAGGACATACATTGTTGTTGGAAGTAATGTAGGTATGTTAAATTAATCCAAAGCTTAACCCTCTCAACGAGAAGGAGACAAATTGTAACACAAAATGTCTTAATTTTCTGTCCACCAGGACATACATTGTTTGGGAGTACTGTATGTTAAGCTGATCCAAAGCATAGCCCTCTCAACGAGAAGGAAGCAACATGTAACACATAATGCTTTAATCTTCTGTCCGCCAGGACATAAATTGTTGTTGGAAGTACTGTATGTTAAATTGATCCAGAGCATAGCCTCCTCAATGAGAAGGAGACAAAATGTAACACATTATGCTATTGTTTTCCGTCGTACAGGACAAGTACATGCCAGACTTTGATAATTTAAATCTCAAGTAAATGAGGGGTTCAAAACCCATAAAACAAAGTGAATATGAATTTCTCAACGAGAAGTAAGTAGATTGTAACACACATTATCATAACTTTCTGCATATTATAGTACCTACCTAACAAAAATCTTAAAATTCTTCTTAATTCCTAATACTATCAAAGCCAGTTTAATACAATCACAGCTTATAACTTTAAATATTCCCTTTAAATATATTAAATTATTATTATGTATTAATATAACACTGAAATTATGGTCAATTCACTATAGGTATTAAAAATTGATGAAGTTTAATGAGTTAGAATTGTCCCAGCAAATTTTATTTTGAACAACATCTATAAGTGGTTTATTATAATGATTTACCAAGGTGGTCGACCTCAAAGACCCCTCACTGCCTGCAGTACTTATAGAGTCCACAGTTAAGCCTAGTCTCTATCCATTTGAATAATATGCATGTCTGGTAGAATGCACAGAGAACAAGGATGTATTAATGCCTCTTTCATGCATTGTCTGTATAAGCCCCCACTGATAGTAGTTGAATATTCTTGAATTCTGCGTTGTGTGATAGTTGTGGAATATTATTATTATTCTTGAATTCTACGAAAAGTAAGGAAAACAATCTTGTTAAAGATTTATGTACCGGTTTGATTCTTGTTACTGAATATTATATGACAGTTTATGCTAGACATATTTCGGGCTTATTACTTAAGGAAGGTACCACTAGTCTGAAGGACTTTCTTTACACAAACCTGAGTTTTATAGAAATCTGTAATCAATTATTTAATAGCACCTTTGTTATAATTCTATATAATAATTGATATTTTTACACAATAAAGTTTGGACACATAGTGTTGTGGCTGATGCGATAAACCTAATAAAGCTTTTTTGTAAGGTCTTCTTAACTGAAGCTATTAAGAGAGAACAGTAAGACTTTAAATGTAGTAACACTGCTGGGATCCTAGAAACTATTTAACTTGCGTTAGTTAGACGTAGTTTGAAAAAACCTTAAAATAAATGTTTAATTCTATCGTCTGAACCTACATGACTATCTATATGAGAGAGTGTCGATTTGTGATAATTAAATGATTGATAATTTTTGGGAAACTTTAGCGTCCTAAGACTTCATATAGTTGATAAATCTATTTTATATTCTTTATATTAAACCACTACTGTCACAGGATACTATTGTATTGTTCCAGTGTATTCTGTGATAATCAACCTTTCAAAATCCATTACTCTCTTAGTATCATTCTCCTCTTGATGGCTTGCCTGATAATATACAAGCCCCCGGGGTTAGGTATAGAGGATAACTAGTTCTAAAAGAGGACATTGAAATATAATCAGAAGGTCTAATTGTTCTGATCTGAGAGATTAGTAGAGAATTCAAAACCGAATATCACGGTTGTAATGGCACAATTTGGTAAGACTACCATTCCTTTAGCCTTATCTGTTCTAATCTTATGGAGAGCTTTAAGCAGTATACTAAAAATGGGGGAAAACCATAGAGAAAGAGATTATTCCATTTAAATGCATCAATGTTCCAGGCATAGGGACCCCCTATCCCAAGATATGTACTTTGGACACTTATGATCTTAACCAATATGCAAAAAGGTCTCAATGGATCAGGATCTGGATGACCAAAATTATTTATTATAGAATTGAAAACTTAGACAGTCTCCATTCTTTATCTACATTGAAATTACGAGACTCAGTCAGCCTCTTTATTAAGCAAAAGAAAAATTAAATTAAAAAATCAATGCAATTTTTAGAAGAGTATTGTACCCTTCCCACACAGTTAATATGTGCTATTGCAGTAATGTTGTCAGACCTACGCAAAATAACACAGTAACATCAACTCCGGGTTGAATTTACTGTGTTATTATATCAAAACTAAATATTCAATTTTCATAATTATGTTAACCCGGGACAGATTAATCATCTAGGTTATTAACTATTTTTATACCTTGATTTATGAGATGCTCTACTTCAGATTTTAATAGTTTACCAGACTGTTTAAATACACAGGGGTCAGGGGAAGATCTCTTGTACAGCTTATTGTTAGATGTGAACCGCAATAATTTCTAACCATTTTCTTTAATTGCTTAAATACTAAATAGTATGCACCTTTAAGATTAATTTATACAGAGATACAGTCCTTGTATATTCTAGTTTGAAATGGTTGGTTACAATGAAATTATTTAACATTTAAAGATTTAGTATAAATCTGTGAGTATAAGGAAAATCATAGATAAAATTGAACAGCTGTTTAACAAAACCTAGCTATGAAGGTTTATTTATTTCTTGAATAAGTCAAGAAGTCTCTCAGTTTCATTGAAAGAGTTATTGTATGGAATAATACTAATAGAGGTCAAACTTAATTTTGAGTATTCATAAGACAAATTATGACAGGAGTTAGTCATGCATTTAGAATTGATCCCCAATCCTGAACATTCACAACGTGAAAGGACGTCTGAACTGTTTCAGTCGTAATCTTTTCAGTGAAAAATACTTACAATAAGGTCCTCCATCTTTGGCTTTGTATTTTTCAATCTTTCGAGCCAATTTACTCCCTCTCTTATTTTCCTTATCTTCTTCCCTATTTATATTGTGTTTTGGCATCTTCGGATTGTGTTTAATACTTCTAATAAACTAATTTTAAGAAGACAAAACTTTTTCCGACGCGTCATGCGGGCGCGAAGATAACGAATGGCATCTGTCAGTGATGTTGCCAGAGGCTGCTGTTTTATTTTTTTTATTCCAGCATCCAAAATATCGCGTAAAAGGGTAGGAGACAACGTCTACTACAAAGTAACGATTCACCTCGGACTCACCTCGAATATAATAGATGCATACTTAGATGTTTATCATAAATGAAGCTTTACATTATCTTTTCTATTTGATTTGTTTCTAAATTAGCATCATGAACTTGTCGGTTTCTTCCAAGTAGACCAATGTAATTTCCTGGAATTAATTGCTGTTGTATTAGTATATTTTTCACAGTGACTCCACATTGAAATAGCATACTTGTAACTCGACTACAAGGGAAAAAATAACCTACTCGTATTAGTGATAGCTTACTTCTGACCAAACAACTGATCGATAAATAAAAAACAATGTCTAGTTTCTTACAAAGGCAAGGTCGAGTCTATCTTCTCTTTTCTAATTTCTATATCCTAATGTCTATGGTTTTACCTAATAGAAGTAAACAGACACCTGTATAATCATAAATTTACCTTTTACTACCCGTAATAACAAAGAATGATTATGACTAATCCAACAAGGTTTCCAATTCAATTTCTTCTCTTATCACAACACATCAGATTACATCGACAATTAAAAAGAACAAAGGCAACTAAGTGTTTGTTTACAATCACCCTATCAGTTGCACGCCATACGATTCCTTAACCCACTTGTTTTTATGACCCCCTTACAAATGAAGCTCATCAATGCAGAATCACTAAAGAGTTTTCATTCATTCTTTTGTAAACTATATTTACACACGGCAACATTATCATTGCCTACGAAAGCCACAGGATTACACACCCTATCTTTTAGCTTTTAATGTTGATATTCGAAAGTGGACTTTCAATCATAACAAGGAGTGTTGCCATACTCTGTACTATGGTTTGTGCTGTCATTGCGTTTAATTATCCGACTTGTCAACTCGTTCATTATAGAGGCACGTCACGCGACGACACCGATGCGTGGTAATCACGATATTCTCGATAAAGGCTGGAGCACATTCGTGGCTTGTTTGACAACACCTTCCATTATTAATGTCTTCAGTCAGCTAATGATACCTCGTTATGACAGTTATGTCGAATAATAACCGTAATAACCACCAAATTAGATCAAAACGCCGAATTTCAATACATATTTCATATCAAAAGCTATCAAGGTGTCTCCGATTCATTTTAATGGCAATTTAACAAAATTAATGTCCTTCCCAACATATGAAACAGATCCGAAAGAAATTAATCAAACTTGAACTTATTTGGCATTTTTAATTCGAAATGAAAGAAGCTGTCGTTTTAGCAATTAACGGTGTTCCAAAAATGTCGTAAACACATTAGATTCTGTTTGATCTACAACCTGAGAATGATGTAGCCTCACCCTAACTCAGTAATTGGTTTTAAGCGCATGCATGTATCGCTGGCCTAAATTTCCTGCATTATCTGTTGCCATACATAATATAACGGTCATTAGCTAAAACACTGTATAATTAACTAGTTTAATGAGAATTGAATCCGCTATGATGTCACAGTGTGGATATTATCTCTTACTGCAGTGCATCAATTACTTTGACATTGGCAATATTTGAGGGCAGCTAGTGGCAGTCGATTTGAAACACTGATAGACACTAATATGCAATTGTTAGACTGTGGACCAAGACATTATTTTTATTTTACTTTTTAGATATTTCTTTTTTGATAGGAGTGTGATATTATCACGTAGCAACTGTTTCGTTCTCATTTATGTCAAATCCTAACTGTTTCAACAATTAAGTTTGTTGTTCATCAATCCAATATTTCAAAAAGTTCATAAAAGTCCACGTTAATTAATCCAATCTATTGCTGGCTCTAATTAATGCAGTAATTTTGGTCATCTTTATAAATCATTAAAAACGCGTGTGGGAAAGTTGTAGGTGTCAAGAAGCGAATGAACTAGTAAGTTTTAGTGTGGTTTTAGTTTCCTTTCGTGGCTTATGTTTTGACTTTCTAATTAGTTGTATAAAAAACATAATAATTATCGGTTCATCCCAATCTAAACCCTATAGGACCGAAAAAAAAACCATGGTCGCGGGACGCAACAGAGTGGTTTTGAGTCAGTACGAATCTGACAGTCCCACTCCACCCTGGGCAGGTGGAGTCATTTGATGATTTTCCACCCCAAAAGGAAATTGTTTATAATTATTATCATTCTCTCGCCCTTTTCCCAGTTTATTTGGGGTCGTAGCAGAATATCTTCTTCCTCCATTCTTTTCCATTACTCACCATTTTTCATCTAGCATGATATCAGATAATATGATCATAATATAGTACAATACATTTAATATCTAGCTTTTTCATCCTTCACAGTCATCCCATGTTAAGTTTCAGGATATTTAATTTAAATTAATACTTCATAGAAGTTACACTGACCTACAAGTGATTTTAATTAGTCTGTGGCATTTCTGAGAAGGTGAACTAACTCATTTTGACTTTGAAACGCTCGCTAGGATCCAAGAATCGAATGATACTTGTTGTGACGTCAGAGTGCATTCATAAGTCAATTAATTATAACGGTACTTTCAACCGTAGAGATATTCAAAGATTTTCTTTGGAAAGAAAAATTCGAGTCGCGTGCAGGATTCGAACCTGCGACCTTCGGATTCAGTACATCCGACTTATTCCGACGCTAATTTCCAACCGAGCTACCGAGAGAGAGATATTTTCACTGAGGTCGAAGTGTAAAATATTTTGTGTAATTTCAATGCCTACCAATATTTCTTTAATTTTAAAACTATCTTTTGCCCGCGTCTTTACCTGCATTATGGTCGGAAATTATCCTACAGGATAACCGAACAAAAATGTAGCGCTCTTTCCATTTATGCTTTTTTTTATCGTGGTAAAATAATGAAATGAATCCTCCCACTCAGGGCGGGATGGGATTGGAGGGACTGTCAGACTTGTACTGACTTAAATCGCCGGTCATCCTTCAATAGCCCTTTACGTTCCAGGGTCATGGTTACCTGATGAGAAAGCCCCGCGACACCGGCAGCCTTTGGCTCTCTAACTGGGGCCCCGTCAGCTCTTTCCATTATGGAAATAAATATGACTTACCTAATGTAAGACAGTTTTTGGAATCGGATCAGGAGTTTTGAAGAATACCCCCCCCCCCTAGTTGTTAGGTTAGGTTAGGTTATACTTATGTTAGGCTTACAAACATACAAAACATTTAACATTAATTTTTTAACATTGTGTGTACCGGTCTACCCAATAAACGTTTTTTCTTTCTTTTCTTTCATTTACTTTAAGCAATGCTAGCGACCCGCCCCGGTTGCTCACGGGTGCAAAATACAAATATTGTATTGTCTGTTGATGAAAATCATTAGGTACCTATTACAACCACCAAAAAGCATAAAGATGCATTGCGTAGTTTGACAGAAATGAGCATACAGACGACGGGAAGCGTCTTTGTTTTGTACTATGTCATAAAAATAATTACTTTTGTAAATAGGTGTGCTGTTAACATTACCGGTAGTTTTTCCATATACATCAACACAATTGTATCCATAATAATTGTCATTGTAACTCACAATAGAAATACAACAGTTTTACCGTGAACATCATAAACCTGCGGTCAGCTGATGGGGTGAATGCCCAGCCGGAGTTATTGACCCCACTAATGGTGTACAAACCTATTTACTGACACCATGATGAGAGTGAAATCTTAACAAGTGTATGATTCGGTGAATCAGTGACCTTTGATTTTGACCGTTAATTATATAGAAATGTAGTTGCTTTTTTATTGACAGCCTTGAAGATATTTAAATCGTGGTCATAAATAAGTATGATTGGATGACCAATCGAGTTTGTCGTCATTGTGTGTGTCCACACTGGAAGCCTAGCGCGACGGCGGCGGCGGGCGCGGTGGCGGGCGCGGCGGCGGGCGCGATCGGTGTCCATACTGCCGATCAAGCGTTTGTTTTTGTAGCGGCGAATTCAGGTGTTGCAAACCGGTGGTACAAAGTAGTTTCTATAAATCTTGTTTAAAGAAATTAATTTAAAAATGTTTTATAGGTTGTTTAGGATTGCATACAAGTAAATTATCAATCATTCTACATTTTTCTACTCAAGTATGGTAAAAATAATTTAAATATGTACAAAAACATCCAACGGTAGTACTTTAGTGCATGTTCTGGTAACTAAATGGCGCTACTAAAAGACCGAAAAGGTTTGAAACACCTGCCACCCGCCCGTTGTATCGGTTGTTGCCTAGCAACGCCTAGGCTCGCAAAATCGCTTGTAACCATCGCGCTAGGCCCCCGCCTTAGTCACTTCAGTATGGCCACAAGCGGCGATTTCATACATTCAATATTTCCGCGCCCGCCGCCGCCACCGCGCTAGGCTCGCAGTGTGTTTGAGCACATTGCTAAGCGTAATTTATTTACTTTTTGTTTCGTATGTATTTTATGAGCCGTTTGACCTTTGGGATCTCCCAGTAGAATAAAGAGATTTCCATACAAAATCTCAACCCCTTTTTTTAAGCGCCCGCGCCCTAGATTGTGTTTCTTATTGCTCACCTTTGTTATATGAAGAAACTCAACTTCTTCATCATTCAACAATTTCTTTGGAGAGTCGAACCTAAATAAAGATGTTATAAAGCCAGAAGAACAATTGTAAAATTCATGTTTTTTGCCAAAACAGAACAAAAGAGGCAATTATCCAGGCTTGGATGCAGGATGCAGATGTGGAGTTAACGGTTTAGGCATAGAAAGCCTAATTCGCAAAATGGCAACCGAGTCGCAAAAGGACAAGTTCTCAAAATGGTAAATTCTAAATAGAATAGAATTAAAATTAGGCTTTTAGAGAATTTACCATTTTGAGAACTTGTCCTTTTGCGTATCGGTTGCCATTTTGAGAATTAGGCTTTTTGCGCTTAAACCGAGTTAACATCTAATGGATGTTTGTCTCATGAAATTAAAACAATTAAAATATTTTTCCTAATTATTATCTATTGGATATTTATTGAGTAGATTTTATTTAACTGACGAAATTGTCGATATGCCAACAGAGAGGAAGTGGTCAGTTTTCTTTGAAACTCGATATTCTTAGTACAACCTTTCTCGGTCAATAGTAATGTCTGCAATCTGACACTCGTAAGCTTTTCCATATACGACGTACGAGTATGATATACGTTAAGGCGTGATTTACTTGTAAAATAAGGTGAGAAAATACACCTCTAATTAAAAAGTCATTGAACTTGTGCTATTGACTTTGAATTAATATTTATTTGTTAATGGAGCAGTAGCTGGTATGTAAACGGTGGCAAGTTTTTTTTAGGGTAATCGTCATATATTTGCGTCATGAATTTTTAGGTAGAAAATTTACATGAACAAAAGGGTCTTTGGCATTCTTAAAACGATTATAGGAGTAAAATGATGTCGTAACGTGTGACAGGGGAGAACGGAAGGAGAAAACGTGTTGCGCCGACGAGCCTACCACAAGTAAAACGAGATAAGGGCGGGAAAATGATGATGATAACGGTAATAAGTACTGTTTGTGAAATGTATTGAAAAATCGTGATGAACATGGTGCTAATTCCGATTAAAAAAAGGTACAGCATTACTTTTATGCCTTCTTAACCAGTTAAAAATCCATTTTCGGGCATTTTCGTAGTGACCTATGTAGGTGTCAATTTCATGCTTTTAAAAGGATTTAATAATACATTATTATTGGCCAAGTCACCTTTGAACCTCTTACGTAATAACACACATGTATTTCGTAAAAGTTTAAACAAATTATTAAAAGTCAAATATCAGATTACGCCATTCAGATGCAATCAGTCAAGATAATCCAATTATGGTTGCAGTTGGTGTTGAGTGTCTCGAAAGTGGCACTTGCAACAGAAAATAATAAACATAAAATACACTTAATACTTATTTTACTTTTTAAAGACTGTAACACCACACTTTTATTTTGGCGGTGTGTGCCCATCCAAATCTTTTCACCCGTTTTTACATAAAAATGTAAAAAAAAACATCCATGTATCCTCACGAACTTTCTTACACAATAGTATTTAATTCTAATCAACCATTACCTATGTATACAATCCATAAAAAAAGTACGCTAGATTCTCAACTATTCTTCAAATCAAGTCCTGTAAATCCTATAGTCATCAAGATAAGATCTAAAATACCTAGCGTTAAAGGACTTTTGAATAGTACCATTATGTCAACAGGACATCGCGTCAGACCTACCGAAATAGCCCTATGAGATAACGTTCTGTCCTTTACATCGCCCACAGGCTTTCTAAGAAGGGACTATCAGATTGAAACATAGGCAGGGATTTAGCAGTAGTACAATTTTGCTGTTACTGCGATGCATGGTCATCGTTTGCCCAGAACTAAGGACTTAAGCGATTCAAGGTCAAAAAATATGGCCGTACTATATTTGAGTGCATATTTGGTAATGGTTTTCAAATTGTAAACATTTGTGTTTATTGAAAAAAAAATGAGAACAGAAAGCTTATGGCAATCTTATTGGCTAGACTTTGAAATGCGAAACGCTTTTGCCTGACACTTGGTAAGTACTAATTACAATACAAGTGTATAACCTCAAAATAGAAAAGATATAAAAGTTCCAATTATATAACTTTCTATAAGGTTGTGATGTTAAACCTACCTTTATTAAGTGACATACAGATTCCACATAAACTTATCCTTTATAGAAAAAAAAGCCATGTCCGGTTAAATTGATAATGTGAAAAACTCAACCAACAGGTCGCCCTTTCAACCATAACCGTTCCCCCGTTCGCAGTTTCAGATCTAATTAATATTTAAAATGTTCGACAAAGCCAGTTCATTAACAAAGCATTAGGGTCTATTATTCCGTTCCAGGATTATCTAAATAATCGTTATCCTAGTACCAGATTATACCTTATCAAGTTTATCTTGATTGATTATAACACGCTTTCGCAAATATATTTTCATTGGGACATTGTGAAAAGGTCACAGCAATTATTAATACTTTCTAATTAATGAAATGTTGTTGGTTTAAAATATACTGCTAATGATGTTTTGTTTACTCGAAAACCTGATGAGTTCTTTAACTTTCGCTGTCATTAAATCGATATAAAACGATCGATCTTGATGGAAATTAAAACGTGTGTTGATTAAGCGTGGGGTTTAATTGTCATTATTATAATTTAAAGATTTTATAATCCTATTACTGGACAAATGAGTCTCTTTAATGATACCATAAGCATTGACCCAGTAATTAATAAGTAGCTGGGTAATTGTAAAATACTGATATTCAGCTGCCGGTTGACTGGAAGCCAACCCCAATATAGTTGGGAAAAGGCTAGGCAGATATTGACCCTTAATTGAATTCGATTAATTTTGACAATGTCCAGCGTTTCTTCCATGATTCCCGATTCTGTCACCTGCTTGTTGAAGTATAATCAAGTGGTACAACTGCGCAGTAACACGATCTTTTAAAATAATTCCCACTGTCTAACCTATGGCGGACAGTCATTGCCATCGTCTTCCTGCTCCTAGGTCGGTGTCTATATTGAACCATCATAACTTACCAATCATCCACAACAAATGATCAAAATTACTCGTTATATCACACATTTTCACGATTTTGGTCTAAGCGGTAAGCTTAGCGACAGACGGCGCGAATATGACATTAATTACTTCGTAAGTACGCGAATAGCACTGTCGGCGCCTCGTACCATGTTTCAAACATTTGCTTGACGACCCGCGCTAAGAGACCGCTCACAGCGGCAAGATTGTTAGCGGTCCGTTACCCTTCTGCAAATTCCTTGTTGTGTCCATCATAATGATCTATAGCCCACTAGCTACAGTCATAGTCTTTGTTCGGTCGCAATATAGCCCAATTACCGACTGACAGGGCAGTGTCCGCAAGCGAAGCTGCGGTTTGTGGTCGCGCGCTATGCAGGCAGAGCGCAATATCTCGCGATATGGTTTGCTTTGAATTGCATAGGCGAAGAACTTCCGAGATTTGTAGAAAATTGTTAGTACACTTACATTTAAAAATAGATGAGACTGTTTCAGATAAGGATATAATATGCGTTCTGTCTGAAAAAAATTAAACTCGTTTTTCACGCATATTTTCTTCAATTATGTCTAAGTTCCTTAAACAAAGGGGCAACCTATTTGCCACCAATCAGGCGCAGGATTAAATTCTGGGTTTTGGTACTTGATAGACACAAGCAAGCATTAACGAAGCTGAAATTATGAAAATCAGCTTAGTTTGTTCTATGATATTTTAATAGATATTTCAATAGATAGAGATAAGATAAGTATAGACAGATTGTGATAATATAATGTTAGATTGATTTAAATCATTATGTAAAACATTTCGATTTTGTATAATCAACCAAAGCTGTTGCCAGAAGCTCGGCTGTTGAAAAGTTTATTAAAAATTTTTCACTGATAAAAATGTGTTCATTCAGGTTAAAAACTATCTGTTTACCAAATCCATTAATTAATTAGTGTGAAAGAGCAACAAACATCCTTCCGACCTCACAAACTTTCGCATTTATAGTGATAGATTAGATTAGATCACATCCTTTACTGCTCATAAATATCCTTAATTATCCATTTTTTGGTCGCTTTCCTTCCGATGACAAGTTAAAAGTAGAGAAAATCCATTAACGAACTAATTAGCAAAGTTTAAACCAATTAAGTGACAAGTCAATCAAGTTTCCCCTTAATTATCACCTTTAGACTACTTTCTTTTCCATTGATGACACCGCTAACGAGACAGACTTGAAACAAGCTAATTAATAAAATTCTCTAATTAACATATTATTTCCGTAACTCGCCAAGCAAGAGTCGACTCGTTACGCACAATAGAAAACCAGTTTCCATAAACCTGAAAGTAAAAATATGTACATGTTTTCTGAAGTTAACTACGTGAACTCGACATATTAATATGCGTTTGACGTTTGTGCGACAAAACTACTGTAACTCACCATAGGTCGAATTCGAATGTTCGCTTGTACGACACAAAGAAGCTCGACATCTTGCTGCTGTGACAAGCGATGGTAACAGTAGTTAGACACTACGGTAGTGTACGGGTATCCCGACCCGACATGTTAGGTTCCTTTAAACCCCTCTGATATGTATAGTTGTCGTCAACGATCTTATATTCCTAGACATATAACTCGCATAAATTCGAAATACAAATTATTATGAATGTAAAAGTTAATTCTTCATGTCGCACAAGAGCAATGTCCAGTGTCAGTATGTCGCACAAGCGTGCGACATACTGACACTGGACGTGCGTGAAGTCACAGTATATTATTGTCGCACATGCGTCAATCGCACTTCCGTTTGTCACGTAGTATACTTAGTTTACTCAATTCCCTTCGTAAATTGAATAGGTGAGGGAAAACAATGCATGTTTTGGTTATGTTTTCGAGTGTTTGCGTGCAATATGTACTTGTAGTCAATCGATGTAAACAATTGATGTAGTATTAGTTGACACGAACTGTTGATTTTCTGCAATTGATTGGCTTGGGATTGGGAGTTTCGTTTCGAATCTGTGGTGTAATTGGTTGTGTTCAGTAAACCAACCACAAATAAAATATTTTTTGTAGAATAAAAATAATTTTGAGATGTTTGCTATGTGTTTAGTTTTCTTTCTTAAACAAGTGCTTTCGACTTTGACAGTGCAAAGTTTTCTTGTTAAGAGCGCTTATTCATTCGAGTTCTGGAGTGTGAAATTACTACTTATGTGCAACAAGCAGAACACATTTTAAAGGTATGTATTAGGAGGTGCCTTCAATATGCCAAATTTTTTGGGTAATGTAACTGGAGTGTTGAATAGTGTTGATGTTTTTTGGACACAGTGGAAAAACACTTTATAAGTAATATGATTAATCAATCAGGGCAATAAATGGTCTGTGGCCGATTGCGAGCAATTTGGCAAATCGGATTATCATAATCTCTGGCTAGACGTTCCTTCGCTTAGTCACTGTCTCGTCAAGTGATCTCAATTCGGGACAAAAGCCTTTCTCTGAATTTCCCATTGTACCAAATGGGAAATCTAGTTCAAACAATCCGCGATTAAACGATTACTGCGACAAATAAAGTTATTTTGTTATTTGCGATGCGATGTGCGACTATATTTTTTTTCTATCCAAATTAATTTTTCCTTCGTAAATACCTGCTTGATAATGTTGTAAATCCAGCAACATATTGATGTTAAGGCGATAGGGAAAAAGAAATTATTCAGGACAGTTTAAAGTTTGAAATTGCAGAACGTTGGACGTGAAGTCTCAATTTTCATTCATAACTCGTTTTCGACTAAAATGTCGTTATTTTCTTTTATCTCTACCCGACTTTTATTTAAAATTTTATTATGTATGAACTTTCAACTGCGTTTGATTCGAATAAAATGTTTAATTCTTATTAAATAAACCTAACAGTAACAAACCCACAGAAATATTAAAGCAACCCTCCAAAGATAAATTCCTGTAACTCGATGACTCTCAAATGGTGGCATTTGAAATAACAACTCTTTCTTGAAACAGTGAACGTCAAAAGCTTTTGTTCTACAATATTTCTCCGAACATATTTCTTTGTAGTCGACTTCTAAATTAAATCTTTATTCCTTGTCAAGTGTCTTGCTTTTGTGACCTGTGGGGTCTTCTTGGCAAGTTGGAATCTTGCAGGTGTTCATAATAACGTAGAAATAGACTATCGTTTCACTGTGACTCTTACTGTGACTATATTTCAACGTATACTATAAGCAATTAAGCATAATTAGCCTATAATGTTCCCACTGCTGAAACACAGGCCTCCACTCTATGAGATGGTGTCGGCTGTAATCCACGCTTTCAACGTAGGTTCAATAAATGTAGAGTCGAAGCTAAAGAAGTCTTCAAGGCCAGTACTGTTATGGACCCCTAAGAAAACAAAAGAAGTGTTATGGACCCCTGAAAAAAAAAGTTAATTGTTCTGGTATGCAATTTATTTATTGATACCAATCATGTTAGCCAAGATATCTGTACTGTACCTTCATTTTCTAAAACGATTTAATTGGGATAATAAGAGGAGTTATATTCATATTGAATCGTCAGATGTTACCCATTATGAGTCTCATCTCATCGCCATGATTCTATGTCTTCGTACTTTTTGATCCCTCGAATAAAATTCTTGGAAGGATCACAGATACGGTAATGTGGTTTCAACGTTATTCCCAATCCCTATCATATTGCGATCCTAAGCTATCATCTCCGTAGGATATTACAGGATATTACTTACTCACTTATTTCCAAATCGTTAACCAGAAATATCTACCGATTTAAAGATTTCCTTAAAAAGATTTTGCTTCAAAAGTGTTCTATGCTTTGTTGGTTTTTGTATCAGTTATTAGTAACACAAATAAAATACTTAATTAAAGTGCTTTGTTGAAGTTTCATTGCTCGGCCCACCATCTAGAGTTGAATTTCAAAAAGTAATAGTGTAAAAGCGGTATTTTGTCTTGTATGTCTACACTAGACTTCCTTAATAAAAGAGCCAATTAACTAAGTACCCTACACACCTTACAAACACTAAGTTTCTCTAATCGTCTACATTAATTCGTCCTGTCTGAAAGCCTCTTATTGTGTTCGTAAACTCTCTGGCGAGACAACAAAGGACTTGATTAAGGGACTTCGTTCATTTACGACCCCGCTATCGGATCGAAGAGTAGAATTTTAATGGAGTGATAATGTGGTAAGAACAAAACATTACACGTGTAGAATCGGGAAAATATTGTGTGGTGTTTTGTAAAGATGTGAATGCAAGACTCATAACTGTGTATAACTCATTTTGTTAAGTATCTTTCAAGTTATATCTTGCCTAATAATGTATATGAGCAGTCGATTCTACTGCCCTGTTGACTCGTTAATATTTCAACCAAGGCTTGAGCTATCGTCTTGTTTGTATCGGAATGAGAGGAGTGTCATGTGCCTCTGTCATCTGATATTTAAAACTATAAGAAGAGGCAATTGAGCAGCTTAATGTTGGCAAGTGGTGTTGTAATACCAAATGGATCTTACTATAAACTTTAATAAGCTTTTCGCAAAAATACACCTTCAATTGGCACTCCATTTATTTGGATACTCCATGTCAATTTCATATATCACCGCTTTTCTTTAGAAGCTGGGATCAGTTTACAATACAGTTTTTTTTTTTACTGTCTTGGTGCTGATTAGTGGTCGCAAGCGCTGCTGGTCGAGGTCTTGCGTCGAGTTATCAGTTCAAGCAAAGTATTTTTGATTTTTTTCATTGAGTAATTTCTCACAAGTAGCTCGGAGTATGGGTTTTGTGTCCAATAAGCTCATGGCTATGGGCTGGCCTCTTTACATGGAACTTAAATATAACTGGTAAGTGAAGTGAATGTAGTAAATTAAAGATTACAGTCGCGATATCACGTCCTGTTATATTTATTTTTTTGCAAGTGATTAATAACAGGATACCGGGGCGCAAGGGCATAAGATAAGCCGATGCCACAACGTAGTAAGGTTCACAATAAAATGATTTCCGTATTCACATCGTATAGGAAATCGGAGCAGCAATCGGATGCAGAATAATCGATATAGTGCTTGGATATTGTGGTTTCAATATTGGAGATTGTCGGGATTTGTTTCACGTACCTAGTGTTACCAGGTGTCCGGATAAAGCTAGACACAGTCAGGCCAAATTGAATGGTGTCTACTTAATAGGGATCTACTTTCGAAGCCCGTGAACGATGATACGGATATTATGTCTCTAAAATCAAGTTGGCGGACGGATAATACCGCCACGATTGAAGTCCTTTTGACGCGGCGCTAGTGTCTTTGTCATTACGTCAAATTGCATTTAAAAAATGTAGAACTACGAATTTTACCCAAATGTCCGGCTAAGTTGACTTTTCTGTCCGGCTTTTCAGTTTTAAGAGCTGGCAACCCTACCCGCACCGCAAGTGCAATCATCTCGGCACAGGTGTGATAACGTGATGCAGTCTGTTTGTTGCGTAATCTTGGGAAGATGGTGCGTGCTTGTTATAAGGAAATCATTATCAAGTAAAACATGATCAGCTTAAGTTTCCAGTGCTGGGTGTGGGTCGTAATCATCGCTGTGGGTAATCCGCCTCGTGGGTCATAAAGTCACAATACAATGGTCCAGTGCGGGTTAATGAATTTCACATTTCTTCGCTTTTTGGTATTAGGACCTATCAGAATTCTCCCAATGAATTCTTTTGTCATATTTAAGACCAGTAATGCAATTAACGGTTAATTGATAAATACGATGTTTAAGAACTTTTAGCGGCAATCCAGCAGTAGTACAGTATTAATCAGAATTGTATCAGTTTAGAACTTCATCATAATTCAGCTCAACATTTCCTCATGCACCTTTTTTCTATTGGGTACTCGTTATCTCAGCAGCTAAACTAGAATTTAGCTACAAGCTATTTGCTGTGGTGACCATTAGGTACAAAAGGGCTATAAAAAAGTCATGAATCAGCCAGGAAAATTGGCTTAATCTTAAAAACGATCACTTACTGCCATATTTGATTAATTCTGATTAAAACTGCTCAGCACTTCGCACTTTACACTTTAACAAAGGGATGCCAGGATGTCCTTATTAATTTATGGAAGAAATGAAGACAATGCAATTTATTCATCATCATTATTACATGATACAGTATTGTGATGAATAATCTTGAACTTTGTTGTCGCAGAGCTTATTGTGACAGAAGTTTTTTTAAGCTATTGCATATGCATAGCTTTTATCGCAGGCTCTGATCGCGGCGCGGCGCGAAAATCCTAACGAAAAAACCTAAGGAAAATACCTGACACCACGCATCGTCTAACGTCGTTTCATTTCGGAAGACTTCGGCAATCATAAAGGTACGGACAGACGTGCTCATAAAGGTACGAATAGACGTGCTCATTACTAGCAGGAAAGCATGCTTTTATTGAGGGAGAGGGAGGAGAACGTTTCTTGACGTTTCACTTGATTGACGTGGCTGACCAAAGCCTAATTAGTACAGTAATAAATATAATAAATAAATAATTATAATTGCATAAGTTGAAAAAAATGCTAAGCAATAGTTTTACCGCGGCAGTCCCCGAGTGCCACACGTATTTTTATTTTTTATTTGACAAAGAAAAAACGAGAAACGGGTTATTTGTAAAAAAATGACAACCTTTCATGCGCTGAAAATATTATTTTAAAAAAAACAGGTGTTTCATACAAAATGAAATATTTAAACGGAATATTTAATGAGTAATGATAGATCTTTCAGGGTTTCATAGAGAAAAAAATGTAACCCGAGAAAAATGTAAAGTAGAATACTTTCAAACCCATGAAAGTTTGTTAATGGTTTACAAACAATCCTGTATATTTAAAGATCAAATATCATGTAAAATACAAAACTGTTCGGTCGGTTATACCGGGATGGACAGATTGTGGACATGAATTCTATAAATAGAAACTTCAATCTAACAGTCCGATATTCAGAGCCGTATCTACGTTTCGTCCACATCAGATTAACTAAAACGTAATTGGTAATCACGTCTGATATAGCAGCAGCGTTTTAACTAAATTGTTGAGAGTTATTTATAGTCCTACAATTAAAAGGTTAAAATTAATTTCACAAAGCTCAACAATGTAAAAGTTAACATAGCTCTCAGCTTTGATAAAATCTCTGTGACCGGTCAAACACCCAGCGCTTTCGTATATATATAAACTCATATTTTAACTTAAGCGTTTTATTTTTGAAGGAATAAATCCATTACAATTTAAGGGCAGACGTTTTTATTTTCAAAAGGATTAGGAGGAAACGGGGCTTCCTCTTATGTGCAGGTAGTGGCCACCAGGGTTTTATTGAGGTAAAAATCCCGCACTGCACAGACAGTGAAAGTCAATATAATTGTACAGTTTGTTCAGGATACTATTATGTTCTTGTACTAAGAACATAGGGTTCGTAGACTTGTAATTACTATTGTTTTTATTTAATTAAAGACTTGAGCACAATCAGACGTTTATTCGCCTTCACATCACACAGAGAGAGAGAGAGAGTTGCCCCTTACAAAAATCCTATAATTAAAAACTTACTACAGACTATAAAAGGTATTTTCAGATACACCACAGATACGAGAAAAATTAGGAGAACATAAATTACCCTTTCCTCAAGGTTCGGTCTTACTCTTGGAATTGAAGATTCCAAAACCACGCAGATTCTTTAGTACATTCTGTCCGGAGCCACTTCTACAATTTCTTTCTTCCGGTTCACCCGAATCTTATGAAATCTGTCTGTTTGTCATTTAATGTGCTATAAACTCGAGAACAACTCATCATATCCTTGTAAGTTTCAAAGATATATTTTCTGGCTAAGTAACTAAAGGGCAAAGCAACTTACAGTCAATAAATCAGCCATGCTTCGTTCCTAATGCCACTTTAAATGTTGTGTTCGTCATAAATATCCCCAAATAACTGCTTAAACAAGTAACCATTGTGTTTCAGGGGTGAATACTGCTGTTCCTAAATTAAAATCGATAGCCGAAGGGTGCGAGAACATTTCGTTGTCCTACACCCCCCTTCTAGCTGACTGATGGTGATTTAATTTATTTGTGAATTACTGGGACATTAAATATAATATGTTTGTTAAAGCTAATTAGATATCGAACAATAGATTTTACATAATAAACAATAGTCAAGGGAATTGTGTAGTTCATGCTTTGTATAATGAATGGATGTAAAAACTAAACAGATGTTTGTAAATGCCATTTATTATTCAAGATCTGCCACTAGTCACTATCGTCATTAACATTGAATCACTATTTACATTATTTTAAAGGTCTTTTGGGGGTAGGAGGAACAGAGTGGGAAGTTCCTCACTACCACGGTGAAAAGGAAGGTATCTTCCGGTCAGACGGGTGTTGTGTCTGGTGGGCTTTCTGCCCGACATTCACTGTCGGAATATTCTATGTCTTCTAAGTTCGATGTTAACTTTGATTGCGCGATGTAGACATCTTACATCTTAGTTTCTCCGTCGCTTCATGGATGGCGCTAGTGTACTTTTTGTAGATGATTATGTACGCTACAGTCTAATAATCATCATATGAGTTTTCTATTCATATGAGTATTCATATGAATATTCTTACTGATTAAAAACTGCCCTGTTGTTCCAGGGCCACGGTGCCCTTGTAAGATTGACCCACGACCCTTAAATAGACTCCTGAATCAGACTATAGGAAACTTTCTTCGGTTTGTATGAAAAACCGTACCTTCTGAACTATTTATCAATTAATGGCAGCTTATAAAGGGAAACTTGCTTTCGACTGAACAAATAATTGATTCTAATATTACGTATTAAGTCTATTAAGTAAGTAAGTAAACATACTGCGAACCGTATCGATCGGCTAAAATTAAACCTGGCAGCTAATTTAACCCTCCAATGCGCAAAGGTAAATAGTTGGGGTCACAAACAGCATATCAAAGTCTGTTATGCTCTGTTGACCCCAAAACGATGTTAGTTGCCGCAGCTTTTCCAAATTACTGGGAACTTACATGTAACATAATTTCACGCTTGTTATTACCAGGGGTCGGTAAAGGTGTAAGTTATTTTAACTAAATTTTAGGTGTCGATCCTATTGTCATCAACTATGCACAAATCAGCAGCTTAGTGCTGCTGCTGATTTTTGTGGGACTGTCTTATAGGTTACCGCAGCCACAGAACGTACAGGGAATGTGAAGAAACATGGTGGTTTTTTAATCTGGCAGTCCCTTCCGCTCCCACGAGGGAGATTCAAACATTCCAGAAAAAAAGGTTGCCACTGATTTGTCAACTTCCAAAAACACTGCCGGCCTAGGAATCAATTCAGGGACCTGACCTTCAGCAATATTATTTACAACAAAGGTCCAGTTAAGAAACTCACTCAATAGTCATTAGTTTATCCACTGTTTATTGTAAATTCATTTTAACAGCTTCTCATCACACATTGAATGTTTCACATTCAACAATATTATCCTAAAAGCTTGTAAATCATACTGTACACATTAGTAGGATCGATTGCAGCTCGCACATGCCAAATGTGGCGAAGTGTTGGCTATATCGGGACCAATGTTTATGGCACTACCGTTATTTTGGGCCCGAAGGCATTGTTTGAAGGACGCAATGTGTGTGTGTGTGTGTTTTTGAAGATTATTGAATGTTTTTTGTGATCTTTGTTGCTAATGTTCAGCTCAGAGGTCTTACCACGAGCTCTTAACGCGATCCAGTTTAGGCTTTGGGAAAGAGACAGAGCTATACAATCGTCTAGCGCCATCTCTTTCCCACAGCCTAAACTGGATCGCGTTAAGAGTTCATGGTAGGCCACCTGGGCTGTGGAGTAGACTGTCAGTGGGAAACCGATTCTTCTTCGCATCTTGTTGATGATAGCCAAAACTGACTGATGATTTGGCTACTAGTTGAGCAGCTTCAGTGAGGCTTTTTTGTGGAAATAAAAATCAGCGTACAGGACTGGAACCTGCTTCGCTCTGGATAAATACTCCAGGAGTTGTACCAACTAGGCTAACGCAGTCGTGCCCTACAAGGTTGGACCAAGACTTGTACGCTATTCAAGCGCGGGGATTCAATTGATCAGGGAACCAGACACAAAACACAGTTGAGGCTTCTTGAAAAGGCACTTATATTCACAATTCTACACACACAATGTTTCTTCCGTATCTTTCATTATTTTCTGTAAAACGGCGTTAGTAGTCGTAGTCTGTGACATCGGTCAATTGAAAACAACACGATATGAAATGGTTCGTGAACATGAGCCATTGATATCACAAAAATAAAAGTTATACTCCTAACTCGTATCGCTAAACATGAAACAAAAAAAATCAAATTTTTGAGTCTGTCATGTTACATATACTCCACCAGCGGAAAAAGAAGTATATTTCTTCCTCATCTTCTTTCCTTAAAGCCAAAATTGGTCTAAAACATCAAATATGCACACAAAGGAAACAAAGAGCCACCATGTTTAAAGGATCGTGAGTCCGCGCATCAACCAGTGTTGGCCTTCGCAGAATCCTGCGCATACGCCGGTGATAAATCAGAAGTTTATTGTCAGACTCAAACTTGTCACTTTTAACTAAAAATCTTGTCTGTCTACCCATTTACATTTTTATTATAGCTTTTCCTGAAAATGGGGATAATAAAATTATGTACCTTACTGTATGTTATTTTTTTTCATAGCCAAAATTATTCGTGTCAAATGCCAACTAGTTTTAAAGGCAAATAAATTAATTATCTATGAAAGAGCATCTTTTGGTGTTTCAATTCACACCGACTCTTTATGGGATAATTCGATTGTTTAGGGGTGTCAAACACCATTATAGTATTTTATGGTAATATTAGATCTTCATTTTCTTAATAAGGAAAAACTACTATTTTTTTTTACATTTTTATTCATTAACCGTGTTCAAGATAAGATTTGATAATAATAGCCCTATTAGCGGGGAACATCAAAAGATCTTCGTATTGACCTCGTAAAATTCTAAATGATTTCTTTGTTTCGTTTTTTTCTTCGCGTTGTTTATAAGCAATGTTTCCTAATTAATTGCAAATGTATTAATATGTCACTGTAGATCTTTATCAGCAATAATACTTAATCTATAGTTTCAAGTTGACAGGGAGGTATCTTTTAGTGTGGGAGATAAGGTAATGATAAGGGATTATCGGAAAGGATTTAAACCATGGATATTAGGGATAATAGTCAAAGAATCTGTACCAGGGCTAACTTATATTATAGATGTTAATGGTTCCATTTGCAAAAGGCATGTAAACCAAATGCGTTCCTGTAGTGAAAATGTGTGTGATTTAGTTTCTTAGGAAAAAGCATTTATAATTAATATTTTATTAACTAAGAAAGAATAGGTAGTATGGCATAGGTATAGTATTGTATTTTAATATGGTATGGTACTTATATTATATAAGTACCTATTAGTTATGCAGTCTTTCGATTGTTCTTTTTTTTGTTAAATAGTTTTATAGAGTTACATGTAAGTCTCTTAATTTTTCTTTTGCCGCGGGAGAGTGTGAGAACGCATCCAAGACTTGGCTTATTTTTTAGTCTGTGGACTTGCTCTCTCTGGTTTTCAAGACTGTAGTGGTGCATGCGTTTGATAACAATAAATCTCTAGTAATTAACTATAGTGGTTTGATTGCAAAGATATTTCACAAGTTTAAGCAGTGCTAGATGATTTGATATTTTTGACGACCAGCCTTTCCTAGAGGTATCGATCTAACCAGTAACTGGATTGTAGATACCAAGCTGCATCTGGTTAGACTCGAAGCCAACTCCAATAATGGTTAGGAAAAGGCTCGGCAGATGATAAAGTTATGTAGTGTGTTCTTTGACGATATTAAGTTTTTTGTGTTAAGTCGTTAAGTATGGATTCGAACAACGTTGGTAGCCAACTGAACAATCATTGGCTTTTATTCATTTACTTTTACATCACAGTTTTATAATAAATTCCTTCCACTTCGAGATGAACGTGGAAGTAAATCAAAACATCTAATCTTAACCCTGCATACGCACAGTGTGCAAAATCTCGGCTGGACCAGACATCATGAGTGAAACTAAGCAAGAGATACCTTATAATATTTTAAATACATTCATAATTTTCCGGCGTTGCAATTCTTTTTAGTTTCAGAGAAATTAAACTCCAAAGTTAATCCATTTTCGGTATTAAGAAAGTACAAAAAGTACGATTTCTCTGAAAAGAAAACTATCAATCTAAATTTCTTGGCCCAGTTATATTACGCATATAAGACGACATTTATCAAGCTTTGTTACATCTCCGAAATACAATGGACGATGGAGTAAATTCAAGATTTCATTAAAAACGTTTCTATTTTTTTATCGTTCTTACTGCGTGCTTAGCGATCAAACTTATTAAATATACTTAGAAACTTATGTTGTCTATAACTCAGAAAAAAATCACTTGTTAATACTGTAAAGCGAACGAGATAATCGTTTCTAAACTTTGTAATGCCAATAGCGCCTGTGATTTTGTTAAGGCAATTTTACTTAAGGTGGTTTGCTCTTACATTTTCTAAAGGCACTAAGGCAACTTTGATTTGCTAATGATGAACAAGACGACGACATCGATGAACTTTCTGAAGAAAATGTAATTCAACATGACATGCGTGACAACTAGCATTTTTGAAGAGTAAACCAGTTTTAAGTGACAACTCTAAAAATATTTCTTTCCTCTTAGTGCCTTTAGAAAATGTAAGAGCAAACCACCTTAAGTAAAATTGCCTTAACAAAATCACAGGCGCTATTGGCAATACAAAGTTTAGAAACGATTATCTCGTTCGCTTATCAGTATTAACAAGTGATTTTTTTCTGAGTTATAGACAACATAAGTTTCTAAGTATATTTAATAAGTTTGATCGCTAAGCACGCAGTAAGAACGATAAAAAAAATTGAAACGTTTTTAATGAAATCTTGAATTTACTCCATCGTCCATTGTATTTCGGAGATGTAACAAAGCTTGATAAATGTCGTCTTATATGCGTAATATAACTGGGCCAAGAAATTTAGATTGATAGTTTTCTTTTCAGAGAAATCGTACTTTTTGTACTTTCTTAATACCGAAAATGGATTAACTTTGGAGTTTAATTTCTCTGAAACTAAAAAGAATTGCAACGCCGAAAAATTATGAATGAATTTAGAATATTATAAGGTATCTCTTGCTTAGTTTCACTCATGATGTCTGGTCCAGCCGAGATTTTGCACACTGTGATACGTGCATACAATCAGACCACACGACATTAGTCACTAACCGCGTAACCAACCCAGCTGTGTATCACGTGCGAGCTATAACGTAACGTCGCGTGAACTGTTATCAACGTTAAACAGTGTGTGGCTAAACTGCAGTGTTTCTTAATAAATGATTAACTGTTGTTAAATCATTGCACGTCATTACAGATTACGACACGTCCTGTCTTGCTTTGTTTTGCAAAATGGCGCGTGTATGCATTGTCCCTTTATGGGTTTGTTGAATCGGGTCTCGCCAAGTTACCATAGTACTATAGTGTTTGGTATGAAAGTAATGTTATAATGTTTCCTTTTAAATATCCACACCGTAAAACCACAAGCGAAAGGATTTGTGATTTCTCTATTTGGATTTTAACAACAAAAAAAACTGAACCTGTGAATTGATCCCATCTTTGTCACGAAATATTAATACGGACAGCTTTTGAACTCGGTTTAGAAATGCTGCTCGCGTTCAGTTTCAATAACCGCAAATCGTGATACCCACAGGCAAAAATATGGTTTTTCCTTACGTTGCCCAACTGTATTACAATACAATATTAACAAATAATATACTCCCTAAAATACTTTTAATGGACACAAAATATTACCCGCATTATTTATTATTACGGAAAAAAAACAACAAACAAAGCCACGCCCTCATAACGTGATTGAAAAGGGACCTCGTTCAATAAAGGTTAAAAATATAGCAATATACGGAGTGGTCTGGAAAAAAAAAACATAGAGGCGTTCCCTGTTCCCACGGGTACCCCAGTCGTAGGCACAGGGTTAAAAGAGTATGGGGTGCTAAAAATAATCGTCTCCGAACGTTGTATGGACATTTTTATTGAAACTAATTAAACTTGTGATTTGTTTGGGAATATTTAAATAAATGGAAACGCTGATGCAGTTACTGTATTCATTCATTTTTACGATGCACTTAAGGTGTAGTTTATTTATAATACATTGCAAGCGAGCTGAGCTGTCTTTTCGAACCCATGGGGAGATAGTGGTATCCGAGACGATTTGCTGTGTATCATTTAAATTATTAAAGTTATGAAGTGAATCCAAGCATATTTTTTATATAAGCCACATATGTATGGACGTAGCTGCTTATTCGATCATTGCTCATGCTTATCCAATTTACGTGCTTTAAGGAACAGGGTTGTTTTTAGTCAGTACTTGTCTGGCAGTACCCTTTGCTCAAACGGGGTTAAGGCGTGGGAGGACCCTTTTGAAGATTTTTCATCCAAAACAAATGATTATGTATTTAGTACTGCATTTTTACGTGCAAATTTTTTGATAAAAAAAATTATCACCATGTCTTTTACGCCGTTTAAGTTTTATACCGTTAAGTAGGTAACCTAGCTAGTTCGATTATAAAACAGACCATCACAAAACTAACCCTGGTTGCTACCCCACTGACCTTGAATAAAGAGGGTAGTTATAAACAAGGTGACTTTGGAACTGCAATGGTTCTCTATCAGCAATGTCGTAACTTCTAATAACAAATAACCGTTTATTTCACCAAAGATAATTGTATAACTGAAGAAAAACATGGCCGTTTGTCTTCTAGAAATAGAAAAACAATTTTATTTAATCAGTGATTCGTTTAGAAATTCTTATATTGATTGCATGTCTAGAATAGTTTTTTTTTACAGACAATAATTTTACTAAGTAAGTAAGGGTGATTTTCCACATGAGATGTGCTATGTAGCTGTGAAGGCTAAGCTACGAAACACACTGAGGCCCGGACTCCACCAAAGCGGAGACGAGAGATGTGTTTGAATAACCAATCAGAAATCCAGATCTCCTCTTCGCTTAGCTTCGGTGGAACTCTGATTGGTTAATCAAACACATCTCCTCTCGTCTCCGCTTTGGTGGAGTCCGGCCTGATGCTAAGCTATGTAGCGGAGCGAGTAAGATGTGCTATGAAGTGGCTATGAAGATGCCCCAAGGTAGCTGTGCGAGTAAGATGCGCAGCTTGATTGTTTGAAAAAGCCTACATAATACTCGCGATCATCCTTCTATATAAAAACGTAGTTTATTTGAAGCCCACCAGTGCTAGGAATATGATTGGTGGAATGGTGGATTTATTATTTCAAGCGCATTCATAGCAACATATTGTCGATATTTTGGATTAAATTTTAACTTCGTTATAATTTCTTTGTCATGTTGCATATATAATTTGTGCTATCCAAACGTTACCTGGTTTCATTATGCTCTTAGTTGACGAAGTACCTGTTGCTAAATATATTTCTCACGTAGCTTAGCAAATCTTCAGTGGAAAATCATTCTTGCTTGAGCTCTTTCATAAGGAAGTTGAGGAAAACAACAACAATAATAAAATAGCAGAGAAAAGTAATAAATTATCTCAAAAAAAGCTGCAATAAATCAAGCAACGTTTTAAGGCCCCGATCGGCTAAGCAGTGGTGCGTAGGTTGAACACCTCACGCAACGGCTTGAACGTACTTGGCACAGTTCCAGCAGTCCGAACCTTTGTCTGTCCGTCTGTCTGGGCCTTTGTTTTGGTTATGAGGACACCCTCCCACGTGCCAGCAATGCGACTTAGTCATAAATGTTTATTAGGAGCTTAGGCGTGTCATGTCTTGCTGCAAAGTTTTATTATTTACGGGCTTTGGTTTCGCTCGCGTTAGATTAGAATTTGCCAGTCATTTCGAGTTGTACAACCTACCCCCTAGTCAGTCAAATTTCTTTAATAGATTTTCAATTTTATCTGAAAAGCAGAAGGTTCATCTTCGATTTGGAATATTTGAGATAGGGGTAGATTGATATGCCGTCTGTACTCTGCTTGTAATTTATTTTATCATGCTTGAACACATAGCGCCATCTATTATTATAGGCCGTTGTTATTGTTTTTCTCTTGAACAATATTTCTCTTCTCTAACCTGTGTTCGTTTCTACACCAGACAACGTATGATAATTTCAGTGGTTTTGACGTGAAAAGGTAACAAAAACTAACAAACTTACTTTCACATTTAGTAAAGAAAGGCTATTTGTACCATAAATTAGCCACGTCAATGAATTAATCAATTGACGACGAACTCGTTCAACAACTTCGTAAAGTACACACTAAATGCGATGACGTGGCGCAAGCAAAGGCGAACGGAGTCGAGCCGAGCTCGTCGTGGTAGCTTTGTCATGCTAATTTGTAACCGGATCATTCCTCGCTTGACTTCATCAAATACCTGTTGATCTTCCAAATCCATGAAAAACAGCACTCTATCTACCTCCAACAAATTGATGGATTCGCTCAAAGAAAAGTACCGTGTCGAGAGATCGTGGAAGCGTATGGAAACGAAGGTCTACAAAGGGTTTCGAAGGATCAGTCAAATTTAATTATCACTCTCTTGTCGGACCAAACCCCTGAGTTTCTGCTTACTATTATTATTATATCCTTTTAATTTATATTCGATGTTTTCTTTGATTCTGTTACAGGTAATTTATGTTCGGAAAGTTGCTTCTTTCAACTGCACTGACTTGCTTTTACAAAGGATCTTTGAACAGGAATTATTTTCCCAAAACCTTAAGGTATCTAGGAAACCATTTGACAATTTATCCAAGTATGTTTTTCTGATTTATCGGTTAGCCGTACAGACATTTAGATTTGGCACGTATCATAGGCATAGCGGGAAATGGTTCCCGAACCTCTCCCATCCGAAACTTCGAGGACTATCCGAGCGATATCGATCAGATATCTGTAAAGGGCGTAACTTCCTGGACATTAGTCACTTTGGCTCCGGTCTGATACCTAGATCTAGGTTTATCAGAAGACAGATAGGTACTTACACTGTACTCGTCTAGACTTCAAACGCAATTGTTATTCACCACACCTCGACTCCAGGGCGTTACTAACAGTCGCGACGATTTTATGATTTACGTGCGAATATACTTTTGTGGAGTTTATCAATAAAATACATTATTGTGCCGTGATTTTGTTATAAACTTTATTTTGTGCAACACAAAACTTAGAATCGTAATAAAGTGTTTCATGTGAGGCTAAAAGCCCTTTGTCTACAGCTACTGCAGCTGGCAAATAAAATTGGTTATTGTTGTTTCGAAAAACCAACACACGATTTCACATGTGTGTACCTGGCTCGAGCATTTTAGAAGGAATGTCGGAATTTTTTGCTTCGGTCGACCTCTGACGCTTTTTGCGGCGGCTGGGTCGGCTACAAGGTTGCGTATCCCTGCATTAAAGTGTCGATACTACTGCAGTATTGTTATTCTATTGAACGTTAACTTGACACTACAGCCTTTGGCAGTCCACTACTGGACATAGGCCTCTTACAAGTTATCCTTGTCCTTCCCCCTCTATCTTCCGCTTCAAGTTTAACTCAAACAATAGGTCGTTAGACCATTTATCTGGGGGCGTTCACGGGTACAAAGACTTCAATCCAGGTCTCATTGACAGGATCGCGGGACTCTCTTAAAAGGACACCACGGTACTGGTACGCAAGGGGTATGGGAAGGAACAGGGGCATTTTATTCGGTAAGACTCTGAAAGTCCCCTCTAAATCTGTATCAATTTAGCCCTCATTACCTAGGTATATCAGCCATTGATTCTATATTAGAAAATTTCAATCACACATAGTAACTTAGACAAAAATAAACAGTTGTCTCTAACAAAAAATGTCCGAAAATACTGTCGAGTTTCATTATTCTTTGACGTAACACAGTAATAACCGTTATAACTCAAAAGACAAACATCTGTATTGTTAAATAGACAGAGATTGGCTGTACTAGATACTTGTGAGGTTATGTTCGCTGTAGACTCGGCGGCGACGATCAAGGTCGAATGGTCACGCTATAATCTTGAAGTTAAAGTAGAAGCAAGACTGTGATGTCTTGAGTTATGACTTAAGTTTAGTTTGTCTATGACTTTAATCGTTGAGCTTCAAATGTTGTTTCCTATTTCTTCTATACGTGTCAAGTTTGTGGTGTAGTCAGATTTATGATGTCTATGATACATTTAATGTTGGTTAGTGGGTCTGGTTTTCAGACACCTCCGAGCCACAAATGTTTCCAGAAAACCACATTTTCGTATTTTCAACGCTCCGATCCGCGTCAAGGGTCGGAATTTCAACGTGCCGTCATATTTCAATATCAATTCTAGTGTCGGTAAGTTTTCACGAAAGAATCTAATAAAGTAGATAACTCATCTGTCGTTCGTCTAGTCTCATTATGTAAGACTGTAATATAAAAACAGCAGTAACTTTACATTTTACGATATTGTAATGTCATAAACATTGTACTGTACAGATCGTCGACATAACGAAGTTCTTTGTTGGCAAGGCAACAAGAGAACAATAAAATATGGAAGCTGCGAGATGAACGTTAAACGGTTCTTATTGAATTTTATATAATACGGTTATGGTTGATAGGACATCTTTTATTACATTTTTTGATACAGATTTTTTTCTTTTGTGTTACAGGTACCTATGAGGAAAAAAGTAGATTTTTTCTGTAAACCTAAGGAAAGAGTGGTTAAGATAGGTGATTCAAATAGAATATTTACATCACTAGCTGTAGCCGGCGGCTTCGCTCGCTATAACTTGAAAATTTTCCCACGGCAAGATAAAATCGGGATAAAAACTGTGCTGCGTATTAATCCAGGTTATAAACAAATACAAATAAACAAATTTTATTCAAATCCGTTAAGTAGTTTTTGCGTGAAAGAGTATCAAAATCCATCTATCCAAACAAACTTTAACATTTATAATATCGCGGTCTTATCGCTGATAGCGATATTCTACAGACAACCTTTTTATGGACTGTATGAAACTAAATAAAAAGAGTGTCTATTATGTAGAGAGAGATATGGGAGATTTTCTGCTATTCTTCTGGATATACGTCCAGAAGTCAAGTGCTCAGGCAAGCAATAGCTTTTGGATGTCCGTAGAGCCCTAAGATCTGAAAAATTGGCGTGCAATGGAGTGGAGCTACACTCAGCATTGAATGGATATCATACGGTCGATACGATACGTATTTTCTCCAACCGTATTGATTAAAGCCTCCTGCAGACACACGCGATTAATCGCGCGGGGCGACATGTCGCGGTCCATTCGCAGTATTTTTAGAGTGGAAATTTGGCTCGTTGTCGCAGCGCGATTAATCGCGTGTGTCTGCAGGAGGCTTAACATTCTACATTTCCACAAACATCGAATTTTTGAAAGCCATGCCTCTATTACCATGAATACCATGTAAGTTTTATCTAAAAACCGGTGCTATAAATATAATAAATAATAATACATCTTTTAAAAAAATATAATTCAGTTGCCATTAGATTTCTGCTTAGATAGTCGACTTGCATTTTATATTCAAATAGCTCCTAGCAAGGCTACATAAACGGGATTAAATCCGACATATTATGACTACAATGACTAGACTATAAAAAAAATGTAACCGCCTTCAAAAACAACCACAAAAAAGGGTAAAATAACCTACAAAAAAACTTTTCTTTCAGAAGTCGGTGCCTTTATTTTTTTTCATTTCATTGTTTTTTTTGCCACCGACTTCTGAAAGAAAAGTTTTTTTGTAGGTTATTTTACCCTTTTTTGTGGTTGTTTTTGAAGGCGGTTACATTTTTTTTGAAAAAGTTTTTTATTTTACTCTTTTTAGTTTAAATATTCAACTCAAATTCTTGTCAAATAAATCATTCTCTCTCAAGTGCACAATAAGCTAATAAAATTCCCTATCTCAAAAACTACTGAACCGATTTTGATGAAACTTGCAGTATTCCGTAAGTTAAACAATACTTAGTACAACAAAAAAAGAATTACTTAAATCGGACTTGTAGTACCAGAGATATGCGAACACAAACTAAATCAGTCGATGCCTACTCCAAGCCGTTGAGGAGTTGTACCTTCCATCATCAGCTCATCCACCTGAGATGATGATTATCAGATGCAAATACTTGAACAGCTTTAGAAAATATATGAAAATGGTACTATGTGCCTATAAAATTTGAAGGTTGCCCTCGATTTCCCTGGGATTCCATCATCAGATCCTGACCTGATGATCATGGGACCAATTGGAAAGTATACCCTTTCAAACAAAAGAAAAATTTTCCAAATCGGTCCAGGCGTCTTCGAGAAATCGGGGAACATACATAAAAAAAAAAAAAAAAAAAAAAAGATTCCGACGAATTGAGAACCTCCTCCTTTTTTTGAAGTCGGTTAAAAAGGGTAAAATAACCTACAAAATAACTTTTCTTTCAGAAGTCGGTGCCTTTGTTTTTTTTTCATTTCATTGTTTTTTTGCCACCGACTTCTGAAAGAAAAGTTATTTTGTAGGTTATTTTACCCTTTTTTGTGGTTGTTTTTGAAGGCGGTTACATTTTTTTTTGAAAAAGTTTTTTATTTTACTCTTTTTAGTTTAAATATTCAACTCAAATTCTTGTCAAATAAATCATTCTCTCTCAAGTGCACAATAAGCTAATAAAATTCCCTATCTCAAAACTACTGAACCGATTTTGATGAAACTTGCAGTATTCCGTAAGTTAAACAATACTTAGTACAACAAAAAAAGAATTACTTAAATCGGACTTGTAGTTCCAGAGATATGCGAACACAAACAAAATCAGTCGATGCCATCTCCAAGCCGTTGAGGAGTTGTACCTTCCATCATCAGCTCATCCACCTGACATGATGATTATCAGATGCAAATACTTGAACAGCTTTAGAAAATATATGAAAATGGTACTATGCGCCTATAAAATTTGAAGGTTGCCCTCGATTTCCCTGGGATTCCATCATCAGATCCTGACCTGATGATCATGGGACCAATTGGAAAGTATACCCTTTCAAACAAAACAAAAATTTTCCAAATCGGTCCAGGCGTCTTCGAGAAATCGGGGAACATACATAAAAAAAAAAAAAAAAAAAAAAAAAAGATTCCGACGAATTGAGAACCTCCTCCTTTTTTTGAAGTCGGTTAATGACTCGTATTCAAATAATAATGAGCCAAAAATCAATAAATTACAATTGCATTATGTAGTCATTCATTTTAATTTATTCTGAGTGAAAAAAACTTGATGTCCTACATAACCAGATAGGAGTGCATACATAAAGGTGTTTGTGTTACGCCAAATTTAAATATTACCTGTAGAAAAAAAAAACGTGATCTACTTTCAGGTTTGGCATTTCTATTTTCAGTGATTTCGGCTTTATCTAAGCAGCGAAGGGTTTAATAGCTTTTATGCAAAGATTGTCATGTCTCCTCCATTTCAATTATCTTGTAACTAAGTGCAAAACATAATTAAGATGCAAACGATTGACAAACAATGGTGTTTAAAACGTGTTTCAGTTATTTATTTAGTCAGGGCTGCGAAAATGTCTTAATACCGTTTAAGTAGGTCATCATAAATTTAAAGTCATCGTACATCAAACTTTAATGTCTCTTTTTATCACTGAAAAACCCCTTCCTTTTTGACATCGAGATAATTTTATAAAAACCAATAAATCATTCTCTCAAACAGGTTAACTCGTTATTCCCTAAAATTTAAAGTTTTAACACTTTTGATAAATTACTGACTTGATTGACAGAGTAATCAATTTTTATTTAAAAAAAAAAACGTTGATGTGCAGAGAATATCAGCTTTTATTAATGTTTACTTTTTTATTGTCCACAGGTAATATTTGGTTGCTGTCAGTGTCAACGAAGTTCTTTTTTTAAATAAAGGTGAAGGCGGTGATTCTGGTTATCGTGTCGAGGGCAAGTGTTAAATTACTGTATTTTATTGTTTTCACGTTAATTTCTCATTTGGATTTAATGCTTATGTTTCGATATTGAACTTTTGGCATTATGTCCTTAATTCTTGGACACATTGGTCCTTGACTGGCTTGTTTATTTTATTTTACTGATCAAAGAGAGCTGTTCAAGTATCATAGAGCTATTTAATATTTGTGCAAAATGTGAAATCATTTAGTTAATTAAGTTATCATCACATCTCATAGAATTATAAGACTGTGCCAAAGTAATTTCGGAGGCTCTAACTGTTATTAACTACTACCATACCATACCGTATTAAGTACTACACAAACCATCAAGTTAAATTATTCTCTAATTATATCACTTCTTACCGGTAATTCATATGCAAAAAATCTGGGAAAATGAGAAACGAAGTATAATTTCGATGAAACCTGAATAAATAATGGCAATATAACGCCGGCTCCATACCGTTACTACCTATTAACAAGATTTACCAGCTCACTTTCCAAGGAATGTTAATTTCAATCGATTAAGAATAAAACTGATTAACACACAGATTTAATCTATGCCGAATTAATTCGGTTCCTTGAGCAAATGTATTAATTGATTTGCATTGATGAGCGTTCGATGCTAATTATAATTTCACTTTTAATGTAAAGATAAGCGATTGACGTCATATTTTTTTTATTTGGTGTAAAATACGAAAATAGCGTTTTTATGATATTTTTACATACTTTGATGTAGGTAGATCTTGTCATGCCTTACGATCTAGAATTATTCTAGAACTTTTACGATGCGAATCGTATTGAACCTATAAAATTGCATATGACGTAGGTATTATTGTATAGGAAATGATTAAGGGCTTACATCACGTCGACAACGGTAACGAGAATAACAATGTATTTGTTATCAAAATGTTGGAAAACCAAATCAATTTACCAATCATTATTCCAAGTACCGATTACATTTACAACATTGCATTGGTAAAATAACATTGGTAGAAACGACAGAAATCACGTCATTCATATAAATAACGAACACAATAATTTTAAACATGGAAAGCCGATTTAAAAATAAACTACAAGGTGAATGAAAAATACAAACAATTAATATCTTCCTAATTCGATTTTTAAATGACAAATGACGCAACGAAAACGGTTCTCGATCAAACATGGCTGAAAGTTGCCAGCAATAAAAAGCGAAGGCATTTAATTTTACAGCTTATAAATGTTAGCTTTTTAGGTGTCTTATTACTTTTCTACCATTTCTGGTTAACGCAATTTGGTATACGTAACTGAGTGATGTCAACGTTATTTTATTGATACAATTTAGTACCTTTTTGTTAAATAATTGGTAAAAAATTAGGTATCGTTAATAATTTTAAAACATGGTTATTGATTCGTGGAACCTCGTTTTTTGAGCGTGGCCTACTCACGTTATGTAACGTATTGTACTAACAAGACAATGAGGAAACTACCTTTTAAAAATGTATAAAAGAAAGGTTTTGCTGTTCAAGAGAGTCTTGTGAAAATTGAGTTCTTTCGCTTCATGCACAAAAAGACAAATCTTTCTAGCGTTTGTGGTTCTTAAAGTGACACTTGAAAGGTATATTCGAGTAGAGCTTTAAAATAAATTCAGTCTTCATTGTTTTTTCAAGTGAGTTAAGCCTCCTGCAGACACACGCGATTAATCGCGCGGGGCGACATGTCGCTGTCCATTCGCAGTATTTTTAGAGTGGAAATTAGCTTGGCTCGTTGTCGCAGCGCGATTAATCGCGTGTGTCTGCAGGAGGCTTTATCGTTTACTTATTTAAATTAAAAAAAAAATTATTAATGTAGCTTCCAAGTTTGAAAAGCTACTCATCATTCTCTTATCCTTAACCCATTAATTTTGGGGTCGGCTCAGCGTTCTTCCATGTTGTCTACTGATTATTCAGTAGGAGACAGAATACTGGTTATCTCCGAACCCGCTCGCCTTTTTAGCCTTATTATCTTCTACAAAATACGTCCATCACTGCCTTCTTCTTCACCTATTCTTATTGTCAACATTTCGATAAAACTTATTCTTCCATATCATAAGCGTGACAGCCGCTGATGATGATTACAACACATCTTTACAATCCATTACCACTTAAATTCAGCAATTTCCTGACCTATCTCACAATTTCTTACAACGGATATGTAGACAATATCTCATGCAATCTCCATACACATCTCAATGATAATCCTCTTAAGAAATAACCATAAATAACACCCACTTCTTTTTTTTACGAGACAAACCACTTCAATTGCCTAATCCGCACAATGATAACGAAGGCTAAATCTTTTCACCGCTTTATTATTTCCAATTGAAGTCAATGTCAGTGCCGAGGCTATCTTATGAATGGAATATAATGGCTCCCGAAGTATTTGTACGATGTATTGTAGTGGGAGGATTTACTAGAAGATATGAGTCTGGGACTTCTAGACAGCATAAAACAAAGTGGCTTTTGATGTCCGTAATGTCCGTATGTGTCACCGAGGTTTTATTTTGGGTCTCCAATAAAAGATATACATAATTACATACAGCATTACATAAATGATATTGAACTATTTAAGTCAGTGTAGGTACTTACTTAGTTCTGTAAGTTATAGGAGACCACAGTACAAAATAAAGTTAATACAACAATTAAGTTAGATCCCCTTAACTAAAAAATGGATTTTGACTGTTATTAATTATCAAATGAATATTGTGTATTTAATTTATCTGGTTGTGCTTTATGAATTCGATACGTCTTTTTTTTATCAAGTTCCTAAACAAATCAAAGTCCATAATATCAGGTGGCTAGACCTTGGCAGTATGTCAAAAGGGTTTAGTGACCATACTTGCTATCACTAAATAACTTATTTTCAAATAAATTATCAGTTTATGATCCATACCATGCCAATTAAAGTAAGACATAATTTTATTACTTTCCCAGGTTTAAAAGATGGGTTTATCGTAAAAATAACGGACGACTTCTCCGTTTGTATCACTGCCGTCTAAATAAGGATTTAATTGCTGTGTAAGAGCCGTGAGAAGATCTCAAACACAATATTATCGTGTCCTTTAAAAGTACTGCAAACGATGTTTTAAGGCAAAAGCACCAAGTTAGGTTAGATTGCCCTATCAAATTAATATTTTACATTTGATCGAAGCACTTAGCGTTTTCTAATTTCTGCAGGATAAAAATGAAATGCCTTCGCTTTTAAAGCCTCCTGCAGACACACGCGATACGCGATTAATTGCACGGGGCGACATGTCGCGGTCCATTCGCAGTATTTTTAGAGTGGAAATTAGCTTGGCTCGTTGTCGCAGCGCGATTAATCGCGTGTGTCTGCAGGAGGCTTAATTGCTGATAACTTTCAGCCATGTTTGATCGAGAACCGTTTACGTGGCGTCATTTGTCATTTAAAAATCGAATTTGTAAATTATTGGTTGTTTGTATTTTTCATTCTCCTTGTCGTTTATTTTTTTAAATCGGCTTTCCATGTTTAAAATTATTGTGTTCGTTATTTATATGAAGACGTGATTTGTGTTTATGTATGTTTGTACCTTAGACAGTTGTATCTACGTTTTAAATTCGCGAATCATATTTCGATCAACATGTGAATTGTCATTGAATTACAAATTACCCAAAAATAAAGAATATTCCTGTTCCAAGACTCCCGCATCCCCTTGACAGAGCATCCCTTTGAAAGGGCACTGATTTATGAAAATCTTGAAAAAGCCCCCCCTCACTAAACTCTAAAATAGCCCGCCATTTATTATAAGCAAACCCGTTACTGCACTAAAAGTTCATAATGGCCAACCATTCGAAACAACTTAAAACGGCATGTTTCTGACTAAATTGAGGAAGTGGTAACAAAATGACGTCACTTGTCATGATACTAATAACTTGTAGGATGTGAAACTGCCGATATGGGGCCTTACCACGAGCTCTTAACGCGATCCTGTTTTGGCTGTGGGAAAGAGACAGAGCTATACAAGTCGTCTAGCGCCATCTCGAAATTCGAATGGAATGGAAACAAAATCGGAATCGAATCAGTTTCGGGAGTAAGCCTCCAGTCTTTATGAACCTCATGAACTATGAATACGACACCGTCTAGCCAGGAGACGATTAGTCTGTCGACGAATGGGAACGTAGGACATCCTGCTATTTCATTTAGCCATCTAGACATGTTTAATTAAGATCCATAGAGAAACTTAATCATATGAAAACTTTTTATATTATGAAGAAAGTCTTAGTACTTGGCAATCAGATAATTATCTACCCATTTATGTTACTGAATTGAATTTTTCATCGTGAAATTGAATCTAATTTGATTGCATTGCACGTAGATTTTATTAAGACCAATAATTTAGCTTTGAAACGAAAAATATTATTAACTTCTAGAGCTGACTGTTTGTAATGAAGGCTTGTCTTGATTTATTTCATTTTGGCAAAGAAGTCTCCAACTAACAATAACAACAACGAATAAGCACGTTAATAACAAGATTATTTACGTAAACCAGTTATTAGGCAGACATTTTGTCATGATGACATTTATTGCTATTTCCCCGGAACCATAAACAAAACACAATTTCTTAGGTCATTAAAAAAAACAACAATTCTATAGCTTTTAGCCAAGGTTAGGCCTTGACAATAGTTTTAATAACTAGACCTTTACCTGATACTAGGATATTATGGTTACAGTTTTATTAATTGCGCTCATAATAATATTTGCGTTGACATTGAAACTCGTGTCACTATGAGCCAGTGACTTAATTACAAAGGTTAATCCTTGGCCTTTATTGTTACTCGTATATTAATTACATACGCGGTAATTAACTCGGCTCTCTTGCATAATCTCTTTGTCCCATAATCGAGATGTAATGAAAGGTTACCGATTCGATTAAAGATTAGATTTTTAATCTGTATTTAAAATCACCGATCTCTATGGTTGTTCTTTTTTTATAATTTCAAAAATGGAACCGTTATTTTTTCACCGCTGCAGTTAAAAAAGTTACGCAATACGAAATATTGATGTTTAAAAAGATAATAAAATAAAATCTAACCCAGTATTAAATCCGTTCAGATTTATGACTAATATGTAGGTTTATTTTATTAGTGGTATGTTTTTAAAAAGATTATTATATTATTTATTTTTACTGGTGTCGTTTCGAAATGGTTAATAAGCGGATTTCGCAAGACTGAATGGATAGTAAAAAAAATACACGTCCGTTGATCTCCCGAGTCCCAATGTCGATGTTCTATTTACAGATTCAGTTTTAGAACATCGTTGTAGTTCGGCAGAGTTGTAACAGATGGCGTTAGTAGTACTCGAATACGGGATTAAAAACAAAAAAAAAATGTTTATTTTATAATTTTATTCTCGTCCGTTTATGGTCTATCATAAATATCAATTAATCGCAATTCTAAAAGCTATCAAAACAAAGTTGCAGTCATCAATTGCCATTATAAGGAGAGTCAATCAATTAAAGTAATAGACAATCAATCAAGTTTAATCAAGTGGTTGCAGTGTTATAAATCAAGTTAAGGTGTAATGACAGTTAAGGTTCAAGGCTCCGTTGGTTGGCCGTGGCCTGTGACCTCGTTACAATGGCTTTCGGCTATGCATTACAGCACTTCCTTATATGGACGTGCCTGCAATATAAAGTGGGCATATAGAATAAAAGAGATGGGTTATCATGGTTGCCAGTTCCTTAGACTTTATATGGTCGTTGCTCTTAGAAGATTTTGGATTTTATGCTAAAATTTTTTTCGTTTGTTCTCAAATTTTGTACCGAAAACCCGGTATCGGTACCGAAATCAATAGCACAGAAATGTAAACATAATGATATGTTACTGTTAGACCAAATAGTTAATAGTACTTCGTAGTACTGTTAAGTATTCTGTGGTTAGACTGCATCATCCAACTGCTGAGTCAAAACCAGTCCCCAATTTTTCAGGCTTTCAATTCTTACAATCTATGTCTAATTAAACACACTCAGGATTGGTTATACTGGATAGCTTTAAATTTATCATAACTAACTACACAGCAGAAAAACCAAGTGGCCACTGTTTAGACATCTTGTTGAGTCTTCTATAAACAATAAACTCCCACTGCACAATGAAGATGATATCTATCAGGCAGTCGAGCATTTTAATTATTGCATTCAACAATCCGCATGGAGCGCCACGCCTCCATCAACAACAAAACCTACGGATATACAGTGGTCTGAAACCGTCCGAGACTTACTGAATGAGAAGCGCAAAGCAAGAAAACGCTGGCAAACGACGAGCTAATTGTCTAAGTACCTACTATTATCTTAACCAAACTGTTACGCTTGCGAAGCCAGAGTATTAGTATAATATGTAAATAAAACTCTCCTATATAAAAACGAAGACATATTCCTAACAGAAATTTCCAAAATTTTCCTACCAATCTCCAAATTGAATTTCCTCCCTACATCAGGATCGGGTTTACCTCCCTACCCGGTGAATCGTACCGTAGCATCGAAACCCGGGTTGATACCTACGTGTCTCATTGTTTATTCAAATTTCCCAACGTCGGGAGTGGGCCGGGGTTCCCACAGGTAGCGCCAGGCACCACTTTACGCTTGACAGAATTGTACCGTATTTTGAATTTTAATTTTTTGGTTCGAGTTTGAGTTCGTAGGTCACTAGGTCATGTGGTTATGCGGGCGGCGAGTATTTTGTGACTTGCCGTCCGATCATGGACCATGCCCGGGTCGACGACGGCGCGTCGTGTTTCACGCGCGCCTCAAAGAGCTGTCAGCAATCTGACGAGGCCCCCTTTATAAAGCCAAAGCCTGCCGGAGTCGCAGGACTGTCTCATCAGGTATCTATGACCCTGGAACGTAAAGGTCTATTGGGGATCACCGTGGATTTTAGTCAGTACAAGTCTGACAGTCCTTCCCGTCCCGCCCTGGGTGGGAGGAATCATTTGATGATTTCATCACGATAAAAATAAGAAAACTAGGTCATGTGGTTTTCGATAAGAAGTCCCTAATCCTACTCCCAACCTTACTAATAAACAAGACAAGGTATGGTTTGTTGTGTTTACAAAGGGAGGGTTCGGAAATCCTTATATTTATCTTGCTGTTTGCAATAAAAATTACTACATCAGTAGTAAGAGCGAAATCCAATAATGTATTAACTTATCAGAAGTCAGAACATTATCTATCCGCTGTTGGTATTATTATTGATATAGAATACAGCTCTTGAACGCCGTTTCTGATTCACTCTAGGCATCTTCTTCAGTGTATTTATTTTATTACCACAAAAGTAAAGAATGTGAAGAAATTGCAAAAGCCTTTTTTAAACTTGGTAAAATCCAATGAGTCATGAATCATTATCGGATGGCGAGTCACCCGTAATCGCAACAGCCTGGAACAGAAAAGTTGCTCCTCATGCGGCTAGAAATCCCGAAAACACCCGAGAAGCGTGAGTGTGTGAGGTGTCTCTACGTCTCTTTAAAGTTACTTTATTTGAAGTTTCGTGGAGACTTCTCGCCTATAAGATTTAAGCCTCCTGCAGACACACGCGATTAATCGCGCTGCGACAACGAGCCAAGCTAATTTCCACTCTAAAAATACTGTGAATGGACCGCGATATGTCTCCCCGCGCGATTAATCGCGTGTGTCTGCAGGAGGCTTTACATTTAAAAAAAAACATTGTAATTGAAAGTCTGTGATTTCCTTCAACACCATATTTGTAAAGGTGTTTGTTTACTAATCAGCAATCAATATTAATCGCCTAATAAGGATGTGATTACCTGCGATTATAAACGGCTTATCGGCCCAATCGCAATTACTGATCATCTGTCTGTTGATTCAATTGATTGCAATTCTTGCTCAGGAACAACATTATTTACATAAATCCCTACATGTTTGATTTGCTAATGGTATGTAAAATTAATAACCGTGTCTTTTATGTATGTACAGGTGTTAATTTGCTTTGCTTTTATATAAAACGTGTGTCAACGACAAAATAGAAATACTCTTTATTATGTACGCCATATAAATTACATTACGTCATGTCCATCCTTTTACATAGGGACAGTTAATTTAATTTATAAAAACAGTATTTAGAATCGTACTTTGTAACCCATAGATGTTGAAATCATCTATGTAGGTTGATTACAGGTCCAGAGTCCAGATATACCTCGCCAGATACAGCATGCTACTTTTACAGACAGCATGCTGTATCTGGGTTCCGGTTCCACTAATTCATTTAATGATACTGATACTGCTAGTGTACATCATCCCACTGCTGGCCTAAGGTCTGTCCCCATGACTGCATTGATACTTTTTTTAAAATACTATAATCCACGGTGTCCTTCAATAGCTCTTTATGTTCCGGGGTCACGGTAATGAGATAAGTCCGCGACCCCGGCAGGCTTTGGCCCTCTAGAGGAGGGCCCCGTCATTATGCTGACGCTCTTTGAGGCGCGCGTGGAACACAACGCGTCGACCCGGGCATGGTCCATGGTCGGGCAGCGAGTTGCCCTTTACTCGCCGCCCGCGTGTCCGCGCACTGCATTGATACTTGAATATTTTTGTCAGGCAGACACACGCGATTAATCGCGCGGGGCGACATGTCGCGGTCCATTCGCAGTATTTTTAGAGTGGAAAACTGGAAATTAGCTTGGCTCGTTGTCGCAGCGCGATTAATCGCGTGTGTCTGCAGGAGGCTTAACTCAATAATCATTCTTTCACCAAAATCAGCGTTAATAAATAGCCTCACATATACAAAGCACCTAATAAATAATGTATCACATTCATTACTAGGTATTCTAGGTAATCTAAAAACCGCAGGCTATACGTTTAGCCCACTCGCCATCGACCTCGACGCTAAATTCACATTTATACCCTCCAATTTAGACCTGAATACTGAATTGTATGGATATCAAATTGGATTCCAGGATTATGGATGAATGTAATATATTGTTTTATTTGAATAAAGGCAGCTTCTGTGGGTGCCTTCATAAAAAAGCAGGTCAGTACGAGTCGGTACTGGGGAGCATATTTATCATTGTATTTTTTACTGTTTGTTTTTTCCTGAAAAAAGAAAGTCTCAACCTGTGTATAGTAAATACGAGCACAAAAGACAACATGGATCTATTTTGCCTGCACCGACAGGTACGTATCCGTACCGACAATCTGCTTCTTTAGAAAAGCACCCATGGCAAAACATGGATAGTCCATTGCAAAGCATGGATAGTCCAAGACTCCTCTGTACTTCGGAAAATATATCAAGTCGTTGGTCTCGGCTGCCATTTGCAGTGGCGTAGCTAGGTTGGGGCGAAGCGGACCCTAGCCCGCCGGCCTCGCGCACAGAAAAAAAATCTTGACAACGGCGAGCACCAGCTAGTAAAGCAGTGCAAAATAACTTCTACTAAGAACTTAACATGACCTACAATTTTATACTTCTGATGTCTGATGAGTGGGAACTGAAGGAACCTAAGAGGCTCCGCAATGATGATTTCGCGGACGATCAGTCGATCACGTAGGTCAAGCGCCTCTACTGCTCGCGCGAGGCCCCATGTTGCTAAATAACTTGGTAAAGTTTTATTTGTTACTGGGAACTGAAAGAGTTCAAGAGGCCTCGCAAAGCTGAAGTCGCTGTCGCATGGCAATCATATTTGGTATAGATGACTTGGGGAAACCAAGTCATCTTATAACAAGGGGGCTTCGCAGCAGCTGAGACTAGATATATTTTTCACACGCACATGCGTCTTGCCCGGGGTCCTAGATTCGGTCTCGCTACGCCACTGGCCATTTGTAGATCTTTGACTATCGTCACCGAAAATCCACCATGGGTGTTTGGTGGACTATGGACGCAAACTGTCGCAATCGAAATAGGTCGCATTTGAATTCATAAATTTATGATAGAATTTCTATTTATACAAATGTGTAACTGGATTTACACAATACAATTTGCTTGTATCTACGATCTGCGATTGACATTCGATATCGTTGTTTGCTTGTCGATATTTTACGTAACTTTTATTGTGATAGATAAGTTATTGTGTTATGTTGTTATTATTTTAAATATAAATGTATATTTTATTGTGTTACTCTTCTTAATAAATGTAATATTTACATAGGTATGTAATTGTTTTGATTTTAACTACAAAAAAATTAAGTTCAATTAAATCATTATAACTAAACGCTTTGTTGTAACCAAAACCAACCTAACTGCTAATATTACAAGTGTTTTAATTAAAGTAAAAAAAAAAAAAGTAAATTTAATTTGTTTGTTACCTCTTCACGTTCATTAAACTGATCGTCCTTAAATTTTGCTTAATTATGCGTTGTCAGGACTACAGAGACAGACATAGGGTACCATTGATCCCGAAAATAAAAAGTTTTCCCCGAGAAAAACAACATCATTTGATAATAGATGGCGCTACATGTACCACAAGAATTTATTTCCAAATTCAAAATTTACGCGTAAGTTGGTATTCATAATTTGAAGTCAATAGCTCTTCAGTAATCCAATATTCGCCAATCCCGCATATTTAACACAAAAGCGGCTACATAATATCACGTTTTAATTAATTCCTTCACAATAAAAACTGTTTCATGCGGGCTCATTGCTTAAAACTTGCTTTTGTTCACCTATCACCGTACCAACATTATACATTATTCCTTTTTGCTGTTATATTAACGGTTGCCGCAATGAATTCGTTTTCTGAACATAGGTTACCTACGGAAAAGGATAAGTAAAATGTCGATGTCTTCGAAATGTACTGAAAATATACATCTTCAATCATATGAAACAGAGAAAGTATATGTACTGTTTAATGAAATATTAGACTGTTTTGTATTTATTTAAACCTCATCTGCTAGTTTTTCCAATAATATCGAAGTCGGTTTATAATCTAGTCTTCTGAAAAGCCTTTTTTTTAAATTACAACAATAGTCGACAATTTATAATCAATAATTTCTAAATAAAATAACTTTGCTTTATAAAAACATTTTAATACAATATGGTTTTCCCAATAAACATTACATGTGTTCCCCAACAATGAATGGTGTGTATTTTTATCTGTCTCTGCCCCGCATTATATTATGTATGATTTGCAAGCTTCCTTTATTGCTCTACAAGCAAACATAAATAAAAAACATTTATATTTATCATATAAAATATTTATTAATATTTTAATTATATTAGGTAATACTTTCAATTATTACAATAATACATCACATTTCTTACAATATCCCATCATATAATCATTTACACCTTATACTACTATGTAATAATAATTATTAATAAATTGATATGTTTATAATTGTAACAACAAGAAGTTCATTCTCATTGTTAATAACTTATTATTAAAATATCTATGATTAACTAAGTAAAGCTTCTTAAATTATAGGAATGAAACCATTAAATTAATGTAAATATGATAATGCAGTCAAAACTGTTAATCGGTAAAAAGCAGCTTTAACTGTCGTCGGTCAAAACATTTGTTAATGTTACTGTTTTTTCTCCATCAAAAATATGTTGATTCAGAACGCTTAAATAAATTTTATTCAGAAACACTACATGTTTTACAGTGTTACAAAAAATTCCTAGTAACTGTTAAAGTAGTTAGGTACTGTTAAAATAGTTTGAACCGGTTAAAAGAGGTTTTTAGTAATTAACAGTGTTGGCTGCGACATTTATTTAATCAGTAAAATATAATTTAATTGCATTAGTATTGTATTTATTGCAAACTAATCATGCTATGTCAGTTTTATTAGTTGTAAATTACAATTACATTTATATTTATAGTGTAAAATATAATGAATTGATAATAATAGAAAAATATTGTGATATTACATTTGTAAATTACAATTATATTTAGACATTTAAATATAAAGAATTAATTGTAACTTTAAATACAATTAAATTGCTACATCGTAAACTTAATATCTGTATATTGAAATACAAATGATTAAGTATTAAGCATTTTTTTTTCTGTTCACAAGTTTATTTAAATAGTAATTTCGTTTGTTTTTACTAGTAAATACAAAGAATTACATTACAAACAGTTTTGCAAATATTTTACCTTTTCTGCAATTGCTTTTATATTTTAAAGATAATATAAAGAATTGATAAGTAGGCAATTAGAACCCTTAATATTGGTAATTACATTCATATTAATTGTCATTAATATAATTAATTACATATTATTAATTACATATTATTATTCAATCTGTAGTTTCCGCGTATCCCCATGAGAAAAGGCATGTGTTTGGATAATTGCTCTTTGGTTATTGCAAAACATATTCTTAGCAGTAATTAATTATTATTGTTAATTCAGGCATCAATTATTGTAAGATAACCTTACAATAAAGATACTCTTAAGAAAATAAAAAAATAAAATATCACAACACACTAAAATATCACAAATTATCAACTAAACTTACTATTTATGAATACATTTGGCATTTCAAAATATGCTATGGCAAAACTAACCATATAATAAAGCTTACAAAGTTACGAGCTGTTAAAATATCCAATCTTTAGCTGTTACATGAAACAGCGTTTTTATTTGTTGATCTGTCCAATTTAGATTTTGTTTATGCTTTCTAAACATACAATATTATCAAAATAGACGGTTTTGGCATTGGACCTTTTGTGGCTAAATTTCGACTAGATTCATGGCGGTTTAAACCTTGTAAGTCAAGTATTACGCCAATCATAAAAATGCATTGAATTGAGCAATTAAACCAAGTTAAATTCCTAAAATTATTTAACTCTTGGAGGTGAATATGTTCAAGAATTTTGTCTTGATGTTGAGTAATGTGGTAAAAGACCTCTTCACCTTTTTCTTTTGTGAGGACTCCGACCTCAGGAAAGGTTCAGAGTAAGATTTCTTCATCACTGGAATCTCTGAAGGTTCAGCATCCTTAGGAAGCTGGTATTTGTACTCCTTTACCACTTTCTCTTCCGATGGATCATACCTGTAGAGCACAGAGTATGTACGCTTGACTTTCTTCGGCACCTTGGGTGTGTTCGGCGCCCTATCGCTCTTGCAGCGCTTGACCTTGTTCCTGCCGTAGTAATCCTGGTAGCTGTCAGCATCCACATAGATGAACCGCTTTCCCAAAGCCAGCTCTCTCTCCTTCTTCAAACTCTTCCACGATGCAATGACAGATTCGCGGCGGAAGGTCTTGTTCGGGTTGTGACGACTGATGCAGTAGCCAGGCTCATCCTGGATGTTGGACGTATCCTTCAATGGAGACCCTCTCGGGCTCGGGTTGTAGTCAATCTCCTCGTAGTCTCGTGACACCTGAAATAGAAATAAATCTCGGATCAGTGACGTGCTCACATAAACAACACTATCAATGTTAATCTCCCGGCTGTCCCATTAACGAATGGCCGCCAGTGATCTTGTGGATTATTTAAAGTATCAATAGAACGTAACTACGTGACTGCTATAACGTAAGGGTACAGCCGTCCCTTTCTATTATTAATAGGGTCGTTTTCGATGTTGTTCTGCATGTTCGTCATCGGAGCCCTTCGTGCGGTGCCCACATGTCCAACAACACCTGTCGTGAGCGCCATATGTCTCAATCTACAGGAACTTGGCAATGTCCGTACAACCAATTTTTAAACTGCAACCGTGAACTGTCTAGGAAGCTCATAAAATTATGGTATTCACGATATTTATCATGTAAAGGTCGCTCATCTCGATTTCGATTGTTACAAAAGATGCTTTTAGCTCGATGACATCACTATGAAAAATTAAGTAAGGTCTGGAAAAGGTCGGACGATAAAAATATGTTTATTATAAAAAGTCCTTCGGAAAACGCTTTGCTAATGTGTCGTTTGAAGTATTAAAAGCTTTCACGTAAACGGCGCGGTTGCACAACTCTCTTGAGGTTATATTCCCGGCGTTTGTTACCCGAGGTTTAATTTAATCTCATTATTATGTAATATTTTTATGGTTTTCTTGGAATCCCAGTGTATGACGTCGTCGGCCACTGGTCAAATAATGGGTCACGCAGAAATAGACGGTTTATTATTGGAGTTCATTAGAACATGGTGTAGACGAAGCATTGGAATGATATGGATCTGACTGCAGTGATCTCGGGAGAAAACAGGTCTTAACGATATGAAACACTGCGTGTTTTTTTAAACAATATAATTCATTATTACAGCGTTAATGCTAAGTTATGTGAGTTGATATAACACGCTAAATGTTTTGGTTAAAATTTGGGGCGATTCATTTTTAAATGTCAAACATGCAACTGGTTTCAAAATTATATAATTCTACTTAATCGTTGTTTTTGTAAATTTTGAGTTCCACTATCTAATATACAATGTTTTTTTTTATTAAACTGTTACAGGCCAGAGAAATTTCACGTTTCAAATGTCCATTGGTACTGACACGACAAATACTCGCTACTTTATATTTTGACAGCTCGTGTTGAGTAACATTTTTTTAATGGGTTGTGAAAAATAACAGTGCACTGTTGCGAATTTAGGTCGCAACGTAAAATGGGTCATTTTTAAATAGTTGTCCTATTATCAGGGTTAGTTAACACGGTCTAATTAAAACTGAAATTAAGCCTCGTATCTAGGCTACAGCCTCTTGTTTTTTTTTGTGTTTTATTTCGTCTAACCTTGTACTTTTTCGTTTTCAGGTAATTTTTTACTGTCCATCAGAGAGACGTGTCGTCGCTGGGTGAGTGCTTGTGAGTCTTGTGACGTATCCACGCTACTCTTTCGGGCTCCGCGTGTCCTATTTCGTGCACCCGTTTTGTAATACCACGTTAAAATGTGTATAGTATTTCTGTCCCGTCGTTTATACTCCGTGTTATTTGTGGAACTTATTATAGTTGTGAAGGTGATAACGTTACTAAAAGGTGCTGTTAATTTTGTCACAGGTTATTTTAGTGAACGCATCAGAATGTTCAATGCAATGTCTATTAATATACTGTTGCAACGTGTTTATTACGTACGGTTACGTGTTTGTTATTGCACTTATGATAAATTGAGGTCTACGGAAGTACTAACCTTCGGAAATGGTCTTTGCGTTTAGCGAGACAATTTGCTCGAACAAATTACCGAAGAGATAAATTCCACTTGATTCCCCTACATAAAGTTCGCCGATTGCAATGTTTAAATTAGAAAGTGAAATAGTGAATATCTAATCAATTACCAATCTATATTAATTACGATTATGCAAGTTAACTCAATTTTACAGAACTGCCAATAACTCTTTAATAACTTAGTTAACCAATTAATGACTCAAAACGTATTTTGATTGAAAAACAAGATTAGAAATCAGTACCATACTGTGATTAAATCCATCAGCAATACCTGCAATTTGGAACGGACTCTGTTCAAACGTTTTACGGTTTAATTTCGTTTTCTTATGTGCAGTATACGTACCCAGTTTTTTTGGTACCGTTAACTCGTATGTGCAAACTTCGTGCAAAAAACATCGGCACACATAGTTTTTTTTTTTCATTCCGATTTACAGCTATACGTACTCTCTTATATCTTCTTGAATTTATGCACTGTAATGGTCTGGCTTAATGCTTTGAGCTTCACTTTATAACTTCATTCTGACTTACTGTTATTTATTTTAACGGTACCGAAAAATTGTTGCTTATTTTTCTGCAATCGATGTAGGATTGATTTCACACAGTCTGTGTTCTATATTTAAAATCTCCCTCATCGCTAAAGAACCACCATTAACGAAGAAAGCGAATTCAGCATGTCTTAAGACAGTTTACACTAAATAAAAATCCCAAACGATTTTTTTCAATGTTTACATTTGTCAGTAACTACAAGATATATTTAACATAAGTTTGCGAAATGTAAACAGTACAGCATGTGTAATTTACGCGATCGAGTCTGCGAAATCTGGTGGGTCTGCTATTCATAAACGACATTAGGCAAACGGTGTCTATTTTGGGGCCAGTTCAAGTATAGGCCGCTATTCTTAGGCACTGGTTAGATACGTGCTCTTTAGCACGCAGTGAGAGTCAAAGTGCAATTGCGATTTTAAATTTGGAACTCGATGGATTTATTATCGGCGCAAATTTTTTTTATGTTTTTGATTCTTGCTGCCTGTATTTTATTTTGTTCTTTATTTGAATGAATTTTTTTTTTAATGCCGTGTTTGAATCAGTGTTCTCGTAGGTTTATGTACGAAGAAAAATAAAATACCGACTATTTAATGCTAAGTGGATTGTCTAATTAGAATGAATTTAAGATCGTCTCGGGTTAAGAACCGATAAAAATCATTAATTTATGAGACATATTATTATTAGAAAATGACGTAGCCATAATTGTACACTGACTAACTGTACATTGCCCACGCGCATTTTTTCGTCACTATGATTTTTCCGATGAGTAACAAGTTTTTTTAAAAAAATACATTTATTGCACCATCACATTTCGTCAGTGTATTTATGATAATGACCTCAAGTTTATTGACATATCTTACAGTTATGAAAAGTTCACAGCCTACATACTCGTAAATGGTAATCTTACCGAGTTATTGCTATGATAAATAAAAAACAAATCGTAAGAGGATTTTCTATTAAGAAAGTACCAAATTTTGATTAATTATTTTGTGTTTAAAGTAGCAAACTGCGGGCGTGTCTATGACATTGACAAATACTTTATATTTAATTCAAGCGACAAATAAATATTTACCCTCTTAAATGTTGACAAATCGCCATATTTTTACATGACCGACTTTGCATTATTAAAATCTAACGGCAGTGATATATGCAGCGCATTTTTAATGACTCTCTTTTTAAAATTGTCATTTGTCATAATCAAACATCAGTGCAGCTCTCCACTTTCGAAACCGTAAACCGGAATGGCGGGTGACGAATGACAGCTACTAGATTGTTACAACAACACAAAAATCTCCTCTAAGCAGTCTATCCAGTTTAACTTTAACTCCGGTGAAAGTATCCCAACGAAATTCGCTAAGACCGGTCCAAGAATTAAGAATATCGACAACCCATTGACAACAATCGGTCCGAATAAATTTTGACAGCAGTTTTGACAGCTCATTGTTTGTTTGACAACCTATCACTTTCTAATATCCGTTATTATTGCTCACAATGACAGCTTTACGCTTCCCAATTTAATAATTCACTCGCTATCTGATAGTATCGAAATAACAATTTTTTTTTAATGACATTTCAATTTTTAAAGCACTCGCATGAGAGTTTTTCATAGACAAAGAGTAATTGTTTTTTGTCGGACGCTTCGTTTCCGTTTTTGCGAGCCGTGCAAGCAGGAACTGCCCATTTAGCAACATCAGGGAGCAGCGGGAGTTTTCAACTTTAATTATTACACAATTGGTAATATTATAAGCTTTATTTAATGCTTAAACCGTTGTATTAATTTATTACAACGAATAGCTACTTGAAGAGCTCAAATGAAAGAAAGTAATAAAGACTTTTGATAACTTGAAAAGGCAAAGTTTATCAGTCACTTTATTTAAAATTCCATAACCTTTTCTGAGCCGTACAAAATCTTTTGATGGAAGTAATCTTTATGATTAATCTCAAATACTTCGATCAGATCGATTTTGGGCAATGATTAATTTAATGCTCGGCTTTGTATGTTGGTAGCCATGAGAATGGCCGCAGGCGGCAATGTCAAGAGCTTTGCCACAAAAAGAACGTAATTCCATATTCAAACAGCGGACACGCACGCGCCGCAGTTCAATGACAGCGAGCATAGACAAGTCAGTTGCCTTTTAAGCGCATTAAAGTGGCCATGCACTTTGCGTAATAGTCTCTGGCCACCGCTGTGTAAGCTCTATTCCGTAATCCGAATACCGGGCTTATTGTTCAAGAGATAGAAATCTGAACTAATTCTAATGTTTCTATAGTTTAAGTTAATTACTAAGTGAAACTTACCACGCTTTCCCAACTACCACCGATGACGGTTTTGTCCAACATTTTCACTTTAAAGTTGTCACTGAACAATCCAATAAAAATCACTTAGGAAAACTTATTTTCCGAAAACAATACGAAAAAGTTCTGCAGTTAGATATTTGTTGTTGTGGTACGCGTCCCGTATCACGTTGTCACTAGGGAATGCTTTGATTTGGCACAGTGCACACCTCGAGCTTTCCTGAACGACTGAAGCGAAAACGTTTCAGCGTCATATTTATAGGACGGGAGCGGGAAAGAGGGCGGGTTTCAGGAAGACGCTTCGTTAGTGTCTTCCACTTAACACGTAGTCACGCCTCCGTATTTCGAGGTGCATGTAATATAGTTCGGGGAAGCCCATCTATTAACGTACTGTTACTATAAGGATGCATCCTTATATTCTCTTTTTTTCTATGTCGCTTCAGTAGGTACAGTTCTCAGAATGGCTTTGTGCAGATTTAGAACAAGCTCCGTTAAGTGTCCAGCACATTACAAAGGTACAATAACTCTCCTAATAGCTCTGAAGTTATTTCGGTTTTATGAGCACACGTAATGGAGACCTCTCTGCAGACATAATGCATCAGGTTGTTAAAACATCAGTTTAAATCTCTGCCTTCTTAAATGTAACTCAAACCTACCAATTAACTGTTGTAAATATTAATATGAAACTAATTTAAGAACCCGCTAGCAAAGCGTAAACAAATAAATCTAATTTCTACAAATATTCAGTCAGTTTCGTAACTTTTGGACCGACCAACACTGAGCTTTGACTACAAACCGCAAACACAATTTTTTTATTTTGTGTAGCGAGACCTCCTTTTAAACGGAATAAAATTTATGTTCCAAATTCGTATCCTTTGAACTTTTTAGCGCGAAAATAAAGTGAATTTCTGTTTGTTTTGGCTTTTTACATGTTCCGTTTTGTTAGCCCTAAATGAACCGTTTCGCCATAGTGCTTCATGGCACAAAGATCGTAAAAGCCTTTTGTACATTTAAAAATAAACGAAACAGGATATATTCTTCATCTTCTGAGATATGTTTCAGATCTTGGAAAGGAACTATCAATTTACTTGAGCATGTTTGAGAATCGCGATGTGAGTGCCGAGCGAACATTTTCTTAGAAAAAGATACCTTGCTGCTTAAATGAATAAAAAATATTGCAATACGATAAACATCAAAGGAAACCAGGACTCAAAGAAACTGTTATTACAAATTATTAAAAAAAGCAATAAATATCTAATGAATTTCTCACAAAAACGAAGCCCCTTCTAGCTAACATTATGAAATATAAGAGCTTTATAAAATATAAAATCTGGGGTCAGAGCAAACGGGCAGGAGGAATTTTTAATTAAATTACTGTGCAGCTAATTTCAGTGCCGAGCTAATTATTAAATAGGTACAGAGATTTTCCTCCTAAATGTGAGCTCTCTAGGGCTGCTTTCCGTCGGGAATTTTAGCAGAAAAACATTTTGTTATTAACTGAAAGGTAAACAATAAAATTTATATATATATTTTGTTTTTCATGGGAGATTTTTCAAGGAGAGAAGATAATTTTATCTAGACTGAGTTTTAGTTGTTAATATGAAGTAAATGTCAGGTGATTGCGGGATTGTCCAGGTTGGCCCCAAATAAAAATACAACAAAAAAAGAAATCAGTAGTGGGATACCGGGCTGAATTAATGCATGATAATGTCAAAATGAACGACAGGCATTTGCCGTACAGTACATGTAATACACGATTGTTTATTTATTTTAGTTGAAACAGACATTGCACCTTAATCCAAATCTTTTACATGAACAGGAAACATGGAAATTGCATACAAATCAGGTTTAACGTATATCAAGCAAAACATAAAAACTCCTAACGGGGATAAAGTATGCGACCTTTTTACATTTACAGTTTACAGCCTCCTTTACGAGTGTATCGGCGGCCATTATGCGGTTCGGTTTTAGTTTGCGCACTCCTGCGCACATTGACGTCAGAGATTTACATCTGAAACCTTATGCTGTAAACCGGGGGCCGTAAATAGTTTGTTAAGTGTGTACTTGACGAACTTTGCAGGTCTGCTGATGTGTTTTATTTTAATATTATTGCAAGGGAATTTTGGTTTATCTTCGACAGGAAGAATAGTTGCCATATGCAAGCTTAGCAACAGATAGAAAATACGAAGTCAGTCGATATTTTCAGTTCTGGAGAGAGTTTTGTTGGTAATTCTGTTTTTGTACTTACTTAAAAGAAATTGACATTACATAGCTCTTAACTATAAAATATTTGCTCGAAATCTAAACTAACATAGTAAAGATTTCATTTCTGTGTAAATTTTGTTAACAGATGAGCTAAAAACTATTGAAACGATCAATAAAATTGTTACACCTAAATAAAGCTTCATTATCAGGTAGTAACATGGCTTGTATTTCTTTTATAAAGCCTACCCGTGCAAAGTTGTACTTATTCAGTAGTAACAAGAAGAGAAACATTCATGCCAGGGAATTTCAACGCAAGCGAGATTGCAAGCATAACTGCTGTAAATTCAGTTATTTCATTAACCATTCATGGTGAAGAACTTTCAAGTAGCAATAACAATGAACGTGGGTGGATGTCGCCTCACTTAAACTGTTTACAATGCAGATTGTTCCGACCAAGAACTTCTAGGTCGAAAGCAAAATTATCTCTGATTGTTATAACTTTCTAACATACAATTTAGTGGTTATTTCTCAAAGGAAAATCCGCTTACAAAATCCCAGTAATTATTTCTAAACTATTTTTTGTTGTTGTTCTAAAATTACTCGTACAAACTTTCACTGACAGACAATCTGTCTTGATCTGCGTAGATACGTCAATTAAATCGATCCATTCCGTTATAATTCGCATGGCAAATCGAACGCTGCAACCTCGACCTGATTTTAATGTTTTTATTCTCACTTTAAAGCAGGCACTGGGTTACGTAAGTAAACCTTCAGGCTGCCTTCGGGCTACATTCCGAAGTATACAGTATGTATCGGAAAGTATTGAGGATCTAGAATGGACCTATTTATGTCCCATAGAGAAAAAAGTAGTTCAATTGGACGATCTATTCCTTGCTTGCTTGGGTCAGACACGTACTACCTAAAAGCCGAATTGTCCCTTTAATTATTGCCCTTTGGTTTCTCGGGGAGTGTTTAGCCCTATACAGGCCACATCAGTTTGCTGACAGCTCTTTGAGGCTCGCGTAATTCGACGCGCCTTCTAGAGGCAGAGGGCCTACCATGACGTATTAAAGCTTGAGTAGTTAGGCTGTGGGAAAGAGAAAGAGCTATACAAGTCATGAGTGATGGTCTATCTGACCATGCCAGAAAGATTTCTGGCATGGTCGGATAGACACATACCTTATGCTATTACTTAAGTTTTCGTAAACATTGACTTTTACGACTTATGATCTAAAAACCGACATAGAGGATGCATCTAAAGCAATTAGCTCTTCACAAACAATGATTTACGTGTAATAAACCCAGTCTTTGTTCCGTTGGAATACATCCAATATTGCTATTACGTAATTGCTAGGTTTTTTCATCTCTTCATGAGAGTATTGACTTTGTTTACAGTTTACTGTTGTATCTAACTACAGTTTGTGTATTAATTATTCCTAATCCTAGTAATTCGTTATTCCAAACTGTTTTTTTTTTACTGAGAATAGTGAAACTGATCAGAAAAACAAGAAGTTATAGAATAATGGTGTTTTAAGTGACCATAAGTCCGTTCTTTGATGAATTTTAGAAACAAATAACCGTTGTTTTAACCTTGACATTGCATATCTATGAAATCTGTGTGATCCATTTTCTTTAAAAGGACAGGTATGAAACTGGCACCGGGTTTAACATTTGAATAACTTTATCTTTAGGAGAAACATTTTTATTTTAGCTAAGAGCAAGTAGCATATTCTGTTCACTTTAAATGAAAATTCATTGCAGGACCTTTGGGAAAAAAGAGTCATCTTAACTGTTACAAGTTTCTTAGGAACCATTTCGTTTTGCTTTTTACTTGGAACTTCCACCGTCTCTCCTTCCAAGCGATTATCTATTGTAACCTAGTTTCACTTCGAAATGATATCAATTCTAGACTTTATTACAATACTGGTTAAATAATCATAATAACTACAAATGGAAGCTCTCACAGTTGTAACAAATCAATGATTTTAGTATTCCATAAACTATAATTCCTAACGGGGCATTTATCACCCCAAAATCCGACGCCATGTTGCAACACGACACGTAACACGTTACAGCAACAACGTGTCATTGTTCGCGCTGTCACTAGCGTTGCACGCTGACATGCGGGTTATAAATAATGTATTGACCCACTTCAGTCCAATGTTGCGAACGGTGGCGGCAGCTCGCCAAACGTATTGACATTTTCTTTTTCGGAAGAAGAAGTCATTAGTTGGGTTGTGTGGTCCTGAGGGCATAGACAAAGTGACGTTCTATTATTAAAAGTTATAAAAATCTTTTGGGTGTAGTCTATGCTATCGCACGGCTTATGTAAATCCCGTCGACAGGTATTGAAATCAATGTTTCTTACCAATTTATTGCGAAAAGACGGTGGTAGTGATTTATGTCCACTATTATGTTATCAAGTGTCCTTAAACTGTTCTGTCGAGTTAATAGTAGTCAGTCCCCCCTAAAAGTGTAATAATCCGTGATATCATCTCTCAGGTTGGGTACGGAATGGACAGAGTATGAAGAGCTTAAAAGGTTAATCGGGTTTTTCTGCACCGAATGAAACTTTTGCCTTTCTTCTTGCTTTCCTATAAAAAGCAGCTGTATAGGGTGAAAAGTCAGCTCGAGAATGCAAAGGATTCAGGCCAAAAATCTGGTCCAAATAGCAAAGTAAATAGTAGTATAAGATAGAATGTCTTGTTTAAAGTCTTCTCGTGGGTTAATTAATTTAAAGTCTTCTCGTGGGTTAATTAATAAGCGTATTCATGGAGTTTGTTTACTTTTTGTTTGAAAGTGAGTCACATTACTTCAAACACGAATCTCGGTAGCGGTTTCGCATTGTATTTCTTTAACAAATTAACGCCTCCTTGTCTTGACAGCGTAGTGGTTAAATATTAGTATTAAATTACGTTAGAAAGTGAAGTTTCATAGCGCTTGTTTGATTTGAATTCTTTATTTACTTGGACTGGCTTTAAAGTGGGATTATTTAAACATTTTCCATGAATGCTAGAAAAATATTACGTAGGATTAGCAACGTCAGAATGTGCCGTATACGCAATATGTTTGACAGTTACTTTTTATAACTCCATGTCATCTCTAATGCGTTTCCATGAACGCATGGTGGTCCGCGTTGGTGGCCCACTAGGTCATCAGACCTGACCCACTTGTTGCTGACATTTGGACGACCAGAAGACACTCATTAATATTCCGGGAATATTGTTTCTGTTCCATTTACTATCCATCTATAGATAAAATTCAGTGAAATGTTGGATTCTAGATCTCTGGCACTTCATTGTCCGTGTCGCCCCACTTTCTACCGTGGACAAATTGCGTTGGACCAAACATTGGACAAATGTTTGAACAAGTGTTGGCCTAAATTCATAAAGAAAAAAACAAGGTAAATTCGCTTCCGTTGTTTATAGTAATATTTCAGTAAACACAAAGATTTCCCTTGAACTTTAGTTACGTGTTATAAGTTTATAACGTAATCATTTGAAGTCATTGTTATTTTTTTTTGTAACGATACTTTAATGCAATAAGAAATCGATATCTATTGTTCCGATGTCTACTTCCGCTTAATGTTTTGCTAATATTTCAATGGGTATTATTGTTTTTCCTTGACATTGAAAATAATATTATCTTTCGTCGTTTCCCAGTTGAATTGTTATTGCAACGCTGTCAATCATGAGACTAAACAAAATATCCTGCCTAATTGTTAGTTTTTCCTATCCTTTAAGCTATTGTCAAACAGACAGGCGAAGCGAATGCGATCCGAATCCTGTCATATAGAAAAGCGAAAGCGATCCGATAGTCTATCTGACAGGCTTCAAACAATTCCATACATTACAAACAAAAACGCTTCGCATCGCGTTCGGTTCGCCTGTCTGTTTGACAATAGCATTATTCATGATTAATCGTTTACTATGTCTTATACGCTATCTTGTAATCAAGTTTGCTAAAGATGAAGGAAAATCGTTAACCTCCGGTCTTTGAGGTCAAATCCCTTGCAAGCAACTCGAAGAATCTTCAACAAATAAACGTAGGCTTTCCAAATCTAAAACGCTATAATTCCCACCCCACCGGGAACGTATAATCAGCAACCAGCCCCATACTTAAACGAGACTTTCGTCAGCAGTCACGCTCTCTTCACGCTGCCGCATGCCGCCAATTAGTGTGGTTAATAGCAACCAGTAGCAACCAACGGCTTTTGATTTCTTTCTCTGTCAAGTGAAAAGTCTGGACTACTTTGGTTGTTTGTCAGTCGTCTATTTTGTGGAGATGGTTCTGTTTGGTTGGTCATTTGAGTATTTATTTCAGAAGATGCTGGTCTGGGTAAAGGTATCGTAAATAAGAAATGTTGGTTTAGAACCGAAAATACACACGCAGAGAAATGTATACGAGAACTTCTGGTTGCAACCGTGACAGCAAGACTCACTAGTGGACTTTACAACATTTCTAGTAATAAATACTAAGTCCTTGTTATCTCTACTACTTACTTAGTATTTATTATTAGAAATGTTGTAAAGTCCACTAGTGAGTCTTGCTGTCACGGTTGGAACCAGAAGTTCTCGTATAGGTAGCCAGACATTTATCTGCGTGCAAAGACCCTCACTGAGCCAACGTATAAACGGCCTCTCATTGAGAGGAGCCATGAGTTCCAGCGGTAGGATTATGGTTCCTAAATCCATATTGACATCTTCAGTATCTAAGGAGTGGAATTCCCTGCATTTCCCGACAGCTATAACCTTGTGGTCTTCAAGTCAAGAGTGAACAGGTTACTTCTAGGCAAGCGTGCTTCACCGTCGACCACATCTTCGCTTACCATCAGGCGAGATAGTGGTCAAACGCAAACCTATCATTAAATACAAAATAAAAAAAAAGTTTAGATTATGCGTTGTCTTTCATCGTCATCATCATTTCAGCCCAGGATCGGCAACTTCTGAGCGTAGGCCTCCCTGTTTCTACCATACCTACTTGTTTTGTTTTTAAGACGGACAATTAATAAATTGTCTAGATTAATTTTAACAGCAGTGAAGATGCTGAAATCTAATTAAGAATACCTAGTTGCAAGTAAATTCAGAAGTTATTATAGACCACTTTCTTATGTTAATTATAACCACCATCTGTTTCTCTGTGTTTCTCAAGTATGAGTAAAAATAACCACAACCATTGACATGCAGCACATGTAATGTGCGTTCGTTCTAAAAATAACATTGAACAGAAAACCGTGGCTAAAAATACTTGGACTAAATGCAAGACTTAGCTATCGAAGCCCGTGTATTGTCCCCATGGGATTTCCAGATCTAATATTAATCTTATGAAATCACATAAACGTAGATGCTTATAATCCTAGGAAATATCACCTGAAAATTCCCGAATATATTTTCTGAGAACATTAAAGTATCGTAAAGAAAACCTGGCACTGAAATCATTTTACCGCGCGCGCCCTATTCCAATGAACCGAAGAGGAAAACCGCATTCAACCTGAATATTTGTAAAACCACAAAGATCCTTAGCACATTTCGAATGTTTTGAGAACATTTCAAATCTGCCTGCTTCGAATATCAACTTTTTTTTTTCTTCTTAACATGAGTAGTATGAAGTGTTTGAAAGGTGTTAAGCCTCGATTCTCGTTACCTCCTTGTTTATATTAAACCTGTTCCGATTCGGATGTGTTAGAAAAAACGTGAATCAGGTAATCATTTCTGTGTAATCATAGTTTAGGGAAAATGGATGATCTGATTAAGTAAGATTAGCTAAGACAGGTCATGGCTGGCAAATTAGTCAGATGTCTGTTGGCCCGACTTCATGGGACCGAGAGTTACGTCATCTTGTTTTATTAAAAATATTATGTTCTTTGTCCTTCTCTCAAATATTTTCTATTTATTAGCAATGGCAGTGGGATCTGCCTTTGTCTTTCAGATCTCATGTTATCCTTTGTTATGTAAACAGTTACTCCAATTCCGATCAATATGTTTTATGTTACACAAAACAAATCTAGAGTTATGTTAGGATAAAATAACATGTAATTCTAAAAGAAAGCAAGAAACTAGTTGCCTCATTCTGTTGTTTAATTTGATCCAGTTAGTTTATTGCCCCGACTCTCATAACAGTGTTACGATGGCCAGACGCATGTTTACTGGGGCCCACGACCATGTCAAGGCCTCACACTAAATAATTATTCAGATATTTTGTAGAAATGTCGTAATAAATTCTCTTTGGAGATAAATTGTTAAGAAAATACTTTGTTGTTCAGTCGAAGTTGTGTTTTTGCTCACGGATGATTTCGACCACTAATTACCCGCGCCTTCAGACTGCTTCAATTTTCATTTATTATTTTACCCAGTGGCTGTATTTACTGTTTGTTTTATGGTTTCCTTATTGATAAATAAATTATACGTCTGAATCTCGGAAGAAAACTTAATCGTCTATTACTGTTTCCCCGTTTACATGTTGGTCTATGTACTGCAAGAAAAAAGTTTATGTGTGTAAACACAGATTTCGGGGTTGCCTGAAACATTACGACGGTCCATTAATTTCGTTGGCAACCCAAAGAAAAAGTGATTCAGTTCGCAATTCGCATCAGCTGCACTCTGAGGACCACCGGAGCGTACTCTGTCCTCATTCCATCACCATTAACTTTTTTCCACGACATCCAGGTCTTTAAAATGCATACTGTCACCATTTTATTTGTTAACGACTCAGTAGCTGGAACTCTTTGAAAAATCTAAAAAGAAAAAATAAATTATGGTTTTTCTCCGAACGCCACCGATATCTTTGAACACAGCCTTAAAACTTCGACAAGTTAATACCCCAATTCAATCGAAAATGGCGGACGAATTTAACCTTTTGAGACAAGTGAACTCGGTAATGCGTATTTTTATTGAAACTTTGATTATCCCCGGCCGAAATTGGAGAGGCGTGAACATAATTTGGAGTTTTTGCAAGGTGCAGCAACCTGCGCGTTTCCTTGGAATCGAGTTTATCGTTTATTTGCTCGCTGATTCATGTCAAAGGATGTTGTTATAAAAATAAGAAAAGGTGCGTTTTATCTGTCAAGCGGTTATTTAGAAACTTGTTTATCTGAATGCGGCTAAGTGCATAAATGTTTGTGTAAGTATAGGCGATTCCCACACGTTACTCTGCACTTCCGCGCGGTCGTGCGGAGGAGGCGAAAAATTTTGTGACATTGTGCCACGCATTCGAATGTGGCGTATCAACTTATGTCACACATTACAAGTTCATGAGATTTCTTTCACAGCCTGAGCACGCAGACGGGCAATGTCGTGTGTAAATCGCCTTAGGAACGAAAACGGCACATTGAAATAATATTTTTTAAACGCCATAAAATATGTGGTGTGCCTGACTCTTTTATGTTATGTCGCGTGTTTGATATTATTTTGATGGAGCCATAATATTTAGCATAACGAAAAATGTGTCACACAACCCATAACGTTAATTAGGAAGCTTAACCGTCTCAGACGGTTACATATAATCAATAAACCTAATTGTTTAAAATCATAAAACATAATATTTTACGGTTTTAACGCGAATTTCGATAAGTTGACGGTTTCTCGCGAATGTTTTAATGTTTATTGATTAAATTGAGGTTTAGTTCCAACATCTGGTAACCGTAATTTTGTTTACTTGCATCGATTTAAGCACCTGCGGAATAATTAATGTCGTATTAATTACTTCGGTGATAAACGTTTCCGGACGAAACTCTCGGATAAAAGTCGAATCGAAGAAAGTTCGTCACAGTTTCACCAGTCAGGACTTTAAATAAAACTTGTTTTAATTCCACAATTACGTAACGTTTAAAACAAAAGTTTAAACATTTAAACGTTTTGAACTCGTTGCTATTTACACGGATAAATATTTACTCAAATACTGTTTTGTGCGGAAGAAGTTTCGGCTATGTTATTATTTTCTTCTAACTTGTTTTGTTTACTGATTTTCAATCTCATTCTTCACTAGTTTATGCCCGCAGCGTTGCCTACATGAAGTTCAGTAAATGTAACTATCCCACGAAAACATTTTACCGAGATAAATAAGTATCCTAAATATTAATTCAGGTTTTAAACTATCTCCGTCTTACTACAATAAAAATAAACATCTGTTGAATACTGGTCTTAGAAAAACAGTCAACTGCAAAATGGCATTTGGCGTTGATATAAGGGTCGTTTTGCAGTTACACTTTTTTTGGACAAGTGTTCAACAGATCTGATGTTTAAGTTTTTGTGGTACGACGGTCTGTATTCTAAATCCAAATCCAATCAGTTGTTGTCTATCCATCCTCACAAACTCACCATCGGTAGAGAAATAAATAATCATAGAACAAAATGTTTACGTTACTTTATAGAAAAACATCGAAATGGACCGATTTATTTGCTTTTCAGTTCAATAACAGATTTATCCCTTTCTCTTAAGGAAGTTTTCAGTTTCCGAATTTTATGTGTTCATAGAATTTCTTACCAAAAACTTATTTGTTGGTTTAGTAGAAGTTTTTTCCTGAATCTATTTTGCTTACAAGTTTGTTATGAAAAGCAAAGATAAACTATGTCTGAAAAGTACGTGTTTTGAGTGAAGTAAAACTAGCTCACGTGTTGATTTCAATATTGTTTCACGTTTTAAAAGATACACGTTTTCTTTGTATATTTATATAGTAGTGCAATCTATGTTTTGACTTCTCTTCAATTTTTTTTGTGAATTGGGAAAAGTCGAGGTCTTACGATACAATAAGAAATATCTCATGGAAATAGAAAAGCTATCATCTCAGTGAGGCCATAATATAGGTAGTAAAATGACATTTAGTAAGTTTCACATCGAGAGCAACCAGTTGATTAGGTATTGAAAGTAGATTATGCCATGTTCTCTTTGAATTTCTATCGTAACAAATGTCTATGGGAAAAGTCTTCATTTTCTTTCAAAGTTTTAACCCAACCAGCAAGACAAATGGCGTCAAAGGTTTTAAAATAATTCAAAAGAAAAACTTTCTTTACCACAATTTACATAACTTAGCATAAAAACGCCACGATCGATCAATGTCCACAAGACCACAATCAATGAATCAATGACTCTTGCGCCGGTGCGCGGTGACATTGCGTAACCCTGCTCACGCGCACGTGTCCGGCTATCGCGATGTAAACATGGCGTGACGAAGTAGATACTATAGCGTTGGTAGATAATTTGTTTTATTTACACTTTATTTATGTAAGTCAAGTATTAAATACAAGTGCAATCAGCTCTTGAAGACTTGAATCGATAGTTTAGACCGGACCATGGCGCATTGCTAGTTTTCTAGGCGTGTCTTCTCCTCTACTTTACAGCGCTTTAAAAAAACGATAGAAGAAGTGACCAACTAAGACACTCAAGAGACAAATTCCCTTGTAATGTCTCAGTTGATTGGTTAATGAAGACACAATAAAGGTATTTGGATAATAAGGGATTTGAGGGCTTCCAACAACTCATAAAGAGATCAACCCTTTCTCATTTCAGTGCAGCTTCCACGAAAATAAATCTTTAAAGGTAATTTGACCCAAAACTTGAGCTTAGAATTCATAATTGAGTCATCTTTCAAAGGAAAATAAAACTTAACTGGAAATTATAACCCACACAAAGTGTTTCAGAAGCGATTACCAGAATTGCTTATACAGGGAAGAGTAGGATGGGGCCGATTGGAAAACTAGCGCGCACCCTCGGCAGATGTCCAAGCAACCCGTCTTTCCCTGTCACAACTAACGCCCGCTCTTCGAAACTGTGACGAATATCTTCGTCACCCGAACGAAATTCCCCGAATATTACACGAAAGCATTAATTATTCAAAATCAACGGCGCTTCGCTTGAAAAACGTTTTCTTTTTAATATACTTTTCTTCTACGAGACATCATCTTATTCTTAATTACCGAGCGGAGCGTTTCGTTACACGTTCGCATTGGGGACATAGCCTACTTGTGTTTGATGTTTCTGACATAATGTTACGTTTTCACAATGTGAATCATTACAGAAGTTTATTGTCTCACACGTGATTTGTTACATATATTTGTTTATTGCGTTGACTGCTTCGTTGGGTCTCCAAGTGGTAGCTGATGAGATTGAGGTCTTTGTTGTGCAGAACTGCACACATAGTTGCTCTGATTGAAGACGATTCTCCGTCATAGGAGGAAATTCAATTTTGCCGACAGCCTGTGATATGTAACACGTATTTAACATGGTATAGGCTTTGGGGTTTCCCTGCCGGGGTAACTGGACTGTCTAAGCAGGATACCGTAGCCCTGGAACATAAAAGGCAACCGAACAGAGTTGACTTCTAGTCAGTAACAGTCTTACAGACCTATTCCGCTCCACACAGGGCAAGAGGACTCATTTGAAGATTTCACCACCCCAAAAAAACGGTATGGGGTTTCTTCATTAGGAAATAAGCTGCACAGCGACCAAGATTTGTATCTAGTTGATGACATGGTAGAATACCCCTCTTTATAAGGTACTATCGCCCAATGTATATACTTACCACCGTAAAGACTATTTCTGCTTGCAGAGTTATAACTTTCACTTCCTAGGCCCTTTGTTTTGACCATTCATCCTATTCATAAAAAAGGGTCATCCATTTCATAAAAAAGGTGGCCAGTTCATAGATGTGGGATACGGCGCACGCGATTTTGTTTTAAAAGTGAGCAGAGATTACATTGTTCGATAGTACATATGGCTAAATATCAAGCTATGTAAAACTAGCATACGCTGACCGTTCATTGTGCGGAGAGATCATTTAAAGTGAAGTCAAGATAAAATGGTTTTGTATAACTTATGTGGTCGTGGATACATCGAATTTAAACACAATTGCGAGATATGATTACAGCTTTTGCGTAATATATATAAGCGAGATCATTAAATGTGACGTTGATGTCTCATTTAATATTCTTAAAAAATGTCACAATTCGATTGTCACAAACATTATACGTCTCACGTTAATTGCGAAGGTTACATTTTAGATATAGTTTCTTTTTCTGCTGTGCTTTTGATTTTCTTGACCTGGTTTCTTTGTTTAAATAAACTGTTGCAAGAGATTAATTAGTCCCAAGAGAAAATTTTAATTTACTGTCGTGGAAATAGTCTTGGCATGAAAATGGCCTTCGTCGTTAGCTGGGGTTGTTGTCTTTTTTAAATATTTAAATAAATGTAGCCTTGTAACAGTCTACTTCATTCTCAAGTACGGTCGGGTAATGTGAAACTAAATCTGTGGTCGTAATATAAATGCGAAAGTAGCTTTGTCAGTCCGTCAGTCTATCTGTGTGTCTGTTATATTTTCACTCCTTAACGGATATACGGATTTGGATGAACCATACCCACTATGACCCTGACCTGACTGCTATATTGAATACTTTTTTACGCGTTCTTGGGAGATTATTTCCGACCGACCACCATGAGAGTAAAGTCAATAGCGAGTAAAGCCTCCTGCAGACAGACGCGATTAATCGCGCGGGGCGACATGTCGCGGTCCATTCACAGTATTTTTAGAGTGGAAATTAGCTTGGCTCGTTGTCGCAGCGCGATTAATCGCGTGTGTCTGCAGGAGGCTTAACTGTCATAATACCTATAATTCTGGCAGTCATTTTATCAATTTCAACCCCCCATCTAACACTCACATATTTTTCGTAAAAGCCGCCAAGAGAAAATATGGCTTCATTTCTTTCTTCACTTTGAAAAAATTAAAAAAAGAAATATCAAAGCAGTTATCATGTTTCAGACACAGATGTTTTACGTAACTAAGTAAATTAATTATAAACATCCATCACTTCCTCTACGCGGAATACTTTATGAGCATGAAATTACTTGAAGAGAATCATCTGTCTGAACTTAATTATGGCCTTTATACGATTGGGCATGATATAAAACATGGCTGCCGTGAAAGATTTCTCATTTATTGTCCGATGAGGAAAACACAAAATGAACAGTAAATATAATTTTATTTATTTGTTCAAAAGGCAGGTAAAGACAGGTAAGAAGTGGGTAGAAAAAAATGGGTTTTTAGTACCATGCCTATCCCCTTTCTTCATATGGTATGGTCTATGGATGAATAGCATAGCCGAGCTTAATTTCTGGGGTAGCCTAAAAATGTGTGGCGCCATTAATCCCCACTTCTACTAGGACCTTTGATAGCTTGAATGTCAGTGGCTGAAATATTTTAATGGTCTGCTTGAAGTATGTGAAGTGAAGTTCCCTATACTCCATTGAAAAGTGAGCATTCGTGGTAGCAGCATCTCCATATATTCTGTTTATATGAGATTACATGCCGCGACCTCGGAACACTGCTCTGCACAACAGTGCTGCAGCTGCATTGCTGGTGAGATCGGACTCACACCTTTAATCTTGTCCAGATTCTTGACATCAGATTCTAATCATAGTTCCTATAGCACTCACATCTTCCTCAAAAATGAAACGATAAAATTAACCACAATATTGTTGACTCATTAACCTACCAGCACAAATAAACTACAAGTACCAACAATATCGGTGAAGGTCGCTAAGATAACGACGTTGATGATATAATTTGTATACGCAGTGGATGATAGCTTCAGAATTACACCAATTAGTTCGTGATCACGCAACATGATGGCTAATGCATACTAAGCCTTAATAGGAACATCTTGAGCTATAAGGCCTGATTAGACTCGCTTAATTGAGGAGTTTGAAGGTAAATAAGAGAATGAGCCTGTTTGTCTTTAAAGAACGCGAATTTTCTATGACAGCAGGCTTGAATGTAAGCAATATCACCTACTTTATATTTCCAAAGGGTAAATCATAGGTATACAGTACACGTACCAACGATAAACAAATAAAAAGAGGAAAGGACCCAATATCGAACCTTGCGGTAGTCCTATTTTAACTTTTGACCCCGTTAAGTTGGCACCATTTATTTGAATTTGCTTTTTTCAGATTCCAGTTGGGAAGCCTAATTTTACCCACTAGTGTTCAAAGTATGATAGTAGACGAAACAAAGAAAGTACGAGTATGTATTAAAGCTGGTGGTGTTTTGAAGTATCTGCTTAATCTATGGAAAACAAAGTGTTTTTATGAAGTATGTTATGTCCGGTATGTTGAAAGTCTAAAGGGGCTGAAGAAGCGTTTCGAGCTATATATTGCACTATGGTCGCATCTGTAAATGCGACTTTCAAGAGTTGCAGTGGTTTGGTAATTGTGACCACACAATTTGCAAATGTTCCACAAACAAAAATCGATTTAATGGATGCCAATACTCTTCTAGGTAACATATAATCTGACCGCATTGCCTACGTGCGTCATCAGTTATCTATGATATAAAAATCGATCTTCAGGTGATTATTCATGGTCAGTAGGTAACTTAGCAAACGGACTGATGATTGAAGCATAATGTTATCTGTATAATTGGTATTGACGATCTGATGATATGAGCTAATTCATAGTTATAGCCATGTGCGTTAAAATATCTTCGTACGGCATAATAAAGCATATCATCTGTAGGATTTTACGTAACACCATTACGATGGCAATGTCTTTTCTTTTGACAGTTCAACAAAGTTTATTGGGATGTCAAGTTGGGTTATCCAAACAGGACTGAATATCTTTAACAACCCTCTGGTTCTCTGTGTCTGCCAGGTTGTCGGGGGTTTTGAAAACAGTTACTTCGGATCTGAAACGCGAAGGAAAATTGAAGAGACAAGGTGAGCTATAGGCAGTACGAATCTGACAAAAATATCGTAATAATGAAACTTTCACAAATAGCACAAACTTACTGTTGCTTAGACTAACTAAAATATACCCCTATCTTACAAGACCAGTTTTAGATAATAGGCGCTCAAAGCAATTTCCTTGAGCACCAAACCAGGGGTGTTACTCCCGAAACTGATTCGATTCTGATTTTGTTTCCATTCCATTCGAATTTCGAGATGGCGCTAGACGACTTGTATAGCTCTGTCCCTTTCCCACAGCCAAAACAGGATCGCGTTAAGAGCTCGTGGTAAGGCCCCAGGTTAGTGTATGACATAACGATATTAAACGGTAGGACACTAACATGAACAATGTAGGTTGCACGCTATGTTCAGTGGAAATTCTAACTGCAGAACACGTATTATTACCCAGGAATTCTCATTTGTTAATGTTTTGTAGTTTAATTTCATTTGAAATGTATGCTAAAAGTAATGTTTCTTTTATTTAATAGCGCGTTTTTTGTGTTGGGATATCTTGGTCAGCATTCGAGGCAGATACATCTAAAATTCTAAATATAATTCCCTTTTTAGGGTTCCGTAGCCAAATGGCAAAAACGGAACCCTTATAGATTCGTCATGTCTGTCTGTCTGTCCGTGTATGTCACAGCCACTTTTTGTCGAAAGTATAAGAGCTATCCTGTTGAAACTTGGTAGAAAGATGTATTATGTGAACCGCATTAGGATTTTCACACAAAAATCAAAACAAAACAAATTTTGGGGGTGCCCCCCATACTTAGAATTGAAACTCAAAAAAAATTTTTTCACCAAACCCGTACGTGTGGGATATCTATGAATAGGTCTTTAAAAATGATATTGAGGTTACTAACATCATTTTTTTCTAAACTGAACAGTTTGCGCGAGAGACACTTCCAAAGTGGTAAAGAGTGTGTCCCCCCCCCGTAACTTCTAAAATAAGAGAATGATAAAACTAAAAAAAAATATATAATGTAGACCTCAACCAAAACTACCAACGAAAATTGGTTTGGATGAGATACAGTTAGCAGTTTTTGAGATATAGTACATTTTCAAAAACCGCAAATATAACTTTGCCATTCATACAAATACTATGAAAAACAAAGTTATTTTTATTGTTTGGTATATTACTTACTAATCTCAATATAATTATATCTCTAATCTATGCTTGCTGCTACGGAACCCTTCATGGGCGAGTCCAACTCGCACTTGGCCGGTTTTTTTCTTATTCCTACTTTCAGGTCGGCACAGCATGTATTTTGCTGCCGTACTTTTCAATTTCTCGTCATATTTTATTTGACCACTATCACGCCTGATGGTAATGATGTAGTCAATCTCCAGTCAGTTCTTTTTTAACTTTATCATTCTTTACATAGTCCATGCATCTTTTCTGAGATGTTGATCAATTTTCCTCTCTTCTTGTTTGGCCATCTACATTCACTACCCTCTATACACAATGCATTCATCGTTTGTAGGCCTTCCTCCCTTATAAGGCCATCCACTAAGTCAGCACTATATGTATACAAGAACCAAATCATGATTCATAAATATAACGTCCATTCCTTTCAAAACTTGATTATTTTCTCATATTATCTTGTTACCGCTTTCCCGTAATTTCATTCCAATAACCATTACATAAACAGGTAAACCTTGCAATTCACCATTATTTCATCTAATTAAACAAACATTACTCCCAGTCTTCCCACTTCCTCCATATGATATCTTTCAACCTTCATCCATTCATAGATATTCGGAGATACATCGCCCATTGTAAACAATGCTGACTGTAAAGCCCGTTGCAATCGCGAGCGGAGCGGACCCATTAATGACTTCTTTTATCTCACAAGAGAAAACTGCTAATGTGTTTCCACCAACAAAGAGTCGGGGTCGCGGAAGTGTCTGGGGACGCGTCCCCAGACACTTCTCTGTCTGTCTCTGACACTTCACTGTCTGTCTCGGACTGTCTCGGGGTCGCGGCATTGTCTCATCAGGTAACCGTAACCTTGGAGCGTAAAGCGCTATTGAAGGATCACCGTGGATTCTAGTCAGTACATGTCTGACAGTCCCTCCTGCCCCGCCCTGGGTAGAAGGACGCATTTAATGATTTTACCACAATAAAAACAAAAAAAGAACAACAAAAAGCGAGCAAAAAGAGTAAGAATGAGCTCGCTCTGGCAATCAGATGATAAAAGTCTTCGTGGAAACGAAAACCTATTTGATTATGGAGTTCGTTCCGCCTAATCATTCCCCTTTCGCGGTAGAAACTGGACTTGATACAGAACAGTGAATGCTCCATTGAAAGTTATAAATATTACCAAGGAAGTGTTGTTTTTCAAACAATGCTCTGTACGTTTGTTTTCCATCATCATAGCACCTAAAATACATGGAATTAAGTAGAATTTTGCTTTCCCGAGAACGTAGGAAACGGTTTAAGAAGTTGAAAGAGTGTTAGATGGATTTATAGATAAATAAGGTAAATCTATTGTTTTTTTTCGTAGATTAAAGTTTCTTCATGTGGTCTTGGAATCGTGTTATTGGATTTGTGTTTACGCACATAGAGGTTATGTCTTTTGTATGCCATTGACTCACAATCGAACTGGTGATCTATTTGATAGTCAGAAATAATCAGATGTTCAGTACCTACATTTGAGTTGAATGAATATTGAAGTTTTGTATTTTTTTCTTATGTACGATGGGTTTGCTCTTGACCGTAGCCTAGGTCAGGGGTGACAAAGACAAGGTCGACGATGGAGCGAGCTTACCCAGAAGAAGACTGTTCACTCTAACTTTGAAGAAGTTAGGGTTGTATGACCTTGCTGATCACTTTTTCACGATTACAATGTTGATCCCAAGAAGAAAACTGTTCCTTTTGGTGGTCTAATTCGCATATTTCACACACACTCTTCTTAATATTTGCAATATCTGCAGATTGAGGTGTCTTACTAAGTGTCGCGGTCCCCTAAGTTACCTGCGTCTTATGTTCTGCTACCCAGGGAAATGAAGGGCCCAGTTGCCTACATCAAAATCGAGTCCTTGGTCCCAGTTCCTTAATGTGAGTAGTTGCCTACTAATAATGCGCTCCATTTACACTTTTTTGATAATTTCTCACCAATAAAAGGCATGTGCGTGTATGTTACATCGAATTACCTACTTCATTGGTTTTAAAAGTATTGATGTTGTCTGTCTGTTTAAGTACCTTCTATTTATTTCTTGTTAAGTTGTGTTTAACCAAGAGAAATGCTCATAAATTAAGCATAATGAGAGTGTTAAATACAGCTAAAAATATCGTTGAAAGACCATAAGTATCTGCTAAACATTAAAACAATGCAGCTAGTAAGTTCATCACCGTTTAAAGGTCAAAAGATTCCAAACAAATACATTTTACAAATAGTAAATTAGTGGCTAAATTATGTGTTACACCGAACAATTGATATTTTATAGCTAACAGACTAGTATAGACGGCTACACATCATCTAATACATAACCAGGATATCTTAGCGTTGCTTTGTACGACTGTTTCACACAATGAACGGTCAACTTACACTGGTTGGACATAGCTTGATGTGTGGTCGTTTGAAAATTACGACTTTCAGCACGATTCGTAAACAAAAGTGCGGCAATGGCCAAGAATTATGACGTAAAGGTCTTCAGCTCTCAGAAACATTTTCTATTAAGACGTTTTACGAACAATTGCGAAAAAAGCTTTGAGGAAAATGTTTCTGAAATTCGGATAAATGTCAAGAAGTGAATGTCGGATATTCAACTTTTTACATTTTTTTTTACTTCTTGGCAGTAAATGGGGCTTTCCCTTTTAATTTTAAATAGTTATACAATGTAAAAACCGTATTTCTCTATAATAAGAAAATAATATCATCATCAGCCAATAGGGTTCCCAATGCTGGGACCTGGGACACAGGCCTCCTCTCTGTGAGAGGGAGTGGGCTATAGTCCAACACGCGGGCCCAGTGCGGGTAGAGATGGCACATGTCTTCGAATTTTTGGGACAAAAATGGCTAAGACATGCAGGTTTCCTCACGATGTTTTCCTGCACCGTTTTGAGAGCAATAGTGATGAAATAAAGTACACAAAGTAACGCGCCTGGCTGGGTTCGAACCCACGACCTAAAATTCATAAGTCGGTGCCGATACCAATGGGCCACCACCTGCTCTCCAGTAACTACAATAAAATGTAGAACGATGCCAGCTAGAAACATAAATGAATATTCCAGAGGGTTGCAAAAACCTTCAGAAATATTCCTCAACGCGTTAGCGACATCCACAATAGAACGTGTAAACAGAATAATGGGGATCTATTCATAGTCCAGCTGCATGCCATTAAACATAATTTTACATCCGACCTTTACCTAATTACGAACAGATTTACACATCGTGTCTAACAATAAATCAATTAAATATGTAAAACTAATATAATATAGAAATTGATTTGAACTTGGCGCTATTTACGTAGATATCGAAGAATTCGCGCAGAGTTATTTGTAATTCGATGCGGTCCTTGAAATGGGTGGTACTAGACCTTATTTGCAACAATTTTAACCAACAACACGGGGGCCAAACTGACTGGTTTTGGAGATATGGGACTTCAAAGATTTTTCGAAAAATTTCCACCTCTCCGACATTAAGTGCTTATTGTTAGAAATTAACGATGATCACCGCTTAGAATTCATACTTTTCTGATAGAATAATTATGAACGACTGAATCTAGTGAATACTAGTTTGTTATAAAACTAATCATATCTTGAGAAATAGAGTGTCATAAAGTTTCTGTATTGAAGTTTTATTAAAACTTCCCTTGTCTTTCAAAGCATATTTCTGAAAATAAATGTACGACACTTGGTTGGCAAATTACAGAAGAAACTTTCTTGTCTCATTACCTTTCTAAAATGGTGCCACAGTATCACTTAATTTGTTGGGATTTGTGTTACTATACTATAGCCACATTGATACCTAAGTCCTAAGATAACGGAGACTTGCTTCGCGTTGTGTACTAAGGAGCTAAGAGCTATATTATTACTTTCAAGAACATGTTTGTTATGTGTTCTGCCTACGCCTCACGTGGTGTAAGCTTAAAGATGACTTGCTCTATGTAGTGCTAAAAATACTGCTTAAAACATTTATGTAATTGATTGAAATAATTCATTCTAATCGACCAAATGGTTATTTTGTGGGCTGTGGTGAAATAATATTATAGCTTTGAATACTTTGGAATCTCTGTTTTGATACTAGAAGAAGTGGTATGTTCTGTTGTACCTACGTCTTGTGATAACTACTCTTTATAGCCTCCTGCAGACACACGCGATTAATCGCGCGGAACGACATCTCGCGGTCCATTCGCAGTATTTTTAGAGTGGAAATTAGCTTGGCTCGTTGTCGCAGCGCGATTAATCGCGTGTGTCTGCAGGAAGCTTAATGCTGCAAACAACGAAACAACGAAAAAGGTGAAGAGCGACTGAGAAATATAGAAAAAAGTTGACCATCAAGATAGGCCGCCCATACCCGAACTGCTAAAGTAGTTATCGACATACATGGATTTCTGGAAGTCAGTGAATGCTTGGCAACTGAGTCAAGCAATCCGACCGCTTTAAGCGCTTCGATTTCTCGGGCTGTTCCTTGTATGTGTGTCCGTAGAAGACTGAGTTTGTTATGCAGCTTGAAAATGTCGATACCGACTGCTTCAAGGGCCTTTTTTGTTTGTTTTTTATTGTCATTAAATGAGTCCTACCGCCCAGAGTGGAGCATAGGGGACTGTTAGACTCGTGCTGACTAAAATCCACGTTGTTCCTTCAATGGCCCTTAAAGTTTCAGGGTCATCATTACCAGTTTAGACAGACTCGCGACCACGGCAGGCGTTTGTCTCTCTATGTCCCGTATCCTCGTCGGATTCGGAACGAGTTGTTATTCTGTTTGAGAAAGGTAGACCATAGATGTGGTCTGCCTTTCTCAAACAGAATAACAACTCGTTTCCAATTACCTACCATCAATTAAATAAGTATTCAGTATTTAATTTCACTGCCCAAATAAATCCCCTATATTTAAATACATATTTACTACCCTCCGTTGAACAGTACGCTTCGCTAGCATCGAGCGCCCAGTCCATATGAATGACTGAATCGGAAAAACGGAGCCGCGGATTTTCACTCAAATGAATTTTACAATCAGCCTTTTTTTCCAACACCGCCCGGTCTGAATACTAAGAATTACTGGAATGCTAAAAATATGCGAGTTTTTTTTTTTCGTTGCAAGGGGAAATCGTATTTAGTTTTAAAAGCTTTTATATGCCTACGTTGATTTATTTAAACTTCAAAATTGAGGTTATTGCCACCAATTGCTAGTGTCTATTTTAATTCAGTATACCTTCAATTACACAAACAGTACCCCCACTGCTCCTCTAAACATCGACAAAAATCTTCTCAGAATACTGTAACAAATTGGCACATAACAGGCATTTTCAGACGAATACAACAAGTCAACAACACAATTTTACAACCTATTAGACTGGTCTTCCCTATTCCTTCCATATCGTCACATTCGTCTAGAAACTCCTCGCTATTTCGCCTGTTTACCACCAAAAATGGAATGCAACCTACTTCTAATAGCCAGGCCAGCTGTCAACTTGATTCATGATGTCACGTTTCCTTTCACGTGACATGTTGGGGAACACATATCTAGATCTCTAATCCTATGACGTCACCTTGTTAATTTGACCGATTCCGCAATTTCTAAATCAAGTTGTGCCATAAAACTCGTGATTTGTAAGCAACTAACAAACAACACGATTACAGTTCAATTTTCGATTTTATGTCATTGAGGGTAGGTGTGACTTTTAGTGGAGGATATGACGGTAGTTGTGCGAAGGCTGTCAAACATAGAGGAATTATGTACGTACGCAAAGCAAATGGGAACAGGTTACTGGGTAAGTCAACAAAGGGTTTCTATTCTGAGGTTCTGGTTTTGCTCTCATACTGTAATTAACTCCTATTTACTAAACAATTAGCAGGCATTTGACGTCATACAAGCGGCTAATTGTTTGTTACGCTTCAATTTCTAATTAACTCTGGAAGGAAAAAATAACATTACCGAAAATGTAAAGTTCATAACACAAACTTAATTTCTTGGAAATTGGGAAAAATATTTCCTAACGACCAAAATTGCACGCCCATTACAAAATTTAACGTAACAGTTGCCCAAAAATGTTTATTTCAGCAGACAATATATCTTATTTTATGCAAACCATGATCTTCAGTTTCCCTAACAGAAGTTAACTGCGCAATTCATCATTTTTTTCATAAGAAATCATATTTTTTAAAGCGGAATTGTGACACATTCGGGGAACTAGAACAAATCATTCAGTACAATGTTTAGTTACTAATTGGTGCTGTTAAAATACTGCCAAGGAGTACAAAAAAGTATCTCTTGGCATAGCGTAAGTAAATATTGGCTTACGTCAGGCCAATAATTATCGTGGCGCCCAGTACGTGTAGTTTTTTCCGAGTTGAAAAACTCTAGGTAGGTATATTTTAGTTTGATTAACACCTTTGCTGTATTTCTTAAAGATGTTTAAGGTTTGCCTACTTTCTATTTTCACTTTCGCCCAATTTAATTTAGTAATGTGTACGATATAATCATCATAAAACGTTTAATATCAGCCTCTTTAGTCATCCTACCATCGTACTCGTGACAAGTATTTCAATTCTATGCCAACTTTTGGACCAGACTCTTTGTCTAATGTCTCTATTATCATTACTAAGAAGAAAGAATCTCCATTATCATTTATCACGCCAAGAGTATCTAAATCACAAAGCGGTTAGTATCACTTTATTCGAATTCGCATAATCATTACTTTATGACTAAACCAATAGTGCGGTCATAACCTGTCACCTTATTATGATACATAAGTCGGTGACAATCATTGGAGACCTGCCAGTGACGTCGTGGCGCTTCGTGGAAGGCAAGCACTGGCCTCTGTCCCCCATTTAGTGCTGTCAAAATTATTTTTCTATGGAATACATCACTATTGTTAATATTACTCGGTTCATTGACGTAGAATTCTCTAATTTTTGCAACAAAGCTTTGGCATCGGTCGTTGTCTGTGTTTCTTCCTTCTGTCAGACTCCCATCATAATTATTTAGTGCGTGAAAGTGCCAATAAATCAAATTGATGGATACCATAAATCAATCAGTTGTTTTTCGAGACTTCCGAGAAATGCATCCGTCGAGTCTGGACCATAACAGTGTGCACCATATCTTTGACCTGAAAAAATAAAATGTTTTCCTCAACTTCTGGGTTGAGCCACTAACGAATGCAATAACTATCTTTGGGAGGTATTCCATATTGGGTACCCGCTGTAATGGCACCTAAGCTAACACCTTAACTATTCCACATACGGGTCATGGCAAAATTTTTCGCAGGTGCCAGTTGCACAATACCTGAGGTATAAATAAAAAATAGAGACTGGGACAGTTACCTCTAAAGTTGTTTCTGTATTTGATCTCCAATAATTTATTGTAGAAGTGTGAAGTGTTTTACAGAAATTAATACCATATTTTATCAATGAATTGGCAAAACTGCGATTAACATTCCAGGGTGTTAGTTACCTCGTACCACAGACAGACACCGATACAAATTGATTTTCAATGATTCTCGTTCATGCCTTATATGTGAAGCCTTGAATTCAATTATTCTAAGAGCTCGATTATGGGGTTATGATAAAGTAAGAACGTAATCAACAGACAATGGATCATTGAAGCTTTGATCGGAACCTGCGCGTGCGTCAAACGCCATGTTAGTGTTGCCAGTTGTCCAGCTTAGATTCGTAGAAATAAAATGAATTGATTGAAAGACAGAAAATTGTTTATTCGAATGTCGTTTGAGCTTTTAATTTTAAAAGCTTCTATTTCCGTTTTGATTTCTTTGATTTTATACTAATTTATTGAATATACTCGTAGCTATGTCTATTTGTAATGCTTTGATGCTTTCTATATCATCATGACTTTTTTCTCTTTAATACACCCACATAATATTGCCATTAATAATGAATACCCATGTAATAGGCTGAGCCTAATACCATCAACCGGACACGAGTCCGGACAGATATTGAGAAATTCTGTTCCAATTTCTTTAATGTTCTTATCCATCTTATTATTATTATTGTCTTATCTTCCTCTCCTAATCTCCAAGGTTTTCGGGGTCGGTAAACCAGTTTTTTTCTCCTGTCATTTCTCATCTATCATAAACGCGACGCTTGGATGTATATCTTGTCACTGGTCAGTAGAAAAGTCTACGTAGATTAATAGTAATGGCAACATTGTCGTACACTTGCGTGCGCGCACGCGTGCCGCATTCTATTCAATCGCCATCCGATATCAAAGCGTTTTTATAGATCTATTGATCCAGAAATCTATTACATATAACATGAGTAGTTACTTTAAGTGTAAATAAATTGATTGTTTACAACTTCTAAGAATCTTTTTTTTATCTAAAATTGACGTTTGAAATATTGCAGCATTGTTTTCTAAGTGGTTAATACGTAGTTATTTTGATCCTGTACCTACTAAAAAGATTATGATTATTGATGTTTATTGTATGTAAGGTAATTCACGTTATTTAAATCTATAAAACCAATGGATTATTGTTCAATTTGACTTTAAGATGAAAACACATTGTGTATACATTGCCTAGATAAATTCACACTGCATTGTGGTTGTAGCGCCAGTTGTATAATTCATGCTTGTAGATTTTATAGAACTAAGCCAGTAGTATATTTTCTTGCTGCTTGGAACACGGGGCTCGGCCATAATCGACCACGCGGGCCCAGTGCGGGTTGGTAGATGTCACATGTCTTTGAATTTTTGGTTCTACGCTGTTTCCTGGCGTTGTTTTCCTTCACTGTATTAATTTTTAAGCTTATTATGCCTTAATACTCCGTTTCAAATGACAGCAACAGACGAAGGTAAATAGTTATTGATAGCATAGTAATTGAAAATTAATATTTTATTATCAACGTGACAGATTAAGAGGCTCATACGAAAGATTGTAAAAATGCTGTTCAAAATATTCACACATGTTATATGAGTCTCAGTTATTCAAAAGCAGATCATATTTTTCAGTCAAAACAGTTCAGAAATATGTATGTTTTGAAGCCGAATAACAAAATATATCATCAGAAATATATAATCTATCCGATGCACAATATTTCCGGATTACATTCAAAATATAAACAAAGTAGGAATTAGGCCATGGTAGAGGGGTGTGTATGTCAATAGAGGCACTCTAAAATAATTTCAGTTGTAAACAGAGTCGAAATACCGCATTGAGGCGTAATGAAGAATATGGATTGTAACTAGGCTGGTGTGGGCTAGTAACACTCTGTTTTGTAAGTGTAATGGGGGAAATATGTAATTATATCTCATACATAACGATGATGATGGATGAATGTTTGTTATATCTTTCAGCATTTATACTCAAACGGATTTGGATGAAGGATTTGAGATGACGTTTCTTTCATTGACATAATTAACGAACTTTACTATTTCACATTTTCTTATTAAAAACTGTTGCCTATTTCCCAAATACAACAGAGTAGAAACAACAGAACAGACCAACTAAAATCCTTTCGCCTAGGTACTACCCAGTACATACCTAACCTTCTGAAGATCCTCATGAATTAAATTATACAATGAACTCTTTCTATCTGAGAAAAATAGCTCCTGCGACTGTTCTGCTCCCAATGAACTTTATAAGATTCCAGCATCACGGTTTCTTCATATTCATGCTCCATTCCTCCGTCACCATTGTTCCCACTGCTGGGACACAGGTCTCCTCTTAAGGCACAGGGCTGTAGCTGTAAACCGCCACGCGGGCCCAGTACGGATTGGTAGAAGTCATATGTCTTCGAAGTTTTGATTCTTGTGCTGCCCGATTTCCTCGCAATGTTTTGAGAGCAGTGATGATAAAATACGTATAAATTACTCAAAGTAATGCGTCTGCCTGGATCCGAACCCAAGATCATTCATTATTCTAGGTTGATGCCAGTAAGTCACTAATTCATAACTAGTCCTTATCATAATTTATCTGGAGTCGGTTCACCCACAATAATGCTCTTCTTTTAGTAGATTATAGTCTATACAGGGTAAATTTTTCAACTGGGTGTGGATGGTTATATCCGTAACTATGGAGAATATCGAATAACGTTGAGAGGAGTCTCGAGGCCGAATTTGATAAAAACTAAAACTGCATCATTGGATTTCAGAAAATTCAGTAAGTAATGGTGACCATGTATCGAACCCGCTGATTTTGGAAAAAAATCGCACCCTGTTTATTACACCATGCGATAGTGTTGATAATAAGAATTCAATTCAGGGAAGTTATATTGCAAACTTTCCTGTGTAGGTAAGTACTTACATAGAGTAGGAGTAGGATGGGTAAATTGGGGATGGGTGGGATCCATCTCCTAGCTGTCCACTTCGGGCAACGGCATCTGTATCCATCCTATGGTGACGGCTAAGCGATACCACTGCTGGTGGTAGGCCAGAGGCAGCTGTCTCTCGACCACCATCCTGGCGAAGACCCGGTACCACGTAGTTATTACTGGGTGCCGTCAGTGTGTAGGAGTTCTAGTTTCTTCTGGTGGCCTACCATGACGTCTTAAAGCCAGTGTGGGAAAGAGATAGAGCTATAAAAGTCGTCTAGCGCCACCTCATTCCCTCACTGCAACTAACTCTGGCTTTAAAGCGCTGTACCCAAGCTCTATGTAGCAAAGGTAGTCGCGGGAGTGAAGCAGCTGCGCGCGGGGGCAAATTGTAAGAAATTTTGCAGTTTTAACTTAATATACATATAAACAAATACAGGTCTGAGTTAAAAAAAAATAGATAGTCTTTAGTATATGAAATTTCTTCTGTTATAGTTACAAAAAATATAATGGCTACCGCTGAAAAAATTGAGAATTTCGAGACGAAAAATTTTTTTTCGTGGTCATATTGACAATTTTTTTTTCGTAGTTCTAGACCACTTTTGTGAATTGTTTTCGTTAAAGTCTTTACTTTATACATTTGACTATACACTGTATTTTTTCCCACGTTTTTATACACTCACTTTTCTTGTTTGTTTGTTTTGTCGTTCCGGTTGGACTTTTGCAACTCAATTTTGAGGCACTTCCCGATAAGCTAGCAGGCTGAAATTTTGTACACGCTTTGAGTTCTGATGACAATACATGACTAGCTAAAAAACGTCATAACAAATCCAATATGGCGGCCTCCCCAAGATGGCGGACTGGCTGTTTGAAACCCACCCCCATGATATGGGTATCAAATGATAGGTTTGCTGTCAGGAATACGAAAAAAATAGTCAAGGGACTTAAATCCAATGTGGCGGACGTCCAAGATGGCAGACAGGCTATTTCAAATGCACCCCTGTGATATGGATATCAAATGAAAGGGTTTGCTATCAGGAGTACGAAAAAAATAGTCACGTGACTTGAATCCAATATGGCGGACGTCCAAGATGGTAGACTGGCTGTTTGAAATCCACCCCCGTGATATGGGTATCAAATGAAAGGGTTTGCTGTCGGGAATACGAAAAAAATAGTCATGTGGCTTATGCTAGGCTAGGCTATTAATCCAATATGGCGGACATCCAAGATGGCGGACAGGCTTTGAGGCACTTCCCGATAAGCTAGCAGGCTGAAATTTTCAGGGTAGATTCAAACCCGATGAACAATGATAAAAATAATAAAATAATTAATAGATTTAAAAAATCTAAAAACCCACGTTTTTAAATGTCCTAAAAAGAAGAAAATAACCCTACGGGGCTGAGAGAGGGGCCACTCAAAACGTGGGGGCGTATATTAATAAGGGATTATTTATGGGATATATTTACATGACGTGAGATCGTAGGTGTAACTTGCAAAGATACGCCCCCACGTTTTGAGTGGCCCCTCTCTCAGCCCCGCAGGGTTATTTTCTTCTATTTAGGACATTTAAAAACGTGGGTTTTTAGATTTTTTTTCTGGCTTGTGGCATGTACAGATACGGCTAACTTTGCGACGAAAAACTAATCGTTTACAGAGTGTTCGCTATGTTCATGGTAGGCCACCGGGTGTTCTCGCTCAATCTTAGGTCTCATGTTTGATTCTGGAAATTGAGGCCAAGACCGCAACCACTGTACCTAAATAAAAATATGAGGAAGTTAAAACGTATTTCATAGAATCGGAATTAATGTAAAGGGTATGGCCCATGTTAATAACTCCCTATAACTTCGCCATTGATTATAATATCAATCAGTTTAAACCGCCTGCAATTGCCATCCATAAGGAAGCTATGCCATAGATGTTTTCCTTGACTAATATAAATGTTATCATAGACTATATGTTACGACGTAGAAAAACAACCAGACGTATGCCCCTTTTAACACGCCGTTAATATATCTTACGTTTATCGAATTTTATTCTCCATTGAACTTTGGTTTTTATACAAGGTCTTGCTATTGTAATTTCGGGAGGAAAACATCGCGTGTTCGATGCAAGGACTAGTCTAAAAAATGATGAATTGAGCTTCTTTTGTTTTATATTACAATACGAAAGTTTCGCTTTTGAGTAAGTACTGATCTTACAAGCGATCGTTATAGTTAAGAACTGTATTTATGTAAAAAAAAAACTTTTCCCAGGACTTTTCCCAGGACAGGGAAAAAACTTTTTTGCTCCTTTGTCGTTTATAACATTTAAATTCACTTATAGAAACAGCCAAACAAATATTAGTAATTTGTATGTTGCTAATGCCAATTGCGCGAACCACGCCATTTTGAACAAAAAAGTTTCAAAACAGTACTCCCAAATATACCACATCCTTGTGTCTTAGTTTTGGAGTATTTTATATGGGGATAAAAAATGGCGGAACAAACTCCCCAGCAACACATCTGTCGATACTTACCTTAGTCAATAAGCAATGTATTACACATTTCCAGTTAGTATTCCTATTAACACTCTTATTAAAGTGGGTCAACTCATTCGGTAAACATAGGCAGAACTTACAAGTCGATCTGCGACAGCGACCCAGTCGCAACTACATTAAAATACGGAAAACTGGAGTGCGATTTTCTTCAATTAAGTGCACGTTCACACAGAGGTCCACTTTATCATATCCGTTTTTATTCGGCGATGACGTATTGTTAGGCGCAAAAAGTCTAATTCGTAAAATTGCAAATTCTTCTAATTAAGGGAATTTAGAGAATTTGCAATTTTAAGAACTTGTCTTTTACGCCACAGTTACCATTTTGCAAATTAGGATTTCTACCCTAAACCACAGAGTACTAAACCGTATGAGCGAGTCACACACATGACAGTGTTAAGGATCCAGTAAAAAATTCCATCCTTCAGAAGCGCCGGATCCGTTAAAACGGTACTGTAAATTAATTAAGAAAAATGTTTGCTGCATGTCGATAATCCTTTTAATTATTTACCAAATAGTATTCAAGACTTACCACTTAAATAATGTTTATAAAAAACTTATTTTTAAAAAGATATTATACCACTAAGGACAATTTAGAAGATAAATTATTCGACTATGATATTTGAATTGAAATTAATTGACATCGTTGACTGTGAACACATTTACACGCTATCTGATGGCAGGATATGCTGAAACAAATGAAATGTAACACATTTTTTTTACCCTGTTCTAGCAAATAAATATTTATGTTATGAATGTGAACTTCACCTCCGCCGGATCCGTTTAAAAACGATCCTGTAAATACAGATACTCTGTGTGAATAAGCCCTAAGAGTACATTAAAAAATAAACAAGTTATTGCTACCGAATGGGAACAACCTTTGATCTTACTCCAGCTTTTTACATTACGTGTAATTGCCACGTTATTTACCGTTTGAAGAGGTTCCCTATTATTATTTTCTAGGAATGAAGTGATAAACTTCCTTTTATCTGAGAGTTATTAAATACTGTCATTTTGCTCTAGAGCGTTGTAGCAACGTAAAATTTCCCTACCGTATTTATTAACGTTTCATGAGCGGAGTATTTTGGAAGCATTAGGGTCAATCAATTCATACTGGGACGCGACGCTACGCGCACATTTTTAATAGGGCGTCTTAAAATCTAACTTTATTTACTACCACGAATAGGTACACCAACCCATTTCAACGATGATGACGCGACAAAGAATAACGCAGCGTGTATGATTTTGCAAATTGTGTTCATTTTATTGCTCGTTAATTTTTACGAGTTATTATCTTCTATAACACTGATTGTAATTTTATATTTTCACTAGTATTTTGCATCTAAGATATTTTCTCAAAGTTACAATCGTTATTCAACTCGAAAATCGCCTTTGTGCCCATAGTATATTGTACAGTTTATATTAAGTTATATTAGTAAATGTTATTAAGATGACAATGTCGTGACACGAGGTGTTGAATGTCAAAGGTCGGGGGTTCAATCTTGATGGTGAACCCACTCGGCGCAGGTGTATTTAGGTTAGGTTAATGTATGTCATCGTGTTGTGAGTTCCGTATGTTACTTATAAGGATTATTGGATGTATAAAACATTATTAAACTTGCTAGTATCATAGTAAAATGATAACTTAGTACAGCTACCATCTACCGAGCGCAGGAGATTCTTGGTGTTTTAATTATTGTCTTGTTTTCCTCTTAATCGGTGCACTCTTGACAGAAAGATGCTGGTGGTTTTGACTAGTGCTAGTGCAAAATTTTTTCAAGGTATTTCTGGAACCGGGGACTTGGCCTAGTTATGAAATATCTTGATGTGTGACCTGGTACTACGCGCTATTTCTCTCTGTTCTCACCGACTACTTTCAAATTCAGATGACTATGATATGATATGACTATTCAGTAACTCAGAAATTTTATTACATATTGTAGATTGTCACGTATCGCTATAAAGCTTCATTCAGACGCTGCAAGAAATTGCACGCAAGTTGCATGCAAGTTTCACTACATTGCGGTATTTGTTTGACCAACTGAATTCATTGTCCATTAATAGTCAGCAATGTATTCAAAGTTCAAACTTGCAGATTGTAAATGTGCCAAGTGTCGTATTAGTCTACCATTATGACCTTTTTTCCCTTTTACATCAAAACTAATGACGTCATTCTCTTTTGTTTTAGGTGATAGACTTCGGCAGCTCGTGTTACGAGCATCAGCGCGTCTACACGTACATCCAGTCGAGGTTTTACCGCGCACCGGAGGTGATGATGGGCGCCAGGTACGGCATGCCTATCGACATGTGGTCCTTAGGGTGCATACTGGCGGAGCTACTTACAGGTGAGATACTTTATTTATAGAACCCCTTAGTTCTAAGGATTCTGAGTCCAGTCTTTTCTCTGCTACTTTGAGGACGCACTTGATGATAAGCTCTATATGGAATAACGGGCCGATGCTAGTGGGGGTGTACGCGATCCTCCTCGCATTTACTGGGTCTACGGCTACGACTCTTGTCGGTACATTGTCTCCGCAAAGGCCTTTACCGGCAGAGCGCGATCCGTTTCGGCGATCCGATCTGGCGATACGATCTGATCGCTTGCAATTTTTAACCGACTTCCAAAAGGAGGAGGTCCTCAATTCGGATGTTTATATATATTTTTTTTATGTTTGTTCGGGCATAACTCCGTCGTTTACCAACCGATTTGAAAAATTCTTTTTTTGTTGGAAAGGGTATACTTCCCGAATGGTCCCATTAAATTTTTATCAAAATCGGACCAGCACTTTTTGAAAAATCAACATAAATCAACAAAAACCTAAAAAGTTTTCAACATTGTCTACACCGATTACTCCGAGGTTTCTGGTCCGATTTCGATGATTCTTTTTTTGTTCGATACAGTATACCTGCCATTTGGTCCCATAAAATTTTCATTTAGTTTGGTGCAGTAGTTTTCATTTTTAGCTCATTGTGTAAGAGTACATACATGGGCGATGTTATTACCAGTGCTACGGATTACAATATTTTAGTGTACCTACATGTTAGAAAATTATGTATTTGACAATACCTAATTCGGGTTGAATATTGAAACTAAAAAGGATAAAATAAAAAAAAAAATGTAACCGACTTCCCACAAAAAATTTCAAAATAACCTACAAAAAAACTTTTCTTTCGAAAGTCGGTGACAAAAAGTCAATGAAATAAAAAGAAAATCACCGACTTTCGAAAGAAAACTTTTTTTGTAGGTTATTTTGAACTTTTTTGTGGGAAGTCGGATACATTTTTTTTTTTAAAGTTTTTTATTGTAAGCTATGGATGTCCATCCGTATGTGCTTTCTCACTGCAGGCGTCAGATCGCATCGCGTTACAGAGATCGCATGGGTTCAGAACATGTCGCCGGAACGGATCGCGCTCTTTTGGTAAATGTTTGTAAGGAGTCATTTGCTCTTGGCATTATCTCAAAAACTGTTGAAGTGGGATTCAACGGGAATAAATCTTTTCTTTTCGACAAACATGGCCGGTGAAATGCCATTTCTGCTCGCTACTTCTTTTGGTTCGTTTAGCTTTCCAGACCGGTTGAAAAATAACATTTGCGCTTAGTCTTCCTATTCTTCTTTATCATCCCTATTGCCAAAGACATTTTTTGTAAGAGTAGCTTATCCCACTATCTCTGTTTGCGTCTGTATTTCATGCCATTAAATGGAACGGTAGAAAGTTTGGCCCCAAACAACAAAAGACATTTATACCCCATCATTAACAACCGCTCAGAAAAGCACAATCGAATTCCCGTTCTCTTTTACGTAACGAACCCCATAAATGAACCAAGCCTTCGCCTTTTCACGTTTTAGCGTTCCCATTTCCCATGGCATCGACTTTGAAACCCCTTTTGCTAAAGCGTTTAACTTCGCAGACACAAAAAAAAACGCAAGCAATTGTCTTTGGTCCGACAAGACTTTTTAAATAGTTCTATGACTAAATAAAAAAACCTTGGCAACATTTGGAATTTAGTCAACGAATTCTTGATATTCTATACGTATTGAACATGTTGAGTTACATGAGAAATAAACATTAAAATGTGTTCGTAACCTACACTAGTGTTAAAATGTTGTTATTAAACGTCTTGGCTTAAGATTATGAGTGTAAACGATATTTTGTGGCTTGATTACATGTTGTAAACAATAGATTTTGCGCCGGGGCTATGACACGTAATTGGAGTTCATTATTGAGGTTATTGATATCGATGATTTGACACAAAACGTGATTTGATAACGCGCAATTATTATTCGATGTCAACTCACGCCTTTTTCTAATAAAGTAGGTAAGCTGAAAAAATGGCGGTCTTCCATTTATTAAAATATCCTGTCCCACAATTCCAGGGTTCCCGTTACTACCAGGCGAGGATGAGGCGGACCAGATGGCGTGCATCATCGAGCTGCTCGGCATGCCGCCACAGAAGCTCATCGAGCAGGGCAAACGCTCCAAGAATTTTATTAGCAGCAAAGGTCTTCCACGGTACTGCACGGCCACTACGCTAACTGATGGTACCACGGTTCTTAGTGGAGGTAGGTCTACTTACGCTTTTTCTTTAATTGTGGTAGAATCTTCAAATGAGTCCTCCCGCCCAGGGCGGGACGGGAGGGACTGTCAGACTTATACCAACAAAAATCCTCGGTATCCTTCAATAGACCTTTACGTGCCGGGACCACGTTTATCGGGTCTTACCAGGTAAACGCGCGTTACAGTCCCGCGACCCCGGCAGGCTTTGGGCCTCTAAGGGGACCTTAAACTTAGGGAAGAAATCTGTATAAAAAATTGCCCTCACTGATTTTTTTTCTTGTCAAATAAGAGCTTACCAGGACTTATTTTAACCTCCTCAGCATGAATTTATTTGTTTTCAATCTGTAGAAAAAAATAACAGAAACAAATCCCAATAATAAAAGATTAAGGTTATCAAGTCTGGTGTAGACTTATCACTACTTGACCCTGTTTTCACCATACACGACCTTATTTCAAACGGAAATCGTATCTCTACACTATCTTAGGATTACGATAGAGAGTAAGGACCTGCCCTAACGTTAGCGATAAGCGAGTAGCACTAGGAGCTAGTAACTTGGTTGAAAGAGTTCTCACCAGTCACCAGTGCGGTGACAATCAGCGATATAATAAATTCTCAATGGTTACTGCTTTGCAAGACCAAAATTATAAAATAGTAGAAAAAAAAATGTTATTTTTTCGTATGTAAGTGAATTGTCAAGATATGGGATCAAGCGTTTAATATTATAATTGTTATTCCGTGAAAATAAATGTCGTCGAATGTGTGTAGATCGTGTAAGTTTGGGTTCATGACAATAATTTTTCGCGTTTTCTACTGTGGATAGGAAGTTCTTTTTTTTTTTGCGGATTTGAAACTAAATAAAGCCTCGAGCAGACACACACAATTAATCGCGGTGGGGCGACTTGTCGCGGTCCATTCGCACTACATTTAGAGTGGAAATTAGCTTGCCTCGTTGTCGCAGCGCGATTAATCGCGTGTGTCTGTTCGAGCCTTAATTTGCATAACATTTAATGACTAAATAGTCAATAGCTCATCGCTATCTCGTAGGCGAGAATGTGTAACAGCTTATAGAAATTAACAAACAAATGCGACATCTCTAAAATTAAACTCCTTCATCACTTATTTACTGAAATTCCTGAACCACGCAATACTTTCACTCGACGTCATGAATGTGAAGCATTTTGAATCATCTCAATACTGGATTTTTCACTGATGTCTAATGTTTTGATCTTCCTACCAATTTGTGACCTGAGCTGAGTCATCGGGCGACATGTGGACGTCATGTAGCATGTGTCTGCTGCCTGTCTGACCTATTAATGTATTAGTCATCATTTGTGATTAGTTTTTTTTATGTCGATAAACATTAGTAGGTTTTGTGGTTTTTGGTCTTGTTGTAAATGCGAAAGTTTGGATAGATGTTTGTTGCTCAATCGCGTCGGAAGAGCTGAATGGATCTTGATAAAATTTTACTCAGAGAAAGGTTATGGCTTGAACTAACACTTAGGATCTCCTTAGAGTATATAGTGTTCTGTGCTTAGGATATTGTTTAGTCCGGTATTAAGTTGTGAGATAATTTTTGTTGCCACTCGGCAACAAAAATTATCTTGGTAAAAACTGGTACAGAATAAAAAGGTGACTAAAGCCTCCTGCAGACACACGCGATTAATCGCGCGGGGCGACATGTAGCGGGCCATTCGCAGTATTTTTAGAGTGGAAATTAGCTTGGCTCGTCGCGATTAACCGCGTGTGTCTGCAGGAGGCTTAAGACGTTTTGCTGTTTTATGTATGTGCTCGAAATCAGTTTTGCCAATGGATCAACCCCAACATAGTTCGGTAAAGGCTAGCCAGATGATGATGATGATGATGCATGTAGTCTAAATTTGGTAAAGTCGATCCTCTTTTTGATAAAATTAACAAGTTACAACGACGTATTTCCGTTTGAGCAACGATTTTTAGGGCACTTATGTTTAGAGCAACAATTGTAATCCCGTCTGAGCACCTACAGCGCGGTAGCTTGTACTGATGGGGTCTATAATAATAAGCTATTGATAAAAATTGGCCATATTTTATTCCAAAATCATTACAACGACTGTAATCCCCAAAGTTTTAAGCAAGAATTTACCAGATGATTCATCCAGATTTTAGTTTTCACCTATTTGCATTTCCAATATTAACTACCATTAGAAAAATACACAGTATACAACAGACAGAGCCGCGGATGTAATCAATGTGTTTTGAGGAAACTGTCTGGTTGTCTTGGTAGACGGCCAAATTAAACTGACATAATCTTATAGCGGGATTTGTCATTAAATCGGAATGACTCAATATTTGCGGATGCAATGTATGTATGCTGGCTTATTTCTTTTCAAAGCAACACAGTGTTAAAGTAATGTCTTTTTTTTGGATCGTAAATCATATGATGAGTTTTCCCGATCTCGATGAAACGGAAGACTCGTAGTGACTAAATTCCCCCCTGGTTCTTTGAATTGCCCTTTGCGTTTTAAGTCCTTGGTTACATGTTAGAATATTCCAGAAAACAACCTTGGATTATAATGTACTTCTAAAGGTTAGCAAAATCTCTCAAAATATTTTAAAGCTAAAGGAAAAATACAAATCATTAATTTAGCTTCTAAAAATTCAGTCTATTTCGTGCACAAACTAAAAACCCTATCTAATTTTATATGACCATGTTAATTTTTATATAATCCTACCTGGCTTATAGACCTCTGACAACATAATATCATCATCATCATCTTCCTGCCCTTATCCCATTTTACTTGGGGTCGGCTCAACACTTTATTTTCTTCCATTCTCCCCTATGAGACGTCACAGTGTCATTTACTCCTTTTTCTTTCCCTGACCACATATAAATGAAAAAAGACAAAAGAATTCTTATGTCTATGCCATAAAAGATAAAAAATCATCAATCTCTGCGCTTCGATAGACCAAGCGACTCAACATCGTGTCCAAACTATTCACTTACATAATAGATATTATATGTTGTTTAACTTTGTGTCATGAAAATAATATTTTCTTTTACAGGAATGTCAAGAAGAGGCAAGCCTAGAGGTCCCCCGGGATCAAAAAGTTTTGTCACGGCCCTCAAGGGCTGTCAAGACAAGTTCTTCATTGATTTTATTAGAAGGTAAGTTTTATTATCACCAACTAAACAAAACTAATTCGTGAAAATTACCCTAGGGTACAATAATAACAATACCCTAGGGTAAAGCTACGAATTTTCAAGGACAATATTTTCATTCTTCATCGGATTTCGTAGCACAATACCCTACTTCACACGTCGACTACTTTTTGGCAATTTCAAGTAATCGGTAGCACAATGCCAACATTTTGAAACCACCATACATGCGATGGCATCGAATGTACATATGGTGTACTTTTCAGTTTTAGAAAACTACGAATCCTTTAAGTTTGTTTTTTGGCGTCTTAATTGTCTAATTTCTTTAAAAAATGAAGTCATAACATATTACTGGTTGGTCAGAGGTACTATTTACATCGTCGGATGGGATCCGAATTGTCTTGATTCAGCGCAGGCCGGGCGAAAAATTCGAATGTATATTTAAACCGATCAGCTATGTCGTGCCGAACCAGTACCCATACCACGAGTTGTCATTACGATACTCGATCATCGATATCGAACGCGTTTGGTGCTCTCATTGGCCCGCTCCAAGGTTGTACGAACTCTCAACCAATGAGAGCGCCAAACGCGGTCGACGAGTATGATCGAGTATCGCAATGACAACTCATGGTAGAGGCTCGGCCTTTTCGGACGTCGTGTGAAGCACGCCTTATAAAAGTGGATATAAAACAAGTCAGTTATCATGTGAGTTTTGAAGTAACTTCCTCATAAAGGTCAGTTCTTTTAACCAAGCTCGCTTTTAGACATACATTAGTCAAGATTTTTTTCAATGCAGTAGATTGCGGCTGCCAAAATTGGCAAGCTAAAGTTGTGTAGGTGTTACACCAACTTTTCAGAAATTAAAAGGGTAATTTTTCAACGCTTCGTTGAACAGGAAAAGCGCAGATACCTTTTTGAAACTTTCCTTGTGGTTTGGCTTCTACGAATAAAATTGTGCGAGTCAAAAAAATCTGGGAAAATAATTTCATAGAATGATGAAATTAAATTCACCTTTCAATGTCTGTTCTCCTGGTACTCTGACATTTTTATTGATATTAAAAGGATGTGTAAAATATACAAAGCTCTTGCATCCGAATTTTGTTGTCTTCTGTCTGTGGAAAAACCCATTGCCATTGTTTATGTTAATGTTAAAGTACAAATATGGATTTCCGTACCATATTCTTTTCTTGTTTTTTCATTTTAAAAACAACATTTCATCCAGAAACATCTTTGAAATTGAAAAGAGGTGGTTTGAAAATAATTATGTAGAAATATAAACCCTTTCTCACTAATCGACAACTAAATATAATTACATTTATCCAACTGTCGAGCCCAACCTCTTATTTTATTTAAGACAGACTCGTTTGACCACCATCTCACCTAATGGTAAGCAATGATATGATCTTGAAGCACGCTTGCCTAGAAGTACACCTCAAGGCTGTAGCTATCAAGAAACACAGACTCTGGTAGGGAATGGAATTCTACGCCTTATAAGCTGAACGTACAATGAAAGTATTTTCAAATTCCTTTGTACTTATGTAAGGGAGGGTTGTTCACCGTGTACCTGTGAAGGACTGCCGTTCGTCTTATAGTCCGATGATAAAAAGGACTTGGCGGAATCAAATTGAGCAGTTCCATCGCTCAGTCCCGGTAATGTAACCGATATAAACCGACAGGCTAACAACTCTCATTAATGCGCTATTACATAAGCATTGATTCAAGTGCATAAGCAGGCATATATCAAAGGCTTTATAGGTGTCTAAAGACTACCACGGTCACTCCAAGAATGTCAATTTACTGAAATCTTTATTGCAATCGAAGCGAGAAACGGCATATAAATTAGCACTTGCCGTTCCTCTGTGGGAATACAATTGCATTAGACTTTTAAATATTACGCGTATAATAATGTTACGTCGATCGAATTGCGAGACCTATCTATAAGCTTCTCGAATGTTCCACAAGGTTCTCGACAATTCTACCGAAGGTTTGTCTAAAAGTTTCTAGAAAATTCTACCCTGTTCTAGATGTTTCGAGATGGTTCTGGAATGTTCCAGAAGGTATGGGACTATGTCGAAGTCTATGGGTGTTTCCAGAACATTCGACCACTTTCTAGAAACATCTAGTGGGTCCGGCGGTAGTATAAAAAGGGGCGCCGATCGGCGACCTGAGTCAGTCTGGTTTTGACTACGATCGAGGCAACTCGAAGTGAATTGGAAGCGATCTCTAAGTGATTTTTACGTGTGATTAAGTGAGTGCAAGTGTGTTTAATTGTTGAGTAGTGTTAAGTGTTGTTGTAATTAGTGATTCGTGTGCGAATAAAGTTTATTTGGTTTTAATTGGTGTTAATTAATTTATCCCAATACCCAGCTCGTAACATTTGGTGTCAGAAGTGAGGGATATAATGCCAATTTTACCAAAAGACGACACGGACGGTATTCGTACCAGGAGTCAGCGGCAACAGGACATGGATCAGAGGCGGTTTGGAGGGTCCCCGATACAGACGCCGGGTGGTGCTCAGCCTACGACGGAACCAGCCGCTGGTCCATCGGCAGTCTCTTCAGCACCCGCGGTTCCAGACCTGTCTGCGCTTATGGCGCTGCTGCAGGAGCAAGCCCGCCGCCAGGAGGAGCAGGCTCGCCGCCTGGAAGAGCAGCTACAGAAGGATAAGGAGGAGCAGGCCCGCCGCCAGGAGGAGCAGGCTCGCCGCCTGGAAGAGCAGCTACAGAAGGATAAGGAGGAGCAGGCCCGCCGCCAGGAGGAGCAGGCTCGCCGCCTGGAAGAGCAGCTACAGAAGGATAAGGAGGAGCAGGCCCGCCGCCAGGAAGAGCAGGCCCGCCGTCAAGAGGAACAGACCCGCCTGTTGCAAGAGCAGCTACAGAAGGACAAGGAGGAGCAGGTCCGCCTTCTGCAAGAGCAGCTACAGAAGGACATGGAGGAGCAGGCCCGCCGCCAGGAAGAACAGGCCCGCCGCCAAGAAGAATAGGCCCGTCTGTTGCAAAAGCAGCTTCAGCAAGATAAAGAGGAGCAGGCCCGCCGCCAAGAAGAGCAGATGTTCCTGATAAAGGACCTGCACTCGACATTTGGCAAGGAGCTCAAAGTGGTGAAAGACCAAGTCAATCAGCACGAGAATCGCATCTCTGAAGCTGAGATCCAAATTGCCGGGGTAAAAAAAGCTTTGGGCGAACTTAAGACTGGAGATGGGGTTGTGTGTCCAGTGGTTACTGCACCCTCGGCACGAGGGTTTAAGGTGCCGCCATTCGACGGAACATCTTCATGGTCGGCTTACAGGATGCAGTTTGAGGCCGTTATGAAGGCGAATGGGTGGACAAAAGAACAAGCAATGACCGCGCTCACCTTAGGCCTACGAGACCAGGCCCTGACCATACTTGAGGCTCTTGGCAAGGATGTGACGTATGAGCAGCTGCTGGAAGCGTTAGAATCCAGGTACGGCGACGCGCACTTGGAGCACGTATTTCGCGCTAAGCTAAAGGATCGTGTTCAACGTAGTGCCGAGAGCCTACAACAGTGGGCCCTGGAAATTGAAAAGATGGTCCGAAAGGCATACCAGTCTGCTCCTGCTCTGATCAATGGCAATCTCGTACAGGCATTCGTCGACGGAATACGTGACTTGGAAGTCAGAGCCGCTGTAAGACTTGGGCATCACGAAACATTAAAGGACGCCTTGGCTCATGCGTTGGAAGTAGAAGCAGTAAGGCAAGATCATCGCACGCATCGCGTCAGAGAAGTAGTGGAATCACCTGTACGCGACCGGCCACAAGGGTACAGTCCCAGGTGCTATACTTGTGGGGAAAAAGGTCATCTTCGGTCCAGCTGTCCCAAGCGAAATACATCAAGAGAAGATCAATCCCAGCAGGGAAGAGGGACCGATAAGGCTGCCCAGCAACAGCAGGGAAACGAGTAAACGCCAGGACTGAGGGGCGGGTGCTGGCTGGTATGAAAAGAGCCCCGAGGATCTCGATATCACAGGCCCATGACGGAAACAGCCTGATCATCAAAGGCGAAGTCAACGGAAAACCATGCAAATTGACACTTGATACAGGAGCTTCTCATACGGTCGTCAATTCAAACCTAGCAAGTCGGTTCCTTGGGGACTTCTTCAATAACCACGACCGCATACAATTACTGACAGCTACCGGTCAGCACATAACCGTCCGAGGCAAGAAGGAGGTGAAGTTAAAACTAGGCCACAAAGCGTATTGGCATAATGTCATCGTGGCTGACATAGTAGACGATTGCATCTTGGGCTTAGACTTTATGCGGAAATATCGTTGTGAGATCGATGTTGATCGAGGAGTATTGAAATGTGGTACAGAAGAGATCTTAATGGAATGTGCACCGTCAGAAAAAGTGCTTCGTTTGAAATTTGACGTGTCAACACTTTTGAAAAACTGCGATCTAACTGGAGTAGAAATGGATAAGGCTAGGAAAATGTTACTCCAGTATGCCGACATGTTCTCTACAGATGATGCTGACATAGGGAGAACAGGGCTGGTTCAGCACAAAATTAATACTGGCAATGAGTTACCAATCCGACAACGACCAAGAAGGGTGCCGGTTGCACGCGAAAAGGAAGTGAAAGAGATGATTGAGCGCATGGTGAAGAACAGTTTTATAGAGCCTTCATCTAGCCCGTGGTGTTCTCCTGTGGTCCTGGTGCAGAAAAAGGACGGCAACACGCGGTTTTGTGTGGACTATCGACGATTAAACGACGTCACGAAAAAAGACAGTTACCCACTGCCTAGGATCGATGACACATTGGATACACTGACAGGAATGAGGTGGTTCACAACGTTAGACCTGAAAAGCGGCTACTGGCAAGTGGAAATAGACCCTAAAGACAAGGAGAAAACTGCATTTTCAACAGGAAAGGGGCTATGGCAATTTAAAGTCATGCCATTCGGATTGTGCAATGCCCCTGCGACATTTGAAAGGTTGATGGAGCAAGTACTTGCCGGATTAATCGGAGACGCATGTCTTGTCTATTTGGACGACGTCATCGTCGTGGGCCGAACATTTGAAGATCACCTTCAAAACCTAATTAGAGTGCTGTCAAAAATCCGGACGGCAAATCTTAAGTTAAGTCCGGAAAAGTGTTCATTTTTCAGGAGACAAGTAAACTTTTTAGGACACATAGTTTCGGAGGAAGGTGTTCAGACAGACCCGGAGAAAATCGTAGCCGTCAAGGAATGGCCAGTTCCGAAAGACAAGACGGAGGTCAGAGCATTTTTAGGTTTATGCTCCTACTATCGACGGTTTGTCAAGAATTTTGCCGACATTGCAAAACCCCTACACAAACTTACTGAGGAGAAGCAACAATTCTGTTGGGACGAGAACTGTGACATCGCATTCCAGGAATTAAAGAAACGTCTGTGCAATTCACCTATTCTTGACTATCCTGACACTGAAAATGACTTCATAGTTGACACAGACGCAAGTAATACTGGAATTGGTGGCGTGTTGTCTCAACGGAAAGGAAATCAGGAAGTTGTTATAGCGTACTACAGCAAATCTCTATCGAAACCGGAAAGAAATTACTGCGTTACGAGAAGGGAATTACTTGCCGTAGTAAAGACTTTGCAGCACTTCAGTAAGTATCTGCTGGGACGAAAATTCCTATTGCGAACGGACCATGCCGCATTAAAGTGGCTATTGCAATTCAAGAATCCAGAGGGACAGGTGGCGAGGTGGATTGAGCTACTACAAGAGTTCGACTTCGTAACTGAACATCGTAGTGGGAGGACACATGGTAACGCAGATGCACTGTCTAGAAGACCTTGTCCTGAAGACTGTAAGCACTGTATCAGGCAAGAAGCCAAGGAAGTTGTATCTGTAAGAATGCTACGAACGGATCTCAGTAACGAATGGAAGGAAACCCTACAGCATGCTCAGCAAAATGACGCAGACATCAAGCCAATTTTCGATTGGATTAAAGCTGGTGCTCCTAAACCCAAGTGGAGTGATGTAGCTGCAATGAGTTCCATCACTAAGAGTTATTGGGCGCAATGGAACAGCTTGGTTATCCAGGAAGGAGTCTTGTGCCGTAAATGGGAAAACGCTCGAGGAGACAACTGCCACTTACAAATGGTTGTTCCTAGAGGCAAAGTCCCGGATGTATTACGGCTCTACCACGACGGATGTTCAGGCGGACATATGGGAGTAAAAAGGACTCTACTGAAAATACGTGAGCGATTTTACTGGATCCATTGTCGAGAGGATGTGGAGGACTGGTGTCGGAAATGTACTAGTTGTGCGGCTGTGAAAGGACCCCAGACGCGCAGCAGAGGTGCTTTACAGATCTACAACGTTGGAGCTCCGTGGGAACGGATAGCACTAGACGTTGCAGGACCATTTCCGGAAAGTGAAAGTGGGAATAAGTACTTCATGGTTGTCATGGATTACTTCACGAAGTGGCCAGAAGTTTTCGTAGGTGTTACGCATTTACCACTGTTCTTACACTTCTATACTCGTTTTCTTTGTACGTGTGATCGTGACTGTACGAAATGGTGTTTTGGTTGGAAATTGATTATCACAGATTACTGTTGTGTTCCTACACTTTCGAGCTTTGAATATCTCATCAACCTACATCACTCCATGTTCTCTTATTTCCTACCACTTGACTGTCGACAACTCTCGTCCATCTCATGCGGTGTTCTTTATTCCACATAGGTTGAAGGCAGCTCATCTTATGGGCAAAAAGGCACCCATTAAAAATGCTTTTCCCCAATTTCACTTACATTTCTGTATCGCGGATGCTTTTACAATCATTTAAATTAAGATCCTCCTTTCAAATATTTGTCCCGTGCTTGCCGTTCCATAAACTGCAGTGGCATCAAAATGCATCTACTAACAGTTCACTTATTAATTGCAGGTGTCTAGAATGGGACCCAGAGAAGCGCCTGACCCCCGCTCAAGCGCTGCGGCACGCGTGGTTGCGCCGGCGCCTGCCGCGGCCGCCGCACGACGACGAACCAGCGCAGGCACTGCCGCTGCCCCTGCCGCACTCGCTGCCCGCCAACCACGTTAGTATAGCGCACCATGCCAAGCGGCTCGCGCACCCTAAGTGCACTGACAAATAGGTTTGTTTTATTTTTGCTTCGTTTTTTTTTTGGTTCTGGTTGTTTTGTGGGAATAATAATATGTGACTATGACTTGGTTGGGTCAGATTCGCGGTAGCTTTAGGACTGCTTTTGGTTAAGAAAAACCTTTGAATTTGGCCTTTGAATCGGCACTTTTCCTGTAGATTAATTCTGAGCTGAATTTGAACTCGTTTGGTGGCAATACAATGCACCCTTTTCTATAATTAATTATTCCGCAAGAACTGGATTTACTCGGTTCTGTAAAGGTTCCTTTAAACTTTACATCTAAATAAACGTCTCAATGGAAATAGGGTAGCCTTCGATCACTTGAGTCTCAAGGTATGACCGCCAGGTCTAATAATTTGGGGAAGATATTATCATGATATGCTATTAAAACCCTAGGGTTTTCCAGAAAATTAGCCCACTATAGTGTTTCCATTATTGCGATTCTGATCTCCTTTCTCTAAAAGAGAGGATGGAAATTATCTAATCAATCTACATATTGAGGCAAGTTTTTTAATTGCGTGCAGATACAATGTAAAATGCGAGTAGTCCTGAAGTTGCGTGTTTCAGATCTGCAATCTTATCATCTGAAATGAATAGTGTGTGTGTACCGCTTGCAAAGGTGCGCAATAAACAATTAATTTTACGAAGTAATTTATTCGTTTCTTCTCGCGAAAGTTGTTTTATAACCACAAGCAGTTAATTAGTATATGATGTTTTTTTATTAAGTTGCTAAGTTATTTTTTGGTTTTAATTTATTATTAAATATAGAATATAAGTATGGTTTATTATGTACAATGTGCATGGATTGATGAATAAGTTTAAGTAGGCAGGCAAAATTTTTATTTACGGCTTTCATCTACGGCTTTATTCGTATAGAGGATAGAATTATCCCATGAGATCATCCTACTGGGATAAAAACTATCCCGTGTAGTAGGTCTCACTCCTGAGCATGCACCCAAGGGCGAACAAAAAAAATATTAACTCTATTTCTAGATCTTGGTCTATCATTTATGACAAATTCACCGGAATTGAAAACAAAAAACAAACCTAATATAATTATTAAGATATTGTCAGTTTCTTTTATCCTTTGCCAATCTTTCATCAACATTAAAATCACTGTAATACCCGGAACAGTTGTGTCATTGTAACAAACTGAGCTATTCAACGAATTTTAAGTGACACGTTTTGCGTGGCGCCAGCCATGACCGAACTTTCGTCGCGACGTTACGTCGTACGCACCGTGTGTCATAGCCACTCATAGCCCTAAAAGTTAAGTTCCTACCTCAACAATATGTTTGTCATTGTTTACTTTTGAAGTTTTTAAAACAGTTGTTTAAGAGATTATAACAGTTTATGAAGTGGCTATTTGTAGTATCTACATGTCTTTGAAAAATCAATGAACCATAAGTCTTAACTGGATTTTCATCGGTATTCTTTGGGTATTCAAATAACAAACCCGGCTGCTTTTACTATGCATTCAGTAGCTACGCTATTTTAAATCCACCGGAATTTTGAGTACTTTTGGACAATCAGTCATAAAGGAATACATACAACCAATTTTATAAACTGTCATGCCTTGCATGGCGCCAGAGATGGCCCAAACTAACGTCGCGTCGCGACGTCACACTCACCTTGTGTCATAGCCTTAGGGCTAGTTTAGTTCCTACTCCAACAATGTGTTCATCATTTTTTACTTTTGAAACAGCTGCTTAACTGATTGACTGCGTTTAAAGTTGTGTACTAAATTTTAAAATTATTTTATTTGTATGAAATCTCTCTCGGCCTTATTTCATTGAGTCCTTATTTCATTGGTCTTGCGATATTGGCTTGATTTTTGATAATATTTTACCATGGTATCAGTAAAATCCTCATGCTAACTAACCAGTGTACAGTACTTTAAGTTGGTTATTAAAAACAATCAGCTGTTCCAGACGAACGGTGTCCAAATATGTGGAACAGTTGTTCTTTATAATACCTAACTTAAAATGTTTTTTTCCATATTTTAAAGTTCCATTCACCATTTAAGTAATCTATGTTTGATAGAGAGACACTTATTGTAGATCCTTTTCTACAGGGCATAGAAATATAATGGCAACCAAAAACAAACACTTCGAGATTCTAATCTTAAAACCTTTTTCCGACCTTTAAACGACTCTAGACAGCCAGCTAATCAGAATACATATTTCCAGTTTTCACCCCTCATTTCTCAAGTTCAATACCAATCGGTATTATGAGATAAGCAGTGACCGAACAGTTCTAAGTTTAGCCACCCTTCGCTTGTGAGTGAGCACAGCTCACTTCGTTGAACGCACATGGAGCTCTCCAGTGAACTGTGACATCTGACTGTCCACTGTATTTTGATTATTATACTATTAATCGATGTAGATATGATACGGGCTTTTTTACGCGGCTTTGTTTTTATGCATATTGGTAAATATCACATATATTTGATATTATACTACCTAGGCTCCATAGCTCGTTGGACTATATTGAGCTATGAGCAACGATCTATGGAGAGGGCTATGCTCGGAGTCTCTCTGCGCGATCGACTCCGAAATGAGGAGATTCGTAGACGAACCAAAGTTACCGACATAGCCCAACGAATTAGCAAGTTGAAATGGCAGTGGGCAGGCCATATAGTACGCAGAACTGATGGCCGATGGGGCTGTAAGGTTCTCGAATGGAGACCACGCACCGGCAAGCCGCAGGGTAGGACGTCCACCCACAAGGTGGGCAGACGATCTTATGAAAACCACAGGATCACGCTGGCTGCAAGCCGCTATCAACCGGTCCTATTGGAAGTCTATAGGGGAGGCCTATGTTCAGCAGTGGACGTCTTACGGCTGATATGATGATGATGATGACCTAGGCTTCTTCTGGGTAAGCTCACTCTATCTAGATCAGAGACCAAAGCCTAGATTGAAGTCAAGAGTACACCCATCAATCAAAACTTGAAAACTTATCAAGATTAAAAGTACCCAGGTCTCTGTCAGTGAGGTTTCAGGGGTTTGAATATTATTGTGGTTTGCCTGATTTATTTTTCTATTTTTGTTCTTTATCCACGAATAAAATAAAAAGGTACTAACGAAAAAGCCCGCTGAAAATAATTGATTTTACATTTATTTTCTAAAATATTTTGAAAACAAAATAAATTAGCGGAAATTAGGCATGCTACATACAAACATGACAACTTTAGCTTTTTTTTTGCAGACATCAGATGTAGCAGAGTAATTTAAGATTCCGCTGAAATTACGGGTTTTCGTTAGTGACTCAGCCGCGTCTGGTTAGGTTATGCCCTATCTTTAGAAGGGTGATTGGAAAATGTTATTTTGATTTTATTAAGAGATGAGTTTAGTTAGATAAATATAGAAAAGTGACTTAGAATATAACAGTGCGACGTCACTTTAGTGAATAACTCTTAGGGATTTATTTTATGAAGGCGTTGATTTGTGATGTAGTTACTAGAATACAGTCACCCTTTGTTTAGTCAGAAACTATAAAATGCTCTATTTTGTTTGAGTTGATGACATTTTTATAATTTATCCAATAACTATTAGCTTAGTTAAGGGACTAACGAATCTCTTTGCTGAAATATTTGTATTGTTTTCTCATTTAGTCAGAAAATCTACTGATTAGGTACAGTCAAATATAATGTTAATAACAAAAAATTCAATCATACAAGAAAAATCCTACAGTAAAAACACTTTCACACAATCTCTTGATAAAAAAAAAAAAAAAAAAAAAAATGAGATTACTAAATAGTATTTGTCTGGAATGTAATATGGTCGAAGACGCTTTCCATATTATGGTGGAGTGTTACCGAAACGAAGTGGAAAGACATTTCATTCAGGAAGAATTTAATATTAATATTCGTGAATTAGGTGCATGTAATACAATACTAGCTTTTCCAGCCTCTAAAATTGCAAAAATAATATATAAATTAGTTAATTTAGGAATTAAGCGTAGATCTTAAGTTTTGCATGTAAAAACGAAGTGTTCCTATGAGGGTGACATGTTCGTAATGTGAACAAACCCTCTTTAATCAATAAAGAAAAAAAAAAAAAAAAAAATAGTATTTGTCTGCAATTCTCCATCCATCCATTCTTCGCCAGCTTGTCAACATGCCATAATAACCTCAATTATAATTCTATTTGCATAGTTAAGGATCTACGCATAATATTACGATTTGGGCAATCACGCGATATGCAATATGCACTATTACAATATGGTTAACGAAATACTTCGTTCGCATTCGGTTTTCAGACATGTAAATAGATGTGTGTTTTGGAAAAACAACTTTAATAAGCATACACATAAAATTAAGTTTTCGCTGCATCATGTCATCATTGGTTGCCTTGTTCAAACTGTTCCTGAGCATACTGCCCTGCTATGCCAAAAGGCGCTTTTATATGCCATTTAAACATAAAAAAATAAACTAAAAAGTTTTTCCTAACATTGATAAACTTAATTTATTGAAATAGCACTTTGTGGCTTAGCGGGGTAGTATAGGTCTCATCCTTTTAGTACCATTTTTGGTTTTCTTTACAACTTATTAGACCTAAGATTTTTCAAAAATACTCGTTGTTCCGAAATCAACTCAATTCACAATAAAGTAAAGTTGGTATTCCATTACTGACATTTGAAACAAGGACAACAATAGATTTTAGATCATTATCTGCTGCCCTAGTTAGTGAAGCGTTTACTTTATCGCCATGTTTATGACAATCGATGTTTTTATTGACTTGCTTTAAAATATGGGGCACTGGCTTTTAGGGGCATTTCAAATGTTGCTTTCGTGTTTGTAGCTCGGTAGTTTGGTTGTTTATGTTAATTTTAAATTTATAAAAAATGCTAGTTATGCTATTGTAAAGCCAAATGTACAGACGCCAGCAGGTCAACCTATCCGAAACTGTCAGATTTTACCAATCGAAAATTAACCTTCTATTATTGTGATAAGGTTGAAAATCGATTGAAGAAATTTGGCAGATTGTGGTAGCTTGATGTGCTGGCGTCTGTACTTAATATAAGCATCGCCTGCAAGTATTCAAACGAGTTTTGTAAAGAAAACACTTAAAGATTCTTTTAAATTGGAAATCCAAATCTATCAGAAATACTGGCAAAGTTTGCTAAAACAGTTTAGCTCCTTTTTGAAGTTTACAGTTTTGGAATATTTATGGTACCGGTGTCTCTTATGGATTAAATCCAACTGGATATCCTCCTGATTGCAAACATAAAAATTTGATTAACTAGTATTATTTTCCACAACGCAATACCTACAGAAAATGCCAAATACTTACTTATATAAAGTTAGAATTAAATTTATTTTTAATTTTTAGTTAGAATTTAAAAAAAAATATTTTTTCAATATTATTCTGTATAAGATTACTCCTACACAAAAGAATACGGTGGTCCATATAGGGTCTACCTGTAGTCATATGCTTACCATGTTCCTTTCTTGTCAGCAGACGAGCGGCGGGTGTGCGGGCGGCGCGGGGGCGGGGGCGGGCGGGAGCGGTGCGCGGGGGGGGTCTCTCCGCACGCCGCTCGCGCGCACTCCCGTCACTTTTAATGCCTCGCAAGTCGCGAGTGAGTATACATTTTATTTAATTTTCTTTTTGGTATTGTTAGCATCAAGCCCTTCTTTTCTAAAGCGGGTTATGGCCCGGCTGTCTGGCCCTGAATTCCCAAGAGTATCACATCAAACCTAACTTATCGTAGCGGGTTATAAAATCTTCCAGCTCGGTTCGCTCGTTTTGGCATCCTACATTCATAAGATTCTTTAGCTTTTTTTTGCAAAAGTTGGTTAGGTACTTTTATTTTTTATAAATAGCCAAAGAAAACCCAAGTTACTTTTTATTTCACCCTGCACCCTATTCTACAAAAGCGTTTAGAGCACCACTAATAGGTATAAAAAGCAAGGAATCCTGCAGGCTTGATGACAAATCTTTACACTGATTGGTCATTTTTGATAGCAGCCTTCCTGACGCTATAACTTTAAAATCTTGCTTAGACATAACTTTAAAATATTGCTTGTGCAAGGACAATATCCAATTCTGCACTCATAAAAATAAAGATATTAATATTGTGTTCTCTCCCCCAGAAGCGAAATTGCAGGCGGCGCTATCGGAGGAGAGCGGGGGCGGCAGCACGACGAGCGGCGTGAGCGGAGTGAGCGGAGTGAGCGCGGTGAGCGGAGCGAGCGGAGCGTGCGCGCGGTACTGGGCCGCCGCCAAGCTGCCGCACCTGCCCGCGCCCTCCTAGCGCCCGCCCGACGCACGCCGCCTCGCCAAGGTACGTGACAACACTGTGTAGTGAGCGGAGTGAGCGCGGTGAGCGGAGCGAGCGGAGCGTGCGCGCGGTACTGGGCCGCCGCCAAGCTGCCGCACCTGCCCGCGCCCTCCTAGCGCCCGCCCGACGCACGCCGCCTCGCCAAGGTACGTGACAACACTGTGTAGTGAGCGGAGTGAGCGCGGTGAGCGGAGCGAGCGGAGCGTGCGCGCGGTACTGGGCCGCCGCCAAGCTGCCGCACCTGCCCGCGCCCTCCTAGCGCCCGCCCGACGCACGCCGCCTCGCCAAGGTACGTGACAACACTGTGTAGTGAGCGGAGTGAGCGCGGTGAGCGGAGCGAGCGGAGCGTGCGCGCGGTACTGGGCCGCCGCCAAGCTGCCGCACCTGCCCGCGCCCTCCTAGCGCCCGCCCGACGCACGCCGCCTCGCCAAGGTACGTGACAACACTGTGTAGTGAGCGGAGTGAGCGCGGTGAGCGGAGCGAGCGGAGCGTGCGCGCGGTACTGGGCCGCCGCCAAGCTGCCGCACCTGCCCGCGCCCTCCTAGCGCCCGCCCGACGCACGCCGCCTCGCCAAGGTACGTGACAACACTGTGTAGTGAGCGGAGTGAGCGCGGTGAGCGGAGCGAGCGGAGCGTGCGCGCGGTACTGGGCCGCCGCCAAGCTGCCGCACCTGCCCGCGCCCTCCTAGCGCCCGCCCGACGGCGACGCACGCCGCCTCGCCAAGGTACGTGACAACAAATAAATAAAATAAAATAAAAATAAAAAATAACACTGTGTAGTGAGCGGAGCGTGCGCCTTGCCATGGGACGAGGGACACTTTGGCTTTGCCTTATCACCTAGATTTAAACCAGTTAGCCTGAGTAATTAGGCAAAGCCACTAAAGTCCGGTCGTAAAGCAGGAGGAATTTCGTACATTGACCTATTATTACCTGTCTCTGTCATCTTCCCGCGTAAATATAAGCCGCCGTCCTCAGGGATTGTAAACCTTTTACCGATAGCATGCATAACCGCATACTGTCATACAGGTTACCTTTTATTTAATAGAAAAATGTTTGTGATCACTGTCAGTAGGCAAAGAGGTCAATGTACGAAATTCCTCCTGCTTTACGACCGAATTTTAGTGGTTTTGCCTAATCACTCAGATTAAAACCAGTTAGCCTGGAAGCCGTTTCCAGCAGCATTGAGAAAAGGCTGGGCAGATTATTTGATGATAATTATGATGTAATAAACTTTTTCCGAAAATGTTTCAATCCTCGATTGGATTTAGAGCGATATTAGAATGTGTGTTTGTGTGTTCCAGGTGTCGTCCCTGGAGGCGGGGCGGCGCGGCGGCGGCGCGCGCCTGGAGCTGGAGCGTCGCTCGCTGGACCTGGAGCGCGAGCTGCGCGTGGACCGCGACTCCGACGTGTCGCTCGACGAGCGCGACCACCGAGTGTGATGCTGCCCTCTCCCACTTCCTAGCCAGGCCCTATTGATCTCAATAAACTCTATGACTAAGTTATACGAGCGTGTAGTGGAATTGTGAGAGTACCCCCGAGTTTTACGGTTTTCTATGTATTGTTGACGTGAACGTTCGGGTGTGTCAGTGTTAGTGCCTGTGAGTCTCGTTTAGCGTTAGGGAACCCTCGACCACCGTTCGGGGACCGCTCCCCGATCGTCTTACCGATAACGACTCGTTAGTCTTCGAGGCCGAATTTTTCGCGGCTCGTACGATGTTGCACTACACGTTGTGCAACCGAGCGAGCTGTTCGCACAAAAATTCCCCCTCGAAACTGTAGATTAAGCGAACTTGTGTGACTAAAATAATTTAACATTTTTCTACAGAATCAAATGTCATTTGTTCATTTGTATTTTTATTTTTAAATAATTCGTATTAAGTTACATTTTGTGTAATTAGTTAATTTGTTCTCAAGTGATATAATGAAGCTGTATTCGTAACGAAATGGTGACCTTATAATCGGAATTCTTAAAGGATATAAGGGTAGTTAGTTACAAGGCCTTTGAAACTAGGTTAAGGAGCTAAGCTACGCAGTTTGTTGGTCGACTAGCGTAGTAGATGTTGTGATTCATTGATATGATTTTACATAATGATTTGTGAAGCGCTTATGTACTCGTACCAGTAGTAAAATATAATATTGTATCTTGGGCCATACACATGGAAAGTTACATTTATTATATAGCGCAGTTAAGTACATTTTACAGCATTTTTATTTTATTTTACTACTTATATACAGATGTTTGTCATATATTTTTGTTGTCGAAAGTCAAACATATCAAGTCCTGCCAGAGGTATGTCGAGGTGACCAGTCGGGCACAGAACCTAGTCCAAACTGTATGTAAAGTTTAGGTTTACGTTAGCTTGTAAGAATTGATTCAATATACGTGTGGAGCGATTCTTGCGATGTGACGATTGCTTACCTCGACGATGCCGAACAAACTTGTGTAACTTTTCTGTTTGCATTATGCCAGCGATTTAGTCGAGTGGATTTAGTAGCTAGACGTGTATGAACAAACCTTTCTACTTTAGTCGAGTTTTTTTTTGTTCACTTCACTAAATTGCTAGCTTAGTACGAATAGATAACGCTCAAACAGGCTGCGTTCTGCGTTAGATTTCTAGCATCCATTGGATATCATCGCTTGACTTTGACGGATCGCAGAACTGTAGACCGCCGTAGACCGCAGCCCGCCTGTGCGTTCTCTTACAATGTCCATGTATTTAATACAGAACTTCGACAGTCTTTGTAATTAGTGCAATATGTTTGACATAAAAGTTTAATTTCGTCTTCCTCATATATTATATTTGTAACGTTTTACAAAGGGCCTATAATGTTTATTCAATTAACATGCATTTTTATTATTTTTTCGATTTAGTTGTAGAATGTCTTGGATACATGTATCTGGATATGTCTTGTAATGGCTTACAAATGAAATGTATTATTTCTAATTTGTGGGATTGTAGTCCGAGCAAGCACTTATGCAACTTTATATCTATGATAATAATACTTATATGTATAAAAATTATAATTTTCAGTTTAATAATATAATTACTATAATTGGAATGTTTGATACTTTATTTTCTCACTTGTAATAATGTAATGTACAAAGATTTTGGAAATATTTTAACATTTGATACCCTATTTAATAAACAGGACAATTCCTGTGCATTTTATATATAGATAACGACCAATTGAACAAAGTAAGGGTTCTATATTTACGCTAGGGAGCCCTAATATTAAAGTTCCGTACGTGCTTGCTTCTCCCGATTGTATTTTATCATTTGACCTATCTCACTATACTCAATATAGCATTTTTATTTCGATAATTGTGTTTAAGTTGACTGCCGTTTTCTTATAATTATGCTCAATGATAGTTTAATGTCTTAGTACTCTGGATTGTCTGATCTAGACATTAATCAAATTGTGCGACGACCCTAGTTTATTATTTGTAACGTGGAGATACATTGATTGTTTAAAACTTTAATGAAATAGCTGAACTGCTAGTTGTATAGCTTGTTTTGTTCCTTTCAAGTTGGTTTTAGCTTGATTCAGCTTAACCAAGCTGCAACCTGTGACGTTATTTTTCACAATTTATGTATCGTCACGCTTCCATAGCGTTTTAAGGTATTTAGTCAATTATTGTATAGCTTTTTTTTAACTCTTGAAACTCGAGGGCTGAGACAAGTTGGTCTGTCCGCCCTCCAAGCCGTGATACTGTATGTTGAATGTTTGACCACGATGGCGATCACTCCAGTCGGCTCCGCTTGGCATCGAACAGTATTAATCATTATGTTTCATTCTCGACTCGCAATATAAACTGCCAAGTACATTATATAGTTAAATTAAGTATCGTTTGCTATAACAACACTATAGCAGAAACTTCTAGTTACTACAAACATTATAAGCTTTCGTTCGAACGCATTTCTCTTATACCTAGTTATTTTTTTTGTGAAATATTTTTTGTTCTCATTTTATATGTAAAAGCTGGTGTTTCACCTCTTGAAACTCGTAACTACAATGTGAATATAAAATAAATGAGTTATACAAATAAATCGTTTTGTCATTTGAATTCTTTTTGTGATACATCTACAATAACACATGTGAATTATGCATCATAGTTGATGTTAAATATTTTCCATCGGGCAAGCTCGACAACAACCGTCGGGCAGTATCAAATCAGACACATCACCCGTCTGGTTGGAAGACTTTTCCCTGAATGAGGGAAAAGCATGGGGGAACTTCCCACCCAGTTACTCAAAAGCACGAGGACTAGTCCATCAACTGCTTCTAAAATAATCCACTCTACCGCATACGACTTTCTGTAACATTCACTGCCGATATTTTGTCTTATACAAAATAAGTCCTCAGGGTTAGTAGAAAATTTAGACGAGGGTTTGGGATGGGACGTTTAGATTTAAAACTATCTAATGTTATGAGCGAATAACGTTATAGGATGGACTTACGAGGGGCGAGGATAGCTCGCCGTCCGACTTTTAACATTGCACCTAAGCATCTTGAAGGTGGTCTGAGAACCCCTCATCGCTTATAAACGCCTTTTATTAAGCAGTTGACTATTCCCCGTGGATTCACCCCCGCTGCTCCGCTTCTATTGATGGTAGTGTGATGATATATACCCTTTCGCGATGAATGGACCATCCAACACAAAGAAGCAGCAGTTCCTGAGAATAGCACGTTCAAACAAACAAACTTCAGCTTTAAAATAATAGTTTAGATATACTTACCTGTCTTCTTATATCCTTACAATCGGTCTGTGAGTTAGCCATGACCTCATCAGTAAGAAGTACTCGTCCTTTGTTATCGACCATCACGCGATAATTACTAAGACGATTTATAAAGAAGTGAAATCCTTTTATACCAGTCCAAACGTTGTAAATTCAGAGAAGTTCTATGAAAATTGTTAGCCTCTTCAAATAATGATAAAAACACATTCAAGTACATTAATCATTGTTCAAGTATGATTCATTTTGACGCAGCAAGAGAGTTAAGTACGTGCTAATATTGAGAACTATCTCTAATTGATAACGGTTAATAATTTGTTGTAAACGTGGAGTTTAGGTTAACAGCATGTTAGTTACATTTTTAAACGTTAGTAATCAGCCTATAAAGTTCCCGCAGGTGGGACACAGGGACACAGCCCAGGCCTCCTTTCCGTGGAGAGGGGGCTGTTTATTTTATACCTCTCTGTAAGAAGAGTGCTGTAAATTACAGCACTCTTCTTACAGAGAGGTATAAAATAAACAGCTGTAATCCACTACACGGCTAATATTAGTAGATGTCACATTATGTCTTCGATTTTTTCATTAATTCTTTCACGATGTTTTCCTTTACCGTTTTGTGAGCAGTGATGTTGATATAAATCACATGAAGTAATCATTTTACTTTGGTTTGATCCCAAGCCCTACAACTCGAGGACGTTACCCCTGAACGCTACTGCTGTAAAACTATGAAATAAACACTATTGCAAATTGCAACCAACCACAAATGTGTTGTTGACGGTACCTGCTCCAACGTACCGAAGTTTATGACAGAATCATCTTATCTTTCTGCAATTTGCGTTACTGTTGACAAAATAATAAAAAGATAAACTCCGCAGTGAAATGTTACTGTGTTTTGCAATGTTTTCTTTGGTCGAGGTCGCGAATTCGACCTAGATGTCTGTAGTCAATAGTTACTTACTGGTTGATAGTGTAGTAAACTGGTACTTACATAGACATAAGTACACCATTTTTGGGGTGATCATCAAACGAGCGGAAGGAATGGTGCTGATCAAACACCCTGTTCGTTCGGTTACCCTTTGTGTTCCAGGACTGCGACCAGTGTTGGGACGGATTTCTTAGCAATAGGCTAAATAATTTTATAACACTTGCATAGGCCGATCTTTCAGGTTAGCTTAACCTGAAAGATCGGCCTTGCCGAGGTTGGGTCTATGTATGGGTGACCATGGCCATATTCTATCATAGTGGGTTTCCTCCGTGCTGTGTAAAGTAGTTGTTGTTGTTAGTCAGAATCTCGATTTTTTTTTAGATTAGGACCATAAGTACCTAAGCACTGACAAATCTATAGTTACGACACTTTACAACAAATTCTAGCTAAGTTTTATCTCGGGTATTTCTTGTTTTGTTTTATCAAGATCTCTGAATAAGATTCATGATATCTAGGCTGTACTCTTGATGAGCTATTTATAGATTGGTTGGATACAAGATAGCTGTTTCCAAGCACAGTCTAGATCGTTCAGGCTTTTTACTTAAAAGCGGATTTACTAAAGAACGTGTATGTACCACCACTTCTTCATCCCAGCTAAAGTACTAGGAAATGCCAAAAGATGCCAGAGCCCTGTATAAATTAGCTAGATTAGGATTTAGGCCATAAGTAAGATTAATTGTTAATACCGATGAGGGTGGCATAATCAGCTCATGATAAAACCCTCTATAAATAAATAAATAGAAAAAAAAAACTAGGAAATGCTGACTGGACACGGACTGCTTGAAGCAGTCACTATTGACTGCTCGAGCAATCGAACTGCTTCGGACGGTCGATGGGGACAAGCAATCGCCGGGCAGTCAATATCGACTGCTTCAAGCGGCTATTTCTGCGCCCTCTGCGTAGGTACCGTTGCCATAAGGCACTGTTGTCGTTCAAGAAGTGCCTAATTTTAATAAATGGCTTTTAATTTTGCTTTAGACACTTAATACTGACTTTATCCACTTTTACCTGACATCTTGCCAAGATGAATGAAGATAATACCCTATAGAGATATTACCGGTAGCCGGCACGTTCTCCACAATAAACAATACGTACTTTAGCAGACAAAAATACTGATAATAAACATGATAGGTATTTAAGTTATACGATTCATTACAGTTACAACAGCCACAACATACAACAATGTAATGTCAAACCGTTTGAGTGTTAATGGATGGCGATTAGATACGCCACGTATCTTCATTTTAGATCTTGTAGATATTAAACTCTTGGCAAATACTTTGTGAGCTGATAATATCATAAACTGGCTTTATAGTTGGGTAGTTAATTGTTCCACGGGATTTCACGTATAGATAATTTTTCTATAAGTGCGGATGAAAAGTTGTTTCATCCTGTATGGTATTTTTAACCTTTTTAACTGACTTCAAATTTTAAATGATATTTACCTCATAACTTGCGACTGGGTGAAACCATTTTGATGACTTTTCATTTTTTGTTCGATGCAGTATAGGTACGTCTGTCATTTAGTCCCATAAATTTCGTTCAGTTTGGTTCAGTAAGTAGTTTTTATTTTACAAAGATTTACGCTTAACTGTGTACTTGGATGATGTTATTACCGGTAGTATGGATTACAAAATTCTAATGCACGTAAGTATTAGAAAAAAGGGTAAAATAAAAAAATCATCTACCTTTAGATCGCAAGGAAACAAAATCTGTATTTTTTTTTTTAGTTTATATGTATGAATTTAAGTTTTTATGATCTGTAATCAAACTGATAATTAACATCTACTGAAAAAAAATGTAAAAGTAGTCTATAGGAGACATCGCTCTTGAATCAAGCGGAACTTCAAGTACACTGTTGGTTCTAATATGTGCTGCATGTCTAAATTTATCTGTTTTCCTTAGCAACGATTTTCTCACCTACTTTTTGTTTTCTTATCTTCAATATTACGAGTAGGTAGTTGTTGCATTCGCTCGCCTTTTGGACCGATGTCAATGGAGATATGAAACTTGTGGGGATAAGACAGATGAAACATAAGGTGATAAAAAAGTTTTTTTTTAAATTGTAACCGACTTCTAAAAAAAACAACCACCAAAAAGGATTAAAATAACCTACCAAATAACTTTTCTTTCAGAAGTCGGTGCCTTTATTTTTTTTCATTTCATTGTTTTTTTTTTTGCCTCCGACTTCTGAAACTAAAGTTATTTGGTGGATAATCATCATCTCAGGTGGATGAGCTGATGATGGAAGGTACAACTCCTCAACGGCTTGGAGTAGGTAGGCATCGACGGATTTAGTTTGTGTTCACATATCTCTGGAACTACAAGTCCGATTTAAGTAATTCTTATTTTGTTGTACTAAGTATTGTTTAAGTTTCATCAAAATCGGTTCAGTAGTTTTTGATATAGGGAATCTTATTAGCTTATTGTGCACTTGAGCGATGTTGTTACCGGTGCTACGGATTACAAAATTTTAGTGCACATATATAGATGTAAGAGAATGATTTATTTGACAAGAATTTGAGTTGAATATTTAAACTAAAAAAATAGTAAAATAAAAAACTTTTTCAAAAAAGTAACCTACTTCAAAAACAACAACAAAACAAAAAAGGGTGAAATAACCTAGTAATTAATAACTTCTTTCGGATGTCGGTGACTTTATTTTTTATATTTCATTGATTTTTAGCCACTAACTTCCGAAAGAAGTTATTAATTAGGTTATTTCACCCTTTTTTGTTTTGTTGTTGTTTTTGAAGTCGGTTACTTTTTTGAAAAAGTTTTTATTTTACCCTTTTTAGTTTATTTATTAAGTATTCAACCCAAATTCTTGTAAAATACAAAATTTTCTTACAATATGAAAACTGGGCAGTTCTGATAATATTACATACATACGGGTCGAATTGAGAACCTCCTTTTTTTTGAAGTCGGTAAAAATAACAAGCTTGTCATTGCGAGCTAAAGGGTTAACAGAGGAGCCTTAAGGCGCGGTCTTATCTCATATTCCCAAAAATTGGTTTCTTAGAACGTCGAGTATGACGTAATGTAATAAAAATAAGCAACGCGAAAAATACAGTGAACAGAGAAGGGTATAAAGAAGAATTTAAACCAAACAGAATAATAAATAAGAGTTTGATATTCCCAATAAAAATTGGGAAGTTGTAGCACAAAAATAAACTTTGACGTCGAAGATCTCTGTATTTCCAGCGATAACAACAGTTTTTTTTTTAAGAATTTAGTAGGTTTTCCATTTTTTTAAAACTTTAACCGAACCATTATTTAATTTTATGTCTATATTTTAAATAATCTAAAGAAAAGCAGTAAAATAAATGCCCATTCGCAGCTTACGTCACATTTCAACACAAATGTCATTTTTTCAATTTTCAATCTTATTGACGCTCCATAGTGGTGACAATAGTTTACGCGGTCATAAGCGATTAAAATCGTAGTCAGTCCGCGTCTTAAGATGGGTGGCAAAGAAGATAGGTAGGTACTGTACCGAATTTAAATTTTAACCGTTTTAAAGCTGTGAGCTAATTACCTTAGTAAATACCTAAGGATTGAAGTCGTTGTTATGGGTAAATATTTGCAATCATAAAGTATTTTACTGTTTTATCTGAGATCTTTTAAAATCAACACGAATGACGGTATCAACAATAGCCACTTTTGTAGTACATCATTGTTTGGTTTTAACAATGTTATTAAATAGCTACCCAATACTTACATTGTTCAAAAAATAAGTCATTTTACGACTTTTGTTTATTAAGTAGGTATACAAATATAAAACTATATACTTAGCACAATCCAGAAAAAGTCTCGATTGAAGACTAATAGAAATTATACTTAATTATACTTAGGTATTGATATCCTTTAAAATCCTCAATGGAACCAATTTTGGAACTGTCTCTAGTGGATGAGACATTTTGTGTAAAATACAAAAACGAAAGCTATAAATAAAGTTTTATGAATTTCATAGGAATAAATTTTACCAATCACAGTCGTTGTCCAGATTTTTTATATCTGTATTTAAAATCTTCAACTTATTTTATCAAAATTAAGTTTCTATAAAAAAAAGTCGGTTAATAAGGACAGTCATCTACGAAACGTTATCTAGTCTCCGGATTGCTAAACTCTCAGCCGGCAGGTGGGTGCGAATTGTTTCCTGCTGTTGTTGTTGCAAATGCTTACGAGTTACATTTTTATCTACGAGTACTAAACGATGCAACGACTCCACAGGTCACTACGACCTTCTCGAGCCACCATGTTTGTCGGCGACAGTACCTCGCGGTCCGCCATTGCTGTCACTTCGCGCGCAATTTCGGATGTCGAACGTCGCGCGTTGGCGGGAAAATAGTTTCACTTTTTTTTTTCGATCAAAGAAAATATTTTTGGTTTTGTGTCTGTGGTTGTGTGATTTGTGAAATAAGTTTGTTTGGTGGATGGTGGATGTGTAACTTTTATTTTTTGGTAAGTAGAAAAATATTTCTTAATAGAAACTCATTTCTGAAATAACTGCTATAGATTTTTGGCAAGGGTTGACCCAAAACAGCTCTGTATCATTCGCTATAATAAATTATATTTAAAATTTGTAAAACCTAGAAAGATATTTACAATTAATTCCAAATTAAATGTAAACATTTATTTTAAAAGTAAAAATGAAGCGTTTTACCTAAGAATCCATTTCTAAATGGTTCATGTATTTTTGAAGTACATATAACATACCTACCTAATTAAAATAATTAGTTTCTAAATCTATTTCTTGCCATGTAATAAGAGCAATTTGTGTAATCACGTAACTTTACAAAATTATTGACAGCTGACACCATTCTTTTTATACCCACTAATTATCTACACTAATAAACCATACTATAATGAGTGAATGCATTAAAAAGTAATTGAGAACTTTACTTCTTAGAATCGTTATTGAGTTCATCTGTGTTACGGTTATATTGAAAGTCTATTTCTATAGCTATTTTAATTGTCCTGCCGGAGTCGCGGGACTTATCCCATTACCGTGACCCCGGAACATAAAGGGCTATTGAAGGACACCGTGGATTTTAGTCAGTACAAGTCTGACAGTCCCTCCCGCGCTGCTCGGGGTGGGAGGACTCATTTGATGATTGCGTTAAAGTTAAACTTTTTTTTTAGCGTGTTAAACGCAAAAAAAAAAGTTTAACTAATTGTACTCAATTTCAGATTTTTAAATAAATGCGTCGGCAGCTATTAGGAATTAATCATTAAAAACCTCGAGAGTCAGAATCACGAGGTCAAAATATTGAGTGGAATAATTTGTTTTTCAAAATAAAAATATCTCTGTATCGAAGTACGCATTCCAATTTTATTTTAAACTACAGAGTTAAGATACTGTATTGATCGGGCACGCCGCAATCGCGGCGGTAAGACCCCTCTTTGAGGAGTGGCTGGAGAGGCGTCACGGCGTCCTCACCTTCCGCCTGACGCAGGTCCTCACCGGACACGGATGTTTCGGGAGGTTCCTGTGTCGTATAGGCAAGGAAGAAACGCCTGGGTGTCACCACTGCGAGGATCGCCCGGAGGACACGGTGGAGCATACGGTGCAGGACTGCCCCGCTTGGGCAGAGCACCGCCGTGTTCTCACGGAGGCGATAGGCGGCGACCTCTCGCGCCCAGCATTGGTCGAGGCCATGCTGCGGGGCGAGACGGAATGGGAAGCGGTCGCCTCCTTCTGCGAAGCAGTAATGCTAGCAAAGGAGGAGGCGGAACGCGCGAGGGAGAGGACAGCGTCCACCTCACGACCCAGCCGCCGCGGGAGACGCCCACGGCAACGGACGTCGCAAGACGATCTCCGGCCACCGTAGGCGCGGGCATGCGGGCGGCGAGTAATGGGTGACTCGCCGTCCGATCATGGACCATGCCCGGGTCGACGGCGCGTTGTGTTCCACGCGCGCCTCAAAGAGCTGTCAGCAAACTGACGGGGCCCCCTAAGAGGGCCGGAGCCTGCCGGGGTCGCGGGATTGTCTCACTCGGTAACCGTGACCCTGGTACATAAAGGGCTATTGAAGGAACACCGTGGATTTTAGTCAGTACAAGTCTGACAGTCCCTCCCGCCCCACCCTGGGCGGGAGGACTCATTTGATGATTTTACCACGCAAAAAAAAAAAAAAAAAAAGATACTGTATTGATGATACTCGTAGTACCCTACCCATAAGTCTTATATGTGCTTAATTGCTTTTCTACAGCTTAATTTAAATTTAAACTAGTTTTAGTGACAGGAATTGACCTATTCTTCTATATTTCTATTAAAATATCCAACATGTCTAGTTTAAGTAAAAATAAAATCCTGAATTAAATTTCTGATGGACAAAAACTTTGGAAATTCTGTTATTGACAATGAATTCGTGGAACGACGACCAACATCAGGTTAAAAGTAAACACAATTAATTTTGCACGGTCTATACAGTCATATTGAAGTTATTTACTAAAAACATTTACTTTGTTTACTGATACCATTTTCAAATAATTTGTATGGAGGTGTCATTTTCACGTTTTCATATGTATATTTTTCCGTCGGATAACTACAAAAAATCGTATAAAGCCCAATGATATTATAATATCATTGATAAAGCCCCGAGTTTTCACTAGTTTACTTTACAGCGTCTTCCCAGTATTTACAGCGTTTCTTGTATGGAAAAAACCCACGTTTTTAAATGTCCTAAACAGTCCTAAAAATAAGAAAATAACCCTACGGGGCTGAGAGAGGGGCCACTCAAAACGTGGGGGCGTATATTATTTAAGGAATTATTTATGGGATATATTTACATGACGTGTATAGATCGTGGGTGTAACTTGCAAAGATACGCCCCCACGTTTTGAGTGGCCCCTCTCTCAGCCCCGTAGGGTTATTTTCTTATTTTTAGGACATTTAAAAACGTGGGTTTTAGGTTTTTTAAATCTATTAATTATTTTATTATTTTTATCATTGTTCATCGGGTTTGAAGCTACCCTGAAAATTTCAGCCTGCTAGCTTATCGGGAAGTGCCTTAAAGCCTGTCCGCTATCTTGGACGTCCGCCATATTGGCCATATTTAAGTCACATGACTATTTTTTTCGTATTTCTCACAGCAAACCCTTTCATTTGATACCCATATCATGGGGGTGGATTTCAAACAGCCAGTCTATCATCTTGGACGTCCGCCATATTGGATTTAAGTCACGTGACTATTTTTTTCGTATTCCTCACAGCAAACCCTTTTATTTGATACCCATATCATGGGGGTGGGTTTCAAACAGCCAGTCCGCCATCTTGAGGAGGCCGCCATATTGGATTTGTGATGACGTTTCTTAGCTAGTCATGTATTGTCATAAGAACTCAAAGCGTGCACAAAATTTCAGCCTGCTAGCTTATCGGGAAGTTCCTCAAAATTGAGTTGCAAAAGTCCAACCGGAACGACAAACAAACAAACAAACAAATAAACAAACAAACAAACAAGAAAAGTGAGTGTATAAAAACGTGGGAAAATTGGAACAGCGCCTCTGGTGTGCGAAGAAGGAACTAATTTTTTCCTTGAAATTTGTCAATTGACAATGTCAAAGTTCCAGTTTACTTTACAGCAGAATAACTGAAAACTCATAATAAGGCCTCAGAACCCTTATCACGAGTTTTCACTAGTTTACAGCGTCTTCCAAGTTATTACAGGGTTTCTTGTATGGAAAAAAAAAATGGAACAGCGCCTCTGGTGTGCGAAGAAGGAACTAATTTTTTCCTTCAAATTAGTCAATTGACAATGTCAAAGTTCCAGTTTACTTTACAGCAGAATAACTGAAAACTCATGATAAGGCCTCTGATAATAAATTCTAAATGTCAAAAGAGCATTGGCCTTATCTTCGACTATCTGTTCCCCGTGGTTTCAGCCTCACTGCTCAGCTCCTATTATTAATCATAACGAGATTTTATGGAGCCCATAACCTTCCTTGATAAATTGACTATCCAACACAAAAACATTTTTTAAATTTGAACGAGTATTTCCTGAGATTAACGCGTTAAACCAAAGAAACACTTCAGCATTATAATGTTAGTATAGATTTTAATCGGGAAGGAATTTACTCGTAGGAGCAGTGGTGGCCCAGTGGTTTCGGCCTCGACTTATGAGTTGTAGGTCGTAGGTTCGAACCCCGTCAGACGCATTACTTTGTGTAATTTATTTCAACACCACTGCTCTCAAAACGGTGAAGGAAAACATCGTGAGCAAACCGGCATGTCCTAGAACCAAAAATTCGAAGACATGTGTCATCTACCAATCCGCACTGGGCCTGCGTGGTAGATTACCGCCCGCTCCCTCTCACAGAGAGAAGGCCTGTGTCCCAGCAGTGGGAACATTTATAGGCTGATGATGATGATGACTAAAAGTGACTAGGGACTAGGATTCTAACAATATCTATATTAGTAGTAGTGACTGTCATTATTTTACACGGCACAGCACGGGTAGATAAATAGATAATTATGTAGAATTTTGATGATTACTTATTAAATGGAGAGTGCATCGACCAAGTAATTCTTCAACTCACAAGTATTATTTTACAGTTGCATAAACGTTTACCACGTCACTTTATGCGGGCCATCGCATCCATCGTTTGAATGTCTAAGAGGCCTACCATGCCATATATTTTTATCTTACTTAACTGTTTTTACATTTAGCATTATTTTGTATTTATTTAATTACCACTGCTTTTAAAACGGTCATGGAAAGTATCGTGGGATACCAAGAAACAAAAATTCGAAGTCATTTAACATCTACCACGTCTATATCTGGGTGTTTCATAGAAAGGATATCTGTGCCCGGTGTGTCCCAGCAGTGGGAACAGTTTATGCTTATATTTCAGTGAGGGCAACAGATGAAGCTATAGATATAGATATTCGCTTGCGTTAAATCAATTAATATAATATTTCAGGAAACTTTGAAGAAAATCAGATGAAATAAATATAAATTATCATAAATTATCACTTGTCATGATGCCAAAGATTGGCCTCTTTTCATTCCATTGATGTCAAGTTGAAATTGATGCCTTAAGAGTACACAGGCCGCTCGGTCGAACTCAACGGTGGGCGCGGCGTAAACGCTTGCTATTTCATCAAGCGGCATGCGAGAAAAGGATAGCGCCAGTGATGAACAGTACGAAACTATTGCGCACACACAGAAACGATCGCGTCTAGCATACCGTATCCGTCGTGCCGCACACTTGCGCAAGCTCATTGGTAACCATACTCGTAGTTTAGATAGTTTGTTATGTTCTGTAAAGTTTTTGTTGTTATCATTTCGTTATTGCCGCCGCGTATGGCGGCGGCACAGCTGCTCGGCAAAAGCCGGCGACAGTGCCGGCGGCACTGTGTAGGAGTCATTAGAGTAGGTACCTAATTACTAATTCATCAAATAAAAATCATGTTATTTAGTTATATTTTTATTGATAATTGTTCCTTCAAAATAGCGTTTATATAGTGTAAAAGCAATCTCTTCCAGATTGCTAGCTCAGGTTTGATTGAAGGATGGTGTAGCTGTGTGTAAACAAAGTTAGAAGAAGAAGCCAGGACGGGTCGCTAGTATTGTATAATTATTGTTGTAAAAAAACTTTTTGTAAAAAGGGAACCGAATTCAAAAACAGACACAAAAGAGCGTAAAATAACTTTTCTTTCGGAAGTCGGTAGTTTTGTTTTTAGGGTTCCGTAGCCAAATGGCAAAAACGGAAGATTCGTCATGTCTGTCTGTCTGCCGTATGTCACAGCCACTTTTCTTCGAAAGTATAAGAGCTATCCTGTTGAAACTTTGTAAGTAGATGTTTTATGTGAACCGCATTAGGATTTTTACACAAAAATAAAAACAAAACAAATTTTGGTGGTACTTACACCCATACTTAGAATTGAAACTCAAAAAAATGTTTTCACCAAATCCATACGTGTGGGATATCTATGGATAGGTCTTTAAAAATTATATTGAGGTTACTAATATATTTTTTTCTAAACTGAACAGTTTGCGCGAGAGACACTTCCAAAGTCGTAAAATGTGTGTGTGTCCCCTGTAACTTCTAAAATAAGAGAATTATAAAACTAAAAAAACAACATAATGTAGACCTCAACAAAAACTTTCAAAGAAAATTGGTTTGGATGCAATATAGTTAGCAGTTTTTGAGATACAGTACATTTTCAAAAACCGCAAATATAACTTTGCCATTCATACAAACACTATGAAAAACAAAGTTATTTTTATTGTTTGTGTATATTACTTACTAATCTCAATATAATAATTATATCGCTAATCTCGTACCCTTATTGCAAAAACCGATTAACTGCATCAAAATTCGAGCGATAATGGCTTTTACTTGTAGCTTCGTCGTGACTTGAGGATTCGATTTCTATACATATAATTAACAAAAAATGCAGATAATCGGTTTTTGTAATAAGCTACTACGGAACCCTTTATGGGCGAGTCCAACTCGCACTTGTTTTTGAAGTCCGTTCGTTCCAATCTCAATTCGACCTGGATGTTTGTATGTATGTATGTTGTCCGCGATTATCTCGCGTTTGGCTGAACCGATTTTGATGCAGTTTTCAGAAAAGTGTTCGTCACATTCTTCCGGAGAAGGTTTTAGTATGTAAAAATAATGGATTTCCCGTGACGTTGCTAGCAGGGATCCGTTTTTAGAGTTCCGTAGCCAAATGGCAAAAACCGGCCAAGTGCGAGTTGGACTCGCCCATGAAGGGTTCCGTAGTAGCAAGCATAGATTAGGGATATAATTATATTGAGATTAGTAAGTAATATACACAAACAATAAAAATAACTTTGTTTTTCATAGTGTTTGTATGAATGGCAAAGTTATATTTGCGGTTTTTGAAAATGTACTATATCTCAAAAACTACTAACTTTATCTCATCCAAACCAATTTTCGTTGGAAGTTTTTGTTGAGGTCTACATTATATATTGTTTTTTAGTTTTATCATTCTCTTATTTTAGAAGTTACAGGGGGGGGACAAACATTTTACCACTTTGGAAGTGTCTCTCTTGCAAAGTGTTCAGTTTAGAAAAAAATGATACTATTTTTTTTATAGTAACCTCAATGTAATTTTTAAAGACCTATCCATAGAGATACCCCACACGTATGGATTTGGTGAAAAAAAAATGAGTTTCAATTCTAAGTATAGGGGGCACCCCCAAAATTTGTTTTGTTTTTATTTTTGTATGAAAATCCTAATGCGGTTCACATAATACATCTACCTACCAAGTTTCAACAGGATAGCTCTTATACTTTCGACAAAAAGTGGCTGTGACATACCGACGGACAGACAGACAGACATGACGAATCTATAAGGGTTCCGTTTTTGCCATTTGGCTACGGAACCCTAAAAACGGAATCTATTCGTCATGTCTGTCTGTCTGTCCGTCCGTATGTCACAGCCACTTTTCTTCGAAAGTATAAGAGCTATCCTGTTGAAACTTGGTAAGTAGATGTATTATGTAAACCACATTAGGATTTTTTCACAAAAATAAAAACAAAACAAATTTTGGGGGTTCCCTCCATACTTAGAATTGAAACTCAAATTTTTTTTTTTCACCAAACCCATACTTGGGGTATCTATAGATAGGTCTTTAAAAATGGTATTGAGGTTACTAATATATTTTTTTTCTAAACTGAACAGTTTGCGCGAGAGACACCTCCAAAGTGGTAAAATGTGAGCTCCCCCCCCCCCTTGTAACTTCTAAAATAAGAGACTAAAAAAATATATGATGTACATTATCATGCAAACTTCCATTGAAAATTGGTTTGGATGAGATATAGTTAGCAGTTTTTGAGATATAGTACATTTTCAAAAACCGCAAATATAACTTTGCCATTCATACAAACACTATGAAAAACAAAGTTATTATTATTGTTTGTGTATATTACTTACTAATATCAATATAATTATGTCCCTAATCTATGCTTGCTACTACGGAACCCTTCATGGGCGAGTTCAAGTCGCACTTGGCCGGTTTTTACACTTGGCCAACTGTAAAACGCGAAGTAAATCGTTCAATTCAATCCAATAAATAGTCCAAAATTAAATGCAAGGGGTCTATAAGATCGGGCACGCCCCAATCGCGGCGGTAAGACCCCTCTTTGAAGAGTGGCTGGAGAGGCGTCACGGCGTCCTCACCTTCCGCTTGACACAGGTCCTCACCGGGCACGGATGTATCGGGAGGTTCCTGTGTCGCATTGGAAAGAAAGAAACGCCTGGGTGTCACCACTGCAAGGATCGCCCGGAGGACACGGTCGAGCATACGGTGCAGGACTGCCCCGCTTGGGCAGAGCACCGCCGTGTCCTCACGGCAGCGATAGGCGGCGACCTCTCGCGCCCGGCACTGGTTGAGGCTATGCTGCGGGGCGACACGGAATGGGAAGCGGTCGCCTCCTTCTGCGAAGCAGTCATGCTAACAAAGGAGGAGGCGGGATACGTGAGGGAGAGGACAGCAGCGTCCACCTCACGACCAGCCGCCGCGGGTGACGCCCAAGGCAACGGACGTCGCAACGATCTCCGGCCAACGTAGGCGCGGGCGTGCGGGCGGTGAGTTATGGGTGACCATGCCCGGGTCGACGGCGTGTTGTGTTCCACGCGCGCCTCAAAGAGCTGTCAGCAATCTGACGGGGCCCCCTAAGAGAGCCAAAGCCTGCCGGGGTCGCGGGACTCTCTCACCTGGTAACCGTGACCCTGGTACGTAAAGGGCTATTGAAGGTTTTTAATCAGTACAAGTCTGACAGTCCCTCCCGCCACACCCTGGGCGGGAGGACTTATTTGATGATTTTACCACGAAAAAAAAGGGGTCAATAAGATAAGGCGAAACCAAAACAATACACGCGCGAAGTCAACTATCAATGTAGAATCGTAATCAAAATCAAAAGTTCAATGCCAGGAGTCAGTGTGATAACAATAATAAGATGCAAAAGATAAAATTATCATAGGTAACGGAAGTCAACATACGAACGCGAACGAAAGCGAAATATAAGGAAATATTATTTAAAAAAATACTGCCGGCCGGCGCGCGGCGTTTGCGCCGCTCCGCCCACTTCCCCCGTTCCCCGCGCGGGGGATGTGTATTGAAGTGAGATGCACAATAATTGTTGTTAGAAACGGGCGCGTAAAAATTGATGAGTAGGCTTCTAGAATTTGTGTTCTTATGACAAAATAACTGAATGTTTTGATCCAAAGTAAAGTTATATAAATTCTTGAATAAATAAACTACGCCTGTACGAATTTGGTTTTAGAGATTTCATACTCCTTCTGTTATTTAATTACGTCCAAAGTTGCGTTAAATTACGGGTTAAAATATGGAACTTTTGAGGCTGATAACTTTGAAATGACTAAATATTTTTAAATTCCGTTTTCGTACAGGCATAGATCATAACAAGACAAAACAGTATTATGTCCGTCTTGGAACAAAAAATGTCAAACAATGGAGTAATCATCCTAAAACAAATGTATGGAGAAATACGTGGCTTGTGTAGCCTTAAGTTTAATTAATCATTCATGAGATACGCTCATGAATTTAAAAACTAGGTCAGCATTTCTGTGTTTAGGGATAATTGAAGAAGTATTGAGGAAGTTTTCAGAGTGCCTAAAACACTTTCGAAAAAATGGACGTATCCTTCTACCATATTTATCTCAAGACCATGTCGCGTCGTAGCGTAGGTACTGCTTAGAAATTTTCAACAATCAATGAGGCCCTTCGTAAATATTAAGTAAAGTCAATCGAAAAGGGGGAAGATATGACTGATCTGATGAAAGTTGCCTTCAGTCAACGAACGCTGGGAATCCTATTTTTTTACCGGTTAGGTAGGTATACCTCTACTTAAAATGACGCTCAAAAGGGAAAGCATCGACCACAATATAAAACCGTTCCCCGACGACAGGGATTTTACCCAAACGAACACAGCTACCTACATGCTACACAGGTGTCGGAAATTAGTCAGTGCGCGCGTCACACGGTGAATGTAAATATAGTCTCCCTCCGTCTGTCTATGGTCCTGTCTGGCTTGTAGAGCGCATATTTTGACGTAGTATGTTCGATGAGGTAGTTAAGTGTAAGGTTAAGTGTCATTTAATGAGCTTGATTGGATAAAATTCGGTAGGTAGGTACTCGTACAATAGGATCTTTAAAAGTTTAGATAGACTGACGCATTTCATTAAGTGCTGTGTGTGTGAGCGTTCACTGCGCTTCCTAGTGGCCTGCCCATTCTGCCCCCCGACCTGCCAACTGACAAAAAATATCGGTTTATTATACCTACATTAAAAAATAAAAAAAACCTAAAAAAACCGAAAAAAAGTCCTACTAAAAAGGTGGTTTCCCACCCACTTCGCACACAGCCTATACGGAACATCTTTAGGTTGATATTTTTGAATAGGTTTTGGGTTAGGTACCTACAGTTTAAATATTTGTAATCGCATCCACACGGTCCCCCAAACGTCCTTATGATCCACCGATGGATCATAAGAAAAAATGTCGCGTGGTTGCGGTGATCACGCGACATTTGGAGAATTTTTTTAGGGAGTTTCATGTTTTCAAAGCAACAACGTAGGTACTCCTAATGTGGGGCAACGTTTAAAAAAAATAAAGATTTTTTCTATAAGGTTTCCATTACCAACGTCAATAAGGTTGGTATTTAATTTTGAGCACCGGGCCTTAGGCTGCGTTTCCACTGAGGCGGAGCGGAGCAGAGCGGAGGGCGATTCACCAATCACATGGCTTGAGTGGATAAGAGATGTGGATTTCAAGCCATGTGATTGGTGAATCGCCCTCCGCTCTGCTCCGCTCCGCCTCAGTGGAAACGCAGCCTTACAATTCACTGAGCCTGACAAACCTATCATCCAAATAATCATAGCTGATTAGCACGTTTTGAACTCACGTGTAGGGTAGGTACCTTATTGTATGCTTTTTTAACACCATAATCAACGTGCAGTAAAAGCTATAAATTATGGTATCATTATGTGTGAAAACTTCCGGTCACAGTTTTAAACGCTGTGATTCATTTTTTTAAACAACCTTTTTTTTGTGCAGATACAGTACTGGCTGTGAGTATTTACAAAATATTAGTTCTATGCGTATGCCAGGCGTACTTTCAAGGTATACCTACCTACGCAAAGAAAAGTCCAAAACATGGCGATTCCTGTAGGTATTCAAAAGAAAGGTCGTATTGTAATCTCCGTCGCTTAATCCGACACAAACACTATACGCCTTACTACAAAAAAGATAAACATCTGTTTAACGCTGGTCTAAAAACCGGCCAAGTGCGAGCCGGACTCGCCCATAAAGGGTTCCGTAGCAGCAAATAACATAATATAAAAGTTCTTGTACCTAGTTGGTTTTAACTTTGAAGGATAAATTGAAAGGTAAATTGCTGTTTACGATTTATGACGTATTAAAAAAAAAAACTAATTACTTGATTTCGTTCAAACCAATTTTCGCTGGTAGTTTGCATCGTAATGTACATCATATATATTTTTAGTTTTATCATTCTCTTATTTTAGAAGTTACAGGAGTTATGTCCCCACATACACTTACCACTACTTACTACATCCTTACTACATTTTACCACACTTTGGAAGTGTCTCTCGCGCAAACTGTTCAGTTTCACTATAAATCACATCAACATAATACATCTACTTACCAAGTTTCAACAGGACAGCTCTAATGCTTTCGAAGAAACGTGGCTGTGAGTGCTGTGAAATACGGATAGACAGACATGACGAATCTTTAAGGGTTCCGTTTTTTTGCCATTTGGCTACGGAACCCTAATAAAGTGTAACTGCTAAACGTCCCTTATATTAGGTAGGTATTGCCAAGACGGGCGGACTCCTAAGAATGTTCTTGGGAAAAAACTAGGTGATCTGCATCTGATGAAGTTAGGCTTCTACCGATATTAGGTACATGAATGTATCGGTTGTTAAAGGAAACCAGACAAAGTATAGGTACGGATGTTGAGTAAATGTTTCAATTACCACGGAGGCTGCAATTGTTCAAGTATTCAAAATATCTCATTGTTATGCAAACATTATCGATAATATACTTTCATTTCGGCCAATTGTTGATGAATTCCTTGCACACACTATTATAAACGGTAACTCGAGCGAGTTTATTAAATTATTATACATCTGACTGAATGTGACGTGTTTTCAAGAACCAAAATTGTCCTTTCAAGCTGCTATCTTCAGCTTCGCCCGCCTATAACCAGAAATTAAGTTACTCCAAAATAATTTCAATCAGCTGTACCCAGTTAGACTGGAATCATAGTTAGGAAAAGGCTCGACATAAAATGATAAATGAAACCCGAAGCAAAACAACAATCGTCTCTTATCGCTTTGAAAAACAAATTAGTAATTTGTTTCACATTACAGAACCGTGAAACTATGAATTACTAGTTCTCTGATTTCCTTTAGCGGAAGCAGCGGCTCTAAAAAGGCTTTTATTACCAGAATCATAATATTGATTGCAATTTTTTTTTGTCACACTGAAGAGTATAACTTTGAAGGCTTCTTTCTATACAACCAACGAGTCGATGCATACAACATGAAAATAAAACGTAGTACCTACCTATTTTCTATTTTCGTGTGTCATACATAATTACCATGTTTAGCCACAGAATACATAATAGTACTATAGGGTTTAGCTCGAAAAGAATTTTCATAAATGCTTAAATTATATTCAATTTCCCATTATTTCTTTTGTAACACATTACAATAATGTATTTCAGGTGAAAATTGTACGAAATTATTTATTTAGCTGTGTTTACAATAGTTGTATGTAAGTACAATAATACCCGGAATAATTGTGCATGGTTTATAATTTTATATCATCATGCTCAGGGTTGGCATGATTAAAACAAGTTGTTTTAAAACAGTGTTTAATTAAAACAGTTTGAAATTAAACAGTGTTTTTTATTACACATTTTAACTACCTTTCATGGCAGATGAATGTATATAAAATGAAAATAATGATATTCAGAAGTCTAAATAGCTTGACATAAAATCATTTGGGTCTATGTTATATTTTTGAAGTTTTATTGGCATTGTAATTAAATAATACTTAAAAACATTACATTGTTTTTTTTTCCATTGATCATTTTTTGTAAATATTTCATTACAAACGGCGAATTTGAAAAGTAGTAGTTTAGAAATGAAACATTTGATTTATTTATACACCGTGACTTTTTAGTCGTCTTACAAAAGTGGCCCACTTAATGTACCCGACCTAAAATACATCTAGGTGAGTTTAGTTTTTTTTTTAATCGTTCATAATAATTTTTATTTTTAATAAATAGACCCATTAGAAATATGAAAATGTTTACGTATCAAGCTGTAGAGTATACCTACCCAGCGTAATAGTCAGGCAGATCATTCCATCTCCATTTTCTATGAGACAAGGGTGTTTTTAACTACTCCTTGCGTCATATTAATGAATTAAAATTTTATTTTAAAAATTTTCAAATCTCTTAAATACCTATTTTTTTATTATAAACGTGTTCTAGTCATTGGGTACATGAACTGGGCTGCCGTTGTAAGACGACTAAAAAGTCACGGTGTATATAAGTTTAGACATCGACCTATATTATGTCGAATAATTTGAAATAATGTCAGAAACTAAAAACATGTTATTGTTTGTTTAAAAACGAAGGAATGTAAAATGTAAAGAAAGTTTTTATTATGATTAATTTATGATGACTGTGTCATGTGTTTTGCGTCATCATCAATTCAGCCAAAAACAAATAATGTCTACCGTCATTTCTGGTTTTATTTTGGGCTTAGATCATTTTACATTACAACAGTGATTTTCCTTCGATAAAAAAGAAAACTTGCAGAAGAAAAGATCTAATCTGACTTACCTAGTAATTCTATGTTTTCGGATTATACGTAAGAACTCATTGTGCGAATCAATATTTTTTTTTAATAATATAATTTTTGATATGGGCGATTTGCACGAAGTTCTCTGGTCCTGGGACACAGGCCTTCTCTCTGTGAGAGGGAGAGCTATAGTCCACCACGCGTGCCCAGTGCAGGTTGGTAGATGTCACATGTCTTCCAATTTGTTGTTTCTAGGAGATCCCCGTTTCCTCACGATGTTTTCCTTCACCGTTTTGAGAGCAGTGGTGATGAAATAAATTAAACAAAGTAGTGCGCCTGGCAGGGCTCGAACATTATTATGATAAATCATTGATTAATAGCTGTAGAGTTTGAATAGCGAATTTTATGGTAATAAACAAACGCATGTTTCTGAAATACCTATGCTATTGTGTTCTACTCATTGAAAAAACAAAACAATACATATTTCTCATTTATTTCCTTGATTTCTCAATCTAATAACTACTTGTGTGACGGAAAATGACTAAGTCGAAGAACTTAGGAAATATTGATTGCGTGTACTGATAAACTGATTCAAAGACGTAGATATTTATTTATTTAGTTTCTTTGTTCATTCTATCGAAAGAAGAAAATATAAAGAATTTATACAATATATCCGGTTTTGATCGGAGGTAGCCTGCTCAATTCTGTCAATAAAATTATTTTTCACTAGCTTCCGCCCGCGAGTCCGTCCGCGCGGATGTCGGTCTTCGCGTGGATGGTTTTATTTCTCCATTTTGAGTAACTCTGACAATGACATCTTATAAATATCTATTGGACCCAAATACGGCTAAGCCTATAATAATTAAGGAGATCCCTCTATTGAGCTACTGCTGTTGAGCTCACGTTCTGTAGTAAGTATTTTTTTCATAGTAATTCCGACCTTGTATTTACAAATAACTGATCAGAACAGTAATCAAAAAGGTCGCGCTGAAAAGCACGGTTTAAAATGACACGCATACAATATTAATTCCACGGACGACCGCTTGCCACACTGGACACGTCCGCTCGCATCAAAATTCAGAATTTATATGCATCGCGCGGCGCGGAACGCGGCTCCTTATATAGGAGTCGGGGAGGCGTGGCCCGCGTGTGCCGCAAACGGTTCAAGCCAAATCCGACTTTCGGCGCTACAGGTTACGGCGCTGAATCCACTGCGGGTAATGCAACGTGTGTTCGCGGTTCTACAGAACAACGTCTATGAATAAAACTGAAAAATAAGATTTTTTTTCTACGTATTTTTCCAGGATAAAAAGTATCCTATTTTATGCCCAGGATAATAAGGTATAATTATACCAAGTTTAATCGAAATCGAACCGTTAGTTTTCACGTGATGCCTGCACATACAGACAGACAGACAAAAAAATTTTTAATCACATATTTGGGTTTGGTATCGATCCAGCAACACCCCCCGCTATTAATTTATTTTTTCAATATTTTCAATGTACAAAATTGACCCTTCTACAGATTTATTATATGTATAGATTACTCATACTGTGAAAGTAGGTCATTACATGTCTGATTAGCCTTTTGAAAGTTATCCATTGCCACCCTAGGGAAAATCGCTTTCAACTGACAGCTGCCAAATTTAAGAAAAAAAACTAGTTCTCTTTTGACATTTCTATTGAACCATGTTCAAACTTTTTATACAGCCACGAAATTACAGAGCGATTTAAAATTAAAATAACATAAAGTTAAGTATTAAGAATATAAATAATGACTTTAAAATAATTTAGTTTCAACTATTTCTCTAAAATAATACAGATTTCGACAAAATCTTTGCCAATTTTTAAATAATGAACATGAAAAATCCTGGCTGTATAGATGGACGACCACAGCACAAAAATTAAAAAAAAAACAAGCGGCAAATTGACAATCCGATCTACACTCATTTTTTACCCGACTGCGCGACGCAAAGGAGGGTAATGTGTTTAGCAGTCTATGTATGTATGTATGTATGTATATATGTTTGTTTCTATGTGGCGTTCTAGAGACTAAATGCGCAGGCCGATTTTGATGATTCTTACGGTACGTCAATCGATTCGTCTTTACCTTGCGAGTGTCACTAAAGACATGACAGTAATCAAAATTCACCACAGCGACAACCAGACGCCATATTGTCAAAATGAAAAAATAAAAAGTCGATGAACTTTGTCAAGTGGGGTGTCGTTGAATAGGTATTTTAAAATCATCTTTAGGTTTCTTTCATCATTTTTCATTTTAAATAATAGTTTAGGATATATAACGATTTAAAGTTGTTTGACAAAACAATCATTCTCGCTAATTTTCTTACTTATTGATTTAAGTTTTTATTTCAACTATAAACGATATACAAACAAAAAAAAAAACAGAACAACGGATCGTAACTAAAAAGCATAAAATAAAAAATAATAATTTAAAGAAAAACAAAAACCCGACCGCGTAAAAACTAATTTTAAAAAATACGTGAAAAAATTAACTTAATTAAAAACTAAAAAGAAAGAAACAAGCCCAACAGAACAGCAGGAAGAAGCAGAACAGAACGACTCACAGTCGGGGCCCATTCAAATTTTACCAATCAAATCTTCCCAAGGGGCCCCGACTGTGAGTCGTTCTGTTCTGCTTCTTCCTGCTGTTCTGTTGGGCTTGTTTCTTTCTTTTTAGTTTTTATTTAAGTTAATTTTTTCACGTATTTTTTAAAATTAGTTTTTACGCGGTCGGGTTTTTGTTTTTTTCTTTAGCTATTTATGTTGTTAATTTTACTTTCCTCGTATTCGTAATGAAAAGCACAGTGTTTACCTCGGGTAAATTACTTATTTAGTCCCTCGAACTATTAGCGCCCTCACTACGTTACGGGCGCCAAACCCCGTCTCGGGACGTAAATAAGTAACTTTCACGCCTTGGATAACAATGTAGGATGTTGGGGTCCGAACCGCCATCCCTATATACCTACTAACCCGCCATTTTTGGTACTTCATATTTTATCTAAGTACTTAGTTGTAAATTGAGTAATGTTATGAAAGACAAATAGGTACTAAGGAAGTACTCATTAGATAATACTATAGGTACTTATATGAAGCAAATATTATTGTTTCTATATAAATAAATATAAGTAATCTTCAAGATTGTAATCTCCAAGTGATAGAATACGTGATGAATAAGATGATGCGGGCATTGCTCGATGGAGTTCGTGGTCATGGAAAGCAGAGGGCAATTGAAGGAAAAGGTCAAAATCAGTGCGAGTCTAACAATTCTTTCTGCTCCATCAGAGTGGTCCAAGTCTTTTGAGAATTTCCTTCAGAGGAGGCAAACGTATTGTGAGACGCCCCCCAGCGAAGGTGGCTGGGACACACACCACACTACCCTATCCTAAGACTTCCGAATCCAATCTGGATGCGGAAGAGAGGCCTATTTCCAGCAGTAGATTGCGATGGGCTGAAAAGCCTTTAAAAAGTACTCGAGTGACAGTGAACTGACTACGGGCTTACGGGTGAAAATAGGCTTCATTCAGAAATCAATCTTTGGTCGTACGTACAGTCAGCATCAAAAGTTGCTGACCACATTTAGATTTTCAAAATCGCTGTACACCGTAATAAGACATAATAAAACGGTGTACCTACAACGATTTTGTAAATCGAGGTAAATTGTAAATGTACCTCGTTCACTAAATTATTTGTACCAATATAAATAGTTGGCGCTAAGTGTGTCACATAATGTGAGTTTTATTTTAACCATCGTATATTTATTAGGCTTGCAAGAGTAGTATATTCGGCAGTATACCGAATACCAAATATTCGGCGAGCCCCCTGATCGAATAGCCGAATATTAAGTAGGCAAAAATATTCGGCAGGATTTTAGCGCCAAAACGAAAAAAAAATATTCAGAGCACCTTTTTTATGAAGCTGGGATGATCTACGAGAAAAAAGTAGACTACTTTCTTAAAATGCAGAATAAATCTTAACTTTTCTAGTACAGAATATGATTATGTACCTGTTTTATGTACCAATGGCTACTAAAATGACTATAAGAGTAATGAAAGGATGAACATATACGTAATTACGTAATGAATTGTTTATTTTTTATTTTTACCAATTATCTCCCTATAACAAAATAGGTATATTACTTAAGTAGTATTCATCCGAAAAATATGTAGATATTCAGTATTCGGCCGAATATAATAAAAGCAGCTGAATATGCCGAATACCGAATATTCGTTGCAATTTATACATTTGCTAACTACCAAGTACCAATTAATTATTTGCAAATTGTTGATGCCGAACACACGTACACTGCTAGATCACACGGACATGCGGCGCTCATCGCTTTTCAACGCAACGCCAATATATTCGCTTCGATGCCTCCGCTCAACGAGTACCTACTGTCGTCAAATCGCGCCGAACCACGCGCCGTGTGAAGGCAAAGGCTCGGCGCGACTCGGGCTGGCGCGTCCGTTCCGTAGAGGATGTCCATGCGCCGTGAGAAGCCAGCTTATGCTGGCTTCTTATGCCAGAATGAAAAACAAATGAATAATCTGTGTCTCATGAGAAAAACAAGAGAAACAGCGTGACTCAAGTCGCATCATTTGAAGGCAATGATTTCAAAAGGTACTATAAGTCAATGTTTGAAGGCGTGAAAATAGCGTTTTTAAAGAAAATCTTTGGTTATAAAATTACTAACAACCTTGCTGCCTGTTAAACGTGGCTAGATGAAAATAGATGACTATATTATTTATACTCATGTTAAAAGAAAATGTAACTCTTCTACATCTCGATGGAATAGATAAAACAGTAAAACAGTAATCCTTCGTCATCTTATCTATCATAGAGTCGTATGTTTTTATGACTGTTATGATCACGAGCATAGTGATGATTTTCAACTGTGTATTTTAAAAGTAAGTAAGTATTAATGATGACTTACGTAGAATTGCCATCTGGTCTGAAGAGAACTGCCTGTCACTGAACCCAACAAAAACCAAATATATCATATTTGGTACAAGGCAGCGATTGGCTACATTACCCGCAACATTAGACCTCAAACTGATGGGAGAACAAATTGAGAGAGTATATGAAGCGCGGAATCTTGGCCTTATAATGGATAACGACCTTCGTTATGAAAAACATGTAGCCGACTCCGTGCGAAACTGCTTTTATCGTCTCAAAATTCTATACAAGATAAGGCCTTATTTATCAGAGAAACTACGGGAACAACTGGTAGAAACCTTGGTCTTGTCTAGATTAAACTATGCAGACACAGTCTACGGTCCCCGCCTATTAGCTCGTACGGATCGGCTCATACAGAGGGTACAAAACGCCTGCGCTCGTTTTTGTTACGGTATACCACCCAGAAGCCACGTTACTCCATTTTTAAATAAACACCATACGCTTAAAATGAAATCAAGACGCAAGCTTCACTTGGCCTGTCTTCTCTTCGGCGTGGTCAAATATCAGAAACCCGACTACCTATACAACAAGCTGAGTTGGATAACTGGTAGACGTGAATGCGGGAGACGACAATGCTCACAGCAGCTGTCAACACAGACTCACAACACAGCAGCATTTAGGGGCAGTTTCCGTTACGCAGCGTCCAAGGTGTGGAATAACCTGCCGCCACCCATAAGAATGATCAACACGATCGACACATTCAGAAGACGCTTACGGCAGTATCTAATAGACGCGCAACGGAAACTGGATATGATCACACAGAATACATCAATAAACCCACCCTATTTGTACATGAACGGTCAGTGAAATGGAATCGCGATCAAGATAATCTGATGATAACAATAATTAATATTGCTCACGCGCGGGTACATTATTGTTTATCTTCTAGGGTGCTGCTGCGCTCGTCCGCGTCACCTACGCTTCATCGCCACATAAGAGACCTGTAAAAAAAAAAAAAAAAAACTCATTATTTTAATGTTTTTAGCGAATATCCTTGTGTTTTATTAGTAGATATTGTATACATAAAAACTCACCCAATGTGCCTGGCCTACTTGCGTGCGATTGGGGCGCGGTGTCGGGAACATAATACTATGTTACAATACCCCCATTGGCGTTCTTGTGATTCACCCTTATTTGTGTCGCGCAAAACTTTTCATATTCTGCAACAGCAGTATACAAAAGTTATATGGGTATCATTGGATATGACGTATAAGATGCAAATTATGTAGGAATATTGTTACATTTTAAGATTATATTTACCATTCATTTCTTCGATCTTCTTCGTTTCAGCCTTTTATTATTATTTTATTCGTATAATTTAGTTGACTATTACTTTCACCAATGAAATAAAAATGTTAATGAAATATTCTTTTGAGTCATTTGTAAAATTAATGTGGTACACGGCTAGGTAAACTTATTAATAAGTATATGTAAAATTGCACTAAGGTACTGTACCTACTACTAGGACTGTTACGTAACGGTCCGGCACGCTCGGCTGCCGCGCCGTCGTCAGCACATTGAAGTGGGTATAGTGCATTTCTGCGATTTGTCTTTCTGACAGTCACATAATTTGTCTAAACAGTACAATTTTATACACTTTTATTACACCTATAAATACCTATATATAGCATATTTCTTCATACCAGTACTTTTATTTTACTTTATTCTGTTACACATATTTCTTATTTAATTATTTTAACTCACACACTATAAAGCTGATTTACACCTGTGACGTCACACAAGGCTCAGTTGAAAACCAGCGTCAGGCACCCTGTGCCTGGCATTTTGCTGAACTGAGCCTATTTGACACAGCCGTGAGGCACACGGTACCTACTTTTGTTTTATTTTTTCCATTGCCTCTTTTTTTTATTGTAATTGTGTGCCTAAGGCTTGTCAAATAAACTTATTTTCTTTCTTTCTTTTCTTTCTTTAAATACTGTAGTAAAGGTCGGTATTAAGAGTAGTAGTACCTGTTGAATAAGAATATAATGAAGAAGTAGAATTTCCACTAGCATTTGTTTTTGGCGTGAGGAGAAGTATTGCCTCTCCTTCACACGTTCCGCCATCTACTTCGCTAGCATATAAATGCTTAAAGCAGTAGCTTAGCAGAAGGAGGTGTCTACTTTCGATATCCTCTCGCTCAAGCCGGGTCACAGTCGCCTATCGCCTCCTTGAGGACACGGTGGTGCTCCATACCTCGGCTTACCTCCACCGTGTCCTCCGGGCGTACCCTACTGCTGAATCCAACGCAGGAACTTCACGATACAACCGTGTCTCGTGACGTCTTGCGTGAAGTGGAAGGTGACACTGATTGCGGCGTGCCCGAATCCACCTAGCCTAGAATCTTTTCTTTAGTTATTTTTCCTGAATAGAGACCGAGTTATGCCGAGTTTCACGACTTGTGATGACTTCCCATCGCACAGCTAAGGAGTGGAATTCCCTGCAGGTATCTGTATTTCCCGACAGCTATAACCTTGTGGTCTTCAAGTCAAGAGTGAACAGGTTACTTCTAGGCAAGTGTGCTTCACCGTCGACCACATCTTCGCTTACCATCAGTCGAGATAGTGGTCAAACGCAAACCTATCATTCAATAAATAAAACCATGTCTTACTAATATAATGTTTACTTTTTTAATGCACACGAGCAGTGTTTAACGGCCGTAGGTGTAACAAATGAAAAATACAGTTTGTTCGCGTCGCGTACGTCGAGTTCCTACAAATTAATCTGTGTATTTTTAGGCTGAGTGTGGACGCATTTGCTGAAGTAAAGTGGAAGATTGATGTAGAATGCGGAATCTAATAATGCTGATGATGATGATAACTTAACATGCTTGAAGATTTCAGAGGTTTTGCATCTTTTTAGTACAGTTTTTTTTTTCACATTTTCAGTTTGTTTTGGTCGGCCCCACTATTTCTGTTTTGATTTTTGTTCCAATTGGAAGATAGATAAATTCATTAGATGATTAGATAACATTTATTTACGGTTAGGCTAGTTTCCAGCATGATTAATTTGCAAATCTAGGTCTGTCAGTTAAAGTTTCGAATTAATTGATTTAAAAAATCTAAAAACCCACGTTTTTAAATGTCCTAAAAAGAAGAAAATAACTCTACGGGGCTGAGAGAGGGGCCACTCAAAACGTGGGGGCGTATATTATATAAGGGATTATTTATGTGATATATTTACATGACGTGAGATCGTAGGTGTAACTTGCAAAGATACGCCCCCACGTTTTGAGTGGCCCCTCTCTCAGCCCCGTAGGGTTATTTTCTTCTTTTTAGGACATTTAAAAACGTGGGTTTTTAGGTTTTTTAAATCAATTAATTATTTTATTATTTTTATCATTGTTCATCGGGTTTGAAGCTACCCTGAAAATTTCAGCCTGCTAGCTTATCGGGAAGTGCCTCAAAGCCTGTCCGCCATCTTGGACGTCCGCCATATTGGATTAATAGCCTAGCCTAGCATAAGCCACATGACATTTTTTTTCGTATTCCTGACAGCAAACCCTTTCATTTGATACCCATATCACGGGGGTGGATTTCAAACAGCCAGTCTACCATCTTGGACGTCCGCCATATTGGATTTAAGTCACGTGACTATTTTTTTCGTACTCCTGATAGCAAACCCTTTCATTTGATATCCATATCACAGGGGTGCATTTCAAATAGCCTGTCTGCCATCTTGGACGTCCGGCATATTGGATTTAAGTCCCGTGACTATTTTTTTCGTATTCCTGACAGCAAACCCTTTCATTTGATACCCATATCATGGGGGTGAGTTTCAAACAGCCAGTCCGCCATCTTGGGGAGGCCGCCATATTGGATTTGCTTTGACGTTTCTTAGCTAGTCATGTATTGTCATCAGAACTCAAAGCGTGTACAAAATTTCAGCCTGCTAGCTTATCGAGAAGTGCCTCAAAATTGAGTTGCAAAAGTCCAACCGGAACGACAAACAAACAAACATACAAACAAACAAGAAAAGTGAGTGTATAAAAACGTGGTAAAAATAAAGGATGTGCATTTTTATTTATTAAATCAGTATACAGCAATGATATATAAACTATAGATACGTTGTCCGCACTCTAAAATGGCAACAAAAAATGAAGCCAATTGGCCACATTGCGCGTAGTTGCGTCTCCCTCCCGCCGTACGGTGTCATATTTTCTTTCTCTTTCTTCACGCGTATAAGTAGTTCTAGTATTGTTGCCGTTTTTAAGCGCCGCGATGTTCGTTCATGGCGTGCCTATTATATAATACGTCATTGGTATACAGGGTGGAATTTTGTAATGCCACCTGGAGGGAAAGTACTCTTAATACTGCAGATAGAAAATTTTACTCAAAGGAAACATTCCTTTATTTTTTAATAGAAAGCAAACTGCATTCAAAGATTTTCGAAAATTCTCTTCTCCCACACCCGGGAATCACACCGGCTAAAATCTGAAAAAATAATACCCTGTACTTTTATTGCATCGATCGTTAGGGTCAATTATAAGGATGAAATCTCTCTACCAAACATGATAAATTAAATGAAAGGAAAACCAGGAAATACTTTTTTTTTGATTATCTAATTAACGGATTCATTAGTTTTTTTTTAGTCCACAAACCTATGGGAAGTCAGCTCAAAGCGGCCACCTTAAATTTGAGTTAAAAAAAAAGCCATTAAACGAAAGATTTGTGAAGAGAATTTTTGCAATGGCCAATTCAAATTTGCGCAAGTTGAAAAATAAGCATGTGATTTGCAGATTAGGTACGAGAAAAATAAGCATGTGATTTGCAGATTACGAGAACTTGTTATAAAACCGCTTTGAGTGGCCGCCCAAAGCGGCCATGGGGTGAAGGACAATGTGACTACCCCAAAAGTTTTCAAGAAACGAATTGTTTTTTTGTTGAAATATACTGTGGTAAATCTGCCAAGTATCTTCATAGCAGATCCTGTTTGTGTCTTCTCGAGATATCATATTTAATTGTGAAGGACTTAATTGAGTCACGCTTTTCTTTTATCTCTTTAATTGTTCAGACGTCATCAGTTGGAACACGTGCTTCAATCAGGTGGAAAAACTAGGTGAAGCACGGGTTCGGACCCGTTAAAAACACTCGGCAGTGAGTTTCCTCTCGCCGGATAAAATCGTTTGAGCCAATATAAAGGACAGCTCAGATCCAGAGACAGATGATTCTGAAAGAACGGTGTCAAGTTCAATGCTATTTGGTGAATAGTTCATTGTCTTAAAAGCGTGTACATACAAACAGTTGGCAACGTCGCTAAAAGCTGTCAAATATTTACAAGTTTTAATTATTTTGGCATTTTTACTGTATGAAAATAAGAAATATGGCTGTGCAGTGCATTAAAAAAATGATTACGAATAATCAACATATTTCTTACCTGTCAGTGCCACGCAGAGAGCACGAGAGCAGTGGTGGCCCAGTGGTATCGGTCCCGACTTACGAGTTGTAGGTCGTGGGTTCGAACCCCGCCAGGCGCATTACTTTGTGTAATTTATTTCATCACCACTGCTCTCAAAAACGGTGAAGGAAAACATTGTGAGGAAACCGGCATATCCTTGAACCAAAAATTCGAAGATATGTGACATCTACCAACCCGCACTGGGCTGGAGGATTATGGCCCACTTCCTCTCACAGAGAGGAGGCCTGTGTCCCAGTAGTGGGAACATTAAAAGGCTGATGATGATGATGTGTGGTTGTGGAAAACCAGAAAGTAGAAACCACAACAAAAAACGTGGTATTTCGTAGCGAAATAGTTGCTAAACACTCGATTATCTCCCACCGCCTGTTGATAGAGTTAGTACGACGAGAAATTCGCTTCGCTGCCTCCGCCGGATCACGGACAAGCAATGTCGTGTGAGAATTACCTAATTTATGTAGTAAACAAGATGACTTGACCATAGACAAGGTCATATGAGACTAGAGACTCTGCAGAAGGATATCGATAATATCTTATCTTGATAAAACAATAAAGAAAATGATATGTTTTTACGGGTCAACGACCGCATGTAGTGTAGTGTGTTACTTGACGTAATTAGGTACCTGTACCTATAAGGAGTGCCGGTTTTAGCACTACCAGCGTCCTGGGCGAGATTTCTACGGCGCCCCCTAACTGCAATTCAATCCCATATGAAGTAAGGAAAAGGATATTATTAATTATCATTTATAAAAACTAGTAAAATTTTACTTTTCTAGCCTTCGAGGTCGAGGTTATCAGCAATTTCATTTCGATTTTCGATCAAAGTTGCCAAGTTTGTGTGCCAAGTATGCCAAGTGTGTTTAGGGGTAGAATTTATCAAAATCCTTTCTTAGGGGATGCTTACGTCATAGTAGCTTTATGCATGCCAAATTCCAGCCCGATCCGTCCAGTGGTTTGGGCTGTGGGTTGATAGATCACTATGTCAGTAAGTCAGTCAGTCAGTCACCTTTGAGTTAATATTTAGATGATATCTTTATCTATAATTATTAAAACGGGGCTAAGGAGGCTTATAGGGCCATAGCCTGCCGGGCTCTCATCAGTACCTCTACCATGAGTTTACACAGTCAAAACTCGCTAGCGTCTCCGTAAATTATTTGTATGAAATATTGTACAGCGCCCCTAGCGGTCACAGTGACAATTAAAATTCGTACCATGAGCACTGTATAGTACGATTGGTTAAAAACCTAACGTAATCTATACGACGGTCACTAGCGTCAGGTAACCGTGATTGGATTCATTGACCGGCTTAAGTGTAACAATGATCATGTTACTGTAGATCGAATGAGTTACAACTTAGAAAGTTAACATAGCCTTGTAAGTTGCAAGTGGTAGTTATGTAATCTGTTATGTTGATGGTTCTGCATCGACTTTGTTAACAGCTAACTGGAGAAGAAACTTTGTATGGAAGCTTGATTTTTTAAGTTTTGTATGCAAATGTGACTGTGTCACTCAAACTATGCGTGGTAATCTATATTTTATTATGGAATTAAATATAATGACCACCATAAAATGCTTTGATACCCTTAGTTCTTTATCCAAAAATTGTATTCGAACACCAAAATATAGTAAATGATCACCAAATCTTAGCGAGCAAAGTAATGTGATATTTCTGCTTAAATAAACCAATTATGTATAGATAATCAGTAGTTAAATATGTTACGGCTAAAACCCGAAGTGCGGTTGCGCTATCCTCTTCGTGGTTATTTTTTTTTAAACCACCCAGAAGTAGGAGTCCCGCAAAGCGGGGCTCCGTCGCGTCGTCTTGCTCCTGTGAAGGAATTAGGATACATCTAGGTTTAACCGCATAAACAGGATAGCAAGATGTAAAAACTTTGGTTATAATTTTACATTAAAATGCTGGTTTAATTTTGGTGATCATTTACTACTTTTGGGTTGACAATGATTTATTTGGAGTCATTTTGATTAAATAGGATAGCGAAATGTTAAAACTTCGGTTATAATTTTACATTAAAATGCGGGTTTCATTTTGGTGATCATAGAATAGAATATACTTTATTGTACACCAAAATTTTAAAACTACTTACTGCTTACAATATTGCTTAATCTATGGTCACAATGGCGGTCTTATCGCTAATAGCGATTTCTTCCAGACAACCTTTTTACTATTTACTATTTTGTCTGGTGGTAAACATAAGCCTTTTAATATTGTTGGTAGCAATCACATTTTGGTGAGATTAATTTTGACAAAAATGAAAATAATAAAGAAGATTATTTTGGTTATTGTAATCACTGTAAATGTTTTGATGCCTTACATAGATGATACGTTTAAAAGAGCTTTTATCCGAAAGGATTAATAAAACGCAGTAAAAAGCTTAGATATATAGGTAACTGCTTCCGTAAAACGCAAACTGTTGTAATTTTGTCCTAGAGAGGATATGTGATATTTGGAACGATAGAATTGACATGCGGATAATTTAGAACTGTTAAATGAACAAGTTAAACTATTGCAAAACTAGTTCTAAAAAACGAGTTTAGTATTTAGATCAGTCATTTTCGATGCGATAATCACTTTCGTTTAACTTATTCTTTTTTTAACGAAGAGACTAAGTTACGTGTTTTTTACTTTTTTTGGTCTACAACGGATGAAGGGCGTTTTGGAGAATTGTTTGCTAATTAATTTAGGTTGTAGGTACAAGTGATATCAACCTAGTTAAAAAAATACTTTTGAGGTACAAAAACTTCTACCTATATCTTTTACTTCCTCTATGAAATCAACTTGCATTACCAACCACAAAAATGATAAGATCAATCACTATTACTGAATAAAATAGCCAGTAAAAGTACCTCTATGCGCTTGAAGTCTCCATTAAAATAGCAGATACTGCAAGAAACGCTTCGTTCCAAACTGGAATTATCTGCTGGCACGAATTTACTGGTAACGGATCGTTACAAGGCTACATATACTATACTTACTAAGTCAGGCTGTAAGTGAATTATAAGTAGGGTCATTAGTTTATTCTAAGCCCCTTCGTACACAGGGCGACGCAAGTCTCTGATACTTTACGACTTTTGTATCCATTGACGCGTGCCTGTCTACGAACCTCTATGGATTTGGATTGCTGTAGTTAAGTACTTGGATACCGAGGTCGTAAGGTAACGGAGACTTAAGTCGTCGCCTTGTGTACGAAGGGACTAAGGCAATTCTCATACGATACTGCTCGCTCATCCGCGCAGTTTGGCGGATGCGTCGCGGGCGTTTATTTGGCGAAGCGATGAGCGCATATCGTCCGCGCGGACGTGCGGATCCTGCTAAGAGGATACGGATCTGCGTAGCGCGGAGAGGCGGTTAGCAACTATGGTTTGCGCGGTCGACGATTAGACATCAATAGATATGCCATTATGACAGGAAATTCGTTTCGACACTCGACTATGAGAAAGAGAAGAGAGGTAAGATCTTGTGTGAATCGCCTTAGAGCGAACATTTGTATATTTTCTAGATGTTTCCATTTTCCATTATACCAACGAGACACTTTGGTGGGTTTCAAATCGAATCGGGCAGTGTTTTTAACGTTTTTCAAAAAGGACTTTCTTAATAGCTATAACTCAGAGAGTTCCCATCCCAAAGTCAGGATTTGTACATGTGCTACACATGGCATTAGGCTCACCCCTAAGATGAGACGGCAAAATGTGTATGAAGAAGTAACACCTATGTTTCTGTTGATGTCGCAAGTGCTAAAAGTTGCAATACTTGCTCGAATGAACCTAGTATGAATCTAAATGATTCCAGTTTTCAACCGCAACATTTACTACCTCGTTTTGTCTAAGTGCAAATTACAAACTATGTGTCAACGTGCAGGAGCGAAAACTATTGCGGTAAATGAGACTCTATGACCGTTATAATATTGGCAATTTTTAAGTAAAGAGCTCCCTGGACCCGTCGCTTGTTCGCAAGACTTGAAGCAATACAACAGGTTTAGTTCTCCTCGGATTCCTATTTGACGCACAGGGAATCCCAATGGTAGATTTCTTATGGACCTCGAATAGATTACGGGAAAGGCCTGGATTAGACTGAATAGATCAGGGAAGCATAACTCACAAGGAAGGGCATTTATAATACTCGTCATTTAATAGAAGGTGGAACACAGGCCACAAATGAAAATAATTATGATACATTTGGTACTACGTAGACCTACCTAAGGTTACTATTATAATCACAATCACATTCATAATTAACGAAAACGTTAATATTTAAGTAAATAAAAAATAACTAAAACTAACAACAAACTACAAAACAGCAATAAAAAATTAAATTGGTTACCGCAATACTTGATACCGGTAGCAATGGCTTTAGCCGATTGCTAGTATTGCCATTACCAAAAATCTATTATAATATCATTTGGTGTTGTGCCCAGAGACTTGACGGTATTGCCACGTTGTACGACAACGCTCAGCATCGGCCAGCTTGGCGTTTGAAAATTTCAACTTGCTTTATGGAAGTGGAAACTACATGTTTTTCTTACTCCTCCACTATTCTTTTCTGATTTATTTAGTTGCAAGACCCAAGACAGGTAAATTCATTCTCCGGGACACGTCGAGCTTCGTTGTCTCGGCGCTTTTTTGGTGGTTGCCACTGTTGATTCTGGCTTTCAGGAGTTGCAATGGTTAGGGAATAGTGTGGTGGGTTTTTCTATAAGGAAAATGTGCTAAGAGTTCAATCAAAATACTATCTTGATTCGTTTTCAACAACGTTGGTGACATATCAGTTGTGAGGACCAAAATACGGCCTAATGTAACATCAACAGATGAGATCTAATCGTGTGCCATCGTTACTGATTAGAAGTAACATATTATTGATAAAATATCTCCATTTTATGTGGGGTACCTAGCTATCTGATAAATAAATAGAATAATCATTTGAAAGACTGGCCTGTTGGTCTAGTGGTTAGTGACCCTGACTGCTATGCCGGAGGTCGTGGGTTCGATTCCCACCCAGGACAAATGTTTGTGTGATGAGCACGATCATTTGTTCTGTGTCTGGGTGTAATTTATCTATAATATGTATGTATTTAGAAATATATAAGTATGTTTATCAGTTGTCTAGTACCCATAACACAAGCTCTGCTTAGCTTGGGACTAGATGGCGTTGTGTGATAGTTGTGGAATAATATTATTATACTCTTTATTCATTTTTTTACCTCATTATGTACATTTTTAAATATTTTCACAAAATTAAAAGAAATATAATAAAAAACATTTAAAAATATAAATAATAGTGGCCCACCGGTATCGGGAACAGGGTCCAAGCTACCGACGGTCAGGGCTCCAGAGAAAGGAACCTCCTGACAATGCGCGCCGTGTCCAGAAGAACTGCTCTCTGAATCAGGCCCTTGATCCAGCTGCCTAAAGAGAGCCTCCTTAGATGTTGGTCGAGGCTCTTGGCAATTAAGCCATGGGCCGACACGACTATCGGCACAATGATCGCTGAATCCACATCCCACATATCGACAACCTCGCGAGCCAAATCAAGATACTTGATTTGCTTATCTTTTTCAGCTTTCACGAGGTTCTCATCATGCGGGACGGTTATGTCAACAATCATTGTGCGCCGCTCTGATCGATCCACCACCACTATATCAGGTCTATTGGCTACAATAGTCCTGTCAGTGATGATGGATTGATCCCAGTACAGTGTGATATCGTCACTTTCAAGAACTGGGTCGGGCTCATACCTGTAGTACGGCACTTCCGATTCCACAAGGCCGTATTTCAGAGCAAGTTGCTGATGGATTATCCTGGCTACAAGGTTATGTCTATGCAAGTATTCTCCGTTAGCCAGACGAGAACACCCGGAAATAATGTGACGGATTGATTCGCCAGGACGGTGGCATGCCCGACATATGTCAACCGTGCCATCCTTCACAATAAATCTCCGGTAGTTATTCGTCATCATAACTTCATCCATAATTGCACAGACAAAACCCTCTGTTTCACCAAACAGGTCCCCGGATCGTAGCCAGGCCACGGACGCTGACAAATCTACTTTAGGCCCATGTAGAGCCCGGAAAAAGCGTCCGTGAAGCTCTTTGCTCTGCCATACCTCCATGCGATCATTAGTGTCAAGCACCGCAGGTTTGCGCCAGTTCTCTTTAGCCAAGGAGAGCGGGGTGAGGCCCTTGTCCACCGCTACTACATCTCGATGCATTCCCACGTCGGCTTTTAGGAAATATTCCCTGAGATTGCATATCTCGCGATTGTGGAGAGTCTTAGCGTTTAGAAACCCTCGACCTCCACATTTTCGCGGGATATATAATCTCATAACCGAAGACCGTGGGTGATGCATTCGATATGCAGTCAGCAATGTACGGACCCTCCTATCCAGGGCATCGAGTTCTGTTTGAGTCCATTTGAGTATGCCAAAAGAGTACATCACTACTGGCATGACCCAGCCGTTGAAGGCGCGCACCTTATTACCACCTGATAAAAGGCTATTAAATACTTTTTTCAGGCGGCCAAAGAAACGCTCCTTCAACGATTGCTTCATGTCAGCAACATTGATGCCCAACGCTTCGGACATACCCAAATACTTATAGGTTTCGGTTGCTGAGAGGGATCTAAGGTTTATGGAGTCCGTGAGTTGGGTGCTCACAGATTCCATAATCTCCCCTCGCTTTACATGCATGACCGCACATTTGTCCACACCAAACTCCATCCTGATGGCGCTACTGAAGGTTTCAGTTACCTTCAGTAGCTTCATCAGCTGGAAATTGTTGGGGGCAAAGAGTTTCAGGTCATCCATGTAAAGGAGGTGAGATATAACCTGACCGCCTCTTTTCAACCGATAGCCTAGACTTGAATCCTCTAGCAGTGTGCTAAGAGGATTCAGAGCTAAGCAGAACCAAAGTGGACTCAAACTGTCGCCCTGGAATATTCCTCGTTCTATCCTTATCGGTTCGCTAGTTCTCTGAATATGCCGACATCCTGGATAGAGAAGGACTGTCCTCCATTGCCGCATGCACGACATCAGGAAAGTGCACAGAGTTGTATCAACTTTATACAACTCCAGCACCCTCATGAGCCATGCATGTGGCACCGAGTCATAGGCCTTCTTATAGTCTATCCAACATGTTGACAGATCCTTTCGGGAACGGCGAACCTGTTGGCTGATGGCCATATCAATGAGGTGTAGCTCCTTAGTACCGCGGGACCCATTCTTACATCCATTTTGAGAAGCAGACATTATAGAATTTTCATGAATGTGTTTGCTAATTTTAGTTCTCAAAATGGATGTAAGAACTTTATAGAGTGTGGGAAGACACGTTATTGGTCTATAATTTTTGGGTTCCGCAGTACTACCCGATTTATGGAGCAGGTGGGTTATTCCTGTCGTTAGGAACTCGGGTATCGATCCTGACTCTAAGGCAGACTGGAAAAGGGTTGCCAAACGAGCGTGCGATTTTTTGAACCATTTTATCCAATAGTTATGCAGTCCGTCCGGCCCTGGAGATTTCCAATTAGGTAACGGACGGACTGCACGATATTATTATTATTATTATTTATTTACCAAATGCACTTAAAAGTTACTTCTACTGTGGCTCGTAATCTTTGTCACGTATTTAAAATATCTTAAGGAGGTTATTTGTATACTTATTTACAATTTCTGTAACACCTTTAAGCCCTCATGTATTCTGATTAAATAATGTTTAGATATTGATAGATAGAAAGAGGCCGGTGTTTCGTACATGACTTACCTGACTACTCTGAAAAGAAGAAACAGCTGAGAAAACCGTAGAGAAAAGAACTCAATTCTCATCTCGAAGTATACTGGAGAAAATAATCATGGAAAGCCTTTTTATTGGATTACGGTGAAATGAAAAATTCGTCTGATAGACGAATTCTTCTTCTTATTTGTAGACATATTAGTGATGATTGAAAATGTTATTGAAATATAAGGTCGTGCCGCAACGTACTTAGAATGCTATTTGATATTTCTTTGGGATATTCCTTGGATAGCATACCAGTAACCCTTTGACATTCCATGTTTTTGTCGCGTAATTTATGGTAGGTACTTTTAGTTATGAAAGATCGGAGTCTCCTAATACAGGCATATTATGCTTAAAAGGAGACTCCAATCACTAATATTGTAAAGATACTACTTGAGAAAGAAAAATAAATTATTTGAATTTGAATTCCTTTTTTGCAAAGAAAATCAGTCCTTTATTACTTTTCAGCGGTTCGGCAAAATTCGCTGGATTTGATTACGTCTCATACGTGAAGGGGAGGCGACTATAATATTTTTTTTAAACATTGCCCCGCACTACTAATTATTTTCTGTGTCGTGGGTGCGTTTACAAACTTAGAAACTCACATACACACTTGAAACACTTGGATGAGGTATGAAAAGGGTTATTGCGAAGGTTATTGTTGCTCAGAAATTCCGGACACATTCCAATTTCGAATGTTACCCACGAAGCTTTTAGCCCAGAGGTCAAGAAGAGGCCTAAGACAGACCGAGCGAGCTCAGGAGGAAATGGAACTCCTTGGTATTTACCGATAGAAAAAAGTAAAAACCATTTACCTAGCCTCCGACAGTACAGTGGTCAGGCCAGCGGCCCTACTTGGCTCCTACCGCGACGTCTTATAAAGCGAGAGTAGTTAAACTGTGGGAAAGAGACAGAGCATAGGTACAAGTCGTCTAGCGCTATCTCGTTCCCACCGTGGGATATGGTTGGCCACCTGGTGAGGCCTACCACAGTCATTCGGATTGCGCAGCCGTCGCCGTAGGTACCCTGCGGTGCCGCTGCTTGGGGTAGACCGCTAGAAAGTGGATACCTTCCACTCCAAATTTTGCGCTCCTGAGTGAAAACGTGATACGAGTGTAGTCATTCATTACGTACATCATTATTGATCAATTTTTGGAATAACACTTTAAACCACTTAACATATAAATAGCCTGTAGTTTCGTGTAGTGGAGTATGTCAATCGATAACAAATAAGTAGGTGACTGGGCGTGAAAACTTTAATTAGTTAAACCTACTTAGATAGTCTTTATCTAATGAAAGGTAAACTCGAGTGTCCTGCGATTCAAGTGAAATATTTGTGAGTCAACAATATTTGTAATTAACTGTATGATGTCTGTGACTTCGTCTACTATAAATGTGGTGTACCCACACTATCTTCAAACTATGGATAGTTTCGCTGTCCGTAGTTCTTTCCTCTTTATAATATTAGTGAAGATAACACTGCTGTTTTGTCTTTTCCGAATACCTCTAGGGCTTGCAAATCGAACATTCGAATACTTCGAATAGTCACCCAATTCCACTCTTTGACCAATGACTGCAGCTAAATCCGAATATTTTTACGAATTACAAACGTTGTTGTGTTTGTAAATAAAACAACCCTGAGCGAACAAAGGGAAGCCTGATGAATGAAACTAGAGGATACACCCATACTCGCTGACTGGTTTGGAAGGAGTCACGAATCCCTGACGTTTCAGGCGACACGGGTACTCTCAGAACACGACTGCTTCGGAAAACATTAACAGGGATCCGAATGCTTAATCTTAATCACGGAGTCCTCCAGACAACAGAAGCAGTAATACAACTGCTTCTGTTGTCTGGAGGACTCCGTGATTCATACGCTGCCCACTCGGCCAGTGTATGCCGCACTTAGTCCTGAAGGCAGTAGAAGGAGACTTGTACCTGTCGACTTTAGTTCGTATTACGGTCGACAGCACATCCCAGAATTCTCCTGGGAGGCGCTGTTGTCTTTTTTTTTGCAACACCTGAAGTCGCCGTGCATGACTGCCCCGCTTGGGCAGAGCACCGCCGTGTCTTCACGACGGCGATAGGCGGAGACCTCTCGCGCCCGGCATTGGTGTGGAGTGGGAAGCGGTCGCCTCCTTCTGCGAAGTAGTCATGCTCGTGAAGGAGGAGGCAGGCGACAGACGTCGGCAGACGATCTCCGGCCACCGTAGGCACGGGCATGCGAGCTGCCAGTAATGGGTGACTCGCTGTCCGACCATTGGACCATGCCCGCGTCGACGCGACGGCGCGTTGTGTTCCACGCGCGCCTCAAAGAGTGTCAGCATAATGGAACGTAAAGGGCTATTGAAGGACACCGTGGATTTTAGTCAGTACGAGTCTGACAGTCCCTCCTGCTCTGCCCTTGGTGGGAGACTCATTTGATGATTTTACCACAATAAAAAAAAACACCTGAAGTCGCCGTAACAAAAACAAATGCTGGGTAGTCCCTATGGACAACGGTCTTACTATGGCCCGCGTATTCACTATGGATTGACACGTACTTACACTTTTATACTTTAGTTAAGTAATGCACTTTCTTATCAAACTTATAGTAATGGTATTAACTTTCAACATTCTGTCTTCTGTAAGTAACTACATAATTAATGATGTCTTAATAAAATATGTTGTGTTAATTATAAAGTTTCAAAATAGGAGGCTTATCGTTAATTTGTTACAGTGACAATTCCCTTTAAACCTAAAATTCCTGGAAAGAAGCGTCGTAGCTTAGTATAAAAACCTTACTAGTTGTATTGAAAATCATTCAAGTGTAATCGTCTGCAGTAGTACCATCAGTAAATTCACTACAATGGCAACCAAGGCTATCCTAGTCTTCTGCGCTGAAATTCTTTTGATACAGGTAAGCTTCTAAAATACTCTCCACCCACTTTATAATCAAATTTTGAAGCTCTAAGTTATAATAAGCTGAAGAAATTGCTATTTGTTTACATAGAAATGCATCAGCATAAAAATATACGGATCAGCTCGATTAATTTCGCACAAAGTGCAGTGTTAGCAGTTTGTTTACTCAATCAGTCGTATAAAGTGTTTATAACTTTCTATTATAAACTAGAAACATTTTATCTTTAACGCCCTTTGAACTTCCATTTTCTCTCTCTTTTAGTCCGTATTCAGCCAATGCACAAGCCGTGCCGCTATCGATGCATCAAGCATTGGTCCTCTTGCCAACGGCTTTCCTGCCCGGGCTTTTGATGGACTGGAATTCACTGGAACTGGCTGTGGAGGCAGAGGACTGGTTTACGATGGATTCTACTCTCCTGCCATGGAGTTTACTGCTACTAGTGGCGGAGCTTTGCCAGTCACTAGCTCCTCGGCCATGGCTCCTATCGGCATCTCCATTATGTCAGACAATTCGTATGAAGGGGTTTTGAATGTAGCTGGAGAGTTACCCTTCGTAAGCACTACTGCTTTAGAAGGTGTGTTGGCAACTGCTGGATCTGGTGCTATCAACCATGCTTGCGGAAATGGGATGAATGCCATGGTGAGTTCAGTTTAATTATTCTACATTTCATGGCAGTTGTCAAATTGTTTAGCAATTCAATTTTTGATACCGCTTTGTAATGAAATACTTAGACCACAAATAATATCACAGTATAAACGCAACCAGATATTTCAAATGGTTTTTCTTTTAATCACGCACCTACGACACAGGAAAATTCCTAGTGAGGGGCAACGTATTGAAAAAAAAAGTAAAGTAAAGAAACCAACTTCGACCAACCAATAAAAAATACTTTTCGTTGTTTATTTTCAGTCTGCTCTCAGTGGTACTTCTACCCCTGCCTCAGTAGCATCAACTGGAAACATTTACGGCACTGGTTTGGCCTATGATGGACTCTACGGCCCAGGATTGGCCGGTTCAGCTTTCGGTGCCAACGCTTTAGCATACGACAGACTTGCCCCAGGTTTTGCGGCTCCCGCCATGGCATACGATGTTCTGCCATATGCTGATGCTGCATATGCCGGAAGAGGTTGTTCGTACGGTTCTCCTTACGATGGCATTGAATACACTCCCACTAGCGGTGGTGCTCTCCCTGTTTCCAGTGCCTCTTCCATCCCTCCCACTGGCATAGCTGTAGCTTCTGATAACGCCTATGAAGGTGCTCTGGCTGTGGGTGGTGAGCTGCCCTTCGTGGGCACTGTTGCTATGGAAGGTGTGATGCCTTCTGCCGGCGCTGGCGCCGTCAACCATGCCTGTGGTAATGGCAGGAACGCCATGATCAGTGAGACAGCTGCTTACAGTCCAGCTGGTGCCTATGGGCCCCTGGGTGCCTACGGACCTGGTGGTGCCTTCGCCCCATCTGTCCTTGGAGCTGGATTTGGTGGTTCAGGTCTTGGATATCGTGGTGCCGGCAGAGGATGCGGTTGTGCTTTCTAAGAGCGCGATTGATATCAGTATTTGATTTTATTTTTGTTTGATATTGTGTAAATAAAATAGTATGATTTTTATCACTTAAATCTTTTATTTATACAGCCATTAATTGTCATATGATTAATCGGCGGCACGAATTCGTTGGTCATATTTACTCACTTTTTAAATCTTCGCTGAACTTCAAAAATTATTCAATACTAAAATTAGTCAAATTGGTCCAACCGTTCTCGATTTCTAGCGAGGCTAACGAACAGCAATTGATTTCTATAATAGATTTACATACCATATAATAATAATAATAATAATTTTTATTTCAGTTACTTTCAAATTCTACAATGTTTAATCTTACATAGAGGTCTCCTTTTAAGTATAAAAAACACCTGTGCTAGGAGACCCCGCTCTTCTAAAACTAAAAATGATCAATAACAATGTAGGAGTATTATAGTAATTGACAAAATAAATTAAACTTAAGCCTTAAATTTAGAGAGTGTATGCTGTGTATGTCTAGTGTGGGTGTGTGTAATGTAAGTATGTGTGTATGTGTGTGTGTGTGTGAGTATGTGCGTGCGTGCGCTTTTGTATTAACTTAGGTTACTTTGTAATAATGATTCAATATCGTCATAACTCTTGCTTTTTAACCAGGCTATTAACGATTTCTTGCAGTCTTGAAAAGTTTTTGGGTAAATGTTCAGAATCTTATTTAATTTATTGTAGATAGAAGAGGATTGTCTGGCGAACTGCTTTTTCGCATATGAGGTTTTAACCGAGATTTCTGGTGCAACAAGATATTTTCTTCGTTTTTTGATGAGACCCGAATCATATGGGAGGGTTTTATGTACTTTTAAAGCAACATAGAGTACATATAATTTTCGGACTGTGAGAAGGTCACTTAATGTGTAGAGGTTTTCAGTTGGGAATCTAAATGGTTTAAAATACATCACTTTCAAGAGAGATCTTTGCGCTCTTTCCAGTTCAAGGAATTTGATTTTTGTGGCCCCGCCCCAAATTGCTATACAATATACTAGGACTGATTGAGCCAGTGAGACATATATTTGATTTAGTAAAGAATTAGAAATAACATATCTTAGAGTTCTGAAAATCCAGATGAGTTTTCTAGTTCTTGACATAACCATGTCCACATGTAAATGCCAAGATAATCGTTGGTCTAGCATTATTCCCAAATATTTAATATTATTTACCTTACCTATTTTATTACAAGAACAATTAGTGCTAGTAGGATCATCACAGCTATGTATTCTAAGGTTATGATTAGGTCCAGGTTGGCTGTTGTTGTAATTAGTAAATGCTATGTATTTTGTTTTAGAGGTGTTGAGTGTAAGTAAAGAATAATTTAACCATTTTGCAACCTTTATGAGTCCCTTTTCAGCATATCTATGTACAGATTCCCATGTTCCTCCAGTGAAAACAATGGCTGTGTCATCCGCATAGGAAAAGACGCGCCCATTTTCAAGTTTCATTTCGCAGAGGCTATTCAGGTATATTAAGAAAAGCGTAGGCCCAAGAACGCTGCCTTGCGGGACGCCAAAACTCACTTTTTTCTCATCACTGACGGTATTTCCTATCTTGACACGTTGTTCTCTATTCTGAAGGTAATCTGATAGCAGAGCCAAAGGGACTCCTCTTACGCCTATATTTTCTAACCTACGCACAAGGATGGGAACAGAGACGGTGTCGAAGGCTTTTTTTAGATCGAGAAAAACAGTTACACACCTCTGGCCTGCATCCACGTTTCTAACAATATGAGAGGTTAGTCCTGAGACTGCATCTTCTGTCGAGAGTCCTTGCCTAAATCCGAATTGACAGTCAGATATTATTTTATATTTGTTCATATAATTTATCAATCGAGTGTTTATTAGCTTCTCTATGACTTTTGAAATTGCAGATAAGACTGAGATGGGCCTATAGTTGCTCACGTCGTCACTGTCACCATCCTTGTGCACTGGTGTAATGATGGCTTGTTTAAGTACGGGTGGAAATATACCTTGCGTGAAACACAGATTAGCAAGATGTGCAATAATTGGCACCACTATACACTGGGCAGTTTTAAGAAACTTTGTGGATATATTATCTAATCCAGGAGCGCTCTCAGTTTTAAGACTCATCAATACATCTCGAACTTCCCGAGGATCAGTTTCTAGAAGCACAAAGGATGAGGCCTGAGAATCCGTTAAATAAGTCTCACGATCTTGTGATAGATTGAGAGAGATGATTTCTTCGGCTAAAGCCTTACCAATATTAGAAAAATAGTCATTGACGAAATTTACTGACTCTTGAGCGGTTGATTTTACATCTAATAGGTTTAAGTTTTGAGTTTTTGTTTGTTTGCGATGCGTGATGTTATTGATAGCTTTCCAAGTTTTTTTAATGTCTTTATTAGCTTTGTCTATTTGTTCCTTGTCGTATTGTCTTTTAAGTTTTTTAATAAGATTATTGCAGTGATTGCGATACCTCCTGTATGTTATTTTTAGAATATCGTTATTTGGGTCTAGGCGTAATTTTCTTTGCATATTGTTCCTGTTCTGAATACAGCGTAAGATTCCCGTAGTAATCCAGGGCTTGATTGTGCGGTTGTTTCTCGGGATTAAGGTTGTTGTGGTATTAAGTAGGAGGCAATGCCTGAGTTTGTCGATCAAAGATTCAGTAAGTGCAACAGGATTATTAATTAATTTCAGTTCGGAAATATTACTATCTTTTAGGGTTACTAACGCTTTCTCAAAATCAACAACTGTTTTTGTTTTAGGGGATAATGCATGTGCTGTTTTGATGTCAGATAAATTCAGGAATATCATTGAATGGTCTGTTACGGTAGTATCTAGAACAACGATAGAGGCAGCTTTTTTGTTTTTGTTTATTTTCAAGATGAAATGATCCAAGCAGTTTTCGCCTCTGGTAGGAAGGGAATGTCCGGGTAATAATCCGTGCATGGCCAGCATGTTAAGGTAGCTATGTCTGTTTGCGCGCTCGTAAGTTTGTTCGTTGGTCTTATAGATTAAATTTATATTTATATCGCCAGTTATTACAATATTTTTGCATAATTTTAGGGAGTTCAGGTGCTCATTTAGAGAAGTTATAAAGTCGTCGGCATTACTAATTGACGGAGAGCGATAGATACCCAGAATAGTAAGATTAGGCAGGTTTACTTGTAAGCATGACGCATTAGCCAATATTAGTTCTTTCACCCTAACCTTCTGCGTGTTTTTTACATATGCTACTACGCCGTCACAACGGTTTATGTGGTTGGTCGTGGAGAAAGACAGATAATTATGAACATAGGGGATGGATTTGTTTGCATCAAGTCTACATTCACTTAAAATGATTATGTCGGCATCAAACTTAAAGTTTGTTAAAGTAATTTGTAAATCGTTTATGTTACTGTAAATGCTTCTAATATTTTGTGAGACAATTGTGAGATCTTGGTTTCGAACATTGATCTTTTTTGAGAATTCCTCAATTTGTAGTTGAGTCGATTGCGCCACAACTACATCGTCTATTTCTTGCATAATTGTGTGTGTATTATTCATTTAGATGAACATTAACGGACTGGTTTTCAATAACTTAAAGGTGATACAATACTTACAGTTTTTAAGTTTGAGAATTAGATCATATTTAAGAATTATGATGTGAATGTTGTGGGGTGATGGTGCGTTATTTGTTGTATTATTTATATAAGTTATGTTTAAAATATCTACTTCGGCTTTGATGGGCAAATAGGTGCGCTGAATGTGTGTGTATGTAAGAGAGAATGCATGTTTGAGTTCGTTGTATAGAACAAAGTTTGGGTGTGATTTGAATGTGTTTGGAATGTATGAGTGACTTAGTAAGACTATTATATTAATTAAACTATTTAACAAACAAATTATTTTCGGCAGAGTTAACAAAGTACTTGAGACAATTTTAATAAAAACTTTAACTGGCCACATGGGCATGAATTGTGGCACGTAATATACACATTCTGCTTCTAGTCATTTCTCTTGCATTAAAGCTTGTATTTGGGATTCATTTTTAATTATATGAGTTGGTGATTCTTCCTGCTTTTTAACGTAAACTTTACCGTAAGCGGTCCAGCAGTATTTATATCCTTTAGACTTAACAAGATCTCGTGCTAGAAAGTGTAATCGTGCACCTTTAGTTGTAAGTTGTTCCGATACGTAAATGGGGGTGTCTGCCTTAAGGCCTAGATGGTTTGCGCATAGCTTACCTTTATTCTTGGTGTTGTAAGTTTTACACATCTTTATAATATCGGTCTTTAATATAGTAGATGAGATTTCCACTACGATAGGAGTATTTGTCGTTCCATTTTTCTTTCCTTTTACTCTGTATATATCTTGTATGTCTGATTTCATAATTTCATAGTTTATACTTTTAGTTAGGCTTAGCACCATGTTAATTAAGTCTTCTTTATTCTCTTTCTGTTGCTTAGGGACGTTTTTAATTTCAATATTTGACTTGCGGTAACCTCGTTGCAGATCTTCCACTTTTTCCTCAAGAATGGTGATGTATTCCCTGTCCTTTCTACTTTGTATCTCCATTTCTTCTATTCTTTTTTTAAACTCTACGTTCTGCGCAGTGAGATAAGCCACAGAGCTTTCTATGTTTGAGTTAGTCTGTTTTATTTCCATTAGAGTTGGAGTGATTTTTTTGAGCTCATTTTCTTGTACTAATAACATAGATTTAATCATACTGATCATGTCTTCTTTAAATACGTCGAGCTCATCTTCTCTCCTTCTTTTGCCTCGTTGGGAGACAAAATTTGGTGGAGTAATAGGGTCGACATCCATGCTTTTCCCAGTTAAATTGGATTCCGAGAGTGACTTATCCATTTTAGGTAATTAGTACGCGCAATGTAAACAAGCAGAAGCACTCACCAAACTGTCACGTGTCGTCGTATTATGTAGCAAAGTCGGAGGCGAGCGGCGTGAGTCACGCGTCCAAGCGTGTGGCGGCTAACAGCAGCGACGCAGGAGCAGGATGGCAATTATGAGGTGATTCCTTTTCCCTCGCGGGTCGCGGGTGAACGGGCAGAAATATATAAAATAAAAAAAAATAAAATAAAATAAAACGTCAGATCACAAGACAATAATAATAAACCATTTAAAAAACCGTATAAAACCATTTAAAATCATATTACCGTTGTATTGCGAATCAGAATCAGTTTTGGAAGCCTTCCTAATTTGATATTTTTTTGGGAAATATCGGAAGGTAGTAAAAATCATAAATCAAAAGTAAAGTATTATTAAGTTTGGATACATAGAATTTATACTATGGCTGTAGCCGGGAATTCAATAGCTGTTTGTGTTTGATGTGTAACAAAAAATAATACAGTCACAATAAACACAGAAGTGATGAATCACGATTTATTGTAAAAAAAATGGCGACACACATTTGTGGGATTTTTCTGAAACAATGATTAAATTACTGAAGTATACTGATGACACATACATAAATGTCTTTAAAAATAAACATAATGTGTTATACCTAAGTATTTTTGTACGGCAATTTCTGTAATTTTATGTTTTTCACAATATATGACAGTCTAGTTTTTGTGCTCAATGGCGTTATATTCATTGTCTTTGTTTAGGTGTTTGTCACCTAAAATTACAAATTCAAGTAGTTTTGTCTTGACCTACCATCGTCATTTAATATTCAGTGTGTCCTTGCAAAACCCGTAGTTATCTCTGTTAATTTAAAGTCCATAACTAGTTGTATAGAGTACAAGGTTCTATTATTTAGGTAATACCGCTAGTAACCATTATGTATAAATCTTGGTTAAGTCGCGAAGTTAGAAATTACAAAAAACTTCGTTGATTTCGAGGACGCGAGACGTACCTAAACGCGACGTAGAGTTCCGAGTTTCTTTCCTAGGATCGGAAGAAGGGTTATTGGGTTTTTCCATTAAGATCTTAATTTCGATAGTTTTGAAGAAGGCGGTGTGGTAACTCCTTGCTTCAGACGTACCTACGTGTCGTCATTTCTCTTCGAGAAGATCCTGAAAACTGGCCACATTTCAATGTTAGATTATTCAATATTGTTCTATAAACTACTACCTGTATACTATCAAGGTCAAATCTAATGGGCATACCTGCTTTCCTCCTACTTAGCCCAGCCACGCACAAAGATCCACTCCAAACCAATCCTCTAGAAATTTTGCATCACGGAAACGCACCGTCACAAAAATCTTCCAACGGAGAGGTCAAATCGATCTGTAATATTGCCCATGACCTTTGTCATAGTAACAGCAAGCCAAATGGTAATATATTCGCAATATGTCACGGTGGGTTCCACCGCCAAACCCAAGGTGGGAGGGGACCCAAAGTCCCCTTCATGTCCCTCTATTATAACGTCTGGTGCCACGGTTAAATGCTCAGCAGTGTAGTTTTGGGAGATAGGCTAAAATTCAATAGGAATTGTTTTGATTTTGGTCTACAACTGGGATAAAAAGTATCCTATGTTATTATCCTATCCGTTCAATAGTTTTTGTGTGAAAGAGTAACGAACATGCATAAATCCATCCATCCTCAAAAACTTTCGAATTTGTAATAATAAAATTAAGCAAGATTTTCTTTTCAGATAATTTTTTTAAGCAAGTTTGTCTTTTCAGAAAATTTTATAAAAAAAATACCTATTTTTTTTATAAAATTTTACCTCACATTAATTCTTTCCTGTAGATATCGTGGGTGCGTTTACAAACAGAAACTCACATACACAAACATTTATACAACATTGCAATTTTACACACTCACACTCAAGCTTTCAATACTCATATCGATTCTCTCATTGTATTAAGTTGAATCAACATCCGATTTTCCCGACATTTTCCGGCCATTATTTATCATCCTTTCACAGGATACAAAACCCAGAGTGAAGGACCTGAAATTTAGAACATATACCTACACAAAGGCCCCGTTTCCACTACGCCAGTGTCTGCGTCCGGCGAAAACTACACTCGTTAGTTTTACCTGATAAGGCTATAAGTGAACAGCGTTTTGAGCTACTACAGATTTTTTTTAATAGGCCAGCGAAAATCTCAATATTTTACCGGATGCGGCTACATATATGAAGCTTCAATTAAAGTACAAGTAGCCTATGGCCCTATGGGTTCCAGCAATTATATTGGGCACGGCAAAACTGTCTGGCTTATGAGTACGGGGCCTAAAATGTTCGACTGCATAGACATGCAGCCGAACTCAGTGCCGGATCAAGCATGCGTGGGCCCATAGCAAATTTTACTGCTGGGCCCTTTATTTGAGCGTAAATCTTCTAACAAGTTAGCTAACTTCAATTCAATACTCAATATTGCCGAAATACTAAATACTCAATTATTTGCGGGACCCTGTTGGGCTGATGCGCAAACGCGGGTCCCTGGTATCCAATACGCCCGCCGGGCCCCCTTATGTGCGGGGCCCGTAGCAACTGCTACTCCTGCTGCTATGGCAATCCGGCCCTGCGCAAGCTTTACAATAGCTCGTTTAAAAGTAGCTGCTTTTGTGCAGAGATAGCTTGGTTAAAAGCCGTATTGATTAGCTCTCGTTCCGGTCCTGATTCCGGCTAATCAACCGCTTTGTCCTTTGACCTTCGTTCACCAGCAACTGGAGCGTGAACAGATCAATGAGTGTTTTGCTAAGCACCCGGCTGAACGTCGCCGTCGCCATGTTTGGCGAAGTAGATCTTCGCCTGTTTGCGTATGAGCCACGTTTTTCAGAGGCTATTTTTTTTAAATATTTTTTTCCTGTATAAGGAAGTGTATTACTAGGTGCATTAATTAAAGCGGTTTAGCGGTTTTTTTTTGGTTTTGTCCATCGTCATTGAAAGTTTTAATAAGTTTAAAAAAAATATAAAGAATTTATCTGCCGTGGTCGCGGGACTTATGAATTACCGTGACCCCGGAAAGTAAAGGTCTATTGAAGGACACCGTGGATTTTAGTCAGAGTCTGACAGTCCCTCCCGCCCTGCCCTGGGTGGGAGGACTCATTTTATAATTTTTCCACGATAAGAAAAAAGTAGAAAAAATAAATAAAACCCCAGTTCACCAGCGCGGCACGGCACAAAATCGGTCCATATGAGTTCTTAGCCTTTGTGTAATGCATGTAGGTACCAATTCTGTAAATAATGACACAGGAAATCATAATTTGAAAACACAGATCATAAGATCATTATGTTACTACTTACTTTTATTGCAGCGTAATTACTTTAGTCTGCTTGCCCACTTATTTGATGTGGTAATCATCACTGGTAAGTATCAGATGGGTGCTAGGTTATGAAGGTAGATGAAGGTGCCTACAATACATGTATTGGGCAAGAGACATAGGTACTAAGATTCTATAAATATTTTTTTTAAACTATAAAAACAAACAAATAATAATTTTAAATAACTATATGAATTGTTTTATTATAATATTTATTTTATAACTCTGTTCTTTATAATTCCATTTTCGTTGTGAAATGGTTCATTGATATGTGAACGAGGTTTTTATCAGAGGAGGTTAACACTCTGCCTCTCTCATTTGTTTATTTATTTTAATTGTGCCCGAGATTGTGAGTACAAACATCAAAACATAGACCAAGTACCAACCAATGTAACTTTTCCAGTGCATGTTATGTACTTTCTAAAGTTTAATTTGGACATTACCGACACCAGTTAAGGAAAATATCGTGGGGATATCGTGGTGTTCGTCGACCTGGAAAAGGCATACGACCGGGTGCCCCGTGAGGTACTGTGGTGGGCCCTTAAGGAGAAAAGTGTGCCTGGGAAGTATGTACAGTTGATCCGTGCAATGTATAGTCGATGCAGTACCCAAGTCCGGTCTACAGCGGGCACTACCGGCAGCTTCAATGTCGCGGTTGGCTTGCACCAAGGGTCGGCTCTCAGCCCGTACCTCTTCCTGATGATAATGGATGCTCTGACGTCGGACATCCAGGAAGAGGCCCCCTGGTGCATGCTGTTTGCCGATGACATTGTGCTGATTGCCGAGAGCGGCCTAGAGGTCCAGAACAGATTGGAGGTGTGGTGGCAAAGACTGGAGAACGTTGGCCTGAAATTGAGCAGAACCAAAACAGAGTATTTGTTTTGCGATTTTGGCGGTCTCTCCAGTCCTGTGCCCATTACTCTTGCAGGAACGCCCATACCAGTCTGTTCCGACTTTCGGTACCTCGGGTCGCTTGTCCAAGGAGACGGCGATGTAGACCGGGACATAACACACCGGATCAACTCGGGATGGATGAAATGGCGACAGGTCACCGGAACAACTTGCGACCCACGGATGCCCCTCAAGTTAAAGGGGAAAATATACAAATCCGTGATTAGACCTGTCGTATTGTATGGATCGGAATGCTGGGCTGTGAAAAAGATGGATGAGAAACGATTGCATGTAGCGGAGATGAGGATGTTGAGATGGATGTGTGGAGTGACAAGAATGGATAAAGTAAGGAATGAGTTTATAAGGGGAAGTTTGAAAGTGGCGCCTGTTACAGAAAAAATGAAAGGGAATCGTCTATCTTGGTATGGACATGTGATGAGGAGGGATGACACCCATGTGACTAAGAAAGTGATGAGTATTAATGTTGATGGATGGCGAGGAAGAGGAAGGCCAAAGAAAAGATGGATGGATTGTCTAAGGAATGATATGAAAGAAAAAGGAGTAAATGATACTGTGACGTCTGATAGGGGAGAATGGAAGAAGAAAACGTGTTGCGCCGACCCCAAGTAGAATGGGATAAGGGCAGGAAGAAGAAGAAGAAGATCGTGGGGATATCTACTTATTATAACCAGATAAGTTCAAAGCCATGTCAGAGACCTGTAAGTGATATTTTAGTATGGTAAGGCAGAGGCGACGTGCACCCTTACTCAGTGCCGGTTTTAGCACTACCAGCGCCCTAGGCGAGATTTCTACGGCGCCCCCTAACTGCAATTCAATCCCATATGAAATAAGGAAAAGGATATAGTATAATTACCATTTATTAAAACTAGTAAAATTTTACTTTTGTAGCCTTCGAGGTCGAGGTTATCAGCTAATTCATTTCGATTTTCGATTGACGAAGTTGCCAAGTTTGTCAAAATTCAACCAGTTTTTATTTAGAGATTGATAATGTTTTTCTCTATGGTCCAGGATTTTCGGTAACGTAAACTGCTTTGCATGCAGTATGCAGTGCAGTGCTCCGAATTTGACACTGAGTTCCATTCCAATCTTGCCACCATAACGATTTTTTCGCTAAAGGGCATTTACTGGAATTAAGTAGAACTGTAAGCAGGTCGCTTCCAACCGGTATATGTGGAGATCTAAAGGGGCGGCCTATGTTCAGCAGTGGACGTCATATGGCTGAGATGATGAAGTAGACCTGTGGCGCCCTTTTATATCCGGCGCCCTGGGCGGTCGCCTAACCGCGCCTTACCCTAACGCCGGTACTGCCCTTACTAGAAAATATACGACTAAAGTACCTACTTGTTTTAAGGATCTGGTAGATTATTGAGAAATGCCCATCTTTAAATCCTAGTATTTCGGAAGGATTTATTTCCCAGTCGCATAAGTCCGACGTCAAGTAACTCGGCTGTCACAAATATTATGGTATAAAACGGGATATTTACCATGTTTATTATTTTTTGTTTTATTATTGTATTATTATTTGTAAGTATACCCTAATATTTGTAGTAGTGACCATGTCAGTCTAAAAACTTATAACTCGGCTGCCTTTCGTCCACGGATGTGTGTAAGCCAGTTTGTTTCTGCATGATCTTCGATCATTAAAATTTCTGCATGGTCGGAAATGTGCAGGCTATACTTCAGGCCCCATTTGCTTACAGCGGTGTGACAGCGGCAGAATAGGCTATTTGACTAAAAAAATCTAATTAGTCCGTCAGTTAGATTATCAAATAATATTTGACCCGTATTTTTTCTTTTTTTACGCAAACCAAAATTGACGGAGATATGAAGGTTTTAAAATTGCCAATACGTCACAATTCAGTACATTTTTTATGAAATGAATTCTGACGTCACGAGCCCCCCCCCACTCTCGAGTTTTGATGTGTTATAAATATCTTGGTAAATATTCATTGATTTTACATAAGAAAAAATGTGTCCGTTATTTTTCAAAACTCTAAATAACGGACTAATTAGATTTATAATTTATTGATACTGTCAAATAGCTTATTATAACTTGCCAAGCCATAAGTTTTCTTATGTGCCGTTTCGCACTAAGTCGTAGTTTTTCAGCTAACCATTCATTTGCAAATCAATGTCGTGTATGAGAAACAAAAACAATAGCTTTATAATTATGTAAACGAGTGCCTGAAGATCAACTTGTTGCTCGGAGGTACACATAATGACCGGCTTTGTTGTTTGGCGGGCTGTGACAAAGGTTGGCATGTGTGAGTGAAGATAATTCGTGATATTACATAATGTAATGATTCTTTGGTACACGACTGCGTGTACGCAATAGTATGAGCTATAGGCAATTGCAGAAGAATAAGTAGATTAGTAAGTACAGAGGGTCCAAAACGGCCTCATTAAGCAATATTCCAAAAATGATTAACTTGCAACGTCATATGGCTATTCTTCTATTATTCATTGAGGAAGTGTATCGTATCAAATGAGTCCTCCCGCAAGTTTACCGTGTACCTTCAATTGCCCTTTGCGTTCTCGGGCCCCGACACTTAAAGATACGGATATACGAGGTCTGTTCAAAAAATATCGCGACTTTTGTTTTTTCTCGAAAATAACCTATTTATTTATTCATCAATCTGGATTTTGTCCCCTTCAAAGTAATCCCCATTAGAGATTAAACACTTTGTCAACGTTTCTTCCAATCCTCGAAGCAGTTCAAAAAATCGATTTTCATGATCTTGTTGAGTTCGTCCTTCGATGCTGTCTTTATCTCGCCAATCGTAGCATAGCGTCGTACTTTCATGGGCCTCTTTAGTTTCGGGAACAAGCAAAAGTCATACGGGCAGATCTGGGGAATGCGGTGGCTGCGGCATCATTAGAGTACTAGTTTTGGTCGAAATTGAGCAATTTTGGAATGAATTTCGCGGCGACCTAAAACTCGAATGGCAACTTTTCTGACTGTGATTCGACAACTGGCCAAAACTATTTTCTTCATTTCATCAATATTTTTCGTCTGTTGCTGACTTGCTCGGGCGTCCGGCACTCTGTTCGTCGTTCACATCTTCTCGGCCCTAAGAACGTTATGTACCACCGATAAACGTTACTTCGCTCCAAGGTAGCTTCTCCATAAGCCATAATTCTCCATAAGCGCCCAAATAACAAACAATGTTTTAGTTTTCCTGTACCTATCACATTTTGGACATTATGTTTTACAGGAAAAACAAAAAAAAATCGTACGCCCTAAAGGACTCGCGAATAAGATACACAATGCCAAATTTAAAAAATCATATAAAGATTTAACAAAGATCGCAAACGTGCAATTTAAGTGTTACGAGGACAAAGCCGGAGATATTGCAAACCTGAGGCAGACGAGGTTCCGTACTTTATTGCCCTTTTATAACATGTTGTGTAAGACCTAGAAAAACTTTTTCAAAAAAAATGTAACCGCCTTCAAAAACAACCATAAAAAAACCTACAAAATAACTTTTCTTTCGGAAGTCGGTGTCTTTGTTTTCTTTATTTCATTGTCTTTTTTTGCCACCGACTTCCGAAAGAAAAGTTATTTTGTAGGTTTTTTTATGGTTGTTTTTGAAGGCGGTTACATTTTTTTTTGAAAAAGTTTTTATTTTACTCTTTTTAGTTTAAATATTCAACCCGAATTCTTGTCAAATGCCAGTAACGGCTTTAGGGTAAGGCGCGGTTAGGCGACCGCCCAGGGCGCCGGATATAAAAGGGCGCCACAGGTCTACTTAATTCCCGTAAATGCCCTTTAGCGAAAAAATCGTTATGGCGGCAAGATTAGAATGGAACTCAGTGTCAAATTCGGATCACTGCACTGCATGCATAGCAGTTTACGTTATCGAAAATCCTGGACTATAGAGAAAAACATTATCACTGGTTGAATTTTGACAAACTTGGCAACTTTGTCAATCGAAATGAAATTGCTGATAACCTCGACCTCGAAGGCTAGAAAAGTAAAATTTTACTAGTTTTAATAAATGGTAATTTCATTACATCCTTTTCCTTATTTCATATGGGATTGTATTGCAGTTAGGGGGCGCCGTAGAAATCTCGCCCAGGGCGCTGGTAGTGCTAAAACCGGCACTGTCAAATGCAGCATGTGCACTAGAATTTTGTAATCCATAACACCGATAATAACATCGCTCATGTACACAATAAGCTAATAAAATTCCCTATCTCAAAAACTACTGAACCGATTTTGATGAAACTTGCAGTATTCCCTTAGTTGAATGATACCTAGTACAACAAAAAAAGAATTACTTAAATCGGACTTGTAGTTCCAGAGATATGCGAACTCAAACTAAATCAGTCGATGCCTACTCCTTTAAGGAGTTCTACCTTCCATCATCAGCTCAGCTACATGAAATTATGATTACCATACGCAAGTACTTAAATTACTTCATAAAATTTAGGAAAAACGGTGTGTCGGCCTATAAAATTTGAGGATTGCCCTCGATTTCTCCAGGATCCAATCATCAGATCCCAACTTGGTGACTATGGGACCACCTCAGAAGTACCTCCTTTCGAACAAAAAAAGAATTTTGAAAATCGGTCCACAACTGGCGGAGTAATCGCGTAACAAATATACAAAAAAAAAAAAAAACATACCGTCGAATTGATAACCTCCTCCTTTTTGAAGTCGGTTAAAAAAGGCATTGATTTCAAAATCTGACGTCATCCCAAAGTTACAGTTATAAATCTCATTTTAAATCATGATTTTGTATCAAAAGCGTCCCAAAAATCTAAGTACCTAATGTAATACTTATGCAAAGATATGCAAACATTTCTTTCAACCCGTGTCTTGGATGCTTGCATCATGCATGAAGGGATAAGTCGAAAAGGATCGTTACCTGTCTATGCGGACAAAATAGATTTTTTTAGTGGAACCTAAATTATCAAACGACTCCTGCTTTCACTCTCGGTGGATCTGAAGGGACTATCAGACTTTTACTGACTAAAAACACCCTGATCTTTCAATTACCCTTGGTGTTATACGACCGCGAACCTCTCTAGACACTTCCGAAGCCTAGCTAAAATAAATAGCCCCATTAAAAGTTAATTATGTATGAGCTCTGACATAAAAACAGTAAAAGAGGAGTCCAAAAAAGCATCCCAAGTCTGGATTAAAAGATATCCAGCGTCCTACATTCAATGGTGTTGTAATAAGCTGGCAATAGAACACACAACATAACAATGACGTGTATCCTATCCCCGATTAAGACAAGGGTCAAGCCACTGTGACGAACGGCGCATATAAATTGTTAACCACTTACGCAATGACTGATAGCCTTCCTGTGGTAGGTAATTTGAATGGATATCTACGATTGATGACTCGTTGAGTATGTTAGGTAGGCTAAATGATTAAATAATTATGATAATTCTATGTAGAAATGAATTTGCATAAAATATTGTTGATCATTTTGATTGGTAGGACAAACCGCCTACAGCCAACTTGCAGGAAGCCTTCCAATTAAAGCGGTGGTAGTGTAAGGCTGCGTTTCCACCAGAGATGTGCGATGGAAAAGTGTCGTGCGAGGATGTCTAGCTGTGCTGTGAAAATGTGTGGGCGTTTCCACCAAAGCTGTGCGATGAAAATGTGCCTACGAGGATGTGTAGCGGAGCTGTGAAAATGCGCATTAATGTGTGGTGCAAGGATGCGTTGCGAAGCTGTGAAATGTGTCGACGGGGTTGCGGTGACAAACTCCGTCTATGGACTGGCTGGTACAGTATGCGCAAACCTCGCAACACATCCCTCGTACACATCCCTCGCACACATTCCTCGTACACATCCCTCGTACATATCCCTCGTACACATTCCTCGTACACATGCCTCGCACACATCCTTCACTTGTTTTGTATGTACAAAAATCTAGCTCCGCTGAGCCGTTTCCACCAGAGCTGAGCTGACCGAGGCGAGGTAAATGAAGCGATTCTATTGGTTCTTTAAAAACACATTCCTCGCTACACATCCTCGCACATCTCTGGTGGAAACGCAGCCTAAGTGCGGTGTAAGTGGTATCCAATGGATGAATGAATGCATAGATATTTTAATATTTCTGTGGATGAATGTCAATCAGTCATCCATCACCCGTATGCCCGCGCAGTTAGTACTAGAGTCTGTTGCGCTTGCGCAACGATTGGTTTAATCGGGTATGTGCTAAGAACTACCGGGTCCTGGAAACATTATAGTTTTTAAGAACAGTGGTGTTTTAAGCCGTAGTCCGACATAAGTAATTCTCAGTTTGACGGTACGGTTGGCACGTGGTTGGCGCAGTGGCTGTCTGGCTGAGCGATTAGGGACACGATATCGCAACCATAAGTAGCGATATCGATATAGTATCGGTATCGAAACAAAAGTATCAAATTAGTAATAGCATCGAAGCGAAAGTATCGATATGAGTAAGTATCGAATGAATTTGGAGTTTCCCTACTACTTTTTTTTTAGCTTTGTAATGGTAGTCATCAAATGAGTCCTCCCACCCAGGGCAGGACGGGAGGAACTGTCAGACTTGTACTGACTAAAATCCACGGTGTCCTTCAATAGTCCTTTACGTTCCAGGGTCATGGTAATTTGATATGTCCCGCGACCGCGGCAGGCTTTGGCCCTCTAAAGGGGGGCCCCGTCATCATGCTGACGCTCTTTGAGGCACGCGTGGAATACAACGCGCCGTCGACCCGGGCATGGTCCATGGTCGGACAGCGAGTCGCCCATTACTCGCCGCACGTATGCCCGCGCCATAGTTTCTCTACTACTTTAAATTAATTCACAGCCACATGATCCACAACAGGGATGCGCAGATCATGAATGTGACTTGTAGTGATTTATCAATGGACCACAAATAAAAAATAAAATAACAAACAATTTAGATAGGTACAAAAAAAGGTTTGATAGGTACAAAAATAAAAGCTATGTACAGCTATCTTACTCATATCTGACAGTACACTGAACACGAGAGTGAGTGAAACAAAAACACCGCAAAGTTCTTATTATTTTCGAATGAGTCAAGAGTTAAAATGTCAAGTGGCTTTGTTCTTTTTTACCGACTTCAAAAAAAAGGAGGTTATCAATTCGACCCGTATGTATGTAATATAATAGTCGGTGGCAAAAAAGACAATGAAATTATAAAAAACAAAGGCACCGACTTCTGAAAGAAAAGTTATTTTGTAGGTTATTTTACCCTTTTTTGTGGATGTTTTTGAAGGCGGTTACAGTTTTTTTGAAAAAGTTTTTTATTATGGAATCGATACTTGATGCTAAGTACTGATATTAGTACTAGTATCGAAAGAAAGTATCGAGTATCTGAATACTAGTATCGAATCAAAAAGTAGCGATATGAGTAAAGTATCGGATTCGATATCGTGTCCCTATGAGCGATTAACTGTTGTGTTGCGTGTTCGATCCTCGCACGGAAAAAAATTGTATGACCTGACCTACAATTAGTTGTTCTGGGTCCTGTGTGTATGTGAATATATGTTTTTTGACGCACCCACGCGGCCACGGTGACACACGAAACAGGAGGACAGCCTTTTTCTTTTATATGAAATGCGTATATAAGTACATATGAACTCAATAAAACTATGCTATGACGGCTCTGAAACAACTATCGTTCAAGTCGAGTGGGTATTTATACTATTCTGTTGGCAGATACTAAAGATAACATGCCTGATATTACCTAAGTATGTTTTATTTTCTGAACAAATTCCCCGCACTTGATATGAGTAAGTTTTTCTTCAGAATTGTTGTTTGTCAATCAATTGACGTTGTTGATAATAAAATATTAACGTGTTCACTGGGATTCCCACTAATTGTTAACAAATAATAAAACAGTTATAATTTCACAATTTATTAAGAAAGTATAGTAGGTGTAGGTACTTTTTTTTCATTCATTGACTGTATCAGCGATCAGCTTCTTTGGTTGTCGGTTCGATTCCCAGCTTTATCAAGTTGGTTAATTGTTTTCCAATAGGAAATTATGTTGTAGGGCGTTTTTCAAAAAAGATGTACACGTGACGAACCGGAACAGACTTTTGTGTTTTTTAAATTTTGCTGTAAATTCTTATCTCATTTGATTAAATATACCCTTAAAAAGTAAAAACTTAAAAAAATACATCAGTATTACGCAAAACAACGTGGCACTATTTATTTTTGTGCAAGGGTTCACAGGAACGTGCTCCGGTTCGTCACAAAGGAAAAGTGTAAATAAAATGCAAAATATGAGTTGTTATGATAATTTGTTTTAATATTTATTTAACAAACCTTCAAATCTTAGAACTAAAACATCTAAACATAGATAGATCACTATAATAGTCGCTTAGCAATCATTTTAATTTCGAGATCGTAACAGGCGGAACTTTTGACCATTAAGACTTTACATTTCTACCTACTACTTAAAATGAAATTGAACGAGATTACAAATAATATAAACAACAAATTCTGGGTCAACTAGAACTATATAAATATTATCAAATAACTAAATATTTCTTAAATAGGAAAGGTTTATTGTCTCGGTAAAATATGGGACAGTGACTATCTGGAATTCTATGTGAGTAACTGGAAAAAATTAAGCTAAGTATACACGGACTAATATTTGGTCGAACATTTTATTTCAAGTCTATTAATAATCTAAAGTAAAAAAAAAACAGGTTATTACTAAAATCTTAAGGTACACAGTCTGTTTATTTTGAACATTATTTGTACTTTTTATTTTAACTAACCTTTACTCAATTTTAAATCCTTATTTCCATTCCAAATAGCAATAGCTCGCACGAGTCACGACCAAGCCATCAAATCAAATTAATACAAAGAAAATTATTCAGTTATTGTTTAGATTTAAATTATTCAGTTGTTAGTCTAATTGTAAGCAAAAAAATTAAGAAACATTATTCATATTATCATTATTATAATACTCATTATTGAAATTAGGTTTTGTCATTGCTATTTGGAATGTACTAAGTTATCGCTTAAGGTTCTAATCAGTCTTCGAAACATCTGTCGCAAATATAGTCAATAGCTGGTTGGTTGCAGCATGATCTGCATACCCAGTTTTTACAAGCAATACACTTTGTCATGTCTTTGATGACATATAGTTTACGCAGTTTACACATATGGCATGTAAAGTTTCGATTAATTATAGTTTTTAGTGACCTTCCCCTGTATTTTTCTTCTTTTATTGGTAAAATTACTTTTAGCTTTTTCTTTGACGGACCATTATCTGACGCCAATGTATTATTCCTTCTTTTAATCTTATTTTCATTCTCTTTTTCATCTGTCAAACAGTCTACGGTGTCGTATTTGGTCAAGGTGTCTATGGTATCTAATACTATATCAAACCCCGGTTGAGGATATTCTATAACATTGTCAAAAACCTCTAAATTCGGAACATCATCAACATTCAAGTTAATTTCCATAACGGAATCAGTCTGATTAACATTTTGGCTAGGCGAAACAGTGAGGTCAACAATATTAAGGGCACTTTGGTCAGTTTTACTACAGGGTGCAGTAACTGTAGTGATTCCTCCATCACTTTCATCTCGAGGCACATTTTCCAGATCAATTATCGCGATTGTTTGAACGTCAGGGTTACTCTGACCGTTTTCGGCAATAAAAGCAGCGTTTTGATTGATGTCCAAAAATATTGGAGCATCGTGACCACCGTGGTCAGTTTTATCTACGAAGGTGGTTGGAACACCACGGTTTTTATTGTTAAGTGCCACATCGATTCCAACAACAGAGACAGATCTACTCCTACGTTGACTCCGGTCAGAATGAAATGAATGAGTTTCGGGATTAAGACAAGTGCAAAGCCCGCGTTCATCGCCACAGAAGCAGCTTAATTGCCTATACCTAATTTGACCGGCATCGACAGATATGATCTGGTGCAGTTGCATGGTCTGCGGGACAGCTTTAAGATCTCTTGGAATGATTTTGTTCATATTCTCGATATCACCATCAGAGACCTTGAAACATTTAACAGATTTCATGCTGGTTGTTAAATGTTGATACGCATCATCGGCATCCGTCACATCATGCCCATAAGCTACACGTCTGTCTAACTGTCTTTTAACTGCACCCCCAATGCCATCTGCGACTCCCTTACCATGTCCACTTTCCGAAAATGACCAGGTAATATATTTCAATTTCAATTTTGTTGTAAATAAGTTAATGAGGAAAAAGTTCTTTTTTTGTTTGTATTGAGATGAGGGGCCGTCAGAAAAAAAATGGATAATTTCAATTGTTGGGTCTGATTTCTTTATAAACTGTAATATGGGCAAGAGATGTGCCCAGATGGCATTGGGTTCGTGACATGTGTTATCAGATATCGTTACAAAGGATTGCGACTTACCGATCCAATAAATCATACCACAATGAAGTGTTATACTATTTTTTGATGCTCCAAAATGCATCGATTGGATCTCGGCCCCCAGTTTACAATCGTAATTCTCGGAAAAGTCAATTAAAATGGCAATTTCTCTAATGCCCAGATTTTTAATGCAAATTTGGTATTGCCGCTGCTGCTCTTTCCAGTTGTAGTAGTGCCTCTTAAATTTTGAAAACTCAGCTTTAAATTCTGTCACTAGATCTCGAACCTTTCCTCTCTGCACTTGTTTCAGGGTTTTTTTTGTAGTAACAATTTTTTCCGCTTTTTGGTATGTATGCATAACTCTATCCCATCTGAACCATGTAATTTCGTCTTCATTTTTTTCCTCTTTGTATTGTAAGCTTCGGTTGTTGCAATTTGCACATTGTTCGTACATGCAAGCATACAAGTTTTTGTCACAAACCGACTTATTAATAGTATCTTCGAGGTTTTTATAGTCTATAACATTTTTGTTTTTCAGAGCAATGAAAAGATACTCCATGTTGCTATGCTTTACGCACATACAAGTATCTCTATTTTTGGCCGTGGGTGACAAAACGTAATACGGCTTATAGCGAAATAAAGTCGTAAAGCTGTGCGTTCCCCCTTCTTTTTTATAAATTTCATATATATTCTGTAATGTGTCAGTTAAATATCTGATCTGCATCTTCTTCTTTCCTCTAGTTTTGGTTTCTCGTTTTCCAGCTGTGTTTCGGCTTATGTCATCTCTTAAATAAAATTGCTTTACTTCTTCTTGAATGTTCTTGTTTATCACAAACTTTTTCTTACTTTGTCTTATGCGGCCTTTCAACCCCAAGCACGTAGCAATCGTTGTGACTGATCTATTAGTTTTGACCACTTGGTTTACCGCGACAGATTTAAGCAGCCTTTTTTCTGGTAAAGATTTAGCAGTGCCGTAAGTTTTGCGTAGTGACATTTCTAAAATTTCTTGCCGCGCAGTAAGTTTATCTATTATTTTTTGGAGTTCACCAACTTTTGCCTCATAAACTAATTTTTCACGATAAAGTTTCTTGCGAATTGCTTCATTTCTTAATTTTAATTTGCGAACATTTTCTAAAGCTCTTCGATAACTCCTACATATTTTATTGTAACGAATTTTTAAGACAGGAGCTGCGCTGTTTTGGGACTTCGATGAACTTGGGGTAGCTCTTTGATTTTCGTTTTCTTTTTTATTCTTTTTTACTTTCTGTTTTCTCTTTTCTTCCCTCCATTGTTTTCTTCTACATTTTTTATCTTCTTCTGTTAACTCACTTATTTTTTTCCGATTCTTCTTAAGTCGTTCTAACTGCTTCTTCCGCTGCTCTTCAAATTTTTCAGGGTTTTGTTTAAGTTTCTCCCGGTAGCGTTTAGCTCTTTCTGCTGCCGTGAGAGCCATGTTTACTGAAATGTAGCAGACATACTTATATAATATATCAAATTATATACTTCATCAATATACAGGATGATTTGTAATTCGATGCGGTCCTTGAAATTGGTGATACTAGACTTTATTTGCAACAATTCGAACGCGAGAACATGGGGTCCAAACTGACTGGTTGGTTATGGAGATATCGAACTTAAAAGATTTTTCGAAAAATTTCCACCTCTCCCTCTCCCATTAGGAAAATGAGGGAGAGAATTCAAATCACAGAAAAAAAATGTATGATCAAAAAAAATATTACCGATTCTTGTTGATGTACTACCTTGTCAGTAACAACCCTAATTTTCTGGTAAGATACTAACTTAAAGTGGGTACTGTGGCACCATTTTAAAAAGGCAATGAGACAAGAAAGTTTTTTCTGTAATTTGTAAAACAAGTGTCATACATTTATTTTGAAAAATATGCTTTTAAAAGACAAGGGAAGTTTTCAGAAAACTTAAAACAGTAACTTTATGACACTTAGTTTCCCAAGACATGACTAGTTTTATAACAAACTTGTATTCACTAGATTCAGTCGTTCATATTCTATCAGAAAAGTATAAATTCTTAGTGGTGACCATCGTTACTTTCTAACAATAAGCACATAATAAAGGAGAGGTGGAAATTTTTCGAAAAATTTTTACAATTCGATATCTCCAAAACCAGTCAGTTTGGACCCCATGTTGTCGGATTAGAATTGTTGCAAATAAGGTCTAGTATCACCCATTTCAAGGACTGCATCGAATTACAAATCACCCTGTATACACAACTCTTAATTATTTACCGAATTACTGAGTGACTGAGGAACTGACAAACAACGCACGGCCAAAACTACTGGTTGTAAGGTCTTTGGCATGTAGGTTCCTTAGGGAATGTAGGGGAGCACTAAAAGAGGATTTTCTGAAATTCGTATTTTCGTATTCGTATATTTTTTTCATTCAAATTGGTTCAACCGTTCCGCAGATTAGCGGTAACAAACATCCAAAAATCCAATCTAACATTTTTTTAAATGTTAGAATGATTATTTATTTTATTCTTTTATCATATGTAACCTCAGCTTAATAGTTCCGGTGCGTCACAAAATGTTTCCGGCTATACAATACGTGACGATCCCGATGTGACGAATTCATACCTACAAAACTTCTAACTATAATTCAAGCTGTTGTATTCACTTTATGACTACTTCCGACTTGTTTTACAATAAGTTATAAATAGAAATATCATTGTATTATGGCAAATGACTTGAAAATTTGCTACATACCTCATAAAATCCTGTTACTATCTCGAACTCCAATTCTGGACCACCGCAACGCGCCCGCTTTAGTCACAGATTTTGTTGACACTGAGGTTTGTTTCAAAATGGAGGTTGACACCACAGACAAGATAAATGTTGCCAGAAATAAAAAATAACAATATTTTAGGGTAATATTGCGTTGAAGTATAGAATAAATAGTCGTGACGTATACCGGAATTCCGGTTCTGACATATTCCTGGGACAACAATAAATATAGTATTTTGAATTATTAAAACCCAAATTCGAAATAAAAAGCTCGAAATTATATTTATGAGTATAACATACGTCTACTGAGCCTAAAACAGTGACTCTATTTAATTTATCTAATCTTACCTGAGACTTGAAAGTTCCAAACATGCAGGTGGGACACGAATATTTTACACGTTTTTTAATGTTAATTTTATAATATTTTAATAACAGTGATAATTGGGTTGCATATTTTAGCCAATTTTATAACTTTAACATATAACTATTAAATAAATATGCAGTTTATTTGAGTACGGTGTATACAAAAATTATAAAAAATAGCTAAAGTGAGGGGACACCCCAAATTCGCTATGTACAACTTTTTTGAAAAACGCCCTGTAACCTGATTTTGACAATGACTACGACAAACATTTTTTTTTAGTTTTTTTTTTTATGTGTAATGGGTTTGCTCTTGACCTTAGTCTAGGACAAGAGTGACTAAGACAAGGTCGACGATGGAGCGAGCTTACCCAGAAGAAGCCTGTTTTGTTTTCCCCCGCACTAGAATTTTTTTCTGTACCGCGAGTGTTTATAAACATTGTAACTCACTTAAACGAACACCCCGACCTGGAACAATTACTTGCAGCTTGTAGGTCACAAATATTTGTTCCGTGCGGGAATCGAACCCGCAACACGCGGAAACGCGAATTGGCAAAATGTAAGAGTTCTGCCTATACAAAAAAATGCGAAATTGGATGTGCTGAATTGATTCAACTAAAATCGGAATTGAAATTATCTATTAAGTTTTTTGAATGTCTTAGTTAATCACATCATAAATTTCTCCCTTGAAGATACAAGTAAGTATGTAAATATCTAGGCAAAACGAGGTAGACGCTGAATAAAATTTATGCAAGTCATTACCTACTAGATATGGGCGCCGCGCCGGCGCGGCGCCGCCGTGTACACTCCGCACGCCGCCGCCGCCGCCGACATTCACCGCGCGGCGTGAGTGGCGTAAAGACGTGTGTTTGCTTTCGTGATTGACTCATCCAAAATGACTGTCTTAATGATGTCTTAAAAAAAATATCTTTGCGAAGACGCGACGCAGGCGTGATTGCGTATAAAAATTATGACTGTCTTAATATTCCAACAATCATTGGTGAATAGTTTCGGGGATATAACATCCCCCTGTCTCACCCCCCTGCGCAGCAGCATGTTTAGACTGCTGGTTCTGTACTTGGACACTCATAGTCGCGGCGTGATAGAGACATTTCAGCACTTCGATGTACCGCCAGTCCACTTGACATCGCTGCAGTGATTGCAGAACAGCCCAGGTTTCAACGGAGTCAAAGGCCTTTTCATAATCCACAAATGCTAAGTACAGGGGCTGGTTATGCTCTTCGGAGTTCTGTATAACCTGCCTCATTGTGTGGAGGCTGAAACTCGTCAAGTCTTCTTGCGAGACGATTTGTGATGACCCTCGAAAACAGTTTATAGACGTGGCTCAGGAGTGATATGGGACGATTTTTTTTAATGTGCAATGGGTTGCTCTTGACCTCAGTCTAGGTCAGGAGTGACTTAGACAAAGTCGACAATGGAGTGAGCTTACCCAGAAGAAGCCTGTTGACTCTATCTTTGAAGAGATTAGGGTTAATGTATGTGTTCGGAAACACAGAGGCAGGCAGAGAGTTCCACTCCTTCGCTGTCCGCTTTATAAAAGACGCTTGGAAACGCTTAGTGCGAATTGGTGGTATAGCAATAAGGTAGGAATGGTAATTTGCCGTGCGTCTAGATGTGCAATGATATAAGGCGCCTGTTGGGATGAGATCGTGGAGTTCTTGGGTACACTCTCCAAAGTATAATCTGTAGAAGACCAACAGGCGGGCAACCTTGCGGCGATGAGTCAAGCTTTGGAGCTTGGCTCTCACCAATCTTACGTCGCCAATGAGCCTCTTAGCTCTGCATTCCACTGAGTCAAGAGCGGTAAGTTGGTATTTAGCTGAGCCATCCCAAAGGTGGCTATAATACTCCATGCAGGATCGGACTTGTGCTTTGTAAAAAGTTAAAAGCAGTCCAGGCCTGAAGTACCGCTTTTTTTAGCGTGGTAAAATCATCAAATGAGTCCTCCCACCCAGGGCAGAGCGGGAGGGACTATCAGACTTGTACTGACTAAAATCTACGGTGTCCTTCAATAGCCCTTTACGTTCCAGGTCACGGTAATCTGATAAGTCCCGCGACGTGAAGTACCGCTTCACTCTATTTAGGATGTCCAGCTTTTTGGCCGCAAGTCGGGCTTTGAACACAATGGTGGCTCCAAAGTTGAGACTAGAAGTCAACTCCATGCCTAGGAGCTCGAGTCGGTCATTCAGAGGTACAAATGCACCCTGAAATGTAGGAATTTGGTCCAAACGACTCCATTTTGCGGTAAGAAGACAAGCCTGTGTTTGTTTGGTTTCGTTAAAAGAGACCAAATTGTCATCACCCCACTGATAGACATGGTTAAGGCATAATATTTGTCCGCTCAACCATGGCCTCTCACAAGGAACAAACTTCATCCCCGATGGTGTTTGCGCTGGACATGTATCTCTCTGAAACTGTACTGTCATCTGCGTACCCAACAATACCAGATTGAAGTAGGTCATTGATGTGCAGCAGGAAAAGAGTTGCGATACTATAAGTATGATAGTTTTTAGGGGTTTGTCGTTCTTCTTGAAAAAGAGGATCACAACAGTCCTGTTACATGCCTTTGGAGTTCTCCCGGTGTCTAAAACAGAGTTGAATAGCTTTTGGAGCTCCCGAAGTACGGGCTTTCCACCTGATTTCAGAAGCTCCGAAGTGACTCCGTCTTCACCTAGGGCTTTTCCATGTTTAAGCTGCCTGACGGCCAACTCAACCTCATCTAGGCTTATTTCCGACAGTTCATCGGTGTAGTGGCGGGTCAGAGTGGCGAACAACCGGCCATAAGTCTTCTATCTCAGCTAGGATCTCCAGCTTTGAGGTTATGGTTTGGCCAATAGGTGATCTAAGCTTCGTCAGATACGAGCGTTTCAGCTATTGGGCGAACACTTTAGCACCCCGATTTTCTTTTATTGCCTTTTCAATTCGGCTTGTATTGGTAGTTTCGAGGTCACGTCGTACCAACTTGCTTATTTTCTTATTGAGTTCTCGCTTCTCTGACGGTGTAACTTGAATTAGTATCTATGTTTAGATTATCTGTGTCTATGTTGAAAAAAAATTTACGATGTTGTTAAAGTGTCCCTTTGGAAAAACCTTTTTTTTTTGTACCTGACGACATTTTCCTGTCGTCCCGGCTTAAAGAAGATAGGGAGTAGATTTTGAGTTTTAGTTGAAGGTAGTAAAAACCTACGCCGCCGGCGCCACGCCGCCGCCGATTGAAATTGGTCAGCGCGCCGCCGCCGAGAATTTTTAAGGCGGCGCCCATGTCTATTACCTACTAGTTTAAACTCTACATCAATTTATAAAATAAACTAGTAAAAAATCAAAACGAAAAAGTAGGCAATTTTTTTTTTACACAAAAAAGAACAAATCGAAATGAATGTACGGACAGCAAAACAGTTATGTAGGTAGCAATTTTTGAAACGGTTTTCCTGTATACTATATGCATATGCATGCTATATGCTGTGTGTATGCATTTTTTGACTGTATGCTACCAAAGATTTTGGTATGCAGACACTTGAAACATATCTACCACAATATTGAAAAACCGTTTAATAATTGCTGCCTGCATACTTATCTGTTGTGTTGACTTCACATACATACGGATAAAATTAAAATTCAATAGGTGCGTCCACACAGAGCGTGCAGCCTCGCGAGCCATTTGCTTCGCGCGGCAAATGCCTCGCGAAGCTGCTTGCTCTGTTTGGACGCGCAATTTTTCTCGACCGAGGCACGAAACAATATACGCGAGCAAAACAAAAGCCGACACTGGATGGCTCGGGCGCTCGGTGGATCGCCTGTGGCAGCGCGCGCGCGCTTTCCTCGGCTGAGACACGTCCACACTAGCCGAGCTGCTTCGCGCGGCAAATGCCTAGCGAGTCTGCTCGTTCTGTGTGGAGTCACGTGGAGTGTGGACGCACCTGATGGATATTCTTGGAACTCGTTAGTTTATCAAGACATAAAAAAAACCAACACTTAGCTTAGAAATTAATTTTATTCCATTTAAATAAAGTTCAGTATCACAATTATTATAATAACTTATGTACTAATTCTTCTCCATAATGGTGAAGAATGTTTATTTCTCCAAGGGGGCGTAGTTGAGAAGCTTCTCGATGAGGTCGACGTGTCCTAGAAGCATTCTTCGGCAGCAATATCTCTTCAAACCGAGGGCATCGAGGGCGTCTCTGGAAAGGACAAATGAAGCTTGAATATGTATACTAGACGACAGTGATATTCATCTGCCTATTTTCTCCACTATTTTAAGGTTGGCTTCCAGTCGGAACGGATGACGCAGTGGCGATGCATCGCTTTCCTAGGAAACCAAAGCTTTAGTGACCGCTCTCTAGGAAACCGCACCATTTTGCCTACTTTACAAAGACAACGTTCTAGTGACGTCATTCACCGTTGTATTACGGCCGCTATATGACGGCACCGCTATCCTAGGAAATCAAAGCTTAAGCGCGATGTGGCCAATTGGCTTCATTTCATGTTGTCATTTTAGAGTGCGGACAACGTGTCTATAGTTTATTTTATATATCATTGATTTTAACAAATATTTGTATGATCTACAAGTAGCTGTTTCGGGTCTGGGTGTTTGTGTATACGAAACAGGAGAAACCTAGTGCGGACCATTGTTTAAAAAAACATTACTCCACAAAGGTCAATAAGTCTTACCAGATGCAGCTGAATAAGTACTAGTATTTTACATGGAGTGACTGCCGCTGACTTCCACACCCTCAGGCAATACGTTAACGAAACCCTTTGGTTTTGTTATTGCTGGTTTAATAATGACAATGGTAGCGAATATGTTACGTTTGTCTATTGCTCAGGAAAACGTCACGTCAATATAATAGACTGAGGAGTGCGATTCGAAGAATTTCGAGTGATTTTAACCACAAAAAATAAGACTGGTTTTTTTTAAGTCAGAAATAAATTGAGGCCATGCTGCGGGGCGAGACGGAGTGGGAAGCGGTCGCCTCCTTCTGCGAAGCAGTATTGCTCGCGAAGGAGGAGGCGGGCCGTGAAAGGGAGAGGACAGCGTCCTCCCTCCGCACAGTGTTTTATGAAGACCATTTTTCAGACATGGCTTTTTTATGTTAAAATCTGATAGTTTAAGTTATTTAGATGCATTATTTTGTATCCCCATTTCACTAGCGTGTTTAGTTATTGAGATAGAATTTTTTGAAAATCGTCTTTTTTGCAACCAGCTATTTAGAAAAAAAAACATTTCTCTGAAACTAAATATGATACGCAATTATGACCTTAAAAACATCGACGGCGTTTTTTATGCTGCATATTTTAGAGTACAAATAAACTTAAGAACTTCCATAGATCCGGACTTATACGAGATTTTTCTTTTTTAGATTTTATTTTTTTCCTCAGTAATTTTGTCGAATTTGGAAAAGTTATTTATACTGAAATTATGCCCTTTATCTTCCCTACGCACCACAAAAATAAAACATCCCAATTGCGTGGAATGTAGAAGTTATACCAAATCAAACAAAAATACAGGCCTAGGAACATGAAATTTTGCAAATGGTTTCTTTTTTAACCGACTTCAAAGAGAAGAAGGTTTTAATTATGTTTGGTTGGGTGTGTTTTTTAATTTTTCTGTATTTTCACCGATTTCTTGGTCAATTATGGACCGATTTTAAACATTTTTTTGTTTGAACGGTTATACTTTTGATTTGGTCCCATAAAAATATTGTTATGATCTGATAATGACTTTCAAAGAAGCCTAAGTTTAATAGTCGAAATTATAATGACCAATACATCCCATCAAAAAAAAATTTATTCATTGTAATTCCGATTCGAAAGTGAAAACCCAAGCAAAAACAGTTTATTTAGAAGAACTTCTACATTCCACCCAATTGGGATGTGGTATTTTTGTGGTGCGTAGGGAAGATAAAGGGCATAATTTCAGTATAAATAACTTTTCCAAATTCGACAAAATTACTGAGGAAAAAAATAAAATCTAAAAAAGAAAAACCTCGTATAAGTCCGGATCTATGGAAGTTCTTAAGTTTATTTGTACTCTAAAATATGCAGCATAAAAAACGCCGTCGATGTTTCTAAGGTCATAATTGCGTATCATATTTAGTTACAGAGAAATGATTTTTTTTCTAAATAGCTGGTTGCAAAAAAGACGATTTTCAAAAAATTCTATCTCAATAACTAAACACGCTAGTGAAATGGGGATACAAAATAATGCATCTAAATAACTTAAACTATCAGATTTTAACATAAAAAAGCCATGTCTGAAAAATGGTCTTCATAAAACACTGTGCTCCGCCCCAACCGCAGTAGTAGACGCCCACGGCGTCGGACGTCGCAAGACGATCTCCGGCTACCGTAGGCGCGGGCATGCGGGCGGCGAGTAATGGGCAACTCGCCGCCCGACCATGGACCATGCCCGGGTCGACAGCGCGTTGTGTTCCACGCGCGCCTCAAAGAGCGTCAGCTAGATGACGGGGCCCCCCTCTAGAGAGCCAAAGCCTGCCGGGGTCGCGGGACTTATTCCATTACCGTGACCCTGGAACGTAAAGGGCTAATGAAGGACACCGTGGATTTTAGTCAGTACAAGTCTGACAGTCCCTCCCGCCCTGCCCTGGGCGGGAGGACTCATTTGATGATTTTACCACGCAAAAAAAAAGTCAGAAATAAATTCGCGGGTTTGATTATACAGATTATACTAAGTCCACTACAATGAGTTGTAGCAATTAGCTGCCCCGTATGATAAATCCCAATTTAATAAGGTGAGCTAACACCGTGGGGCCTTCAAGTCAAGAGTGAACAGGTTACTTCTAGGCAAGTGTGCTTCATCGTCGACCACTTCTCGTTTACCATCAGGCGAGACCGCGAGATAGTGGTCCAACGCGAAAAAATTAGAATTCAGATGCGAGTAACATTTCATACAATACTATGTTAGGTCATATTCTAAAGACATGACATACCATGAAGTCATACCATAATTAAGCAAAACGAAAAACGTAATAACAACTTTGAAACGTGAGAGCAAAATTACGTCTAATGCATGTGAATACAACAAAGTTATTACTTCTAATCTATATTTATGAGTTCACAGAAAAGCGACTTTGTTAGTTGTTCTATTCTTTTGCAAGTAAAGAACATTACAAAATAATGTCTTTTTGCTGCAGACATAATCTTAAAAAGAAAACTACACATGTAGAGATTACATTGTTGTTCTTTCTTTCTTGTGTGAGATGTCACCATCTTTAGATTTAGAGTTAATTAAAGCCGAGAGGTGGCTGTGTCGCAGCAGTGGTAACATTAAAGGCTGCTTATCTTGAAGCCAAATCCTGGAATGTCACAGGACTCTGACATACCTTGTTTCAGGAGGGCGAGGTGTTAGTTATAAGTATTGTTGGTCTAGTGTTAGAGATTATGAACAGGGGTAGGCTAACCAAAAAAAGTTTTACTTATTTGGAATAATCTCGCCCCAAATAATTAAAATATTCTCCCACATTATTTAATAAGTACCAATTGTGATTTTTTTGTATTAAACTTGGTATTCATTATAAATGTATTAGGGCAGAGTAAAAACCATTACTAATTATAATTATGAGAATGAGTAGGCCTCTAAGGTAAAATCGCAGAAAAATAAAATAAAAAAAAAGAAACTGGCAAATTCAGCCTTGCCTGTCCTCATTAATTTACAACCAACCTTAGAATAATTAAACTATTTTCTCAAAGCCATTTCCTACAGATAAGACGAGTTTTCCTTAACATTAAACTCAATTTCAAACAACACAAGATAAGGTAAATGACGAGTTTTATGGGAGCAAGTGTTCTCTTAATGGCAGTGTAAATTGTCGGTGTTTAGATCTCTTTTATAGTTTTTCTGCATAAATAGAAAACATTTGTTGCTTTGTGGTGTGATTTACTGTGTATTTTAAATAATAGCACCGTTGCTACACACATTGGTCGCGGGACTTATCTCATTACCATGACCACGTAACATGAAGGCCTATTGAAGGACACCGTGGATTTTAGTCAGTACGATACTGACAGTCCCTCTCGCCCTGCCCTGGGAGGGAGGACTCATTTGATGACTTTACCACAAAAAAAAAATTGCTACACACATTTCAGTTCTTGATACTGATTGGCAATTAGTTTTGTCCATTTTTTGGGTGCTAATCTTGCAATTTGTGTCCATGAGGACTCAATCTTATTGACTAAAAATTCATCCTTTTCCTCTAGTTGCCCTTTGTGTTCCAGGATCACAGTTACCTTTACAGACAGTTCCGTAATTTAGTTTTGACCTAACATTATGATTGGGCATCATGCCATGGTAATTTTTTGTGATTGGATTAGTAGTTTCCGATGAATAATTTTCCAATCTAACAAGCTCTTTTATTTACAAAATTAATAACCTGTTTATTTAAAATGAAATTAGGAATCAATATTCATATCAAAACATCTTAAGATTTTTATCAGATTTCAAAGTTATTTTAACCCCGTTCAGAGAAACGTCAGAGGAGTAACTTCACAATCTTTTATCATTCCAACAGAATGTAATATCATATATTTTCTTTTATATTCCTTTTAAGGATATAGGCTAGAAGTTAGCACTTGCCAAGAAAGACTACATAGATGTAGAACTATCAATTATACAAAACAAACAAGGCAAACTGAGTAACAAAACTTTTTGAAAATAGTCATATGAATACTAACCCCTCAGTGTACTCTGCTTGTAACAGGCCAAGGTAGGCCTCCCACTTGTTGCCAATTACCTTCCCACAGGTGAAGCAACGAACTGGAATGATCATGTTGCTTGATTATCCTGAAAACAAAGCGCGTTTGTTTTTTTCATACAAAAATGTAATTTTATAGATAACTGTTGCAGAAATGTGATGCATATTAACACGAAGATATATAAAACTGCAAGGTATTAAGTGAGAAATCGCGAATAGAGCTTAAAATCTATCAAAATAAACATTAATAACGTAGTCCGATTTTGAGGTTATGTATGGATATGATTCTAGATTCTTCTTTACGGTTACTTACAAATCACAAAATGTATATCCTGGCTGATTATCTTCCTTTTCACAGTAATGATCCTTAATCCTTATGTGGATTATTTCGTTCAACTGTGTCAACAGTAAAATTTATTTTTTCACAAACACGCACAAAACAAAACACAACAGTGATCAGGTTTTGACAGTGACGAATGACGTAAAATTGAACGAATGTAAGCGCTGGCAGATCGGTGATAACTTCACACGAATGAACTTACCACAGATTACAAAAGCGCCTATTATACATTATTTATGTGATGCTTTACTACCTTTTCAAAAGTTGGAAGTGAATTCCATAATATCTTGATACAGAGTTCGAAGGTTCACGTGTTTACAGCGTTCATTTATAAGACAGAAGATTAAAATTAATTAATTTATTTCTTTTAAAACTTTTTAAGAAGAATTTAGATAATCATGATTAAATAAGATTTATAATCTTAGTATTTTTAGGATTATTTACCTTTAATAGCTACCTATTAAAGGAAAGCTTCGACAGAAGTTAAGGTTTTTAAATTTTTGTTTTCTTTTATTTCAGGAAACTAGACGGCCTCAAACTGCATCAAAATGACACTGAGCATGGAACAATACCTCAACACAGAGGACAGTCAAGCGGTAAATAAACTTTATATTCTTTTCAGCCAATACAATGATTATGAAAACTAACAAATATTATTATGGCTAGTCTGGTGATTTTGAGCTTCCTTGGTTCTGGTAACACTGATCATTATTTCATTCACTCATGAGATAGACGTACTCTCGACCGTGATTTCGTCATCATACAAGCAACGCCATCTATCCGCGGTGGTGATGAACTAAATCAATAACTATAGCTACGTATATATATAGCTACAGGCCGCTTTAATTTTATTCTGATAAGGGCTGATTTTTCAATAGTCAGATAACTTTTATCTGAGGAATAAAAATGGCGGTTTGCCAGCTTATCTATAGAAAATAATGTCAAACCGGTATTTTTATTCCTCAGATAAAAGTTATCTGACTATTGAAAAATCAGCCCTTAGTAAAATATCGACTCTTTCCTATAAATAGATTTTGACATAACTCTCTAAAAGTTTTGTCAAAAACTATTTACAGGAAAGAGACGATTAAGAGTACACAGGCCGCTCGGTCGAACTCAACGGTGGGCGCGGCGTAAACGCTTGCTATTTCATCAAGCGGCATGCGAGAAAAGGATAGCGCCAGTGATGAACAGTACGAAACTATTGCGCACACACAGAAACGATCGCGTCTAGCATACCGTATCCGTCGTGCCGCACACTTGCGCAAGCTCATTGGTAACCATACTCGTAGTTTAGATAGTTTGTTATGTTCTGTAAAGTTTTTGTTGTTATCATTTCGTTATTGCCGCCGCGTATGGCGGCGGCACAGCTGCTCGGCAAAAGCCGGCGACAGTGCCGGCGGCACTGTGTAGGAGTCATTAGAGTAGGTACCTAATTACTAATTCATCAAATAAAAATCATGTTATTTAGTTATATTTTTATTGATAATTGTTCCTTCAAAATAGCGTTTATATAGTGTAAAAGCAATCTCTTCCAGATTGCTAGCTCAGGTTTGATTGAAGGATGGTGTAGCTGTGTGTAAACAAAGTTAGAAGAAGAAGCCAGGACGGGTCGCTAGTATTGTATAATTATTGTTGTAAAAAAACTTTTTGTAAAAAGGGAACCGAATTCAAAAACAGACACAAAAGAGCGTAAAATAACTTTTCTTTCGGAAGTCGGTAGTTTTGTTTTTAGGGTTCCGTAGCCAAATGGCAAAAACGGAAGATTCGTCATGTCTGTCTGTCTGCCGTATGTCACAGCCACTTTTCTTCGAAAGTATAAGAGCTATCCTGTTGAAACTTTGTAAGTAGATGTTTTATGTGAACCGCATTAGGATTTTTACACAAAAATAAAAACAAAACAAATTTTGGTGGTACTTACACCCATACTTAGAATTGAAACTCAAAAAAATGTTTTCACCAAATCCATACGTGTGGGATATCTATGGATAGGTCTTTAAAAATTATATTGAGGTTACTAATATATTTTTTTCTAAACTGAACAGTTTGCGCGAGAGACACTTCCAAAGTCGTAAAATGTGTGTGTGTCCCCTGTAACTTCTAAAATAAGAGAATTATAAAACTAAAAAAACAACATAATGTAGACCTCAACAAAAACTTTCAAAGAAAATTGGTTTGGATGCAATATAGTTAGCAGTTTTTGAGATACAGTACATTTTCAAAAACCGCAAATATAACTTTGCCATTCATACAAACACTATGAAAAACAAAGTTATTTTTATTGTTTGTGTATATTACTTACTAATCTCAATATAATAATTATATCGCTAATCTCGTACCCTTATTGCAAAAACCGATTAACTGCATCAAAATTCGAGCGATAATGGCTTTTACTTGTAGCTTCGTCGTGACTTGAGGATTCGATTTCTATACATATAATTAACAAAAAATGCAGATAATCGGTTTTTGTAATAAGCTACTACGGAACCCTTTATGGGCGAGTCCAACTCGCACTTGTTTTTGAAGTCCGTTCGTTCCAATCTCAATTCGACCTGGATGTTTGTATGTATGTATGTTGTCCGCGATTATCTCGCGTTTGGCTGAACCGATTTTGATGCAGTTTTCAGAAAAGTGTTCGTCACATTCTTCCGGAGAAGGTTTTAGTATGTAAAAATAATGGATTTCCCGTGACGTTGCTAGCAGGGATCCGTTTTTAGAGTTCCGTAGCCAAATGGCAAAAACCGGCCAAGTGCGAGTTGGACTCGCCCATGAAGGGTTCCGTAGTAGCAAGCATAGATTAGGGATATAATTATATTGAGATTAGTAAGTAATATACACAAACAATAAAAATAACTTTGTTTTTCATAGTGTTTGTATGAATGGCAAAGTTATATTTGCGGTTTTTGAAAATGTACTATATCTCAAAAACTACTAACTTTATCTCATCCAAACCAATTTTCGTTGGAAGTTTTTGTTGAGGTCTACATTATATATTGTTTTTTAGTTTTATCATTCTCTTATTTTAGAAGTTACAGGGGGGGGACAAACATTTTACCACTTTGGAAGTGTCTCTCTTGCAAAGTGTTCAGTTTAGAAAAAAATGATACTATTTTTTTTATAGTAACCTCAATGTAATTTTTAAAGACCTATCCATAGAGATACCCCACACGTATGGATTTGGTGAAAAAAAAATGAGTTTCAATTCTAAGTATAGGGGGCACCCCCAAAATTTGTTTTGTTTTTATTTTTGTATGAAAATCCTAATGCGGTTCACATAATACATCTACCTACCAAGTTTCAACAGGATAGCTCTTATACTTTCGACAAAAAGTGGCTGTGACATACCGACGGACAGACAGACAGACATGACGAATCTATAAGGGTTCCGTTTTTGCCATTTGGCTACGGAACCCTAAAAACGGAATCTATTCGTCATGTCTGTCTGTCTGTCCGTCCGTATGTCACAGCCACTTTTCTTCGAAAGTATAAGAGCTATCCTGTTGAAACTTGGTAAGTAGATGTATTATGTAAACCACATTAGGATTTTTTCACAAAAATAAAAACAAAACAAATTTTGGGGGTTCCCTCCATACTTAGAATTGAAACTCAAATTTTTTTTTTTCACCAAACCCATACTTGGGGTATCTATAGATAGGTCTTTAAAAATGGTATTGAGGTTACTAATATATTTTTTTTCTAAACTGAACAGTTTGCGCGAGAGACACCTCCAAAGTGGTAAAATGTGAGCTCCCCCCCCCCCTTGTAACTTCTAAAATAAGAGACTAAAAAAATATATGATGTACATTATCATGCAAACTTCCATTGAAAATTGGTTTGGATGAGATATAGTTAGCAGTTTTTGAGATATAGTACATTTTCAAAAACCGCAAATATAACTTTGCCATTCATACAAACACTATGAAAAACAAAGTTATTATTATTGTTTGTGTATATTACTTACTAATATCAATATAATTATGTCCCTAATCTATGCTTGCTACTACGGAACCCTTCATGGGCGAGTTCAAGTCGCACTTGGCCGGTTTTTACACTTGGCCAACTGTAAAACGCGAAGTAAATCGTTCAATTCAATCCAATAAATAGTCCAAAATTAAATGCAAGGGGTCTATAAGATCGGGCACGCCCCAATCGCGGCGGTAAGACCCCTCTTTGAAGAGTGGCTGGAGAGGCGTCACGGCGTCCTCACCTTCCGCTTGACACAGGTCCTCACCGGGCACGGATGTATCGGGAGGTTCCTGTGTCGCATTGGAAAGAAAGAAACGCCTGGGTGTCACCACTGCAAGGATCGCCCGGAGGACACGGTCGAGCATACGGTGCAGGACTGCCCCGCTTGGGCAGAGCACCGCCGTGTCCTCACGGCAGCGATAGGCGGCGACCTCTCGCGCCCGGCACTGGTTGAGGCTATGCTGCGGGGCGACACGGAATGGGAAGCGGTCGCCTCCTTCTGCGAAGCAGTCATGCTAACAAAGGAGGAGGCGGGATACGTGAGGGAGAGGACAGCAGCGTCCACCTCACGACCAGCCGCCGCGGGTGACGCCCAAGGCAACGGACGTCGCAACGATCTCCGGCCAACGTAGGCGCGGGCGTGCGGGCGGTGAGTTATGGGTGACCATGCCCGGGTCGACGGCGTGTTGTGTTCCACGCGCGCCTCAAAGAGCTGTCAGCAATCTGACGGGGCCCCCTAAGAGAGCCAAAGCCTGCCGGGGTCGCGGGACTCTCTCACCTGGTAACCGTGACCCTGGTACGTAAAGGGCTATTGAAGGTTTTTAATCAGTACAAGTCTGACAGTCCCTCCCGCCACACCCTGGGCGGGAGGACTTATTTGATGATTTTACCACGAAAAAAAAGGGGTCAATAAGATAAGGCGAAACCAAAACAATACACGCGCGAAGTCAACTATCAATGTAGAATCGTAATCAAAATCAAAAGTTCAATGCCAGGAGTCAGTGTGATAACAATAATAAGATGCAAAAGATAAAATTATCATAGGTAACGGAAGTCAACATACGAACGCGAACGAAAGCGAAATATAAGGAAATATTATTTAAAAAAATACTGCCGGCCGGCGCGCGGCGTTTGCGCCGCTCCGCCCACTTCCCCCGTTCCCCGCGCGGGGGATGTGTATTGAAGTGAGATGCACAATAATTGTTGTTAGAAACGGGCGCGTAAAAATTGATGAGTAGGCTTCTAGAATTTGTGTTCTTATGACAAAATAACTGAATGTTTTGATCCAAAGTAAAGTTATATAAATTCTTGAATAAATAAACTACGCCTGTACGAATTTGGTTTTAGAGATTTCATACTCCTTCTGTTATTTAATTACGTCCAAAGTTGCGTTAAATTACGGGTTAAAATATGGAACTTTTGAGGCTGATAACTTTGAAATGACTAAATATTTTTAAATTCCGTTTTCGTACAGGCATAGATCATAACAAGACAAAACAGTATTATGTCCGTCTTGGAACAAAAAATGTCAAACAATGGAGTAATCATCCTAAAACAAATGTATGGAGAAATACGTGGCTTGTGTAGCCTTAATTGATTTTGTTGTCTGTAATAAATAACGTTGTAAATTACTTCTACACTTATTTTTATTTTAGAAATTAGATGACAATAAGTTTACAAAGAATTGTCAAAATAAATACATAACAAGTAGTAGGTATTAAATTAATGCAAATCTCGCTTGTTATAAATGAAGATTTCATCAAACTCTTTGATGGTATCTCCAACACTTTGAACCATCTCTGGAAGCGTTCTCTTTCAATATTTGGGTTTGGAAATTTGTGCAGCACACCTGGAATTTTAATGATTAATTACTTTTGACTGAGCTTAATTCATGTAAAATAAACAACAACATAAGTAATAATTATAATATGATGTATACCAACCGTCTTCTGTAGTAGCCAGGCACACAAGAAGACATGAAAGACATTGTATGTGTTAAGTTGACCAGAAAATTATGAAATACAGAAGAGTCAATTTCTCACAACACTGACACGAGTCCTATCTCAAACAAGAGTCAATTTCTCACACTTATCAATAACTACGAGTCCTATCTCAAACCAAAATAGTCAATTTCTCACACAGAGTCCAATCTCACAAAACAATAGCACTTGACTGTGAACACCTCACGCCAAAACGGACGAGCATCAGCTCAACTCGAAGTGGAAATCCGGGGTCAACGGCTCAACTCGAAGTCGAAATCCAGGGCAAAACGTTTTTCAATATCATCTGAAATATCGAAATCAAAATATCAAATTATCAATTTTCTAAGTGACATGTTAAGTCGTTTTTTATTGGAATTTTATGGCCTGGTAACTAGACCTTTGAGTCACCTATCTACTAGGACACAAAACGTTTTTGCAATGTTGATTGAATTCGTTGTTTTACTTTTTCTATTTACTAAATTAAACTAGTGTGAATTAAATAAATATGTTTTAGCAACATAAATATTTTTATACATATTAATATTTTTGATTAATTCATAACACAGTTATAAAGTGGTAACCCAACGGGTAAAACGGCTAAATAGTTTTCACCATGAGGGATAGATGGAGCTAGTTTCCGTACAAAAGTTTCAACCAGGCTGCAATGTTCTAAGAGAACATGGCATGATGACAGTCATGCCATGTTCTCTTAGAACATTGCAGCCTGCTTCAAACTTTTGTACGGAAACTAGCTCCATCTATCCCTCATGGTGAAAACTATTAAGCCGTTTTACCCGTTGGGTTACCACTTTATAACTGTGTTATGATTTAATCAAAAATAATAATATATATATAAAAATATTTATGTTGCTAAAACGTATTTATTTAATTTACACTAGTTTAATTTAGTAAATAGAAAAAGTAAAACAACGTATTCAATCAACATTGCAAAAATGTTTTGTGTCCTAGTAGGTGACTTAAAGGTCTAGTTACCAGGCCATGAAATTCCAAAAAAAAAACGACTTAACATCATGCTGTGGTATCTTAGAACAAACGGCACGGTACGCTGTAAGCACTGCCATCTATTAGCCGCTTCAAGAAAAAAAAGGCTGTTTGTAATTTTATCAAAGGATTATTACTAGATGGCACTATGAAATAACGATGACAAATGACGTTGACATTTGACTTGATTTGATTTGACATTGTTTTGAATCTTTTGAATTTTTCACAAGATTTTTTTTCGGTTGAAGTGTATGCGCTTAACCTGTTAATTTTCTTGTATTTTCGTGTTTTCTCGCTTTTGTTTTACTAGAGTACGTATAGTTGAACTTTGTTCCTCCGGCTTTACTTTACTCGATGAGTTTAAGATGGCTCAAAGGTCCTGTTGTGTTCCCGGCTGTTCCATGAAACTTGGAGGCGGTAAGTTGTCTCAGTCTGAGTATATTTTATAATCGTAATTTCGTATCACCGTATGTGTAGAATTTCGACATGTTATAGAATTCCCGTTTTCCGGCTTAGAATAACATTATTCCTTACGTACTAAGTAACTGGTAGTACCTACTTCAAAGTTGTTTTAGTTCAAAGTTACTACATAAAATTCTGAAATTACCCACCTATGTAGGTACTTGTAATTCTTACTGATATAATCCTACTAATAATATTATAAATGTGAAAGTGTGGGTGTTTGGATTTTTGGATGTTTTTACTCAATCACGCAAAAACGGCTGAACGGAATTGGATGAAATTGGGTACACAGATAGTTTATAACCGTGATTAAAACAGGATACTTTTTATCCCGGTATGACGTTCCCGTGGGATAATTACTACTTAGCCAATTCTCACATTCCTATTATGCTTCGTCTGCTTAGTGATGGGAGATTATTCCATGGAAACCTGTTTTCTGGATTTAAAATGTCCTTTAAGTTAATCCAGGTCATGGTCTACCTGTGTTCGCCCAAACCTATTCAGCTGTTGAAGTGTGGTTGAGTAACAAATATCTAAACATAATATAATTATGTTAGCTAGAAAAGTCAGTAGTATTATGTGTATGACTCCAGACCACTCATTATTTTTTACTAACCGAAGATACAAGTTTATTTTATTAAGGGACAAAAAAAAACAGTTAAATGTTCAAGTTTAAAATTATAATTTGAGTGTTATGTTACGTTTTCTTTTCTTTTTTATGTTTGATGAACATCTTGCAACAAGTTCTTAATTATCATGTTTTAGGATTGCCGTTGCACCGGTTTCCAAATTCAAACAATCCTGCTCAAATAGAACGTTTTCGCACTTGGGTTATGAAAATTGGAGGAGATATTATTGGAGAAAATAACGAATTCATACTTATATAAGAACAGAAAAGTGTGTCATAAACATTTTGAAGATGTTTACACATTTCCAAATATGAAACTAACTGCACTGGCAATTCCAACACTTGAAATTCCAGGTAAAAATTGTTAATTTTAAAAATACTATACTCTTTTTATTGATGGAAGAAAGTAAAGGTAAATAATCTAACAATGTTTTGTTTTGTGAAATACTAAGCAATTTAAAAATAGAAACTTACTTCATGAAGAAGTTTTTTTAAGCAGATTAATATTACTCTAGTCTTATTATTAGAAATTGTGTCTGAAAATATTAAATTTTCATAAAAGTAAAAGTATGTTCTTTAAATTTTGATTGATGATGATAACGGCTTCCTATGAATAAATCCTTTTATCCCAAAAGGTTGTGTTCATCCCTATTAATAATCACTCATATAAATTTCAGGTGTGCATGTTGGTGAGCGCAGGCATATTGAACTGCCATCTACGGCAATTCAAATGACGACAGCCTCCTCTTCCAGACCCATTCCCATCAACACAGATTTATCTTCGAGGCCAGGTAAATGATTCACTACATAAACTTCTAATGGAAAATAATAATAGAAAGCATCAAGGCCTCCTAAGTGAAATTATTGTGGAGGTTTTTATAATTTTAATAGAATACTTATTATTATTTGTGAAATATAAATGTTTAGGCGAGTTTAGCGATTTTTGGCAGGGGTAAATCTTCGGGCACGCCGCAATCGCGGCGGTAAGACCCCTCTTTGAGGAGTGGCTGGAAAGGCGTCACGGCGTCCTGACCTATCGGATGACGCAGGTCCTCACCGGACACGGATGTTTCGGGAGGTACCTGTGTCGGATGGGGAAGGAAGAAACGCCGGGGTGTCACCATTGCGAAGATCGCCCGGAGGACACAGTAGAGCATACGGTGCAAGACTGCCCCGCTTGGGCAGAGCACCGCCGTGTCCTCACGGCAGCGATAGGCGGAGACCTCTCGCGCCCGGCATTGGTCGAGGCCATGCTGCGGGGCGAGACGGAGTGGGAAGCGTTCGCCTCCTTCTGCGAAGCAGTAATGCTCGTTAAGGAGGAGGCGGGCCGTGAGAGAGAGAGGACAGCGTCCTTCCTCCGCCCCACCCGCAATGGTAGACGCCCACGGCGTCGGACGTCGCAAGACGATCTCCGGCCACCGTAGGCGCGGGCATGCGGGCGGCGAGTAAAGGGCAACTCGCCGCCCGACCATGGACCATGCCCGGGTCGACGGCGCGTTGTGTTCCACGCGCGCCACAAAGAGCGTCAGCACGATGGCGGGGGCCCAAGAGGGCCAAAGCCTGCCGGGGTCGCGGGGCTTATCTCATTACCGTGACCCCGGAACATAAAAGGCTATTGAAGGACACCGTGGATTTTAGTCAGTACAAGTCTGACAGTCCCTCCCGCCCTGCCCGGGGTGGGAGGACTCATTTGATGATTTTACCACGCTAAAAAAAAAAAAAAAGGGGTAAATCTTACCTATTATATATATTCGCTTCACCACCACCGACATGCTAATGTTAACTGTATCTGTGAGTATGACCTGTTGCGCTTGACTAGAGCATTGAAAAAGAAAACAATACAGAAAAAAATAAGTTAAAATAACTAAAACCCGACTACGAAAAAATCGCGCACTAAAAAGTATAAAACAAGAACAATCCGTGTTACAGAAATCTTTTAATTAATAGCCGTTGTCGTATGCCACCTGCGGTTGTTTCACACAATCTTTATTGGCTAGGTGGCGTACGACCACGGCTATTAATTAAAATTTTCTGTAACACGGATTGTTCTTGTTTTATACTTTTTAGTGCGCGATTTTTTCGTAGTCGGGTTTTAGTTATTTTAACTTATTTTTTATTTACACTATTTTGGGGTTATTTGATATAATAAGCAAAGCAGCGAGTGAATTTAAAATGTACTCATTAAGCCTTTTCATTTGATACCCATGTTGACACTGTTAGAAACAGGCAAAGTAGCTAGTAAAAGCTATATAATGTATATATATTTCAAATGTGCTCATCAAGCCCTTTAATTTGATACCCATGTCGATACTGTGCGAAATTATTTTTTTTCGGTTACGACTTTTCATCCCCTAGAGGGCGCCATATTGGATTTAGTGACACGTCACCTACCCTATAACCAGCGGACAACTGAGACGCTTCTAACGACACCTCATTTGTCAAGTAGTGATAAGTAGTTCAGAAGTTATGAGGGAACAGCTGATGAACATACATACAAACATACATACATACCGGTCAAAATCATAACCCTCCTTTTTGCTTCGCCGTAGTCGGGTAAAAATAGTTATATACCTATAGATTACAGGTAATTTTAAAGGAAATCTATGGTCTTGAAATGACATGGTAAATCTCCAATATTGTGCATATAAACTTACATTTGCAGTTGGAATGTATAGGAGAACACTTGGCCGGTTTTTTTTTTTATTATACTAATATTATAAAGCTGAAGAGTTTGTTTGTTTGGTTGAACGCGGTAATCTCAGGAACTACTGGTTCGAATTGAAAAAATATTTTTGTGTTGGATAGTCCATTTATCGAGGGAGGCTATAGGCTATATAACATCACGGTACGACCTTTAGGGGCTGAGCAGCGGGTGACACCGCGGGGAACAGCTAGTTAAATATATAAATAATTAGTTAAATATTTTACAGTGGTACAGAACCCTTCGTGTCCGACTCCGACTCGCACTTGGCCGGTTTTCTTTAATAATTAACCCAATGTTAATTTATATTTATTATGTTCTTACAGTCATGAATATTGAACTACCATCTACTTCAGTTCAAATAAAGACAGCCTCAGCCAGACCAGTTCAAACTGACACAGATATATCTTCGAGGCCAGGTAAATATTATACAGTAGTCCAAAGATAGTGTTGACCAATTTTGCTGATAGATATTTTGCGGTTGGTAATTGATAAAAAATACATTTTTTTAATTTTGTTTTGCTATTGTGATTACAGTAATGAGTATTGAAATGCCATCTGCTTTACTTCAAATGGAGATGGCTGCCTCTACCAGACCAGTTCCGGACCAATGGACACAGACATATCTAGATCTTCGAATCCAGGTAAATAAAAAACAAAATAATTATTAAAATACTATAAGTAGAATGCCTCATTTATCTAGTAGCGCAATCGCGACTGCTGAGCATTAGGCCCCGGGTTCGATTCCCAGGTCGGGCAAAGTGTTATTGGGTTTTTCTTAAGGAATTTCTCAGTAGCAGTCACGGAGTCTGGATTTGTGCCCGGTTGATGGCAATAGGTTCGCCTCCTAATACATGGGACTTAAACATAACTCGCGAAATGTGTGTGTACTATTAGGTACTTACACCTTTGCTTAACCCTCCGGGGATTACAGGCGTGATGTATGTACTATGAGTAATGAATATTGGTGTAAGACTTGTAAACAAATAATGATGTTCAAAATAAATATTCTACACATACTGTATAATAATATTTTAAACTAGCTTCTACCCGCATAATTTATAGCCTATAGCAGTCAGGAATATTGTAGCTTCCTACCAGAAAAAAACATTTAGAATTGAATAATTTGTTCCAGAGATTACCCCTACATACAAACAAACAAGCAAATTTTACCTATATAATATTAGTATATAGATAATACCCAATGCATAACTTTGTTTTTATTTTTCAGGTCGTTATAAGATTTCCATGCCTTTGACTGCAACAGAAAAGAAGCTGAAAGACATATATCTGAAGTCAAAGCAAAATTGCGCAAAGCTCGCAATACAAACAAAAAGCTAAAAATGGAAATAATGATGGCAGAAAAAATTATGAAATCATCTGCCTATCAAATGGTGAAAGAAAAAATGACACCAGCAGCTCAGACATTTTTCGCAATGCAGATTAAGCAGTTTGCAAAGAAACCTGCAGGGAGGCGTTTTACTCTAGATGAGAAAGTTCTCTGTTTATCTTTATACAAGCCTTCCCCTAGAGCATACCGAATACTTAGTCAAATGTGCATACTTCCCAAGCGAAAAACTTTGGAGAAATTGCTTTGCAAAATAAATCTAGAGCCAGGATTCAGTGAAGTAATATTTCAACATTTAAAAAAAAAGTAGAAAAAATGCCCGCCCGTCACAAGTATTGCTGCCTGATTTTTGACGAAATGGCCATAGCACCTAATTTATCCTATGACAAGACCAATGATATTATCCACGGTTTTATTGATAATGGTGAAGAGAGATCAAAGACATTCTGTGACCATGTGAGTGTTTTCATGATAAGGGGTATTTGTAAAAAATACAAACAACCTATATCATTTTCATTCTGTAAAGGAAGCACTAAAACAGCAGATTTATGCAAGCAATTAAAACATATTATTCATTCTTTAAATGAAATTGGGTTAAATGTGGTTGCTACAGTATGCGACCAAGGAGCAACCAATATGGCTGCACTTAATCTTTTGATGAAGGTAACTGAAGGAGACTATTTAAGGTGTGGCAAAAATAATCCTGGAGGCTTTTTTGAGATAGATTCAAAAAACATGTACCCAATTTATGACCCACCTCATCTCATGAAGGGCGTTAGAAATAACCTGATTACCAAAGATTTACAGTTCAAAGAAGATGGTAAAATAAAGTTAGCTTCCTGGTCACACATAGAAGCTTTATATAAACGAGGACCAAGATATAGAGGAGTCAAGCTTATGAAAAAGTTAACAGCTGAGCATGTATATCCACAGCTAATACCAAAAATGAGCGTCAAACACGCCACACAAGTGTTTAGCAACACAGTTGGCCTGACTATGGGGTACATGGCAGGTTTGTTTCATTGAACATTTATACTAACAGTACATTTGACTTAAATTCTGTGATCATTTTATCATAGGTTTTGGGAGGTGGAATTTCCAAAAAATATTTTTAGTGTCTGCTTCGATAGTAAAGGAACTTACTGTAAAAAAAATATAATAATTTGTAGCTTCAGTAGTAGGCTCTGCGTTAGTGATACGTTAATTAAACCATAGTGGTTTAGGTGGCGCTCTGTGGTTTCTGCCTATGGGAAAAAGGCGTGAGTTTATGTATGTATGTTAAACCTTAGTCTGGCCAAGTCGTTAGTGAATCTTTCATTATCGATGCAAAAAATTAAAGTTAATTAAAAACTTTTTTCTTTTCAGATGAAGGGAGACTCCCGAAAAAAAGTGTGGACACAGCCGATCTCTTGCTATTTTCGATAAATTGTTCGATTCTGTCAATGGCAATTTCCATAGACCTGACATAGGAAAAATTTATAGATGTGCTGTAACTCGGCAATCTCCACATCACAGATTGTGGTATAGAAGTTTACCAATATTGAAATCCATGACGTTCATCACAAAAACTGGTCACAGAGCAACTGTGCCGTCTTTAACGAGTTGGGTAAAAACTCCATAACATCCAAGACTATCATAAATATATTAAGATTAAAGAATATGATAGCACAAAAACTTGGCTTTCTTACCCAAGTCGTGAAGCATTTTCATTTTTTTTTTATTCAGAAATTATTAAGTTTTAAATATTTAGTTGTAATAAAGATATGTTTCTGATGTTGTTAACAATTTAAAAAGAAAATATTGTTACAGATGTTCTAAAGACAAAATGTCAAAGCAAAAATATAAAAGCTTATTTAGAACTACTGTTAACAATAAATATCAACTACAATTTTATTACATGTAACAATCATAGAAATTCATCTATAAAATGTATGATAAAAAAACTAATTTTGTTCTTTCTGAATAATTGGTGCAAGGATATGAACCAGATAATATCTGGAAAAACCACGTTTTTTGATGAAAGTGATGAGATGAAAGTGGCAGCACATAATTATTATGTAACACATAAAACCAGAAATAAAAACTAATAACCTATCATATTGTTTCTTTTTCCCTTTAAGAAAAATGTCATGCATTGTTTTCAAGATTTGTGTTACCCTGAAAACACAAATTTATGAAAACAATGCAATAACAATAATATCTCTAAAAGCTGGGTACCCTAGTACGGCTGCACTATACCTATATATGTATGTATCTATGTAGTGCAGTGGCTTTCGTTCATGAAGCAACCACTACACGGCAGCACTTTCGCGACCTCGAGCGAAGCCGAAGTTGCCCATCTATAACAGTATATTAATCTATGCTTAACATGTCACATAGAAAACTGATAATTTGTTATTTTGATTTCGAGATAATAAATATTGGTTGAAAAACGTTTTGCCCTGGATTTCGACTTCGAGTTGAGCCGTTGACCCTGGATTTCCACTTAGAGTTGAGCTGATGCTCGTCCGTTTTGGCGTGAGGAGTTCACAGTCAAGTGCTCTTGTTTTGTGAGATTGGACTCTGTGTGAGAAATTGACTCTATTTTGGTTTGAGATAGGACTCGTAGTTATTGATAAGTGTGAGAAATTGACTCTTGTTTGAGATAGGACTCGTGTCAGTGTTGTGAGAAATTGACTCTTCTGTATTTCATAATTTTCTGGTGTCAATGTCTTTCATGTCTTGTTGTGTGCCTGGCTGTACGATTACCTACTACAGAAGACGGTTGGTATACATCTTAGTATAATTATTACTTATGTTGTTGTGTTTATTTTACATGAATTAAGCTCAGTCAAAAGTAATTATTAAATATTCCAGGTGTGCTGCACAAATTTCCAAACCCAAACATTGAAAGAGAACGCTTCCAGAGATGGGTTCAAAGTGTTGGAGATACCATCAAAGAGTTGGATGAAATCTTCATTTATAACAACCGAAGAGTATGCCGAAGACGCTTTGAAGCAGTCTTCCACTACCCAAAGAACAGATTGAGTAAATTTGATAAAGATAAAGTAAATTTTGACAAACATACCAATAAAATCAGACAATAATGTTCTCTCAACTTGTGAGAATACCTAATAATAGTTATTTTTTTGTATTTGGCCCAGGCCTGCACAATTAGGGATATTAATAGGATACTAGCAAGCGAGATTTGCATTAATTTAATACCTACTACTTGTTATGTATTTATTTAGACAATTCATTGTAAACTTATTGTCATCTATTTTCTAAAATATAAATAAGTGTCGAAGTAATTTACAACGTTTTTTATTACAGACAATAAAATCGATTAATCGTCTCTTTCCTGTAAATAGTTTTTGACAAAACTTTTAGAGAGTTATGTCAAAATCTATATAGGAAAGAGTCGATATTTTAAATACCAGAATAAAATTGAAGCGGCCATAGCTATAGGTAGGTATACATAGCTATAGTTATGGATTTAGTTCATCACCACCGCGGATAGATGGCGCTGCTTGTATGATGACGGAATTACGGTCGAGAGTACCGTCTATCTCATTAAGCGGGGAATTCACTAGACGGGCATGTCCGCGGGCAGTCTGTCCGGGCATGCCTGGCGACGCAATACACTTCACAGACTCTTCAGTTTGTTTTAGAACGGCTTCGCTATTAGTTGTGTTGCAAGATGGCAATGCAAAGGCGAAAAATTGCAATAGTTACCGGTGCTGCGTTAATATTCTTAGATGAAAAGGAAGAGAATTTGGTGCAAAAAATGGTATAAATTTAGAAATAAGTACAGCCATATCAATTTGCTCTTTCCAGAATATTTTATTCTCAAAATTCTTCCCAGAATATTTTATTCTCATTAAAACTCATTTTAAATTAAAAATACTCCACAACTCGTCGAATGATAACAAGCGGAAGTCTGTTTGGGTTGCTGTCACTGCCAGGTCTGTCCACAGGCCGCCTGGACTAAGCATACACGCTCGGACCTGTCGGTGCCTGTGCAGACAAAATGAGATCGCGCGGACTTCCAACGGGCAGTCTGCCAGACCGCCCGCGGCAGTACTACACTGACTGATAAAGCACAGACATGATAGTAGCGAAGCCCGTCGGACTTGCCTGCAGGCTTGCCCGCGGACATGCCCGTCTTGTGAATTCCCCGCTTTATATATATTGTAGTCTTTGATGACAGTGACGGACTGTCAGTTCTCAGATTATTACGGTTCTGGTTTTTTTTGTGTATTGCGATAGTTTATGGCTCGAAATTAAATAGAAAACAAATTGAATAATACACAAAATTAATGCTGTAATTACGGAAAGTGTATACGGGTTACATTGGTTCCTTGATAAATGTTTTAAACAATTAAAAACCAATTTTTTAAGGAAAATCTGTTCATTCCAGTTGACCTTTCTAAACTAATTTTATATTCTAACAAAAGGTGCATTATGTGAGTAATCTTACAAGCATTCTCATTAGTTAGAATAAAGCTATAATACACGTGTCCTAACATCGCTTATCACAGCTGTTTATAAAACTAATTAGCTCAAATTACAACACTTCGGAACAGTATGTTACAAACGAACGAAATTAATCATTTTATCGTTTATTAGTCATTTATTTCGCACTCAATTATTCAAAAACTATGATAACCAAATTAGCTATCAATTTCAAGTATGTTTAGTTAAAATGGCAGCTGCTATTGTGAAAAAAGTGTTGAGAAAACAATTGTGATAAAGGAGGTAAACAATGGATTCTGAAGATGATAATCAGCCTCTGATCCAGTATGAAGGAGACAGGGACTTATTCTGGGAACTCAATGCACAACTTATAAACGCTGACCCTGAGTTTGAACAGGTAAAATAACACTTCTTTTAATTTTCAAGGCCCTTTATTTTTATAGTCACTAGTGTTCTATCTGCGATTTCTTCTGCACAAATTTCAAAACGAGCCTGCCAGAGTCAGGAATAATGTAATATTCTGCTGGTTAAAAACTTTAAAAAAATGGTGCAATAATTGTAGAGTACCATAAGCTCTAAAATTACTGCACTAATTTTGAAAGTTTTATCCTATAGAGTCACAAACTTTACTTATCTATTTCAATTAGTCATCTACAATCAAATACAAAATCTTTCAAGTTATAGGAAATGAAAATCAATATGCACATAATAGACATGATAATGTATCATTTATATTTTCCATTTCATCATACTTTTTAGTTGGTATTAGTTTTCCTATTATTTTTTTACTACTGTGTGGAATAAAATTACAAGTTTGCTTAGTTAGTAATTGTTAATTATTCATTTGCAATCTTAAAGCATAATCTTAATTAATCTAGTTTTAGTTTGTTTTTTTTTTTTGCTATGTTACATATAAAAAAATGCAGTATTTTAAACTTATTTTTTCCTCCTCAAATAGTATCTAGTCAACTCCACAGATAGTATGAAAACTTAGTTAAGGTTTAGTAATGGTATTACACCCATTATTTAGCCTTAAGTTAGCTTTTTTTTAACCATACATTTCTGATAATATGTTTTGTATCATTCCATAATGATGTGGACTAGGAGAACTTGAATGAATATGTCCAACTTGTTACAGGATGCTTTAATAAAACTTCCCCACAAAAAATAAAATGAGAAAAGACATGCAAGCATGCGGTAAGCAGAATTAAGTCTGTTGTAATGCAGTTTTGAGTAGATTGTAATTAAAATGCTAGTCCCCAAAGAACACGTGTGTAGTATTTTTGCAGGTAGTTTATACCTATTGTAATGTAGAAAATATTCGTAGTAGTAATCCATTAATATTACTGAAAATATCACCACCATCCACCTACTAATCTTAAGACCATAACTTAGTACCATATTCTGACAAATAAATGATTATGATTATCTTTAGTAGAGAATTCTCCTATTCCTACATAAAAGAGATGAATTGTGGTGAAAATAATACAATGACAGTGTGAATAGGCTCCTTATTGGTAAGCTCTCTACATCCTACCTCCTTGCCGGATTGCTGCCCTGAGATCTGGAGGCAACTGCCCTCCAGCGCGTCTATGAACGGCGCGTGGAGGCGCAGCGCCGGAGTGTATCCCCGCTGTCTCGAGAAGTCGAGGCGCGGCGAGAAGAGCTCCGGCGCGATCTCAGGGCAGTATATACCGAGGTCCGGCCACGCCGCAATCGCGGCGGAAAGACCCCTCTTTGAGGAGTGGCTGGATAGGCGTCACGGCGTCCTGACCTACCGCGTGACGCAGGTCCACACCTGACACGGAAGTTTCGGGAGGTATCTGGGTCTGATAAGGAAGGAGGAAACGCCTGGGGGTCACCACTGCGAGGATCGCCCGGAGGACACAGTAGAGCATACGGTGCAAGACTGCCCCGCTTGGGCAGAGCACCGACGTGTCCTCACGGCGGCGATAGGCGGAGACCTCTCGCGCCGTCATTGGTCTCGGCCATGCTGCGGGGCGAGACGGAGTGGGAAGGGGTCGCCTCCTTCTGCGAAGCAGTCATGCTCGCTAAGGAGGAGGCGGGCCGCGTGAGGCAGAGGATAGCGTCCTCCCTCCACCCCAGCCGCAGTGGTAGACGCCCACGGCGTCGGACGTCGGCAGACGATCTCCGGCCACCGTAGGCGCGGGCATGCGGGCAGCGAGTAAAGGGCAACTCGCTGTCCGACCATGGACCATGCCCGGGTCGACGGCGCGTTATGTTACACGCGCGCCAGGTTCGCGGGACTTATCTCATTACCGTGATCCCGGAACATAAAGTGCTATTGAAGGATACCGTGGATTTTAGTCAGTACAAGTCTGACAGTCCCTCCCGCCCTGCCCAGGGTGGGAGGACTCATTTGATGGTTTTACCACGCTAAAAAAAAAGCTCTCTACATCCTAGACTTGCGTTCCACTTGCACTCCAAATGAGGCGGATGGACTCATTAGATGATTATCATCATCATCATCAGCTGGAAGACGTCCAGTGCTGAACATAGGCCTCCCCGTTATTTGATTATACAACCGAAAAACAGAACTAAGACTAGAGTCAAGAGTAAATCCATCTCAAATAAAAAAATGCAGGGATAATAGAAGAAAATAACTTATAAGAATGTAACTTATAGTAATACTGCATTTGAAATCCAACTAAAAATTAGAGAAAACAAACTAAACATCATTTGAATGTTGCCTAACTAATACACATTGTCTGTACCTACCTATTATGACACAAAACCCATCAAACAATATCTGCTAGTACTTCCTGTCAATGTGATAAATGAACAGGGCCATCATCCAAAAACTAAACATTTATAAAAAGGAATTATGCAAAAATGAGCATAGCAAACTCGAATGTTTATAATCCCTTTAGGATATGATAGATTTCCTATATAAGTTTATAATTACTGTGCTATCATTCTCAAAGGAATGTGGCTGCTAAAGAAAGCAGGGCCTAGGCCCCAAGGTGTATTGGCCCGTTCACGAGCTTGGTCTAAATGGTAAGCGGTGCAACGGGTGGCGCGAATAAGACTATGTAAGAATTCGAATTAGCCACTGGCGCAGCTAGTGGCGTATTTCAAACATTTCTATACATTTGAACTTACTCTTGTCGCCCCACAGTAAGTCACATGGTCGTTGGACTCCCTAAATACATCCACAGAACCCATAGATTCCAGAAGATAAGCTCTGTGTTACATAGTTAGTCTACAATGTAAATATTGTCTGCTCTTATGTCAAGTATTGCCATAATGCCATGTGTTGAATCAGCCCGTTCATAGTTTTCTGATAATCACTATCATACCGAGAACAACTGTGCACAGTTACATGGCTTACTTATCATTAAAAATAAATAAAATAAAAATAAAATAAAATAAGCCTTTATTGCTGTTACACAACTTATTTGACAAATGTTACTTAAAATATAAACATGGCATAAAAACTCTATAAAAATAACTTAAACTAAAACATAATCTCGGCAGTTGGCTTTTTTACCCTCTTAACAGCTTGTCTTTCGACAAAGGCCTCCTCTAAGGATTTCCACATGTTTCTGTCCTTTGCTGTGCGTAGCCATTCTGGCCCAGCCACCTGCTTCAAATCGTCTTCCCATCGCTTTGGCTGTCTTCCTCTACTTCTTCTGCTTTCTCTAGGGTACCATTCCGTTATTATTCTGGTCCATTTTTCTTTCCTTTCTCTCATCATGTGTCCTGTCCAACGCCATTTCAATTTTCTGCATACTGATTGAACCTTTTCAAACTTAGTCTTTCCTTTGATACTTTTTAATTGTACTTTGTCCCTTCTTCTTACACCCAATACGCTTCTCTCTATCCCATTCTGACATATATTTATTTTGGTTTGTTGTTGTTCTGTTAAGGCCCACGTTTGGCATCCGTATGTAAGACATGGCAATATGCAAGCATTGAAGTTTTTAGACTTACATGGTCACTACAACTATTGTTTAGATTTAAAACGGGATATTTACCTTGAAATATCTAGATTTATTTTGAAATATCGGAAACTCAAAACAAATAATAAACATGGTAAATATCCCGTTTTAAATCTAAACAATAGTTGCAAGCATTGAAGACTTTCCGTTTCTCAGCCATAGGCATTTCTTTGTTTTTCATTATTTCGCTCAACGACCAGAATCTTTTCCAAGTGTTTGCTATTCTTCTTTCAATTTCTTTCTGCGTGCACTCTGTTGGTGATACTAATTGTCCTAGATAAATGTATTCGTTTACATATTCTAACTGCTGATTATTAATTGTAATAGCATTTTTTTGTGAGGAGTTGCTCATTATTTTTGTCTTTGTCATATTCATTGTGAGCCCTGCATTTGCACTTTCGTCTGATAATTGTTGTAGCATTTTTTCCAAGGTCATCGGGCATTCAGAGAAAAGTATTAAATCATCAGCGAATCTTAAATGACTCAACCTGTCTCCGTTCACGTTAAGTCCAAAATTATCCCAATCCAGTCTCCTAAATATCATCTCCAGCACCGCTGAGAATATCTTCGGCGAAATAGGGTCACCTTGACGGACGCCTCTTTCTATTGGGAACTTTTCACCTGATCTTTCCAATTTTATTTGTGCTGTACTTTCCCCATAAATGATTTTTAGGATACGTATGTACTTTTTATGGACTCCTTGTTGTTCCAATGCTTCCCAAATGTAGTGGTGTTCCAGGGAATCAAACGCCTTGTTGAAATCTATGAAAGCTAAATAGTATATTTTGTTGTACTCTCTGTATTTTTGAAGTATCTGACGTAGGACGTGTATGTGGTCGATAGTCGAGAAGTTGCTCCTAAATCCAGCTTGCTCCTTCGGCTGGTTTTCATCAAGAGTGTTTGTAAGTCTTAACAATAGTATTTTAGAAAAGATCTTGTATATATTAGACATTAGGCTTATCGGCCTGTAGTTGTTAATATCTCCTTTGTCTCCTTTTTTGTGTAACAAAACTATTACTGATTTCGTCCAATCTTCTGGGATCACTTCTGCTGTTATTATTTCGTTAAACAAATTGGTCAATGCAGGGACAATCACCGGCATGGATATTTTAAGAAGTTCATTGGTGATTTGATCGGGGCCGGGTGCTTTTCCTGACTTCTGCGTAATAACAGCTCTTTCTGTCTCCTCTTCTAGAATAGGTGGTATAGGTTCGGAGTCTTGCGTGTCGTCTGTCATAGATGTTACATGTTTGTTGTTATTAATAGTTTTGCTTTTATACAGCTCCTTATAATATTCCGTAGCAATATTTAGTACATCTGATCTTTTTGTAGTACATCTTCCTTGTTTATCGTTCATATTTGGCATCCAATTCTTTGTCATCTCTAATTCTTTGAACGCTTTCTTTACTCCGCCTGTTTTCTTAATATGAAATTGTAAAATGTTGGCTCTTTTTTGCTTTATGTCTTTCCTATATGTTTTTGTTAATATTTTTACTTATTTCTGCAATCTCTTGACGTGTTTCATTATTTTTCTTGCTTTTTAAAAGCACTTTTCTTTCTTTAATTAATTGAATTGTCTCAGTGGATAGTGTGACTTTATTATTTGTGTAAACTTTTCGAGCTTCAGTTTTGAGAGCATTTACAAAATCGCAGTATTTCGCCTCAATTGGTTTGTTGTATTCTTTTTCTTCTCTTCTCTTTAGAATGTCTTTTAAGCTTTCCACTATTTCTGCTTTATTTTTAATGTTAACATAAGGTACCGATTCAGTGTGTAGCTTTCGACTTTTCTTAGTATGTGTCCCTCGTAATGTAGCCCGAATCATTTTATGGTCCGAGTTAAAATTTAAGTTATGTAAAATAGAAAAATCTTTAAAAACTTTTGGTCTGTTGGTCAAAATATAATCGATTTCATTTTTAAAGAGTCCATTTGGAGAAGTCCATGTCCATTTCTTGTTCTTTTTCTTTTTATAGAAACTATTCATAAATATTGTCTGCTCTTATGTCAAGTATTGCCATAATGCCATGTGTTGAATCAGCCCGTTCATAGTTTTCTGATAATCACTATCATACCGAGAACAACTGTGCACAGTTACATGGCTTACTTATCATTACTTGGTATTAATTATCGCATTAGGGGTGGCAATTATGTCAGAATTTTTAAATTATTGCATTTTTTTATTAAATTTTTTAATATACCAATATGCAATATGCTGAAGAGTTTGTTTGGTTGAAAGGCTTATCTCAGGAACTACTGGTTCAAATAGAAAAAAATCTTTTTGTGTTGGATAGTCCATTTATCAAAGAAGGCTATAGATATAACATCACGCTACGACCAATAGATCATGAACTGTGGCCATTTTTTTAACAATTGTTTTGACAATTGAATGCCGACCAATTGGTTGCCTCCACATTACACCGGATAGGAGCCGAACAGCGGGGTAAAACCATTTTTTTTTATGAAACAATTAGTAATAATTTCCTCCAAACAAATACCTAGATCAATTTCAAATTATAAAAATCAAAGTTCTTCTATGTTGCTAAAATATTTAAAAGACAGGGCAATTAATTGACCTCATTTTAATGGTTACTAATCAATGGACTGCTTCACTGTGTTGCGAGTTCAATTCCCGCACGGAACAATAAAATTATTGGTATGATCTGCAAGTAGTTGTTCCGGGTGTTTGTGTATGTGAGTTAAAATGTTTGTACACTCACCCAACATACAGGAGACATTTCTACAGAGGGCCAATGGTTAAAAAAAAATAAAAAAGAAACATGGTACGAAACTCACGCTACGGAGTTCTTCTAGCTAATTTCTTTGACCCTGTATTCTCAAAAGTCATTAAGTCTTTGAGACTGTCTTATCTTGTTTTTTTTTTTAATGTAGCTTGTTAGTCAACCCTGTAATAAACCATTTATTTGAATGAAACCTATATTTCGTTATCACAATAATATACTGTATGCATCCATTTTATTATCATACGTATATTTTAATAAACAAATGATTATACGTATTGTTAATGTAATTTGTTATTAACTGCAGCAATTAGTCACTTAATCAATTAGATAATTTCATTGTTTAATTGTTAAGGTATTTAATTGTAATTTATTGTAATTATAAGTTGTTGATAGTTGATATTTTATTACTATGTGAATACAATTTATTATTTATTTTGAAACATCTTACCATAAAATATTATAAATGCGAAAGTTTGTGTGTGTATGTATGTATGTTTGTCACTCTTTTACGCAAAAACTACTGAACAGATTTGGATTTAGGTAATCTGGCACACAGATAGTTCGTAACCTGGATTAACACAGGATAGTTTTTTTATCTCGATTTTATGTCCCCGTGTGATAAAAGAACAAGCTAGAATGACCACAAATGTACCGGGGTCGCGGTATTGTCTTACCAGGAAACCATGGATTTTAGTCAGCAGTTACGAGTGTGACAGTCCTTCCTGCCCCTGGTTGGGACAACACGTTTGATGATTTTACCACGTAAAAAGAAATGACCACAAACGTGTGATATAAATAGGGTTGCCTTCCGTCCGGGTTTCCCCGGATTTGTCCTAGTTTAGAAGGCATCCGGGGAGCGTTCGGGGGGGCTTCATTTGAAGTCCGGGTTTAAAAATTTAGTCTTGGGCCGCCCGCAACACACGCACACTTCACCGTCCCCCACCCCTTCCAACGCAGTTGCTACGGGTTGCACTTAGACTCATGTCCGGGTTCTGGACTCTAAAATCCGGGGTTTTCACGCGTCTTGTCCTGGTTTCCAAATTTTAGAGATGGCAACCCTAGATATAAAGAACAAACCAACCTTCTTTTTGGATGTCGGTCTTTGATTTCAGTCAACAGAGACAGTTCTTAAGTAAATCGATTTTTTTTGGATTCTCACCAAAACAGTTTCTTGCTACATTATCATTGTCTTATTAGTATGATTCACAATGAGCATTAACAAGCATTTCAATTTTCAGATAATTCAGTCCATTGTTTGAGTACACTACATTTATCTACTTATTAGGTACTTCTTTAAATGACTGCTCTCGGCATCGCCTACTTGGAGTTTGAGAATCTCTGTGCCAAAATCATGAAAATCCGTTCAAAAGTTTTTAAAGAGAATTTTTTTTTTAAAGTTTGTAAAGAGTCGCAAAAAATCCCATTCCAACCATTAATCCATACATTCATTCGTCCTTACAAACTAGTTTGTTTTACCCCCTGCTTCGTTCACTCTTTCCTCCTTTTCCCCGCCTCCAGATCCTCATCTATTTATTAAAATTAGTCCACCAGTTGAAGCGTGAAAGCGTAACGAACAACGTGTTCTTTCGCATTTATAATATTAGTTATAGTAAGATTCGCCAGTTGGCTTAATTCCATAAACATCTGCAGAAAGGAAGGTTTAAAACAGGTTTATTACAACAAGCCTTTGCCATATGTAGGAATATTATTCGTCAGTTCCTATTTGTTACCGCTAAAGCATTGCACATAAAGTTTTTCCCCGAGCTCCGACAAGAAATTCAACCTTGTAATGAGTGCATTGTTATTTCAGTTGGATGTCGGTAATCGATTTACATACCGGTACTAAAAAAAAGCTATTTGAAGGAAACTGCACTTCATTGGCTAAAGGTTTTTGCAAATGAAGTACCTAATTTAAAAGAAGCCTGCAAATAATGTCTCGATTTAATCACGATGTATGAACTATTACAACACTGTTCTGCTCCTTGTGGCGACGACTTAGAACAGTGTTTCCCAAACGTTGGTCTACCATGGCCTGGTAATAGGCTAGTTGCCCTAAAAAATGTAATATGTCCGTCTTTTTGATTATTCAAAAATAAGGAACACGTATTTTTTTATTTGTAAATTAGACTAAAAATGACAAAGATATAGCCTATTAAAGTTACGTGTGACGTCACGCCGCGTGGCATTTTTTCGCGCGGGGTGACGTCACACGTAACTTTAATGGGCTATATCTTTGTTATTTTTTGTTTAATCGAAAAAAGAAAAAATACGTGTCCAATATTTTTTTATAATCTAAAATAGGTACGGACTAAATAGAATGTAATTATTTTGACCCTGGAAACTACCCTATTTTCACACTGCCTCTTCGTGACCCACTTAATACATTTAAATCCAAGCTATGCTTAAAAGTTAGCTAACACTTTTTTTTTTTTTTTGCGTGGTAAAATCATCAAATGAGTCCCCCCACCCCGGGCAGGGCGGGAGGGACTGTCAGACTTGTACTGACTAAAATCCACGGTGTCCTTCAATAGCCCTTTACGTTCCGGGGTCACGGTAATGGTATAAGTCCCGCGACCCCGGCAGGCTTTGGCCCTCTAGAGAGGGGGCCCCGTCATTATGCTGACGCTCTTTGAGGCGCGCGTGGAACACAACGCGCCGTCGACCCGGGCATGGTCCATGGTCGGGCAGCGAGTTGCCCTTTACTCGCCGCCCGCATGCCCGCGCCTACGGTGGCCGGAGATCGTCTGGCGACGTCCGTCGCCGTGGGCGTCCACCACTGCGGGTGGGGCGGAGGGAGGATACTGTCCTTTCTCTCACGCGGCCCGCCTCCTCCTTCGCGAGCATGACTGCTTCGCAGAAGGAGGCGGCCGCTTCCCACTCCGTCTCGCCCCGCAGCATGGCCGCGACCAATGCCGGGCGCGAGAGGTCTCCGCCTATCGCCGCCGTGAGGACACGTCGGTGCTCTGCCCAAGCGGGACAGTCTTGCACCGTATGCTCTACTGTGTCCTCCGGGCGATCTTCGCAGTGGTGACACCCAGGCGTTTCCTCCTTTCTCCTCAGACACAGGTACCTATCGAAACTTCCGTGTCCGGTGAGGACCTGCGTCATGCGGTAGGTTAGGACGCCGTGACTCCTATCCAGCCACTCCTCAAAGAGGGGTCTTACCGCCGCGATTGCGGCGTGCCCGAAGTTAGCTAACACTTTAGGTAAAAATAATATACGTTTATTAATAGTAAAACGACCTGTGACCCGGTATTTTATTTTGATGGCCCGGTGCCGGGTCGCGGCCCGGAAAATGGGAATCGCTGGCCTAGAATACTCTCATAAGTCTCCGCAAAACAGGAAGAAACGCGTGTCGTAGGAAAGCGACAAACCCCGTGGGTCAGGATCCGAATAGGTGGCGACGATCCACTCGCTAAATTCAGGGTTAAGTAAGGTCTGCAAAGCGCAGGCGTTACCTCTAGTTTTCCTAATGTGACGAATGTATTATCAAATAATTTTACATACAAGATACATTTTCTAGCGGCTGGTCTGGTCTCCTGGTAGACATGTAATATCACATTCCTACAATAAACCCTCTCCATCCTCAGGTAGTCTACGGCTACCGCAAGAGTCGGTGGCGGCAGATAGTGACGTACACAGTCTCCTGCTTGTTCGCTGGTCTGCCGTTCCTGGTGTTCCACTGGGTGCCCACCTGGTTGCTGTACGTCACCTGCGTGCGCTGCCCCTTCCAGATCGCTGACAGAGTGCTGGTTGTTGTAAGTAGACAAACATTCCCAATAGTCTTTGTGAAGAATAAGAATAAAGAAAGAATAAGTTTTATTTGACGTCAGTTCATGTGTACTTCCTCCTGTCTGTTCAACGGGCTGCAACTGAAAAATTGAATACTTCAATAACACACTGCTCTTCACAGGGCCGGGTATCGATTCAAGACTTACATGTTTAGCAGTGTTACAGCTAAATGATATTGATTTTGAATTTTCCATAAAAATATATATATATATATATAGAGATTTCCCATTCTCTTTTTTCAAATAAGACATTTCGAAATGTTCTCCGATAAAGAACTATGTATGAGCACGCAGCATTCAAATTCGTTAAGTCATTCAGAAAAATAAGGACTTGAGTGTTTGTGTGAAATTACTGTTGCATTCGGGGTTTATGCTATTAAAGACAACAGTCTAATTAATCGCTCTAATATATCTTGTAACACATTTTGTGTCAGTTGTTACCCGACTACACCAGAAGGAGGATTATTTCACTTGTCATTCGGAACTAAATATCATTGTTTATTTTCAGGAAACATATCAGAAAAAATGCAAAAGTTACTACATTCATCTAATATTACACAAAAATATAGCAGACACAAGGTAAGTTTACACACGTAGGATATAATTTATTATACAAAATGGCTGCTTTTCTTTAGCTTTCCTCTTCCTCTCCATCCACCAAAAATCTATTTTATCCAAATAAATTACCCGTAAATTTTTGATGAATCGTCAAGAAAATTAATAATCATTCCAATTTCAGTGGACTACTAAACGAAGGTTTCGATGACGACGGCAATAAGGAGAAGGAGCCTATAGAAAGTGCAGATGCCATACACACACCCATACATTTAGATGATGGAACTACACTCAGTGAGTATCATTTTAAAGTAGCTGTGAGTATCATTTTAAAGTAGCTGTGAGTACATTTTAAAGTAGCTGTGAGTATCATTTTAAAGTAGCTGTGAGTATCATTTTAAAGTAACTGTGAGTATCATTTTAAAGTAGCTGTGAGTATCATTTTAAAGTAGCCGTGAGTATAATTTTAAAGTAGCTGTGAGTATCATTTTAAAGTAGCTGTGAGTATCATTTTAAAGTAACTGAGTATCATTGTAAAGTAGCTATGAGTATCATTTTAAAGTAACTGTGAGTATCATTTTAAAGTAACTGAGAGTATCATTTTAAAGTAGCTGTGAGTATCATTTTAAAGTAACTGTGAGTATCATTTTAAAGTAGCTGTGAGTATCATTTTAAAGTAGCTGTGAGTATCATTTTAAAGTAGCTGTGAGTATCAATTTAAAGTAACTGTGAGTATCATTTTAAAGTAGCTGTGAGTATCATTTTAAAGTAGCTGTGAGTATCATTTTATAGTAGCTGTGAGTATCATTTTAAAGTAACTGTGAGTATCATTTTAAAGTAGCTGTGAGTATAATTTTAAAGTAACTGTGAGTATCATTTAAAGTAGCTGTGAGTATCATTTTAAAGTAGCTGTTGCCAGCGGCTCCGCCCGCTACAAATCTAATGTTATCCCACGGGAACTTACAATTGGGATAAAAACTATCCTATGTGTTAATCCAGGTTATAAACTATCTGTGTATCTGTCGTCCAAATCCGTTCAGTGGTTTTTGCGTGAAAGAGGTACAAACATCCATCCACAAACAAACTTTCACGTTTATAATTATAATGGGAAGTCAGATACTTAAGTAACTGCTTATACTTTAATATTCCTCTATATTATCACGTTATAAGTACAGTACGATTCAAACTTAATGGCGGCTCTGAACATCTTGCGTTCCGATGCGCAAAACGCAATTTTGGGTATCAGCGGGGTGTAGACGGGCGGGGCACATCCCGCGCACCCTCTGTCTCACTCGCACTCGCGCGACGCGTCGTGCTTTGTGCTTTTAGTGTATGTTTGTTGTCGTCTTGACTGTACTTACCTGCGCGCAACTGCACTCGCAACTAACTTCCGAACCGCCATTAAGTTTGAATCGAACTATAGCACGGTTAGCGTAGTGGCTGAGCAATTGGACTGCTGCGCTGCGTGTCGCGGGTTCGATTCCCGCACGGAGCAAATATTGCTCATATAGTTGCTTCGGGTCTGGGTGTTTGTGTATGTGAGTTTATACTCGTATGTTTGTAAACGCACCTACGATACAGGAGAAATTCCTAGTGTGGCTCACGTTTTTTTTTTAAAAAAAAAATTATTATAGTGGACAGATAAGGAAACCATTGCCTCGTTATTCAATAAACCACAACATAGGGAACTCCCTAACCCCGTTCCATGATAGCGGGGTTTAACATGCGCCGGCGCATATAGACTTACGCATGTCGGATGTCGGCTTAATGCCTAAACTCTTATCGCAATTTGTACAATCTGTTTTTAAATAACAGTTATCTGTTTTGGTTAATGTGCATAAATAAAAAGGCCTTGCGATGTATGTAATGATCTTTATTTACAAAAAATCTTCTGTTAGTCTGATATGACTACAAACTGAAGCATATCTTTTGTTTGTGTCTTTATAAACATTCGCATACTAAACTCAATCTTCATACTTTCAGTTAGTTGAAAATTTCTTATCTAATATTACAATTTAATATATAATTATAATGTTTTCCTTTAATTTTATTATTGCTGATGTTAAATCATCGCCATTCCATTGAAAATTGACACATTTTGAATCTAGCAGCCAAATAATAATATCTAGGCCTGTGCGGAAAAAAAAATAATCCAACCTTTATTTCATTCATTTTCTTCGCATAGAATATCATCATCATCATCAGTCTATAAATGTTCCCACTGCTGGGACACAGGCCTTCTCTCTGTGAGAGGGAATGGGCCGTAATCTACCACGCGGGCCCAGTGCGGATTGGTAGATGTCACATGTCTTCGAATTTTTGGTTCTAGGACATGCCGGTTTCCTCACGATGTTTTGGTTTTCCTTCACCGTTTTGAGAGCAGTGGTGATGAAATAAATTACACAATGTAATGCGCCTGACGGGGTTCGAACCCACGACCTACTACTCGTAAGTCGAGGCCGATACCACTGGGCCACCACTGCTCCTACATAGAATATAGTCAGAGTTTTTTTTTTAAACCTTTAAAATATACAAGAAATCTTGTTGCTGTGTTACTAATTGAATGGTTTTCAACCCCACCAGACGTCCAGAACTACAGATACTTCCGTCATAAGAAGCAGTCCCTCATTTGGGACGGCACTCGAGCACAATGGACCAGGCTAGCTGGCATCGAGTCCGGAGCCTCCTGTGCACAGCTACAAGCTACGGGGTCCACTCCACCTTCTAGTGAACGACGAGTTAGAATGTAAGTATTGTAAAGAAGGCCCTTAGATGGAACTATAAATAGACGAAATTTAAATTATATTACCTCTCGTACTCACCAAAAATTTGCTGTGCTCGTCAAAGTCCATAATGGTTCTACTCCGTTATAATGAACATGTATGCACATTATGGTTTGCAATAAAGAATTACACGCATCAACGCCTGCGTTGCGGAACGAAAAGATTTTGTTTTTCGAAATGAAATGGAAAATGAAATGAAAGATTTGACATCGCCGAATTTTTCTTTTCGAAAAAAATCTTTAGCAATAGTCCAGTCCAGACTAATTAGCATCGAATACCCCGCGCATTGTGCTCAGCTACAAACCCATGGGGCCAATCCATCTTCCAGTAAACGATGGTTCAAAAATTAAATGTAGGTGGTTGATTCACATAAATCACCACTTTCATCTTGGAAACAGACGTATGCGTGTTTTTGTATTGGGCGTTTTAGGCGTTTCCAGGGGCGTAGCTACCGCCGTATCAATTATACGGGGCCCCCGGGCCACAGGGGCCCCCAACGTGCGTAAACAAAAGTTAATAAAAACTTAATTTATCTATATGAAATAGTTATTTACTTTCACACAATTTATTTGTCTTATCTATGTCTGGTGTTTTTATTATTATTATTTATATGTTTTACTGTTTTAAGCACGAGATTGTCTATTAGAAATCCCGGGTAGATAATATCCATATTAATATCAACATTTCGATGCAAGTATTAAAATAACTCTACCTAATTCCGACCTCTGGACTGATGCGACTGATGTTGAATTTTTTTGATGACCTTTGTCCAATTTTTTGTTTATATTTCGGCGTAGATACAGAGAAATGCATTTTTATTTCTTGAGTGCTAAATCTTTACCCTACCTAAGGGCCCCCAAACAAATTTTTATACGGGGCCCCGCCAAGGCGCGCTACGCCTTTGGGCGTTTCTTTACTTTTTCAAAAAAAGTGGCCAGGACGGCGTAGGACATTGCGACCAGATGCCGCGGGCGATAGAGTAGGGAATATCTTGTCGTTGCATTTTATGGTCCCCATGACCGCAAGCGATGCCACTAGGGAGCCTAGACATCGTCAAAGGCGTTACGGTGCATCCACACCGCCGGTAACATTTGTAGCTCAACGTTTCCAAATGTTGCTCGGTAACATCCGCCAACAAAATATTACTAAGTTTTGACGTGTTACTGTAAGTCGAGTAACGTTGCTCAACATTCGGTAACATCCGCCAACATGTTACTAAGTGTTGACGTGGTCGAGTAACGTTGCTCAACATTCGGTAACAATGTTGCCCCCATTATTTAACAATGTTGCCGATTGTCGAGCAACGTTACTCGACATACGGCAACATTTGTTGTCGGATGTTACTGCGGTGTGGATGAGTAACAATCAACAAATAGTAACAAGGAGCCACAAAAGTTACCAAATGTTGCCGAATGTTACCGTGTTGCCTTTTGTTGCTCCACAAATGTTACCGGCGGTGTGGATGCACCGTTAAATGCTCGGAGGCGAGCCACAGAATTGACAGAATACATTGTATTTGAGGCGAGCTGACTTGTATGGGTTGCGAACTTCTTGCATTGCAATTATTTACATTACAGCTCTTTACACCTTTAAAACAGAGTTTTGAATTCATCTGGACGTTATTTTTCAACAAGCAACTCTCCTCCACAGGCTAAACATCTACGGTCTCAACGAGATCAACGTACCGGTGCAGTCCATTATGACCCTGATCCTGCTGGAGGTCTTCAACCCATTCTACGTGTTCCAACTGTTCACCATCGCCGTGTGGCTTGCGGAGCCCTATTACTACTACTGTATTGCTGTGGTACTGATGTCTACCTTTGGTGTAGCTACTTCTGTTATACAGACCAAGAAGGTAAGGATTATTTATCATGACTGTGTAGTCTAGTCTCTTTTTTGTAACCGAACTTAAATGTTTCCAGTTCGACCCGTATGTTTGTATGTATGTTTGTCCGCGATTATCTAACGTTTGGCTGAACCGATTTAGATGCGGTTTTGCGAAAAGTGTTCGTTACATTCTGGAGGTTTTAGTATGCAACAATAATGGATATATCGTGATGTTGTCCGCATGTATTCGTTATTGCTTACATGGATGGAGGATTTTTTCGGTAGTAAAATCATCAAATAACTCGTCAACTAAAATCCACCTGATCTGCGTTCCTTCAATTGCCCTTTACGTTTTAGGGTCACTGTTACCCGTTTGCACAGTTCCGGGACCCCGGCAAGCATTTGTTCCTCCATTAGGGCCAGTCAGATTGCTGACAGCTCTTTGAGGCACGTGTGAAAATCACGCGGCTTTTTTTTTAATTCATTTTTGCCACCGACTTCCGAAAGCTAAGTTATATCTATATATATAAAAGAAAGTCGTGTTAGTTACACTATTTATAACTCAAGAACGGCTGAACCGATTTGGCTGAAAATTGGTGGGGACGTAGCTTAGAACCAGGAGAAACATATAGGATACTTTTTACCTTTTATTATTATTTTTTGTTTTATGCCGTTTCCGTGGGACGTGACATAAAACGTGATATAATAAAACGCAACTGACATGGAATGACAGCAAAACGAAAAATTTATCAATCAAAACATCAATTATTGACCGGTCGATGTGTTTGTATTGAGTTTCTAAGCTTATTGTGCCGATATTATCATAATTATCAATGCCATGTCGCCACCGAGACGATCAAATTTTTATCCTGTTTCCGTGAGACGTGACATAAAACGTATTACTTGATCAAGAAGGTGTTGGTGCCGAAATTGAATAAGGGATCTGAACAAAAAGTACTAGGAAAAAATGAAGAATATGTTCATGCCGCCCAGCGCCCACCGGTCTTCAATGCTAAAAAAGTATTTTGGTGAATACTGAATACCCAAAAAATGTACTAGAACTGCATAGATTCAATGCAATCATACGACGAAGAAACGCCTGGGTGTCACCACTGCTCAGATCGCCCGGAGGACACACTGGAGCATACGGTGCAGGACTGCCTCGCGCGCGGAAGAGCACCGCCGCCGTGTACGAGCGGAGGAAATAGGTGGAGAACTGAGCGCCCGGCATTGGTCGAGGCCATCGCAAGGGGCGAGACGGAGTGGGAAGCGGTCGCCTCCTTCTGTGAAGCAGTCATGCTATGGAAGGAGGAGGCGCGCCGCGTGAGGGAGAGGACAGCGTCCTCCCTCCACCCCAGCCGCAGTTGTAGACGCCTACGGTGACGGACGTCGGCAGACGATCTCCAGCCACCGTCGGCTCGGGCATGCGGGCGGCGAGTAATGGGTGACTCGCTGTCCAACCATGAACCATACCCGGGTCGACGGCGCGTTGTGTCCCACCAAATTTCCAATTGAATTAAAACTCCTTGAATATCTAGCTTACCACCGCACAATTTACGAATAAAGATTAGCTTCGTAGTAATCATGCTTCGAAACATAAACCAACCAAAACTGTGCAACAGAACGCGTTTGGTGGTAAGTAAATTGTTGATGAACAAAGTGATTTACGCGACGACACTCAAAGGAAAATTCGAAGGTGAGGAAGTTCTCATTCCGAGGATCTCAAACGATATGCGTTTGAATTTAAACGACCTTAATTTCCGATCCGTCTTGCATTCGCCATGACCATTAACAAATTACATGGCCAATGATTGAAAGTTTATGGTCTGAAAATAGAAAATCCATGTTTTTCACATGGTCAGTTAGGTATATATGTGGCATGTTCACGGGTCGGATGACCATCTGCGTTATTTGTTCTTGCGCGTGATAATAAAACAAAAAATGTCGTCCATCACGTGCTTCACTGAACAGTGCAACCCATGCACCAAAATACATAGCTAATAAAGAATCATTGATTTTTGACTTCATTCTTTAAATTTTATTTAATCTATATATATAAAAGAAAGTCGTGTTAGTTACACTATTTATAACTCAAGAACGGCTGAACCGATTTGGCTGAAAATTGGTGGGGAGATAGCTTAGAACCAGGAGCAACATATAGGATACTTTTTACCTTTTTTTATTTTGTTTTATTTTTTCCCGTTTCCGTGGGACGTGACATAAAACGTGGTATAATAAAACGCACCTGACATGGAATGCCAACAAAACGAAAATCAAAACATCAATTGACCAATCGATGTGTTTGTATTGAGTTTCTAAGCTTATTGTGCTGATATTATCATAATTATCAATGCCATGCAGCCACCAAGACGATCAAATTTTTATCCTGTTTCCGTGAGACGTGACATAAAACGTGGTAACATGATCACGAAGAAGGCGTTGGTGCCTAAATTGAATAAGGGATCTGAAAAAGTACTAGGAAAACATGAAGAAGAAGAAGAATATTCATGCCACCCAGCGCCCACCGGTCTTCAATGCTAAAAAAGTATTTCGGTGAATACCTACTGAATACCCAAAAAATCTACTAGAACTGCATAAATTCAATACAACCATACGACGAAAAAACGCTTGGGTGTCACCACTGCGAGGATCGTCCGGAGGACACGGTGGAGCATACGGTGCAGGACTGCCCCGCTTGGGCAGAGCAGCGCCGTGTCCTCACGACGGCGATAGGCGGAGACCTCCCGCGCCTGGCATTGGTCGAGGCCATGCTGCGGAGCGAGACGGAGTGGGAAGCGGTCGCCTCCTTCTGCGAAGCTGTGATGCTATGGAAGGAGGAGGCGCACCGCGTGAGGGAGAGGACAGCGTCCTCCCTCCATTCCAGCCGCAGTGGTACTACACACTACAGCCTACGGTGACGGAGGTCGCCAGACGATCTCCAGCTACCGTAGGCTCGGGCATGAGGGCGGCGAGTAATGGGTGACTCGCTGTACGACCTTGGACTATGCCCGGGTCGACGGCGCGTAGTGTTCCACGCGCGCCTCACAGAGTGTCAGCATTAAGATGGGGCCCCCCTTTAGAAGGTCAAAGCCTGCCGGGGTCGCGGGACTTACCTACGATTTACCGTGACCCCGGAACGTAAAGGGCTATTGAAGGACACCGTGGATTTTAGTCAGTACGAGTCTGACAGTCCCTCCCGCTCTGCCCTGGGTGGGAGGACTTACATGATGATTTTACCATGATAAAAAAAAAATTACAGTTGCGTTTAGCCATCAACTTTCTAATTGAATAAAAACTCCTTGGATATGCCTGGCTTACCACCGCACAATTTACGAATTGGCTTCGTAGTCATCATGCATCGAAACATAAACCAACCAAAGCTGTGCAACAGAACGCGTTTGGTGGTAAGTAAATTGATGAACAATGTGATTTACGCGACGATACTCAAAGGAAAATTCGAAGGTGAGGAAGTTCTCATTTCGAGGATCCCAAACGATATGCCGTTTTAGTTTTACGAACTCAATTTGCGATCCGTCTTGCATTCGCCCATTGACCAATGCAACCACTGACCATTAACAAATCACAAGGTCAATGCTTGAAAGTTTGTGGTCTGAATATAGAAAATCCATGTTTTTCACATGGTCAGTTAGATATAATGTGGCATGTTCACGGATCGCATGACCATCTGCGTTATTTGTTCTTTCGCGTGATAATAAAACAAAAATGTTGTCTATCACAACGTGCTTCACTGAACAGTGCAACCCATGCACCAAAATACATGGCTAATAAAGAATCATTGATGTTTGACTAGATTTTTTAGAATTATATTTGATATCCTAATAAAAAATCGAAAATCTGCGCATTTAATGCCTCTAAGGCGGAACAAAGTTCGCCGGGGTCAGCTAGTATCCTAATAAAAAATCGAAAATCTGCTCATTTATTGCCTCTAGGGCGGAACAAAGTTCGCCGGGACAGCTAGTAAAGTTATAAGTATACAGAGTGAATTTTTCAACTGAGCGATGGCTATATCCGAAACTATGAGTAATAACGGAAAACATTGAAAGGAATCTCGAGACCGATTTTGATGAAAATTAAAACGGCTTTATTGGATTTAAGAAAATTCAATAATCCTGGCCAGGAATCGAACCAGCTTATTTGGGAAAAAAAAACACATCCTGCATTATAACACCATTCGATAGTGTTGCTAACAAGAATCGAATTCTGGGAAGTAATAATATACGGCAAACTTAAGCGCACCACGCCCAGTTGGAAAATTCAACCTAAATATAGCTTTGTTTTTCTTTTTCTCTAGAACCAAACCAACCTGCGCGCCACAGTGGAGGCCCACGACACAGTGGAGCTGTGGGACGGACGGCGGGTGGACAGTCGCTGTGTCTCCCCGGGAGACATCATAGTCCTCCCCGCGCGCGGCTGTATACTTCACTTCGACGCCGCGCTACTATCGGGGGCTGCCGTTGTCAATGAGAGCATGCTCACAGGTATGTCATAAGAAGAGTAAAATCATCTAATGAGTCCTCCCACCCAAGGCAGGGCGGGAGGGACTGTCAGACTTGTACTGACTAAAAACTAAAATCCACGGTGTCCTTCAATAGCCCTTTACGTTCCGGAGTCACGGTAATTCGTTAGTCCCGCGACCAATGTCATAGGAAGAGCTCGGTGAATTTTTGCGAAAATGCTTGAGGCACGCTGAAACTTAACAATATTATGTGTATTTTCCTCAGTATACGTGCTATTGTATATTATTTACCAGTCGGTCACACGAGCACAAGAAGTATTTTAACTGTATTTTTTCTTTTGTTATGTTAACCAAAATTGACGGAGATATGACGCTTGAAAAATTGTACAACTTAGTAGAATTTTTCGCTTCAATTTTAACGTCAACATGCATTATAAGTACTCAACTTTTTGTTCGTAAATTCCCAAACTTTGTTTACAAAACAGCAATTCAATCTTCTAAAATAAGTCTTATTAATTTATGACCTTGCTAAAATAAAATCCTCTTTCACAGGTGAATCAGTGCCAGTAACAAAGACTGCGCTCCTCCGCGTGGACCGTCCGTTCGACTTGAAGGAGCATGCGTCCAGCATACTGTTCTGTGGCACCAGGGTCATACAGACGAGATACTACAATAACGAACCTGTCAAGTGAGTATTAAACAAAAAAAAATCTCTTTAGGGTTCCGTAACCAAATTTCAGAAAACGGAAACCTTATGGATTCGTCATGTCTATCTGCCTGTCCGTCCATATGACACAGCCATTTTTTCCAAAATTATATGAACCACTGTTGAAAATTGGTAAGTAGATGTTGTATTCTGTGAACCGTACTAAGGTTCTCACACAAAAATAGAAAAAATAACTTTTGGGGTTCCCCATACTTAGAACTGAGACTCAATTTTTTTTTCATAAGTATCTATGGATAGATCTTCAAAAATGATATTGAGGTTTCAATATCATTTTTAGGGTTCCGTAGCCAAATGGCAAAAACGGAACCCTTATAGATTCGTCATGTCTGTCTGTCTGTCTGTCTGTCTGTCCGTGTATGTCACAGCCACTTTTTGTCGAAAGTATAAGAGCTATCCTTTTGAAACTTGGTAGAAAGATGTATTATGTGAACCGCATTAGGATTTTCACACAAAAATCAAAGCAAAACAAATTTTGGGGGTGCCCCCCATACTTAGAATTGAAACTCAAAAAAAGTTTTTTCACCAAACCCATACGTGTGGGGTATCTATGAATAGGTCTTTAAAAATGATATTGAGGTTACTAACATCATTTTTTTCTAAACTGAACAGTTTGCGCGAGAGACACTTCCAAAGTGGTAAAAAGTGTGTCCCCCCCCCGTAACTTCTAAAATAAGAGAATGATAAAACTAAAAAATATATATAATGTAGACCTCAACCAAAACTACCAACGAAAATTGGTTTGGATGAGATACATTCAGCAGTTTTAGAGATATAGTACATTTTCAAAAACCGCAAATATAACTTTGCTATTCATACAAATACTATGAAAAACAAAGTTATTTTTATTGTTTGTGTATATTACTTACTAATCTCAATATAATTATATCTCTAATCTATGCTTGCTGCTACGGAACCCTTCATGGGCGAGTCCAACTCGCACTTGGCCGGTTTTTTTTAAACTGAATAGTTTGCTCGAGGGACGCTTACAAACTGATAAATTGTGTCCCTTTACCTGTAACTTATAAAATAAGAGAATGATAAAACTAAATAAAATGTAATTATATTTAATTATTTAAATATTGTTATATATTTGACATCCATAATTATGTTCCTAAATACCTAAATTATTTAGAAATACAGTGCGCCAGTGGCTACCTCCACCTTTTTAATTTAAGTTCGTACAGTCCATCCAAAGGTTGTCTGGAAGATATCGCTATTAGCGATAAGACCGCCATTGCATTGTAACCATAGAATTAGTAATGTTTATAATAGTTGTGTAACAATTTTGGTGTACAATAAAGTATATTCTATCTATCTATCTATGATGTACTTTACATTGTTTTTTTGAATACGTCATAAATCGCAAACCGCAATTTACTTTTCAAAGTTACAACGAACTACAAGAACTTTTAGATCATGTTACTTGCTGCTACGGAACCCTTCATTGAAAGTCCGATGATTTTTTTTTTGAAATCGGTTATAAATAGGCATAAATACTTTAAAAACTTGCGAAATGCCACCGTTGTACCGATTCGCTTAGAGACAACCGCGGTCGTTTTCGCTATGAGCAGCATCTCGTGGCGTGTTTCAAACATATCTAAAAGGTCAAAATGGTTATTAGTACTGTCATGATTTCTCTTTTTTCCCCAGAGCTGTGGTCCTCCGCACAGGCTACCTCACCAGCAAGGGTCAGTTGGTCCGCAGCATCCTGTACCCGGTGCCGGCTGACTTCAAGTTCGACCGCGACTCCTACAAGTTCATCATCATCCTCGCTTGCATAGCTGCCTGCGGCCTGGCGTATACTGTGGCTCTCAAGGTTAGAAGAAAGGGACTGGGCAACAACTGGTCATGGATAAACTGAAAGATGACATGGATTTCGAGAAGGAGCGCAGGGTATTTAATCTAACATTTGTTTCCCCTTCCCCAGGCTTACCGCAACCTCAGCCCAGGCGACATCGCCATCAAAGCCCTGGACATCATCACGATCGTGATCCCTCCCGCGCTCCCGGCCGCCATGACAGTAGGCCGGCTGTACGCCGTGTCCCGCCTGTCGCGGGCGCGAGTGGCCTGTCTCAACACCAGGGCTGTCAACGTTAGCGGCTCGCTGGACTGTGTGTGCTTCGATAAGGTATGACAGTAGGCCGGCTGTACGCCGTGTCCCGCCTGTCGCGGGCGCGAGTGGCCTGTCTCAACACCAGGGCTGTCAACGTTAGCGGCTCGCTGGACTGTGTGTGCTTCGATAAGGTATGACAGTAGGCCGGCTGTACGCCGTGTCCCGCCTGTCGCGGGCGCGAGTGGCCTGTCTCAACACCAGGGCTGTCAACGTTAGCGGCTCGCTGGACTGTGTGTGCTTCGATAAGGTATGACAGTAGGCCGGCTGTACGCCGTGTCCCGCCTGTCGCGGGCGCGAGTGGCCTGTCTCAACACCAGGGCTGTCAACGTTAGCGGCTCGCTGGACTGTGTGTGCTTCGATAAGGTATGACAGTAGGCCGGCTGTACGCCGTGTCCCGCCTGTCGCGGGCGCGAGTGGCCTGTCTCAACACCAGGGCTGTCAACGTTAGCGGCTCGCTGGACTGTGTGTGCTTCGATAAGGTATGACAGTAGGCCGGCTGTACGCCGTGTCCCGCCTGTCGCGGGCGCGAGTGGCCTGTCTCAACACCAGGGCTGTCAACGTTAGCGGCTCGCTGGACTGTGTGTGCTTCGATAAGGTATGACAGTAGGCCGGCTGTACGCCGTGTCCCGCCTGTCGCGGGCGCGAGTGGCCTGTCTCAACACCAGGGCTGTCAACGTTAGCGGCTCGCTGGACTGTGTGTGCTTCGATAAGGTATGACAGTAGGCCGGCTGACGAGGATTTAACCGACGCAAGGTCGAGTATCGGTCATTCATAAACCAAGATTTGAACTTTTTGCACAACCACAAAGTATTTTTAACGTACTTTATTTCCATGTATGAGTTGACAAATGGAGTCATTGACATTCTCGCTCTTAATGTGCTTAGTATGTTTATTTTTCTGAATAACCCATTCTTCTTTCTTTCCAGACAGGAACATTAACAGAAGATGGTCTAGATATGTGGGGTATTGTAGCCGTCAGTGGGGCCACAAGTCCCCCTCGTCTGGGTCGACCCCAAAGAGACCCCCGACAACTGAACGAACTACACCCCCTGAAATTAGCCATGGCGTCTTGTCATAGTTTGACACTGTTGGATGATGAATTAGCTGGAGATCCTTTGGATTTGAAGGTAAGTCGTTGCAGTCATTATTAGCTGGGTTTGGTTGAAGTTTTGGTTCTATGGAATGCGTTTTCCTTCACGATATTTCCTTCATATTTGATTTCATCACCATTGCTCTCGCAGTGGTGATGAAATCAAATTACACAAAGTAATGCGCCAGGCGGGGCCAACTTCGACCGTAAACCTCGGTAAGTCGGGGCCGATACTACTTTGCCACTAATGTGCAATTTATTATACCAGATGCTAAGGGAAGTTACAGATTAGCTTTCTTTAGGCATGTATAAACTGGTTTTTGGGAAGTAGCCAGACTTTTGCCGCACTCTCAAATTGTACGAGCTTTGACGCGCTTGCAAGCTCGTACGACTCCCTCGATATGCCGCAATAAGCGTGTGTACGCGATATGAGCTTCTAAGCCCAACGAAAACTGCAAGTTCTGAAATGTTAAAAGTTGTAATCGCGGAACAATAGAGTAATTGCTATAAATATAACTTTTATAAAAATAAAAGTATTTTATTGCAGTCAGTTACACGCTTCCGAAGGTGCCTTATTCGTAGATCAGTTCTGGTCCGACACAATTTAGATGGCAACTGTATAATTTCCAATATAATGTCATTATATGGAAAAGTTGCTAACCTATACACCGTGACTTTTTAGTCGTCTTACAAAAGCAGCCCAGTTCATGTATCCAATGACTAGAACACGTTTTTAATAAAAAAATATGTATTTAAGAGATTTGAAAAATTTAATCATAAAACTTTAATTGGTTATTTTGACACAAGGCGTAGTTAGAAACGCCCTTGTCTCATAGAAAATGGAAATGGAATGATCTACCCGACTATTGCGCTGGGTAGGTACACTCTACAGATTGATACGTAAACATTTTAACAGGGTGTTTCATATTTCTAATGTACCTATTTATTAAAAATAAAAATTATTATTAACGATTTAAAAAAAATAAACTCGCCTAGAGGTATTTTAGGTCGTATACATTAAGTGGACGAGTTTTGTAAGACGACTAAAAAGTCACGGTGTATAAAATTACATCCGTCCGTTTTTGTGTAGATGTTCGAGTCCACCGGCTGGGTGCTAGAAGAGCCAGATATCCCGGAACATTCCAACTATGAGATCCTCACACCAACCATAGTGAAGCCGAAGAAGACTGCCAACATTGATGTTGACGATATACATGTATGTAGCACTTTCTTTTCTTAATCAGGTAGATAGTTACTCATTGAAGATTTATGATAATTGAATTACGGTGTATTTGTAATCGTTCAAAATAATCTGATTGACAATAATCAACGTTTTATCAATCTTGATTACTTTTTATTGATTCCCGACTTTTCTCCTCTTTTTAATATTTTTAGAACCGTAATAATCGAAGGAATTATAAATTACCGCAAAGTTCTTTTAAAATATTATATTTACAGTTTATAATGAAATGGTTGCCTGGCATGCAAAAAAAAGTAAAACCTTACAATAGTGACAGATTTTGGAGCGACTTCGACCAACTTTCTGTTTGTCATTATGTCTACCTAATGCACCAATTCAAATGTTTTACCTTCCATTTTTTATATAACCTTAGTATAATTTCCCCCTAGTTGCCCTTAAAAGTGGGTATAATCTAACACGGTTATGTAAAATTGTTACCTGGCATGCAAAAAAAAAAGGAAAAACCTTACAACCGTGACCGATTTTAGAGCGACTTCGTCAGATTTTCTGTTTGTCGTTGTGTCTAGTTTTAACTTTCATTCTGTAACATATAATTTGTATTGTTTCGTCCCAGCTAAGCTGTCCTTAGAAGTGGGTATAGTCTAACACCGTTATGTGAAATTCTTATCTGGCATGCAAAAAATGAAAACCCTTACAACCGTGATAGATTTTGGTGGGACTTTGTCCGATTTTCAGTTTGTTGTTGTGTCTACTTATCGCACCAATGAGCCAATAAACCAACGATAACTGTAACGACACGACACGGACATAATATCTTCCGCTCTCGCTCATTTTCCTAGAAATGTTTGACATTGGTAGTTTAGTAGGTAGTTTAATTGATAGTTTTAAACGCTCAATTTTAATTCAAGTTCTACCTTTCATTTCAATATGTTATTTCCCCCCAGCTGCCCTTAGAAGTGGGTATAGTCCAACAGCATCAGTTCGTCTCCTCTCTACAGCGTGCCTCAGTTGTGACGCGAGTGTTGGGCGAAGATGTCCTGCGGGTGTACACTAAAGGCGCGCCAGAGATGTTACGCACCCTCTGTGTGCCCGATACTGGTACGTATTAGTAGTGTCTTAAAGTTTATAGTCCCATAGCGTTAAACCTTCGCAGTGAAGCGTCTATCGACTCAACTATCTTACTATTAAATTATTTTACTATAATATGTGACAAATTTTGTGATACTGCAAAAATGACTGAACGAAACTTGGCACACAAATAGTTTATAACACATAGTTTTTAGAAATTTTAGGGTCTTTGTACACCAGCCATGGTCAGCCATGTTGAGTCAAATAATACCTTGTAATACCTTTAATTAGCATGCCATGTATATGATCTAATCAATGTTTTTTCAAATTCATGAATTGTAATTTTTATCCCTATATTTCGCCCTCCACAATTCCTTAGTTCCTGACAACCTGTTCGAGGTGCTGAACTCTTACGCGGAGAAGGGGTACCGAGTGATTGCTGTGGCTACTAGAGTCATGGAAGTCACCTTCAAACAACTGCAGAAGATGACTAGGGAAGAGGCAAGTAGACTTCTCCCGATATTTTTGAACAAAAAATTTTGTTTTTCCTCCAGGAATTTATTCAGTAATGCACCTATTACCGTTTTATATTAAACGTCAAAAACATCGAACTCGGGGACTATAAGCGTTTTTTGACGCAGGTTTGTCATTCGTTGTATTTCGAGCGACAGAGATAATGCGCGTTAGTCACATTTGAAACGCGCTACAGCTTCGCGACTGTATCGATGCAAACGCGCGACCGTGTCGGACGACATCGGAGAGAAGAAAACACGCGTCGCGCGTGAGTTGAGAACGAGTTACTAAATCGCGTTTGTATCGCGACAGAAACGTGACATTTCTACGTTTGCATCGCGACTGTTATTTTATGTTGAATAAATAGATAAAATAAATCCAACAGGTGGAACGAGACCTAGAATTCCTAGGTCTAGTGATCATGGAGAATCGTTTGAAAGCGGCCACAACCGGCATCATACGAGAACTGAAAGAGGCGAACATACATGTCGTCATGATAACTGGTAAGCAACAACTATAAAAATATTTGCAACAAAATTTGCCGACACCACATTTTTTTTCAATTTATTGTCTACCATACCATACACTAGATGTCCCTGCTTTTTTGGGGAAACGAAAATTGGATTGCGAGCAGGATTTGAACTTGCGTAATGCGAATTTATAATATTTAAATTTTAAAAACAATGTTTGTTTCGCAGGTGACAATGTCTTGACGGCAATAAGCGTGGCCAAGGAATGTGGCATCCTCATGGGAGAAGAGAGAGTGGTACATCTACACGCTGATACCAGCGGGACTACTCCTGTCATATACTGCGAGAGTACGCTGCATGGGGTCAGTAATCTTATCTTATAACTTATATTTTTACCATTACAGGAATCCTAAGAGATTGAGAGGTCTCGTGGCTTAATTATAACTGCCGCTTAGGTCGATCTTCAAAGTTAAGCCGTGCATGCCGAGGTTGCTCTGTGGATAGATGACCATCTATCATAGGGAGTTTCCTCCGTGCTTTGGAAAGTACCTAAACGAGGAAGGTCCCAGCTGTTATTTTTGCATCTTTAACTTAAAAAAAAAAAATCAAAATCAAAAGTCATTTATTCAAATTAGGCTGATTTATCAGCACTTTTTGAAGGTCAATTTCTACTTATGACAGTACCCCAAAGCGACCCTTCGACACTTCCTAGTGTTTTGGCTGGGAAGAAGAAATGGCGGAACCAACTCCCCAGCAACACATCTGTCTGTACGGTTAGAACCAAGATTTATACAATTTTATAGAACATTCACATTTTACATCAATCCGAAATTACATCCCAATCGTGACTAGAAGGTACAAAAAAAAGTAATTTATAGAAAAACAAAAAACCCGACTGCGTAAAAACTAATTTTTGAAAATACGTGAAAAAGTTAACTTAGATAGAAACTAAAAAGAAAGAAACAAGCCCAACTGAACAGCAGGAAGAAGCAGAACAGAACGACTCACAGTCGGGGCCCCTTGGGAAGATTTGATTGGTAATATTTGAATGGGCCCCGACTGTGAGTCGTTCTGTTCTGCTTCTTCCTGCTGTTCAGTTGGGCTTGTTTCTTTCTTTTTAGTTTCTATCTAAGTTAACTTTTTCACGTATTTTCAAAAATTAGTTTTTACGCAGTCGGGTTTTTTGTTTTTCTATAAATTACTTTTTTATTTTATACTTTTTAGTTTCGATTCATTGTTTTTTTTGTTTGTATATTGTTTATATTTGAAATAAAAACTTAAATCAATAAGTAAGAAAATTAGCAAGAATGATTGTTCTGTTAAACAACTTTAAATCGTTATATATCCTAAACTATCAATTAAAATGAAAAATGATAAAAGGAACCTCAAGATGATTTTAAAATACCTATTCAACGACACCCCACTTGACATAGTTCATCGACTTTTATTTTTTTCATTTTGACAATATGGCGTCTGGTTGTCGCTGTGGTGAATTTTGATTACTGTCATGTCTTTAGTGACACTCGCAAGGTTAAGACGAATCGATTGACGTAAGAATTATCAAAATCGGCCTACGCATTTGGTCTCTAGAACGCCACATAGAAACAAACATACATACATACATACATACATACTTACATACATACATACATACATAGACTGATAAACACATTACCCTCCTTTGCGTCTCGCAGTCGGGTAAAAAGATAAACTAGGACCATCGTAGTAAAAAACAATCTAAAGAAACTGTTAGTCAGAAGCACGAAACTCTGACAACCAGTCTAACCAAGGTCTAACTAATTAATAAAAATACTGATATTAGCTGCATCCGGTTATCCGGTGTAATGTTGATGCGACCAATTGGTCGGTTTTCAATTGTCAAAACAATTGTTAAAAAAATGGCCACAGTTTGAGATATATACTGGAAGCCGACCCCAACATAGTTGGGACAAGGCTAGGTAGATGATGATGATAATAGTCCTTACCTTTTTTTTTTTTTGCGTGGTAAAATCATCAAATGAGTCCTCCCACCCCGGGCAGGGCGGGAGGGACTGTCAGACTTGTACTGACTAAAATCCACGGTGTCCTTCGATAGCCCTTTATGTTCCAGGGTCACGGTAATGAGATAAGTCCCGCGACCCCAGCAGGCTTTGGCCCTCTAGAGGGGGGCCCCGTCATCATGCTGACGCTCTTTGAGGCGCGCGTTGAACACAACGCGCCGTCGACCCGGGCATGGTCCATGGTCGGGCAGCGAGTTGCCCTTTACTCGCCGCCCGCATGCCCGCGAATAGTCCTTACCTTGGAGGTTGTCAAAGAGATTAGAATGGAACGCAGCATTTTGATATTAAATGGCAAGACTGGGTTCGAAACACTACGCTGCTTTCTAAAACGGACATAATGGAAGTTGACAAGAATGACTAAAATGGGTTACATAAGCCGAATGCCAAATGAATGACGATGTCGAAGTCGATTTGTACCTGTACCACGAAACTTTGAGGTGGCGCGGTAAGAGTTCGTAAAAGGATATGGGAGGCATTTGCCCAATAATGGGACAGTGTTAGGGTAAGAACAAGAGAAGAAAACCTTTCTGTTCGTACAAAATGTTAGTACTCGTAAAACGTAATACAAGTCATTTATTAGAAAAAAATATTATCATAATATCGTCTGTTGATATGATTCGCAGTTTAACCATCCCTTTTTATCTCCAGGCCACAGTAGGTCGTCGCTTCCCACTCGACCGCGAGTGGCGCAGTGTGGACAGTGGACGCGGATCGTGGCGCTCCGCGTCGGCGTCCGCGGAGCACACGCAGGTCACAGCCACACGTGGACACTCCGCGGACTACTTTGATGCGGAGCTCGGCAGTATGGAGCCGCGGTATAAGATTGTTATGACTGGAGATACTTGGAGGGTAAGTGTAAAACAGTTTTTTTTTAGTTCTTCAAACAAAGTAGGAGAACATTTTCAATTATTATTCTTTACACATACGGTTCAAAAAAGGAAGATTAGGTTTCAACTTTTTGTATGAAATTATAGAAAGCAAATCGTTTTTTTAATCATTTATTTAACATAAAAAAAATATATCTGTGAGGTTTGCCTCTGTGATCCAGACCTACAAAAAATTAGTCTCTTTAATTTCCATACTATTTAAATACCTCAATGAAGAATTTAATAGTCAATAAGGTACAATGGTATTGACATATCCCTGTGGGCAAAAGCCAACTATAAATAAAAAAAAAACAGTTTCAAAACAGCATCCTCTTTTCATGTGATCCATGTTGCCTTATAGAAATATTTATGCTGCTGGGAGACTTGTTTTGAAAGTAGACAATATCAAAAGTTAAAGTTTTATATATTTATACGCAATAACGCGTAACGTGCGTCGCGTTTTTGTAAAGATTTTTTTTTACAAGGGACTGTTAAGATTCAGCTTTAAAATGAGTGGTTGCGATGGCCTAATTGGTAAGGCGTCTGGAGTATTTATCCAGAAGACGCGGGTTCGACTCCCACTCGCTGCTCAATTTTTCTTTCCTCAACAGCAATTTTAAACGGTTTTTAATGTGTCTGCGTATCAAACTCTATGGCTGTATGTAGCATACAACCACAAGGCTGAAGGCACATCATCTACCTAGCCTTTTCCCAACTATATTGGGGTCAGCTTCCAGTCAAACCAGACGCAGCTGAATATCTGTATTTTACATGGAGCGACTGCCTATCAGACCTCCACAACCCAGTAACTGGGTAATACGATACCCCATGGTAGACTAATTGTCAGACTTTTAGAGCTTCTGACTAATAGTAATGACTGTCAAAGATCTACAAATGACAGCCGGGACCAACGGCTTTACGAAGCACGGAGGAGACTCGCTATGACAGATGGTCACCCATCCACAGACAAACCTCGGCAAGCGCGGCTTAACCCGGAAGATGGGCCTGTGCGGTTATAATTATTTTGCCACGAGCTCCTCACAAGGCACATACATACAGCAAATAAAATTTAGGAAAACTGTTTAAGAGGTGCTGTATAGATACTTATTTCTTTAATAGACTGTACTTACTGTATTCAACAGGTACTCCGCGAGCACTACCCGAACGTGTTATCTCGTGTGGTGTCACGCGGCGCGGTGTTCGCCAGGATGACCTCCGACCAGAAGCAACAACTCATCGTGGAGTATCAGGCACTTGGTTACTATGTCGGTAAGTACATTTTTTTTGTTACAGTTCCTGTCTCGTCTTTTTCAACGTTTGGCCATCCTATGAAGAGGTTTCTTACAAATATCAACATTTTTGGTGGTTTTGTGGCCCTCCGCGCCTACGCGATTTTAAATTTCACTTTAGGGATAGGGCAGACAAGACTACGTAAAGTCGGCTTTGCAGCATTTTGTTTCCGCCACAAAGTTTTGTAGCACAATATGTTGATTTTTTTTGACAGTAATTCAATTTTTCGTTCAATTTTTAAAACGTTGTTTCGGTAAGGTGAAAATATGGCAAATAAATCATTTGGCAATTGAAAAAAGTTAAAAAGAGGCTTCGAACAATAGTAAAAAGTGATTTTGTTAATCGGCGGAACATACTTCGGTAAAATAATACTCGTACTTATGGCTATTGATACTTCGATGATCTGAAAATATGTCAAAAATGCATATAACAAAAGCGATGTCGGTCAATAGTTTTCGGTATAATGAAATTCGAACAAACAAAATTCGGTAAATTGATCGGTTCCCGGTTTTGTGTCATGGCTATCTAGTGTCATCCGAAAATTACGACGGCACGGTTGGCGCTGTGGTCGAGCGACCGACTCTTGCGCTGCATATCGCGGGTTTTATTGCCGCACGGAACAAATTTGATCTACAAGTAGTTGTTCTGGTTCTGGGTGTTTGTGTATAAGAGTTTAAATATTTGTAACCGCACCCACGAAACAGGACAAATTACTAGTGTGGGCAAACGTTTAAAATAAATAGTTTGAGTGATAAATATATGTATATGATATATAGATGAGCCAAGAAAAATACGGCTCATTTGAAAAAATAGAGCAGGAATCCGCAGCAATAAAGTTCCGTTGATTTATTAAAGCTTTTTTTTTAAGTAGTTACCAAGGCATCTATTTTTAAATGATACAATATACTGAAGTGAACACTATTAGTGTGGACACAACACAATATTTATACAATTTTCATTTACTCAGGAATGTGCGGTGACGGTGCAAATGACTGCGGAGCCCTACGAGCAGCTCACACAGGCATATCTCTCTCAGAGCTGGAGTCCAGTGTCGCAGCACCCTTCACTTCTGCCAACCCCGACATCGTGTGCGTAGCGAGGGTTTTACGCGAAGGTCGCGCCGCCCTATCGACCTCCTTCGGAGTCTTCAAATTCATGGTAGCTTATTCCCTCTCTGAATTCTTCTCAGTAGCCTTTCTATACTATTTCGACTCCAATTTGACAGATTTCCAGTTCCTATACATAGATGTCGCTTTGATCGTCAATTTTGCATTTTTCTTCGGCATGACGGAGGCGTATACGGGCAAGTTGTGTAAGACACCGCATTTAACGTCTCTTTTAGGACTCAGCCCACTATTTTCTTTAGTCGGACAAATGTTTTTGATTGGCGTAGGACAGTATCTTAGTTACTACGCACTTACGTTATTCCCTTGGTACGTAAGACATACGTATGAAGGTGATGAGGCTAATGAATGTTGGGAAAACTACGCCATTTTTGCTGTATCAATGTTCCAATATATAATTCTAGCTATAGTTTTTAGCCACGGTTCTCCTTACCGAAAATCGGTAGTTACGAATAAGCAATTAATGATTAGTCTGTTAATTATGACGTGTCTTTGTGTTTATATAGCTGTTTGGCCCGCTGAGTGGATAGCTAAGTTCCTACAACTGAGAATGCCTAACGATACCCTTTTGTCTTACATAGTTCTTGCAATAGCGTCTTTCCATCTCGTCTTTGCTTTGTTCTTTGAAAGGATTATCATAGAATACTTGATAGAAGGCAAGCAAATGATACCAAAGTTCTTAAAAGAAAGAAAAATTAGAAAAACACCTCATTTGCTGATTAGAAGGGAGTTGACTGATATGGACTATTTGGACTGTGACAGCATTATCAAATATGATAAGGAAACCAATGATTCGGCTTTCGATTCGTCCGGGAAAGGCAGCTGAGACGAATTTCTATTAATAAATTATTTATAGGACTCGAAAGCACTCGTTTATGTAAAATGGGATGTTAAAAATGTACCAATTAGAGTTGAAAATAGGTAAATTTTTACAAGATCGCACAATAAAATTTGAATGACCATTCTGTAGGATTTTTTCTTGCCTGTTTGTGCCATTCAAAACTAGACTCTATTTAATCCGGCCTTAAAAGTATTGATCATAGTGATATAATTTATGTTATAAGCGATTTTCGAACGATACCGCGCGGACGGGCGGAGACCGCTCTCAAACTCGCTAATGAGCGGCATTCTTTGAAAATCGCCTTACGGCTTTCTAGGCATTTTGATGCAAACATATCAAATACAATAATTAATTGTAGATTTTTTTTTGTATTGGGCCAGAATCTATTCGAAAATAATATTTAACTGTAAGAATAACTGTAAGAATAATTCGGTTCCTTAGCCAATCACTATTATCGATAAAATCTTAATATTATCGACTTTAGAATTAATTTTTATGTCGTGCCCCTCAATGAACAATGTTTGATTTAGGTTGTAAGCATTTATTTTTTACTTCTTTTTACACATGTATTTTCTCTAAAAAATCGGGTTATAATCTTGGTATTAAACGTCTTATGGTACAAAAATGCATTAATGCACTTGTGTCGCAAAATATGGTGCTTTTAAAGAATTGTGTTCACAAAATTGCATTTCTGCATACTTTTCTATTTTTTACAGTATTTTTGTTTTGTCTTATTATCAAGCTTTATTTTGTAAAACAAAATATTTTATAAATTTTTATTACTTTACATTTCATGTGATGTGCACTTTTTAATATTACGGAAATATTAGGTAGGGATGTTAAATGCACAATTTTTGCCTTGAAATGTTTTTTATCCTGTTGTTACTAGGAGATACTTTATTTTACGAAATAATGTCTAGTATTTAACCCCGGGCCCTAACCAAAACAAACAGACCAAATGCCAAACGATTAACGTAAATGCTCTGTAGGTAGTCTTTAATAGAATTGCAACTTTGTTGTCTAAAGAATAAGGTTGAAAATCTATTAAAGACACAGCGTTTTCGATTATCATTTTTCTACTTTTCTAGGTCCTCTAATATTCACAAATTAGCGCGACGAATGCGTGCACGCACAACGCTATGGTTAGGACGCTGATTCTTGAAATCGTGTACGATTTAGTTTGTTTTATTGTTTTTTTTTAATGAAATCGCACAATATATTTTTAGTATTTCATAATGTATGTCTTATGATATTATTTCTTAGATATTAAATATAATATTTATAAGCACAATGTGATAACAATGTAGTATGTGCCTTACTAATGTAGGTAAATACATTCCAATATTTTCGATACTTGAAGTATCAAATAGATAATTCTTACTTTTAGTATTGATGTAGTGCAATTGAGTTTAATAGTTACCGATTTTACTAGAATACTTGAAAATTATAGATTATTATAAAATTGTATGTTTAGTCGATTTCGTGATTGCCTAAACACTTTTTATTTTCTTTTTGTTGAAAAAAAAAGGCTTTTGCGCGTTAAAATGGATTCCCTGTCTTATCATTCAGAATTTATAAAGCGTTTTGTTATGTTGGTAGTTAGAACATTTCAACATTAGTCTTCATTTCACTGGGAACTAGCGAAAATGGTAAAGCATTTTTGAAATCGACTACACATTTGAGAGTTACCTCAAAAGAATCGTCAAATTATGAAATTTTATTCACATAATAGTGTGTGTTTTAATCTATTTACACTTATTTTAATGTTCCTGTAACATATTGGTAAAATAAATATATATATTTTGTATTCATTATGATTGAAATGTTCGACTTATGAGTTTTATTTCTGTATGCGTTGTATGTTGGTCTAAATTCACCTCTTGAACTAGTACTATTTTGTCGTACTTCAATGTGAAAGAGAGAAGGAGTTATATAGTCATCTCTTTTTTTCCCATATAACATTACTAAAAGAGGTAGTGGTAAACTACACAGAATATCAAAACTTGAATAGAATTGTGTCAGAATACAAAGTATGTTAATTTACAAAGCAATGTTATTTTTTTTATGTACCATTGAATGTATGAGAAGAATGATTAAATAAATGAGTTTTATTTATTTTGTATTTTCTTTTGGGCATTGGTCCTTTCATAATAAAATGGTATAATATCTAATTGACCGTCAATATTAGCTGATTTTTTATTTTGTGGTATCTCAGGTGAACTAGTAGCAAAATACTTCCACAGAAAAATTACTTATTTTTTTAAAAATCCTGTACAATTTAATCATTTGTTTAAAAATGTATGGGATTTTAACAATTAATAATTAGTTTTTAACTAATGATGAGACAACGTGCTTTTTCTAAATACTTAAAAGACCGCGACGCTTGAAAAGGTCGCGAGGCCGCCCGCGGTAACGCGACTCTTCTGTATATTTTGCGTCGCGACGCTTCTATACATTTTGTATGAAAGGGACGCTGTAGAAACAAATGTCTCCACCCCGTCTGCGTCTTACGTCTTTTCTGTGTGACCAGCGCCTAAGACCCGTTTGACAAGTCAGGTTTTTTCTCTTGTCGAAATGGGATTCCTCAAGTGACGCTCTGTTAGGGTCAGCGCAGACCGAACTGCAAAATGCTTGCGCATGGTCGACCAAAATTTCTACTGCTCGACCATGCGCGAGCCATCTCTGTTAAATATGGTCAGGGTTGCCCAGCGTGCGTGCTTGATAGGTTGATAGTCATAGTCCGAACGGTTTTCTCGCTGCGGCAACACTGACTGACTGGCGCGAGCGCCGCGCCGCTGTTAGAGCGCGCTCGCGGATGTAGAATGCATACTCGAACACGCAGTCGGCTTGGTCGATCATGGTCGAGCATCTTTGGGCGTGTATTCAATTTTGCGAAGTATGATAATCATAAGAATATATTTTTTTCAGTACTCTCAGACAATGCTCTGCTCTGCTCTGCTCTTGGTGTGCGCTGACCCTTTTGGAAGGCTTAATTAAAATAAAAGCCATATTTTTTTTTAAATAATTTTATTATTTACTAAAAAGCAATAAATATATCGAACATAGACTCTATCAATAAATTAACAAAATTTATGTTAACTTTACACATAATCTTCATTATTTGGCATCACAGTACTTTCGAAATGTTATGTAGGTATGCAGACACCCAAACAAATATAATTTGTTTACAATAAATCCATTGGACGTTAAATATTGAATAAAGTATCATTGCTTTTGATTATTTTGCCTTTAAACTTATGAAATCCGATAGGCGAAGTTAAGATTTCAGTTCGAATATGTGTATTTCTTTTATTGGAGCATAAATACACTAAACATCGAAAAAAAACTTTAGGTATAGGGTTTATCAATAAAACTAATAATTATTTACATACCTACTACAATCGAAGACATAATTATTTCTTTACCATTTCAAGAAGTTAAACTACACATAGATAAAATTTCAAAGGATTAATAACATACACAAATGTATATAAAATGCAAGTAACATTAATAAATCGAATTCATACAAAACGTTAAATATTTATTATTTTGAAACATTTTAGTTCAAAGCCATGTACACACTGTTTGAAAGCGGGCAATGATATTTTGAATTTATCAAATTTTAAAAAGGCTTTTCGATATTCATTGGAAACTTACTCTGACATATTAAATATAATTATGTAAACATAAATAAAATTTGTATATTTATATTCTAGTTTCAATATTGTATATTATTAAATGAATTCTGAATTTTATTATATACTCTATTGTCGCACGCTTAGACGCGCGTGTACATAGCACAATACCTAAAATTATTAAAGGTAATTTATCTATGATTGTTATACTATAAAATGGTAAAACTTACATAAATCGGTGCACGTAATATCGTAGTGAAGTATGAGAAAAATGTAACAATACATTTATCGATAACTTTCATTTCAACTTCGTCTGTATCAGCACCACTATTTTATGGATAGTTTTTCATCGTAGAGAACCAATATAAGAATTAGTTTATTTAGGAAGAGTACCGATTTGGGTTTTGAAGCACATATTACAATTTTCGCTAACACAACATTTTTGTGATTTGAAAAACTTGCAAACCGCTTTTAGGTACCTATACTATCTTGAAACATTTTCAAGATGTTTTAAAATAGTAACGTTGCCATACATGAATATTATCTCAAGCCATTTTTAACAGCTATTGAAGAATCTAGCTTCTGTTTCTAATTCCTGGTATTGGCACTAGCAGCGCGCTCTAGCGGTGGGCATTGACATTGTACTTAAATTATGTAGTCCTGACCACCTTTATATAAGCACCTCTATACTGTAGCTGTAATTCTAACTTTTATATAGATATACGATCTGAACTTAATACATAGGCTTTTTCAACAAATATTTCACGCTTTTACGCTCAAATCGACATACAACCACACAATGGGGCTACCCAAATATCCTTTACTCTAAAAATCTGATTTTTATGTAGTTTTTAAAAAGTCGATGTGATCTATAGCCTCCTACACCAATGCTATAAGCAAAGTAATACAAAATGGAACACATTTTCTGGAATTATTTTGCCTAACTATTGAAACGAGGCTCGATACGGCGCACAATTATACTTTATTAGGTTTTACTAGATATTTTCTAGATAATTTAGGGGTTTCATGCGACATTCAAGAACAATTTCTAAATCAATTGCTTATAAGGAATTGACACTTATTCTTTAACTCCTAACATCGATGTTTTAGAAGCAATGGCATGGCATTATACTACGTTCTTTTACAGTCAGCCTATTTAGCAAATGCGGCCTTCTTATATCGAGTTCTACAGCGATAATATTAAATATTGAGTCAACATTACATGTAGCGTTTTTTCAGCGCGTTCAACAGGACTTTCCACCATCTTATGATTAATGTCACAGAATAATAAATGTACAGAAGGCGCACTTCTCCATAAAAGTTATGGCGGCAAGTCACAGCATTGCTCAACCCCCCTAGAGGTAACTTTAGGATTTAATTACATTATATGCTGCGTTTTTTGTGACATATATTTTAAACAGTGTTACTTCTGTACTTATATACTTTGTGTTAATGCTATGTACGAGTATAAGGTGTTAATGAAGCGGTGCGATGCTTCATCGAGGTTTTCTTCATGGATTGCGCCGAAGTTTCGCGAAGAAGCTGTAACATTTAAAATATGGTAAAATATTTATCAAGCTTACACGGTACAAAACATGTTTCACAAGCTCTTTTCCTTATACGAAAATTTTAAATTGCTAAATACTAATTTTACTGTCGTTCATTTTAGTTAAAACTTTTTTTAATATTTATGTTATGTCTATTGTTTCTATCGTTCGATTTAAAAACATAGTTTCAAAAACTTCATGGAAGCGCACAAGTCAAAGAGTAGCAAATTTATTATATCTACAAGTCAACAAGAAAGAATTAATCACGGAAGATATCCCGTAAGTGACATTTTAAATTAAAAAAGTGTTTAACAAGAAAGAGCTTGTGAAACCAGCAACGCAAAACAAAATAACTATAGCGAACATAACTTACCAAAGTGGCTGTGCAGTGCAACATAAACGATGGCTTATGAATGGACATACATGTGGGTTGTGGATCTGTACACTATGGCCTAAATTGGAAACCTATCAACGCTCATTATCGCAAACAAAACAACAAATGGAAAGTCTTAAAGACATTATTTACAGAAATAATAAATATGTATAACTAAGTATTGAATACTTTGAGGACTCATTTGATGATTTTACCACGCTAAAAAAGTATTAAATATTTGTGCAGAATATTACGCTCGCATTACAATAATAATTTAGCAGCGTTCCTGCGCTCGTTCATCATTACATTCCATTTGCTATCTACTCCATGCTCCAATTGATAGCCTTGTTTCGTAATGTGCGTTGAAAATGGTACACTATGGGCGATAGTATACAGCCATATGGGTGCTGATGGTGCGTGTTGTGTATACAGTGGATTGCAAACCAATAAGAAATTAACTACTGATGATATGTTCAAACCAATATACAGAGGAGTTTCTGGGGACCACTTTTAGCAGTATTATATTGATGGTACTCCAATGTGAGAAAAAGATGGAGCTATGTAGGACGTATAAGTCCATCTCTGTCTCACATTGAGGTAAAATGAAAGTAATACTGATAAAATAATTGAAGTCCTTTGAAATGATATTATTACAATATTGGGTTGGAAAGGGATATTATTATGTTTCTGTCTTAAAGTACAAAAAATAAATTTTCATTAATTTTTCTTCCCTTTTTCCTCATAAATCGACAATGAAAGTATATAAGCAAATAAAAACACTGAAAATTGTTCGAGAATGACCTCATATAATATCTTATACATGTATAACAACTTACAGAGATGCATCACAAGCAACAAGCTATATGCTATAAGATATATCTCCCGTCTTTACCTCTTTTAGCGGGACTCAGATCTTTACTATTTATATAGCAACTGCTTTACATGGAGATTTCTGACTTTAGTATATACTTTTAGAACAATATAACATTTTCTTAATTACTAAAATGTCCATTTTGTGACACGGACTGGGCAGTAAGCACTACGGCTAATCTATAGTGCGAGCTCGAAAATGAACCTTACTCACCAATCATTAATGTTCTTATTCGTTTGATAAGCTTGGTCACAGTCGAATATGTAACTTAAAGTTATACTAATAAGGTTTATTTTCTGACGTCAGCTAATACAAAGTTCGCTCGATTGATTTGGGTCTAAGCTTGGATGATAAAAGTATAAAATTAAGCATAGTGCTTCAGCCGCTGGCGGATTTGACAATACATAACTAGCAGATCTATTAAGGTTCAAAAATACAGCGTAATCGTATAATTTCTAAACAAAAAAAGCGTGTAGAAACATGCTCATTATGTAAGTATTGTGTTGACTGTACAAAAGCAGTGTAAACTCTACAAATAAAACACAATTAAAATAAAATAAATTATGCAACACGAAACACTGATAATTGTCTACGATCTAAGTTATAAATACTTAAACATTTATAATAAAATGCATAAATGTCACATTTTAAAAAAAAGATAACAATATTTTCATGTTGCAACAAAATTAAATTAAAATGAAACAGATCTGTAGTCAAATTATTAAATAAATTCATTAGAAATTAATTATTTAAAAAAATATATTGATTTAGGCAAGACATGATTAAAGTTTACATACATTATTATTTCTTTTATAAATTGTTAAACATTTTATAAATCTCGATTCTAAGATACTAGTTATCATTCTCAAAAGTTAATTCGTAAAGTAACATCGAATACAAAAGTGATTTCTTTGAAACCGTGATTGTTAGTCAAAAGTGTAAAATATTAAAATTTGACGAAACACTAAATTGTACTCTAGGGTACGTTGAGTCATACAAATTATAGAAATACAATCTCTTAAATAATATCGAATGAAATCGATGGAACATTGTTCTTAAATGTACAGTGCTAAGCGACGAGTCGACCGTTTCTTTTAAACACCGTTTTAGATTTTGTGTATGTCTGTACAGATTCGAATAGTTTTTATACTGATTTAACATAAAAAATGTAAATTATTAAATAAATAAGAGATCAATGATTGTCGTTTGTGTGAAACGGTCGCAGGTCGCGGCGCAAAATCGCAATAAATAATAAAATTAAACAACTATATCATACATCGTGTTGTTCGCCGTTCGTTCGCCGATTATTTCTTCCTCTTTAGCTTCGGTATTCTGTAATGCGTGCATGTGAGTTAGGGGCAGGCACATGTGTCAAGTGAATTATAATTCAGATGAGAAACTGTGAAACTATTGCGTCTACTATACTTAGGGCAGATTTCTACAAAAAAAATGAACAGGATCAATATATCTAAACGATGTTCAATAACTGCATAATTATGATATAATATTCCCACAGCTGGGACACAGGCCTTCTCTCTGTGAGAGGGAGTGGGCTGTAATCCCAAACGTGGGCCCAGCGCTGATTGCTAGATTTCCCATGTCTTCGAATTTTTCTAGTTCTAGGACATGCCGGTTTCCTCACGATGTTTTCCTTCACCGTTTTAAGGTTTTGAGGAGGATTAAATAAATTACACGAAATAATGTGCCTGGCTGGGTTCGAACGACCTACAACTCGTAAGTCGAGGTTATCACTATTGAGCCCCGAAAACTAAAGGTTCCATAGCAATCATGACATTTACTTTTGAGCACCGTTTAGATATACTTATTGCGTTCATTTTTTATGGTGAAATCTGCTCTTTGATAAACCAATACCCTTAAAGTTAAATCCCTTAGCCAGCAATTTACAAAATTTACAGATTATTAATTTTACTTTGAAATAATATTGTTTTTTGAAAAAGTAACGTTAAGCATACTGCGATAACTAATCCCATTGCTGAACAGTCTGAATATTCGATTTATTTTAAATACCATAGCAGGAGCATCATATTATAAAACTGTACTGTATTTATTTTTAATTGATTCTAATTTTTGTTTAATTATTTGACCAGAAATACAAATATAACACTTTAGTGTTTAACTGTACTTAAGGCGTGGTTAAAATGGGTCGCGGAAATGTCTTCAAAAGTGACGGCGGCCCTGGAACGCAGAGGGCGACTGAAGTCAGTCAGTCAAGTTTGACAGTCCCTTCTGTTCCACTCATTTGATGAAAAAATAAGGCTCGTTTAAAATAAAATCTATGTTTTCGCGTTTCACAGTAAATGAAAAAATGCAGTGGATATAGTAATAGTATTCCTCGATTATATACCGTTGTGGGATTATCTATTTACCATGTTTATTAGTCAAGTGTCTGATAGCGTGCTATTATTTACATTTTAAATATTTTCATGTGATTCTAGGGTACTACATACTATGATTAAACAAGGTATTCTTACCCGGAACTCTTCTTGTGGGGTGATGGTGACGACTGTGACTTTTCCGACTCCAGTAACTTGGTGCTCGAATCCTTCATAAAACCTGGATAGTTGTGAAAATAACGATTACCTTCAATATCTATTTACTAGCTCTAGATAACATATTTTTTAATTGGTATCGCAGAATGTTTTTTTAAAAGTTTATGTGTAAAAGATGATAAAAAAATTAAGATATTGCAAAATGTTAATTTTGATGAAAAATAATAACTAAAAACTATTCGATTGTAGTATTTATCTAATTTAAGAGAAATTGGAATTGGCTATATGAACATTTTTAGCATATTTAGTGGATAAATATATAATGCCCCCGTAGTAGTTAATAGTTAATACTATATTTTACCTTTGCCTGAAGAACCGAAGACAGAACTGCCCAAATTGTTCAAACTGCTTGTGAAGTTGTCAGCTTCCCTTGCAACTGCATCCGCAGCCGCCTGTTCCGCCACCTTAACATCCTCCGCGACCTCCCCGAGCCTATCACCAGCCGCTTCAACCCCCTCTTTACCCGCCCCCTTTATCTCCTCAAGCTTATTATCAGCAGATACTTGGAAACCTTCGAAATACCCCTTGGCGTCTCCGAACAATTGTTTAGAACCTTCCTCGACATTTCTCTGTGAATCCGACAGAACCATCTTAGCTGAATCGTCAAGACTGTCAAAAGTATTCCCCGCTGAACTCTGGAAGGAATGAAGAGTGTCTTCCGCAGAACTGCCCAAACTGTGCACGTCATCCCTCATAGACGCGAACGTGTCTCTAGTCGAGCTCTGCATCTCATCCCACTTGTCCTTGGCATCGCTCACTTTGTCCTTCGCCGAACTTTCGACCTTATCGAAAGTACTCAAGGTTGAGTCTTGTACGTGATCGAACGCCTGTTTCGACGACCTTTGGAGGTCGTTTGCTTTGTCAGTAGCTGATTGTTGTAGGTATTCGAATTCTTCTTTGCCTCTGTGTGTGATGTCATCGAATTTGTTGTTAAAACTAGACTGGATTTCTCCTTTTTTATTTGATGCTGCGTTAATGGCGTCTTCTGCAGATTTGCTGATTTGTTCTGTTGTGATTTCAGCTTCATGCCGTATCCTGTCTAGTTCGCTTTTCGCGGCATCTTTCTTGTCATTAATGGCTTGTCCGAATTCGTCTGTTTTACTCTGTACCGCGGTACCGAAAACTATTTCGGTATCGTGTAAAACTTTATTTGCTTCAGTAGCTTTTCCGTGAGCAGCATCTTTTAGTTCACTGGCTGTGCTTTCAACTGAGTCTTTGATTTCTTCGGCTTTTTCCGTAACCTTATCCTTAGCTTCTTCGACCTTATCGTGATGATGTCCAAAACTGAATGTGTCACTGATGGCGTGTCCGAGTCCACTAAAGAATCCGTGTGATTTCTCGTGAACTTCTTCAGCTTTATGGTGGATTGCGTCTTTAGCTTCTGCAGTCTTATCCTGGATGTCGTGTCCTAATTCACTGGCCTTGTCTTTCGCTTTACTAGTCTTTTCATGAACTGCATTTCCAACATCGCTTGCCGTGTCATGAATGTTGCTTCCTACATTGCTAGCTGTCTCATGAACTGCGCTTCCAAAACCGGTGAATTTGTTGTGAATTGCGTTGCCGAATTCGCTAGCTTTGTCTTTCGCTTCGCTGGCCTTGCCCTGAATTGATTGCCCGACCTGGCTAGCGCCATCTTCAATTGAATGTCCAAATTCACTAGCTTTGTCCTTGGCTTCGCTTGCTTTTCCTTGGATTGACTGTCCGAATTGATTCGCGCCATCTTGAACTGAATGTCCGAATTGATACGCACCATCTTGAATTGAATGTCCAAATTCACCAGCCTTGTCCTTGGCTTCGCTTGCTTTTCCTTGGATTGACTGTCCAAATTGATTCGCGCCATCTTGAACTGAATGTCCGAATTGATACGCGCCATCTTGAATTGAATGTCCAAATTCACCAGCCTTGTCCTTGGCTTCGCTGGTTTTGCTTTGGATTGACTGTCCGATCTGGCTAGTGCCATCTTGAACTGATTGTCCGAATTGATACGCGCCATCTTGAATTGAATGTCCAAATTCACCAGCCTTGTCCTTGGCTTCGCTGGTTTTGCTTTGGATTGACTGTCCGATCTGGCTCGCGCCATCTTGAACTGAATGTCCGAATTGATACGCGCCATCTTGAATTGAATGTCCGAATTCACCTGCTTTGTCCTTGGCTTCGCTCGTTTTGCCCTGAATGGACTGTCCGATCCGGCTAGCACCATCTTCAAACGAATGTCCGAATTGATACGCGCCGTCTTGGATTGAATGTCCGAATTCACTAGCTTGGTCCTTGGCTTCACTTGCTTTTCCTTGAATTGATTGGCCGAATTGATTCGCGCCATCTTGAATTGAATGTCCGTATTCGCTAGCCTTATCTTTAGCCTCGAAAGTTTTTTCCTGTAATTTTTGTCCGAATTTGTTTGCTTCGTCATTAATTGTTTGTCCTACTTCACTAGCCTTATTCTTAGCTTGGTTTGATTTGTCCTGAATAGCGTCTCCTAATTTAGATGCCTCTTCGGTTACGTTGTCTTTAAATGTTACTGTTCTATCGTGGATGGCGTGTCCAACACCTGAAGCCGTATCTTGGATAGAATCTCTGACCTGTTTAGATTTCTCTGCAACAGCGTCTTTGGCTTCACTTGTCTTTTCTTGGATAGCTTGTCCAACGTCTGAAGCGGTATCATGAATAGCGGTACCAACTTCATTGGCTTTGTTCTTGATGGCGTCTTTAGTTTCGCTAGCTTTTTCTTGGGCAGCGGCTGCAGTTTCAGTAACTGCGTCTTTCACTTCGCTCACTTTTCCTTCAACTGAAGCCTTGATTTCGCCAGTTTTGGATTCAACAGCCTGTTTGGCTTCAGCGGTCTTATCTTGAATTGACTTTTCAATTTCATCCTTCTTGTCATGGACAGCCTTTTCCGCTTGCTTCTTCTTGTCATCTACGCTCTGTGCCACTTTCTCAGCGCCATCCTTTAATTCATCATGTTTCTTGGCAGCTGCATCTTGGAGCTCATCTTTCTTAGCTGAAGCTTTTTCCAGCGCCTGGTTAGCGGCTTCCTTTCCTTCAGCAAGTTTGTTCTTTGCCTCATCTTCGAGTTTCTCCTTTTCTCCGAAGATGTTCTGTACTAGACCAGTGAAGAAGTTCTTCCCTTCCTTGGCCTTCTTTTTAGCTTCTTTAGCTTCCTTTTTCAGTTGTTTCTTTGATTTCTCCTTAGCGTCTTCTAGAGAATCACCCATGGATTGGAGCTTCTCATTGGCTGTTGCCTTGGCATTGTCGACTGATTCCTTAGCAGCGGCTTTAGCATCTTGAGCTTTATTGCTTACATTCTCTTTAACGTCATGGACAGCTTCTGAGACAGCATTCGCACCATCTTGTGCCTTATCTTTGACGTTATTAGCAGCACTTTCCGCTGCGTTTCCAACTCGAGTTATTGCGTCATTTCCTCTGAGTTTCATTTCTTCAGCCCTTTCCATGGCAGCGAAGTTAAGCGCCATCGCTTTACTGTTAATGTCATCTTTGACTATTCCGGCTTTGTGAACCAAGTTATCTACAGTATCATGAGCTGTTGACTTAGCATCATCAACTTCCGAGACGATATTATCTTTCAAATTGCTAGCCTTATTATTGACATCATCTGTAACTTTTTCAGCAGATTCTGAAATATCATTCAACTTGCCACGGGCGCCATCTTCCAATTCTTTTACCTTATCTTGGGCACCAGATTTTACCTTTTCATAATCATCAATCAGATCATCAGCTACTGCACCAGTCTTCAGTTTAAGTTTATCGTTCTCATCTTCAATAATACATAAGCCTTCTGCCAAATCTCCATGAACTTTGTCAGATATTTCATGGGCAGCAAAATGGGCAGTCTCTATTCTATCAACTAAGTTAGAGGTTTCGTCATGTCGGTGTTTCTGTCCCTTTTTATACCTTCCTTCACAACATCCAACGTAGAATGTGAACGGATCTGTCTTCTGGTTGCACAGAGGAGTGTCAACGGGTTGCATCAATTTATATTGGTCATAAAGATCTTCTTCGACTGGTTTGCGGTTTTCTTCGTCAACAACCAGTTTGGTTGTGTAAACCTCATCATCATCTTCTTTGAAATGGGGTTTCGTTTTAAGATCTTTGAACATGTCATCGACTTTGCCTAACAAGTCTTCGTTGATGAGTCTGGGGGCGGGTTTGGGTGGCGACTTTTCTTTTTCTTTCGGATCTCTTTCTTTGGAGTCCCTTTCTTTCAATTCTTTTTCCTTCGAATCTCTTTCTTTTAATTCTTTCTCTTTAGACTCTCTGGGTTTGGGCTGGGGTTTAGGAGAGGACTCTTTTTCGTCCTCCTTATCCTCACTATGTCCGAATACATTCTTGACCTTGTCGGCCAGACCTCCGAGGAAGCCTACTCCTCCTTCAGGCTTCTTCTTGCCTTTCTCGAGGGTATTCATCGGGGTCTTGTCTTCATCAGAATCGAAGGTCGCTTTAGTCTTGTTTGAGTCTACGAGAAGAGTGTCGCCGTTTACTGTGAATTACATAAAGATTACTTTATGTTTTCTTTATTTTGTCATTGAATATTATGGGTATGTTTAGTTAGTTTCTTAGCTTACCTTGAGGTTTAGTATCCTTGCTGTCTTCGGTTTCCTTTGTCGGGTATTTCACGTCACCATTTGTGATGATCTTGTCCTGCAAAGGAAATATGTATAACAAATACTTTTCCTTTTGTAACTAAGACTTTCTAAAAACAATAAATAAAGTAAAGAGACAGTTCTCTGGTGAAACACAGAGAGCTTTAGTAAAAGGCTGGCATAAAAATGTAAAAGACAAATGCTCTACCTTCAAAGTTGAACTTATACTCAAACATAAATATTAAGCTAAAAAGGCATCGTCATTTATTTACTGACAGAATAGTACTGTATATATCACTCGTTTCTTCGCGTATGGCATCGCTACTTCCTGTAAACAGAACTTGCTGTACCTATATTTTTTTATCGTTGTTAAATCATCAAATGAGTCCTGTCGCCCAGAGCGGGACGGGAAGGACTGTCAGACTCGTCAACAATCAACGGTGATCCTTCAATAGCCCTTTACATTCCAGGGTCACGGTTACCTGATGAGACAGTCCCGACCCTGACAGGCTTTGGCCCTGTAAGAGCGGCTCCGTCAAATTGCAGTTAGCTCTTTGAGGCACACGTGGAACACAACGCGCCGTCGACCCGGGCATGGTCCGGACGGCGAGTCACCCATTACTCGCCGTCCGCAAGTCCTATAAGCTGAAGTTTCGAAGGTGTTCAGATATAGTTTTAAGCACTTACATGTCCGTTAAGTTGTCGGTCATGTGAGTACGGCAGGGAGGCAGGTCCCAGACTGTTGTTGTGGTCGCCGCCCCAGTGGAAGCTCAGCTCGTCCTTCAATGCGTCAAAACCTAAACACAAAATGAGTTTGTTAGGGAGCTCCCCATGAGGCGATTCGTACGATTTGCAATTTCTAGTAACTAAAAATGAAAATCGTCCTTGCTACGACGATACAATGATGCAATTCGATTGACTTGACGTCGTCGTGGCGAGCGTGTCTTGTTTTTCATCTACCTGTAGACAACCGCACGTTTTATGGCATATGTCGCAGGGGTAAGAGAGGATACTGACAGGTCAGTATATTTGATAGCTTACAGGCGGTCAATGTTCTAAATTGACTGTGAAAATGGAATTTTACATTTTAATTCGCTGTATTTATTACTGGGTTGTGGAGGTCCGATAGGCAGTCGCTCCATGTAAAATGATATTCAGCTGCATCTGGTTCGACTGGAAGCAGACCCCAATAAAGTGGGGAAAAGGCTAGGCTGATGATGAATTAGTTGTGATTTGAGCGTACAATTTTTCAGAGAGCAGTGGTGGCCCAGTGGTATCGGCCTCTACTTACGAGTTGTAGGTCGTGGGTTCGAACCCAGTCAGGCGCATTACTTTGTGTAATTTATTTCAACATCACTGCTCTCAAAACGGTGAAGGAAAACATCGTGAGGAAATCGGCATGTCCTAGAACCAAAAATTCGAAGACATGTGACATCTACCAATCCGCTCTGGTCCTGCGTGGTATATTACGGCCCACTCCCTCTCACAGAGAGGAGGCCTGTGTCCCAGCAGTGGGAACATTTAAAGGCTGATGATGATGTACAATTTTTCAAAGAGTAACACAGTAGTTTGTAATACTGTCATAGTGCTTACCAGATTGGTCCAAGTTCAGGTAGTCGACCTGACTCTTCCCGGCGCGCGGTGCGATACGATCCGGTAGTTCTACGTCCAATACACACGCTGGGGTTTGTGACTGTTCGCCTTTGGGTACCTAAGAAATAATAAAAAAAGTTATAATGATTTAGTAGTAAGATTTTTTTTTAATTTAAAAATAAATTTAAAAATATGTTATTAACCTTCTTACATACACTGAAATTCCAATTCAGTCTACATTACATCACTATATTTATATGGACGCTAAACTGTTTTCTTAGGTAAGCTAACAGTTTTAACAAAATTAAGGGAACAAAACTCATACCTACTGGATTTCTATGAAAGTGTGATCTTACCTTAGGCTCGTTCATGAAATAGATCCTGCCTGAAGGATTCTCTTCATGATGTTTCACACGCACTGTGAACTCAACTCGATTGTCTTTGAAGGCCTGAAACAAATTATCACAATATAGAAATATATATATATATAGAAATATAGTATTTTTCAATACACTTCCTCGAAAACTGACACTTATCGCACTACGATTAGGTTCAACATGCAGTGTATCTTGGCTCCTTAACACCCGCGCCTAATACGGCTCGGATTAGTATTTCGCTTCGAATGTAATAACAAATCCCCACTTGTATCCACATGTACTATTTTAAATTACAGATATAAACGGATGGTTAGTTAAAAGCTATGATCTGAGTTCATTTGAGAGTCTCTTTTTTCACGTGCCGTACTAGGAAAGATTCTATTGTCATAAACTTGAGCTGAACTTCTGAGATGTTGCTCAAAGCTACTAGATACTCGTACTTCAGTGTTATTAACAATTATTGGCCCAATGACTGCAGAGACCTCATGTACAGACGCCAGCAGGTCAACCTACCCCAATCTCAAATTATACCAATCGAACACCTTCCATTATTGTGATAAGGTTGAAAATCTTCTAAAGAAACTCAGACAGACAGATTGAGGAAGGTTGTTGTGCTAGCGTCTGTTCCATGGTATTGATAGTTGAGTGATGTATATTTTTCTCGTTATATTCTCGATGTAAATGTAATGCCATTTTCACTCCAGAATTTGTTCTTAATGCGCCTTAAATTTTTCTGCGTAACATCACAGAATACTTAATAGTACTATAGGTACAGAAGTCATACTCCAAAAAAAAATCAAAGTAATGTAAAATCTATGGACGAGAGAATAAAGTACATTTTAACTGGCAGCCGTACCGCCCACCTACTTTTATAATAGCCTAAACTTCCCGTGCGCAGGCAAAAATGTACTGAATGGTTACGCGCGAGAGTTTATTTTGGTTTATCTGACGCCAACGACATTAAAAGGTTACTATGGGTCAAGCTCAATAGGGTTGCGACTTGCAAGTTTAGGCACAAATAGGTAGGTACCTAATATGCGTATTTTATGTATTTGTTAAATTACATTATTACCATAAATACCTATGTTCCTCAAGGAATTTTGTTTTTATCATCAACCTATATCTTTTTGGTTTCGTCATCGATTACTACATACATTATTGATTGTTAGCACAGAATGTTAATAGTAGGTACCTACGGCACCTTACGTGAGGAATATTATTTATAATAATATTATCTTTTCTACCTATTATTGTTATATTTTTGAACATTACATCTTACAAAAAAAAAAGAATAATATCTAAAAGATTTTTATTGTCTATGGCAAAATAGCCAGTCCTTATTATTTTGCACTCAACTAGTAACCGACCAATTACCATCGCATACTGTCACAGGCCCCGCGTTGCGTGTCTTTGTAGGTAGGTAAAAAAGTCGCGCAGCGAATTACGATCACTGACCTTGAATGCGTAGTGTGGCCATTTTCTGAGTTAGAACTTTTAAACAACAACGCAAACATCTTTCTATTTTCTACCGATCTTAATTCTTAGTACTCAGCTTAAGGTGAGTGAGAGTGTCGTCTTTTTATCTTGGTCGTCTAGTAGGCTCACACCCGGGGGGTGGGTAAGAATTAAGATCGGTAGAAATTAGAAAGATGTTTACCACTTAGTATCTCGCCTCATTTCCAAACTAGAAAGATGTTTACCACTTAGTATCTCGCCTCATTTCCAAACTTGTAACCTACCTAATCATGATCAGTTAAGCCCATACTTCACAAGCAGGGAGATAATTTTGTTGATCATTACTAAATATACTAAATACCTATAATTTTTTTCTTCATAATAATATTGTGTTATTAATTTTCCCAAAAGCACCTAAAGCAAGAAACTTGTGCGTAACTACACGTAACGTAACAAAAATATTAAGGAGACGGAGCGCGTGTGTTAGATATGGTATATAACCCCAATGCAATAAATAACAATTGAATATTTTTATCGATTTAAGTTAAGGTTAAAAATAAATACTTACTGAATTTCTAATTTATTTAATTAAGTTATAGTACTGTACAAGATTTGTTTACTATTGTGATAGATGTGGTATATAGCCCCTATGTAATAAATAATAGCAATATATTATTTAAAACAACTATCAAATAATTTCTGAACGAAATTAGTTGATGTTCAAATATTTATCGAATTATGTCCAGGTTGCAAATAAATCTAATCAAGCTTTAAAATGAATCTACTGTACAAGATTTGTTTATTATTGTGATAGATATGGTAAATAGTCCCTCTGTAATAAATAATAACAATATATTTAAAACAACGATAAAATGATTTCCGAACGAAATCAGTTGATGTTCAAATATTTATCGAATTATGTCTAGGTTACAAATAAATACTTACTGAATTTCTTAATTATCTATTCAAGTTTTAAAATGGTTCTACTGTACAAGATTCGTTTATTATTGCTTATTTTATTACTTATTTAACTGCAATGTATGAGGATCTGTGATTGGTTAATAATGGCGGTAATATTTCTTGGGGGTGGTACAATTCTAGGTTTATAAAAACAGATGTACCCTCACATTGGTGGTCATTATTCTTCAATCGCTGTATGAGATAAGCCGTGCTCTGATTGTTGTTCTGTTTGATAAAAACTTTTTAAAAAAAAGTACCGACTTCAAAACAAATACAAAAAAGTTTAAAATAACTTTTCTTTCGGAAGTCGGTGGCAATAGTCAATGACACAACAAAACAAAGCCACCGACTTCCGAAAGAAAAGTTATTTTAAACTTTTTTGTATTTGTTTTGAAGTCGGTACTTTTTTTTAAAAAGTTTTTATTTTACCCTTTTTAGTTTATTTATTACATATTCAACCCAAATTCTTGTAAAATACAAAATTTTCTTACATATGCACTAATCTTGTAATCCGTCACAACATAAAAAAATCCATATCTCTAAAACTACTGAACCGAATTTGATGAAACTTGCAGTGTACCCTAAGTTGAACAATACCTAATACAACAAAAAAAGAATTACTTAAATCGAACTTATAGTTCCGGAGATATGCGTGCACAAACATAAAAACATACATACATACATACATACATACATACACTTATGAAATTTGGCACATTTGTTCAGACGCTGATATAGACTAACATTTATGAAAACTGGGCAGTTCTGATAATATTACATACATACGGGTCGAATTGATAACCTCCTTTTTTTTTTGAAGTCGGTAAAAATGTGAAATAATAATAGAGAATCCAAGTGTGTGAAGCTGAAAGTTATAATTTGTGTTCTAACGTTCTACAGTGAAAATGTAAGTTAATAGATATTTATTATGATCTGAATATTACTGATAATGTATGTTTTATAAATGTGTACTGATATTGTATGTTTTATAACTGTGTAAAATATGTTGCCGTGGAGTTTCTTTCTCCGTTCTTCTCCACGAAAGACCTAGGGTTTGCGAACGGAAGTAGCTTGGTAATAAATACCTAGTCTTGATTTTGTGCTTTTCTTTATAAACCCATTCCTGTACAAAAGTCCTTAGAGATACCTTACATACAGTAAATAAATAACATTAACCATCCTGATATCTAAAACTTGATAATAAAGTCGATATTAATGTCAATACATATCCTATTTATCACACACACACATCCCCATGTTAGAAAATGGATGTGTGTGTGTGATAAATAGGATATGTATTGACATTAATATCGACTCGGGTGGCGCGTGGCAGCCGTAGTGAATGGGCCACGACATAATGGCCCGGCAACTACTTGCAGTTTTATGCCTACACCGCGGAGTGAGACAGGCCTGGGGGGATATTACAACGTCTTAAAACCAGGCTTGTTCCGGCGAGTGAAAGTGACAGAGCTATACAAGTCGTCTAGTGCCATCTCGTTCACTCACTGGAATAAGCCTGGTTTTAAGACGTTGTAATACCCCCCCTGGTAACATTTAGTAGATTTTTCTACCATGTTCATATTTCTTTCTCAGACAAAAGCTTAGTTTTAATTAAATATCGATATTTACCTCGAATGTAAGCATGGGCTGGCTTCCGGACTTGGTGACAGGCACGAGGTTACCGGAGAACTCCAGGTACACGTCCTTGCCGTCCAGGAACCGGACGGACGTCGAGTGGGCCACCTCTGTGTAGTGCTCCTGTTAAGAGAAACGTGTAAAAAATATTGATTTGGTAAGATCTCTGTTAAGGTTATGATGACGGGTATGTCCTATGGAAATTAATTTTATAAACATTAATTATTATAATTATAAGGACTAGCAAGCGCAGCGTAGGACGTCCACCAACGAGATGGACAGACGACCTTATAAAGGTCGCCGGAAGACGCTGGATGCAGGTCGCTTCCAACCGGTATATGTGGAGATCTAAAGGGGAGGCCTATGTTCAGCAGTGGACGTCCTATGGCTGAGATGATGATGATGATAATTATAAAAGCAACACAGCATACACACATCAAAAGAAGTTTGTGATCACTTTGTATCTTCACCTTTTTTGTTACGGTAGATTGTGTTATAATTTTGTCTTCTTTTTAGATTAATTATTTAAAAAATCCCTGTTTTTTTACGTTTTGCTTTTTTTGTAAGCCGTCAATCACTTCTTTTATACTAATTATCTTTTGGAAGTATTATTTCCTGGGTTGTGACATACCTGTTGCAGTAACGTCTCGTAGGCGTATCTGTCAGTGATGTACATGACCAGCAGTCGTCCCTCCAGCGCGTCCAGTCGCTTGCCCAGCACCACAATGCGGACCTCGAACGGTACCAGCAACATCTCTCTGTTGGACAACAATAACAATTGTTTTTAAGCTATTGCATAGCTTTTATCGCAGGCTCTGAGGGCGGCGCGACACGCGAAAATAACCTAACGAAAAAACCTAAGGAAAATACCTGACACCACGCATCGTCTAACGTCGTTTCACTTTGGGAGACTTCGGCAATCATAAAGGTACGGACAGACGTGCTCATAAAGGTACGGACATACGTGCTCATAAAGGTACGGACAGACGTGCTCATAAAGGTACGGACAGACGTGCTCATAAAGGTACGGACAGACGTGCTCATGACTAGCACGAAAGCATGCTTTTATTGAGGGAGAGGGAGGGGAACGTTTCTTGATGTTTCACTTGATTGACGTGGCTGACCATAGCCTAATTAGTACAGTTATAAATATAATAAATAAATAATTATAATTGCATAAGGTGATAAAAAATGCTATGCAATAGCTTTACCGCGGCAGTCCCCGGGTGCCACATATTTTTTAAATAATAAACGCAATAACGCATGCGTCGCGAATTTTACTCTAGTAGGTAAGAACCGCGGTGGGTCAGTTGGTAAGTGCATCGGATGTACTGAATCCGAAGGTCGCAGGTTTAAATCCCGTTCGCGGTTCGAATTTTTCTTTCCATAAAAATCCAAGAATAAGAATTGTTTTTATTAATGTTCCCACTGCTAGAAGACAGGCCTCCTCTCTGTGAGGAGTGGTCTGTATCTGGTCTGATCCATCACGCGGTTGCGGGTTGGCACATGTCTTAATTTTTTATTCCAAGACATGCCGTTTCCTCACAATGCGATGGTTTCACAGTTTTCAAAGCAGCGGTGATAAAATAAATTATAGAAAAAAACTGTGTGCCTGGCCGGGTTCTCTAAAATGTGTCAAAAATCATAATTTAATAGAACCTATTTTTCGAGAAAACTGTTATCTGAGTAACATGTTAAAATTATTATAATATTTACCTGTATAATTCCGTAGCCAATTTGGTGGCGTCGCTAACGTTCTGGCAGTTCATCATCCAGAATCTGAAACAAAATTATTTCATTATTATTTACGGTACTCGGGCGAGAGTTATTTCCATCGGCTCAAGTCAACAGAGAGGTACTAAAAACTATATAAAGTTTTAATCGCTTTATGAACCATACGATAGACATCGTCCAAAGGATCAAGATCAAGTCAAGATCTCCAAAGGAGACCCTTTGGAGATGTTGTTAGAGGAATTGTTTCGGTTATTACCTGGCAGACACAGTGGTAGTGAAGGAGGCGCAGTCGTCAGTGACAGTGAGCGGCGTGGAGCCCGTGACGTCCTCCCACACGGCGCGCGCCTGCCCGCCCATGATGGAGCACAGGAGGCGCAGGTTGGACGTGGACGTCTTATATTAATATTACCTGGCAGACACAGTGGTAGTGAAGGAGGCGCAGTCGTCAGTGACAGTGAGCGGCGTGGAGCCCGTGACGTCCTCCCACACGGCGCGCGCCTGCCCGCCCATGATGGAGCACAGGAGGCGCAGGTTGGACGTGGACGTCTTATATTAATATTACCTGGCAGACACAGTGGTAGTGAAGGAGGCGCAGTCGTCAGTGACAGTGAGCGGCGTGGAGCCCGTGACGTCCTCCCACACGGCGCGCGCCTGCCCGCCCATGATGGAGCACAGGAGGCGCAGGTTGGACGTGGACGTCTTATATTAATATTACCTGGCAGACACAGTGGTAGTGAAGGAGGCGCAGTCGTCAGTGACAGTGAGCGGCGTGGAGCCCGTGACGTCCTCCCACACGGCGCGCGCCTGCCCGCCCATGATGGAGCACAGGAGGCGCAGGTTGGACGTGGACGTCTTATATTAATATTACCTGGCAGACACAGTGGTAGTGAAGGAGGCGCAGTCGTCAGTGACAGTGAGCGGCGTGGAGCCCGTGACGTCCTCCCACACGGCGCGCGCCTGCCCGCCCATGATGGAGCACAGGAGGCGCAGGTTGGACGTGGACGTCTTATATTAATATTACCTGGCAGACACAGTGGTAGTGAAGGAGGCGCAGTCGTCAGTGACAGTGAGCGGCGTGGAGCCCGTGACGTCCTCCCACACGGCGCGCGCCTGCCCGCCCATGATGGAGCACAGGAGGCGCAGGTTGGACGTGGACGTCTTATATTAATATTACCTGGCAGACACAGTGGTAGTGAAGGAGGCGCAGTCGTCAGTGACAGTGAGCGGCGTGGAGCCCGTGACGTCCTCCCACACGGCGCGCGCCTGCCCGCCCATGATGGAGCACAGGAGGCGCAGGTTGGACGTGGACGTCTTATATTAATATTACCTGGCAGACACAGTGGTAGTGAAGGAGGCGCAGTCGTCAGTGACAGTGAGCGGCGTGGAGCCCGTGACGTCCTCCCACACGGCGCGCGCCTGCCCGCCCATGATGGAGCACAGGAGGCGCAGGTTGGACGTGGACGTCTTATATTAATATTACCTGGCAGACACAGTGGTAGTGAAGGAGGCGCAGTCGTCAGTGACAGTGAGCGGCGTGGAGCCCGTGACGTCCTCCCACACGGCGCGCGCCTGCCCGCCCATGATGGAGCACAGGAGGCGCAGGTTGGACGTGGACGTCTTATATTAATATTACCTGGCAGACACAGTGGTAGTGAAGGAGGCGCAGTCGTCAGTGACAGTGAGCGGCGTGGAGCCCGTGACGTCCTCCCACACGGCGCGCGCCTGCCCGCCCATGATGGAGCACAGGAGGCGCAGGTTGGACGTGGACGTCTTATATTAATATTACCTGGCAGACACAGTGGTAGTGAAGGAGGCGCAGTCGTCAGTGACAGTGAGCGGCGTGGAGCCCGTGACGTCCTCCCACACGGCGCGCGCCTGCCCGCCCATGATGGAGCACAGGAGGCGCAGGTTGGACGTGGACGTCTTATATTAATATTACCTGGCAGACACAGTGGTAGTGAAGGAGGCGCAGTCGTCAGTGACAGTGAGCGGCGTGGAGCCCGTGACGTCCTCCCACACGGCGCGCGCCTGCCCGCCCATGATGGAGCACAGGAGGCGCAGGTTGGACGTGGACGGCTTCTCTGTACCGCCCTGTGGGAGGAGGAGGAGGTTAGTTAATGTTGCCAGGGAATTAAACACTAGGCATACAGGTGGCTTTTTTACTGTGGTAAAAATCACCAAATGAGTCCTCCCACCCAGGGCAGGGCAGGAGGGACTGTCAGACTTGTAGTGACTTAAATCCACAGTGTCCTTCAATAGCCCTTTACGTTCCTTGGCCACGGTTACTCCTTAGTCCCGCGACCCCGGTAGGCTTTGGCCTTCTAAGGGAGTCCCGTCATTTTGCTGACAACTCTTTCGCTGGAACACGACGCGCCATCGATCCGGGCATGGTCGATGGTCGGACAGCGAGTCGCCTATAACTAGCCATCCGCGCCTACGGAGACCGGGAATCGAGGGCTTAAAGAGGGCTGGATTAATAAAATATTTTGTCAATTTTTATTATGTCGCTAGGTCTTACATGTATAGCAGGCAGAGGAGCAGTCAAAGTAATGGAGCGATGGAACTTCCGTCTCCTGGGTTCCACAGTGAGTACGGGCGACACGGCGGCGTGGCGCGGTAACACACGCCGACACAAGTCAGCACCCGCCGCGTGAGCTTGGAGCCCTACGCGGATGCGCTTCGTTAGTGCAGCCGCTGGGAACTGGGCTTGGACCTGGGAAAAAATATAGTTTAGTTAATAATAATGATTACGGTGAGCGGTAGCAGCGCTGGGCGGTAATGATCAAATGTTTGAAGCACGCCATGCGATACGGCTCATAGCTAAAACACGCGCGGTTTTCTCCGAGTGGTTCGTACAGCGATGCGGGTGGGGAGTTCTGCAGCTGACGTCAACTTTAAGAAGGTGGGCTACTGCGCGATTCGTGCGATTTGTCTTCGTCGAGGCGAGTATGTTTTGTTTTTCCTCTACCCGTAGACAACCGCACGTTTTATGTCATATGCCGTAGTGGTAAGGTTGATTTTCACTTGAAGTTGGAATCGGTCGAATTGCGTCGCATCGATGCGCTTCGATCGATGCGATTGTAATTCGACCGATTCCAACTACAAGTGAAAATCAACCTTGCTACTACGATATAATGGTGCAATTCGATTTACTTGACGTCGACGTGGCGATCGTGTTTTGTTTTTCATCTATTCGAAAACAACCGCGCATTTTATGTCATATGCCGTAGTGGTAAGGTTGATTTTCACTTGTAGTTGGTATCGGTCGTATCGCGTCGCATCGCGCCCCTACTGTGAGTACGTGGCGTGGATCACTCTCCGCTACACCGCCCGCCGCACAAGCCCCGCTTAGACAAGTCCAAAATGACCAACTACTTTTTTAATACATACCTGCGGTATATGAGCACTGGAGATAGTGCCGCCCTCGGGCCCTATGATGTGCACCTCCTGCCTCACCCGCGACACACACGCCAGGTAGTGCGGGAAGTCGCAGGTTATGATCCGGGTGACGCGCTCTCCGTTCTCACCGACTGTCTCGTTGCCGCCGTATTCTTGACGCTCGCGTTGGAGGGCTTCCTGGAATAGACAATGGATAATTTAAAAAAAATATGTTTTTACTATGTGTTCGGTTCGTGAGTCCCTTCTGAGAGAACTCGTTCCATATTAGGTCCAGTACCGTAACTAGCAATTATGCGCCCAGTGCAAGTATTTTTTATCTGCGCCCTGGTCTGACCACCTCTGTGCCCCTTCAGGGTCTGAGCCCTGCGCCTAGGCACCGTTGCCACACCCCTATTTATTTAAGGTACTGCTTAGGTATCATCTTTGCTTTTGAGCTAGATTGAGGCAATTTAAATAATAAAGAAAAAACTTTAGTGTTAAAATTCTGCAGTTCTTAATTCTGCTTTTTTACAAAGGGGACACAAGTCTAAATACCCAGACTTGTGTCCCCTACATGCTGTTCGTTACCCTGCATGTTATTGACATCTGTAATTATGACCAAATAGATTCTTGTGCATTCAGCCGATTTTCAACCTAACATCACCAGCAATAAGGTTGCTTTTAACATAATAGTCACATACCTGTATGAGCGGGTTGTCGTTGTTGTGTAGGTAGTGGTCCTGCCATGTCTCGCCGGTGTCGGAGCGAAGGATCACAATCTCACGCTCGCGGCAAGACGACGTGAAGATCGGCACCTCGATTACTACTGGACTGTAAGGGGAAATAGTATACCGTAGCTTATTATCTAGTTTTAATGGTATACCTCCTATTACGACCGCTCTAAAGAGTTCTCTCTCGATCATCTTTGAAATCGTATTGCCGCGCTGACTATAAATCCATCTTTTTTTACTACAATTAAAAGGTCGTTCTATACGGTTGTGCAAAGTAAATTCAGAACTAGCACGAATCTCTGCAGTTTCTATACTGATTGGATAACAAGTTTTTGTGTTAAAAAGACTAATAATATCATTGAAATGCTTTGTTTCAGTCGTATAGAAAATAGTTAATTTAGACTGCACAATAAAAGGTCAGTGTTACTTCACTTTGAAGCTTGACTTCACCCACGGTCATTCGATTGAGCTTTAAATTGGAGAAGTGTGTCGACCCTGTTAAGTTGTTATAGTGTCTCCATATGAAACCTTCGAAACTAAGGGTTATGAAAAAAAGCCGACAACAGTTTTTAGTGATCCATATTAACACATAGAACGGCTAAGAACCTCCTCAAGTAACATCGAATACTCACGCCAAAAACTTAGCTCCCTGAGGCTGTAACTCCAACAGCCTGGAAGCCAACGCCTCTCCTTCCATCAATGGAGGCGGGGCGGCGGCCGGAGCCCTACGTGTGGCAGCCCTGCAGGTGACGCGGGTGGGGGCTGCGCAAGCGGCCGCGGGGACGATGATACGTACTCCACCGCGACGCTTGGCTTTCATGGCACCGCCTCGAGCGTCCACCACGAATGATACCAGGAATCTGGAAGAGAATATTTGGTTAAAAAATGTGTGACAGTTTTGGTCACAAAAATGTAACACCTAGATAGATAGAACATACTTTACTAGGTGACATTGTGGCGACAATGTCTAAACAGGTAACCGTGGAACGTAAAAGGTTGGTGGGACAGGGTAAAATCATCAAATTAGTTCTTCCACCCAGGGCGGGACGGGAGGTACTGTCAGTCTCATACTGACTACAATCCACGGTGCTCCTTCAATAGCCTTTTACGTTCGAGGGTCACGGTTACCTGATGAGACAATCCGACGTCCCGGCAGGACGGAATACCTTGGATTTTAGTAAGTACGACTGTCAGACTCTGACAGTCCCTTCTGCTCTATCTAGGGCGGGAGGACTCATTTGACGATTTTACCATTAAGATAAAAAGGTGTGAAATTTTTGTAATAAATGTCATTAAAATCCATTGAAATAAGAACTTTTGAAGGAGATCCAAACAATTGGTTTCTATTTGTTGGCATTAAGCCAAAGGACAGTTTTGGCCTTTGTTTGTTTTTTTTTAAGTGCCGTCTGATCCGTGAAAGAAATTCTTTTGCATGCGTTAAGCTTACCCGATGTCCAACGGCTGTCGGTCAATGGTGGCCACCTTCCGGTCATTGTTGCTGGGCCACAGGTGTCCGTCAGTAACAGTGTCCTCCAGCGGTTTAGCCCGGTGTAGAGTGCCTGCCTCGCTGTTCATGTAGCGGTACTGTTGTTGCTGCTGGATTGGGCACTCCACCTCGCCTGGAATAGATGATGAAGTCAGATTTATGAGAAAAGTTATTGATAAAGAGGGACTGTTGCTAAAAGCCTACATTTAGAATTTCTCCTACTAATACGCCAGTTTGTAATAAGCAAAATTTCACCATGTCATTTGGGACAAAGTTAAGAACTCAGCAAGATAACGAATAGTTGCGTGCAATTCGACACTTCTAATGCCTGAGAATGGTACGAACAGTAGATGACTGAAGAATAGGATTATTTTTTCTTCCTTTTTATAAAATCTATGTTCTGTTATTTCGTCTATTCCTCCGTAGAGAAAACCCGTTTCCACGGTGTGACATGCAAGCAGGATGACAATTTTGGGTAAAACACGTCCACTGTTGGACGCTGCTGTCATTAATAAAGGGAAATACATGTTAACTGGCGAAATATGGATGTACTACATACTATCTTAGCGTTATCCCTAAGGGATCCCATGCGTAATGTTGTGTTATACTATGTCGATTAAAATACCATAGAATAACACAATTACAGAAACATCACGTAAAAGTAGGACAACGAATCCGACATGACCTCTTTATGTGACGTCAGAACGACGTAAACGAAGTCCTTGAATCCCGTAATAACTTCGAAACTAAGTTTCTGCCGTCACGCGCCCCATAAACACAGGATTAAGTAGCACAGACATTATTTATAATCGTACTCAACAGATTCAAACATGCAGAGATATCAAGATCGTATTTGTTTACAAAAACAACCGCTGGAATCAAAATCTCTAGAGCTTTATGAAACTAAATCATCTTATTAAAGTTTTTTTTAGTACATTTTATTAGTTAGATAAACAGAATCTGTGAATGTAAGTGCTTTATTACATCAGGTTAGTAGGTTGTGTCTTGTGTTGCCCACATTTTTGTGCAATAATCTTAATTCTGCGTGTGGGTTGTTTTGTTCGATATGATGAGAGTACCATGGACTTTTAAGTAGTTGGAATGCTCGTATGTACATCGTGACACAGAATTCCATTAAAAATTACTCAACAATTCCTCAAAATTTAAGATGTCAGATTCCATTGGAACCTGACGTATCGAAGTTTGAAGAAAAAGGAAAAAGAAATGCTTTATACAATGGTGATTACAGATTTGGACAATCTTTCAGAAACTGAATTAGGTACACATCTATATTGAATATACTTTATATGTTTTATTATAGCACCACACAGCCAAACACACTGCCGACAAACTGTCCTGCAGTTTGGCAGAAGATATGTATTTTACAAAACTGTGTAACTATTGTTGAAAGAATAAATAAAAAAAAAAAAAAAAACTCGTTAAAGACATGTTAGAAATAAACATTTTCCTCCACACACGCGTAAGTACATGAACATTCCATTAGCTCATTACTCTGTGTTCTAGTGTGTCTAGACTAAATAGTAAATAGCTAGGCAGGTATAACTCACCTCCCTCGTCTTCCGAGTCGCTCATGAATGTATCCTGCATTAGTTCGGGTGCCGCCACTCTGTATTTGCCTTCCAAGCCACCTGTAACAATGACAAAAAATATATTAGAATATTTTGTTCATACCATTTTAAAATATTGTCTGGCAAAATGTTTTAAAGGAGGTCGTGGCTAAATAATAACAGCCGGACAGGTTAAGCCACGCTTGCCGAAGTTGGTCTGTCAATGGGTGAACATCTATCCTCCTTCAACAACATCTTCCTCCGTGCCTCAGAAAGTAGAGCCGTTGGCGTTGGTCCTGGCTGTCATTTGTAGATCTTTGATATTCGTTACAGAAGCTCGAAAGTCTGACAACCAGTCTTACCAAGGGCTCGTATTACCCAGTTACTCGATTGTGGAGGTCAGATAGGCAATCGTTCCTTGTAAAATATGCAGATGCAATGCATTCGTTTCGACTGGGAGCCGACCCCAATATAGTTGGGAAAAGACTAAGCACATGATGATGATTGGCAAAAATACAGCTCACCTCTATTTCACACTTTGAGGATATTGTGTGCTGATCAATTTATAATTGGAAGTTAAAGGAAAGACATAATGACCTAAGGTTTAGATTGTAAAGACGTTTTTTGTAACCTGGCAATAACTGACTAAGAAATCATCAATGCGAATCGAGCAAGGATGTGAATTAATGCAATATTACGATTAGAGGTTTTCTTTCAATTGGGATACTTATAGTCTTTTACCAATAAGAGAAAATTGCAGTACTAGAAACGAACTGTTGTTGACACTGGAAGCCCTTGAAAGGTTTTGTTTATGTAGAACATTCAAACGTATTCCAAAATGCTATATCAGTACCGTTTAAAACCCTATGCTCCTAAGGGTCCAGTTCACCGAACACAATGGCACTATAAATAGCGGTAGACAGGACGCATGCAACCATTGTCAACCGTTTCGTTCAGCTGATTTTTACAACTCATTCATTGGGTTATCATTGCTTTATGAGGTGTTAAGAAAGTAACGGTGTGATTTTATTGGATTGTTTTAATTTAATGGCCACGATACAGAAGTTATGTTTCGTCAGAGAATTTCTGCATCGTTTTCTCTCCTATATCTTGTAAAACTCACATACACAAACCCAGATCTGGAACAACTTGTAGATAATACAAATATTTGATTGATGCGGGAATCCAACCCGTTACCCGCGACGCAACAGTCAATAGCTCAATCACTACGCAAACCATGAAGTCAACACAAGAGTGATTGCAGTTTGTGAAGGCGTCAAAAGTGTACTAGACTAAAGCAGTGGTATCGGCCCCGACTTACGAGTATTAATTAGGTCGTGGGTTCAAAAACGCAGAGAAATGTATACGAGAACTTCTGGTTGCAACCGTGACAGCAAGACTCACTAGTTGACTTTACAACATTTCTAGTAATAAATACTAAGTAAGTAGTAGAAATAACAAGGACTTAGTATTTATTACTAGAAATGTTGTAAAGTCAACTAGTGAGTCTTGCTGTCACGGTTGCAACAAGAAGTTCTCGTATAGGTAGCCAGACATTTCTCTGCGTGAACCCAGCCAGGCGCATTACTTCATGTAATATTTATTGCATCACCACTGCTCTCAAACGTGAAGGAAAACATTGTGAGGAAACCTAAGCCCTAGCCATCAAAATTCGAAGACATGTGACATCTTTCAACCCGCACATATACGTAGCTCGCATGGTGGATCATGGCCCACTCGCTCTCACAGAGAGGACGAGTAGAAACGATGTAGGCTGATGAATATGAAAAGGTCTGCCTCCTAAAACTTCCTCAAAGCCTTCACCGGGTTAATGATCATGTATTAAGCATATTCTGGACATCATCATCCTTAAGAACATTAGTACTAATCTTCTAAGTATGGTTATGTCAGGGACGCATTAGTTTTTCAACCAATGTGGTTTCGTATGTAGGTGTTCGCAGACACATGGCAAAAATATGTCAATTGAGTAATCCTAATATGTGCTGAACTAAATAGTTTATAAGGCCGTCTGGTTTTAACAGATCTGGTCATGACACGGATTTGAATCGTTTTGGCGTTGTATAAATGTGCAGTTTTAATAAATGTATCCAGTATTCATATTGCATAGAATTTTATTGTACACGATATCACATTTCTGTTCGTATATTACCTATCTATTGTGCATTGTCCAAATTGTGCATACCTAAATAGTTGGAAATTAAGAGAGAGGAGTATTTAAATTGTCTTTTTGCATAATGAAAATTTACTACATACTCGTATTTGTAGAAAATTCATGTTGTGGTAGATACGTTTTATAAATGCGAAATTTTGGACGGGTGAATGTTTGTTACACAATCATGTCAGAATGGCTGAAGGGATCTTCATAAAATGTGGCTCAAAGATAGGTCATAGGGTCGAATAACACATGATACCGTTTACCTCAGTATTACGTTCCTGTTAGGCAATTTTCCAGCTAAAGCTGCAGCTTCCAGCTCGCAACATAGGTAGGAAGGTTGCCAAGTATAATATCTTCGCATCGTACACGTGTCTAAGAAAATAAAGGACAAAGAACTTTCCAAAGAAAGTGTATGTGCAGTAAGGAAGTGGGCACATTAGAATAGGCGTATGGTTTCGGCGCAGGACTCGAATATGCTTGCTTGCATACTTAATGATTGGAAACGACATTAGGTCTATGAATATTAGTGATCGGGACGGTCTGATGTTTGTTTTTGTTGTTTGGCAGTGGCCAGGATTAGATTCTGTGTCTGTATTGCAGCAAATTCATAAGAATCTGGAATGGATTAGGTCCGGGGTCACTCGAGTCTCGAGTCACGGTACGCTGAAGATATGTAAAGGAACAGCATGGTTTTTGGTCAAGTCTGACAGTCCCTTCCGCTCCATCCAAGGTCAAGGGACTTATTTAATGATTCTTATACCCCAAAAAAATGGCTTAGTACCTAATAAGTAATAACACAGTCGAATAGCTTCACGACCACGAAAGATGGCAGCTAAAACACTACATGGTTAAATGCAATAGAAGACACCCTGTTTATGATTTTTTTAATAAATTTCAACAGAATACACAAGAATTTATTTCTATCTGGTTATTTTAATTCATATTAGGTTAGTTAATTCAGTATTTTCATAAAGTTATTGTAACATTACTATCCAAAATATAGAGTAAATTAAATACTAACACTCCATCTGCGAAATCTAAACATAACTTTTAAATTCAACAACATTCATTGCGTGTTTTACTAATTTTACAAAGAGGAGCAATGCATTATCTACTCGTATTAATTTTCGTCTAAGCTCTCATGATATTATATAAGTGCCTTACGCAATAAGGGTGATAGTCTATAGAAACTTGAAATTATAATGTAAAGTTCCTATCAAAGGGCCTAAATGCAAAGTAGCATATCCCCAATTTGAAAAATTTTATGTCCAAACTTAATGGTCAATTTATATGTACAGCGTCGTTCCTCTTTATCGTTTGTTAGGTGACAACAGACAATCAAATGCGTGTCGGTGCACAGTTTTGCATTTTGTCAGAGGTTTTACAGTTACGGTCAATGACAGGGAGGTTATGACTGAATTCTGACTTGTGGTTTGACTAGCAAGTTCATTGTAGGTGAAAGTGTGCTGATGGCTATAGACTGAATATTTTTAAGTTTTTGAGTTGTTTACTTTGTCAGCAAGAGCCTCATTTTTGGTAAACGGTAGAACATATTAGTGGTGAAAGGATTAGACAGCAGTGTGTCGCAGGTTCGATCAAAGCACTGAACAAATATTTGTATGATGTGCAAGTAGTTGTTCCGGGAACACACATTAAAAAAGTTTGCGATCACTTTGAAAAATCGAAATCTTTATTGTTACGCTAGATTAAATTGTGATTTCTTCTTCTTTTTTTTAGAGCCAAGAAAACTTAAACGACCGTAGTCGCGGGGCTTTTTAAATAGGTAACCGTGGCCCTGGAACGTAAAGGGGTATTGAAGAAACACCACCACCGTGGATTTTATTCAGTACGAGTCTGACAGTCCCTCATTTGATGATTTCGCAAAAAAAAGGCTTGTTGGCACAATTACAACACTGTGTACTACCATATTTTTTTCAAGGAAGATTTCACGATCGATTCTCCTCACTCTCATTTGGATAAAAACTAGTACGAACATAAAAATCGACCTGAAAACTTGTATTTTAGGTCAAACATGTTTTACGAGCGAGTAAATTATAGTTTTACATAAATCATTATGGCGGTGGTGTACTGTGTAATATTTCATTGGTCACACTTCATTCATTGGAACTGTGGGGCGTACTTTATAGACTTTATTTGTATAGTTGGGTTAGGTACCTATATACGCTGTTATTTTATGAAAGGTTAGTTCATGAAAACGATGTACAAGATGTGACTGAAAAACCAAAGTCTAGCAAAGAAATTTAAATTTTCGCATATATATTAGACTTTTTGTAGTGGAAGGCTGTAGGGTAGACATTTGCCAAACAGTGTGTAATAATAAACCAGAGGCCTTACCACAAGCTCTTAACGCGATCCAGTTTAGGCTGTGGGAAAGAGATAGAGCTATACAAGTCGTCTAGCGCCATCTCTTTCAGAGAAAAAGGTACATTGCGAACTTTTTGTAGGGAATATCGGTCTATCTGGGTAAACTGAGTTGGAAAGTCAAAAATATATGAAGCTGCTTTTACTACCGAAAAGCTTTGTCAATCGTGTTTCAAATCGTTGTAGAGTTACGAAAGCGATTCCTAATCGTCTAGCTCTCATAAAAAGAATGCAATTCATGAATGTAGTGACACGTGTTCCAATACGCATCGTAATATATCATCACTCTAATAGTCTAATTATATCGACTGCCAATTATTTTTTGGCATTTTATATTCACGATCATTGCATTGCAGTCCCATGATCTCGGTATATTGCAGACACGCGTGCTTATCAATTTTACACACCCCAACCCAACTAAGAAAGACATGATGAGCACATTTTCATGTGTCAACCATATTCATCATTGACCAGGTTCACTCTGTTTCGCCTCCTTCTGCGAAGCAGTCATGTTAGCGAAGGAGGAGGCGGGAGACGTGAGGGAAAGGACAGCGTCCACCTCTCGACCCAGCCGCCTCGGGAGACACCCACGGCAACGGACGTCGCGGGGCGATTTTCGGCCACCGTATAGGCGCGGGGATGCGGACGGCGTGTAATGGGCGACTAGCTGTCGAATCATGGACCATGTCGGTAAATTTAGCACTTTGTGAAATCTGAGTTCAGTCACAACTAGAGATGGGTTCAAGCCCTAGAAATATGCCCGTAAACAACTAATAAAAGTTGTTCATTTATTTGGGCGTAAACTCATTTATTATGCCCAATATGTCAAGCTTCTGTCCGAAATGGAAGGAGGACGCACGGGCTCGCGAGAAGTGGAAGGAGTGGAGGGAGGCCTTTGCCCAAAAGTGGGATAGAGCAGGCTGGTAAAAAAAAATAAGTTTGTGCCCATTTTGTTCTGCACATTTTTTTGTCCTCGAACCCGCACGCAGTCGTGAAATGAGTGTGTTCAATTGACAGCATTTAGTTTCTTTAGTAATATTCGCTATTTACCATCGTCTGAAGATCTCGGTAATATTATAAAATGATTTAGATGACTACGGAAAACCTAATCATCATCATCAGTAAGAAACTACTGACCTTGGCATCTAATAAGAAGTCCTAACACGCTTGCTCTAGCATACCAGGTGGTGACGTGATGCAGTGTCGCGTTGCATGCACTAATTAGATAAAAACGTTTTTGCGTTGTTGTATGTTTTCCATCTCTTTGCTACTATAGTATAATTGATATTCGGAACTGATCATGATGTCATTGTAGGATATTAATTATGTAGCAAAAGTCGCGTCATTTTTCATGACGCTAAATCATAATTAACCTTAATTCTACCACTGCTGGGAAACTGGCCTACTCCCTATGAGAAGAATTGGGCCCAGTTCGGATTGGTAAATATTGCATGTCTTTGATTTTTTGGTTCTTATGATGTTTTGCTTGACCGTTTTGAGAGTAGTTGGTAATGAAATAAATTACATCACAAAGTACTTAATGCCAAGCGCAGGTTTGAACCCACGATCTACAACTCGTAGGTCGGGGCCACTACCACTGGGCCACCATTAGTCTAAGTTCATGAGGAATTGATAGGTTAGTGAAGATAATTTTAAGTACCTACGATTTTATTTTCAGAGTTGTGGAAACTCAATAATCTAAAGAATGGACATCCGGAATTTGTAACATTCTAACAAAATCCTTTCTTCGTACATATTCTACATCTACATATTCACTCACATACGAAAGTAAGTAAGATTAATTCAACGACATTTAAGTTGTAAGATTGTAATAAAATTAACAGTTATAACTTTTGAATTATAATGACAGTTGCAATTGTGTATTAATTAAAAGGGTAGAGTTTATTAATTCAGAGTTTATTTTATCTTAATGTATGCTTTCATACTATCTTCGAAATGGCAAATTAAATAGCAATAAATGCCTCGTAAATAATCGTGTAAATACGTCAAGTATTTAATAAATCTTCAAAATGCATTGATATCATAAGTGTATGATGCAGTAAGACCTCATTGAATACCGATTAAGATAGTATTTTCATACAGACTTTGATCTAACACACTCGTAACAATACGCCTTTAATCCCTGCTGAGTTTTCCAGTCATGTTTGAGACTCATATAATTTGGGGCGAGCCTAATGCCTTCAACCCGGCACAAGTTATGTTCAAGTCTCATTAACCAATTTCATGAGACTTGAATATCGGCGAGCCATTTACCAGCAAACGGACAGAAATTATGATCCTTATAATAGGGCGGAGAGCCTAATGCCATCAACCAGGCACAAATTCAGACTCCATCACTGCTTGACATTGCTATCAATGGACCAAAAGATGAAAGAAACGTGTCTAAAATGTACAACTCATCCGATGATTACCCAACCCGTCAATTGCGCGCACGCGACTTGCGCATCTGATGTCACCGACTCCTGCGCACGCGTGGGAGTGCACAAGGGCCAATTAATTGACTCCGTGACTCTTGCAGCACCTGACTTCTGACTCTTTACATTCTGATGGGCCATACTGATGAAACTATTACCCTTTATGGGACAATTGACAATCATTGGCCATTAATCAGTTTTGGATGGCCGTTATCGATCATGAATAGATTTGATTTGATTAGATCATCATAGAATAAAGATGTCTGGCGATGCTAACTTGAGTTATGCTTAAGGAGTGTTAAGGTCATCTGAATTTATCGAGCAATCTATTTAAAAGTTCGATACATCATCGGAATGAAAGCAATTTGTAATCAAAGATTTATTGACGGCTAAGTAAAAATAAAACAGTTTCGTGATCGCCTCGCCCTGTCGTTGAAATCACGACTTCTGGGCCCTACCCAGAAGCGATAGAAAAATGGTCGATGTTAGTAATCAAATGAATGGTAAAGAACGAAACGGTAGCTTTTTTATTTTTATTTGTAGATAATCGTGATAGACAAGGCCACCTCTTAAATATGGAGCAATCATTATTTTTAAAAGCTAATAGGTTAGTGAGGTAACAACCAATAATTACGTATCGATGCTTTTTAGAAATATTACATATTCGATTCAGTAAGACAATCTGTTAAACAATAGAGCCGAGCTAAACCAAAGACAGTATGTATTAGTTTATAGTTTTTCAGAAAACTCCATTCGGTGAGTAATATTAGGCTTAGCTGGGCACAAATTGACCTAACTCGAGCGGCTCTATCCCGAAAGTATGTATGTTAAAAAAAACCAATGCCGAGACGAATCAAAGACTAAGTACACAAATGTATGTATGTATTGTATTGGCTTATCAGAAAACTCCGTTCGATGGGTAACATTTGAATGAGCTAGGCAAAAATTGAGCTAAGCCGAGCGATTATAAACTACTAAACATTCGATTTTTCACTGTGCTTGGGCCGAATAAATAATATATGTATCACGGCTTACGCTGCCGATAGACGTAATTACACCAAAGTGCTACCGGGATATCTCGATTGTTATATTCATGAATCATAAATCAAGAATAGTGTTGATCTAAAGATATAATCAGACATGACATTGAGGTGGTTTCTTGCATATGAATTGTGTTTGAAAGTGATGATGACACATTTTCTGGCAACAGTTCTTGCATGAAAGTTGGAGTGTACATTCTGAATGTTTATCACGCCAAAATATAATGATTTCGGTCTATTAACAGCATAACATCACCCTTATAATACTCGAAGGAAGAGGCAAACGTTTACCTAGTGGTACATTCATTCGACACTTTGTGCACTCACATTTCGCCAATTATTTTTAAACACCATATAATGAGCGATGTAACAAGTTACCTACTACGGATTACTCGAGCAGTTAGACAATAATCTACATACGAAGACTGCCAAAGCAAATTTAACTGCCTGTAGCTGCTAGTGGCCTCAAGTTGCCTCAACTCTTCCTGAACCAGTTCGACTGCCCGAGCGGTTCTGTTTATGTCCATACTGACTGCTTCAAGAAGTCCGTATATGGCCGGTCATAGGATTGCTATTGTTGTCAACCGAGCACAGCTCTAGATTCCGTTTCCTTCTGTATCTGCTACTGAGAAAACTGGATATAAAACTCCTATCCAATCCTCCTTCTTTCGACCCAGAAATCAAACACAGGAGACCCCCACGTTCAGCAGTACTTACAACCACTGTACAAACAAGGCAGTCTGCGTCTATTAATATCGTTAATGACTGCACTGTTTTTGAAAGTATTTTAAACAAAATTAGGCGAAAGAACAGATGTTGTTAAAACGTTTATACAGGTACCTGTTTATTAGGTTTATTTTGGGAAACAGTTGATTGTACTGCTGCTTGTAAACTTAAGTCTATTTAAATCTTTGTTATCAGATGAGGTTGATCTTTCTTAGACGAAAATCTAATTGTGTATTAAATTAAGTTCGATTTCAGAAATTTAATCAACATTTCACAAATCTAAATTATGTTATGATTATGTGAAATTGTAATAAATATGTTATGTTTTATTACGAGTATGTTTATTATTTTTTAAATTTCGCAGGCTACCACTACGATTCCATCAAAAGTTGTTTTTCGTAAAACATTTTTTAGTAAATTAAGTCGCTAATATAATTCAACTCTATCAAACACCTATTGTTCGTAATTTACTGGAAGCTACATAACCCACCTTGGAATCCAATATTAGCTTAATATAGCTAAGAAACTGCGAATTTAATTACGATACAACTGTTAATTGGCGCCATTGCCGCTAAAGGAACAATAGTACATTCAGCATTAATGTGAACAACAGAGGTCTGAGCTAAATGAGAATCATTGTGATATCTTTTTAACATGCAGCTCTAAATAGGGGCAGCTCAATGGCAGTCAAAGAAGTGTTTTATAAATGCTTTTGGCCATGGCTGATTGGTTTGCCAATCCAAATAGTGCAGGTGGTGTTACACACATTGTCAAAATGGCTTTAAAACACTCACACATACACAGTACTAATTACTTTCTGTCACGAATAAACATCAAACATGAAAAAAAAAACATTGTGCGGAAATTGACATGTTAAACCAAAAATTCGAAGACATGAGACAACTACGAACCCGCACTGGGCCCGCGTGGTGCCTTACAGCCTATTGACTCTCAAAGAGAGGAGACTTATGCCCAAGAAGTGGGAAATTGTAGGCTGATTATATGCATCTGATGGAGACCAGATCAGAAAACAGGATTGCGCTGAATGCAATTAGCTGCTTCCAACCGGTTCTATTAGAAATCTATGGGGGAGGCCTATGTTTAGCAGTGGACGTCCTACGGTTGATATGATGATGATGATAAATGCATTTTATTAGACTGTAAATTTTTCAGCCTCCACTATAATGCCCAAGGTTCTCAAAACACCTACAAAAATTATCCGCCCAGCATCAAGACAATTTCGCAATAGCAACTTCTTACATTAAGTACCCCACGTACAAATCAGTGTAATATTCTCGTTAAAAGAACTGAATCAACTAATAAGGGGTGAGCATTAATGTGGGAGTATATAGTGACGTTATATACTTAAGGAGCGGCTGAAGTTGACATCATCGCTTTATAAAAAAGGTCGGATTGCAGTTTGCTCTGATCTCTGATGGTTTTACAATGTCACATTTTGTTATAGTGCAGTTTGATTTGTGGCTTTGTTTACTACGCCATGTTGTTTTAGAGGAGTGCCCAGACTTATCGAGTGATGCCACATGTATTTTTTTTAGCATGGTGAAATCATCAAATGAGTCCTCCCGCCCTGCTTTTTTTATGTGTAATGGGTTTGCTCTTGACCTTAGTCTAGGTCAGGAATGACTAAGACAAGGTCGACGATGGAGCGAGCTTACCCAGAAGAAGCCTGTTCACTCTAACTTTGAAGAGATTAGGGTTGTATGTGTTCGGAAACACAGACGCAGGTAGAGAGTTCCCTTGCTTGGGGCGAAGGGACTGTCAGACTCGTACTGACTAAAATCCACGGTGTTCCTGCACGTTCTAGGGTCAAGGATAATTTTAATGACAGTCCCGCGACCCCGGTAGACATTTGACCCTCTATGGGGACTCCGTCAGGTTGCTGGCGACCATCCTGAGTTACATTCCTGGTTCTTGCATGACGAAAGTTTTGCATTATAAAAACTCATTCTTTGTGCTGGAAATAGTAATACCTTTGCCTGAAATTACCTGAAATGTAGAACAAGCCAATTGCACCTCTGCTATCTTCAAGGGCATAGTTATTAAATAATCTGTGGCTAGCGTGTAAGCAATGAAGGTAGAGCTTATTTTTTTTCTTTTTAAACGAAGAAAGGTAGCTTTTATATGACGTAATCCGGAAGTTTCTACAAACTCCACGAACTTCCATTAAAATAATAGGTTAACGATAAGCTATTTTTACATTCCAGGTGCTAGGTATATAAACAGTATCTATTTTATACCATAATGGTGACAAGCAAGCATACGGCCCGCATGATGGAAAGCGGTCACCATGGTTTATTGACACTTGCAACCTTGCAACTTTTTCGAGGTATTCCACATTGGGCACCAGTTGAAATGGCACCTACTGAGTTGGTGAAATCTTAACTATTCCACAAACAGCTCATATCACAATTTTTCTCAGGTGCCAGGTACACAATGCTGAATACCTCCGCCTTTTTTGAGGGTGTGAAGAAAGATGGAAAGAATATTTACCGAATTATTTTAGATGACATGTGTTTACACCGTTTTAGGTCTTTCAGCTGTTGGCACAACACATCGATCGGTTTTTCAAATTAAACTTAGGCCACGAAGTGTTTTACGTAAATTGTAACGATGTTTCTATTCATGTCACCGAATTTAATGAGTTTATTCATTAACACCAATCGATATTGGACATCATTGGCCTATAATTTCAGTTAATATTGTTTCTCTATTTTTAATGTTATTGATCGAGAACGAGACTACTAGAAGTAATATTTAGAATTAGTACCAATTCTAATTTTCTTTTTTTATTAATATATTTTAGTATTTACTTTTTTTAATGAGTCCTGTCTTCCCTATGTTGAGCGGAAGGAATTGTCAGACTCGTACTGACTAATAAAATCTATCCTGTACCTTCACATGGGGATCACCAAAAACCAACTGCTGGAAAATTGCTTGGTATTGGTAGTTTTTTTTTTTTATTAAAAACTTTTATTAGTTTACTTTTTAATTTCATTGAATTTTATTATTTTTATTTATCTCATCAAAGATTAAAATAAGCCAATAAAAATTGATTTATGCCTCAGAAATATAATTAAATCTTAGGTAGGTAGTTAGGTTAGTAGTTACTTACATGAAAAACAGCAACATTCTTAAATCGCTTCAATGAAACATTAAAATTTCTTGCATAACATCAGGTGTATGCAACTGTAATGAACCATAGAGCAACTAATTAACATCTATTTAGGTTAGGAAACATTAATTAAAGCGACGGGAATGTTCGTCGGAGATCAGTCAACTCATAGGGTCTAAAACGGCCACATCAAGTAATTCTTGTAAAAGTAATTCATTTCGTGAATTTCCAGTAAAATTACAAGAAATTATTCTAAGCAGAATCATATTCGATTCATTTCATATCTGAAAATAGACTTAAAGGATGGTCTGAGCAAATTCCATACTTTCTAGAAAAAAAGAAAAATAATGGTAGGACCCTCTATCTCTTTCCTTTGCAATACATTATCATAACAGGAATGGAATTGTCAGGAAATTAAATAACGAAAAAAATAATTAAAAAGTGTACAGGAAAGACATAAAATGGTCCTACAGTTTCATCTCCCAGTCTTTCTGGAGAGTATGGCAATTCGTAAAAACGTAAATCCGAGTAATAAGTCTATGGATTTTGTGGACCATTTTACGATTCAAAACTGTCAAAGAGATGCATTGAATTGTCAATTTAGTGGCCATTTTAAGATTTGTATTACGATTCATATTATGATTCTATTATAATGACCTTTTTAGATCCGCTCCATATGATTTGTCAAGAGCATGCAATATGCAAATGTACTGCAGTTATTCATCAATGGTTTTACATTTAAATGGATAAAAAGTAGGTATGATATCATGATGTTGTTTTGGGAAGGTTGTTCGAAGGAAAAACTTGCTATATTATGTGTTGATTTATTGATGACTACAGGTCTTATGACAGACGCCACAGAAGGTTATTAAAACACGAAGACATATTTGTCAATTTATATTGCCATCAACATGTTGGGTTGGCAAACACAGCCTTGCTGTTGTATGAAAAGTGTTTTCAAAATTAATACCAGGAATCTCGAAACAGAGATAAGGGTTTGGGCCCTGGACACTTCGGATAAACCTCTTAAGGTTTGTATCACAAACACTTTATTGAAAGATTGTATTATTGTTGCAACACTTTCTTCAATTCTTACAAATTCAATCATCATTCAACCATAGGTATGTTTTCGTATTTATTTTTTCGATAACTTGTCACATTAATACGTCGTACTTACTGCCTGAAATCTTGCATATCTTACCTATATTTAACTTGTATTCTCTCATTTCTAGGCAAAGGACCATTCACTCTTTCCTTTCCTTTATTGTTTTCGTTTCTGCATCTGTAGAGTCATCACATCACATCTCCAAGAAAAACTATTATATTTTTGGTAATGCAACCAAAAAAAAAGTTCTCGAGTGGCGACCACGGACCGGAAGACGCAGCGTAGGCAGGCCTCCCACTAGGTGAACCGACGACTTCGTGAGGGTCGCGGGCAACCGATGTATGCAAGTGGCGAATTGTCGTTCGGCGTGTCGGTCTAAGGGGGAGGCCTATGTTCAGCAGTGGACGTCTTTCGGCTGATGATGACGATGAACCAAAAATATAATACTTTCCTTGGAGATGTTCACTTGTTTTACATAGGAATCTAATGACGACGGGGGTCATTTTTCTACCGTGTTTTTAGCTTCAATTCTCAGTGGCCTTCTAGGAAACTGGACATTCTATAAATAATCTAAGTAACTAGTTACAGTTAGATATGTTTTCATCCATTTTTCCAAGAGCTTAGAATCTAATTATAATAAGCATCACTCACTCTTTATTTTAATTCAGGTGCACCACCGTAAATACAATGTAATTACTAACATAATATTATAACAGTTATGTTACTTTTAAGTATTCACAGTAAAAAAGATACTTTATCGTGTCTGTGTGCAGGAATTCCGAGGGTATGGCTAGCATTGAAGCTATTGATGGTATTCAAGCTATGCTATAACCCGTTGATCTGATATGATGAATGTTGAAGATAGTTGAAATGGGTAGGAAAACATTGAGGGGGAACGGGATAAAGTAATCTAGCTTCTATAATATAAAAATGGGTCGCAAAATTTGTTGCTAAGCTCATAACTCGAAAACGGCTGGACCCGTTCGGCTAACTCTTTTTTGTTGTGTTTGTAACCATAAAGGGCCAGGTTCTAGAGGACGAAAATCATCATGTCCACCCGTGCGAAGCCGGGACGGGCCGCTAGTAGGTTATACATATTTTTCTTCTGTAAAAGTAGCACTTTTTAGACTATGATGACGAAGTTATATTTTTGTAAATTAATAGATTTGTTCAACAACAAAATTATGTCTATAGATCTGTTTTACTTGTTTTGTTGTCTTAGATATTTTAGATGTGATGAGAAAAACAATCGTCATTACAGATCTGGGCAATGGATCTTCTCAGATTCAACGAGATTAAAGTGTGTGTGAAAAATAACTAAGAAATTCCTAAATTATGGGCATTATGGCAAAGAAATAAAGTAATATTTGAATCTATGAAAAAATCTTGACTGATTTATCTGTTACAAACATTGCAGAAGATATTTATGAGTACATAACTTTTCAATATTTTCCAGCACCAAAACAAAGCTACATTTTTTTAACTTTCCATACCTACTAGACGATTAAAGACTTCCATGCCATATTGACTATATTTCAGACTAGCTATTAATATAGCCGAACTTGCACGAGAACTTGCATCGTGTAAACTTTAGAAGTCAAAATTACTTGTTCATCCAATGATTCCACATAATATCTAAACAAAAACATATTACGTTGACAGCTCTGTATTACAACTGTCAAACAAAACTACCTAAAACGATTCAATAGATTTGTACAGGTACACCCTCTAGATTGCAACATAGATAGAGATGTAAAGATAACAAATGTACACACAATAATGACACATAATAGTTGTGTACATAAAGCATTATATTGTTTACATCGTAAAACACATGTGGACTTGATGGACGGTTGTATAGCCTTTCATTGTCACAAATTATTCCATTGTCGCATATGATTGTGATCTGTGTGCTATCAGAAAAGGACTGTCATTAAATTAATGAGGTGGTGATCATCACAGAACGGTTTTACAGTAAATGTGGTCTCATTTAACTGGGGACATATTTACCTGTTATCACTAAAAGTGTTATTAAAATAATCTTAACTGCCATGAAAATGTAAGCAACAAAGAGATATTTGGTTTTTAAACGATAATTTTTCATGGAAAAACTAAATCGTGAATCAATCTCCTTGGTTTGACATCGACCACAAATTAGAGCACCAAATTCGAACACAACATTCGTCGAAAGTCAAAACGTTTCTATCAAAATATGCCAATACCCATTTCCTGAAGAGGCAATTCAAAAGGCATGCCATATTATGATTGATGATGTTGATATTTTGTGTCTATATAAATGTGGAGTCTCCTAAAGGCTTTGTCGGTTGATAGTCAAGCTTTGTAAGGACTTAGTTTATTTATCTATATTTATTGTAAGTATTTATTTTGCACCATAAGTCTAATAACTCCGATTTTATTGTAATCAGACAACAAATTAATATTAGGTATAGAGAGAAAAGATAAATCCGAAAAACCCTTTTTTTTTATTGTTCCAGCTACATTGCCAGCATATCGTATCCTCGTAGGGCTGGGTGCAAGAGTGGTAGATAGGTAAATAAAAATTAACAATAGAAAAGTTCTGGTTTGAAAAGCAACTATAGGAACCTATAACTAATCATATACATCGCCCTTTCATTGGACATATCCTAGTGGTCGCAGGAAGTTAGCTGTCGCCTATGACCAGCATATTAACCTGACTTCCAGGTTATGATAGGTCAAGTGGAAGTATGCTTCGGTTAGCAGCTAAGTTTTTAAATGACTTCAAAAAGGACGAAGTTCTCAATTTGGTCGGTATTTCTGTTTTGTTTTTGTTCTCAAAATTGAAAGAAAATAATGCATGTACCTAATGCGGACACATCCACGTCTAAATCTGATTACAATAAAAATATCTTATGAGATCACGATAGCAAATACTATAGAACAAGACTACATTGACATTTGTCATTAAATAAAATACCTACAGCTCGTATGCATAAAATATATTTGATGCCAAATAAAATACACTTTTCTAAAGGGAACGGGATGCAGCTGAATATCAATATTTTACATAGATCGACTGAATATCTGACCTCCACAACTCAGTAACTGGGTAATATGATATCCCTTGATAAGACTGGTGGTCAGACTTTCAAGCTGACATACAGTTAGTGGTGTTCAAAGTTGCTTTAAGGCAATCACTTGCTTAATGCTTAATGTTATATATTTTAAACACGTTTTTTTATATGCTTTATTAAAGCATGCTTTTTTAAACGCGTAGGCAAAGCATGCTGCCACTCACCGCGCTTGCTTTAAGTCAAGTGACTTAAAGCAAGCGCGGTGAGTGGCAGCATGCTATATAAGAATATTAAATCGCGTTTATGAATTACGATAAAACAGAACCGTTAAAAATACAATGAACTTTCCTTCATCAATCACAAAACAACATTACAATATCTCAATCAATCGTCCTTATTTACACAATTTTATGTTTATAATATCAATATTTCGTGTCTACAATTAATAATATAATAATAATAATAATAATATTCCACAACTATCACACAACGCCATCTAGTCCCAAGCTAAGCAGAGCTTGTGTTATGGGTACTAGACAACTGATAAACATACTTATATATTTCTAAATACATACATATTATAGATAAATTAAAAAAACAGCTTCAAGCGATTTTCGACCTTATTGTCATTTATGCAAACACCGGATTTAATGAAGGAGCAATGTTAGCGAACGAGAATGTGAGAAAAAACAACCCAAATTTTAAATGTCAATAAGGTCGAAAATCGTTTGAACCTGTTTTTTTAATTGCTGAACGATAGCAAGTCAAAAAAACAGCTTCAAGCGATTTTCGACCTTATTGACATTTATGCAAACACCTGATTTTAATGAAGGAGCAATGTTAGCGAACGAGAATGTGAGAAAAAACAAACCAAATTAAAAATGTCAATAAGGTCGAAAATCGCTTGAACCTGTTTTTTCAATTGCTTAACGATAGCAAGTTAAAAAAAACAACTTCAAGCGATTTTCGACCTTATTGACATTTATGCAAACACCTGACTTTAATGAAGGAGCAATGTTAGCGAACGAGAATGTGAGAAAAAACAAACCAAATTAAAAATGTCAATAAGGTCGAAAATTATAGATAGTCAATATACATATATTGCGTGTCCTATCACTGTCACTGTTTAGTTTAACACTATAAAACACGAATCAAAATAGCGTAGGTATGTTTATGAGAGCCAAAATCGTCCGCGGTGCTTATAACGATTACGCACACAACCGACTGGAATCGCTAGCATGCGACGATAGCCCGGCGCCCGCCCCACCCGGCCCCTGCTTAATGCTTATTCATTGCTTGTTGCTTTTCGCGCGACGGACAGAGACAGAGAGTTCGATGTAAAAGCAATAAGCAAATAGCAACTTGTGATTGCCACGATAGCATTTGCTTTATGTTATGTGTATTAAGCACGGTGCTTTATTTTGCTATATGATATATTAACCACCACTACATACAGTAATGACTGTCAAAGATCAAAAACATAAACTCTAGAAAGGTTAAAAACTAAATTCTTAAAACGAATTAGAGAGGTCGTAGACCCGTTTAATTTAGGAGGTCAATTAGCAAATGCTAAGTGGATTATCCCATAGCATCGCTTATTGAAAATTATGGGGATTGCTAACATTACGATTAACTAACGTAACAATGGCTAACGACGAAACATATTTTTTTACATATAAATGGATGGCTTAAATCAAAATCTTTATAAATAGCAAAATAGCAAGAGCAAATAAAAAACTTAGGTACATCATTCAGTTGTTCCTTAAAAAAAGAACATCCAAAACACGAGTCATTTACCAAAAAAACCTTTTTGGTTTTGCTACACTGTCACAAAATTACTCTATGGTCTGTTTTAGGCAATGACCTCATTTTTGCGTTCATCGCTCTAAAAGTGCGGGAAAAACTATGTCAACGTATTTAGAAATTCGTCAATGGTTACTGAATTAGACAAAACACGACTTCTGCAGCAGTCATTAAAGTAATGACAGAAAACAATAATGACTTTCGACATGCAAATTATTAACTTTATGGCCCAACATTATTTTAAAGTTTAACGATGTGTAAACTATGCTCATCATTGAAGTGTCTGTTTTAATAAACAAACATGACGTAGGTGCTAAGATTTGCAGAAGCAATACTTGATTTAATTCAAAACCAGTATGTTGGTTTATTGATGGAAAAACTCATGTTTTTCGTTCCGTATTTGTTTACCAAATAAGACACGCAGGAAAAATAAACTACAAATAGGTGTGTGTGCTTGTCTTAACATCGTAATTAGTACAGAAAATACAACGAAATTATGTTTGATTAATACATTTACATACGAAATGATCTCATCGCAATGGACTTATGTAACTGCGTAAATTAACGTTAAACTGGCCATCCTTATAGTGGAGTTAACGTAAGTACATAGGCACTATTTCTGCGCATGATTCAGAGCGGCCATTTTTTTATGGAGATTAAAATTTCAGATTTTTCACGCTGCGATGCAGTATGATTTCATACTGTTGCGAAGGCATTATTTTATTTTTTATTCATTTGTATCCTAGCTTTAAATTAGGTACCGTATTCTGAATTCAAACATTAGCTCATTTACTGCCAGGATTTTTAAATAAAGCTACGCAACAGACCATGAAAATTATTCCATTTTATTCGTAGATCTGTTAACACTTTTTTGGTTAATTTCAAAGATTTTAAGATAGTTAAATAACCTGCTCTCACAGTTAAAACGGAACATAACGAAAAATTAAGCAATAAAATCTTTTTTTTTTGCACAGACAATTTTAGCAGTAGAACCTATGTTGTAAATCCTCTAACGAGACTGTTTTTATATATGGCAACTACGGTCATAGCCAGTCATCTGTGTCCATAAGCCGGCAATGATGATGCAAACCAAAACACTTCAGCGGCCTTGACAGACAGATTTGGGGCCACACTTTATGAGGCCATTAAAACTATGTTTCAGTAATGTATGAAAGTTATGTTGATTTTGCATCTGGTTGAAAAGCCGACTGTAAAACTTTTAATGCTGTTTTTGATATGGGATCAAGGTTTTGGCAATGGAAAAGTAGATAAATCATAATATTTCTCGGTTTAGAAAAGATGGATTTTGAAGTATGTGAAATACATACTGTTGATCTGTCAAAAGCTAGCAAGAGTCTATTTTGTAATTAATCTTCACAACATTTTATCTCAAAATTGTGTTAGTCAACATTCAGAGAGCTGAGAGGTGTATATGTTTACCAAAACATTGATAACTTCTAAGCGAGAACTGTGCTAAAGAGAAATCCAAAGAGGTTTATCCATCACAAAAACAGCCGAAATATTATTAACGCTGGTTCGTGACTAACTGAACTACGTGCATTAAGCAGGATTGTCACAAAAGTGCCCTGAGATCCTGGAATACAAAAGGCATGTGAGGGAACATTTTTAGTCAGAGCAGACTAACTGGCTAATAAACACCGAACTAGCTCCACCCAGGGAGGACTCATTTGATGATTGCATGACAATTTTGTACATGTACTATTGGTAGAGCATTGATAAGATCTTTTTCTTTAAAAAAAATCCCCTCACTAGAAATTTTTGAACATAAAATTATACTTGAAATAAAAACTTAAATCAATAAGTAAGAAAATTAGCGAGACTGATTGTTTTGTTAAACAACTTTAAATCGATATATATCCTAGACTGTTATTTAAAATGAAAAATGATAAAAGGAACCTAAAGATGATTTTAAAATACCTATTCAATGACATCCCACTTGACATAGCACATCGACTTTTTTTTTTCATTTTGACAATGTGGCGTCTGGTTGTTGCTGTGGTAAATTTTGATTACTGTCATGTCTTTAGTGACACTCGCAAGGTTAAGACGAATCGATTGACGTAAGAATTATCAAAATCGGCCTACGCATTTGGTCTCTAGAACGCTACATAGAAACAAACATACATACATACATAGACTGATAAACACATTACCCTCCTTTGCGTCGCGCAGTCGGGTAAATACACATACACAAACACCCAGACCCAGAAAAACTACTAGTAAGTCATAAAAGGTACTTAAGTATTTGTTCAGTACGGGGATCTAACCCGCGACATGCTGAGCCACTGCACCACCGTCAAAATCAAAAATGCCGGCAAAAATAGTTGAAAACATTACATGCTGAAAATGTTACATTATTGGTACACCTTTGTCGAGCCTCTCGAGGATTAACATGCGCCTTTGTTAACTCTGTTTTCAAGAGAGATGATGTCAGAAAGTGTTATTAATTAACAAAACATGTTTATAAAAAAAGATTGATTTCCCAGAGTGTTTCAGTGTTACGAAATCTTTGGAAGATGTGGGACGTAAACAGTGGTATGTGGGTCGATATGACGGTAATCGTAGCAAGTCTGCTTCAACGATCATAATCGTGATGTTTAATCTTACACATGGCTTCGTTGTTTTTTTTCGTCTTGTTTATTTACTTTTTTTTAGTGAACATAACTTACGTGGCTTTGTTTGTTTTTGATAAGGGAGGTACGGATATTTCCGAACGGAGCTTCAGCTTTTTTTTAGATAGGATGTAAATAATAATGCTGGTAATTCTAAGATTCGTCGTTAAATTAGACTAATTGTGGCAAGTAGTAGGTATTAATGTACTGAATGTTTGTCAGTCACCGGATACACGATCATGAATATTGACTGCTTACCAAATGGATTACAACAACAAACAAACAGAATTTAGCAACCACGATTTTCCGTTCAATAATCACGATTCGTGTACTTTTTCACAGAAAAATATAAAAGAAAATTATATACCATCTTCTTTCCCAGGCTTGATGCACTGTAAACACGACACAAACTTTTTCTTTTTCACTTTTTTACCAACATCATTAGGCTTTCCATTAGCCAAATCTTTCTTGACATCTTTTTTCGTTTTATTCTTCTGTTGCTTTACGACACCCATTTTGTTTTTTCACGAGCGTGAAAAGCGCGCGCTTTTTTTTTTTTTTTAATCAGGCGAGGGCGCGCGTTGTACAGATGCGCGTTCGGAAACTAGTGCCGGACTAGCAACGCTAACTGCATACGCGTGCGGGCAAGGAAACACTGGCAGCTTACAATGAGTCTCTAATGAACACCAGTCGCGCCGCGCAGCAGTAGCAAAGTACGGCTGTCCGTAGCACGCTGCTTGTCTAGAGGTGCGGTTCGTGAGCTCACGCCAAATCGACCATCCCGATTGGGAATCAAGGCCAATTCATGGATTAATATTCCGTGTGTGGTCACTTCCTAAACTTAATGTTAATTTCACCTAATTAATATTTCGGGTATGCGTCCCTAACGTGAAATTATACTGGCGGTTACCATCAAGTTGTTCTGCGTTCATATTTAAATTGGTTGCTGATAAAATCTTTTTTAATTTAGCGTGTTTTCCAAGCACTTGAGTTTGATAAAAGGGCGTTCATAGTACGGTCAGCGTAGAGGTTTCTGCTCTTAAAATAGCTGTTGATCAGTTTTTTTCTTAATGTTCTGAAGTGTTACAGTTCAAAGAATCTATATCCGGAACGTTGGGTAATCAATAGTTTTCCAAGGCGTGTATATAATTATAGATCGGTCTATTGCTTTTGTATCAAGGGCGATAACATCTGATATACCTAGTCTACTTAGTATTTACGAAACTATGAAAGTCAAGGGGATTCGTGACTTGCCGCCATTAGGTCAATACTGATACTGTTATAGCAAGATTAATTTGAACACATTTCTAGACAAAGTTTTTTCATTTGCACTTAGGTGTTCAAGATCACGTAGGTAAGTCATGTCTTTGGGACATAAAATAAAGAAAACACTGTCTCGCCTTCATTAAAATAAATGTATGAAACAACAATGAAAATAGAATGTTTCTGTAATGTTCCGAAAAAATCGGAAGTCACATGTTTTTTTCGAACAATTGTAACAAAATTGTTACCAGAAAGGTGTCATTATGGTTGTTACCATCAACCATGCTTCTTTATAATAATATTCAAGGACACAAATGACGGAAATTGGTCAAACACGAGCACTTATTTAATGTTCAGATGGGAAAAGCGATTATTCGTAATAATAATCATGGAAATCATTCTGATTGACATAACGCGATTCTAGCTACGATTTATGTTTGTTTAATGTTAATATTACATGCAGAGGAAGTTGCGTGTGCAATCATATGCTTTTGACACCTTACAGACTGGAGAATTTGACGTGCGTTTCCCGGGCGTCTTTGTTGACTACACGTGAGTGTTTGTGCTGCGTCAATAAACCAAAACAAGTATTATGAAACATCCAAGCTCTGCTGAAAAGATAGGTCTCCCAGATATACCTACGAGGAATTGTTTGTATCACGATATTTCTAGACTTGTGAATCCAAAGCAAAGCTCCCACGCATCTGTGACACTGGTTGCTTATTTCATTACTTATTTGTCACTGCTGCATCATCATTACATTACCTATAGAAATCTATCATTGAGACTAGAAAAAGACAAGAATGTGTTTGAAAGAAGTCGAAGTAGCTTCAACAAAGCTTGAAGTCCCAGTTTAACTAATCAATACCAATGACTTTTCAAATAAAAGAACAGCGATTTTATCGGAACATCTAGTTAGGAAAACATTATTTCCACTTCCGTTTCATATCAAGCAGGAACAGAACTAGGCCAATTAGAGCCAGACCTGGCTGACGGCCAACTCCCACGCAAAGAAAACGCAACTCATCGCCGCTAATCTGTAAACCCCTTTACACGAGCTCGAGCATAGAGAATCCAGCCATACATTATGCGCTATGCAAATCCCACTCTCTCAACATGCTTGCAGGACAGCACTCTGCGTAGGCGCACGTTTAAAAGCATATTTGTCACGGTCACTTAAAGTCTGTTATGTAGTCAGATCCGCGCTCAATGTCATGGTTATATTATGTAGGTACAGTCAGAGGAAATAATATGTATTAAGTCATGAAATAATTACGTTTTTACAAGTATTTGATTAAGAAGTCTTGCACATACCTACTACAGAGTCAAATTAAATCACTTAGCGGAACTTTGCAGAAATGATGGATATTAATACCTCAACATGATTTGCATGTTTCATTAGCTGATGTAGCCTTGAGCGTCTTCGCGCAGAAACTTTTGTGAATTATATGAAAAGCCTCTCTTGCTTTCTACTTGTTTAGTCGTCGTGTTGTTGGCAATGGCATCCGACAGGATTACGATTTAGTTTCTTACGCATTGTCTAACAAGTGAAAAGAACAAGTCAGGAATTTACCCAGACATTAATTCATCCAGAGGCATAGATTGGGTCATCTTATTCTCAAAAGTGAATTCTTACTAATGAAACTATTCTCTACTAAATTCACTACTAAAAAAAACAACAAACTTCTAAATCTAGCTTAAGCTAGCTTTAGAAGTTTGTTGTTTTACAACGCATACGTATTACATATTTTAGTTTCTCGCTGTACAGTTACGTCATTTGCGTATACCCGCACGTTACTACCTACTTGTTTGTTTTCTTATATTAACCTCGCAAATTAAACTAACTTTTTAAGACACTAACTTTTGAAGTTAAATGTATGCACTTCGAGAGGTGGGCTAGGATCGGCACTCACTGGACGCCTGAGGGAGGACAACTCCGCCGCCGTCGAGGTCTACCGCGGCGGAGGTGGTGTGACAATCTGTACCCATACCATGAGTTGTCATTACGATACTCGATCATCGATATCGACCGCGTTTGGCGCTCTCATTGGCCCGCTCCAAGGTTGAATGAACTCTCAACCAATAAGAGCGCCAAACGCGGTCGATGCGTATGATCGAGTATCGTAATGACAACTCATGGTAGAGGCTCTGATCATGTGCGCAGGTAACATGGCAAGAAATTGCCCCAAATTGAGAGGTTTGGAAGGAGAAAAGGGAGGCCTTTGCCCAGCAGTGGGACACAGAACAGGCTATTAAAAAAAAAAGAAGTTTTAAAGTTACTTTGTTGTTAAACTGCGTACCTATAAGATATTTTAGTCTCTCACTGTACTTGTGATCCGTGCCACCGTGTCGGTGACGTCACCTCTGTATCATCGCACCTACTTGTATATTTGCTTTATTGTGTTTATATTTGTTCAGGCAAGGACGTTCGCGTGTAAAACTGGGGGATTTTATATTCGGTGATGTTGTTTTTAAGAGTTTTTATCTTTTGAAAGATTTGTGTCATCTTTTATTCACTTGTCTGTCTTGTAGGTACCGTTTTTGGTGATGTTTCCAAGACGTACACAAATCTACTATTTGACAAAATTTACAGGGAACACGCCAATGACCTCCATAATTCCATAATATGTCAGTGTTAACTTTGTTTAGCAATATTTTATTATCTTAATATTTTATTTGTTTGTCTATGTTGTGTGCTCCGGTTCGCTAGCTAAATAAACGTAACTTTCTTCAATCTTCAATAAAATACTTGTGTATTTTTAATGATATTAAGATTTTCTTTATTATATCTTGTTTTTAAGCTGTTGCATAGCCTTTATCGCGGGCTCTGAGCGCGGCGCGGCGACCGAATCAAAAAAATTCCAAAAACCTAACGAAAATACCTTAAACCACGCATCGTCTAACTAGTCGCGTCAATGAATACATAAAACATGCAATCTTCACCCAGCTGGTGGGACAGGTGAAAATACTCGTGATAAAGACCGATTTTGCCTGATGTGATCGACCAGGATTTAGTGCATTGACTCAAAAAGCTAATATCAGATAGCAGTTTGGACAAAAACTACAGAAAAAAATAGTTGGGTTGAAAAAACATAACCGATCCTCGTTGATTTACTACCTCATCAGTAACAACCCTAATTTTCTGGTAAGACACTAAATAAAAGTGGGTACTGTGGCACCATTTTGGAAAGGTAACGAGACAAGGTAGATTTTTCTGCAATTTGTACACCAAGTGTCATACATTTATTTTGAAAAATGTGCTTTTAAAGACAAGGGAAGTTTTCAGAAAATTTCAAAACAGAAACTTTATGACACTTAATTTCCCAAGATATGATTAGTTTTACAACAAACTTGTATCCATTAAATGCAGCCATTCATATTCTATCAGAAAAGTATAAATTATAGGTGATAACCATCGCTACTTTCTAACACTAAGCACTTCATGAGGGAGAGGTGGAAATTTTTCGAAAAATCATTAAAGTTCGATATCTCTAAAACCATCCAGTTTAGACCCCATGCTGTCGGGGTAAAAATTGTTGCAAATAAGGTCTAGTATCACCCATTTCAAGGACCGCATCCAATTACAAAACACCCTGTATAAATGTCGTTGATATTGTTTAAACAATATAAATAGTTCCGTCCCCACTCTAAGAGGTTTCTGATTTTAAAGAGTATAAAAAAACAAAATATTTAAAAAAAAAAAACATCAAAATCGGAGCTGTTCTTGAGGACTTCCGAAGCAAAGGCTTCATTGACGCGACTAAACGTTTCAGTTCGGGAGACTTCGGCAATCATAAAAATATCCGTCATAAAAACAATTTACTTTTTTTTTCTGATTCTAAGCGGCCAGCTACAAAAGGAGTTTTCACAATGAAACATACCTACTTATAAAATTCTCCTACAACAAAGCAGTTCTTTATTACAATAGTGCACCAAAAACATTTTAAATAAATTATATTCTCGTTAAATATACGAGGTAGGCGATTTTGTTCTTTTAAAAAAAAATGCAATAGCTTCACCGCGGCAGTCTCCGAGTGCCACATGTATTTTTCTATTTATTTATTTATCTCTCTATCTATACTAACATTATGAAGCTGAAGAGTTTGTTTGGTTGGTTGAACGCACTATCTCAGGAAATACTGGTTCAAATTCAAAAAATATTTTTTGTTAGATAATCCATTTATCGAGGAAGGCTATAGTCTATATAACATCACGCTGCGACCAATAAGAGTCGAGCAGTGGGGTGAAACCGTAGGGACCAGCTAGTCATCAACATTTTTCAAACACAATTCAATTCCATCTAGATAACCTCTAAGTTTAGAACCATGACTCATATCTACGTCAACAACAATAGAACGTGTATTAAAGAAAACATTAATTATTAAAAGTGGACAAAGTAATCGGTGAAGTGACGCCATGTATTAATTATTTTCTAATAAGTTAAGTTTAGTGCGTCATCAATTCGATCAACGGAATAAACGGATACTCAGTTATAGTGGTATGTATTTTTAAATTATTGTACAATGTATATTCTCTCTCAATCTATTACATAATAAAAAAAATAAAAATAAATCTAAACATTTTGTGTGTACATAAATAGTAAAACTTTTTGAAAAAAAGGGAACCGACTATTTTACCCTTTTTAGTTTAATACTCAACAAAAATCTTCATAATAATCGGCGTCTTTGAAAATCTACAATCCTAGTAAGCAAAAAAAAAACGGACCTATGCGGGCAACGTCACGGGATATCCATTAGTGTTATATACTTAAACCTTCTCCAGAAAGTAATGAACACTTTCCTGAAAACCGCATCAAAATCGGTTCAGCCAAACGCGAGATAATCGCGGACAAACATACATACATACAGGTCGAACTGAGAACCTACTTTTTTTTTGAAGTCGGTTAAAAATAAATAACATCACTCCTGTAATCCCCGATGGGTTAGGTAGAGGCGTATCAAGGTCGCGAGATTGTCTGAAAAGGTTACCGTGGTCCTGGAACTCAAAGGGCAACCGAAGGAACTGGGTTGATAGTTAGTCAGGAACAGTCTAACAGTTCCTTTCTGCTTTACCCAGGACGGGAGGACTAGTTTGATTTTATCACTTAAAAAATGTACTCTTAAACATCGTGAGACTGTCTTACTGTCTCAGCAAAATACCGCGGCCTTGGAACGCAAATGGCATGTGATTTAACAGGGTGGTATAGTAAGAGTCTGAAAGTTCTTTCCGGTCTACCCTGAACTCATTTGATGATTTTTACAACTAATAAAGATTCTACTTTATGACTGGCCCAACCAGAGAATCAAACTGAAAAGTACCTACGATATTTACTTGGAAGTCGCGTTTCTGACTTTTTTCATATTGGGACAAACCACACCATTCTTTCTACCAAACTACTGCAACTCCTGAAATCCAGAATCAACAGTGGCAACCACCAGAAAAGCGCCGAGACAATGAAGCTCGACGTATCCCGGAGAATGAATTTACCTGTCTTGGATCCTGCAATGAAATTAATCAGAAAAGAATAGTGGAGGAGTAGGAAAAATACGTTTTGCGATTGTGACTGCTAGACTAAAAAGTTACTTCTTTTAAAAGTAATCTACTACGTTGTTGCACATTACTATAATTATCTCAAAACATAATATTATGAGTCACCACCACAACAAAAACGCCTCATAGTAAAACAAGTACCTACAAACGCCGCTAGAGGGCAGCACAAGTAGGTGGCAGTGTTAAAAATATCTACCAAAGTAAATAAATATAATAAGTAGTCGTTTCGTAGACCGGAGCAAACGTTGTGAAACACCATAATGTACTTACGGATAATGTATTACACGTTAAACATTGTTGTTACACTTTGTATATTTAATTATACACGTAATGGATAGTAACCTTCTAAAAGCAATAATAGGTATTAGTCGATATATACACCGTGTTCCGGACGATATACATAAAAAGAACACGGTGTATAATAGTAACAAGTACAAGTATGTGATTTTCTAAGATAAGATTAAGATGGAATGTAGATTTTTATAATTCCTAAAATTAACATTCTAAAAAATGTTTTGACCAACTTACTCGTACTAAGCTCATTGGTTTATATAACTGTCTACAATCTAATTTAAAAACGCCAATTTAAATATTTTTCATTTGTATTGCAATATAATAGAGTCTGCGACTAAATAATTAAGAAAACTTAACAACAAATAACAACTAAAAATAAAACTAAAATATTTACATAAATAACTAAATTAAAACTAAAATTAAAAATTTACATGGCGTCAAAAAATTCATCCACATCGTTGTCAATGGGGCAAGTGCAATTTAAATTAAATAACATACTGTTTACATATTTGTTTTACTTCAACAGCAAAATCATACATTAAACGAAACAAACCGACTACTAGCGCCATCTGTTGCCCCGAGCAAAAACTACCAAAGCAGTGTAGTTCCCAATTCTACCACCACTAATTTGAGTCAAATAGCCATTTTATTTAATCATTTAGGCCTGTTGGTCTAGTGGTTAGTGACCCTGACTGCTATGCCGGAGGTCGTGGGTTCGATTCCCACCCAGGACAAATGTTTGCGTGATGAGCACGATCATTTGTCTGTATTCTGTCTGGGTGTAATTTATCTATAATATTTATGTATTTAGAAATATATAAGTATGTTTATCAGTTGTCTAGTACCCATAACACAAGCTCTGCTTAGCTTGGGACTAGATGGCGTTGTGTGATAGTTGTAGAATATTATTATTACTATTTATCTAACAGCATTTCTATGAGCAGAGAAGTTCCAAAATTAATTGCTTGGAAGGCTACCGAGCACTTAAAGCATTCACTAGAGGGCGCCATTCGCTATAACATAGTACCCAGGCTTGCCTGTCCAGCGAGGTAGTAAATTGATCAGGCTAATGGCATCAGCTGTTGCGACATAGTTTTTTAATTACATTAGCTCACCCTACTAGTTTTATTTTTAGTTTGTTTTACAATATAAGTATTAAAGCTGAGTTAGTTGCATCCTTATTTTCTAAAAAAAACCCTGTTCCTTCTGTTGCCTATTGCGTTTCAGGGTCATGGTGCCTTTTTGAGTGAGTTCAGTCACTTTGTCGCATCGTGGAGTCTAGGTTTCTATTAGTTTAATATAACTGGTAATACATGTATGAGGCGCTGTGTAATATGCAACTCTACCCACCCTTTTGGGGCAAATAGGTGTGATATTCGCCTGATTCTTTTATTTATTTTAGAATGTTATAGCGCTTCACGCCTTTAGCTGCAGCTAAGTAAATATTGTAAGGGATTATGTTTAGAATGTTTGAAATTAATTAATTTTCTACAGGTGAAATTGAGGTCAATAATTTATATTGAAACTGTTAGTGTGTTTGAATTTAAATGTGATTAACGACACAGGACAAATTGCACAAGACTAGTGTAGGGCAACGTTTTTAACAAAAAAAAAAACAAAAACCTCTTGAAAATGTCTCACAAATAAAGTGTTTACTACCTACTTATTCATGTAAAAGAAATACCCGAGTATCTAACAAGGAAAAAACAGCTATTATTAGGCGCAATAGCAGGAAATCTATTAATATTTCATATTCATACCTAGTGATGATCAATCAGTATGTTAATAGTTGAGCTGAGGGCGAACAACAGAGGACGGAAATAAATACTAAGGTTATGCTAAGACGGATATAACTTTGACAATAATGTATTTATCTACGTGACTAAATAGCTCTGGGTTAACAAAACTACAAGGTGTTAAAACATCAGAATAAGAAAAAGTGTCGCAATTTTTTTAAAACTTTTTTTGTGTAGGTAAGGGTAATCGTTTGGAGAAAATTAATTGGATAGTTTTAAATTATTATGTCCAGAAATATTTAAAAGAAAACTATGGGCCAATGAACAATAATTGATTGGTCAACATTTAGATTAGGAAAACTATGTCCATAATATATATATACTAGCTGACCCGGCAAAAGTTGTTTTGCCATAAAAAATAGAAATTAAAAATTTTGTCTAAAAAATAAAAAAAAAATATTTAGGGATGGACTACCCCTAACATTTAGGGGGATGAAAAATAGATGTTGGCCGATTCTCATAGATACCGGATAAGCACAAAAAATTTCATCAAAATCGGTCAAGCCGTTTCGGAGGAGTATGGCAACGAAAACTGTGACACGAGAATTTTATATATTAGATTGATTGCAATTAGGTTTAATATTAAATTAGTTATTAGATATAATATTGAAATGATAAACTTAGAAATCTCAGGATTAAATCAGAAATTGTTATAAATCAGTGACTCCAATTTAATAGGTAGGTCAAGTACTAGCAACGCCATCTGTTGCAAGATTGAGGAACTAAAGGAAAATTAAAAACAAAATGATGTCTTGCTGATATGAATGTGTGTTTATGGTCTACTATTGCTATTATAACTAAATTGTATTTTGAACTACAAAAAAATTACATCTCTCATATTCGGTAAGTAGGTCCTTATTACCCCCAAATGGGGCTTGTAGGTAACCAATTAGCGCTCTAGTGTAATAATGTAGCTAGAAAAGCCCTAGTGCGGTAAGTAATTTAAATAAAACTCTTCACTCTTTCAAAAAGTTCGCTTACATCTAACCATCATACTGGCAATAGACATCATGCATTCAATTCAGCCCAATGACAAAAGAGGTCGCTTCGCTATTCAGCCTTGTCTTCGAATGAGTTTATTAGTCATCAATTTTAAATATCGAACGGCGAAGCTCAATTTCGTTCTTGAAAAAAAAAATAAAGATTAAAAAAGGCGGGAATAGAAAACTTTTACTTTAAATATTGTTTGTAATAAGGACCTACTTACCTCACAATCGAGATGTAAAGCAGAGTAGTTGGCTCGGGTGTAAGCATCAATTGCAGCCCGAGATACTACTATTGGAGTAATTTTCATGCTGAGTAAAGTTTGTGCATTTGTGCAGCATCGTCGATCATAACTGCCAATTTTAGACATTATTTAATTTAAATTCTTGATGACTGTGCTGTTAGCGTGTTTTATTGTTAATAAAAATAAATAATGGGTTGACAACAATCAACACAACTTGGTAAGCGAACAGAAAGTAATTAAAACCTACCAATTATCAAAAACAAAACACCAATATCATAAACACGCAATTAATTTCAACATTGAATCGTAATGGCGGGATAATAAATATAATTATAATAATTGTTAAACGTTACGCGATTATTTTGGAGGTGCTGGAATCTGGAATAGAGGTGAGTTCATCTTTTGGCGAACTTCCAGAGTAGTTGGTGAAGCGTAATGTTTGTTACAACGTTTGTTAGGTGGTAGATAGAGGGCGCTTGTGTTCGTGAATTATGTCGAGTAAATCGATACTAATATTACAAAGCTGAAGAGTTTGTTTGTTTGAACGTGCTAATCTCAGGAACTACTAGTTCGATTTGAAAAATTCTTTTTCTGTTGGATAGACCTTTTATCGAGGAAGGCTATAGGCTATATAACATCGCGCTATGACCAATAGGAACCGAGCATCGGGAGTGAAATCACGGGGAATAGCTGGTGATTATTATTATTATTTGGGATATATGACATAATTACGGCTGTCCTTAAGTTTCACTTCAGTGTGTTTTGAAACGTCGCATGAATTTCATAAGCTTTGGAAGGAATATTTCCGACAAAGATTAAAAAAAAAGAGAAACTACTGTATGGTTGATTTTACTGAAATATCTTTTACTGGGTACCTAAAATTAAGTTGATTTATGGCTAACATTTTCTACTCTACCTTAAACATCACAATTTAGTTACCAAAGAGAGTCTTCAAGCAAGATGGTCAGTGTTCTTTCATAAAGAGAATAATTTGATAAGAATTACAAGGAATGTTTTAGGTATAGGTAACTATTCGTGATCATGATGAGATTAAAAGGCAGATAGATTGAAGGCAGGTGTCCGATAACTACCAGTCTTACATTGACGTGATCGATGATAATTTAAATCAATTAATTTCTATGACATTTCAGTTATAAAATTCAGTGACTATTAATGTATCCACGTTTATTTCCATACTGGTACGCAAAGCAGGGCCGTCTTTTCCATTGGGCATATACGCTAGGCCCCACAGTCTTGAGGGGCCTGAGTTACTAACATTATTACAATTTAATTAAATAAATTAAATGTATTATGTGGGCTTAAGGCTTAAGAAAAAAGATCTATTTAAAATTTCGAGCTCGGTGCTCGCTACACTAGGATTTTTATTCTAAATTCCTATGGTTTTCAGGATTTCCTGCATGAGTCAATACTTAGGTATACTTTTAAGCTATTGCATAGCTTTTATCGCGGGCTCTGAGCGCGGCGCGGCGCGGCGACCGAATTCCCAAAAACCTAACGAAAAAGCCTAAGGAAAATACCTGACACCATGCATCGTCTAACGTCGTTTCAGTTCGGGAGACTTCGGTAATCGTAAAAATATCCGTCATAAAGACAATTTACTTTTTCTTACTGATTCTACACCGTGACTTTTTAGTCGTCTTACAAAAGTCGTCCACTTAATGTATCCGACCTAAAATACCTCTAGGCGAGTTTAATTTTTTTTAAATCGTTAATAATAATTTTTATTTTTAATAAATAGGTACATTATAAATATGACACACCCTGTTAAAATGTTTACGTATCAATCTGTAGAGCATACCTACCCAGCGCAATAGTCGGGCAGATCATTCCATTTCCATTTTCTATGAGACAAGGGCGTTTCTAACTACGCCTTGTGTCATAATAACCAATTAAAGTTTTATTATTACATTTTTCAAATCTCTTAAATACATATTTTTTTATTAAAAACGTGTTCTAGTCATTGGATACATGAACTGGGCTGCTTTTGTAAGACGACTAAAAAGTCACGGTGTATATGGCCAGCTACAAAAGGAGTTTTCACAATGAAACCTCCTCCACAGATGTGCTCATAAAGGTACGGACAGACGTGCTCATTATTAGCACGAAAGCATGCTTTTATTGAGCAAGGGGCAATTTTATTGAGGAAGAGGGAGATGGAGGAGGAGGAGAACGTTTCTTGACGTTTTACTTGATTGACGTGGCTGACCATAGCCTAATTAGTACAGTAATAAATATAATAAATAAATAATTATAATTGCATAAGTTGATAAAAAATGCTATGCAATAGCTTTACCGCGGCAGTCCCCGAGTGCCACTTACTTTTTTTTAAAAACGACCAAAAGAAAACCCAACGTATCCGAGGTGGTGTGCATGTAAAGATTCACTTAGCTCGCTTTTGCATCCTAAATGTTGCGAACTGTGGGCCCATTTAGCATGCATGGTTGATTGACGAATGGTTCTCAAGTGCCCAGGGCCCTGGTATGAGACGGCCCTGTCAAGCACAGGCTGTATATTACTCGTTTATCTATCACGCTCTAATTGGAAACTCAACCGGTAGGGAATAGGTAGCTGGCGTGTTTGCACATGATAAGCCGACTACTTTTTGGAAGCCATTTTTATTAAAAATGCATCCTTGATATAGGCGCGATAGTGCGGATCGGCTGATCGGTGATATACGTTAATGGAATGGAAAAAGGAGATATTTTTATAACATTTTATCTCGACAGGTTGAAGTTCTCGTTTTTGGGAGTGACTTATCCACCAGTAGCCTGATTTACACTGACTTTACGTGTAGCTGACTACGCTGAATTTGTCTTTGAAGAGTATGTACATAGACCTACACTGCTCTAACCTTCTTCTTCGATTTTCGATTAATTCTGTATGGTCGTATGGTGTAGGATGAGCAGGTAAGGAGTCGGAGCATATGATAATGACGAAGGACTTCTTGTGCAGGTTAAATTAATAACAAATGGATAAGTCTATCTACTCGTAAGAGCCAGATTGGTATTTTTTTATGGTAAAATCGTTAAAAAGTGGAGGGCTTTTTAACGATTTTATCACCACTAAAAAAAACCCGCCTCGATAGAGTGGGAGGGACTGAAAGACTCTGACTCAACTAACACAGGCTGTTGCCCCTTCTACTTCAGAGACACGATGTCCATTTAAAACAGTATTTTACCCAGACAGCCAGTCAGAATTTTGGATGAAAAAACAAAATGAACTCTATAAGCCGTCCAACCCAGTTTACCATCTTTTTCGACAAAGGCCCTAAATTGTGACAATTGTAGAGACCAGATGTTAGAGTGTATAGTTATAAGATTAATATTGAAACGCATCTGGTTAGATTAGAGGCCGACCCTAACCTAGTTAGGACTAGACTGGGCAGATGGCAAATATTCTGTACAATTTATTATGTATATGTTTCAGATAGAAAAGGTGAACTAAGAACGAAGGTTCCCCAGTAACTAGATTGTGAATGTAAACGCACTAGTTATTTTTCCGACTGCTAAACAAAATTTGTGATAGCCCTATACAGCATTTAAGAATAATGTAGCTTCCTACCATTTTTTTATTTATAAGTTCCGGAGATTTCATACAAATAAATGTCTGATAATATTAGACTGTAGTTAAAGCCTACATAGATGACGATGGAAGTGATCTTGGAAAAAGGTGAAAAGCTGGATACGTCATAAGGGATAGGCTTGTTTCTTTTTTATTAATCAATTACTCTTTACACCCAAAAAATTTAGTCTCGTAACAGGAAACGGAAGCACCTATGATCTACTTAATTACTGTTGTAATAGAGCTTGCTGGAAAGCGGTTTTGTGACCGCAAAACATTCCTCTACGTACGCCTAATGCTAGTGTTCCGGAAATGTTCAAGTATTAGCAATTATCTTAATCATAATTTCGGCCGTTTACTGTGAAGGCAAGTATCTCGCAACCAGTGGGTGTTTGTGTGTGTGTGTGTAAACGTGGATAAAACAAAAGAGAAATGGCAGGATCATAGCTGCAGGTGGGCTTTATCTGCCTGCGCTGGGACGCAAACTAAAGGACAGGTTGATTTTTAATCAGTCAAGCCTGATAGTCCCCTCCGCCCGATTAACACCATCCAGAGCGGGAGGACTCTTTGGATGATCCCTAACCAAAAATTGTCTTGTTTAGCACATAGGAAATCGCTTGAACTTACATATTTTGGATGTTATTACTTTCTGACAAATTGACAAGATTCGGCATAAAATAAAAATTAGAGTAAAACGATTACCTACAGAAATCTTAGTAAGAACTCGATAGCTACATTTTTTTCATCTTAAAACTATTCAGACAATTTTTTCCAAGGCTTTGCGCAGCCATGATTCATTTCAACCGAAAAAAAATGGACCTCAGGCCAAACCATTATGTCCAAACAGATGATTAACTGCGTAGAGGAAATAAAATAAAATTGTTCTCTATTACAATAATTATGGGAGCCATTTTGTTGGCTTCACACTGCCCTGCCACTCATCGGAGCATGGCCATTGGCTGAATGTGAATTATGAAGTTTAAAGAAGGTCATTAACCGTATTAAAGAGGTTTTAGTAGAAAATACATGCTGTCGGGTTATTTATTGATGAAGATACAAGTATTTGTAGGAGAATTTTTTTATGTTGCATCGATTGAGTCAAAGAAAAGTTGAAAAAGTGAAAAACTTGCAGTTGGGGGAAATTATAGATACGGTAAGGTTGGCACAGCAACATGGCTATTGGCACAAAAAAGAGAGACCTTAAACCAGCAGTGAAAACATAATATTCTATCTTTAATAGATGACGAAGAGGAAGTATCTATAGATTTCTTCTATTTGCCAATTGCAATTAGTTTGGGTAAGCTCGCTCCATCGTCGACCTTGTCTTAGTCATTCCTGACCTAGACTAAGGTCAAGAGCAAACCCATTTTACATAAAAAAAGTTTATCTTCAAAACAACCATGTCAAACAGTTTTCTAAACTCATTGATCATAAAAATCATAACAATGCCACTAATTACGCAGAAAGCGCAACCAATCGGTATTGTTCATCTTTTTAAACATAATTTTAATCACTGAAAAACCGTTCTTAAAAGTAGTGCTTTCGACATCAAATATCGAAAAAAACAAACATCACCAAATAAGGGGTCACTTTTAGACAATTAAACAAAATATTTTAATCGAAAAAAAAATAAAAAAAATAAATCGATGATGTCAGATGATTAATGGAAGTTGGTGACTGCCAAGATGTAAAGAAGAATGGCAGGAAAAGATATATACCTACCCAAATAAATTAAGTAGGATTGAAGATTATCAAGAAGATCTAGACCTCGCATAAAGCAAAAAGGTACGCAACTAACTACGTAATATCAATTTTCCAGATTGCACTATCAGAGTTATCCACAAATTTAGAACATATAGAAAAACATGACAATAACTTTTGAGTAGTGAGGCATCAGACACAAACAAAATACTCGTCTGAGGAAATAAACAACAAAATGAAGATGGATGATAATGTCAAAATACGGACAAAAACAACAGTTGTACACACATAAAAAGATTACAAAAATATACACACGCTTTGCGAACTTCCTCTTTTTTGTTTTCGAACTCCGTTTAAAACAACACAAAAACAACATTGGAAAAAGAAAATGAGTCCAATTTAATGTAAGTAAAAGCCAGTGCCAACTGGCGAAGAGATTAAAGGAGTACCGCTAAGGTTTCCCATCCAGTGCATAGTATTATAGTAACAAAAGGAACATGTTTTACATAACATTAGATACGATTTTCCCCGCTTAGTATTCACGGTGCATTCGTCAAACAGTATTGAGTCATCAATGCCAAGCCTTGTGGTTGTTTGTTAAATTATTGTAAACAGTACGCCATGCTATGTAGCCCGTATATCACTATACCTTCGAAGTTATTTAAGTTTTATAATATGACCACCAGGGTCGAGTTATGAAACCGTTAGCCCGCCAATGTTCTTTGGCTGAACACGATCTTCATTGCACAGATAATGATTTGTGAGAATTTGACCATTATTGCCATTAGTCTTTGTAATCATAAACGAGGAATTGGATGCGTCCGCTTATTCTTATGCCTGAACCTTTTAGGAATCCTTGATGGTTTCTACTGGCATATCAGTCATTCATTCTCTCCTATCTTTCTACAGATTTAATTGGAGTCAGTTCAGCATGTCTCCTTCTTCCATACTTCTCCTAACTTCCTTGCTAGCCATTTCATCCCTCATACAGTCTATACATCTTGTCTTTAGTCTCTCCCTGCTTATTGTACTGTTCTTTTTTTTTCTTCTTCAAGTCTTTCCTTATGGTTTTTTCCCGATTCTTTCGCATTACCATACCTTGACAACCGAATGCCACACAACTTTGACACTAGCGGGTTGTTTCATCAGTAGTTGAACGAACTGCTAATCCTATAGTCCTAACCGAATCTTTAATTACTGTTCAAGCACCTCGCAGGTATACCAGCCCCAGTGACTTTCCAAAAAGTTTCCCATGTATATACCTATTTTGCCAAATTCAATGATGTTTCTGGCCAAAATCTACAAAAGAACTAACTCCACTCCCATAGTACACATCCAATACCATAAAGAATAATAAACAAATAAAATTATTAGAGCCTAAACGGATTGAGGGTTAAATCGGGGAGAAAATACGATAACGGTGAACTAAAAATAACTTAAAACGATATTTATACTCCAGCGGGCAACGGGTATGGTAATTTCTATGCTGTACTCAGCTGTACTGGATATGGCGAGATATTATATTTATTTTATGAAGACAGAGTGGAACCTAGGATGATAGAAATCGTAGAAAAAGGGGGACAACATCTAGTTTGGTATACTGTTTTTAATTTATGATAGGCTCGTGTTTGAGCTCTATCTCGTCTGATAGAAAGCAATGATGTGATCGACGGTGACGCTTGCTTAGAACTAACCTATCTATCTATTCACTCTTGACTTAAGCCTCCTACAGACACACGCGATTATCGCACTGCGACAACGAGCCAGGCTAATTTCCACTCTAAAAATACTGCGAATGGACCGCGACATGTCGCCCCGCGCGATTAATCGCGTGTGTCTGCAGGAGGCTTTACACTTTTACAGATCCTAAGTTTGTAGCTATAAAGCTATACCTACTTTTACTTGTAGTGCCAGTAAGCTTTTCTTTTCCTTCATCTTGTTGCAACAAATTACTGGTTTGTAGTAAGACGATGGAATCCATTCATTGGATAGTCAAGTGATGATTTTATTATAGACATCAAGCTAAAGAGTTTTTATTGAAAATTGATTAACTTATGTCGGTTCCCTTGTGTCATGTTTATTACCAATTTCCACATTAGAAGGTACGGTAGATTATAAATTACCGTATTTTTGGCTGAGATAGAACTTCTGTGGCCAAGTGTGTACGACTGGTCTGATTCTTGAGATTACATTTACTAGATTTTGTTTATAAACACAAATAACATTAAATTTTCACAATTATGCAGTTTAGTCGCCACTGCACACTGTTTTAAGGAATCGCCATCAGCACCATAACAAATCTACAAGGAGATGAGGTAAGTGGTATCCTATTGAAAATACATTATTTTCATTACCAGAAACCTCATATGATTTCAATGACATTCACCATACATTACTGCACATTCATGTGAATCGTTGAAATTACGGAACAGCTTTTTGTTTTTGCGATACCAAGATTGGTTCTATAATAAGAGTTTTTCATAGAAATGATCAGATTACGAGTACCGTGTCCTTGCACGAAAAGGGAATTGAATTGGAATACGGTGGAATTTTACTCAGTAAGTCTGTCCAGACAACCCAGGGCGTACGTACTCATTTGATGATTATAATCACCCCAAAAAAGTTTTAGATCTGAGTACGCACTTTTTTCTGGCACTAATTCTTAGATATAAAGTTCTAAGCTCTTCTAAAAATAAAATCTAACCCCATATCCTGTCATATCCGCTTTATTCTACACTCCAAGCACAACCTACTTTAGAAACTGGTTCCTATACATACGTGAGATAACACATACAGACGGAGGTCAATTTAGCCGTATTACATCATCAAATAGCTATGATAACCATAGTGGCTAAGTGGGGGGCGATATTTTTAAAGTTGGGTCGCAAGTTTCAATTTTATGGCCCGTCTAGTTTTTGATAAGTTTCGCTTTGAAGAGCGCCATCTATTCATCACTGTCTTGTATGTGACAGTTTATTTCAAAATTGAAAATACAAGCTTCTCTCTCTCACTCACGATATTGCTTTCATAAATTAACTCACGGGAAGAATCTGAAAATTCTTTTCCCATTAGTGGGAGAATATTCGGAAATCGAAAATTTACATCTAAACTTGTGTCTCTAAACTGTTACAGTTTCCACTAATTTCCCGTTAGTGTGGCCCTAGTGTTAGTACACTAGGGCCACACAAACGGGAAATTCCGTTAATGGACGGTTGTATGACTATTACCACGAAAATCAACGGGAAATGCTGTTAGTGTGGCCCGGTTATAATATAGAATGAAGCGGCATATACCCAGCAGTGGGTAAAGTCGGGCAATGGATGATGAAAATGTCACATAAATTAATGATAAACCCATTGTTTTATTTTCCTTAGTTACCTAATTTATTGTAGTGGTGAACTTTACTGTATTTAATTGGGGATATACGGTAGAGGGAGCATTTATATTTGAATTGAAATATTATAATATTCTGTCGTTAAAATACCTTACAGGAAGTTATAAATCAGGGAAACCATATTACTAATTTTGAAGAGGACAATTTGAAAAGGAAACTGCTTCCAAAATTGGTATGAAATGTCATGAAATTGATTTATTGAAATATAATTTTGAAGAAGAATATTTATAATTATGTATTTAATCTTATATTTATACCTAATAATGTTAAATTATAAATAACTCTTTATGATAATGATGACCATAGTCCAAACATTCTTCATCTACCTCCAATTGCTATACTTATCTCAACACACAATTAAAAAAAAAACATCATCCATAGCTTAATTACATCTATTCTCTTTCCTGTAAGACTAAAATAATGTGTCTCTAATTTATTTGACATTTGGCAAGGCTCTGGCCATGCTTTAAGTCTATGGTCAATATGGTCATCTACCATGTTCAATCGAAATTTCAGTCGAAATTATTATTTCTATTAAATTTAAAGTTTCTCTATTAATTTTCTCCTGATGGTTTATAAAATTAAAATAAACACCATTTTCTGCTCATTTTTAAACTGTGTCGATAGTCTGCGTTTGATCAAGGTCAATCTCGCAGTTTTTTACGTAAACAACATTTTTAGTTGCCTGTATCTAGACTACCTAGTGTCTATGTATACGAGTTTGTTTACTTTAAACTAATCGATTCGGTAGTTAAGCGCGAAATACTAATTTCGCATTACATAGCTAATTAGCCATATTTAGCCAGTGTAGGAAAATGTGTTAATTAATCATTACGATACGTAACAAACGTATGTAACTGTGTTGACAAATCGTTTCAAGTGTGCAACTGTGCATGTAATAATATTGTATTTTAAATGTATGATTAAAATATATTAGAGACATGTTGTATTATTTTCTTTCGCGATTTTAAATATGGACTATGGTCCATAGACAAAGTTGTGTAGTTTGATGGTCTATAAAGTATCCTTAAATGTGAACACACCTTTTTTATTTTACGTTATTACCAGTGGTTTCGGCAAGCGTGTTTTTCGATAATTATTAAAATTTTACTACTGAAAAGTGGTAGGTATTCCAGACTATTGCCTATCTTTGACCAAAATTTCATTAAGATCCGTCCAGCCGTTCTGACGTGATAGAGCATTTGAAGGTAATTTTAGTTACATTAATCAATCAGTGAATCATTTTCTGTTTAGCCACACAGATAGTTTAGTCTAAGTGTTAATCCAACCAGTAATTATTGATCCCTCTAAAAATAGAACAGACTTGTTATCACCTCAATGGACACGCTCATTAAACAAAAAATCGCGTGTATCTGTCGCAAAAATAACCTTCGTTTTCTCGTACTGAGTAAAACTTCAGTTTGTGTTGCGAGTTTAATAATAAATTTTGGCTTTTCGCCACCTAACGCACCGGTACTGCATAAACACACAAAAATGATCAACAATTAAGGATTTGAAGACAATTATTTGTAATCTGACGTACCTTAAAAAGGCAGGAAATAATCCAGCAATTAGCGTTTCACTATATCACTTTCAGTTTTCTTCGAAATCACTGTTTGCCGAGCTTGATCACGAAACAAAGGAACTATAGAGTTCACAATTACATCATCGATTATTCGAGGAAATTAACAACGTAGGGTAACACTAAACACCATCAATTAGCATAAGCACTCGAATTTTGAAAAGAGAACTTTGATAAAATTCGCGGGTTTTTCTGTTCTCTTTTTAATTTCGGCCAGCTGTACGACTAGTGTCGTCCCCCGGTCGTATGTGAATCGAATTAACTTGATTGGTTAATTGAAACTGTAGTGTTGTGCGTCGTGATAAGCGTCGAGAGGTCGCGCGTTGACTGTTCACTCGCTGTATCATTGACGCCGCCTCACGTGCGTTGCATGCAAAAAACAGACATAGCCCGCTGACTCTCACACAGGCCACTATTCCTACGTAAATTGTTCGATCATGACTGCGAGTTGGGATATTTCGGGATGTGTATCTAATTTTGGGTGCAACACATGATTAATTTCCAGTCTGCACTCTGTAGGTTAATCTACAAGATAGATTTAACGAAGTTTATAACGTTCGTAGCTAGTGGGTAAAATCTCCACAGGAAAATCATAAAAAATATATTTTAATGAATAAGTCACGTACTTAACCAGCCATATCTCCGAGTTATATACTAAAGAATAATAAACAACCTTGAAGTTAATGAGTCAAACGAGAAATATGTTACAAGTTATCATTCAACCAGTTTTACGAATCCATACAACGATAGAATTCCATTTCTATCGGACACAATTAAATGATGGGAAAGTTTTCAATTCCCACGACGAGAATGAAAAGCGAAGCTATGGTTTGTAAGACACCAGCTTCTTTATTCTATGGTTAAAAAACTAAATAAAGAACGCTAAATTAACCACTCTGCACGACAACATTTTGACACATGACACATCAGCTGAATCGACCGGGTGATTCGAAATTTAAGACGACACTCAAGATTTTTTGTACATTTTCAGCATCCGATTTTCAATCAAAATTATATTGCTACAGCTATTTCATACGATAAGTTTGTGAAAAATATCTCTAAGAACGTGTTGAGGTCCCTAAAACTGCGTGATTCTACTGTAAAATGTGTTTAACATTCAAAATGCTACATCATTCCAAAAACTAGATAATTTAGATGTGCTGAAAATATGTACATAAACAAGCTTCCCACGTGATAAAAAACGGTTATACAGTGAAATAAATAAAGTAACTTACTACATGCATTATTACATTTGCCAGTGTTCATACATAATTTCATAAAAATAACGAAACAAAGTCTTGATAAAAATTACCAAAAACTATTGTTGCAACATGACACTTCTTAGTGCTGCCGTAATCCCAATGTTCATTATAACGATTAAAAAGGTTCATTCAGCCTAATCGATACTCGCAATATAATCGAACACGAAAAAAAAAGTAAAACAAGACATAGAGCATGGACCGATTTATCCGCTTATTTGACTATAGTTAGCTTAGTCCATGCAATACATCTATGAAACTGAACCTGAAGATTATTTTTTATAATATTTTTTTTGAGTATTATTTCGTTTGATGATTTTTTTATCTATACATATAATAAAACAGAAAAAAACTGTGTCTGTACATTGAATATATTAAAAAAATAATAATTGAGGGGGGTTAAGAAACAGTAATATAGCACGAATCCAGAAAAAAAATTCTGTCTGTTTGTCTGTGTGTCTGTTTGTCTGTTTATCTGTTTGTCTGTTTGTTTGTACACGCTAATCTTCGGAACTACTGGACGGATTCAAATGATTTTTTTTTTTTGTATAGGTATTAAGTCTGGCCAACATATAGGCTATAACTTATCTTGGAATCTTGAACACCTGATGCAGAACCGCAACAGACCAGCTAAACTATAAGGGATACAAAAATGGTGCCATAGCAAATATTGTTCCACGTGATGAGCATTTTCTGCTGAGAGAATAAATTTGAAGATCTGGAACACCTGATGTGGAACTCCAAGAGCCCAGCTAAACTATAACATGTACAGGAATGACACCTTAGCAAAAGTTATTCAGCCCGATGAGCACTCTCTGTTGACGTATAAAAATTGAAGATCTGGAACACCTGATGTGGAACTCAAAGAGCCCAGCTTAACTATAACATGTACAGGAATGACGCCTTAGCAAAAGTTATTCAGCCTGATGAGCACTCTCTGTTGACGTATAAAAATTGCAGATCTGGAACACCTGATGTGGAACTCCAATAGCCCAGCTAAACTATAACATGTACAGGAATGACGTAGTAGCAAGAGTTATTCAGCCTGATGAGCACTCTCTGTCGACGTGTAAAAATTGAAGACCTGGAACACCTGATGTGGAACACCAAGAGCCCAGCTACATTATAACATATAAAAGAATGACATCTTAGCAAGAGTTGCTCAGCCTGATGAGCACTCTTTGTTGACGTATAAAAATTGAAGATCTGGAACACCAAGAGCCCAGCTACATTATAACATATAAAGGAATGATGTTTTAGCAAGAGTTCTTCAACCTGATGAGCATTTTCTGTTGACGTATAAAAATTGAAGATCTGGAACACCTGATGTGGAACTCCTAGAGCCCAGCTAAACTATAACGTTTATAGGAATGACGTCGTAGCAAGAGTTATTCAGCCTGATAAGCACTTTCTGTTGACGTATAAAAATTGAAGATCTGGAACACCTGATGTGGAACTCCAAGAGCCCAGCTAAACTATAACATTTATAGGAATGACGTCGTAGCAAGAGTTATTCAGCCTGATGAGCACTCCCTGTTGACGTATAAAAATTGAAGATCTGGGACACCTGTTGTGGAATTTCAAGCGCCTAGCTACACTATAACATTATGTAGGAATGACGTTTCAGCAAAAGTTGTTTAATCTGATGTGCACTCTCTGTTAACTTATAAAAACCGGCCAAGTGCGAGTTGGACTCGCCCATGAAGGGTTCCGTAGTAGCATACACAAACAATAAAAATAACTTTGTTTTTCATAGTGTTTGTATGAATAGCAAAGTTATATTTGCGGTTTTTGAAAATGTACTATATCTCAAAAACTGCTAACTATATCTCTTCCAAACCAATTTTCGTTGGAAGTTTTTGTTGAGGTCTACATTATATATTTCTTTTAGTTTTATCATTCTCTTATTTTAGAAGATACAGGGGGGAGGACACACATTTTACCACTTTGGAAGTGTCTCTCGCGCAAACTGTTCAGTTTAGAAAAAAATGATATTAGTAACCTCAATATCATTTTTCAAGACCTATCCATAGATACCCCACACGTATGGGTCAGGCGAAAAATTTTTTTTTTGAGTTTCAATTCCAAGTATGGGGGGTACCCCCAAAATTTGTTTTGTTTTTATTTTTGTGTGAAAATCCTAATCCGGTTCACATAATACATCTGCTTACCAAGTTGCAATAGGATAGCTCTCATACTTTCGAAGAAAAGTGGCTGTGACATACGGACGGACAGACAGACAGTCAGACATGACGAATCTATAAGGGTACCGTTTTTGCCATTTGGCTACGGAACCCTAAAAATTGAAGATCTGGAACACCTGTGGAACTCCAAGAGCCCCGGTACACCAAAACACATATAGGAATAACGTCTTAGCAAAAGTTGCTCGGCCTGATGGGTATTTCCTGTTGACTTATAAAAATCTAAGATCAGAAACATATGATGTGGAAATCAAAGCTATCGCTAATTTCACTGTAATTATATAATAACTTAAGCTGAGAGTACCTCCACGCGGTGAAGGCGGTAAGACTTTAGGACTGATTTTCGATAACGATGGTATATCATTAAAAATCTGACTCTACTGGCCGAAACTCCCATTTATATTTTTACCCGGGGTCTTGGTATTGGACATCAGACCAGTTTCAGATCTTCGATTTTGACGATTCCGTTGTCGCTGGCATAAGCAACAGGATCCGCGTACGAAGTCGCGGGGAGAAGCTAGTTACACAATAAATTATTTAATTTTTAATTCATGATTTCGATGGAAATAAATATCGGTATTTCAATGGAGGCCAAACGTGTGTGTGTGTTCTAAATTTAAATTCAACCATATAATTTTACCTATACCTACTGTGTCTTCAGTAATTAATTTCAATTTATCTGATTATTTCACTATAAAAAACGAATCTAAAAAACGTGGAAAGACAAACACCGGGTACGGATCAAATGCTGGTGTAAGAGATGGGAGTACTTCCAAATGATTCCTTGCAGTAATAAACAAATTGAATTTCCAACTGGGCGTGAATGGCTAAATTAGAATCTATGAGGAATAGCGAAAAATACTGAAAGAAGTCTCGTGGCTGATTTTGATAAAAAATAAAATTACTGCATAAAAATTAAATTGACATATTAATTTCCAGCAATCAAACCATCAATGTTATGTGAAGTAATTACATGCGACAAACGTATGGCAAAAGGTTTTTTAAAATTCAAACTTTAGTTAATGGCCATAGCTCACTACATCGTGTTCTCATTTCAAATTTTTATAATCACCTCGCGGTACAAATACATAACGAAATTTTTGAAATTCGAACTTTAAGTAAATTGGCGCGAATTTTGATCTGCGTACGATGACTAAATTATTGATTAATACTTCACCGAATTTGATCCTTAACAACGACCCTATCGAATAGTGTATAGTGTGTTCTTATTTTAATTTACAACCTCGATTCCTGACAAGCAAATTGATTTTACAAAAATCTAAAGACGCAGACTTAATTTTTGCGATTGTAGTTGCGGGCTCGCGAACGACGAGTATTGGGTAACTCACCGTCCGATCAAGGACTAGGCCTGAGACGAATGCGCGTCGTGTTCCAAGCGACCTTCAAGGAACTATCAGCGAACTGACGAGGCCATAATAGTGCCAAACGCGTGCCGGGCTCACGGAATTGTATTGAAACCATTGAAAGGGTACTGCGGTCCTGGAACGCAAAAGGCATGTAAAGGAGCAGGGTATTTTTAGTTAGTAATAGTCTCTGACTTCTCCTTCGGCTCCACCCAGGAAGAGAATCATCAAAAGATTTTAAACTATAACAGTGTGTTTTACTGAAGTTAAGTCGCGACAGCATCACATCTAAAAAGTATCCATAAAAAATACCTAAATAAAAATATTATTATACTAGTGTCGATACTGACGAATCGTCAGTATTGATCTGTATGCATGCCAGCACAGGTCAACTTACCCAAATCTGTCAAATTTTACCAATCGAACATTAACCGTCCACTATTGTGATAAGGTTGAAAATCTATTGAAGAAATTTGACAGATTGAGGTAGGTTGATGTGCTGGCATCAACCTACCTCAATCTGACAAACTTTAATAGATTTTCAAACTTATCACAATATTGGAAGGTCAATGTTCGATTGATAAAATTTGACAGATTGGGGTAGGTTGATCTGCCTGGCGTCTGTACATTAAAAAATAGCTAATAAATTAAAATGTTATTATTTTGAATAGCGAGTACATCAGCGAGCGCATTCCTAATTCAAATTTTGGAATTAATAAATTGGCGCGCATTCAAACATTTATTACTGACATTGTTCCTTTGTCTATTTTTGTTTTTTGGTAATTACAATGCACGTAAAATTATTTTATAGCTTTAAAAAAGAATACAATGGATAATAATTGTATTCTAAGCTTATAACGAATTTATTTTAATTTTTATGAATCGATTTCTTAAATTCCTTATTTATTTCACTCGAGTTGACAAAAAATTCAATTATGGAATCGATTAGAATACTCGCTTTCACACATCATTACGATTAAAAAAAATAACATGGTTGTCGATTACGAATACAAATTGAGTAGTGGTAATGAAAAATTCGTGTTTTTGGCCCTGTATTAGAGAATTAAGCTAAGATCTGGGCTTTTTTACGTAATTTATAAAAATTGGCATGATATTTATCGTAATTGTTATTGAGTATAAGCGTGTGTGTGTGATCCAAGTGAAAAATAAAAATGTAAACAAACACAAGTGGCGCGAAACTTCGAGTTCAGATATCAAATTCTTCATTACCACTGCTAATTTATGTTGAATTACGTATGAATTCGTTACAATACTAAATTACGAGTTATTCATCCCTTCTATAGTGATACCTTGGATATCCGGAAACCACATTTTTTATGATTTTTAGCCCAACCCAGCACGGCCTACAAAATGGCGTAAATCGTATTTACACTTTTGGATTTTGTAATGGTAAATTAAGAAAATGCGTTGTAAATGTAGAAGTTTTAATGGCGTGAACAAATCAGATTTTTATTTAACATTCTTAATTAATGCGCACTCATAGGATTTAACGCAGAGAATATTATATTTTTTAATTTTATAATGAGGATGTCGTATGACTACAACGTCTGCCCATTTCGGACCCACTACTGAGCCAGCGTAGGTTTACTTATCGCGGCCGTTTCGGACCCGGTACCGAACTATACGGTTAAAGGTTTCAAAAAGCACTGGCTGGATTTATGGTCAGTGACGTCATAAAAATAGATATTCTGCGAGCAGTTGGTGTAGTTATTCATTGATACAAACACGTGTCTTACGTAGTATTTTCGTAAAATGATCTAATGGCATCTTTAATTCATGGAAACGTATTCTTAAACGATAACAGCAGTTTAGAATTCAATAATATCTAAGTGGACGAGTCATCTCTTTCGTCACGAATCAAAATTGTGAATGACATATCTGAATTCGAAGAAGCCATAATGATATTGATGAGTGACGATGACATAAGAATTATAAAAATTCAGAGAAAGAATGCAAATGAGAAAAGTGATATGGAAGCCTTACGGGAAGCAATACAGAAGTGATTAAGAAAGACAGAACTAAACATACAGACAGATTCGATTATAAGAAATGCAACAATTTGTGAGTATGATTTAAAAATATAGGCAGATAAATTTTGTCACGTGGCGTTTAGTCATATTCAAAATCAGTCTCTACCAGAATAATACATGAAAATAACGCCAAAAACAAAAATACAGACTTGAAAAAAGTCCTTCACCTTGTCATAGGACATTCCAAAAATACCCTCGAAAGAGCAATTTTCATAAATACATAATCGCAGATTTCGTTCCCACCTCGATCCGTGCGGTAGAATGTGAAAACAGTGGCATTTCGCCAAGTGACGTGATGGCGGCTATACCACAGCTATACCATCAGCATCGGCGTACTTTGATAGCCCCACGGCTGGACGACTATTTTAAAAACAAATAAAAGCTGGATATATCTACATAATTTGTTTTCCATGTTAGTGTTCAAAGTCTGAATTTATGAGTAACAGCTTCTAATGCAAAAGAAAAAACGTACGGATAAAGTTTCCATCCAATTGAAATGCTCTTCGCAAGCACTTGCACAGGACGAGAACCTACCTAGGAAATATCCGACGAAAGAACGTCTGCTTTCATTCATAGTAACCGGTTTGTGCGTCCATCTTCTTCTTTCTTCGGTTAAGTATGCTGTAAAGTCAGTCTATACGAAAAACAATTCCTGATCATTAGCCATCGCATTTTCAATACCAATATTTCACATAGAGCGGCTGTCTATCAGCCCATTTGAAAAAAAAAATCGTTGCTCACTGGGAATTCCTCTTGCATCGTGGGTACATTTACAAACATAGAATCCCACACGGGTCTGGCATCTGTGACACAGACCTGGAACAACTACTTTCAAAACATACGAATATTTGTTCCGTGCGGTGATCGAAACCACGTCACGCTGTGCAGCAGTCGACCATTCAGCCACTGGACATCACATGGACTGGGTATCAGACTTTCGATCTTGTAACGACAGCACCTTCAAATAACAGCTGGGGCATGTAATGGATGGATACCCATCAACAGATAGTTGCCATAAAACTGTTTTAGACAAACAAACAGTTTAATCGATGGTGGTATTAGAAGTGACGGGTGGCGAGAAACGCTTTGAAAACATACCGAAATAAATGAATGAGTTACGTTACGGACGCATGACGCATGCGCCGTAATTATCCAATTGTATTTCTTTTGTTTTCAAAGAATTACAAAGATTAGCCGGAAATGAATTACATCTACGGCAAGAAATAGACATATTATGTTTATTGGCTCAATTTAATGATGTTTTAACAACTTCTAGTTTAATGTTCTGCGTGGCGCAACATTGTCTTTCAAAAACCTACCTTATACCATATTTTTTTTTAGTAATTTCATGAGTTACATCAATGCTAGAATAAAATATTTGCTTTAAAAAAATCCTATAAAACGATCTACATCAAAATGTTGCTAGTTATTTGTTGTAACATCACTAATTAGTAATATAGTAAGCATCCACCTCACTATTAATTGTCTATGATATATAATATAATCTGTGGTCCGGGTTCAGTCCGTCACTGCACTGTATTGCCCCCGTCTGTGAACACTGTCCTGTAACTATTGTATGTCTGATTACAATTAAACTTTGAAGATCAAGAAGTATCTTTCATTCCCAAACAACCACATAACATTATTGACGTTAGTATTTTATAGACTGTGGCCCATTGGCTGGAGTGTCCAAAGCGTCTCTACATCTGTACTTTGAGGAACACCACAGATACCGCATCCACAATTCCACATACAGGGTTCGTGATTTACAGAACAGCAAGAACACTACTACGCTGAGCCTGTGAGCTGAGCCTTAAACCGATTGCGAAGTCAGGTCCGTCGCTTCAAGTACAACATGGTCCAGTGGGGGTATTTTGATGAAGAGAGGTGCGACTTCGGAGCCTTATCACAAACGATGGCCCACCTCCTCACTATGGCAGAGTTTTATGGAAGTCGATAAAGTTTAAGACGAGCATACAGTCGATTGACTGCCATTACGAAAGTCTACTTATTCATTCTAATTCAGGCGCCAACCAAAATTAGCAACAGTTTATCAGTCCAAAAATCAATCGTGTGTTGAACCGTTATTAGGTCATGTGGTGTCAAGGTACGAAACGTATCGAGTTGTTGCCCAATCAGAAATACTAGAACGGGATCATCCTATATCATATTATAATTGCTAAAGTGAGTTTCTTTGTTGCGCCTAAACAGCTGCACTCATTTTGATGGTTTTTTTACAGAGTTAGATGGGACACTTTTTTAAAGTGTAGAAATCACCAAATAAGTCCTCCAGCAGGACTGTCTTACAGACGAAAAAAAAACCCTGTTCCTTCACAGTATGCCCATTGCGATCCTGTATTCGGTCATATGCAACATTTTGTATACGAATTGGTAGGGGCGTGGTAAGCCGTGGGCAATAGTTATCTAGTAGAAGCACATTATCAATGAAATGCACAAGTATTAGCTGCCTACATAAAAGATTTGAGGATGCACCCAGTAAAATTGGACCAATTGGGCCAATGCATTGACCTAAAGGAAACCAGTAGAGTAGATAAATCCGGAAGGCGTTGGCGTCACCTTTCAACAAGCTTGGGTGTAGGAGCTGTGCGATTTTGCGAGACAAAAAGGCCACCCCCTCTAAATGTGGGTGTCGCAAAATTCCGATAAAGGTGTGTCCAGTGCGGTGGGCGCAGCATTATCTTTGTTTGTTAAATAAAGTATTAATAACTTACTATAAAAGCTCTAAGCTGGGCAAAACAAACGATCACTGACAGTAGAATGACACAATTTAGCAGTAATAGTATACGCATTTTTTTTTAATTCTGTTGACGAGCGCTATTTTGCTAGGGGCTTTCAATAAATGGCGAATAATATTTTAGTATAAGAGCTGGTACTTTTTTTAGTTGTTTTGTATTGTGCCACTGCATTACTGGTCACAATAATTTCAAGCAGTTTCTAAAGCACAACCAGCACCGAAAATAGGAGAGTACCAACGGGACCTAGCCATAGCTGCTAGCGGCTGCTGGAGGGCCGCACAATGGCGAGACCCAGGGCGCAGCTAAAGAAGCTCGCACTGGCCGCATAATAGGCTAGTGCCAGCACAGAGCGCAACTAGTGAACATCAACTTTGAAGGAAGACCGAAACTTGGCACGAGTTAGTATCATAAAGTTAGGCATGTGTCTGTGTACAGGCGCAGGCGGAAGTGGAACGTCTTCTATTTAGGCGGGATCCGGGTTTATTTCGCCTGTACTTTTAGTTGAGATACATATATGTGTTGAGTAGAATGTGTTATAACTATGTGATGACTGTTGAAGTGTTGATGGCTGAAACTTTGACCTTGCTTTGACCCATAGGGAAGAATTTGCAAAACCAACAAAGAATACCATCCGAATTGAAAATTTTCTAAACTTTCTCACAGTTTATAAAAGCGATTTCCAGTTGATGGAAAGACGTCACTAATAGATGTTGAAGGAAAACAATTTTAGGAAACTATTACTTAGTAGCTCAGAATAGCGAACACACCGGTAACAACCGTCGTTGTTTAAACTTATTCTTTTTCAGTATAAGAAGAGAATTCTTAGGATTAAACATCTAAACTTGATGAAAAACCATCATCATAATTTTCCTGCCCTCATCCCCATTCATCAGGGGTTTGCACAACATATTGTCTTCTTTCTTACTTCTCCATTATTCGACAACTCCTTTCTAGCGTAAAGATGAATGCGATGTGTTATAGCATGACACTGTAGAAACAGATTTTGTCGACGAAAGCATAGACAAAATGGCAGAAATGGAAGAAGAAAAAATAGTTTCTATGGGTCGTGCTAATAATCTAGCAAACATTAATTCTATTTATTTCTATAGTAGGTCAGTTACAGGCACTTTTGAACAGTCAAAGTCAATTTTTTTTTTATAAATAAATAGCTTTGTCTATTCTTGGTAGAAAAGAGATAGAATTGGACATGCTATGCGTGCTGGGGGCGTTGCAAACAACATTAGCGTACAAACCCACAATCAAATGCACTTGACTGTATAACAATATTAGCTCAACATAAGCATACAGACTAAATAGGGAGGAGTGATATAAATGGAACTGGTTCCCAGCGTGGCCGGAGTGGAACACTGACTTGTGACAGCCATTGTGCATTGATTAGATAACGATTGTGCCACAGCTCGCGCAGATGCGCACGGGCATACAAGCGACCAGAGTTAATATTTAGAACGTCACCATCGTTTTGGATTTTTTGGGACAGTTGGTTTTTCTTTTTCTGTTTTTTTCTACTTATAAAATTCGATCAATACACCGGCCAAGTGCGATAGGATGAATTGTAAGAGAACGCCAGTGGGTTTTTCGGTCGTTCCTACCCAACTATAGAGTTTATGAACTTTCTATAGTTTGATTTTTAAATTATTTCGATCGATTAGGAAGGTTTATTATCAACTTCGCACCTCGCGGCTCGGGAAGTTGATTACAGCACAGTCCCTCTCACAAAAGCTGATCATGCTGTGCCATTTCGATTTTCAAAAATTATGTAAGAGATCTAGTGATCAATGGTAATGTGAGCTATGCTCATAATTCAACGCGAATCCCAACTATCTAATTAGCATTACATTAGATATGTTGATGATTAATACTGGCATATCAAATATTGGGCACTTGTCCAGCTCGCTAACTAGTTACTAGTTAGATCATCAAATGATTGCCCTGTATTTCACTATGTAATTTTTGGCATAATGTGTTCAAAAATTGTCATAGGGGTCAATGAAATGTATTGTTTGAGCATAGTTTGCAAGTTACTTTTCTATGACTGTTGACTTCTGCATGAGTAGCATGGCATCGTAGAAAATGATAGAATGTAGAAAGATATTTACCGGAATAAGCATCGCAATTTTTCAACTTTTATACATATATAAAAAATAAGGTACTTTACTCATGGCGCGACGCGATATCGAATTGCATCGATTGACGATATCGGTCAGATATCACACAAGCGTCCGGCCGAAGAAAATGTATGGATAATGTGTTTGCTAATGGAGTCGCATGGATTGACGATATCGCTCACAGATCTGCTCGATATCGAATTGCATGTACGTCCTAATGGCAATGCATACGATTCTGTGTTCGAAATTCGATTGCGCAAAAACTCGTCACTGGCGACATCTTTTGTCTTTTGTTTGCAGCGCCTTTATGTCGTAGTAGTAAGGTGGATTATCGTAGTTTACGGTCGAATTGCATCGCATCGCTCCATTAGCAAATACGTGCGACTTAAACCGCCAATCGACTCGAAATCGCACGAATCGCGTCGCGTCGCATCGCGCCATGAGTAAAGTCCCTAAATGTTTCTATTCTTCAATACTCTACGGATTGTGCCATAATCCTGCAAAAAAATAGTCGAATTGTATAGAAATAACAATGAAATGTTCATGTTACGCGTGTAGGTTTAAAAGGCTACTTTAGCAGAATGAACAGCAGCAAGCCAATAACAACCTTATTAAACCAAGAAACATAATTGTGATATTGATTACGATTCGAAGACTGTAGTTACATAGGTTATAGGGACCGCTGGATGAAAATTTTGATTATTCTTTGTTAGTTCTGTGTCCTAGTAATTTACCACGCTCCAAATATTCATTGAAATTTATTACTAGTAACCAGACTTTTAGTGCAGACATAAGTGCTCAAACACACTGCGAGCCTAGCGCGGTGGCGGCGGCGGGCGCGGAAATATTGAATGTATGAAATCGCCGCTCATGGCCATATTGAAGTGACTAAGGCGGGGGCCTAGCGCGATGGCTACAAGCGATTTTGCGAGCCTAGGCGTTGCTAGGCAACAACCGATACAACGGGCGGGTGGCAGGTGTATCAAACCTTTTCGGTCTTTTAGTAGCGCCATCTAGTTATCAGAACATGCACTAAAATACTTCCATTGGATGTTTTTGTACATATTTAAATTATTTTTACCCTACTTGAGTAGAAACATGTAAAATGATTGATAATTTACTTGTATGCAATCTTAAACAACCTAAAAAACATTTTAAAATTAATTTCTTTAAACAAGATTTATAGAAACTACTTTGTACCACCCGGTTTGCAACACCTGAATTCGCCGCTACATAAACAAACGCTTGATCGGCAGTGTGGACACAGATCGCGCCCGCCGTCGCGCCCGCCACCGCGCCCGCCGCCGCCGTCGCGCTAGGCTTCCAGTGTGGACACCCACATTTAGTGACAAAATGACGCGAGTCCTAAAACCGTAAACATTATTTTAATGTTTTTGGCACCTGATATTCAATTTTACAAAATACTAGGTGACTGAGTCAGCCACCTAAAGATTATTTTATGAGAGGCAGACAGTATGGTGGACGGATGACCTTAAAAAGGTGGAAAGGTCAGACTGGATGCAGTAGGAGGTGGACATAAGGGAGGCCTATGTCCATCAATTAACTGAAAAAGGCTGAGTTAATAGTTTTATGTTTAACAAGAATAGATAAAGTAAGGAATGAGTTTATAAGGGGAAGTTTGAAAGTGGCGCCTGTTACAGAAAAAATGAAAGGGAATCGTCTATCTTGGTATGGAAATGTGATGAGGAGGGATGACACCCATGTGACTAAGAAAGTGATGAGTATGAATGTTGATGGATGGAGAGGAAGAGGAAGGCTAAAGAAAAGATGGATGGATTGTCTAAGGAATGATATGAAAGAAAAAGGAGTAAATGATACTGTGACGTCTGATAGGGGAGAATGGAAGAAGAAAACGTGTTGCGCCGACCCCAAGTAGAATGGGATAAGGGCAGGAAGAAGAAGAAGATGATAAAAAAATGGCAAAGGCACGGTTGGCATAGTGGGTAAGCGATTGATTGCTGCGCTGTGTTGCAGATTCGATTTCCGCACGGAATAAATTGGCAGTTGTTCCGGATCTGGGTGTTTGTGTAAGTATACAAAGATTTAATGTTTGGAAACACAACCACGATGACGAAGAAATTCCCTTAGTGGGATGATGGCAAGGTCTAAAATTGAGTTGAAAATATAAAACTTAAGAGTATGAGAATATTCCTAACGATGCGGATTAATTATTTTAAATTAATTAATCACTTAATCTTATGTTGTACACCTTGAAACAAGTGACATTTACAGAAGAGCAATCTTATAATTTGAAATATAATCTCTATTAATACAACTTATTTATTTTGTTCCGTGTTACAATGCAGTTCATTGGCCTTGATGACTTCAGTAGGTTTTATGTTCAGAGAATAAGAAAAATCACAACATCGTGAGAATTGGTAGAGATGGCGCATCATCTCTACACAGAAATGAGACAATTTATATATTTTTTAACGTTATTATAAAGCTGCCTCGACTTACGAGTTGTAGTAGGTCGTGGGTTCGAATCCCGTCAGGCGCATTAATTTGTGTAATTTATTTCAACACCACTGCTCTCAAAACGGTGAAGGAAAACATCGTGAGGAAACCGGCATGTCCTAGAACCAAAAGTTCGAAGACATGTGACAACTACCAATCCGCACTGGGTCCGCATGGTAGATTACGGCCCACTCCCTCTCACAGAGAGAAGGCCTGTGTCCCAACAGTGGGAACATTTACAGGCTGATGATGATGATGATAAAGCTGAAGAGTTTGTTAGTTTGATTGAACACGTTAATCTCAAGAACTACTGGTTCGAATTGAAGAATTATTTTTGTGTTGGATAGTCCATTTATTGAGGTATTCTATAGGCTATAAAACATCACGTACGCAGCAGCAGCGGGTTTGAAACCACGGGGTAGGTACAGCTATTATGCTTATTTTTCAGATTTAATATTAACAAAGATAAACTTTAATATCTGTGTCTGTGGTTATGTTTTCGGTAAATTTTCCCTCCAAAACCGCGATTACACAGCAGAAATAGAACAATATTATTATTTTGAATTTGTCAACAACGGATGAACGAGTTATACTGATAACCTAACAGTGCGACACTGTAATAAGATAAATTAACATAATAAAGTTATATCAGTACACGGTTCTTTTGGCGCGTGGCCGTGAATTTACGACGCCAACTCGTTTTTTTAACCGACTTCCAAAAGGAGAAGGTTCTCAATTCGGATGTTTATATACATATATTTTTTTATGTTTGTTCGGGCATAACTCCATAGTATACCAACCGATTTGAATTTTTTTTTTTGTTGAAACGGGTATACTTCCCGAATGGTCCCATTAAAATTTTATCGAAATCGGGGCTAGAACTTTTTGAAAAATCATCAAAAATCAACAAAAGCCTAAAAAGGTTTTCCACATTGTCTACACCGATTACTCCGAGGTTTTTGGTCCGATTTCGATGATTCTTTTTTTGTTAGACACAGTAATCTGCCATTTGGTTCCATAAAACTTTCATTTAGTTTGGTGCAGTAGTTTTTATTTTTAGCTCATTGTTTACATACATGGGCGATGTTATTACCGGTGCCACGAATTTCAAAATTTTAGTGGACATGTAAGCAAATTATGTATTTGACAATAATTTGGGATGAATATTTACACTAAAAAGGACAAAATAAAATATTTAAAAAAAATGTAACTGACTTCAAAAACAACCACAAAAAAGTTCAAAATAACCTACAAAAAAACTTTTCTTTCGAAAGTCGGTGACAAAAAGTCAATGAAATAAAAAATAAAGTCGCCGACACATAAAAAGTTTTTTGTAGGTTATTTTGAACTTCTTTGTGGTTGTTTTTGAAGTTGGTTACATTTTTTTGAAAAAGTTTTTTTTTCGTAATGCAATTTCCACAGACAAATAGACTTTTTTTTAAATCAAGGCAACCTCTTTTTGCAGTTATTATGCCTGGGACAGACTGTAGCTTCATATTCCTATTATTGACTTTTCATTATTGCCTAAAATAGGTAGATCAAATTAAAAAAATAAAAATAAAGAAAAACAAAAAACCCGACTGCATAAAAACTAATTTTGAAAAATACGTGAAAAAGTTAACTTAAATAAAAACTAAAAAGTAAGAAACAAGCCCAACAGAACAGCAGGAAGAAGCACGACTCACAGTCGGGGCCCATTCAAATTTTACCAATCAAATATTCCCAAGGGGCCCCGACTGTGAGTCGTTCTGTTCTGCTTCTTCGTGCTGTTCTGTTGGGCTTGTTTCTTTCTTTTTAGTTTTTATTGAAGTTAACTTTTTCACGTATTTTTCAAAATTAGTTTTTATGCAGTCGGGATTTTTGTTTTTCTATATTTTTTTTATTTTACACTTTTTAGTTACGATTCATTGTTCACTGTTTTTTTTTTATTTGTATATCGTTTATACTTGAAATAAAAACTTAAATCAATAAGTAAGAAAATCAACGAGAATGATTGTTTTGTCAAACAACTTTAAATCGTTATTATATCCTAAACTTTTACTTAAAATGAAAAAAAAAAATGATAAAAGAAACCTAAAGATGATTTTAAAATATCTATTCAACGACACCCCACTTGACATAGTTCATCGACTTTTATTTTTTTAATTTTGACAATATGGCGTCTGGTTGTAGCTGTGGTGAATTTTGGTTACTGTCATGTCTTTAGTGACACTCATAAGGTTAAGACGAATCGATTGACGTAAGAATTATCAAAATCGGCCTACGCGTTTGGTCTCTAGAACGCCACATAGAAACAAACATACATACATAGACTGATAAACACATTACCCTCCTTTGCGTCGCGCAGTCGGGTAAAAACGTGATCGTATTACTTCAGAACTGCTGCACTTATTGGGAAATACTTATGTTTGTAATTTGGCAGGACTAGATAGTTTTTTTTTTTGCTAATCAATTTTGTTAAAAGGAAATTGGCTACCAAGAATAGCGGGGTAATTTCGCTAGTTTGAAATCAATGTTTAGTGTTTGACATGCCATTTAAGCGTCAAAACAACCATGTAATAGATCAGATGATGACGTAAGGCTGGGCCTACACGAATGCGGTAGCAATACTATAGTATGAACTCAGCCTAGACGCAAGCGCATACAACGAATGATCTAAGAGTTGACCTAGAGAGGTATCCTTCCTGTTCGTGATAGAGCAATATGAAAAAGACTGATTTATCGGAAGAGACTTCAATAGATATTTTATTGATGACTGGGTGAGTTCATCATCATCATCAGCCTATAAATGTTCCTGCTGCTGGGTCACAGGCCTCCTCTCTGAGAGAGGGAGTGGGCCATAATGCCCATAATCCACCACGCAGGCCCAGTGCGAGTTGATAGATGTCACATGTCTTTAAATTTTTGGTTCGAGGACATGCCGGTTTCCTCACGATGTTTTCCTTCAACGTTTTCAGAGCAGTGGTGATGAAATAAATTACACAAAGTACTGCGTTTAGCTGGATTTGAACCCAGGACCTACAACTCGTAAGTCGGGGCCGATACCCTGGGCCACCAGTGCTCATTTGGAGTGAGTTCATAGCTTCGTAGTTATTATATGGTATAGTTTACCTGGTTGTTTATCAGTTTTTTCGTCCAATATCAGTGGAGAATGTATACAGCACTAGTTTATGCGGTTAAACTCTGCGTATTAGTCTTTTCAAAGTTTATATCATATTTTACAAGATCTGAAGTAACGACAATCAAAAGCGAAGTGAAAAGGTAGAGCATTGACTTTTCTATTAGCAATATTTTCTGCATTCAATGTTTTAATCTATTGGAAACTGCATTTAACCACATTGCCGTTTGAGCCATGCCATAAGTCATTACAGTTGAGCTGTACAAGCAAGTATCAAAAGCCAAGCTATTTAGCAATCCAACTAAATGTCGAAAAATACTTTGGAGTTCCATGCCTTGTGGTAAATATTGTAACCAACTGTCCCAAGCATTGTAACTCCTACTACTATCCACTCGGGACCAAACTCATGGCCACACGACAATGACAAATCGAGTACACAGCCCATACGGTGCATCATTCAGCTGCAATAAAAGATCGGACACGTATGAATAATGTATCGAATAGTAGGCACATCATTGTGGGCAAATATCCTATGATTTGCTTACAATGGATGCACCCATAGGCCCGCTAAACTGTACTAATATCTGTATTGTTATCTCTTTATATGGTTATGTGAAGTTAGATGTACCTAGTTGATCGTAAAATGACGTCTTAAATCCATTTGTATGTATGCAGCCAAACTCATCATCATCCTGCCGCTATCCCATTTTACTTGTTGTTGGCGCAACACGTTTTCTTCTCCCTCATTTTCCCCTGTCAGGCGTCAAGCATTATTTACTCCTTTTGCATTCATATCATTCCTCACACAATCCATCCATCATCATTTCTTTGGCCTTTATCTTCCTCTCCAACTATCAACATTCATACCTCTTTTAGTCACATGAGTGTCATCCCTCCTAATCACATGACTATACCAGGACAAACGATTCCCTTTCATTGATTCTGTAATAGGCGCTACTTTCAAACTTCCCTTTTTATACTCATTCCTAACACACGCTTATGCAGCCAAACTGCAACTCCTAATCAGGCATAGACTTCTAAAAAACCTTTTCAACTTATGTTCAAAGAGATGTTTTGAGAGATGAGAGAGCTTCTATCATCCACACCAAAGACACTATAGGTCTGATACCCAGGCAGCCATTTCATGTAAAACACTGATTGGATTGGTACTGAGTAAATGACATACCAGTACCCTTAGCACGAGTTTTCACTCCTTAATAGCGGCCATACACCATACTGCCTATCGTACAATCGGCATGACGATCGATTTGATCAAATTGGCAGTTCGTCCATATACACCATACACCATACTGCCTATCGTACAATCGGCATGACGATCGATTTGATCAAACTTCAATTCGGCAGCAGTGATGCCAACTTAGCAACTTAATAGCTAGATCTAGCTATTATTCGGTGACAGACAGCTACAATTTTATAAAACTTGTGGCTTAACTTTTTAGCTACTTTTTTACCGACTTGTTTTATCCCACTAGTGGGAATCAGTTGGTAATACAAGTGAAAGTGAGTTCAATCGATTTTCGACTTTATTGACATTTATGCAAACACCGGATTTTAATGAAGGAGCAATGTTAGCTAACGAGAATGTGAGAAAAAACAAACTAAATTTTGAATGTCAATAAGGTCGAAAATCGCTTGAACCTGTTTTTTAACTTGCTTAACGATAGCAAGTTAAAAAAAGGTTCAGGCGATTTTCGACCCTCCATTCCATTCCACTCCACTCCACTCCACTCCACTCCATCGCAGTCTGTAAAAAGTGTCGTTACAATTTTTCCGCCTAGCCCCCTTTCGCAACGCGCCATAAGGAACTTCGTTCCAAAAAAATATACGTTTCGAATTGAGAACCTCCTCCTTTTTTTACGTCGGTTAAAAAGTAGCTACCGAATATTAGCTAGATCTAGCTATAAAGTTGCTAAGTTGGTATCACTGCTGCCGATTTGAAGTTTGATCATTCCGATTTGATCAAATCGATTTGATCAAATTGGCATGATCAAATCGATTTGATCAAATCGGCATGATCAAGCCTATTGTTATGCCAATTTGATGGATTCCACGCCCACACACGGTCAAATCTAACTGATCAAATCGGCAGCGTCATGCCGATTGTACGATAGGCAGTATGGTGTATGGCCGCTATTACTTTACAGCGTCTTTCCAGTATTTACAGCGTTTCTTGTATGAAAAAATGGAACAGCGCCTCTGGTGTGCGAAGAAGGAACTAATTTTTTCCTTGAAAATTGTCAATTTGAAGTTGTCAAAGTTCCAGTTTACTTTACGTCTCAAATACTGAAAACTCGTGCTCAGGGTACAGGTTTTGTAGGAAGTCGCTCCATGTAAAATACTGGTATTCAACTGCATCTAGCTGAACAGTAGGCCGACCCCAATATAGTTGAGTAAAGTTGGGTCTTGGGGTCTTCAAGTCAAGAGTGAACAGGTTACTTCTAGGTAAGCGTGATTCACCGTCGACCACATCTTCGCTTACCATTAGGCGAGATAGTGGTCAAACGCAAACCTATCATTAATAAACACATTACCCTCCTTTGCGTCGCGCAGTCGGGTACAGAAAGGCCTAGGCAGATGATGATGATTACAGTTTAAAGAGAAAATTGGTGACTGATTAACCACTCTGCACGACAACATTTTGACACATGACACATCAGCTGAATCGACCGGGTGATTCGAAATTTAAGACGACACTCAAGATTTTTTGTACATTTTCAGCATCCGATTTTCAATCAAAAATAAATTGCTACAGCTATTTCATACGATAAGTTTGTGAACAATATCTCTAAGAACGTGTTGAGGTCACTAAAACTGCGTGATTCTACTGTAAAATGTGTTTAACATACAAAATGCTACATCATTCCAAAAACTAGATAATTTAGATGTGCTGAAAATATGTACATAAACAAGCTTCCCACTTGATAAAAAACGGTTATACAGTGAAATAAATAAAGTAACTTACTACATGCATTATTACATTTGCCAGTGTTCATACATAATTTCATAATAATAACGAAACGAAGTCTTGATAAAAATTACCAAAAACTATGTTGCAACATGACAGTTCTTAGTGCTGCCGTAATCCCAATGTTCATTATAACGATTAAAAAGGTTCATTCAGCCTAATCGATACTCGCAATATAATCGAACATGGAAAAAAAAGTAAAACAAGACATAGAGCATGGACCGATTTATCTGCTTATTTGACTATAGTTGGTTGGCTTAGTCCATGCAATACATCTATGAAACTGAACCTGAAGATTCTTTTTTATTTATAATATTTTTTTGAGTATTATTTCGTTTGATGATTTTTTTATTACACAATAAATTATTTAATTTTTAATTCATGATTTCGATGGAAATAAATATCGGTATTTCAATGGAGGCCAAACGTGTGTGTGTCTTCTAAATTTAAATTCAACCATATAGTTTTACCCATACTGTGTCTTCGGTAATTAATTTCAATTTATCTGATTATTTCACTATAAAAAACGAATCTAAAAAACGTGGAAAGACAAACACCGGGTACGGATCAAATGCTGGAGTAAGAGATGGGAGTACTTCCAAATGATTCCTTGCAGTAATAAACAAATTGAATTTCCAACGGGGCGTGAATGGCTAATTTAGAATCTATGAGGAATAGCGAAAAATACTGAAAGAAGTCTCGTGGCTGATTTTGATAAAAAATAAAATTACAGCATAAAAATTAAATTGACATATTAATTTCCAGCAATCAAACCATCAATGATATGTGAAGTAATTACATGCGACAAACGTATTGCAAAAGGTTTTTTAAAATTCAAACTTTAGTTAATGGCCATAGCTCACTACATAGTGTTCTCATTTCAAATTTTTATAATCACCTCGCGGTACAAATACATAACGAAATTTTTGAAATTCGAACTTTAAGTAAATTGGCGAATTTTGATCTGCGTACGATGACTAAATTATTAATTAATACTTCACCGAATTTGATCCTTAACAACGACCCTATCGAATAGTGTATAGTGTGTTCTTATTTTAATTTAAAAGCTCGATTCCTGACAAGCAAATTGATTTTACAAAAATCTAAAGACGCAGATTTAATTTTTGCGATTGTAGTTGCGGGCTTGCGAACGACGAGTATTGGGTAACTCACCGCCCGATCAAGGACTAGGCCTGAGACGAATGCGCGTCGTGTTCCAAGCGACCTTCAAGGAACTATCAGCGAACTGACGAGGCCATAATAGTGCCAAACGCGTGCCGGGCTCACGGAATTGTATTGAAACCATTGAAAGGGTACTGCGGTCCTGGAACGCAAAAGGCATGTAAAGGAACAGGGTATTTTTAGTTAATATAGTCTCTGACTTCTCCTTCCGCTCCACCCAGGAAGAGAATCATCAAAAGATTTTAAACTATAACAGTGTGTTTTACTGAAGTTAAGTCGCGACAGCATCACATCTAAAGTATCCTTAAAAAATACCTAAATAAAAATATTATTATACTGGTGTCGATACTGACGAATCGTCAGTATTGATCTGTATGCGTGCCAGCACAGGTCAACTTACCTAAATCTGTCAAAATTTACCAATCGAACATTAACCTTCCACTATTGTGATAAGGTTGAAAATCTATTGAAGAAATTTGACAGATTGGGGTAGGTTGATCTGCCTGGCGTGTGTACATTAAAAAATATCTAATAAATTAAAATGTTATTATTAATTTGAATAGCGAGTACATCAGCGAGCGCATTCCTAATTCAAATTTTGGAATTAATAAATTGGCGCGCAATCAAACATTTATTACTGACATTGTTCCTTTGTCTATTTTTGTTTTTTGGTAATTACAATGCACGTAAAATTATTATAAAGTTTTAAAAAAGAATAGAATGGATAATAATTGTATTCTAAGCTTAAAACGAATTTATTTTAATTTTTATGAATCGATTTCTTAAATTCCTTATTTATTTCACTCGAGTTGACAAAAAATTCAATTATGGAATCGATTAGAATACTCGCTTTCACACATCATTACGATTTTAAAAAAAAACATGGTTGTCGATTACGAATACAAATTGAGTAGTGGTAATGAAAAATTCGTGTTTTTGGCCCTGTATTAGAGAATTAAGCTAAGATCTGGGCTTTTTTACGTTATTTATAAAATTTGGCATGATATTTATCGTAATTGTTATTGAGTATATGCGTGTGTGTGTGATCCAAGTGAAAAATAAAAATGTAAACAAACACAAGTGGCGCGAAACTTCGAGTTCAGATATCAAATTTTTCATTACCACTGCTAATTTATGTTGAATTACGTATGAATTCGTTACAATACTAAATGACGAGTTATTCATCCCTTCTATAGTGATACCTTGGATATCCGGAAACCACATTTTTTATGATTTTTAGCCCAACCCAGCACTGCCATCAAAATGGAGTAAATCATATTTACACTTCTGGATTTTGTAATGGTAAATTAAGAAAATGCGTTGTAAATGTAGAAGTTTTAATGGCGTGAACAAATCAGATTTTTATTTAACATTCTTAATTAATGCGGACTCATAGGATTTAACGCAGAGAATATTATATTTTTTAATTTTTTAATGAGGATGTCGTATGACTACAACGTCTGCCCATTTCGGACCCACTACTGAGCCAGCGTAGGTTTACTTGTCGCGGCCGTTTCGGACCCGGTACCGAACTATACGGTTAAAAAAGTCACTCTTGGAAAAATACTTATATTTATTTATTTCATTAACACATACAATATTGCTATTACAGGTAATACCCAAGCTAACAAAAGTAGTCATAAATGAGTTGTCTGCCTAGTCCCAAGTAACGGGTCTGGGTAGAAGTACACGTTACGTAGTGGTCAACTCACTACTAAGTGTCACCCTCTGGAATTCCGCCAAAGAGCAAGAAAATAAGTCTAAGCGCCGAGAGACCCTATTCAGTATTCCTACTGCGCGAACCATAGGTGCGAACCTTAATAAATTTGTACGGGAAGACGAAACTTTAAAAAGTGCCTGCCTCGGTCCCAATCGTAACCTCCTGTCAGGAACAAGCAATCCCAACGATGCCAATATTTGTGGATTATTAAGTATCCCACGAAAAACCATAAATACATACTTAGCTAGAGCAAAGTTTCGCCTTACTTCCGACTTATAGTACCCAACCATTCCTATCACAAAGAGAGTTGGATACATAAGTGGATAGAAGGATACATTTGCTTCATAATAAGACCAATAGTCGACGGACGATCTAATGAAGACTAGAAGATCTCGCTGGATGCAAGCCGCTTCCAACTGGTCTTATAGGGGAGGTATATGTTCAGCAGTGGACATTCTACGGCTGATATGATGATGATGAAGGTCAACAATCAATCACGGGAGAACATAAGAGCTTTGTCATATCTGCAGTCTAAAACAGACATGAAAGACACGTTCAATCGAAGATTCTATATGTTTTATATCGTCATTGACCTTGATCAAGAGCGAAGATCAAAGCAATTGAACGCACGTTTTATGCGCGCAAATAAAAAGCCAGCTGTTCATTCATTATTTTGAAAACGTTTCAAGATTTCAACTCAAATGAGTCAAACTTTGTGTATACTAATATTATAAAGAGGGGTTTTTTTGTTCGTGTGTAACTAATATTATATAGAGGTATTTTTAACCGACTTCAAAAAGGAGGAGGTTATCAATTCGACGGTATGTTTTTTTTTTTTTTTTGTATATTTGTTACGCGATTACTCCGCCAATTGTGGACCGATTTTTAAAATTCTTTTTTTGTTCGAAAGGAGGTACTTCAGAGGTGGTCCCATAGTCACCAAGTTGGGATCTGATGATTGGATCCTGGAGAAATCGAGGGCAACCCTCGAATTTTATAGGCCGACACACCGTTTTTCGCAAATTTTATGAAGTAATTTAAGTACTTGCGTATGGTAATCATAATTTCATGTAGCTGAGCTGATGATGGAAGGTAGAACTCCTTAATAGTAAGGAGTAGGCATCGACTGATTTAGTTTGAGTTCGCATATCTCTGGAACTACAAGTCCGATTTAAGTAATTCTTTTTTTGTTGTACTAGGTATCATTTAACTTAGGGAATATTGCAAGTTTCATCAAAATCGGTTCAGTAGTTTTTGAGATAGGGAATTTTATTAGCTTATTGTGTAGGTACATGAGCGATGTTATTACCGGTGTTATGGATTACAAAATTCTATTGCACATGTTGTATTGGCAAGAATTCGGGTTGAATATTTAAACTAAAAAGAGTAAAATAAAAACTTTTTCAAAAAAAAATGTAACCGCCTTCAAAAACAACCATAAAAACGTTAAAAAAACCTACAAAATAACTTTTCTTTCGGAAGTCGGTGGCAAAAAAAGACAATGAAATAAAGAAAACAAAGACACCGACTTCCGAAAGAAAAGTTATTTTGTAGGTTTTTTTAACGTTTTTATGGTTGTTTTTGAAGGCGGTTACATTTTTTTTTGAAAAAGTTTTTGTTCGTATGATTGTATGTATGAGTTAATCTCCGGAACTAATGATTTTTTTTTTGTGGTAGGAAGCTACATTATTCCTGAGTACTATAAATAATATTAATATCATACATATTAGCCAAATTATTATCTAACAAGTCAGAGAAAGTGAAAGCAGGGGCGTTTTTTTATTGTGGTAATATCATTAAATGAGTCCTCCCACCCAGGGCGAGACCCGCGGGACGGGATGCACTGTCAGCTTCGTTACCTACTGAATAAAATTCACGGTGTCCTATAGCCCTTTACGTTCAAGGCTCACGGTTACTTGATAAGACAGTCCCGCGACCCGAAATCGCGGGCTTGTGATGGGATGCGACGCAGTGACATGGACCAGAACTTCACGCGAGCGAATTCACGGGCAGAAGCTAGTTATTTTTACGCAAAAAGTAAACAGATAAATACTTTTACAAAGTCCTTTCTCAATACCGAATACTGTGTTCAAACTTGACAAAAGGTCAATTGCACTTGTCAAGGTCGAAATATGAGACGTAATTGTTTTAAATTGAATGCCAATTATTGATATGAGAATGGAAAGTGATTGGAGAGGCCCTTGGCCAAAGTCACCGATTATTTTGATGGCACCGTAGGCGTAGGCGCAGTGGTTCTACGCTGCGCGTTGCATGTTCAATCGAGATAGAACAAAAAAACGACGGGTTGCACTCCGGGAGTGCCGGTAGAAGTGAAAACTTTCTTATTACTGTGTTATATTTTAAAACTGGAGTGGTACAGATATAAAATTAAAACGAATTTTGTTACATCTTGTTTGTGTCGTACAGGTGTCAAATCACAAATGTTTTCATATATGCTCGATAGATGGCGTTGCACGATTAAAATGCAAGTTATCGTTTGCCTCTTCGAGCTTCGTCTTACGAATTTTCGATCCAGACGCGAGTTTAGCATTTTTTACCCATTACAAAAAAGTGTACAACGCCGCTAAAGAAGTTTTCACTTCATAAAAGTGTAGTTGTTCTGAATCTGGCTTTTAGTAAGTTTAATGTTTGTAAACGTATCCACGGTACAGGAAAAATCCTAATGTGGGGCAATTTTTTTTTCCAAAATCTAGTAGTTCTATAGGTATTATTACGAAATCTGTAATATCCATGACACTACTACATAATAAATATTGCATTGCAGGGACACAGGTCTCCACCCTGCGAAAGGGAGTGGTCTGTAAGCCAATAAACAAATGAAATGCAAAAGAAAAACACAATATTATTGAACTAAAGTTGAATCATTTAGTTATAAATAACCACTGCTAATCACAAAACAGACACAGTACCTATATGGACCACTAACTACAATATTATCCAAAATAAACATGATTTCAGGAAGTGTTTGACTAAAACCGTGATTTTCCTGCAATACACTGAAACAAAATCATCTTTATTTTTTTCATGTTTAAAACAAAGTCGTTTAAGTATGTCTATGTGTGTATTAATTTCCGAACGGCTGCACCAATATGGATAATTCTGTTTTTGTTGTATTCTTTCCATTTCACCTGTGCGAAGTCACGTCCGGCCGATAATCAAATAATAAATAAATATTTCATTAATAACAGACAGATGACGTTCATATCTGTTTATGGCCACAAACAAGATACCGGTTTTGTATTAGTCATAACATCTCATGTACATTAGCTGTATGGATTTGTATGTATGTAGGTAATGTTTTAAATGTAATGCGTCTGGTCACCATACGATTAGGATGGTGACTCAGCCAGGACCTTGAATATTCGTGATTTTATCTTTTAATGATGCAGGTTTGAACAAAGGCTGATAGAACAGTAAGTTAAAAATACTATAGTCGTATGTCGTAGGTAGGACTACAAATTAATTAACGATTATAATTTGATGTTTTATGCACACACAGAGACTGAGAAATTCCTCTCAAGTATATCAAGCGTGGTGGATTATGGTATACTCCGTCTCCGAGAGGAGATCTATGTTAAAGCAATGGAAACCTTATAGGCTGACTAGCTTCTATTAACAGACTATCCGACAAAAACCGATTTTTTCAAATTGTACCAGTAGTTCCCGAGACTAACGCGTTCAACTGAACAAACTTTCCAGCCTTATAATATTAGTTTAGATTATGCTATGAAACTTTCCTGTATTGTATCCAGATTGTACAGTTAAATAAATCTTCAACACTCTTTAAAATATAGGTAAACATTTCAACTATATTTTAAAGAAGTTGTAGTTTTGGTACAAAAACACAGGGTAATTTGTGTGTATACTAACCCTGAAAGATTAAATAAAATCAGGTGTTTCATACATTGTCAACAGAGCAATATTCCATTTTTGTATTGAAATGCTGTTTTTTTTTATATTTGAGGGGTCGGTTTCATAGTAAAAGTTAGTTATTTTTTTTGTTTTTTTTTTTTTTTATTTTTAAAGATTAATAACCCTGTATAAATAAGTATTTCTCAGTGCAAAATCAGTTCGTTATAATAAATTATTAAACTTATCACGCACTAAAATAAAGTTGATGACATAACCCACAATATAAAAGGTCAGTAAGATAAACGGATGCAAAAACATAAAACAAAATTATATTTTTAGATATTACAGAATCTACTAATCGTGGGACATCATTAAACTTTATTACTCACTTCAATGTAATGTTGCATTTGTCATCATCACAATATAAATAATTACTTCATAGAAAGTCTATTATTTATGCTATTTTAGGGTTCCGTACCCAAAGGATAAAACAGGACAAACATAGGACAGCGACCACCCTACACCCCGCAGTGGTAGACGCCCACAGCGACAGACGTCTCTAGACGATCTCTGGCCACTCCGAAGGCGCGGGCATGCGGGCGGCGAGTAATGGGCGACTTGCTGTCCGACCATGGACCATGGCCGGGTCGACGCGGCGAAGGCGCGTTGTGTTCCACGCGCGCCTCAAAGAGTGTCAGCATAATGACGGAGCCCCCCTTTAGAGGGCCGAAGCCTGCCGGGGACGCGGGACTTACGAATTACCGTGATCCCGGAGCGTCAAGGGTTATTGAAGGACACTGTGGATTTTTGTCAGTACGAGTCTAGACAGTCCCTCCCGCTCTGCCCTGGGTGGGAGGGAGTCTCATTTGATGAATTTACCACGATAAAAAAAGAGGTAAAACAGGACCCTATTACTAAGACTCCGCTATCCGTTTGTCAGTCTGTCTGTCCGTCTGCCACCAGGCTGGATACAGCCTCATCGGTTCATGAGATATCATGAACCGTGAGAGTTAGGGCTCCCACACATAAACACGATACGACGTCGCGTCGTGGAAATCTACGACACCGCGTCGTAATGTGTCGATGCACGATACGACGTTGTGACTCACGATGCAATCCTGCGCAGTTGTTATTCGAAATTTAAAGATGACGGATGGTATTGAAGTCGATCATTAAACTATCGTAGTCGAGCAGCGTCCCGTACTATGGAACAGAATGCGTCTAGAGCGGTCCATTTTTCGGAATGAAATAAAACACCACCCTACTGTAACGATGCTCATCGTAGATTTCTACGACTAGACGTCGTATCGTGAAACGACGCCGCATCGTTGTACGACGCGACGTCGTATCGTGTTTATGTGTGGGAGCCCTTAGACAGTTGAAATTTTCACAGATGGTGTGATTCTGTTTACGATATAACAACAAATACTAAAAACAGAGTAAAATAAATATTTAAGGGGGCTCAACTCAATTCAACAGACATGATTTTTTTGCCTGTTTTATTGGTAATGGTACAACAGAACCCTGCGTGAGCGAGTCCGACTCGCCAAATGGCCTGTTAGAAACATAACAGTAGTCAATACAATAATATGAATGTGGTCAAACAACTGTTTATAAAGTACCATGATTATAATGTACTAAACGGTGCACATTAAATTAAATACTTTGTTTACATGTGACTTCATCGTTTTGCCTATTTTGTATTCCTTTGTAGTTATAATTCGTGTCAATACTCTTTATGTGTGTCATAATTTGTATTTTACGCTTTGTGTTGACTCCCACACAAATAATGTTAGGTATGCACGTTTTAAATTCTAGGAAACATTTAAATAAACGGCCAAATACCTATTATTGTAGTAGTATTATTGAGTTTGTTTAGGTTTTACTTTAGTGTTAGTGAAAATCGACACACATAGGTTACTTTAGGCTACGTGCAGAGGGTGCATGGAGTTGATTGCAGGACTGTCTTAAAGTGGCCCTCTAAAGGAAAAGGGGTGGATTTTTAGTCACTAAGAAAAGCACAGACCCTTCAGCTACACCCGAGGTGGGAGGACTCATTTGATGATTTGACCACCCGAAAAGAACAAGAAATAGGAGTAGATTCAGGAAATAGGAGTGGCAGTATTGATGACAATTCTGGCATAGGTAATTGTGCATAACTGGTGAAATGTGAGTGTAACAAGAAGACACACCTCTGCTATTCCTTTTAGTTATTATAGGCGCGAAGTTACGAGTAATTTATCATATTATGTTACTCGTACTTTTGTCATCATTTTATTTACACTACGCTTCTTCGTAGTCTGCAAACGAATACAAGCTCATATTTAAATAAAATACTATATTTCTCAAAACAGTTGACTTCAAGCAATATTTCGTCACTAATTAAGATTTAATAACCAATTTGGGTTCATAACCGATTTATTAATGCTTCAATTTGTACCAAATTAAATTGGAAATCAAAGGAATCGAAATCAAAGAAAACTGACTAAAAATACTTTATAAATACTAATTGACTCAGTACTTCAACAACATCAATATGATCACAAACCATCATATTTTTACTAAAAATAAAGCTTTCTCCTTACGAAGATATATTTAACGTATAACACAAAACAAACATTCAAATGTTTTAAGAGATTTGTAAATATTTGTCGACCTGTGGCTAACTAATGGCTACCGTTTAGGTGTTTAGGTCATTTGAGTTCAATCTACACTACTAATATAAAGCGAATGAGTTTGTCTGGTTGAACGCGCTTAACTCAGGAAGTTCGGTTTCGAATAGAAAGAAATATTTTTGTGTTAGATAGTCCATTTATCGAGGAAGGCTATAGGCTATTTGACAGTCTTGTTGGTTTAGTGGTTAGTGACCCTGACTGCTATGCCGGAGGTCGTGGGTTCGATTCCCACCCAGGACAAATGTTTGTGTGATGAGCACGATCATTTGTTCTGTGTCTGGGTGTAATTTATCTATAATATTTATGTATTTAGAAATATATAAGTATGTTTATCAGTTGTCTAGTACCCATAACACAAGCTCTGCTTAACTTGGGACTAGATGGCGTTGTGTGATAGTTGTGGAATAATATTTATTATTATTATAACATCACGCTGCGACCAATAGGATCCGAGCAGTGGGCGAAACCACGGGGAACAGCTAGTTCTCTTATAAAGCAAATGTTTTTTATGGATAGCCTACCTTATTATAAGACTTTCGATTATCATGGCATAAGGACTCTCTCTTGTCCTGTGTTGTAGGTTGCGGGTTCGAAACTATACAGGCAGCAGGCCCATTATAAACTGTGCTGCTCTCAAATCGGTGAAGGAAAACAACGTAAGGAAACATGACATAGTCTACCAACGCATAAAGCCCACGTGGAGGATTACAGCTCAATCTCTTATTATTTGAAAATAAGGGGCGGCTGTGAAGACATTATAGGCTTATTATGTTACAGGAAGAGGACAGATTTTTGATGATGATCTTGTTTATAATTGTATTCACGATTAAACACTTTCTTTTTTATTGAAAAAGTTCCGCCATTTATTTCCTAAACTACTTTAACTCCTGAATGCTAGAATAAATAGTGGCAACTACCAGAAAAGCGCAAATTAGATAACTGTTCAATGAAGACTCGGAGAAACAATTTAAATTGTTTTGAATAAGTGTATACCTACCTAAGTATTCAACAAAATGGTGTGAACAGGAAGATTCAATAACATTCTAAACATTGTTAAAAAGTCTACTATTTTTTCAAGGAATTCAAAAACGCTGAGACGACATATATACAATCGTACGATACGATTCTTCACGAGTATTAAAAACAACATAAAAGTCGAATGTTGCTGACCTTACTCAAATACTTCGTGAACTTATGTCGATGATGTAATTCTCAGAAACAGGTTAGTGTCGAATAGTCGTTAGTTTCGAGTATTTTGCTGGATTTTGACACCTTGTGAGTTTTTGGATAATATTTACTTAAGTATGAATGTATAATACATTTTAAATATTTTGTTTGTTGGAAAAATATTAGTTCGGTTAACTATTATTTATTTGCTTAGTAGTAAAATCATTCGCGATATGCTAAATGTGTGGTTCTATTTGCACTAGCTATGCTATGCAATAAATTATTCTTCATAATTTTAACGCCAGCATGATTTTACTGAAAACATCTATATGCCCAAATATAAAAAAAAGTTCCTGTAGGAAGAAGCAAAACAAAACCAAAAAATGACCGACCATTTTATCATTCATTCATTTTAGTGCAAAAAATACGTTATATCAAAATGGTAAAATTAAAAACAAATATTAATACAGCTTGCACCTAATTGGCTCGCTCCCAACGTCATAAAACGCGAATTTTGACGGATATCCTATGATCGTCATAATCCGAGTGCAAACGGCTGCGAGCTGCGTAGGCGCACGCATTTAGATCAAAGATCTGCAGTTGCAATGTGTCACTGGATTGTTGCACTGATTGAGTGGGTATACTTGAGAATTATTGAACCGAATTGTACGATAAAGGTATTTTAGATCCTCAAAAAGATATTGTTTCTAAACCTGCGATTTAGAACACTTTAAAAACGATACTAAACCCGTGAGTGGCCATCAATTGGAGTTAAAGATGTACTAATCGATACGCATGAAGAAAGAAGTTTTTTTTTTAACTACAAACCTGTAGTTTCCACGCAACTTTATTGAGATCTTGTGAGTAGACTGCTGTCCTCAATATTACCCACTCGCTGGAACGTCCTAAGAGTCCAAATAATTGCACCTTGGTGGACCCAATGAACGTCATTGACAGTGCTATTAACGTGGATACCAATGCCAACTGATCAAAAGGTAAGGTAAGCTGCAGAGAAACCCCTTTGGTAGTGACAACGACCATTTATATCTAGACTCCTAATCACAGGCGACCGATGTCTGTCAACACATTAGGCAAAAAAGTCTTAAGTTCGTATTAGTTTCGACCACTCCTGTGAGTCCCCTCGTCGCACTGACCTTGAGTTAGCCAATCAGAACGCAGTACCCCGTCCCCGTCGCTTACGTCGTACCTCAGCGACTTGGCAGAAAATTTTCCTTAGTCAGATCGTGCATGAGGCGTCTAGATATAAATGGTCGTTGGGTAGTGACATTACTACCAAATACCCCATTTTTTCTGTAGCTGAATAAGAGTTAGGTACCTGTAGGAAAGAATATCAAAGATTTTCTCTTTGGCCTTTGTCTAGCCCAGAAGAATTAAAAAGATGAGGCCTAATATGGAAATAGTTCACCCTGAAACAACTGGAACTCTTGCGCACCGAATATCACAAAATAAAATAAACAACTTACCGGTGTCACCCACAGCTTGGCTGAGCGTATTCTCCGTCACCGGTCGCAACGCTTCCACAGCACTGATATAACCCAAGCGATCAGCAATCGCACACGCTGTCTGCCCATTCTGTGGACCAAAAGACTTTTTAGCTTCCTTCTTCTTATAAAAAGACGGATTTAAGGCCCTTAGCAATGGACTGAACATAGTTGAGTTGCAGTCTTAACGATGCAATGATTATAAATCAAGTAATTGATTCGCAATCAAAGTGTTTTCCTACTGGTTAGGCTTTGGTCTGGTCGTCGGCGAGAAGCGAGTAGAGCTAGTAATTTTTTTCTCATACTAGGAATTTCTCCTATTTGTATGCGTTTTGAAACATTTTCGGCTTTATTACAAAACGTGGTTTAACTTAGACCAAGCTTTAAATCAAAAAAGAATTTTTGAATTTCGAACTTTATTTCTACTGTCGTAAAGTTATTAATACAAAAACCGAGTTTAGATCCCGGTCTAAGTTTTCAATGTGCATTTTAGAATTTTATAGCAGTTGGAATAAAGTTCGAAATTCAAAATTTGATTTTTTATTTAAAGCTTGGTCTAAGTTAAACCACGTTTTGTAATAAAGCCGTTTGAATTCATGATGACCAATTATGATCATACTTAATACATATTATAAATTTCCCACTGCTGGGACACAGGTCTTCTCTCTATGAGAAGGAGTGGGATGTCATCTAACACGGTAGATGCCAAATGTTTTCGATTTGTGGTTCTAAGATATCCGCTCGCCGGTTGTCTCACAATGTTTTCCTTCACTTTTTTGAGAGCAGCGATAATCAAATAATTACACAAAGAAATGCAATCTAGCTAGGTTCGAACCCACAACCTACAACTTGTAAGCGCCACCACTGCTCTACGGGATGTTCTATAGTAAACGTCTGCGATTTCGGTCGTATAGCTAATCTCTCTTCGCCAACAGTAGGGCACAAACCTTACCTAGTACATGAAATAGAGATTCCTGAGTGGTATGACGTAGGAAATTGACGCGTGTATCCGAAGCACTTCATAGATACTCGTTTATTTAATTTATTGATACAGATAACTCACTCAATATAATTCACTTTATGAAGTGAGAAATTTAATTACTTTTATTTATTATTCTCTCTTACGTCATGCTTCATGAAAAAATAATGTGATTTTTGTTTTTATTGGTTTGTGAAGGACAGAGTAAATGATGATGAAATAGAAAGTTTCACCTTCTTTCTAGCTCTGTTAAGCGCTTCGAGAACTGGCAGAAAACACAATGGTTACTCTTTTAAAAATATTTTTTTGAAATGTTACTTTTGTAAAAAAACCTTTTAAAAGATTAACCGTGGAGTTCTTGAATCAAAATTAAAATCAAAAGTAATTTATTCAAACTAGACTGATTTATTAGCACTTTTTGATAGTTAATTTTTACATAAGTCTCCCGAAGCGCCCACCGTGCGCCATTTCCTATTGTTCCCAACAAGCCTTGCCGGTTCTTCTCTAAGGAAACTAAACCCGAGACGTTCCAAATTTAGCTATCTAAGTTTCCATAGAGGCCTATGTGAAATAAAATATTTTGATTTGAACACTGGTACTTACAGCGGACAATGCGTTGGGATCGGCATTTTGCTTCAAAAGCAGCTGGATTATCAGCGTATGTCCTTGTTGAGCCGCCTGGTGCAGTGGCGTAAACCTGTTGATGTCAAGTTGTCATTAATATTCGAGCTTTATTTTACAGTGTGTGGCCTTGCCGATTATGGGTGATGACAATTAGTTTTTGTGTTCCTCAACTCTGTTACTGGTTAACAGAGTTGAGTAAAGCCGCGCTTGCCGAGGTTGGTCTGTGGATGGATGACCATCTAACATAGCGAGTTTTCTCCATTCCCCGGAAATTTCGGCAGTAATTTGTAGATCTTTGACGGTCTTTATTGTTACTCAGAATACATATTGAAAGTCTGACACGCAGTCTTCACAAAGGCCAGTTAATGGGTTGTGGAGTAGAATGCGTATCTGACGCTAAACAGACGCTTCATATAAAATACTGATTTGACCCCTACAAAAGAAAAGTTTGGGCAGATGAGATGTTTCTCAGGGCCCTTAGCCAAACAACAGACGACACCAGACGACAATCGTTATAACTCAGCAATCACTAATACTTTTCCAACTTTATATCCCAGCGCGTAAAGTTGAAAATCTATTGGAGTTGACAGATCATTTTCGTTTGTTTCGTTCGTTATCGCTCAGCAGTCTTTAATAGATTTTCAACTTTATACTTTAGTGTATAAAGTTGAAAATGTATTAGTGACTGCTGAGCGATAACGATTGTCGTCTGCTGTCGTGTGCTGTTTGGCTATAGGGCCTGGTTACGTTGGATTACCGTCCACCGTGTCTGATAACATCAACCTCTAGTATAAGATTCTTACCCATGAGCAGCTCTAGCAGTAACATCAGCATTAGCCCCAAGCAGCGCCCGCGCGGCCGCGTGATGTCCGTGATGAGCGGCCGCGTGCAGCGGAGTGTAACCGTCACGAGTGCGAGCGTTCACTTGACCTCCCGCCGACATGAGGGCCTTGAGGACACCCGTGCGACCCTCTGATGCTGCTAGGTGTACTGGGGTTAGACCTGGGGAGAGGAAATAAAGTTGTATGAAGGTTTGATAGAGTCCAGAAAAAATGGGACTAAAATCTAAGATAAATGTCAAATATATGACAGAAACTACTAAAGTGGTCATTAAAGGTGAACACACACTTATCCGAGCCGAACAAGTCGAACGAAACTGACGAAACGAATTTTAGAATTATGTATATGAAATCTCATGAAACCTCGCACACTTCCACTTCGGACGATTCGACGCGGGTATAGTCGATAAGTGTGCGTTCACCTTAAATGACAGTCGATTTGAAAGTCGTTGTGGATTTCATATTTTTATAACGTTGCTCTATACTAGAAATTTCTCTTGTGTCGATTACGTTTTCAAACATTTGAACTTACATACACGAACACCCAAACCAACCGGAATGTATGTCACCAAACTCTATTTAAAAGAATGTAAGTCATTGTCTTGGTATGATTCTTATTAAAATTTGGAATACGATACCCTACGGAATTATCAATATGAAACTTATAATTCAATAGTTCAAGAGCTAGAAATAAAATGGTCTCTACCATTGTTAGCTGGTACATTGACATCAGCCCCTCTTTCGATGAGCATCTCGACACAATCCTCGTGTCCCTCTTGCGCCGCCATGTGCAATGGTGTGAAGCCTGCCTTCGATTTGACACTGGGATCCGCGTCTGTAGGACAAATATTATGTTTAGACATACACATCAAGTATTGAAAGTGTTATTGACATAGATCGATTTTATTAAAAACAGTTGAGAAGGACACATGTAAAATGAAGTAAAGATGAAAAAGACTCGTTAGTAACGATGAAAAAAGAGCCACATTGCAGAAAGCATTTAGGATTACGGTTGTATAATTGCCTCCACTGTGAAAATGCATGAGTTCGAATATAAGGCTGTAACTTTCGTTTTTCGGCACATTGTTTACCTTTCGGAGCAGTGGTGGCCCAATGGTATCGGCCCCGACGAGTTGTAAGTCGTGGGTTCGAACCCAGCCTGGCGCATTACTTTGTGTAATTTATTTCATCACCACTGCTTTCAATACAGTGAATGATAAATGATATTTATACAGTAAATTGGTTTTGGCAAACTCTTTTACACGTCAAAAAGACACTATTTTACACTAGATGAGGCCGGTGTTTCGTAACTGACTACTCTGAGAAGAAACATCCGAAACAAACTCAGAGGTCACAGTCTCTTTTAAAGTCCAGACAATTTTGTATTTATCAAATTATATGAGAACCATGCAGGTGTCTGAGGTGGCCTTTTGAAGAAAGAACCACACAGATTTGAGTGGACCTGTCCAGTCAATGCAAGCATGTGTCAGTTACCTTGTAGCTCAACTCATATCACAAGGAGCTCAACGAAACGACGAACAATACCAAAGAAAGGACATTTGGGTAGGCCGCATCAATAACTCAAACTGTCAGACAATAAGATTAACTGCAAGGAAATAATAAAAAAGTAGAATAAAATGTAACCCACATATGTTCTCATATTCACAAGCTAGTAAAAACACAAATAAAAAAAAAGACAAAATTAAAATTACAAAGTAATTCATGTCAACAAAATAAATAAAATAAAAACATTAAAAAAAAAACAAATGACATAGAAAATGTCAAAATGTGTAAAAATATAAATAAATTACAAAGTAATCATGTCAAGACAAAAGAATAGTAAATATAAAATGTCAATTAAAAACAAAACATGTCAAAATAAAAATAAAATGAGTAAAAATAAAATGTCAGTGTGTATAAAAAACCAAAAAAAATAAATGTCAAAATAAGTAAATAATAATAAAAAAAATAGTATAAAAGAAAATATTGAGTGACTTTAATTTAATTGGAGCAGCTTATTCCCATGCCTTTTTATCCTCTAAATAATGATTAACATGATAGTAAGCTTTCTTGGACAAATTACGTTTTATATACGACTAGCTTTTCCCAGCGGCTTCGCTCGCCCCCCCCTCCCCCCCCCCCCCCTATTGCCTATGTCACTCAGGACCAAAGCAGCTTTCAAGTGGTGAAAGAATTGTTGAAATCGGACCAGTAGTTTTTGAGTTTATCCATTACAAACAAACAAACAAAAATACAACGTTTTCCTCTTTATAATATTATAGTGTAGATGATGATAAAACCGTTGGAACTTTGATTTTCAATAACTCCGTTACCGTACAGCGTACATGATGGATTTTATATATTCAGACCACAAACTTTCAAGCATTGGCCTTGTGATTTCTTAATGGTCATGGCGAATGCAAGACGGATCGGAAATTGGGGTTGCTTAAACTCAAACGGCATATCGTTTGGGATCCTAGTAATAACATCTTCCTCACCTTCGAATTTTCCTTTGAGTATCGTCGTGTAAGTCACATTGTTCTTCAATTTACTTACCACCAAACGCGTTCTGTTGCACAGTTTTGGTTGGTTTATGTTTCAAAGCATGATTACTACGAAGCCAACCTTTGTTCGTAAATTGTGCGCTGGTAAGCCAGGCATATCAAAGGGGTTTTAATTCAATTGGAAAGTTGGTGGCTAAACGTAACTGACATTTTTTTTTAGCGTTATAAAATCATCATGTGAGTCCTCCCACCCAGGGCAGAGCGGGAGGGACTGTCAGACTCGAACTGATTAAAATCCACGGTGTCCTTCAATAGCCCTTTACGTTCCGGGGTCACGGTAAATCGTAAGTCCCGCGACCCCGGCAGGCTTTGGCCCTCTAAAGGGTGACCCCGTCATAATGCTACTCTTTGAGGCGCGCGTGGAACACAACGCGCCGTCGACCCGGGCATGGTCCAAGGTCGGACAGCGAGTCACCCATTACTCGCCACCCGCATGCCCGAGCCTACGGTGGCTGGAGATCGTCTGGCAACGTCCGTCACCGTAGGCGTCTACCACTGCGGCTGGGGTGGAGGAAGGACGCTGTCCTCTCCCTCACGCGGCGCGCCTCCTCCTTTCATAGCATGACTGCTTCGCAGAAGGAGGCGACCGCTTCCCACTCCGTCTCGCATGGCCTCGACCAATGCCGGGCGCGAGAGGTCTCCGCCTGTCGCCGTTGTGAGGACATGGCGGTGCCCTGCCCAAGCGGAGCAGTCCTGCACCGAATGCTCCACCGTGTCCTCCGGGCGATCCTCGCAGTGGTGACACCCAGGCATTTTTTCTTCGTATGTTTGTATTGAATTTATGCAGTCCTACGTAGTACATTTTTTGGGTATTCAATATTCACCGAAATACTTTTTAGCATTGAAGATCGGTGGGCGCCGGGCGGCATGAACATTATTCTTCAAGTTTTCCTAGCACTTTTTGTTAAGATCCCTTATTCAATTTCGGCACCAATACCTTCTTCGTGATCATGTTACTACATTTTATGTCACGTCTCACGGAAACAGGATACAAATTTGATCGTCTTGGTGGCGGCATGGCATTGATAATTATGATAATATCGGCACAATAAGTTTAGAAACTCAATACAAACACATCAACCGGTCAATTGATGTTTTGATTGATTTTTTCGTGTTGCTGTCATTCCATGTCAAATGTCAACCACGTTTTATGTCACGTCCCACGGCAACGGGATAAAACTAAAAAAAAAAAAACCGGTAAAAAGTATCCTATATGTTTCTCCTGGTTCTAAGCTACCTCCCCACCAATTTTCAGCCAAATCGGTTCAGCCGTTCTTGAGTTATAAATAGTGTAACTAACACGACTTTCTTTTATATATATAGATTTGAATTTATTAATACTTAGCATTTGAATAGGGCCGGGAAGCTTATTATAGAAACGTATACATTGACATCTAAACGAAATCCCTATTTTTTTGAGCCGAGTTGCTGGAACAATAAATTTATCTTTATTCCTCGTATTAATACTGTGAATATCGCTATATTTTTTTAAAAGATTAATATTTTTATGTGCGTACAAAAGATTTTCATAAATAAATTGAGACGGCACAGTCAATATATTAATCTCCTTAAACTTTTCTCTGAGGGAGCTTCTGGGACTCAATTTATAAATAGAACGAATTGCCCTTTTTTGCAATACAAAAACTGTTTGAATATCGGCGGCATTTCCCCATAAAAGAATACCATACGACATCACACTGTGGAAGTAACTAAAGTAAACTAAACGCGCTGTCTCTAAATCAGTTAAGTCGCGGATTTTTCTAACGGCGAATGCTGCAGAACTAAGTTTTTTTGCCAATTTTTCTATATGGGGGCCCCACTGAAGTTTATTATCTAAAGTTATGCCTAAAAAGACTGAGGTATCTTCCGGTTTTAATTCTTGATCCTTCATCCGTATAACAGTTTCTACTTGTTTAACATGAGGTATCGTAAATTTAATACATTTCGTTTTTTTCTCATTTAGAAGAAGATTATTACATTCGAACCAATTCACTATTTTTGCAAGAGCTCTATTAACATCATCAGTAACGATCTGCTGACGTTTGAGTTTAAATAAAAGTGAAGTATCGTCTGCAAACAACACTATGTTATGATTGTCTTTTATTAAGTAAGGCAAATCATTTATACACCGTGTTCTTCACGTTATCCATAAACTTTAGCAAATACTTCTATGGCTTTTACAAATCAAATCCAACAAAGGAAGTAGTACTTAAAAAGGCTTCGTTACAAAGATATTTGTAATTTCATTTAATGAAATTTAATTGAGCTATGCAGTGAGAAAGTATCTTAATTTGAAATCTATCAAATACTATTTGCATTTCATTTGTTTCAGCCCGCCAAATGTTATGAATGACGTTGCCAATTCGGATAAAGAGGCATGCATATCGGGTTATTTACGTCTAGGTATTTAGTTTGTATGAAAATTAACAAAAAATAAAAAATAAGAATTTATTAATGTGTCCATAATGAAAAATGCTTACTTCCGTGGTTTGAACATCTGGTCGAAGTTTATGTATATCGTCCGGAACACGGTGTATAAATGAGAAACAAAAATGGTCCAAGAATTGAGCCCTGGGGTACCCCCATTTTTACAACAGATCCGGGGGATCTTTTTCCGTTGACGTCCACTCTTTGAATCCTATCACTCAAATAAGAGGTAAGAAGATCCAAAGAGGCGTTCCGGATACCGTAGTGGTGCAGTTTCCTGATCAATGTTTCGTAAAGAACGCAATCGAAAGCCTTGGACAAATCGCAAAAAAGAGAAAGGAAATACACACATCGTGAGGAAACCGGCATGTCCTAGAACCATCAAATTCGAAGACATGTGATATCTACCAACCCGCACTGGGCCTGCGTGGTGGATTATGGCCCACTCCCTCTCACACAGAGGAGGCCTGTGCCCCAGCAGTGGGAACATTATAGGCTGATAATGATGTTTACCTTTCTCCAATATGCACATGTCGAGATATTTTTTGAGAAAATTATTTTAATTAATTTAAAGACGAGATGTAGCTCAGAAAGGGGGGAATAATTTTATTTTTGGCAATCTAAAATATTTATTTATTTATTTCAGGGAGGACTTACAGCTAACAAAATCATAACAAAAAAGGGGTAATAGGCATCAGACAGCCAATTAACAGTCCTCGCGTAATAAATAATAATAATTGCGTTACTAAACCGTGATTATTGTTACCCACATTCATCGACAACTAATACTTATCTTAACAGAACAAACAACAAACATAAGCAAAAATACACAACAAACTCACCATGTTCAAGCAACGCGAAGGCAATATCCGGATGGTTGTGTCTGCACGCAATGTGCAGCGCCGAGTGACCGTTCTTTGCCAAGGAGTGAGGAGACGCACCTAGAAGATAATTAACTCTAGCTTACTGATACTAGCACAACTACTTGTACACTAACATCTAATGGGGATATATGAAACTAATTAGTAATGTTTATGATGGAAAATGGCAGTGTTATAGCGCCACTTAGCGTAGAGGAGCTCGTGACAATAATTGGTGGATCTTCCCAGTAAAGCCGTGGTTGCGAAGTTCGGTCCGCGATGGGGGACCATACATGCGGATGCGGAGTCTAATCCGAGGGTTGAAAAGCATGTTAAGACTGCGGTTCCATTGAAGCGGAGCGACTTGAGTGGAGAAGAGATGTGGATTTCAAGCCAAGTCATTGGTGAATCGCTCTCCGCTCTGCTCCGTTCCGTCCAACGACCATTTATATCTAGACTCCTAATCACAGGCGACCGATGTCTGTCAACACATTAGGTAAAAAAATCTTATAACCGACGTGACTCGACCACTCCTGTGAGTCCCCTCGTCGCACTGACCTTGAGTTAGCCAATCAGAACGCAGACCCCGTCCCCGTTAGCCAATCAGGACGCAGTACCCCGTCCCCCTCGCTTACGTCGTACCTCAGCGACTTGACAGAATATTTTCGTTAGTCAGATCGTGCATGAGGCGTCTAGATATAAATGGTCGTTGGTTCCGTCTCAGTAGAACTGCAGCCTAAATCGCTGGTCGCAGCTATCATTTTGTAAATCTCTGATAGCCGATTTAGGTACAAATACCGGCATGGATCTTGAGCGCTGACCTTCACCTGCGCAGAAGTAAGTTATTAGGTCCCTTTGGTAGATGAAGTGAGGAACGGGGGCGGGGAAAGTGTAGTGATTGGCCCGCGTAGCGTGCCGTAGCGCATCGCGTCATAGCCGCCACTCGGGATTCGTTGTTTTGTACGTTTTGTTTTATTGTGCGTTTCATTTGTCGATAAGTGTACGATGCGCAAAGCCATCCCCACTCTTACGCCGAGCGCTCAAGAACCGTGCCGGTTACTGTAGAGGTGGCCCAAGGTAGTTAGTAGCCCAGCGTTTGACAACCAGTCTAACCAGGGTGTTAGGTAGGCTGTCACTCCATGTCAAATACTGGTGCTGCATAACCCTGGACAGGGCCAGATCAAGTTGGGCAGGTAGGACACGAGCTCCTGGCGACAACTTTCGTTAGTGCTGGTCTTTTCCCAGATTCAAAAATCGAAGATCCAGAGCTGCTTCTAGTTTGAGCTAGGTGTCATAACTGAGACATTGCTGCCTGAGTTTTCCCGATACTTTATTTCGATAACGTGATTTTCATTTTTGTGTTATGACATGTATCACATGAGAGCTATAAATTGAAGAATTACCTCAGTGTTATAAGTTTGCAATAGGTTTTCCTGCTTTAAAACTCCTTAATTCAGCCTTTATTTGGAGCGCTATCTAATGGGGAAGGCCAGTTAAAGAAAATGTAGATGGCGTGACCATAGCTAAGTCCTAATCTGACCAATGAGGTAGTAGGTACTATTTTGCAGTACCTATAAGATTTGAACCAATGACGATGCTTAGAACTATACTAGCTATACTAACGCCATTCGTTTCCCAGTTGCTATCCCCATTTCACCAGCTTTTAAGATCTAAGTTTTGTCTAGCGGAATATCTATGTCTTTTTGTTGATTTTACCTTTATCTAAGAGAGTGAGTGCGATGTCCGGGTGTCCGTAGTACGTGGCCATGTGCAGCGGTGTGATGTGGCTGCGGCCGGGTGCGTCCGGAGCGGCACCGCGGGCCAGGAGCAACCGGGCCACGCCCGTGTCGCCGTACTTGGCTGCCAGGTGCAGGGGAGTGAAACCTTTGCGAGTCTCTGCTTCTATGGGCGCGTTGTTGTCCAGGAGAATGGAGGCTACTTCTTCTTTGCCTGTTAAAAGAAAAATTGGTTAGGTAAGGCATCTTTTTAACGTTATGAGACTAAGGGCTGATTTTTCAATAGTCAGATAACTTTTAACTGAAGAATAAAAATGGCGGTTTGACAGCTTATCTATAGAGAATATGTCAAATCGCTATTTTTATTCCTCCGATAAAAGTTATCTATTGAAAAATCAGCCCTAATCCTTGTTAATCTTGTCTTGTAGATTTTGGGATTTTGAGAGAGTCTTTTGAAAAAAGACTCGAATTTTAGAGCTAGCCAAGATATAGGTCGGTGCGAACACCTCAAATCAAAGAACATAAAAATCTTTTTGTCTTTATTTATAGCACGGAAAATTAGTTGTTATACGCGTATTAACTGCAACTAGATAAAACAGCACTTATCGCGTTTGCAACCCTCATTTAGACATGTATAAATTCATGAACAAAGAATTCAGTTGATTAAAAGATACCGCATTTGCAACCGTAGCGTTTGACGCTCAGTCAGTCAGTCATTAATAGATTTTCAACTTTATACTCTAGATCATAAAGTTATCTTTTAAAGACTGCCGAGCATTACGTTTATTGTTTGTTATAGATTGCCACATGTCTAGGCCAGCAGTGCCAACGGCGCGTAAAAATCGAATCGTGTATCTATGCCGTATTCGGTTTCGAGTTCCTTTTCAATACCGATAAGATAAACGTTTTCCTACCTTCTTTAGCAGCAATATGCAGCGGTGTGTATCTGTCTTTAGTAGTGGCAGCAACATCAGCTCCATGTTGTAACAATAACGCGGCGATGTCTGCGTGGCCCAGTCGTGCGGCCACGTGCAGGGGAGTTTGTTCTTCACGGGCACGAGCATCCACCTGAGAGGAAAGTAGGATGTTTTTAGTACTAAGTTTTCGGAAATTATATGCATAACATCGATTGAATTTGCCCAAATTTCACGAAATCACAATCAGAAGTTATTTTTCATTACTCATACTCTGAAAGTAGGTCATTACATGTCTGATTAGCCGTTTGAAAGTTATCCATTGCCGCCCTAGGGAAAATCGCTTTCAACTGACAGCTGTCAAATTTAAGAAAAAAAAACTAGTTCTATTTTGACATTTCTATTGAACCTTGTTCAAACTTTTTATACAGCCACGAAATTACAGAGCGATTTAAAATTAAAATAACATAAAGTTAAGTATTAAGAATATAAATAATGACTTTAAAATAATTTAGTTTTCGACAAAATCTTTGCCAATTTTAAATAATGAACATGAAAACTCCTGGCTGTATAGATGGACGACCACAGCACAAAAATAAAAAAAAATAAAACAAGCGGCAAAGTGACAATCCGATCTACACTCATTTTTTCTTTAGCTAAAATTTATGTTGTTAATTTTACTTTCCTCGTATTCGTAATGAAAAGCACAGTGTTTACCTCGGGTAAATTACTTATTTAGTCCCTCGAACTATTAGCGCCCTCACTACGTTACGGGCGCCAAACCCCGTCTCGGGACGTAAATAAGTAACTTTCACGCCTTGGATAACAATGTACTATTTCACACCACCTACTCGTAAATATCAAATTATATGTCATGCAAACCGGCCGTAAAGCAAGGCATTGCTGCCCCCCGTTCGAGCCGGGCAATAATATTGTACTGAATTTCATTATTCCCGTGGGAATAATGTGATTTGAATTTGGAACCTCAAATAAAACAGTACCTATGAAAACTTTTACCAAGGAGTTGTAGCAGTAATGGCGGCCGGTGATCACAACAGCTGATCGCTTGCAGTGTTGCCAACTTCACGTTCGAAGGTTGTCGTACAACGTCAAATTTCAAAAATCGAATTTATTTCCTCGCAGAAGGTGTGAAAAGCAGAGTACGCTCCTCGGGAGTAAAGTTGCCTTGTCTTCACCCGGGGAAGGGCAGGAGGAACTGTCAGACTTGTACTGACTAAAAGACAACAGTGTCCTTCAATAGCCCTTTACGTTCCGAGGCCACGGTTATTTGTTAGTCCCGCAACCCCGGCAGGCTTTGGCCCTCTAAGGTGGCACCGTCATTGTGCTGAAAGCTCTTTGAGGCGCGTGAAGAATACAGCGCGCTGTCGACCAGGACATGGACCATGACAGCGAGTCGCCTATTACTCGCCGTCCGCATGCCCGCGCCTACGGTGGTCGGAGATAGTCCTGGGACGTCTGTTGTCGTAGGCGTCTACCACTGCGTCGCGATCTTACCTTAGCATTGTTCCTCAGCAACACCCTGACCAGGTCAGTCTGGTGCGCCCTCGCGGCCAGGTGCAGGGGAGTCTCTCCCCGGGACCAGCACCAGCGAGATGTTCATGTTTACCTTAGCATTGTTCCTCAGCAGCACCCTGACCAGGTCAGTCTGGTGCGCCCTCGCGGCCAGGTGCAGGGGAGTCTCTCCCCGGGACCAGCACCAGCGAGATGTTCATGTTTACCTTAGCGTTGTTCCTCAGCAGCACCCTGACCAGGTCAGTCTGGTGCGCCCTCGCGGCCAGGTGCAGGGGAGTCTCTCCCCGGGACCAGCACCAGCGAGATGTTCATGTTTACCTTAGCGTTGTTCCTCAGCAGCACCCTGACCAGGTCAGTCTGGTGCGCCCTCGCGGCCAGGTGCAGGGGAGTCTCTCCCCGGGACCAGCACCAGCGAGATGTTCATGTTTACCTTAGCGTTGTTCCTCAGCAGCACCCTGACCAGGTCAGTCTGGTGCGCCCTCGCGGCCAGGTGCAGGGGAGTCTCTCCCCGGGACCAGCACCAGCGAGATGTTCATGTTTACCTTAGCGTTGTTCCTCAGCAGCACCCTGACCAGGTCAGTCTGGTGCGCCCTCGCGGCCAGGTGCAGGGGAGTCTCTCCCCGGGACCAGCACCAGCGAGATGTTCATGTTTACCTTAGCGTTGTTCCTCAGCAGCACCCTGACCAGGTCAGTCTGGTGCGCCCTCGCGGCCAGGTGCAGGGGAGTCTCTCCCCGGGCGGTGGCTGCATCTGCCGCCGCGCCTGCTCCCACCAACACCAGCGCGATGTTCATGCAGCCCATGAAGGAGGCCACGTGGAGGGGAGTCAGACCTGACTCTGTCGTTGCTGATTTGCCTGTGGAAGGTAACAATGATTAATAAGAGATATAACGGTTTTTTTTCTATTTTCTTGGACTTGGGTCTAAGCGGTGTTTGCGCGGCGGGCGGTGCGGCGGAGCATGATCCACTCCACGTACTGACCCCAATAGCGGTTGGTGGCAGCTGCCAAACTCCCAACTCCAGCACCGCTGTCCTTGGCTATGACCGGCGCCCCCCTGAGAGAGCTAAAGCCTACTGGCGCCACAGAACTATCGGGTACCGTAGGCCCGGAATGAAAACCGTGGATTTTAGTCAGTACAAGTCTAACAGTCCCTCCCATCTTGCCCTGTGTGGGAGGTCTCGGTTTATGATTTTACCATATACAAAAATCTTTATAATACACATAGTCTGTATACTCACTGGCGCCATATTTGAGCAGCAACTCGACTACTTTGAGTCTGTTCTTCTTGCAGGCGATGTGTAGCGGAGTGAACCCGTTCAACGCGCGAGCGTTCGCGTCTGCGTTTCTGTCTAGAAGAAGTTTCGCGACCTAGAAAAGAAATTTAACTGTTATTTGAACTGTCATTCTAAAATAAACCTTACTGGGTAGAAAATTATGTATATTTTGCATCTATCGATAGGAGCATCTTCTGCCAGCAGAACTCTGGTCGCCTTTACGTGTTTACTTAGACTGGACTCTATCCAGTATTGAATAAGATCCACTTTAACTTGACAAACCCACTGTGTTCAGCGTCATGTTGACAGCATTAATGGGTAGAGTCCAGTCAGTTAACACATGAAGGCAGCCAGTAGCATCCATAATAAAGTTATTTATATGAGCGCCCTCTACCAGCAACACACTAAACTACATTCTCCTACCGATAAAGTTAACTTTACCTTGACAAGTCCACAATGTGCAGCGACGTGTAACGCCGTCAGGTAGTCCACAGTGACGTCATCAATGGGAGCGCCCTCTGCCAGCAGAACTGTGGCCGCCTCCACGTGGTAACCTAGACGCGACTATAATTATTTTGTACTAAATAAGGTCCACTTTACCTTGACATGCCCAGTGTGCATGTAACGCCGTCAGATAGTCCACAGTGACGTCATCAATGGCAGCACCCTCTGCCAGCAGAACTGTGGCCGCCTCCACGTGGTAACCTAGACGCGACTATATTTTGCACTAAATAAGGTCCACTTTACCTTGACATGCCCACAGTGTGCATGTAACGCCGTCAGGTAGTCCACAGTGACGTCATCAATGGGAGCGCCCTCTGCCAGCAGAACTGTGGCCGCCTCCACGTGGTAACCTAGACGCGACTATATTTTGTACTAAATAAGGTCCACTTTACCTTGACATGCCCACAGTGTGCATGTAACGTCGTCAGGTAGTCAGCAGTGACGTCATCGATGGGAGCGTCCTCTGCCAGCACAACTTTGGCCGTCTCCACGTGGTAATCTAGACTCGACTCTATCGTGTACAAAATAAGGTTGACTTTACCTTGATATGCCCACAATGTGGAGCGACATGTAACGCCGTGAGATATTCACGGTGACATCATCGATGGGAGCGCCCTCTACTAGCACAACACGAAACTATATTCTCCTAACAATGTGGTTGACTTTACCTTGACATGCCCACAGTGTGCAGCGACATGTAACGCCGTCAGGTAGTCTACAGTGACGTCATCGATGGGAGCGCCCTCTGCCAACAGAACTTTGGCCGTCTCCACGTGTTCGCCTTGCACGGACATGTGGAGAGGGGTCAAACCGTTCTGAAAATAGAGTTAAATTTAGAAAATATTCGGAGTTGATTTTGCAGATATCTAAGTATTCTATGTTGAACAATTTGAGAGAAATGAAGAAAAAAACATTTACTGGTGTGTACGTGTTAGAAGTAAGTAGGTACACAATAATAAAACCTTTTTTTTAATATTGCCCCTCACTAGGAATTTGTCCTGTGTAGTGGGTGCGTTTACAAACATATAAATAAACTCACATACACAAACTCCCAAACCCGGAACTTGTACATCATACAAATATTTGATACGTGCGGGAATCGAACACGCGACACGCAGCGCAGCAGTCCAATCGTTCAGCCACTGCCCCAACCGTGTCGTCAAATTACTATAAATTTTTAGTAGCCTACTCTGTCTCACTCTTGAGCAAAGGGCTCCCCCCATTCCTTCCACTTCTCTCGATGGTGTGTCTCTTCAGGCCAATTCACAAGGAAGCCATCCAAAGCGTCCCAATATCTCCTCCTAGGCTATGGTCTGATGTTATGACATCCTGGTAGCACTGTACCTTAGTTTTACTGGTGATGGGCGCGCCGTGTTGCAGCAACCGTGATACAACGTTGCTGTGTCCCGAGCGCGCCGCGCAATGAAGGGGCGTGAGTCCGTCGCGAGTCACCGCGGCTATGTTAGCACCTGCAAATAACAAGAAAATTGTTGCAGATATTGTGAAGGAAAAAATTGAGTACTTAGGCTTGATGATAAGACTGGCAGTGGAAGTGCAGTTTCGTCCAGGGGGAATGAAGTGTAGAACTCCCACCGTTAGGTTTATGAGAGAGATATTAATTTAATGAAAAGCGACGCACGTGCTGGATATACGCCTCTCCCAAATTGCACTATCCTATGTTTTGAACAAACTGTCTTTCAATATCGTCGGTCCAACTTGTTTCTAGGTGGCCCATGATATGCTTGAAGATACGTGAACAGTTAAAACTGATCGTTTGTCAGTCTTCAATACTTAATATTGACAATTTAATTTGAATACTGAAACCAGTTTGCAACCCTGTGTTAGTTATTCGCTCTATTTAAAATAACTACACCAATTAAATACCTAATTATCTTTATGTAAGCGAAAGCAAGCTGCGTGTGACCTACCAAACTTTCATACACTAATAAATGATTTAACGATACCGAAAAAAAACTCGGAACTTTCATTTAAAAAAAAATTAAACAGACCAATTTTTCAACCTCATTTTCACGACAGTAGAGAGACAAATTGCCGAATTATTACTGAAACTGTATGAAATTGCACTCTATTATATCTGTCAAAGTCCTCAACTGTCAAAAGGAATGATGGTTGATTGACAGCATATCGTGAAGAACGCCCAATTAAAACTTAAATTCCTACAATATGATATTTCAATCATATACGGTACATAATTAGTTTGCGTGCTAACTTAAAAAAATGTGAACATATGTAATTATTGAGTCTAACCGATGAAAATATTACGTTTGATTTATGTGTTTTGTTTAATATAAATGTATTTTCGTTCCTTATTCGTTGCATAGCGAGAGATTCTTTGAATGTTTGTTGCATTGCAAAATATACCTAAACACGACGATCATTTATTCTAAAATGCTTGTCAGTCATGCGATGTGAATTTAATGATTAATAACACGAGAAAAAATACCAATCCATTACTGAAACATTCGCATAAATTGCATAAAGTTCCTGAGTAATTCTAAACATCGAAGGACAATCAACTGCATGTATAAAATTTACTAAACGATTCCAATAATTACAGATAGGTTATCTTCGAGGATATGAGGCTCTAAATACTAGTTTGTAAAGTTGTTTTCTATACACCACGCCCATGTCTGGTCCAGTCAAAAACTAGACTGTCTACACCAGAAATCATGCATATGAAATAGTACTAGCATGGTCTACTTCGTGTCTCAAATTGTCTCGGTCGCGAAAAAAAAGGTATCAAACATACATAAGTCACACCTTTTCTTCATAAGGGTAGGTAAAAACTATAACAGAAATTGGACGCTTGCATACTTCATTCGCCTCGTCCACAAAGATACTTCTGCCATCAAACAATAAATTAGGGCAGTTAGGTTACTGTAACATGTCGATAACCGTCGAGATAGACGGTAGTGCCAGGCATACATGGCCAGAAATTGTCCAACAGCAGATTCGGAAGGTGATAGAGGTGGACTTTACACTTCATTGGGACACATTTCAGATTGTCCATAGAGATCTACGCTTTGGAATGGGCACCTACAGTACTTTCACAAGGGGGGTATTACAACGTCTTAAAACCAGCCTTATTCCGGCGAGTGAAAGTGACAGAGCTATACAAGTCGTCTAGCACCATCTCGTTCACTCACTGGAATAAGCCTGGTTTTAAGACGTTGTAATACCCCCCTTATGTCTTGTGACTGGGACTATATTTTTTTTTGTCCTATTTTGATTTCTTGCCTTTTGACATTTTAAATGTCTGTAATGGGAGGTTTAAAGCTCGGCTCAGATGGCGCTACCAGCGCATGATGTCATTTACTCACCACAGATAATATAACTACACTCTCGAAGCTACACTTGAACGTTGTTTACGTTATGCGCCTGTAGAGTCACTGACGGCCAAAACTCGTAATGAAACCCCCCTATTGGCCTAGTTGATTATTTTTATTTTACTTTATTATTAAAAAACCGTTATACGGTATACTGACCATTCTCCACCAGTAGATCCAGCATAGCCAACTGCCCCCACTTGCTGGCCACATGCAGAGGTGTGATGTTATGTTTGGCGGCGCGGCCTGCGTCTGCGCCGGCTTGTAGCAGCGCACGCGCAACACCCACGTTACCGTAGTGAGCCGCGATGTGGAGGGGCGTGAAACCTGACTTGGAGCATGCGTCGGGGTTGTGTTCGTTCTGAAAACATTACAAGATAAGTTTGAAAACGTTTAGAGGAACTTATTATAGTTGTAGACTGGTATTCAACGGGGAATAAATGGATGAGAGACGCACAGATCCGAGAGATATGGCAACAAATGGGGGAGGCCTATACCCAGCAGTGGGTGATCCCGGGCTGTTATGATGATTATGATTCAGCTGAATCTCGTCAGACTAGAAGCCGATCCGAAAAGTATAGGCAGACGTCTGCTTATCACACTAAATAGCCTAAGTGTGTCAGTCAGTGTTATTAAACAGAGGCATCAGCAGAGCCGCCTGCCACGCTACTTTCATCCTGTCGAAATCCAGCCCAAACAGTTTTTACTGTATTTCGTCGATGCGCAGGAGATCCAGTTCCATCTGGGTGAGCTCGCTTCTTAGGCCTAATCTTTGTTTCTGAGCTGGTTTTAGGCCAGGAGAAAATTCATTTTTAATATCTAAAAAATACCTTTACTTTGTTAAATAACACCTTATCACTTAATCGGTGGATTAAGTGATAAGGTGTAAGTTTCGATTAAGACGCTAATTAGACAAAGAATAATTTAATTAAATAAACTAATGACGCGAACAAGGCGTGGAACAGCGGCTAAAATGAAAGTGCATTAATATAAGGGAACCGCATAAGCGTATGTATTGATAATTATTTCCTGTTTTGTTACATTTACATAACATCATTTTTCACCATGATTTTGTGTTGAAATGCTCATAGATTTCTTTTCTGATACTTTCAGGGTTTCAAACATTATTTAAAATATTAATATTTAATTAATTAAAAACGTCTTCTCAACTCGTGGCACATAATATGAAGTAATCTAGAACAAGCTCTGGTTCCAAACCACGTGTTATATTCTGCAAGACACACACAGGCTACAATGCCGTCTTCGTTGCACATCAACTGATCGACCTGGATAGATGGTAGTATGTCCTACCTAAAGTAAGTGTTATTTCCATAACCTAACATTATAAGGAAGCTTGACAAATGCTATGTTCCTGTATCATTGAAGTGTGCACCAACATATTAAATAGCTGAGAAGACGGAAGTATCTCTTTTATTTCAATCAACACCTCATGCGAACAGAACCCATAGTCTCATGGCAATCTACGCTGGCAGCTGGTGGTAAGAGACGAAAGGACCTTACAAGGGCAATTCTAAATTCATTCAGGTAATGGTTGATCGATTTTCTAGCTCGATTTTAAAGCCTTAACGGTGAATGCCATGCCAAGGAAGTTACCTCAAGCAATAGCGTGGCAGCTTTGACGTCATTCTTCTTGGCAGCGATGTGTAGCGCCGGCAGTCGCACCTTGCCCCTCGTGTCTGATTCAAGTAGCTCGGCCACTACTCTGTCATGTCCCTGCTGCATCGCCACTGCTAAAGGAGTGAAGCCGTCCTGGAAAGAATGAACATTAAAAGTAAGGGTCCGTTGTTCGCAAGACGATCTCCGGCCACCGTAGGCGCGGGCATGCGGGCGGTGAGTTATGGGTGACTTGCCCGACCATGGACCATGCCCGGGTCGACGGCGCGTTATGTTCCACGCGAGCCTCAAAGAGCTGTCAGCAATCTGACGGGGCCCCCTAAGAAGGCCAAAGCCTGCCGGGGTCGCGGGACTGTCTCACCTGGTTACCGTGACCCTGGTACGTAAAGGGCTATTGAAGGATCACCGTGGATTTTAGTTAGTACAAGTCTGACAGTCCCTCCCGCCCCACACTGGTCGTGAGGACTCATTTGATGATTTTACCACGCAAAAAAAAAGGGTCCGTTGTTCAATATCTTTACTAAGGATCTCTAAATGACATAAAACGGCTCTTCTGTACACTCATTTTGCAACAGACTGCGCAGTAGCCGTTTGTGGATACAGACGAATGGATTTTCAAGATTATTTAGGAGGAAATTCATTAAAATAAGTAGAAGCGGACATAATTCAGTTGACAAATATAACACTAGCGGCATCTTTGAGGCAAGTGAAGAAATACATTTAATCGGAGCAATCCTCTGATTTCAAAAGAGTAGGTAATCAAAATCTTAGAACAAGGTTGATTCCTAAAAGGTTGAATTTTCAAATGTTAAAGTGTGAGTAAACGTTTTTTTATCAACACACTCATTTTGTCAATACCTCGTAATATTTCATCGTTTATCGTCGTACGCTTGAATTGAAAACCAGCAAAGGGGCTGTTTTCTCACCTCTGTAGCAAGAGTCTGGCTGGCTCCCGCAGCGAGGAGCATCTTCACACACCCCGCATGGTTCTCCTGTGCCGCCATGTACAGCGGGGTGAATCCTGCCGCCGACTGAGCGTCGGCCTTCGCCCCCGCAGCCAGCAGCGCCCGCGCCACTGACTCTTGTCCCGCGAGACATGCTATGTGAAGTGCTGTGTTGCCTGGAAATAAATTGTTATTTGTGAGACCTCCTCCTTTTTTGTAAGTCGGTTAAAAAAGTGTTATTTGGGTCTCGAATCTTTCATTGTGTAGATCGTGTTCATATACTAGAAGACTAGTCTTTAGTCGACTCTGGTGTTTAGCCGGTAATGTTGATCGGCTGCTGTGTTGCAAGACGCGGTTTCAATTTCCGTAACGGCAGAAATATATTTATGGCCTAAACATAGTTGTTCTGGGTTGGTAGTGTTTCCACGACCCAGGAGAAAATTCGTAGTGTGGGGCAAAAATTTGTGATTCAATTTCGGAATCAAAGTTTGAATAGATTTATACACATTGAACCTAACAGGTTCAAAACAAAGTTTTGAAGAGCTTGCTAAACGAATAGTGACCAGAGGGCTGGCCTATTTCTTGGTCAAAGAATTAGCATTGCCATCCAACGGGGTAATGCTGCCAGAGTTCTGAGCACTTATCCCATTGACAGCGAAATGGATGAATTTTTTGATGCTCTTTGTTAGAAAGTTATTTTATTTTAATTAATATTAGGTTTATTAATTTAGTATTTAAATGCATGTAAACGTTTTCTTATTAATCAATAAAAGTTTTGATTCAATAGTAACAGTCCAAGTCCTGAATTCAACTATTCACAGCTTTACAAATTGTACTACTTTTTTTTACGATTTACATTTACTATTCATTCATTCCAAACCATAATACGAGACTAGCATTAGCAAAAACAACTAAACCAGGGTTAAAAACAACCACGGAAACCGCTTCCAATAAGCTCAGCGGGTGGTTAACCATTTCTACTAAGATTTCAATAAGATTCGCTCAGCAGGTTACATCATAGACAGCTTACCTTTTTTAGTAGCGGCGTCAACTGTAGCGCCTCGTTTTAGTAGCTCCTCGACCACGGAGATGTGACCATCTTTAGCAGCCAGGTGAAGCGCGTTCAGCCCGTTCTGGAGAAGAAGAAAATATTATCATCATTTACGATCGTCACTAGTGGGATAGACTTTACTTTACAATTGGCGCAATGACTAAGCGTTCGACTGCTGGTCACCGCACGAAATAGTACATTGTTAACCAAGGCGTGAAAGTTACTTATTTACGTCCCGAGACGGGGTTTGGCGCCCGTAACGTAGTAAGGGCGCTAATAGTTCGAGGGACTAAATAAGTAATTTACCCGAGGTAAACACTGTGCTTTTCATTACGAATACGAGGAAAGTAAAATTAACAACATAAATTTTAGCTAAAGAAAAAATGAGTGTAGATCGGATTGTCACTTTGCCGCTTGTTTTTTTTTTTAATTTTTGCTGTGGTCGTCCAGCTATACAGCCAGGATTTTTCATGTTCATTATTTAAAAATTGGCAAAGATTTTATCGAAATCTGTATTATTTTAGAGAAATATTTGAAACTAAATTATTTTAAAGTCATTATTTATATTCTTAATACTTAACTTTATGTTATTTTAATTTTAAATCGCTCTGTAATTTCGTGGCTGTATAAAAAGTTTGAACATGGTTCAATAAAAATGTCAAAGTAGAACTAGTTTTTTTTTTCTTCATTTTGGTATCTGTCAGTTGAAAGCGATTTTCCCTAGGGCGGCAATGGATAACTTACAAACGGCTAATCAGACATGTAATGACCTACTTTCAGAGTATGAGTAATGAAAAAATATTTGTAGGGGAACAGTGTAGGTATAAGACGGGGACACGAGGTATGATGGGAATTCACACACCTAAGGCAAACTTAACACAAAACTAGAGCGCCAACAAGACGCCATTTGCGTCTGGCCGCTTGCAAATGACGTCCTGATGGCGCTTGCTCTACGTTAGTGTTGTGTTAATTATGCCTAAAGAGTGTAATGTCCCCATTATACCTCGCGATTATTAACGTCCCCGTCTTATACACAGTTCCCCTATTACACAACAACTACTTGTTGTACAAGATACAAGTAGTTGTTTCAGGTATGGGTGTATGAGTTTGTGAGTTTAAATGTTGTTAATGTGTTTTGTAAACGCACCCACGATACAGGAAAAAATCCTAGTGTGGAGAAAAGTTTTATAAAATATACATAAGAGATCTCTGGTAAGATAGCCTTACTTCTAAAGTTTACAGGGCAAGTCTAACTAACAGGACAGGTACCTATTTGACATTGAAGATGATTTTGACAGAAAGTAAATTATTCAATATTGGATTTCAAGACAATGCATAAACACATACTCAGATACGTACACTTGATTTCGATGTAGATATCAGAAGTGATGAAAAACAGAACAGGTTTTCAGCCTTTTAGAAACAATAGCTTACTATAGATGCTAATATGGTAGCACAATAGGTAATTAACAAACTGATCGTTGCTAGATAAAATGTGAAAGACGTTTTAGCAGGTTTCGTCCTAAAAAACGTTTTGCATCCATGCGCGTTTTTATGCTTCGGTGAACTAGCGATACTGGCTTAGGATGAGGCCTTATTTATCTCGTTATTTTTTCAATACGGACCATCAGACCTCTCGCGCCCGGCATTGGTCGAGGCCATGCTGCGGGGCGAGACGGAGTGGGAAGCGGTCGCCTCCTCTGCGAAGCAGTTATGCTCGTGAAGGAGGAGGCGAGCCGCGAGAGAGAGAGGACAGCGTCCTCCCTCCGCCCCAGCCGCAGTAGTAGACGCCCACGGCGTCGGACGTCGCGGGACGATCTCCGGCCACCGTAGGCGCGGGCATGCGGGCGGTGAGTAATGGGCAACTCGCCACCCGACCATGGACCATGCCCGGGTCGACGGCGCGTTGTGTTCCACGCGCGCCTCAAAGAGTGTCAGCATGATGACGGGGCCCCCCTCTAGAGGGCCAAAGCCTGCCGAGGTCGCGGGAATTATCTCATTACCGTGACCCCGGAACATAAAGGGCTATTGAAAGACACCGTGGATTTTAGTCAGTACGAGTCTGACAGTCCCTCTCGCCCTGCCCTGGGTTCGGACTCATTTGATGATTTTACCACGAAAAAAAAAATACGAACTATCAGTTCCTTCCTAATATTAGCGCGTTTAAAATAACAAACTCTTTAGTTTTATAATATTAGTATAGATTTTTCTAAAACGTTACAGCTGGCTAATGTTGTATTCGATTCCGCTCTAAATAGTACCATTCTATTGAAATACAAATAATATCAAAAGTTAAACAGAGCGCGTACAATTATTATGAATTTATGATTTAACATTGATAGTTTGATTCAAAATGATAACTCTGAATAGATCTACTATTTGATAATAATATATGACAAAAAACAAACTGTAAACATAAGTTTTGATCGAAATCAGTTCTGTTAAAATAATTTCTATCAATTTTGGAGCAACATTCACAACCCCACCGGGACTGGGGGTCAATTTTCTAAGTCTGTCAACGAAGACACGGGTACGGAGACGGATGAACGAACGTAACTACACTACTACGTCAAAATCAAATCGCTCTGGCCCAAGGTAAAAGCCAGCCTTTAAGGGTGCATAACCAGAAAGTTGGCAACGTCGCAAATAGCTGTCAAATATTTACAAGTTTTAATTAATTTGGTAAATTTAGTGTAAGAAAATAAGAAAAAAGGGTCTGTAGTGCACTAAAACATTGATATAGGAATGCAATTAAAACACTGAATTTGATGCAGGTTTAAAAAAAGCATTTGGAAGGTTACCAAATACTTTTTTTACATCTAAAACTATTTATTCGTTGTTACGATATTACTGATTGAATGTTTATCAATGTCCTTATCAATGTTTTAGTGCACTACAGAGCCATATTTCTTATTTCCATACAGTAACATTGCTAAATTAATTAAAACTTGTTAATATTTGACAACTTTTTGCGACGTTGCCATCTTTCAGAATAAGCGCTCTTAAGTGGAAGTAGTAGAAACAATGATAAAACGTCTAACTTCCATGACCGACACTGTGACAATTGACAGAACCTTGAACGTGGCCCCTTATGTCACCAACCACACTGATTGGATGACGCGACCGCCTCACAGTTCCGCATACATACAGGTTGCACTTGTACCACTTAATAAAACTGTCTGTCTGAGCGTTTTGGATTTAAATTGAATTAAGCTTTCGGTGTTTATAAACAGTGATAAGTTTTTTAATCAGATGCAGAGATGTTAATACACATTGCACGCAACTATGTTAAAGCCTCAGATATGAACTACCAGCCATCAAGAGCACAAGTATAATCTTTAGGTTGCAACTAAGAATGCTAGAGAAGGAGACGAAATAAGTGAGGAAGAGGACATCCTCCACTTCACGACAAGGCTGCCTCGGGAGACACCCAGAGTATTGACAGAATAGTAGCACAGCGATTTTCGACCACCGTAGGCGCCAGTAATGGGTAGCTCCACCCAGGGCGATTGGACTAAATTGATGATTTTATCAACCTAAACAAGAGTACTGCTAAGAAATTAGACAGTAATGACAGAATTTTAAAAAAAAAACAGCAAACCGCGGAAGTTTCTTCAGGTTTACGCCTGCACTAAAGAGTAGGGGAAACATTAACTTTCTGACCAACTGATTTACTTCTTGTTCATTCACGAGTGTCCGCAATAGTTTAATTGTAATTAATGGTCTAAGTTTGAGTCACAACAAAACAATCGGAGGCTAAACTTCGATCTGTCTCAATTAATTGTTTGATGAGGAGAGACAACTTGCGGGTCAATTTCTTAATGTATTAAGTCCATGCTGAAGTTTTCGGGATTGAGGTTTTGCGGGATCTCCTGTAAAGGTAACCGAAACCCTGGAACTCAAAAGGTAACTAAAGGAACGGGGTGGATTTTTAGTCAGAGTCTGACAGTCTTTTCCGCTCCACCCAAACGGGAGGACTCCTTTGATGATTTTGTCACCTAAAAAAGGTATATTTCGTGCTGTAATTGCTGATTAAGCGTGATATCCCAAATAATATTACGAATAAGAAAGTGAGTTGTTTTGTTTGTTGTTTGTTAAAAACGTTGATTTTGGTACAGAGATAGGAGGGCCCTGGAAGCGGTAATATGCTCATTATAAGTGGAAAATTTGAAACGAAAGATATTGAGAAGGGAGAAGCCGCAGCCAAAATCTAGTTGTAATAACAAAACTAGAATGAGACCAGAAAAGGTAAATAATAGAATAGACAATTTTACGTAATCCATATCATGTTTATGAAAATTATACGCATGCGTCACGAATTTCAATGATTTTCTATGGAAAGAAAAATTCGAACTTCTTACGGTGATGTTCAAGTAACACCGTTAGGAATGGATTTAATAATTTGACGCCTGTAGATAAGAACCTCGGTTGGTAAGAGCATCGGATGTTATGACCCGGAGGTCGCAGGTTCAAATCCCAGTCGCAGGTCCAATTTTTCTTTCTACAGAAAATCTTATTCATATTATGAATCTGCTGAACTGATTTTAGGCCGCAGTATCTTGATTTGGTCGTTGTTGATTCCCTTCACAATATTCTCTCTTTTTGCTAAATCCTTTAAAACAGCAATTAATTATTTTCTCACAAACTACCCCACATAACATGGACGTCCATTAGTAGTTTCCGCTTGTTCTCATTAATAGACAGAGCTTGAGCCGCCATTAAAAACATCTCCGCCATTTAGCTGCAATCTATCTTAACAACGTAAATAACTAAAATAACGTTCTATCAGAAAATAAGCTTAAAACTAAACTATTGTGATTGTGCGGAACAATTAAAATTACATTACGAACGTAGCGAGCAAGTATTAATGAGGAGAATTTATGCAAATGTATGGACGTGCGTTTCAGATATCTAAACTTACGGTGCATCCACACCGCCGGTAACATTTGTGGAGCAACAAAAGGCAACACGGTAACATTCGGCAACATTCGGTAACTTTTGTGGCTCCTTGTTACTATTTGTTGATTGTTACTCATCCACACCGCAGTAACATCCGACAACAAATGTTGCCGTGTTACTGTATGTCGACTAACGTTGCTCCACAATCGGCAAAATTGTTAGATAATGGGGGTAACATTGTTACCGAATGTTGAGCAACGTTACTCGACTTACAGTAACACGTCAACACTTAGTAACATTTTGTTGGCGGATGTTACCGAACAACATTCGGGAACGTTGAGCTACAAATGTTACCGGCGGTGTGGATGCACCGTTAGACTATTTATGGAAATGTTACTCGTATAAATACATTGTAACAGTGACTGAAAGTCGGAGATTTGTTGGATTTGCTAACATTTTCTTAATTGATTTCTGAACGCGAATTTAGAATTTGGCAATTAATTCGAATCCCTTACATGATTGCAGCGTCCGTAATTGTTGTTTTTTCCCGGGAACAGTTTTCCGGGATAATTTTTTTTAGAAGATGGGTAATGTGGTTTGGGCTTGAAAATCCGACCAACTAAGAAAAAAACTTACTTTCGAATTTTATTAGTTAGACCTGGATGCACTGATTGTAAACGCACCCACGACAAAGAAGGAATTACGTTATCTAGTTAAAATGTTGTCCGACACAATTAAAAAAAAGAAAAAAATACAAATAACTATTTACTGCTATTTTCACATCAAATATAATACAATTCCATTTCTTTACGATATTTTTAGTTACTTTTTTGTGGCTTAATCCCGGATAAGCAAGTTACACACAGGCGACACCTTGTTTCTTTAATAATAACCTCAAAATTCAGCTAACAAAGCTCATTTATATTCAGGGATGAAAATCATGAAGACGTTATGTAAATTGTTCACATAAACGAATCAACTAAACATAAGTGGTAAGTATACTTATGTGAAGTGGTAAGCGAAATCTTTACATAGCATAAAACAAAGTCGGTAAGTCTGTTTGAACGCGCACTTCCGCATAAGTTACAAACGATTGAACTATTTTTCTTTAACGGTGGATGAGAAACGATTGCATGAAGCGGAGATGAGGATGTTGAGATGGATGTGTGTAGTGACAAGAATGGATAAAGTAAGGAATGAGTTTATAAGGGGAAGTTTGAAAGTGACGCCTTTTACAGAAAAAATGAAAGGGAATCGTCTGTCTTGGTATGGACATGTGATGAGGAGGGATGAGACTCACGTGACTAAGAGAGTGATGAGTATGAATGTTGATGGATGGAGAGGAAGAGGAAGACCAAAGAAAAGATGGATGGATTGTCTAAGGAATGATATGAATGAAAAAAACCGGCCAAGTGCGAGTTGGACTCGCCCATGAAGGGTTCCGTAGCAGCAAGCATAGATTAGAGATATAATTATATTGAGATTAGTAAGTAATATACACAAACAATAAAAATAACTTGGTTTTTCATAGTATTTGTATGAATGGCAAAGTTATATTTGCGGTTTTTGAAAATGTACTATATCTGAAAAACTGCTAACTGTATCTCATCCAAACCAATTTTCGTTGGTAGTTTTGGTTGAGGTCTACATCATATATTTTTTTTAGTTTTATCATTCTCTTATTTTAGAAGTTACGGGGGGGGGACACACTTTTTACCACTTTGGAAGTGTCTCTCGCGCAAACTGTTCAGTTTAGAAAAAAATGATGTTAATAACCTCAATATCATTTTTAAAGACCTATTCATAGATACCCCACACGTATGGGTTTGGTGAAAATTTTTTTTTGAGTTTCAATTCTAAGTATGGGGGGCACCCCCAAAATTTGATTTGTTTTGATTTTTGTGTGAAAATCCTAATGCGGTTCACATAATACATCTTTCTACCAAGTTTCAACAGGATAGCTCTTATACTTTCGACAAAAAGTGGCTGTGACATACACGGACAGACAGACAGACATGACGAATCTATAAGGGTTCCGTTTTTGCCATTTGGCTACGGAACCCTAAAAAGGAGTAAATAATACGGTGACGTCTGATAGGGGAGAATGGAAGAAAAAAACGTGTTGCGCCGACCCCAAGTAAAATGGGATAAGGGCAGGAAGACAATGGTTACATTTATGAATCTGTATTTCCTAATAGCAAGGGGAACAGTGTGTAAGATGGGGACGTTAATAATAGCGAGGTATAATGGGGACATACACTCTTTAGGCATACTTAACACAACACTAACGTCGAGCAAGCGCCATCAGGACGTCATTTGCAAGCGGCCAGACGGAAATAGCGTCCTATTGGCGCTTGTCCTACGTTAGTTTTGTGTTAAATTTGCCTTAGGTGTGTGATTTCCCATCATACCTCGCGTCCCCGTCTTATACACTGTTCCCCTACAACCTTGAGGTCTCTAAGTCAAGAGTGAACAAGTTACTTCTAGGCAAGCGTGTTTCACCGTCGTCGACCACATCATCGTCATCGACATCATCATAAAAAAAAACCGGCCAAGTGCGAGTTGGACTCGCCCATGAAGGGTTCCGTAGCAGCAAGCATAGATTAGAGATATAATTATATTGAGATTAGTTAGTAATATACACAAACAATAAAAATAACTTTGTTTTTCATAGTGTTTGTATGAATGGCAAAATTATATTTGCGGTTTTTAAAAATGTACTATATCTCAAAAACTGCTAACTGTATCTCATTCAAACCAATTTTCGTTGGAAGTTTTTGTTGAGGTCTACATGATATATTTTTTTCAGATTTATCATTCTCTTATTTTAGAAGTTACAGGGGGGGGGACACATATTTTACCACTTTGGAAGTGTCTCTCGTGCAAACTGTTCAGTTTAGAAAAAAATGATATTAGTAACCTCAATATCATTTTTAAAGACCTATTCATAGATACCCCACACGTATGGGTTTGGTGAAAAAATTTTTTTTGAGTTTCAATTCTAAGTATGGGGGGCACCCCCAAAATTTGTTTTGTTTTGATTTTTGTGTGAAAATCCTAATGCGGTTCACATAATACATCTTTCTACCAAGTTTCAACAGGATAGCTCTTATACTTTCGACAAAAAGTGGCTGTGACATACACGGACAGACAGACAGACAGACATGACGAATCTATAAGGGTTCCGTTTTTGCCATTTGGCTACGGAACCCTAAAAACGGCTTTCTTGTGATTGGACATTAGGCAAATTCGGACGTTGATTGTTTTCAGACTAAGATCGGTATTAGAATTGCGACCGAGATACATTTTAATTTCCAGCGTAAGTTAGTAGTCAATAGGCTATTTGACTAAAAAAATCTAATTAATCCGTCAATTCTAAAAAATACGGGTCAAATATTATTTGATAATCTAATCAAATATTATTTGACCCGTATTTTTTCTTTTTTTACGCAAACCAAAATTGACGGAGATACCTACGATGCTTTCAAAATTGCCCATACGTCACAATTTAGTACATTTTTTACTGAATTCTGACGTCACGAGCCCCCACTCTCGAGTCTTGATATGTTCTAACTTGGTAAATATTCATTGATTTTCCATAAGAAAAAATATGTGTCCGTTATTTTTCAAAACTCTAAATAACGGACTTATTAGATTTATAATTTATTGATACTGTCAAATAGCCTATTTGGCTATTTAATTAGGTAAGGTATGAATGCGTTCAATCTTCATCTTCTTTTTTTTCTATTTATGGTTGAATTCTGATATTAAGTACTGCTTAGTTTTTTTTAATTAATCTATCACTCCTTGTGATTGTTTTTACCGTCGAAACAAAAATCTAATAAAACGAGAAAATAAGACGAAATAAAAATCTATCGAAACGGAAATAACCCTTCAATTTGCCCTGTAATAATTTTCTGGTACTGTTATCTTGTTACTGTTATCAATACTCATCAAGGCTCTGGAGATTCTCCAGTTAATCTAAACGCTCCCTGTAGGTACTTAGGTAGGTTTAGTTGCAAAAAAAAGACAGAAATATCAAATGACATCTGCACGCATCGATTACATAATCAATCTTGCGACAAGATCATCTGACGCGGATCGCAGTCTCAAGTGTAAACCGATCCTAAATCTCTATTGGAGTGGAACATGGGCCGAAGTGAAGGCTGTGCGCGGCCCTGGAATACAAAGGGCTAGTTTCCAGCATCGATAAATTGCAAATCTATTTAGTCCATAAATTAGGGTATTGAAAAATATTGGACATGTATATTTAGGGTCCCGTCGTCTACAAGAGACTCTTATAGTTTCGTCATGTCTGTCTGTCTGTCTATCTGTCTTCAGCTTAGCTCAGAGACCGCCAGTAACAATGAAATCACCAAAAAATATTTATATTAAAAAATATTAATAACAAAATACAAGCCCAAAGAAATGAACTGTAACGATCATCGACCTGTAATTAAAATAATATTATCAATATTATCTATTGTTTGCAAACGACCTTCATTTCAGCCAGTGTTCCGCTTCAATGGTTCCAATAGACTTTTTTTTAGCTTGGTAAAATCATCAAATGAGTGCTCCCCAGGGCATCATCGGCAAATCCACGGTGTCCTTCAATAGCTCTTTACGTTCTGGAGCCACGGTTACCTGATAAGACAGTCCCACGACCACGGCAGTCCCATTGTCCCCATTCCGGCCGCCCTATATAGGTAATATAACTAACTCACTACAATTTGTCTAACGAACTGCCAACATAAACTTTCCTTTTAGGTACCAGAAAACGAAAGCTTAGCCACTTCACTAATTAGTAACAAGTAATAAATACAATTTCATTACTTAAGTTTAGTGTCGAGTTTCTACAGCGATAATGAAAATCTAGAATATGTCGACTTCGACGTCGACCGTTTATCGTTAGAGTACTAGGAGAAAATTTAATTTATCGACTCGATTAAGTACGTACAAAGTTAACTAACTACCTAGAATAAACTCAATAATATTTAACTTTTCAAACTTATATTGAAGGGAAGTAAAAGTAGGTATATGGATAAAGTACATGGAATTTTTTGCCAATGAGATGAGAAAGTATTTCGTGAAATTGTGTTTAAAAAAATCTTGGAGGCGGTTTTAGTCCTAATGTTAGTCATGCGCCAATAGATCCTTGTACAGCTGTATCTGATTTTTAGTAGAGAACATAGAGGAATTTATCTACGACAAAGAGCAATATAACCAGCCACGGATCTAATAAGATACGATTGATCAAACCACTGGTCCTTTAAGGTAATGGTTTGATCAATCGTTGAGTGAACTCAATCACTTTTACACGTCAAAACACTTTTTTTACTAAGTTGAGGACAAACTAGATGAGGTTCTATGTAAAACTATTATCCTACAAATCTATGGTAACAGCCCAATATAACATCGTTCTAAAGGGCAGACTCATGAAACTGAGAATTAAAAAAACCATGACCTACTAATTTTGTCACCCTTTATTAAAATTACGACCATATTGCTCTACAAATTAACTGCAGTACAAAACAAACTACGTATTCAGTTTCAGCAACCCATTCACAGACAATAAAACTCTATGAAACGAACCACAGACAAGTATTGTTATCCTATGACATAAGTCAACAACGAAAACCGTATTTCATTGTAATACCGACCATGAAATGTATAATGCGAATAGATGCAACAAATAGTTGTTATCTATTTTTATGATGATGATTACCCCACCTGGCGACTGGCAGGATGTCCTCAATGTATCAGCGGGTATCTGATGGCATGGACACATGCCAGGGTTGGCAAAACCATCACTATTCAAAATAATGGAGTACAAGAAATGAGGTTGCATCTTAAATCTTTCTTCGATTGATTAACTACCATGAAAAAGGTTTAACTCTGTAAATTAATTATCTATCTCGATCGCTATCTTTTTCACAGTCTTTGTATGTAATCAGCGACTAAATATGCCAAAGATTGGTTGGTTTCAGATGTAATATTAATTTTGGGTGTAAATCAAGGCACTCGAGAGAGGACCAGAAGCCGGAAGGCCAAAAGAGCTGTCAACATTATCAATAAAAACTGACAACCCTTTTTAATAGGGGTGAGAAATCATCAAACCACTCCTGCAACTCTGAGTGGGCGGAAGGAACTGCCAGAATCGTACTCACTAAAAACCACCCTGTTTTTTCAGATGTTTTATACCCTTGTTTTCCAGGGTTGCCATAACTTCCATAGACACTACGGCAACCCAGGAAATTGATAACCCTTAGTTAATACAGAACTTCCTTTAAATATCCATTAGCCAATTTTCTATCAGTTATCACTTACCGCAAATTCTGCAGAATATTTATTTGTGCAGCTTCAAACAGTTAATATAAATGAAATTGATATAAACCCATTCCTATTTCCCATTACGATTGGTCATTTATTGAAAACTTCCGCCAGCCCTGAGCCAACTACTCACCTACTATCTGTAACAGTATGCGTGTGCGCATTTCATTCAATTTGCGTCGTCACCGTTGCAACAATCAACTCCTAAGAGATTAAACTCAGGGAGTGAGGGTAACACGGTTTTTGAATCACTTGGGGCCAAGAACACTGCGTTCCGTAATGTAGGACTTAAGACTTGTATTTATAGGAACAAAACTTGCGTAGGAAACGTAGGACATGTTAGTATTGAGAAAACACTAGGCTGAAAAATGCGACTTCTGGACCAGAATGTCTTCCGTCTGATCCCTAAAACAACTGTCCTTCTTCAAAATCTGGCCGTTTAGCTGAAAAGAATAATTGACAGTGCCAAAGCTCCGTAACACACCTACCTGTTAGGTTAGAAGAAACATGGAGTATTGCAAAGTTGTTGACAACGTATAAATTGAAGGTGTTGGCTCAGTGACAATAGTCCCGACTTTTTCATGATTTCAAAAAGGCTGAATTTTGTATGGTATAGAATGATTTCTACTTTAATAACAGCGAAACAAAACATTGTGACCTTCGTGCCCTGGAACTAACAATTCTAAGTAATGTGGCTTCCAGCAACCAGAACTTTGGATCAATCTTATACAGAAGAGACCTGTGTCGCAGCAGTAATAACATAAGGTACGCTAATTATACCAGCAAAGTTTTAAAACCTCGGATCAATCCTTCGAATTCCTAACAAACAAAAGTTTGTTTCTAACAATTCATGTGAGGGCTCAAATGTTTGGCAACTATTTCGCAACTTTTGTTTCAGATGGACAAAGCTTTACATTAATTATGATATGTTTAGAAACGACCACACAATTAACTTTGTTAGATGTCCACCTTTCTACAGGAAAACCATTTCTGAAAGCCGTTTCATCACTTGATAACTACTTTCCACGTTCCCATTTATTTTATACCCCGTTCATAGAACTAATCCCAGGTTTTATCCCGAGATTGGATTAAGATTAGTCTGAAGATAATATGAAAATCCTTTGAGAAAGGAAGTTAGTTATCAAAGGTATTAACTTACTAGAAGACGATATTATAACAATAGAAATAATAAAGATTAAATAATTACGAGGAACGGCGGATGAGATTTGATCCGTACCGAAAATATGTTGAACAAGAAAGCTGTATTCATCAAAAACCTGATATTGAATCCAAATGCCTTGAAGTAAAGGAATTTGCAAACTAATATCTTAGCAGAGAACCTTTAATATTACCCGAGATTAACCTTTAGAAAACCGTAGGCCGAGATCTATAAATTTTACTACTTAGCATGTTCTACGTCTAAGTATTCCTGTCACTGTCGTACATTTGTCAAAAAACAGTCATGTATATGTATAAGTCAAAGCCTGTGCTAATGTAACATTTATAAATTACGGCCGTAAAGTACAAGAACTTACAGTTGAGAAAAATATGAAGGTGTCAAACGGTGTTCGTGGATCCATTACTCGAGTTTGATTGCCAGCAAATGGCCAGGATTTAGACGCTAAAAGCCAATTAGGCCAGGTTACTACGACTATGACCATAAACCATAAGCTAGTAATACTATAAGCGGTACCTGACAGTGCGCAATGATAATTACGATCAATGATCTACTTGAAGGAAACGGAAGATAAATCTGTAGAGTTTAGACTAAATGAAATTGCTTTTAGTAAATACTATTCTGTTACATGAGATGGTATATTTTAAGCAAAAAAAAAAGCAGCCTGGTTTTTTCCAGGTCAACATTAAAGATTTCACTAAGAAGATGAATGGAATAACAGTAATGGATGGAATAGACTTTATCGGTCTTCTTATACAAATCCTTCAACAATGTGTGTTTATGGGCTGATATTATTACAACTCAACAGAAAGTAGTAAAAACTTACCGAATTGCATGTGTTTATATCCTTGACGGCGCCGGAGTCGAGCAAATCGACGACTGTGTCGAGCTGACCGGCGCGCGCCGCTCGTAAGAATGCTGTGTTTGGTTCTATCTGGAATAAAAAAAAATTGATAAGGAAATTATCCTCAAGAAAATATCAAGATCTAAATATCCACCAAGTTGAGGCATAAATTGGAACAAACAGAAACGTTTCCTATCAATATGTTGTCAAAGGAGTCGATAAAATTGGAAGGAATACCTCAGGGGTTAATACTTGGGCCAATTGTATCACAGCCACAGGAAGCTCGGACCGACGGCGGCAAACCAATTATCGCTACTTAAGGAAGAAACTTCGCCAACAATAAGAAAAGAAAAAGCCCTGAATCAAACAACAAAGCACAGATGATTGATAACTTGATTAAACCATTAGCTACTTGAACTTTAAGCAATATAAACATTGTAGTATTGGAAGACGATCAAATATTCATTATATCTACATTGCGTGACTGCTGACTGACTGGCCACTACAACTACAAATGAATATTTTACGTTTACATTCATGAATGAAGGGTAAACTTAACGCTATAGACGTTTGATTGAACAAAATACGAGTTGTAGTAGTTATTTATACTCTATCTAAGTTTAGACGATTAATTTCATCTTTCTTTAGGCCTGCCTCGTTGGTCTTCTAGTGATTATAGTAGCATGAGGTGACTTCGATTACCAAAGTGATATTGAGTTTCTGATAAGAATTTCACGGAAAAACTGTGAAATTTTTACGGAGTCCAGATTTGTATTTGGTTGATGGGTAGTTCCCTATGAAATTAAATATAACACGCTAAAATTTAGGTGTTCTATTAGGTTTAATGCGTGTTAAACATATTTGCCCTACGTTATGATATATTTAAGCCTGTTTCCACGAACTATGGAACGGGAAATTCAGCTGTCAAGGAGGCATTGTAGGCCCAATGCTGCTCAATTTAACAAACACCCACTACCAAACCCACACATTACAGTCCATACAAGAATACCAAAGACAGTACCGCACCATTATGTCTAAGTAAATTATGTTAGTAAACTGTTGTCGTGACTGGACCCTAGGACTCGTTCCCAGCTTTCTACCGATGCTAATTCACCATTGAAACATTCGAAGCCTCTACTACGATTACAGCTAAGTATTGGATTGTCGATTTCACTAACGATTAACCAGATGTTTAGGGCCTGGGACCCTTTCAGCTTAGAATGCTTGATAAAACAACCAGGGAAAGCAAATAAATAAAGCTCTTTAGAATTGAATAGATACTTATGAGAAAAGTGGGAGCACGTGAACTAAATAAATTACCGCTGTTCTCGGTAGTAGCAGTTCGGTATTTTATGTTCCCGTTTGAAGTCTTGTTTAAATCGTTTTAACTACTTTCGAGAGCATTAGCTTTATTAGTATTATTACCGCTAGTATAGACACTAAAACCATTTCAATTTACAGGTACAATATACAGGTTTGTGCAAAAAAATATAAATACTAGCAAATGTATCACCTCGTCACACATAAATCCTAGGTCATGGCATGACGCATGAGTTTTAGTGTCACCACTATTCCTATAGGAAAATTCATTTCATGGTATTAAAAAGCCAATGGGGAGTAATACCGCAGATTTATCGACACTCCGTATTCGTGCCCTAAGATTTCACGCCTCGATCGGTGACCCGATAGCTTATCCGTCAATAGACGGAAAAAAATCTCATTTTGCGCTCTATTTCCTTCACACGAAGGGCCGACAAATCTACTTATCGATGAACGCTGATGGACCCAATACCAGCTCAATAATAAGACAGTTTTTATAAAGCAATGGAGATCTCGCTTTAAGCTTTTCCCCGTAAAAGGTGGTTCGATAAAATCATTCGATTTTCATGTTATTATCCGTCTTAACAGATGCAAAATTATTGGTAATTTTATGTAGCCTTTCTCTCTTTAGTTAAGGTCAGTAATTATTGGTACCTTAGACTTAATTATGACTATATATGGTATGGATTTTCTTTTCACTCCACTAATTTACGTTTTAAACCTAGAAGACTGTTATTAGCTAGCTCATGAGGCCTATGATAATCAGTGGTTAGAATATGAAGTTAATGATAAAATTATAGTACCTATTAATCGCTTATCGCAGTAACAACTTAACAAAAATCGGCCATGAACAAAACAATGCAAAAAGCAACAAATGCGAAGGACATTTCACACACCTAACAGTTACAACAAAATCACATATTCATTTACCTCTACACGAAACAAGCACAATAAAATTATAAATATACAAAGGCAATGAACGCTTTAGAAGCAATTTACTTAAAAGCTAAGGGACACTGCTGCTCGAGAGAATGGAGAAATAATTTCACCGCTTCACCTCACTTTAAGAAATTAAAATACTGTACGGGATTCAATGAACGAACAGAAACGGTATAAAGGGTAATAACCTCAAAGAAAAATACGTTGATATCATTGTATTTTCGCATGCCGTGACAACCTACGATACGAATGCTGCGATATCAAGATAACAATCGAATGAATTTTTACTATTGCAATTTGCTCTGATGCATTTTTTTTATTTTCAACAATCTAGTATCGTCTAATTACGTTTCATGCATGGAATATGAAACTACGGGAGAGATCATAAAAGAAACGATGTGTCTATATGCATCTCATGCTGATGTTTAAATTATGCATGTCATAATTACGTGCAACAGTAACGAAGATTGAGCAATAAAAGAAAACATAAAATTCGTTATCATCCAAAGCAACTGGCATAGAACGTTAGAACTCAACCAAGGGAAAGGGTTACTGTTACTGTAAATGAAATAGTAATAGATCTACCCACTGCCTTTACATAGCTCGTTAAAGGCGCTAACCAAGAATACAATTAAGAAGCTTAAAATTACTAAAATGGAAAAAGTAATACTGCTAAACAACTATTATTATAATATTAAAGAAAGTAGAAATACTATCGAACCGTAGACAAAAAATTTAAACGAAAATAGTATACATTTTCGTTTAAATTTTTTGTCTAGGTTTTATTGAAAAGTTAGATGTAAAGACGAAGTAAAAATTTTACAGAAAGCCGCTGGGGATTTCAAAGTATCAGTTCAAGAGAATAAACCATCTTTTATACACAATAGGATTCTAAATTCGATACCTGGACAATATTTCAATCAACACGATTTGAATGGAGATAAAATACACTTTATAAATAAAGAAACTTCCGTAAGGCAGCCTCAAGATACTGAGATAATTTGCTTCGTGACCGTAACTTGAGGATAGATATAATCGAATCTCTAGACTCTGCGGCTAACTTGCCAAGTATTGGAGATCATCAGATTTGTTAGTTATTTGTCTTTTGTACTAAGTTACTCTTCCAACAGAAGCCACTGTACCTTCCGTTTCATATAAAATTTCAGAAATTGCTATAAGTGGACATTACGAAGTAAACACAGCTATTAAAATTCAGATGCTTTTCAGTAGTGTTTACGGCGTTTTGACGGCTATTAAAATCAGTTTATGGATTAAAGTTCCTTGAAACCAACGTAGACAGACAGGCACCGTGGTTTTACAACCGATTTTGCATTACCTACTGTATGATCAAACAACTCATGCCATAAACTAGCAGATTGGATTTGTTTATAGCTTGTGTTTTTGAACATTTTTAGATCATCGGAATAACATTAACTCCAAAATCGAACTTTTCCACCATTTCCTGCCCTTAATTTCCAGAATGAAGCACATAGACAAAATGCACACACAAATAACACGCACGCAACGCAGCTGACGTAAATTGGTCAATAAATAATAATTGACATGAACGCACCACAAGAGTGATGGAATAGACGCGTCGTTCGAGCGGACGAATGCGCGCGCCGCACCAGACCGCCATGGCGGCACTGCGCGGGCGCAAGCGTCATGCACCGCCGACCACACCAGGTGACAACGACAATGCGCACTGGCCACGGACGGAGTGACGGACAACAGTAGACCAAGTAGGGTCGTAATTACTCGTGATCTAAGTTCTGAAGCCCGGAGGTAACAATAACAGTAATGGTTTGTTCCTTTCAGGTGACAAAAGCGCACGAATGAGGCAAGAAGTGGAAGTTCAAAATGTCAAGCTGACAATAGAAACTGACGATGACTTAGACGGGTCTCGACGGAACGGAGATAATGTTTCAAAACTCAAGAATCTAGACATTTTCGAAGATGCACCTAAAAATAACACTCGAGTCAGTAAGTGACTATAATAATTATGCATAAAAAGAAACTAGGAACTATTAAATTATAGTCCCACAAAAAAATATAATATCAATTTCAATATCCAAACAAAAAAGCATGAAATTAAAGCTAAGTTCTCACAAGCTACGCACAAAAGAATATGCAATTCATGCACATACAAATTGTTATAACCGTGGCAAAAAATTCAAGGCTAAAACGGTGGTATAATAGTGTGATCTGTATCTGTCCTGGCGCTATAACGGACATCCCATAGTTTGTGCAATGTGCACAGCTAAGCGGCTAACTGCAACGGGACGAATTAACGGGACGGTCCGTTTTATGTAACGTCTGTGCCTGCGCATCTGTCTGTTTTGATATACTTGGATGCGTAGACGAGAAAACTGAAGCGAGGGAATGAAAAGTTTTCGGGACAAATGTCTTTGTGATTTGTAACTCATAACATACTTACTCGTATGTTTATGTAACATGGCACCTGTATCCACGTAAAGTAAGGCAGGATCTGTACCTAATAGTACCTACAGCTACATTTCGCCAGTTATGTAGTAGAGCGAACCTTTTACAAACGACCGGGCACGAGTACAGCCTACGAGGCTGAAACTCTTTAAAGGCAAACGCAATTCACTTTGTCAGACTGGGCCCGACATGTGAATCGAAGCCAAGACCTCATGTCCAGCAATCGTACTAGCAACCACTACACAGCTACGAGATTTTTGTATTACAGGAATGGGTTTTGAATCCTATTATTTATTTTACCGTTTGCCTTTATGTCACAGTAGGCACGTGTAGAGGATTAGATTAGATTACCGTTCCCGGAGATCCCTATCTGATGTTTACCTTTCAAAGTGTGTTATCTGATTCCAATTCAAATTGAATTCCTAAGTCTAGTTATTACGTAAGACAAACTTGACTTATCATAACATCACTTCAACAATTTGACTCTGAGGTGAATCTTATAATTTATTTATATCAGATCTGAATCCATATTTTGCTAGTAAAAAATCTTAACCTAATGTTAGTTGGCACCAAATTATATAATTTACAAAATTCAAAAATTAAATCACGAGAAATATTTTGATTGAATTTACTTTGGTAAAACCTCTGAGCACAAGAATCACGGTTCTATCAAACACTCCACAAGATCCGAAGTAAAAAAGCTGAAAATTACAAGCCAACTTAGTTACGGAATTCTGTTTACGCACTTTTTGCCACCGAAACTGATTAAAAAACATCTCAAAAAGTGCCAAAACAAAAGTAATTTCAAATTCGTTACAGAGGCAAGTTTGATAACAATTTCCAATTACTCCTTCCTATGTACAGAAAATTGCATGTTCTCCATGTAGCCGAGCGGGTCCAAAATCATCGAGGTAAAAGAAAAATATGTAATTTGGTACAATAAGTGTGATTATTGCAAAAGAATTGTGTGTACCGTTAGAAAGTAGCGTAATAAGGGCCACGGGTCGCTGACGACGAGAATTGAATGGATGATGGATGTATACAGGGCGAAATTATCGAGACATCTTGTCCAATCATGATTTGAGAGAACCCGGGACGCGATTCCAATTAAAATATCGGTTTCAATCAAAAATAAAATCATGGGAATTCTTTTCGAGAACGCGTTACAACGAAATGATGTTTTTTTTTCTTGTAATTTTGCATGGTTCGAATTCGATTCGCCTATTGAAAGAGTTGACTAAATAAAAAAGGCCTTTGAGTAGCATTGATTAATAAAGTGTGACGATTTCTTTTGTTTTGATTGTAAATATTTCGTACAAATCAGACTACCCAGGAGCTTACTAATAGGTATGATTTAATTAATCACTACTTGGATAAAACGTCTACCTATTTCTTCAGAGTGTCTGCCGACTTACACTTTTATAAAAACATCTTACGGTAGGCAAACACAAACATTCATCTAGATCAAATATAGATTCAAAATAACAACTTTTTTCGGCAAAGGCCAAAAGTACGAGTATCATTGTAATATCATCGAAATCAAAAGCACGTCCTCTTTCTTCCTTGAAGCAGGCTCTCGAAACAGCAAAATTTTACGAAAAAGATTATCTTGAAGAGTCTTGCGAAGTGAGAGCAGCTGAGTACATGTGCTACCGTTAACTAAGCCATTTTGTAGTAGGTACAAAAAAATCTATAGAATCTCAAATGCAATCTCGGCCCTTCAACAGTAAGTATGTAGGGCGTGCAGTTGCTCATACTTCATTGTACTTTGCTTTGTCATTGTTTGTTACACTTTAAAAGGGGGCACGGTGTTTGCCTCTCGTTTGATACGACTCCATTTTGCTGTAGACCGATTGATTATTTTTTTATGCGGCCTACGCACAATAATGAGTTCAACTTTGAATTGAACTGTAGTCATGTTACATAATTTAATCAGTTTGTTAATTTGATTACATTTTTCGATCAGTTCAATTCAAAAGGTAAATTAGTTAGGGCAATAACACCCACGGAAGAAAGATGGCCTGTGATGAGCCAATCTAAAATGTAATTCATACGAAAATTATAATAAGGAGCATAATCTGCTTTCTCAAATATTTGGGACGGACAAGCAAAGCTTCCTGATCACTTTAATCTAAAAATAGATGAGATTTAGTGAATAAATACGGTTCAGTGGGCACAATGGACGTCGTTAACCGAAACCGGCAAAGACTACATTTAAACAACGTTAAAGTTACTATTAGCAATCAACAACAATACAAAACTGTAATTAAATTGGTTATTGGAAAACTTAATTTGATATAGACTGAAACATACTTGTTTCTGACACTTTTGAAGGTCCGAAGTTCCGTATTAAACAGCTTTTCAACGTGAAATTGAATGTCCAACGCAACAACTTCGTTCCAATACTGTCATTCGCATAGTTTTCGATGTAACATTGTGATTGTGGTCACGTGTTATATGAAATGCTGTATTTAGTTCCAGTAGTTGGAAGGAGCTTATTTCAGCACTTGGGATAGTATTTTTTCCAATTAAGGACGAAGATTTTGTGCTATAATTACTGTCGCAGTTCCCAAATATGTGGACAATCTCAATTGACGGGGAAAAGTTAATTTTAATGTTTTCCAGACCAATTAAAAAACCTTCGGTAAGAAATGGCCCTGAAATGGAACTCTTAAAAAAAACTGACCCCATCTAATTTATGATGAAAATGAAGTTATTTCTCAACAGTGGTAGGTTGAACACTAGATCAAACATAAGATCACGGCAGTAATCCCCGAGAAAAAGCAGAGAAGTGCATATTAGTACACCACATTTTGCCAATTATGTAATAAGTTCCATGTAAAAGGGGGCGAGCCAAAGGCTATTTGCCATCAACCAGGCACAAATCATGATTCCGTGGCTGCTACTGAGAAAGTAATGGAAAACCACAGTAACACTTGTCTGACCCGGGAACCAAAACCCGGGACCTTATGTTCAGCAGTCGTACTAGCAATCACAAGACCAAGCCAGTCAACACTGGATCAATAACGCATTAATAACAAAACACTCATGTTTTATTGAATTGATGCCACATTTCCATTTGCTATTTAATTGAACCGATAGTTAGTCATCCGGGAAAAGGTCTTTACCAATGATTGATCATAATTAATTAATATATCTCAGTAATAAATAACGTCTCTCGTTGCCGCCAATGAAATTATACGACTAATGATTAAATTGAAAGGATGCTTAGTAGTGTTCTTTACGTCAACTGCTGAACATACGCCCCAAAGATTTCTTCGAGGCCTCTACTTGACATACAAATATCTACTACCACTGTACCGCCTCACAAATGTGGTTATTACTTCACTGTCCCCTTTTTTTGGGAGTGGAAAATCATCAAACGAGTCCACCTGCTCTTGGTGTAGCGAAAGGGACTGCCAGACTTGTACTGACTAAAATCTACCGCGTTCTGTCCCCTCAATTGCCCTTTGCATAGCGTGTTTAGTCCCGCAACCACTTCATTATCCCCGTCATCATGTTCAGGGCTTACGTGCAACAAAAAGCTTATCATCTCTGCTTAACCTTGTCCCAACTAAGTATGTTATGGTCGACATCCAGTCTACTTACGGGATGCTCATTATCAGATTTTACATAAAGCGACTGCGTCATATGATGTTGATAATTAATTAATAACCAATTGTTCAAACATGATCATCGGGTGAAATGAGCCGGGAAAGCATATAGTTATTCGAAATTAAAAGTGAAGCGGAGCGGAATCATTGAGCACTCATTACAAGCTGATTACAAAGTTAATTAAATCTTTGGTTTCACTGCCTGAACTGTTATTACTGTCTTCAATTAACGCTAAATTGGATTGTGTGGGCTGTACCGAGTTTACTCAGGTCTTTAGCCCGAAATCTGAGCAAGATTGAGATTTGATTGAAAAAGAAAAATCTTTCTCGGATTGTATTGCAAATTAGAATTGTTTAGCATATAGTTTACATACTCATTAGTGAGAAAACGAATTGTGTCTGTCTATTCATGAAATATTTGTGTCAGACTGTCTGTTTGACTGCGTATAACAGTCAGTTTAGCAGATGAGAAAACTATCAGAAAGTTGGGGAAATCTAAAAATGAACAACATATTTTATACGCAGTTTCATTTCGCCAAACCCAAAGTCCACATTCAAATGACAAAGCAATAAATAAGCTGTCACCGGATAAAGCCATTTTCTGCAACAATTCAAAATCACTCTTAAAGGAGTCATTTGGCCCCCCAACGTGTTTTGCAAGTACGCATAATTACGTGACAAACTTACCTCCTACGCTTCCAATCTGAGATTCGTATGTACAATAGATTCTGCAGTGAACCACGGTTCAAGGAAACAATTTGCCAATTGGATAAATACGCTAAAGCGACAATTGAGCAGTTGACCTACTAATGTGTGTATGACTTGTTCTTATCTAAAGAAATCATTAAGCGCGAATCGTCATGATCTTTTTACTTTTAATGTCGTTTGCTGCTCAGTCAACTTGCCGTTTGACAAGTGTTATATCGTATTATATAATAATTTACATTATTGTCGTCATATTTTCTTGGTAATGGAACACAACAGACACTTCTTATCTTTTGAATTGTAAGACTGCTTTTGCAATGGCAATTGAATTTTCACCTTATGTCACTAGAGCATTTCATCAATATAAACTTATATTAGAGATCCCGATATTTAAAGGAGTGATTTATTAGTAGGTAATTTATAAGCATGCACTTGTGCATAACTGTAATTCCAATCATACCAATTCATAAGTGTTTAAATACCAGTTACAGAAACTATGCATCGCACTAGCGTGTTGATTTTAATGACTTCAGACAAGTTATTAGCTCATACACTACAATCATCATGACAAGCAACAAGATGACGAAAAAAGTGTAATGAAATCTCATAATTAAATAGCTAAAGAACTAGCTTCAACCAATAAACTGGAAAATGTGAGCCCGAAGACTATTCTAAGAATCCGTCACGACGGAACGTAAACCATCTCAAAGATTTGCGAATTTGTGAGAAAAAATGTGAATCTGGCACGTGTTTCATCTCAATCGGCATTCTGGGAAGTGCTGTCGGGAAAAAGTAATCGTAGCGAGACGTTATCGATCAAACTTCGTCGTTCCCACGGTACGGGGAGGATCTGACAAGTTACGACGGCTAAGAGCTTCGGATCATTAATCAAGGATTTTACAGGTTTTCTTTTGCCAGTACGTAAGTGCATTAAAACAAAGATAAACGACCGTTTACCTAGTGTTCACGAGTACGACTGCTGAGCCGCGAGGTCTCGGGTTTAATCTTAAGTCAGAGTAAAGTGTTATCGGGTCACCAGGAATTTCTACGTTGCAGCCACAGATTCTGGATTCGTGATCGTTTGGTGGCATTAGAATCACCCATATTACATGAGATATAAAAAAAAACAATCGGCGACATGTAGATGTACATTTGGGACTACGGGATTACAGCGCTAAATTCCTGATGTTATACAACTGTTTTATAGAACATAGTCAAGCTCAATGCAACAATATCGGATGCATATACCCTGAATATGAATGTGTCCTAGATTCAAAATGGCGCGTGCAGCCCAACCTAACGATTTGCGGTTTCGAATTATTTCGATCTAAATTCTATCCTGTCCCGTAGACACGGTACCTATGATACGAAAATTCAAAGCAAAGTGAATAATTTATGGTTAGCTCATGTGTGGTCGAATACTAAGTTGTGAGGGAACTTTTTGTGGTTATTTTATTTAATTCATAATATAATGTGTTTTCCCTCCCAGCTTTTATACTATAATCAATGAGGTCGAATATTTCTTTGCTTCTTCTAGATATTATATTGTTACGTCGAATATGATGCTACGAGAAAATTAGCGCCGCGCCGCGCCGTGCAAATAAATACAAACAGAATGAAATGCTAAATTTTTATGAGCTTTGTTGAACTCGATGGCTTCGTTAGCAACGGACCCAGTTGTAATGCTGTAAGCTAATATCATAATCTTTTGTAAATGGCCTAAAAACTCTACAACGAGATAATCTGTCGCCAAAAATGGAACACAACAATAACAGCATATCGGACAAATATCGGACACCTGTCCAATTTCTCCGGAACATCCCACACAATTCTGTCATCGCCAATTTAGGGACGACCCTTTCCCCAATTCCGAATGTTAGCAATAAAATGGTCAGCACTCATGCCCTGTCCAAATAAAATTTTGCTACCTTCTATAAATTATTATTAGACTGAATATTTCAGATGAAATGGTACTGGACTAAGCTGTAAAACTAGATACGTTACAATTATCACGGCTGTTTTCACCAATGAGTTAGCTAGAAGTTACGAGTATCTATAGAACACACATATTTCCTCAGTTATATATTTTCGTCCCAAGTAATAAATGGGGAGCGATCCTTTTACATCAATCGATCATTTTTTGAGAAATTTCTGTAGGCAAAGCTAATAATACTATGCCCGATCTGAGAACCAAACCCAGGACCTCGTTTATTAGTACTCCCTGCGACCACTAGACCAATAGGCAAGTAATCACGTTCGCCGCTTAAAAATGATCTGGTCAAATGGGGCATCCTAGACCCATCCTAGATACATTATCAGTCTCCTCCCTGCAGGATAACTCTCAACTTCTTTCCTGTTCTTTCTGCCCAACCACTACACAACAACTTTTAAATCCTTGAAGATGCCGTTCAAGGATTCAAAAGAAGCTAAAGATGGAGCTGTCTATGCGGTTACATAATGTCAGATTTCATTTAATTCCATCGCAAAGAAGAAGTAAACTGAATATTGCAGGTAATTATAGCACTAATCTACTTACGTTGTAAAACTAGAAATACCTATGTATTAGTAACCTAAGGATACGGCTCAGTAGCGGGGTCGACCGGGTCGTGTCAGCATTAAGTTACCTCCCATGGGTATCGATACCCACCTGCCGGTATCCGGTAACGTTTGGCTTCTACGGACCAATTGCATTTCGCAATCGATATCTTACAAGCCTTCGAGTTTGGAGAAAAAAATCCACTTGTACGAAATCGAAAGTTATTAACTGGGATCGGAATGATCGTAAAAACTTCAATGAAGCATGTAACACGTAAAAATTCCTCGTCGTCATAATCATTTGTAGTCTTGTTCCTCTCACTGCCGTCTATAGACCCAACCCCTTCCCTAGTTTGCGCGAGTCTCAACCAGGTCTTCCCGTGATTTTTTTCCTGAATATCTATCCATTTGCCTGTTGGGTCTGCTAACATATTGTCTCTTAGTGCGTTTTCTGCTGTCATTATTGTTCTAAGGTTCTACTCTACTCCAACTGCTATCACCATATCTTGCCAAGTGTCCTGCTCAAGACTACTTCAGAGTTGTTATCCGCAATCCAATATAAATAGAAAATATCTAAGTAAGTAGGTACCTCTAATAATTTAAGTTTTCCAAGTTTTGTCACAAAACCTGCTCAATAATGCGGGATTTTAGAGCCAGGTTTTATCCACATGTTACTAACTTTCCTGAAGTTTAGGGACATATACTGTATCCTTTCCGATCTCTGGTAATTAACCAGCTTTTTACATCTCATACTAATGAAAACAAATTGCGCCGTTCCCAAACAAATTGGGATGCCTCAGGGCAGGACGATAAGTCCTAATGAAACTCGATACAATTTGGCCCTAAATTAAAATTTAGGTACTTTTCATTTGTCAGCTACCTTTAGATGGCCATGAAATATGGACGTATAGCGAGGGTAGTATGGTTATGTGGTGGGTTGTTAGCGTAAATCGATGATTGCAAGTGTAAATAAGTAATGGGGAAGGGTCGACCATAACCTTCGCACTCATGAAACTACGAAAACAAAACATTAATACTCGTCTCGTTTTCACTAACACTAAATGAAGTCCGAAACGAATGTCTTAATAAAAGCTCCCTGGAGGATGATCAGCTTTCTACGATAAATGGAACAGCGAGTTTCTATGGTAGGTGTTAAGAGGTGTTCCCTAATGTAAGTATAAACGGCCCTAAATACCATTATCGACCTCCATTTATTTTTATGAGTCACGATGTAACCGAGCACAAAAAAGCTGATATTTCTAGGAAACAGAGTCTCCGTGTATTAAACGCTTTACTTTAAAAGCCCAAACCGCTTTTCCAGCACTTTATATCGATTCACTAGTTTTCCCCTTTCTTGATGGTAAAGAGCAGCTGGCATCCAATTATTTTTAGGCAAAGACTATATAACCAATTTTTAGGTCAGCATTGCACTCAAAAATAATCTATGGACTATCCTTCACGTTGCCGACCATTTTCTTTTTATTATTCAACCATTTAGCTTCTAAAAGGAGCTTTGCAGAATATTTTCAGCGTAGAATATTCACAGTATTGATTTTACCAGCATCTGAGTTTGAAACGAATGAAATAACTGAACGAAGTTCTTCTGCACTCGTATTGTTATTGATTAAAAATTCCGCTGTCTACACAATACAGAAAAATGTTTCGATGCACACATTATTGTGTAATGCGTTAAATTTATTTTAAGCTTCTCTTATTTTCGATAAACAGTACCTATCAGCATTTTTGGATAAGTGGAATTAGAATTGAGACAGATCTTTACAAGGGTCAAACAATATTTATGCTGCAAGTACTTATACTTGCTTTTTTAAAATTCTGGTTATTAGATTCTTTAATGGTCGATTACTTATTCTTAATAGAGCAGTAACCCAAGGTCTTAGAAATAAATTGATGGACTCAAAGTGTGAATTGATGAGCTTTTTTCTGCCAAGGAGTCATCTATGTATAATTTCTCAAATCTTAATTACACCCCACTACTTATCAGAAACATATTATATTTAATAACAATAATGTACGTCTATGTCGTTATTGTTGCTGAAACGTGGCTACCATCATCTTCAAACGAAGCTTATTAAACAAATGAGCTGAAACATAACAATACAGGTACATCTGCATATTTCCTGTACGTACACGGCTCATCACACGGTTTCCAAACTCCTTTGACATACGTTCAAGCAATTCTAATTAAATTCGATCGTAGAGCCTGCGAAATAATACCATGGTGCAGTGCGGCTGAATCTCATTGCTAGCAATATTTTCTCAGGCGCTTGGTAACGAAGATAACTTGGTTATGGAAACTGTGTTAGAGACCCTTATTAATTGGACTTCGTTCCTTTTAGAAATGTGAGTAATAGACGATCGTTTTATCTTGTTATGGATACGCTTTCATATATTATTACAGTCACTGTGTTAAATGACGAGTTTGTTTCTTCACGATTGCAGTTCGATAAATACAAGGCGTTTAAACACACTGTGCATGAAGAAATAGCGGCGCATAATGATAGAGATAAATTATGTATTATTGCTAGTCAAGGGCAGTGGAACTAGGGTAGCTGTCATTGATGGCGCCGTGAAAGTTTTTATTTATTTTCATGCACTGGCGTCGTACTTTCGTTCCGAAGTTTCTCCTTTTAAGATTTTCAAAAACAAAGCTCCGATTTTATATAACAGCGTGGAAATTCAAGCTATCTTCCAATGCTTTTCAGATTTTCTCTAGAGCTTTCCAGTGCAGCATCGACCACGTAATATACATGTGTAATACAAATGCTTTATCAGAATGGTGAGATTCAGTGATTTTTCGAAAGCAAATATGCTGCAGTCGGTTTAATTCTGCAGCTCAATTGAATTCTTTACAACATTTGCCTACATTTTATCCCAATCACGTAAATGTTTCTTGCATGTGTTATATGCTCGTCTTTCCTTATAGAAATATATTGATAATTAATTCAGACAATCTTTGCATGCAGATGATGAATGTGTGCATAACAGTCATTGTTTGCAGGCGCTCCAACCGGTATTTATAAAGCACTTACTTATGGAAGCCATGGAAAATTCCATGGTATTACTATCACAGATCGGTTATGACTTAAAAACTGTAGGTATGGTTTAGACAATTTTCGAGAATATAATGTCTCGGGTCATGCATGACACTATTTAAAATTCAAGGCTTTAAATTGGTTTAAGACATTATTTTTGGAAGATCTGATTCTGAAAGTTCTGTAACAACGAAAGTTATACCTACAAGTAGGTTACCTAGGTCATCATTCGGAAATTTAGGTGATTTGTTAACCATTTTTACAATAAAAGAACTCGGGTAAATACTATAAGTAGTCCGTATTTGAAATAGAAGAAAGAGGAGACTTCTACCTCCTATCCCCATTAAAATATTTCACACTAAACCTAAATAAAAGACACAAAACTTCCACTAAGCTCAAGTGCACCTAGCCAATGTTAGCTCAAGCTTGTGGTGGTAAGAAAGCAGAGTAATTGGGTCAGGTCATGCAGACAGAACGCTGGGATTTATTGCTTTAGACTTAGAGCTTGCCCATTCGCCCGTTTGTCGACTTTCATCCGCAACTTACAGAGATTAGAGATCGCAATTACACGCTAAGATTAGGCTTAATAGTCGACAAACATATGGATATATTTTTGAAGCAGATTATCTCTTGTGGTCTACGAATTACCAAGAACTAGGTTGGCAATTTACGCGAGATGTTTTTCTGTTAGTGCGGTTACTCGCAGCAAGATCTATTTTTAAGAAAGTATTAGATAAGGGGTACCTACTAAAAATCCTTTATATAATAGGTCGAAGGTCAAGCTCTATGAATAAACATGAAAGGGTTTTTGTATAAGTGAATCCCCTCATAACAGATTAATATTCTTAACGCAAACATCTATTATGTTGATATGATTACGTACTGTCTGGCTTTATCTCCATGTTTTCCTTAATCACGGGGTTTCCCAGTCAGCAATTGAGAAAACCACAAACAAAGTAAACTTTTGCATGACGAGGTACCCGGCTTCGTGTTTCAAAATCCATTTCGAGACGATAAAACAACAGTTTACCTGAGCAAGTTTGCACCTCGCCATTTCTCAGCACATTTGTATCCCACAGCTCGTATTTTAACCTTTAAATTTCCATTTCTATTGCAATCACAATACGTAGCAGACGTGTTTTGGTTTTCTAAACAGAGCAGGGTCCTTGTAGGCGGCGATTACGTCATTCGGTGAGGTTGTTCTTTATTTTGTGACTTCAACAAGTCCTTTACAAGGCAATTTTGCGTTTTTATTTCGCATAAAAGAATACTAAAGCCTTTGTGTAGCTTCATGGATAGTTCTAACTAGTCAGTCGCAACTTCACAAGGTGATTGCGTTCATTTTATATTACATGACAGCATTGAAAGGATTAAAAGACATTTCGTTGAGATTGTAAAGTTTCTAATAGGCTCCAGAGCCTTGAGGTACGTAATAACGCCAATGAAAGTTTATGTTTGGATATCCTTTGATACCAACTGTAGCGTATCTATTTAATAGGTATGTAAACACTATCTCTCTCACATAAGTATGCGGACCTGTCACAATGACGTCTGTCAGTGATGACGGAATGGCGCGCAGGTGATCGCGGACGCAGGTCGGGGACAGAGGATTTATACCGATGCTTGGTGTGATGAGAGCCAGTGAATTATCGATAAAACATAGGATACTACACCAACGTTTGTACCGCATAATCATTAAATTACAAGCCACAAAACACTCAAAGAACTATCAGGAAGTAGACCCAGAAGCACTTAATGAACCAAAATAGCTTGGAAATCATGAACTGTGTAAGAGCATACTATTGTACTTGTGTTATACTCATAAAGTTAATCCTTTAAGAGTTCAAGCCGCTTGACCAGAACTGCCCGATATAGATCTGCACTGGAAATAGCCTTAGCACTTTAGTTGGAGCTTATAATGAAGTTGGCACTTACAGTTCATGCATCATTGACGTCAAATACTTCCTGGAATGTTTCTCCGGATAAAAGAGTATTATTAAATCAAATAGGTAGAGCCTCCCCATAATAATTTATTTGAATTGATGAATAAATATACGAAATTTTCACTTGGCTTTGACTCAAAAGTATCGTGGAAAAATAAGGTATCAAGATATTGAAAAAGACTTGAGTACCTAAGTCTTAGTGCCGTTTATGAATAAGTAATCAAATGTTAGGAGATAATAAAGTCACTTTACTAGGTTTTAAAGGATTTTCTTGTCTAATCTCATCAGCACAAACAAAGCTTCATTTTCTTCTACTAACATTGTTGATAAGTAGACAAAGAAAATTTAGCTCGTTATCCATCTCATGATATTCTCAAAGGAACTTATCTACCTAATTTAAATTCCGTTCCGTTACGAGGAGAAGAATCACATAATCTTCAGACAATTTAAGCGTTGCCGTTGCCTAAATAGAGTAGGTATACACATTCCGAACACTTCCAGGAAAGTCCTTTGCTAAGACTTATTATGTAGTTATAGTATGTTATTAGTATTATATTTTCTTACTGATGATGATGATGCCATCTAGCCGATTTCGGCCACAGCGACTGCAATCGATGACTTTTTTTAGAGTGGTTGAGAGTTTTGATATTTTCATGTGCTCTCCAGTGACTCGCATATATCCAACTTTTGCCGTAAAACTCCGAGCACAAAGTGGACAAGTAAGGACACCATTGATGACATTGTAAGTTATATTTGCAGGTGGTCTAGCTTTTAGGTCGTCATTTTCTTACTACATAGTGTTACGTCGATCGAATTGCGAGACCTATCTATAAGCTTCTCGAAAGTTCCACAAGGTTCTCGACAATTCTACCGAAGATTGGTCTGGAAGTTTCTAGAAAATTCTACCCTGTTCTAGATGTTTCGAGATGGTTCTGGAATGTTCCAGAAGGTATGGGACTATGTCGAAGTCTATGGATGTTTCCAGAACATTCGACCACTTTCTAGAAACATCTAGTGGGTCCAGCGGTAGTATAAAAAGGGCGCCGATCGGCGACCTCGGGCAGTCTGGTTTTGACTACGATCGAGGCAACTCGAAGTGAACTAGAAGCGATCTCTAAGTGATTTTTACGTGTGATTAAGTGAGTTTATAAGTGTTTAATTGTTGAGTAGTGTTAAGTGTTTGTTCTAATTAGTGATTCGTGTGTGAATAAAGTTTATTTGGTTTTAATTGGTGTTAATTAATTTATCCCAATACCCAGCTCGTAACATTTGGTGTCAGAAGTGAGGGATATAATGCCAATTTTACCAAAGGACGACACGGACGGTATTCGTACCAGGAGTCAGCGCCAGCAAGACCTGGACCAGAGGCGGTTTGGAGGTTCCCCGATACAGACGCCGGGTGGTGCTCAGCCTACGACGGATCCAGCCGCTGGTCCATCTGCAGTCTCTTCAGCACCAGCGGTTCCAGACCTGTCTGCGCTTATGGCGCTGCTGCAGGAGCAGGCCCGCCGGCAGGAGGAGCAGGCCCGCCGCCAGGAGGAGCAGGCCCGCCGCCAAGAAGAACAGGCCCGCTTGCTGCAAGAGCAGCTACATAAGGATAAGGAGGAGCAGGCCCGCCGCCAAGAAGAACAGGCCCGCTTGCTGCAAGAGCAGCTACAGAAGGATAAGGAGGAGCAGGCCCGCCGCCAGGAGGAGCAGGCCCGCCGCCAGGAAGAACAAGCCCGCCTGTTGCAAAAGCAGCTTCAGGAAGATAAAGAGGAGCAGGCCCGTCGCCAAGAAGAACAAATGGTCCTCATTAAGGACCTGCACTCAACATTTGGCAAGGAGCTCAAGGTGATTAAAGAGCAAGTCAATCAGCACGAAAATCGCATCTCTGAAGCTGAGGTCCAAATTGCCGGGGTGAAGAAGGCTTTGGGTGAACTTCGGACTGGAGACGGGGTCGCGTGTCCAGTGATTGCTGCACCTTCGGCACGAGGGTTTAAGGTGCCGCCATTCGACGGAACATCTTCATGGTCGGCTTATAGGATGCAGTTTGAGGCCGTTATGAAGGCGAATGGGTGGACGAAAGAGCAAGCAATGACCGCGCTCACCTTAGGCCTACGAGACCAGGCCCTGACCGTACTTGAGGCTCTTGGCAAGGATGTGACTTATGAACAGCTGCTGGAAGCGTTGGAGTCCAGGTACGGCGACGCGCACCTGGAGCACGTATTTCGCGCAAAGCTAAAGGATCGTGTTCAACGTAGTTCCGAGACTCTACAACAGTGGGCCCTGGAAATTGAGAAGTTGGTCCGGAAGGCATACCAGTCTGCTTCTGCTCTGATCAATGTCAATCTCGTACAGGCGTTCGTCGATGGAATACGTGACCTGGAAGTCAGAGCCGCTGTAAGACTTGGGCATCACGAAACATTAAAGGACGCCTTGGCCCATGCTTTGGAAGTAGAGGCCGTGAGGCAAGATCATCGCACACATCGCGTCAGAGAAGTTGTAGAATCAACTGTACGCGACCGCCCACAAGGGTACAGTCCCAGGTGCTACACTTGTGGGGAAAAGGGTCATCTTCGGTCTAGCTGTCCCAAGAGAAATACTCTAAGAGAAGATCAATCCCAGCAGGGAAGAGGGACCGATAAGACTACCCCGCAACAGCAGGGAAACGAGTAAACGCCAGGACTGAGGGGCGGGTGCTGGCTGGTATTGAAAGAGCCCCGAGGATCTCGATCTCACAGGCCCATGACGGAAACAGCCTGATCATCAAAGGCGAAGTCAACGGAAAACCATGCAAATTGACACGCGATACAACGGGACTAACGATGCTCGGGACGAGCATGTCTAAGGAGGGGGCAGTGTTACGTCGATCGAATTGCGAGACCTATCTATAAGCTTCTCGAAAGTTCCACAAGGTTCTCGACAATTCTACCGAAGATTGGTCTGGAAGTTTCTAGAAAATTCTACCCTGTTCTAGATGTTTCGAGATGGTTCTGGAATGTTCCAGAAGGTATGGGACTATGTCGAAGTCTATGGATGTTTCCAGAACATTCGACCACTTTCTAGAAACATCTAGTGGGTCCAGCGGTAGTATAAAAAGGGCGCCGATCGGCGACCTCGGGCAGTCTGGTTTTGACTACGATCGAGGCAACTCGAAGTGAACTAGAAGCGATCTCTAAGTGATTTTTACGTGTGATTAAGTGAGTTTATAAGTGTTTAATTGTTGAGTAGTGTTAAGTGTTTGTTCTAATTAGTGATTCGTGTGTGAATAAAGTTTATTTGGTTTTAATTGGTGTTAATTAATTTATCCCAATACCCAGCTCGTAACAATAGTAAACATAATAATCGTACGTAATAGGACATTGTCTCCGCAATCTGATCGGCGTCCTTGGCAGTGACACGGTTGCGTTTGTTGATCGACTCATTACGACGCGTTAGGTAAGCGCAATTAGATAATGATTCAGCACTACACAATGTTATGTAAGGCTATATGTACTATTATGTAGCTTACTTAAATAAATGTTCAAGAAATAAGAAGTATTTCTCTTAAAAACGATGAAGGAAAACATCTTGAAGATACTCCACCGAGACCAAGCTCGCGTGTTGGATTATTACTCTTCGTTTAGAGAATTCTAAATCTTGAATTACAATTTTAAGAATAAAAGGCTTATGAAAAGAAGCCTAAGTACCCTTAATATCTGCACGAATTCAAGTCAAACAAGACTAGCAACGTCAAGAAAGTAACTTTCAACTCCTACACTTGTAGAACCCTAAATGTATGCAAATCTGTCATCAATAATGTATACAAGATTGGTAAGTATCAGCAATTAAGTAGAAGCACGTATAAGTCATGTATGAATGTTTGCCGTCATTAGTGCGACAGTATACATGATTATGATAATTTTAGACAACAATAACACTCTACTGCAGTTTCAGCTCATCAATATTCATGCTGTGTACTTCGTTAAGTATGTTTTGAGGTGATATTAGTATACGTTTTAAGTTGTGAGTCATTTTGTCGGTCTACTTTTTCATTGCCGTCTTATGTAACGACGAAGGTCTGCCTCCGTAGCAATGTTGGGATATCCGTATTTTTTTCCTGCTTGTAGTTTGAATAATCTTCAATCTAAGCCCCAAAGAAGTTTGCAAACTTTTCTAGTAAGTGGGAAGTGTACCTTGAAATGATTATCGTCAAACTGACTCCCGTCTGCCACACTGTATACTCAGTCCAAAAAAGTATCAGTGTCTCTACAGACGAACTAACATTCATTTCCTAAGCAAATGTCGGAAATATTGAGTGGAAACAGTAAGTTTTTTAACTTTGGGCTTGTGAATATTCCATACCCAAACTCACTGAGGCACGGACGGGCCCCGATATGTAAATAATAATCGTGGTCACCCATCCAAAACTGCGAAAATATTTCGCGGAAGTTTTCTCCTTTAAATACCCTCACAAATCGCAAGCGTGTACGTGTTTATTAGATTTCCCAGAATCGTTATGCATATTTATTTAACGCTTTACTTACATCGAGCAAATGCAGATAATAAGACCATGACGCTGATTGCAAACGTAAACCATAAATACGACTTACGAGCCATAGACATTACACACCTTTTAATCCTCTCACGTAGGAGGATAGCAAAAAAACTTGTAGAATGCTTTTATTGACACCCATCGACTTATTATTAGATACTGCATAGTAACTAAACGTTGAAACCGGTCTATAAGAGTCGCTCGGAATAAAACATCACTTATTCATACAGCATGTTTTAATATTGCAGTAACAATAACTCATGTTTTCCCAGCCAGTTTTGTGGTACATACAACAATCACCGATACCTGAAAGAAACAAAAAAAATCATGGAAAAAATAAACAATGGAAGAACGCCTACGTCCGTTTGTTAGACTTCCTATACAGCACTCGTAGGCTTGTTCGGGAATAGGAACTTACACAGTATTCCACAGAAGTTGGATGAATGATTAGAAACTTCAGAACTGGGACAAGACAAGACGAAGTTTTGAATTGCGGTGATGAACCATAGAACGAGCACTATATTCTAGCCAGCTTAAACCACTCCGCATGTTTTCCAGTCGCCGCTATCGAAGAAACAGTACGATTATATACTTTATTCCTACTTTAATATCATCCGCAGTGAAAATACGGTCGGCCTACATTTTGTTTTACTGGAACAAAACATTGTGGATTCGTGAAATATAATAGCACTGCTTTTACTCTGGACAAAAAATAAACAATGAAACCAGTGCCTCCTTGGATCGAAAGGAAAAGCGAAAATGTAAATACTACCTATTTTCTGCGAACCCAACAATGTTCTAATTAAATCTGAAACATTGTTCTTTATTACCAAACTGTGAGTAATGAGTTTTCTAGTAGATACTAGTAGAATAAGTTAGTAATTAGAACAAAGGCCAAAGAAATAAGAACATTTATTTTAGTAGAAATCATATTCTCTATCTTTTTAACATAAGTAATACTAATAAATTATCATGGCATCTCCAGACTCCATTAGAAAAAGATAGATAACTCTCTTAATAATTGTTTTCAAGCACTCACCTTTCTATTTATTATACTTGTAGCAATAAATCTCCATGTTTTGACATCTAGGATTCAACATTATACAATTTGGATGAAGTACAACGTTTTATGAGAAATTCTGCTATCAATATTCATGATGACCGCCTTTCCAAGTTCTCTCAACCGAAAACTGGAGCCAAAACAACAAAACTATTCCCTGTGCGGACCGAAAGAGCATGTTTTTGTTGATTCAGAAGCTGTTTGCTCTGTAACAACAACAAATATCTGCCATACATCACAACAGTGTAACGTCGAGTCTGGGCTCCCAATACTGAACATTCCTCTTTGTACTATTGATTCACAGACCCACGAGAAACGTAGCACTCGCTTTGATGGAATTATAACCGTTGGAATACTAATAAGAAAGAAGATATTTGAAGCTCAGTATTCTTAATTAGAGGTTTAACAGAGTCAGCTGAATTTACGTTTCTTCCGAATCCGGTGAATTGCTCAATACATCATTTTAGCAATGTGTGATAGGCATTTAAATATGAACGATTTCATACTTTTTCATGAAAATCGCTGGTTTTAAGTGCACAAAGTATAAACACAGCGTATTTTATTCACAACAATAGGATCCTATTAACAATTTAAGCTGGCTCGGCATTATGACGGCAGAATTCATCTCTGACTTGCCAGTTTAAAACTCGAAATGAACGAATTAAAACGCATTGTCTTCACTAACTGGTTCAGATTTCTGGCGCATAAAAGCTACCTATGGAAAAGGATTAAAAAGAGTCAGGAATTCATTATTCTCTTTTTGTTCGAGTTAATAGTAGTTTCGAGCCTCTTTCTCGCAACGAACAATATGCTGGAGTTTTCAAAAGAATCATTTTAATTGCCCCACAGTACAATTACTGGGAGATTCATAATAAACTTTAATTTTGTAAATATGCAATGGCTCTTTCATATTTTATAATCTGCATTTTATAATCTGTTACGGACATTCGGAGGGTATTAAGACCCCGCCCCCACGCGTCCCAAAAAGTATAAACGTTTGGGAGTTCCTAAACGACGTGATTCGACATCGAACTCGATTTAGCTAGTTATTTAATGTTACCGTTTATTTATTAAAATCGGGCTTTATAGATATTGTTTCTTTAATTAATTAATCATTTAAACATGATACTAATCAGTGTTAGGCTAATGGTTCAGTTTACACGGATGAGATAATTTTTCTACGGCACTATCAACTTTTGCACTCAGCGGTTTCAAATCTAAATGCCAAAAGGCAGTTGCTAATAGTCAACTAGAACCCAAACTTCAAACTTGGCTGATAACATTTAGCACTCCACGAGACTCGGACTCACGCAAAACTTTATTAGTATCCGCGGCCAACCACCACTTGCACTGAACTTTCGTCCTAGCGGCGCACGCGCATCGGCGTCGCATCAACGAAACCGGTTCTTATGAGCATTTCACCCGCCTAGTCCGCCTACGTTGGACGTTACTTAAAGCTTTTGATGCTTGCACTTACCAAGTTACCATTCATGTGGTTTAACTTTGATGCCTTTTATAAATTTGAGTTGGTTAGCGTTTAATTGAGTTTGATTTTTGTGGGGAGAAAGGTTCTGAAGTGTGTTGTGGTCTTCAACAAAAGATTGTCCGTTAATAACTTAACAATCGTGATTATTTCTAGGCGCTGATTCTAATAATAAGTTACAATGACTATGCTCCACAACTTCAAGATGGTCATAAGCTCTTCTATCTTACTGTGAGAATCTGTTATTTCTCCTTAATTTGGTTCGAGAATAGAGTAATCATCATTAACAGCGAGAATGAACGGTCCTAAAACTTTTGTTCAGCTTACCATAACAAATCTACTACAAAAAAACTTTGGTGACCGCAGTTTGTTGTGATAGCTTGCAACTAACGATGCCACTATACAACCCATCCTTATGACATAATCCCTTGGCCGCCTTTTACGACACGATCCTATTACAACTGCAGAAATAGATCTCACACATTCCCACACAAGATTTATAAAAAGACAAATGGATGTTTATAGCTAATTTAAAGTTAGCGTCATCTTGTAAACTGGTTGATGTGTAGAATTACATATTGTAATTGTACGTGATTAGTCGGCGCTTACCTGACTCATGGAGTACAGTTCCAAGACCTGTCTACCCACGCACTCTTGCTAAGATGGCTGACTTATTCGTCAACTCGCGCGCAATTAACTCGCTCGCTCGAGCGAGTTGGCACATTCCGATTTTAATTATTTTTGTTGTCGTCAACTCGCGACTAGAGCGAAAAATGGTACAGTCATCTATAAAAGTGTTATAATAAATTCAATATAGAAACCTACCTTATAAGTATAAGGCGTTGTACGATTTCAATATGAAATAAAAGAAATGTAGTTTTTTAACCGACTTCCAAAAGGAGGAGGTTCTCAATTCGGATGTTTATATACTTATATATTATTATATTTGTTTTTAATGTTTGTTCGGGCATAACTCCGTCGTTTACCAACCGATTTGAAAAATTCTTTGTTTTTTTTGTTAGAAAGGGGTATACTTCCCGAATAGTTCCATTAAAATTTTACCGAAATCGGGCTAGCACTTTTTGAAAAATCAACAAAAATCTAAAAAGTTTTCAACATTGTCTACAGCGATTACTCCAAGGTTTCTGGTCCGATTTCGATGATTTTGTTTTGTTCGATACAGTATATCTGCCATTTGGTCCCATAAAATTTTCATTTAGTTTGGTGCAGTCATTGACTTATACATTATGGACAATTGGACAGGCCCTGCCAAACAACGAAAATGGCACCAGTTTCAAAAAAGTTCAAAATGACCTACAAAAAAACTTTTCTTTCGAAAGTCGGTGAAAAAAAGTCAATGAAATTAAAAAGAAAGTCACCGACTTTTGAAAGAAAAGTTTTTTTGTAGGTTATTTTGAACTTTTTTGTGGGAAGTCGGTAACATTTTTTTTTTAATTTTTTTTTGTAGATAAGTATATTCTGTATTTATAATTTACAACATAAAAAACTGCTCATATTATGTTACCTACATTTTGAAGATCATCAACAATATCACATTTTTTAAAGATTTTGGTTAATAACCTAGTATGTAACATGACTTAAACTAAAAAAATATAAAAAAGTAAAATCAACAATATCAAAAAAATACGAGTATACCATTTGGCTAATTATTAGGGTACATATTTGAATATCGAAGATTAAAATATCTACGCTTAAAATATCGATGTTCAAAACATCGAAAATGAAAATATCGAACGACCATAAAATCGAAAATTAAAAGACCCCGCCATCCTCTTCGTGTTAGGTTACTTTAAACCTTGCAAACAGAAATAGAAGCCCCGCGAAGCGGGGTTTCTTCTACTTACCTTGATAGGTGGTAATCAGCAATTTGACTAAGGCTGCAAAAGCAAGTCCGACTTTTTATCCGGTTTCTGACCGATATTTCAACTAGTAGGTATTTTTAACGTAGATATTATGAACTTAGATATCATGAACTTCGATGTATTAAACTTCAGCTACGCTGATGACATGGCGCTGCTGAGCGCGTCGCCTTGTGGCTTGCGGAAGCTTATTTCCATATGTGAAAGGTATGCTGAAAGTCATGGCTTGATATACAATGTCAAAAAAACTGAGATCATGGTTTTTGAGGGAGGGGGAAAAAGCCCACAAGTAACTCCACCCATTTTCCTTAACGGAGTGTTGTTGAGGAGGGTTTATAGTTTTAAGTACTTAGGGCATATTTTGACTCCTAACCTCAGGGATGATGAAGACTTGGAAAGGGAGCGGAGGGCCTTGTCAGTGAGAGCGAACATGCTGGCTCGCAGGTTCGCAAGATGCTCGAGAGATGTGAAAGTTACTCTTTTCAGGGCTTACTGCACATCTTTCTATACTTGCGGCCTGTGGGCTAGATATACTCAAAAATCTTACAATGCCCTCCGTATCCAATATAACAATGCGTTCAGGGTGCTGTTGGGGCTGCCGCGCTTCTGCAGCGCATCGGGGATGTTCGCGGAGGAGCGTACGGATTGTTTTCTCACTATAATGCGCAAACGGTGCGCCTCCCTGGTGCGCAGGGTGAGGGCTAGCTCCAACAGCATACTGAACATGATTGCAAGTAGGTTGGACTGCAGGTACGTGAATCACTGCTGTGCAGTTTCACATGGGATGGTGCAGCGGTGATTTGCGTAGTCTTAATTATTTTATTATTGTTTTATGATTTGACTGTTTCATTTAATTGTATTTTAATTTATAATTTAATTGTATTTCATTGTATAATTTAATTGTATTTTATTGTATAGTTTTATTGTATTGTTTTGTTGTATTGTAATAATTTTATTTGTGATAGTCCCTAATATAGAATAAGTTTTCTGTTTTACTAACAAATATTGAGTCCTGGATACTTGATTAAATAAATGATATATATAAACGTTGATATTGTGAACCTAGGCATAATGTCATTCGATATTTTGAATCATTCGACATTTTAATCAATCGACATTTCAATCTTCGACGTTTTAAGCGTAGATGTAACATTTTTCGATATTTTGTTACAATCGATATTAAAATTTTCAATGTTTTGAACATCGATATTTTAAGTATGTACCCTATACATAAAATCATTGAGTAATTTCGCCAAATGGTAACTTAACAAAAGCTTTTCTTTGGAAAGAAAGATTCGAACCGCGAGCAGTATTTCACCTCTAAGACGACCTCCTGACAATCAGTTAACCTAATCTATACGTTTCATGTCTTAAACATGTGAAGTAGGTTCAATTAAATTAAATGTTAAATTTATAAAAACACTTTTGTAGACGACTGTAAATTTTCGCTCAGTCGCGAGTTGACGACAACAAAAATAATTAAAATCGGAATGTGCCAACTCGCTCGATCGAGCGAGTTAATTGCGCGCGAGTTGACGAATGAGTCAGATGGCTGATGGCTATTTGCTTGATACTTGTTATGTTTGTCAAATCCTTTTGTAGTTAACGGTTGAGCATGTAAATAAGATTAGGAAGACCGGATTTCTGTGTTGTTGTCTTGTTTGTATATTGTTGATGTCAACACTTAAATAGATCGATACTGACGACAGAGAAATACGGAAGAATTTATTTTTGAATAAGTTATCTACTAACAACACAAGATTAGTTTAAAAAAAGACAAACGTGTGGCGGATAGAATCTGTCAGAAATGCATAGATGCTACTGAATTCCATTCTAAATCTGTTCAATCTCACAACAACAAAAAGAGCGGCCCAGAATCCAAAAAACTCCCAATAATCCACTTAAGTCTGCAACGTGACATTCCAATCCAGTTTTATTGTTCCCGGTTAAAGGCTACGGCCAATCATCGGGATGAAGCCATAAAACGAAATAAAAATACACCTCACACAGAGGGGTATGGAAATGAAGTGCTATCAATTAGAACTTAGGTAAATGCTCCGAAAGATATTTGCGATATTTAAAGTGACAAATCATAAAATGGAATCAAATTAATGATTCAGTTCATAGTGATGCTAGCAGCTGAGAAACTCAAGCAGCGTAAATATCCTCTGAGCCTTTTCAAAGGAATATCAAAACGCTTTTCCTGATATAGGTACGTAGCTCCTAGAAACCGCAATAAGATGAAATGCGCTGGAGCACTCCATTCGCTTTCTACTCTATGACCAATGACGTGAATGCACACACCCCATAGCCCTTAAAACGAAAGGGCTTGACGTTACACGGACATCCACCAACAGCCCATAATGGATCCCATTTGGAATCTAATTAACTGGGTCGAGTAGTAGTGTGAAACTGTAAATCAATGAAATAGTTTTATGATTCTTGTTAATTATTATTAACAAATGAGTCGAAAGACTAAAGGAGCTCGTAAAGAGCTGTAAATGTCAGAAAGACGCGCTAACAGAACCATTCTTTCAAAATGTAATAACGGGAAATATCTTGGAAAACAGAATGCTGAATGGGTCCGCGAGTGTTGAGCTACCTAAATAAACAGTTACAGAATGTGTTTACCTAATAATGCTTTCATAAACATTCTTCAGGACCTGCAGGTATTCTTTTTATGCGAACAATCCTCATTCCTTTACTGATAAATTCGAAATTACCTCGACTGTTTTTCCGGCGACTGACTTTAAACAGGATGTAAGCAACTACTCCTCTGTAATTCTTTTGTTAATAACAAGCAATTAACACATAAATGTTTGGAAAATCAAGATGTCAAACATCACATAGGTTCGCCACAACAGTAAACAAATGTGATGTCAGGCGACCTTGGTGTTCAACCTTCATAGCGGTTGGCAAAAAAACCTTTATGTTCAATCAATAATAATCACCAAGGAGTATTGTATTGACATGTGTTGCCCGTTAGCTTAATGGGTAAAGAGACAGACGATAGAGGTCGCTTCTGCAAGTTCAAATTCCTCCCTTTTTCATTTTTTCACCCCACTCCCTGTTAAAGCATGTTTAGTTTTAATGTTTATCAGTTAATATCACCGCTACTTACCCTTGTGCACTACCACTGATTGCTACACAAGGTTGCTTGCTATTATCATCATCTCAGCCATAAGACGTCCACTGCTGAACATAGGCCTCCCCTTTAGATCTCCACATATACCGGTTGGAAGCGACCTGCATCCAGCGCCTTCCGGCGACATTTCGCACATGACAACTTATACAGTCATAACTCAAAATTAGACATTTCGAGTAAAAGCGATTTGAAAGTTCAAAAAATCATAGAACCAAAACTATTGAAGTTACGTTAATGATTGCAAAGGAAAAAATGTTATTTAGGGAATGCTTTTATCATTTAAATAATAAAAACGTAAAATATCTGTGATTAAGTATCATTTTTCTCTTGTTAAAAAAAAAGTTCGTAGTTATGACTCTATTTCCTGCGTTTAAATTAAAAATTTCGTTTTAAATCTCTCTTTCCCGTTCAAATCCACCAATTATAGTAAATTATCGCTGTATTAACTAAAATGTTACCATATTGCGTTTCTTCTTTTTTGAAAGTTTACTACTTAATTGCTATTGTATTATCTCAGTCAAGTTGCAATTAAAAACAGCAAAATAAAAGAATAATTTCCAAAAATAATAAGGTTTTATTTTTAATGATAAACATTGTGGTTATAATTAACCATACAAATTACAATAGGTATTTTATTCTATTACAGGCTACCAATTATGAAATAGAAAATTTGTTTTTTTCTTTTCATCTTCAATTTTTTTTTATTTTGTGAAACTGTTTTAATTGAATTTTCGAATTGGTAGACTGATGTATATCTGATTTTGCACTATTTTTTAATGTTTCCAACTGTATAACTTATTGTATTGCGCATTTATTGATTATTCAACACTCATTTCGCTGCCGGATTTTTTAAATCATTTTTTCTCTCACTATGTCTTATCCTATTACGTTTTTTATCGCTACTCTCCACCAAGCGCATACTAGAAACTATCAGTTTTATAACCTACAAAGAAAACCAGGTGAATATAACATTGGTTAATACTGTCTAGAAACAAATTAATTACAAAGAATAAATAAAATTAATAGATTTAAAAAATCTAAAAACCCACATTTTTAAATGTCCTAAAAAGAAGAAAATAACCCTACGGGGCTGAGAGAGGGGCCACTCAAAACGTGGGGGGGTATATTATTTAAGGGATTATTTATGGGATATATTTACATCACGTGAGATCGTAGGTGTAACTTGCAAAGATACGCCCCCACGTTTTGAGTGGCCCCTCTCTCAGCCCCGTAGGGTTATTTTCTTCTTTTTAGGACATTTAAAAACGTGGGTTTTTAGATTTTTTAAATCTATTAATTATTTTATTATTTTTATCATTGTTCATCGGGTTTGAAGCTACCCTGAAAATTTTAGCCTGCTAGCTTATCGCCTCAAAGCCTGTCCGCCATCTTGGACGTCCGCCATATTGGATTAATAGCCTAGCCTAGCATAAGCCACATGACTATTTTTTTCGTATTCCTGACAGCAAACCCTTTCATTTGATACCCATATCACGGGGGTGGATTTCAAACAGCCAGTCTACCATCTTGGACGTCCGCCATATTGGATTTAAGTCACGTGACTATTTTTTTCGTACTCCTGATAGCAAACCCTTTCATTTGATATCCATATCACAGGGGTGCATTTCAAATAGCCTGTCTGCCATCTTGGACGTCCGCCATATTGGATTTATGTCCCGTGACTATTTTTTTCGTATTCCTGACAGCAAACCCTTTCATTTGATACCCATATCATGGGGGTGGGGTTCAAACAGCCAGTCCGCCATCTTGGGGAGGCCGCCATATTGGATTTGTTATGACGTTTCTTAGCTAGTCATGTATTGTCATCAGAACTCAAAGCGTGTACAAAATTTCAGCATGCTAGCTTATCGGGAAGTGCCTCAAAATTGAGTTGCAAAAGTCCAACCGGAACGACAAACAAACAAACAAACTTACAAACAAACAAACAAGAAAAGTGAGTGTATAAAAACGTGGGAAAAATAATTTTAAATCGTAACTTAAATTCACTGACTAATTAATTATCTGGATTCTTATAATTTTATCATAATTACTATTGAAACTCAAAATTTGATAATCATAAAATGAAACCTTCTTAAATCTAATTACAGTAAATCTTACCCTAATATAAAATTTTTTAACTATACCAAACCTATACTACCTTCACTACCTACCTACTTATAACTACTACACTTAACCATATCTTTTCTTTCTTGTTACTTTTGGTCTACCCCAATAGTTACAAACCTATAATGATGGCCTACCCCATTCATTGTATTTTATTATGTATATTATAACTATCAGCCCTACACCGATGGTCATTGATCGTGGCTCTACCCCATCGATCTCTTTAGTTATGTAATACTAATGGTCTACACCATTGGTATTGCTTCTTTAGAGCGGTCGCAACTCTCTAAACAAGCCTATGCAGGAGCGCTTGGTTACTCTTCAAATAAGCCAAAACCAAAAACATAACTTGTTTATCTATCTTGTCTAATATTTCTACCTATTAAATAATGGTTATGTGTAAATAGTTATGTTTCGCGCTAAATATTTTAACAGCCACAGATGATCTGGGTGAGTGTTTTGTGCTCTAAATACAGAATACTCTGGTTGAAAGGAAGCGGAGAGACAACTCTAATGTATTGTCGGCTTGTGATTGAAATGTGGATGTAAGGTGATGAATGACAGATTATGGATAAAAGACGTAAAAATGTGTATCCTAGATCAGATGTTAGCATGAGTGAAGCAGCGGATTTTCCCTAGGAAAAATCCTACGCTAAAAAGGGGGGTACTGTAACGTAGTACGTTATTTTAACTTAAAATAAAGGCTACGTAAAACGAAACATAACTAGTATTTTGCAACCAAACTCCCACCCATCTTTTTGACTTGTAGGTAGGCGCTCGCGGTTTAAAACGAGGAACGCGGGGGGTGACAGCACATTACGTACTACAGCTTTGAACTACAATAGCCGTCATAATTGTCTCGCTACTAACTAATTACGGATACTTTAAACCATCGTTATTCTGTGCGAATTTAATTAAAATAAATATGAATTTAAATTAAATCAAAATTAAATTCAGTGAACGTCAGAGGGGTTTCTATGCCAGGGTTTACTATATACCTTAGGTACCCTACCTGTACCTGGAGTCACCTGGTCTGTCACCTACAACCGAAGAGTGATCCCGTCTACCCTCAACTCATCGAGTCGGCGATCTACCTGCCGGTAAGGGGGGACAGAAGCTGCCTGTCCGCCTGCATCTCATCGGGCCATCGAAGATCGAAGAAACTGAGAGTCGCCTACCCGCTTCCGTCAAATAGTATCAGGATAGTGGTTTTTCACTCGGCAAAACTACGACTCAATACGCTCGATATTGAACTCACTCCCTGCTCACCATCTACTTTCAGTGGATGTGAATAAACATTGTAAAATATTTTACCAGTTATTTTATTCACATACCCACGTCACAGTGTAGTTACCTCTTAGTACAATATTCATTGAGCTAAAACTTGGACAACAGAAAATCTTAAACTGTCCTAACAAAGATGATACACGTGAAAACATATTGTTTGAAAAGTGAATACCTACAGTCATAACACGAAAGTTTTGATTGATAAACAGTCATAAAACAAATAATACAAAACGTTTCTACTAAATATGCAGAAATCAAAAAGTCAAAACAGTATTAACTCAAAATAATACACAGCTATAGATAATTTAACATCAGTCAATATAGTCATATCTCAAAAGTGTCTTTTTAGACTTTCTTACCTCGACGAAATTCCGACTTTGGCGGCGTATTATTTGATTTACGCGCCCAGCGGCGCGTGCGATCGAACGGCGCCGGAGCACTAACTAAGAAAGTACCAAAGACATTAAACTATATACGAGCAATAGACGGGACATCACGAAGAAAGTTGTGATCCACAAATTTTTACCACTCGGTAAAAACTCGACCAGTCTAGTTTGAGACGTCCGCCTGACAGGTCGTGTGACCGTGCGTCAAAATTCAAACTTCGTTAGACGATTATAGGAAAATATGCCTAGTTGCGCTTTGCGTAACTGCAAATCAAGATATAAGAAAACATGTGGACTTGAAATCAATTTGTTTTTCTAAATATTTTTTTTATTTTTACCTGGTTTTTAAGAGTTTGTCTGATATTATTCTAGAACTCTTGCATTTTTTAAATAAACGCCATCTGTTGCTCAGTAGCTGTACGACAATATGCTAAAGAATTAGAGTTGTCTGTTTATTGATATGTGTTATCGATATTTATTAAATCGAAGAGTAATTAAAATACCAAATGATTAATTTCGTATACTGACTTGTTTATGAATGAAAGAGATACTTACGGAAAAACTTTTTTAGGAGACTAGCTCCCTTTTGAAACATTTTTATTTTGTTCAAGGGCGAGCTGTCCACAAAAATTAATTAAAACATTTATTTTCATGCCGTTTGACACATTTAATGTTAGGATCATTTTATGACATGGGAAGAATAAAATCGAGACGGTGGAAGTTGGTCAAAAGAAAAAGACGTTTTCATCAAATCATACGAGCGAAAAAAAAAACATTTTTTTATGTTGTTCATTGACTAAGTTAATGACGATAGATTAATAACAATACTGTTGAACATAATCGTCAAATTGATAATATAGGATTGTATTAATAACTAATAATTTAATTTCTGTTCTGCCCTTACACACTTTTTAATTTTTTTCTAATATTTAAATCCTAGTTAACTTTATCGATGTTTATGTATCGATAATTGTGCCATTCTAAAATGTTGCACCCCTATCACAAGATGCTCAGTTCTGCCATCTATTGTGTAATGGCTAAAATATATTCTGATGAATTATTTTAATACGTGGTTTTGCTATACATACAACGCTAGATAGCGCTACTGACGCCCGACATCAACATTTTTGTATGACAATATTCCCAATGCCCGCTCTATAGTTCTTTTAAATCTCTTTGGAAAGTACGTTGTTGCCTGGCGCAAGTATTGAATGCGGCGGTAGTTAATAAAGTGTTTTATGTTCATAACTCTTACAAAAATTGACTTTTTTACATGAGTGTCTTGTCAGTATGTAGATTAAAAATTACTTGGTCCGTAGGTAATCTTAAGTCAATTCGGCCATTTTTTGAGTTAGGACTGTTTATGTTGTCATGTGCGATTTATAAGGTCGTCTGTCCATCTCGTTGGTGGACGTCCTACGCTACGCTTGCTAGTCCGCGGTCTCCACTCTAGCACTTTGCTATTATGCTAGGTACTAAATAAATAAGTTGATCTGTTTTCTCTTTGTGCACACTTCATGGACGAGAAAAAAGAAGTTCTTATCAAAGTTTCACATAACGTTGTAAACGGATGTTCAATGTCCTAGTCCAGCTCCATTTGCGCCATAATCCAAAGATCTAGTTTCAACTGGTCCTTTTCGAGCCATACCTATATCCACTTTTGGACACACCCAGTTAGGCGCAGCATCATCTACATTTACAATAGACGTTTCATTTGTACCCACCATTATACATTTAAAAGATAAAATAAACTCTACTTTGTAACAAGAAGAACAATTTATTTGACCAAATTAAACTTTTACCATTTATATCTGTATTCTGTAACCGCGAGCTTAGTTAGTATACCCAAAGAGTTGAGTTATGATGACATCATTTCCACACAAGCTTTATAAATTATAAGTTTAGTTTATTCCACATCAAAACTAAGCCGATGATATAGAGACAAGTTATGTTTTAATCGTGCGACACGCGACATCAATACATTTTAACTCTTAATTCGATTAAGTACAAACACATCATTCATACATACTTATGAATAATTTATTTGAATGACATGCCTTAGAAGAGCAGATAAGAAAAATATGTCTTTTTTCTAACAACACTTGAGGTCTATTAGAAGTAACTGTAGTTGATTGCTTGTTGTTGTTTTTATATTTAACTTGCCCATAAAGTACAACAGGTGCAATGTGACGTAGGTTTCCTCAGAATCCTTGATGCCTATCGATTCCGTACGATTGTGCTTCTATAGCAGCAGTATAAGACTGCATATTTTAATGGGAAACCTTGACCCATTGTGTATGTTACAAAATTAGTACACGGTAGGTATATGAGTCACGCAAACTGTAATTATAATTAACGTCCATGTTCTAATGAATGGTATTCATTATAGCGTGCATTAATTTTCACCATGAACGCAAATGGAAATTGTGAATTTTACGTAGATGTCACAAAGGCAACCGTTTTCATTACAAGAATCAATCTTGTATTGTACACCACAAAGATCTTCTCGTATGATTTGCTTTCTCGCTTTTTATTAGCTTCATCAGTTGCTCTTTACCTGAAATTTCAATGCCTTGTGCAGTTAATTGAAGATCATGTGCCGAATCAATTGGTTTGTGTAGCTAGCTTCGTGGAACTAGCTAACGTTGCTTCCATTCATACTCCCCAGATCAAATCACAATTCGTAGTGCCCTCAATTTTTCTCTTTTTTTTATTTGGTACTAGAAACATCCCAATATTTATCTTTGACATAGTAACTGGGCTTTTTGGGATGTAAGAACAGGTTTATAAATCCAGCCACCGTGAAAATTAAAAGGAATCTTAATCATCCACGTCAAATCCGTCATAAACGTCAGTGAAGCACTTAAAAGCTCTTATCGAAAACAATCAATTTCAAGCCCGCACAATATCAGAAATACTTACATAACTTTCACTTTTACAACTTCAATTAAATATAAAATCTTTAATTAATGCTCAACCAACGCTAATGTACAGTTACTATTTGATAAAACAAACAATGGGCACGAGGGTATTGAAGAGGAAATGTCATGTAAACTGTGGGTAGTCTACGATACGGTACGGCACTGGCACATGTCACTTCAGTCGGTAACTGTACTTCATACCTTTCCTTACAATGATAGTAGTTGAGAACAGTCGCACGGATGGCTTGTCACCTAATATGGTGGTATAATTCTGCAATAACGCAACGTCTAAGGTGCGAGAGCTATGCCACGCGAAGAATAATTCATGAGGTTTTCTTAATTTCAATAAATCTGTCTCGTCAACGCGATATACGAACTTTCGAGGATGATTTTAAGTATTTGCATACGTTTCTTATTCAGGACATAAAGAACCCACTTCAATCTCCTGGTGGCTATTTACTTTGCTTTACCTTTATTGACGATGCTTCTGGCTTCTTTACTTAGAAATGCACGTGAGCATAATATTTATTTTAGAAACCAGTGCTCTTTTCTCTATTTTTGTGAACGCAACGCACACAAATTGTATTAAAACAGAAATGTTCCCCAAAGCGAAAAGTTTTCCCATTCGGGGACTCGCTGATTGGATTACAATAAAATATGCACTGGAACCCACATGAGTGACTAGTAACAATTAGTCCTTCCACCGCCTGTAGTAACTAATTGGAATTCAATTAGGACAGTTTACACGTATCTGCCATTAGCTTGATTATGAAGACAAGGGACAAGCTACACGTAGAGTTCCAGTATAGATTTGAAGGATAAAATATAGAATTAATGTCATCATCATTTCTGTGGTCACCGACGACATTTTGCAAGAATTATCTCCTTTTTTGGAAAAGCTCACGTCCACTGCGATAGCTGATTGATTGATTGGAGACTAGCAAGAAAAATAACTCTTGATTAGCTATGTTAAATGCCTTGCCGATCATCCGATGGAAGACTAGACTACAACGTAATGTCTAGTGAAGTGAATCACGCACTGTTATTATACTTTGTGAAGGCGAAAGTGATCAGCGAAAGTGCTTCACCTTTTTTGTGCACTACAAGATTCCAAGCGGCCGACTGACAAATTATGAAAAGGTCGAATTTCACTGACATTTCTTTTAAACACACCACATGCAAGGTTCATACATTTAAATATTTATTGCCCTTTAAAAAGTAATTTGTTGGTTTTTATTTATGGTGGTAAACAGCGCTGTGGTGTGCAAGTATGTAATTCTTTGAAACATTTTGTTGTCACGCATGTCAGGGCGGCGTGTCACGTGAGACTGTCACTGCCAATCCTAATGGATTAATAACATTTGTTTCACGTTTCTATTAGGTTTAACATGTTTTCGTAATTCCATTTCACACCAATTCGTATCAGCCACTAATTGTGAACTGGTGCAAAAATACTGGATTCACAGTCTCTAGGGATAATGCTGATGTAAACTGTAAAGCTTTCTAGATATCCAACAGGCCACCAACATAAATCCTATCTTTCCGCTTCTGGGACAGTAAACCCATACGAAGACATTTACGACACGAACCGAGAAATAAGACAGCTACATTTCGTTTTAACTTTAGATTTTCAGACTACCGTCTTTCTACCTTGAACAAAGGAAACGAAAACGTATTGTCCATAAGTAAGAGATAGTAGTTCACTGTTGACAGCTGATTTCTGGTTTAGATAATACAATGTAAGACAATAAAGAGAAAGGATCTAATGATCAACATGAAAGTGCAAACCAGGGATCGCTATAACAATTTATCATGTTTATCTGATGGCTAAACAACTCCTTGTTAATGAAACATGGTGTTACAGAGAAAGTAAGGTACAGACATCATTTCAACATGAATTGTTATGTCTTATTGTAAATTATAATTGCCAAAGATTATCCTGTCAATCTTGTTGAAGTTAATTTCCGTGGAAAAAAAACGGAAGACCCAAAATGATTGATTATAGTGATATACCTATAGGTACCGCAAATTACTCAGTAGCTACTAGCCAATTAGATAATCAAGTTATTATAAGACCATAAACATCTTAATGCGAGCAATTTTCTCATAAATTATTGCCATAAACACTTCCTGCAATCCCAGATCCATAAATAATTTCGACCTAACCCAGAACATCCTGTCCCTTTGCTTATAAATGGCAAGCTTCTTATCAATATGCAGTGGAAAGCGATCGCCGATGCAGTTTGCATGACAATGTACCACCCGCAGTGCAAGCGTGAACGTCACTTAATAACAGGGTTAGTTTGTAACGTCAGAGATTAACGAGCATGCAGATCCCGAGAACACGTCTGGTCAAAATGATTACCGTGAGAATTTTCGGTTGGGTGAATTTATTTTCGTATTTCACATTAATTTGGTATCCCATACTTGAACAATTCTTGTGTAAGTTGTAGATGGATCAGCAAACTGCCAAATAAATGACCACCGACATCATGATTCTTCTGCCCTTATCCCAATTTAATAGCATTGAGGTCGGCGGCGTCGGCGCACCTGTCATGTCTTCTTCCATACTTCAGACGACGACTTAAAACAGCCGTCATTAATTTACGGACTTATCTCATCACCGTGACCCCGGAACATAAAGGGCTATTGAAGGACACCGTGGATTTTAGTCAGTACAAGTCTGACAGTCCCTCCCGTCCTGCCCGGGGTGGGAGGACTCATTTGATGATTTTACCACGATAAAAAAAAAGAAAGTCAAGTAAATGACCTCAACAGTTACCTGCACGCAGTTTATCAGTTAAGTTAACCTATAAACATTTCGAACGAGCAATTTCTTCAAGAAACTGCGCATGGCCTGCGTGTGCGCATCGTCCTACATTCGCGAGACGACGGGCGTGTTCTGTGAGCATTGCCATAAAAGATCGTTGATCGTAACGTTTCGTCTCAACACGCATAAGTAAAAATGGTCAAAAGACTAGCTGACAACGCACGGAACCGCATAACTGCAGAACGTAAGAATTAAGAAACAAAGATTTACAAATCAAATACCTACATAGAACATTAAAACGAAAAGCGAAGGTCAATTCTAGTGTTAATTACACCAAAGAAATAAAATTAGATACGTAGATAATTCCTGAATAACACAACACAAGTATAATTTCAAATCGTGAATAAGCACTAACATCAATATACCTATACCAAACAGCAATACATAAATAAAAAAACTTCAAAATAACCCACTAACATTATGTTGATGCTCACGAATGGCAATTCGAAAGGTGACCTAACCCTAACTTTCGGAACAGAAAAACACTCCAGCGAAAACACAAATAGCAATAAACAACTCCGAACTGCCAAAGCCGAGGCAGTTTCTTTCATTCACCATAAACATATTGCTGCAGACACAACAATATATACGTACATACTCGTAAGTACGATATTACTCAAACTGAAATGTTATTAGATGCCCCAAGTGTTATTCATTCCGGATTAATCGTAAACCCTAATCTATAATTCTCCTAGTGGTCAGTCGGATGATTCGGGGAATTATCACCCCAAAAATGGTTGTAGAAATTATGTATTTCAAATGATATTGGGAAATTTCTGCCCCGCTTTTCGAAAAGTGGCAGACACGAATGAAATCTATCACAGATGGTAGATATTATTACCAGCTTTATTACCGTGCATTTTTTTTTCCTCTAACTTATGGGAATATTGAGATATAAAGGTTTTAATATTTTAGTATTTTTCACGTTTACGCATGACATTGGCAATGAACCGGCTGATTGCTTTGTTTTACGGTATTTGTCGATTTTGCTCTTTTTTTTCTTTTTTATCAAGGACCTTTTTTTTTAACGTGGTAAATCATCAAATGAGTCCTCCCACCCAGGGCAGAGCGGGAGGGACCGTCAGACTCGTACTGACTAAAATCCACGGTGTCCTTCAATAGCCCTTTACGTTCCGGGGTCACGGTAATTCGTGAGTCCCGCGACTCCGGCAGGCTTTGGCCCTCTTTGTCTCTTTCTTGGCCTCTTTGAGGCGCGCGTGGAACACTACGTGCCGTCGACCCGGGCATGGTCCATGGCCGGACAGCGAGTCGCTCATTACTCGCCGCATGCGGGCGGCGAGTAATGAGCGACTCGCTGTCCGACCCTACCCGCGCCTACGGTGGCCGGAGATCGTCTAGCGACGTCCGTCACCGTGGGCGTCTACCACTGCTGCTGGGTTAGAGGGAGGACGCTGTCCTCTCCCTCACGCGGCGCGCCTCCTCCTTCGCTAGCATGACTGCTTCGCAGAAGGAGGCGACGGCTTCCCACTCAGTTTCGTCCCGCAGCATGGCCTCGTCCAATGCCGGGTGCGAAACGTCTCCGCCTATCGCCGTCGTGTGGATATGGCGGTGCTCTGCCCAAGCGGGGCAGTTCTGCATCGTATGCTCCACCGTGTCCTCCTTATCCGACACAAGTACCTCCCGAAACTTCTTTATACTATATTTCATGGGCCAGACATGAAGATGTCAATCTTGTGCCAGCTGCCTTTTAGAACAATATTATTATCATTATACATTATTGTGAGCAATATAAAAAAAACTGACGTTGAAAAACCACAAAAAATGTCCAAGACAACTTTTATTTCGGAAGTCGGTAACCTTCCCGGCGTCAGTTGTACTGGTGGTCGATGAGCTGGCAGCGCTGCGCGAGGCGTGCGTTGCCGCGCGACGCCGGTACACCATCAGGTTCCGCAGGCGCCGCACCCGACCTCCGGATGCGGCGACTGTAGAGGCGGAGCTGTACGAGGGCTTCAGGGCAGCGAAGACCGTCCTCGAGATCTGGCGGGCCAAGGAATTGGCCCGCGAGGAGATGCTGGGGACTCTGGACGGGGACCCATGGGGCCGCCCCTATAAATGGGTGCACGAAAAGCTCCGCCCCTGGGCTCCCCCGTTGACGCAGAGTCTCCAGCCTCAGTTCGTGGAGGACGTGGTGAGCGCCCTGTTCCCATCGCGAGGGGAGGGATATGAGGTCCGACGACCTTCTCTTTTTTTCGAAGTCAGTTAATAAATAAATAATTGGTAATGATGATGATTACTGACTTCGAAAAAAAGAGAAGGTCGTCGGACCCTATTTTCATGTATGTTCCTCAAGTTCTCGATGACGCCTGGACACATTTGGAAAATTCTTATTTTGTTTGAAACAGTATATTTCACAGATAGTCTCAGGGTACTCAGGGTTTGATGACGGGGGGTGAAACCAGTGAAAAAATTAAGTCAGTGGCAAAAAGTCAAGGAAATGAGAAAAAGGTTACCGACTTTTTTTTTTAGCGTGGTAAAATCATCAAATGAGTCCTCCCACCCCGGGCAGGGCGGGAGGGACTGTCAGACTTGTACTGACTAAAATCCACGGTGTCCTTCAGTAGCCCTTTATGTTCCGAGGTCACGGTAATGAGATAAGTCCCGCGACCCCGGCAGGCTTTGGCCCTCTAGAGAGGGGGCCCCGTCATTATGCTGACACCGTCAGTGAGGTCGCCGCGCAGCACCCAGTCGTATCCGATGTTCCACAGGTGCGGCCCCAAGACCGAACCCTGTGAAACACCGCACGGCATCTCTGTGTGCACAGTGCCTCCCTGATGCAACTCCAGGGCAGGGTATTAAAGGCATTGGTGATGTCCAAAGACACCGCTAAGACGACCCTGCCCCGGGCCACCGCATCCCCCGACGTGAGGGCTCTCACGCGCATGATTGCGTCCACCGTCGAGCGCCCCCTGCGGAAGCCATACTGGCTCTCCGCAAGGTTCGGGCCCACCCGATTCAGGTGCCCGACGAGGCGATCTGCAATGACTCTTTCAAAGAGCTTGCCCACCTCGTCCAGCAGCACGATGGGCCGGAATGCGGATGGAGAGTCCGCAGGGCGCCCGTGCTTTTGGATGAGGACCAGTTTTCCCGTCTTCCAACGAAGCGGGAACCAGCTCCTCTCCAAGCATGCGCTAAAGAGCCCCCCAAGTCGAGGCCCGAGAGTCCTCGAGGCCAGGACCCAGGCTATCCCTGGCAGGCCGTCGGGTCTTGGGGCGGTATTTTTGGCCTTCAGCCGTTGTACCGCCACTCTCAGGTCTACCTCGGTCACCTCTGGAGCGTCGTAGACGTCGTCGTCGCTGTGGTCCGCGTTTGCTTCGTCCTCAGATTCCGTCGGAGACGGAGCCACGGGCGGGGGAGCATATCCCTCCCCTCGCGATGGGAACAGGGCGCTCACCACGTCCTCCACGAACTGAGGCTGGAGACTCTGCGTCAACGGGGGAGCCCAGGGGCGGAGCTTTTCGTGCACCCACTTATAGGGGCGGCCCCATGGGTCCCCGTCCAGAGTCCCCAGCATCTCCTCGCGGGCCAATTCCTTGGCCCGCCAGATCTCGAGGACGGTCTTCGCTGCCCTGAAGCCCTCGTACAGCTCCGCCTCTACAGTCGCCGCATCCGGAGGTCGGGTGCGGCGCCTGCGGAACCTGATGGTGTACCGGCGTCGCGCGGCAACGCACGCCTCGCGCAGCGCTGCCAGCTCATCGACCACCAGTACAACTGACGCCGGGAAGGTTACCGACTTCCGAAATAAAAGTTGTCTTGGACATTTTTTGTGGTTTTTCAACGTCAGTTTTTTTTATATTGCTCACAATAATGTATAATGATAATAATATTGTTCTAAAAGGCAGCTGGCACAAGATTGACATCTTCATGTCTGGCCCATGAAATATAGTATAAAGAAGTTTCGGGAGGTACTTGTGTCGGATAAGGAGGACACGGTGGAGCATACGATGCAGAACTGCCCCGCTTGGGCAGAGCACCGCCATATCCACACGACGGCGATAGGCGGAGACGTTTCGCACCCGGCATTGGACGAGGCCATGCTGCGGGACGAAACTGAGTGGGAAGCCGTCGCCTCCTTCTGCGAAGCAGTCATGCTAGCGAAGGAGGAGGCGCGCCGCGTGAGGGAGAGGACAGCGTCCTCCCTCTAACCCAGCAGCAGTGGTAGACGCCCACGGTGACGGACGTCGCTAGACGATCTCCGGCTACCGTAGGCGCGGGTAGGGTCGGACAGCGAGTCGCTCATTACTCGCCGCCCGCATGCGGCGAGTAATGAGCGACTCGCTGTCCGGCCATGGACCATGCCCGGGTCGACGGCACGTAGTGTTCCACGCGCGCCTCAAAGAGGCCAAGAAAGAGACAAAGAGGGCCAAAGCCTGCCGGAGTCGCGGGACTCACGAATTACCGTGACCCCGGAACGTAAAGGGCTATTGAAGGACACCGTGGATTTTAGTCAGTACGAGTCTGACGGTCCCTCCCGCTCTGCCCTGGGTGGGAGGACTCATTTGATGATTTACCACGTTAAAAAAAAAGGTCCTTGATAAAAAAGAAAAAAAAGAGCAAAATCGACAAATACCGTAAAACAAAGCAATCAGCCGGTTCATTGCCAATGTCATGCGTAAACGTGAAAAATACTAAAATATTAAAACCTTTAATATTTTGAGACTATCTGTGAAATATACTGTTTCAAACAAAATAAGAATTTTCCAAATGTGTCCAGGCGTCATCGAGAACTTGAGGAACATACATGAAAATAGGGTCCGACGACCTTCTCTTTTTTTCGAAGTCAGTTAATAAATAAATAATTGGTAATGATGATGATTACTGACTATTTAGTAGATCACAAAATGTAGTTCAATAATATATAATGTACAAGTTCACTACTATGTTTTTACATTTTTTTAAAACAAATAATATATACTTAAGAATCTATTAAAAAATAATTTAAAAATGGAACATTTGTATTAGTTATTCTGCGCTGCAAATCAATATAAAATGTAAAAAAAAAAACAAATCATTTTAGATAAAAATATTTTCAACTTTGACTCATCATATCTCAGAATTCCCATATGTCACAACATAGCGCTTTAAGTAAACATATCTCCAGCTATAAAGCTTTGAAATAAAGTATGTTTCATTTTTGTCCGCAATGGAGAATTTTCCCATAGTAAAGTTCCCAATGTTCTTTTCATTGAGTTTTGCAATACCGTGAACTGAACTCGTATTTGCGTTGAATGGTGTTTTGGTGGACTTTAAATGGTGAGTAACAATCGATTCGACAACATTTAATGGCAAAATTGACTAAGTTCAGGGCCTTGACATTACTGCTTTTGTTGTAGACCACGATCTACAACAGAGATTTATCTCAACCTAGACTTTTAGTGGCAATAAAATTGTTTTATACGTACTTCAAAATGTAGAGTACCAACCTTTTGTTTTGGAAACCCGCGTTGAGTGCTCGAGTAATGTCACATAATGACGGCCATATGTCCAAAAGAATATTTCCAGCATAACGTGTGGGAAATAAAAATAGTAAAAACGCACATGGTGTTATGTGAGTGATGGGCAAAATACAAAGAACTGGCGAGGCTATTAATTATGGGAAAAATATTCCATCCTTTTGTCTCGTGCACGCTATTTTCTTAGCTATAAAACACTAAATCTGGTAACGCTTCATCATACGCAAGCAAGCTTGACATAACCCTTAGTTTCTTCATTTATGTTTTAGGAAGGAAGTGTTAAGTCTCCACCATACACTACACGTGTCTTGTTTGACCTAATTCCGTCTGAAAACATGATTTATTTTTAATGAAGTTAGGGATGTCTCCGCTGTATTCATTTAATTTAACGTCTCTCAGAAATTCGACAGTTCAAAGCAATTTAATTAGAAGTTTCTGAGCAAAATTTCTGGTCCTTCCCGTCCCGAAATACGAAAACCTGGCCCTATCTTATCAAATGTATCTGCATTCCACGCGTTCCGTAGTGATTATTTGACCTACATATTATAAGAGGAGAAAAATAGAAGTGTTTTTACAAGTATTTACTACAATAATCCGAATCTCAGTTCTGAACAACCAAATAGCAATGGAAAGCAGTGGGTATTGATTTTACCTTTGGATAGGACATTTCAGAAACTTAATGCGTTCTAAGGATATCCAAAAGATTTTTATTAACATATTAATCAGTTTACTCAATACTCAATACATTTATTGCATTCCACAATGTGAACTTAGGTGGTAGGGTACATCTTTATATACATACATTAGTTTAGGAGCATTGTGGGCCCTGTCGGGCATAACAAAATAAAAATTAGGAGGAGGGCTGTTATAAATACTTGTTTACAATTTTTAATCTACTCTTTCGTTTTTTAGGTAGGTAGGTAGGTTTTTTTTAGGTTTACTTTAGATGTTATAAAATACCAATAACAATACACATAAAATGTTTTCAAAGAATTGAATGAACGCCTTATATCGACCTATCAATCAACAAAACAGGTTGCAAAATTTTGCAAAGAGCATTAATCAAAAACTTTATAATAAACGCCAAACAAGCCGCGGATATTGAAAACTAGCCGATAGACGATTGACAGACAACATAAATCGAAATTGCGGAGCTTTCCCGAGTATTATCGACTGCAGGCCTCAGGCCTCTTGAAAATTAGGCCTAGTCTAGCTACAAAGCGGTCGAGCACAGCTGCCATCTTCGGAAGCCGAGATGAAAATGTAGGTTAAAAGTAGTTTTGTATCTTTCCATCCACGAGTATCTCTAGAAAGGCTATACATAGACTGCTTGAAAGATTACATAAAACACATTTCAAACTAGAATTCACCGACAATATCATCAGTGCAAGTTTACAAATTGTTTAGGCATTCATAGAATAGAACAATAATTATCTGGGTCTTCCCACGCCTGTCGTCCATTCCCCTTTAGTGACCCTGCTAATTACAATGGGAATTGGGAGCGGTATAATTTTAGATATGCATACATATCTGATGTTCCACACAGCTATATTTAAACTAGCTCGTGTTGAAATAGCATTAAGAAAGGAAATAAATATTCAATAACGAGAATATCGTCTAGCTAAGAAATATCACATTCTTGCGTGTGCGTATCTCGGAAGCGAAAATTAATCTCGATGAGGTAAACGATGCTGTGAGCCTACATTTACTATGTATTGTTAGAACTGAAGTATTCTGACTAAGACCAGACACCTGCCGGACGCGGGTACCCAATACAATGTAACACAAATTCAAGACTGGACGAGAAAGCGCAAATAATGGTTGTGCTAACATATTGTGTGGGATCTATGGAGAAACGCGTGCATTAGTGCTGTAATTCAGAACTTTAACTCATTTTCTATAAGGAAAGTGCAATGTGTGAACAGTAGTAAGCGAAAGTGGTGAAGTCATTACCACTCTCCGCGGGGAATATTTTTTGGCAGTTGAACTTTGGTCAATTCGAATATCAGTGAAAAATCAATAGAAAAATCTGTAGAGCTTCCGAATTCACGCGTTGCTTTCATCGCCCCAGTTGTACAAGATGTCATTTGACCCAATAAATCCCATGACAAACGTTCGGTAAATAATAGCGAGCGTGCAATAGGCCGTGACGACATATATTCAATATTCGATTCTTTTGCATGGACCATGGAACAATGAAGACTGAATGCGATTGTCGCAGCTGTCACGCTACGGTGCGGCGCGTATGTGAAATTAAAACTACCGTCATAGATGATGTGGTGTTGCATATTGATATTTAATTACACTATGCTGCTTAAGCTTATTATGGTAATAAATCCAAGTTTGGCGAATACGAATGAATATTTCTCAGAGTGTCGGATAGGAATTTTGAAAGCTGCAGTCTCTGAGCAAATAACAGAACATGAAAAAGACTAGGTTTAACAAAAAAAAAACCATAAAAAAGTTATCCATCAATTTACGAAGCTCAGCCTCAAAATGAAGCTTACAATTAAACCAAATACAATGTATTTGTACATGTCATATAAATCAGAACAATCAGAAATATGTTCTCAGTCTTGGTACTTATTTAGCACCAAATTATTTGACTAATGTCATGTCTAATGGTCTACAGTTTACATAGAAAAATCTTGTCTGGCAATACTAACGACTACTTCAACATGTAAAACCCGTATCATAATGCCATTATGTTACGGTGTCCGCCGAAACATCCGGTTATGCTAAACTGTTTACATCATTCGCTCGAAATAAATACATATTATGCCATACAGAGTTGTATGCGCTCATTACGTTTTTCTTTCTTACAACTTTAGTGACGTGCTTTTCTTCTTTTATGTTTAGAATTGAGGAAAATGTTCGACTTAGATTTTTGTATATCCATGACTTGTTCGATTAAGTATGACTACAGGACGAGTGGGCGACCTTGTCGGTTAATCTTAATTTATTCAAATATGCATTCGTACATTTCGTACTCGACAGGACAAAAAAAACATGTTCTTTAAACCGAGGCTTACGAACTGATCAAATTCTTTGAACAAGACCAAGCCTGAATATTCTCTTTGCTCAGTTGACTTGACAAATTGCATATCTCCTAAATATCTCCAGTGTGACCCATATGTTATTTACATTCAATATTATTAGATGCCAGAAATGTTTTACAAGTTCATCCATTTAGTAGAAAAACATTTATAAGTTCTAAATCTGTATTGCATCACAAGTTTATTTGTGGACTTGACACGGCCGAAATGTTACTGATTGGGCTGCGTGGACGCTGCATTAATGACGTCACTGTTTATACGATAGAAAATAAATAAAAAATTATTAATGACACATGGCAACCTTGAAAACGATTTATGACTAATCGAACGATGCCTATATCGAATTTTAAAACTTAAATTCACTTTAAAAATTTGATGAAAATAACACCAAAGAAGTTTGTAATTTGGCGATGACATAATGTATTATATTAAAGTTGAAACTCAACAAAAATTGATTCGATAGGGATCTGTGTGCACAAGCAACTGACAGCACCTCAGTCAGTAGGTAGTAGGTACCATAATATCCGTACGTTGATTAAACTCTGATGACATGCGATGTGGCGTCGTCAAACCACTGTTATTACTGCTTCTGATGAGTAACTGGATTAATATCGGATATCACTTATCCGTACAGGGAAGATGCTCATAACGATGCTAAAGAAGAAAATGATACTTCTTATTATATTAAAATAGTCACCGAATAGGTACTGCGAAACTGCAAACGATTCTGGTTTCAGACAAGAGACAATGTGTTACTGCTAGGTTAAGGTTCATAAAGTTTTATAGGCAGTTATATGAAAGCCGAGATCGGATTCGGAGACAGAGACTTACGAGTAATAAAACAAATGACAAAATTGTGCAGTACGCGAGGTCCTGGTAACAGGATGAAATAATTTTTCTTATGATCGAGCACACGATGGGGTCGATTTATTGTCCTCCCACTCCGGTGGTTTTCGTTAATTTCCGGCCAAATCTAGAGCAATTTATTGTGAATAACTGTCGCATTCCCAGCGAGTTACCCCTTCGTTTCAATGACTGCATTGTTAATGGTGACGGCTCACCGCAGTGAGATTTTTTCAAATTAAAATGCATTTTGCTTCATTGTTATGCAAATTGAGTCCCGGAGCTTTAATTCTATTCGAGATTGCAGCGATATATAGTATATGTAGGTACCATACTATCTGAATGCAGTAGTAGCTTTCGGTTCGGGATTCGTGTCCGAACATGATTTCCTATTATTAGTAGTGTCATGTTCAACCCACAGTCAAAGTTCACACTAAACTACAAATTGTATGCACGGTCACGAACGCACATGTGTTTCAATAAATATCCTTAATATCGATAATGGCACAAAAATATCAATAATGCATAATCATACATTCGAGGCGTTAATGATAATATAAGCGATCTTATACAATATCATTCCAAAACATATTATATTATATTTTAAATAATAACAAATCCCAAGGTCGACCCTTGCGGCACACCAACAATGTTTTCATCTTACTGGATTATATTCATGGACCATTTTCTTTCTGAATAGAGAGTAAGCAGCGAAGGCGAGCAATTGCAAAGGAAGAAAAAACACAGACAAACAAATCTATTCAAAGAAAAATAAGGTCAGCCTCTTGATGGCTTCTATAAAACGCCTCGTCCAAGTCAAAATATTATAATGAAGACGGTGTGACGGCGCGGCGGCGTCACGGCCGAATTTACCAACGATGTAATTTTGAGCACAGCACGAAAATTTTTTGCGATTACGAACTTGGTCTTGAAGCTCGTGTCACCTTCACAAAACATTTATGGTATATCTTGATGATGTTGTTGAAGGGCAACAACGCTGTTACAAATTTTGATTTGCTATTTTGCACACGCAAAGGGAGTGTCTTCCATAAAATTTATTACGCAATTAGCCAGATTGAAATAAACGATGACAGTTGCTCATCAAAAGCTTAGCTCCCAAATAAGTAATATTTGTATTTTAGCAAACAAACAATATTAAATTTGGACCAACACTAGCATGATGTGTGCAATTTGAAATATTATATTCTAGAATAAAGTCATCTTCTGAATGTGGCTGAATAACGATTAGCTCCGCTAAGAAAACAAACAGTGTGAAATCATGTGCGCGGCAACGGTAAAGTTCTATTAGCGGAGGCCGGAAAACATTACGTGACCGGTGCTACCAGTAACCGTCTCAATGCACTCTCTGAGGATGACTGGGCTTGCAATATTAGCTTACACCGTCGCAGAGCGGCTCTTCCGCAATGCTGTGAAATGGGACTCAAATTAAAACGCTGCTGAAACTAACAAACAATTTTATAACAGCATCCGTTATTTGTTCAGATGCCATTAAACGGGTTACTAAATTTATGATCTTTGATGCAAAGGATACGGTCTGATATTTTATGTTAAATTTTATGACTGGTAAGAATTGATTAGTTCAGTTCTCGCCTTGAAATTATGCGTAGTATAGTTTGCGAATTCCTGTTTAAATTATTTTCGACTTCCTCGTCCGTTTTTGAGGATGTGTAAGATACATTTTGCCAAAGATTAAAGGTCGCGTATGATCTCAGTATTGTGTAAATAAATAAATTTTATTTGATGATAATTTTATCGCCATCGCCAAGATATGAATTTGGTCAGTATGACGAACGGTATATTCAAGTGCATATTACTCCTGAACGGAAATAATTCTTGGCACTGACTGTTATAACTAAGTCACAGGCACAAAACTGGCAACACAAGCTCAAAAACAGAAAACAATAAACTAAACAAGTCTGTGCACTTAGGATGTTAAAAACGCAGTGGTTATACAAAAAAAAAAACAATCTAGAGCGGTAATACCATGGGGCCGGTAACCATGGTGTATTGTTTTATTTCCACTTGGCTGGCCATCAGATGACGTCACGCGCTGCCACCTTCCGCTGGATAAAGTAGAGACCACGGATGCGGTCAGTAACAGACAGAGCATGGTTTTACATTAGGGATTTGTAATAGTGATTTACAACTCTTTGTTTACGAAGGAAAAATACACTTGTTAGCGGGCTACATTTCAACGATTTACCTAATTTAGTCTTTCGGCACTTTTTCCTATCTCAAAAGGTATAATTGAGCAGTTAGCCATGAACGATCCGGCGAGCTAACGCCCTCATTTGGCATTGCTCGCGCAAATAGCAACCATCTGTCTAGTAAAGGACGCTCGGCTCTATATTGGTCTGAGTAAAGACCTAACGCGAGCTGGTTGGCAAATATTAAAACTATAACTTTGCACGAGTTAATTTTCTCTCGCTCCATTACATTACTTTTCATTCGTTTTATCGTTCACAATTCTAGATAAACCTAGGATTTGATAAAGGCATTAATGGGCAAGTAAAACTTGATATAGACAAGTCTACGTAATTGTGATCGTACATAAAATGTCACTTCGAATAGTTCGGGCAGTTAACGTTTATTTATATCGCAATAAAGAAAGTACTTGATCGTCCGAGTATCAAGTTACTTGTAACTATAGAAGATGATCTAACGATTTCCACGCCTCACCAATTAATATTTGGCCCATATTAGTCACGTCTAAAATAGCCTGAAATACAGTTCTCAGTAGCAATTAATAACGTTATCCAACTGCACAAAGAACGCGTTAAATCGATACTAGGTCAGTAGACAAACTAATTCCCTCGTGTAAAAATGTAAACAAAACGGTCGTAAAAGAAACGAAATTAGCCAGGCAGGCACCGCCATGCCATTACAGACGAGACCAAGTTCTCAACTTCCTAACCCAAATGACTCGTGAAGAAGAGTCGTGAAAACAAATGTGAATTTAAGGAAACCGGATTACGGTTGTTGGTAGACATAATAGTTCTTTCTGTTGAGTACTCGGTCACTTGAATGTAGGTATCTTCTTTAGTCACGCATACAGTTATATCACGACACGCTATTACACAAATTGCTAATATATTGTTAGAAGTTGAGTTGGGTATGTTTAGTACTTCTTGTTCATCTTCAAATATGGGTGTCCGATGGCAGATACTAGTAGCAGGTGATTAAGATCAAGTTATATATGAAACGGTGGCATGTTTAGATAACACTACCGAAATAACCCTCCACTTGTGCACGCGTACGGCTATTGGTTACCGATCGATTATTTTCGACGTACTTTATGGTACGTCATGGAATTTTTCTTTCGTTACATTTTTGCAAGGAAACCAACCGTTTGTTTCACTCTTAAGGAAATTGTATTAGGAAAGTTGTATCAAAGAATACTTAGTATCTTCTGTTATTGCAATCTACCGTCATTTAGGCATCAATCAGAATACCATTGCATTAAACTAAGTGAGCAGCTGTCTCGGCATTTCATAAATGTCATTTGATAATCTGCTTTACCTTTTTACTTTCATTTAGTACTAAAATAAACTGCCAGCCACCCGACAATAACAAAATGTCAGAGAACACTTTCACTCGAAAGAAAACATGTTAGATGGAGCATCGGACAGAGTATACGAAAACAAATAGATTAAAAGGCACAAACAAAGGGTAGGTACACTTGAATAGAAGGCTTTATTGACTGATATAATAATAAAAGCATTAACCAGTACTACGCAGTAACAAGAGAAAGTTAATGAAACGCAAAGTCTCAGTAATATTTTTATGTTTTAATCATAAAAGATATTTTTTTTGTTTCTTGTGTACATTTACAGGTATCAGATAAGGTGTTAACAAATTCATTAACCTCCAGGTGACAGATAACATCGGATGCGCTCGCGCAGTTCAATGTAGTAGTTTGTCAACAATGGCTCTACTGACGATGAGAGTGTTACAGACTCGTTACGGCTTCAATGGATCAATTGATATGCATAACTGCTCTACATCTTGCCCGCAACACAGCCGCACATTGTTAACTTCTTCATTCAAGTGAAACTTGAATTCTTTATATTTTCACTTATCTCCGTTTCTTGTAATAAAATACTTATTAACTTACTTTCTTCTTTTCAATGTTAAAATTATTTGATTTACTGCGCAAGCCTTATAGCTTCGTTCATATCTTGATCAATAAATAATAAAGGTTTTTTAACTAAAGGAAGAATTTTATAAAATGTGGCAAGTGATGCAAGCGGAAGCTAGTTATCCAATTAAAATATCTTAGACATTTTTATGAAGGTGTAACTAATGGTAGCTGCATTGTTGATAAAGTAAACTTCACTTGCATATTACAGAAGGGTGTCGTGAGCTCTAGTGGAATAATCCAATTAATTTACGCTACACTCTTCCTCTTCGCCGTGGCGTATTTATTTATAACCTCGCCAATATTCTATGAAATTTCCAGTTTGTGTGTGGTATAAAGCACTTTTACGATAGAAAGGATAATAAGTTTGCTGTTCATTTCTTTGAAACTTTAACCAGCTTAGATACTACGATGTAGGTACTCGTAGTAAGGCTTCCGCATGGCTTCGAATTTCGTGGAACGAACTTTAATTTCCTTTCCATGGGGAACTCAATTTGGCTATAAAATTGCCACTTCAAAAGAGTACCCGTTATAGGTATTCTTGCTGTATGGTACTTATGATAAAAAGAATACGAAACTATAGCGAGTTCACCCCCAGTTAACTGCGTTAATCTTTTTCAGGCTAGTGGGCAATTTGAGTTTTTGGCAAGTCGCAACCATTATTTTGTGGCCTCCCCTACAACAATGTCGGCTCCATATAAAATATTCACCAACAATACTATCTATAATCAATTATGACAACTCTTCGGTTGTCGGTAACAGATCTCGGGGATAGTACTTACGTTATAAATTCGATCCCTCCGGTCCCTCCACCCTCTTTGGGGATGACGTCATGACAAACGGAGAAACCTCTCAAGGTCGCCGCAACTGTTTTGATTCGATAAACGTCTTGCAAATGTTGAAGGAGAAAAAATCGGTCACGTTTGCTGGAATCTAAAATTACTTTAGGTGGTTTCTTTATAGTAATTTTTTCTAAAATAATGTATTTTACGGATCATTAATGTCGATTCCCAGCTGTTTTGTAACTAAAGTTATTGGATTGGATTGCCATTTAGTTACCAACTTCATGGATCCATTATGGCTGGAATAACGATTTTTCTAGTGAATAAACCGCAAGGTGGGTCGGCCACGCCCTATGGGTACCCACAGTATCTAATAGGTACTATCATAACGTCATGGATCTGCTGCGACCTTGACCGCAGAGGTTGAATCATAACAATCGTTGTGGAAATTAAGGATATGCTCTATTTAGATAATGAGGTCTCTAGTAGACACAAGCGTAAAATAGTAACTGGAAAATTTTGTCTCGTATCGTCGGGTTAACTGACTCACAGCATCTGATCTCGATATTAGCTGCCTATAAAACATCCGCAAATCGTTAAAGAAACAGGTAATGGCTTCTTATGAAACTGTTCGAAGCTGCCAGAATTCTGTAGTTAATTCCAACCAGTCCCAGAGTCTTGCATCATTGCATCATTTGTTAATTCGAGTATTTGTCAAGCAAGCTCCTCATTTCCTTGAAATTCATCATCTGTCCCATTTTAACCGTCATTCAACGCAACAGAATCACATCTGTTAGTGTCCATATAAACCCAAACACAAGATTATAGGATATTAGCGAGACCCGTGACCTACCCACCATCAATGTATGTAAATAATGTAGTAGTTCATAAAAAACCGGCCAAGTGCGAGTTGGACTCGCCCATGAAGGGTTCCGTAGCAGCAAGCATAGATTAGAGATATAATTATATTGAGAGTAGTAAGTAATATACACAAACAATAAAAATAACTTTGTTTTTCGTAGTATTTGTATGAATGGCAAAGTTATATTTGCGGTTTTTGAAAATGTACTATATCTCAAAAACTGCTAACTGTATCTCATCCAAACCAATTTTCGTTGGTAGTTTTGGTTGAGGTCTACATTATATATTTTTTTTAGTTTTATCATTCTCTTATTTTAGAAGTTACGGGGGGGGGGACACACTTTTTATCACTTTGGAAGTGTCTCTCGCGCAAACTGTTCAGTTTAGAAAAAAATGATGTTAGTAACCTCAATATCATTTTTAAAGACCTATTCATAGATACCCCACACGTATGGGTTTGGTGAAAAATTTTTTTTTTAGTTTCAATTCTAAGTATGGGGGGCACCCCCAAAATTTGTTTTGTTTTGATTTTTGTGTGAAAATCCTAATGCGGTTCACATAATACATCTTTCTACCAAGTTTCAACAGGATAGCTCTTATACTTTCGACAAAAAGTGGCTGTGACATACACGGACAGACAGACAGACATGACGAATCTATAAGGGTTCCGTTTTTGCCATTTGGCTACGGAACCCTAAAAAATGAATGAATGAGTGAATTTAGGACGACGTTACTCGAATTGTGTAATACTGCAGCAGATGTGGTTTGTAACAAAAAGTCTTGATGTCGCCTTTTTGCGTCATCCGTCAGTCATTCCTCTTTTGTCGAGGAAGACCATAGATCATTGTGTTTTTTTTGGGGTCGCTTCTCTAAATAGTCTGTGCCTTAATTCATTTTGTTACTGTTATGAAAAAAAATGTGAGCAAAATACTTAAAAAATATACTAAAGCCAATAGCCATTCTAGTTTTTATAGAGTCATTTACTTACTGAGACATCCGATTTAGTTTTTCTACATTACTATAAAAGTTAAGGAAGCTTTAGCAATTTTCCATAGTTTCCTGATTTCATTACCTCTTCAGAAGTCTCCTTCCATCTATTTTCTGATACGACCAGTCATTGAAGGCATTAAAACAATACGAAACGTCCACACGCCGGAAACTTCCGATGAGGGCTTCAGCAACAAAGGGATCGGGTGTGAAGTAGGTAGGCGAGAAATATATTCAGCTCCCCTTGGTAATATCAGTGCCGGGGGTGTGCCAACCCAGGCACAGGGTGCAGACCCCTGAAGAGGCGTAGAAATGGCCAGAAAAGGACTACAATCAGCCAGATGAGATCGCAGTTAAAGAAGCTCGCACTAGGCGCATAAAAGACAACAACACTGGGTATGGTTCACCGACGATGGATTTGTGGACTTTTTTTAGTATTTGTGGACTTTTAACACTCGCAGTCGTAAGCTACACTGCGAAAACCATCATCAGATTTTTTGACTCCTTTTGAGCTATGCTTGCCATGATCAATTCCTTCATTCAAGGAAACAATTTATTGCATCTTTATCGTAGTTTTCTTCATTTCTACGAATGGTCCATTCATCCATCAGAATGAGATAACAGGTAGAATCCCTGAAGAAATACGTATATTAATGTTGTGAGCAATTTTTTGTAAGAAAAGTCGTCTCTTTCACTTGTCGCTCGCACATAGCCGTTTCTTTTTCGATACAAGATTTGATCAAGGGTCGCCGGAATGTCTAAGTTACCGTGACCCCGGAACGTAAAGAGCAATAGAATCCCTACAGTTCCACCCAGAAAAAAAAGTATCAACATGAGCAATTTATTGAATGAACCGGGTGGAATTTTAGTATAAAAAAGTCTGACAATCCCTACCACTCCAACCCAAAAAAAGTATCAATAGCTAATTGCATTTCAGATACCTTACGGAAACGAGAATGAGTGAAATCATAGCTGATGACGAAGTGGCTATAATTAAGTATTATTAGTTGCAATAATAGCAAGGACCAGACCATGACTGCTGGCAAGACATGTAAGTGATGTCATGATGGTTATAAAATATGAATCTTTATAGCTATTTGTGTGGGTAGGTAAGTCCTACTGGTATGACATAAACAATGTGTTTGTTACAGGAGGTACAGCCACAAGATATTTTGTACCGTAAAGGTTCTTTTGGCTGGCTTCAGATAGCGCCTTTACTGAGCAAAAATATGTTTAGACTATTACTCAGAAATATTCTTCATAACATGCTAGATATAACATAATAGGTGGGAAATACCATTAGCTTTAATTGGTACACCTACACTGATTTTTTAATGGCTCTACCAAAGATGTTTTGAGTGTCATCATTTTTCAAGGTTGGTTTTTAATGATCTTGATTGAATTTGTTAATAATTTTCATATTAGCTACATCATTTTAATGGTTTGAAGATTGCCTTGAAAATTGTTATCTTAAGATTTATTGCATATTTAAAAAAATATATTTAAATGCTTTGGGCTAGTTTTTGTCTCTTTTTAAAGTTCAGTTACATCAAACTGTTCACAAGTACAAAAAAACTAGTTTTTTCTTCAAGCAGATTTAATAAACATGCAAGGCCAAACAACCCATACAAATAAGTAGATGTTATCAATGAGATGTATTATCATTGACATGTGACTGACAATTGAACAGCTGAATAATCAACCTAGGTTCTACAGAGACCATCACTCTATCACTTATTTATCTTATATGAATAAAAATCTAAAAGGAATTTTCTACGCAAGTAAAATGTAGGAATATACCATGTAGGTCGGACTATAAAACCGGACACAAAAATATATATTTAGGTGTGATCCCAATGATATCATATTTGACCGAAAATCGGCAGTAACCCAGAAAAACGTGCCGCATAGTTGCGCCTGAAATAGGTCATATCCCCGTTTAGAGTGACCACCTCTCCAGGGTACCCCGGTCATACATGCTGCGCGAATACACCCTGCCTTTCGTATCGCTCCGATTAACCGGTATTATTACTTAACACCAGCGATGTCAAAGCTCCAAAAAATATAAACACTACCTATAGGTCTTGCCGAGCTTACAGTGGAACTCTGAGGTCAGAGGATGCGAATAATCGCAGTGAAAAAAATAAATTAAAAAGTCATATCGGTACCTGTTTACTTTTGTTGTCGATCCCGTTCGCCTTGCCGTCTGGTACGTTGCCGTTGTTTTCCTCACTTTTTTCACTTTTAACACCCTCCAACGCCATATTCAAACGCTTATTTAATTCACTGTCATGCGAGAAATGTAATAATTTCCCTTATTTCACCGTACATGAAATATTTTGTCACAAATTCAATACGAGCAAACACTCCCATAGACAAGGGGCTGTCACAACCCACAACGCGTCGCAGTAGCGGACGCATTGAGCGCGAATGAAAAATGAAACGGATTCGCTACGGGAGAGAGAGAGCGAACCAATCGTAGAGCCGCAGAGTCGACCAACCGACGCATTTCGTCTAACCTGGGACTACAGAATCAAATCGAAAATAAATGAAAAATAAAGTATGAAATTATGACCAGAATAAATAATAAATAAATTATACATCGTATCGTTTATTTGTTATCTATCACAGAGGCGTAGGCCAGAGAGACCTTTTAGTGCCTACGTACCTACCAATACAATATTCCGTAATAATTATGCTTACCTTTAAAATTTTATTGTAGAAAATGATTTAAGGGGGCCGCCGGGCGTACCGCTTCAACTTAACTACACAGTCTATATACATTTATATAATTATCTGCGGTTTCAATAAAATTCGGTTGAAAATTATAGGTAGTCTAAAAACTAAATCATGCTTCAATTTGTTTCGAAATTAATTCATGGCTCACTATCAATCTGAAAAGCAAACAAATAAAAATAATACGCAATGATTTTCGTTTTTCCCGCCACATACCTTTTGTGATCACACTTGTCTTGTCGTCATGACATTTTATGGAAGCATAGACAACTTCTAGACACAGGCATCAAAAGGGATTTCTATAAAATAAATAAAATATTTTATGACCTAATTATGTAAGATATAAATGCACGGACATAGCATTAATTATCCTCTTAGTAAAGAAACTAATTTATAAAAGTACAAATTAGAAATATAGACAGAGTATTATGAGGGACCTAAAACACAGGACTTAGCGCCATCTATACGTGTAGAACTGAGACTACTAGTTTCAGAGATAGCATTGTTTTCACCTTTATAAATAGATGGCGCTAGCTGCCTTTTCAATGTAAAAAAAAATAAAATAAAAATACCATTGGTTTGCAAAAGGACAACTGGTACTTTAATAATTACTGTAATAACTACAGCAAAACGACGGAGACATTTTTTGAAAATTGAACTCCATTAAATAAGAAGAAGCTAACGTAAACTCGCGGCATAATTAGGCATTCACTATCAGTAGGTACCTACATTGTACCTATTATTGTTTTAGGGATTTACTTGTTGACAGACACGTTTACTTACATATACCTATCAGGATATCAGTAACATTAAATAGTAGCTAGCTTCTTCATTAACAGTGTCTGGCACGTGATTGAACGAGGCGCCAAAATGTTTTCGAATAGAATTCGTATTCATTCTCTAAATTGGCTCTTGATGCTGTTTCTAGAGAAAATCAGAAGATCTAATTGATCTAAAATGGCCATTTCAGCAGAATTGAAATATTAATTGTGGTAAAATTATTCCATTTCACGAACTTTATCAAAATTATATTAGGAGGGCGCACCCTGTAAGTAGGTATGTACTTAAATGGTAATTTAGCTGTCGAGAGGACGCTTGCAGTGGCTGAGCAATCGACTGTTGCGCTGTGTATTGCGGGTTCGGGGTTAGATTCCCTCACGGAACAATTTTTTTGTATGGCTTTCGGGTACCTAGTTGTTCCAGGTCTGACTGTTTGTGTTAGGGAGTTTTTTTTTTTTTTTGTAAATACACCCACGATATTCTACTAGAGATGCCTAGAGCCACGTTTTTGTTTAAAAATAGTAGGTATTAGAGGTTCTCAAAATTTCGTGCACTTTGCAGCAACTGAAATTTTGTTAAATATAGACAAAATTATTTAAATTGCCAGCTTTATGTGTGCGTTATCCATACCGTAAGGGTCCCCCCACATTTATCGACGCGGAATCGGCTTAAGCCGGTCAAGAAAACCTTTATGTCAACGTAATAAGGGTGTTACTAATGCCATTCGCATCGGATCGCGTCGTCCGAGCCGAGCGTTGACATAAAGGTTTTCTTGACCGGCTTAAGCCGATTCCGCGTCGATAAATGTGGGGGACCCTAAAAGTCGTAAAAAGAAACCATGAAAGCGATACTTACTTTTTCGTGTTCTCGAGTGGAGACAAATAGAGCGGGCATTGGGAATATTGTCATACAAAAATGTTGATGTCGGGCGTCAGTAGCGCTATCTAGCGTTGTATAGCAAAACCACGTATTAAAATAATTCATCAGAATATATTTTAGCCATTACACAATAGATGGCAGAACTGAGCATCTTGTGATAGGGGTGCAACATTTTAGAATGGCACAATTATCGATACATAAACATCGATAAAGTTAACTAGGATTTAAATATTAGAAAAAAATTAAAAAGTGTGTAAGGGCAGAACAGAAATTAAATTATTAGTCATTAATACAATCCTATATTATCAATTTGACGATTATGTTCAACAGTATTATTCTGCCGCCATAATCCAAAAGGACGCATCTACATAAAATGAGAAACGGAGAAAAAAAATAAAACGTGTTTCAAAAATTAAAAAAATCGCTGTGTGTAAGGAAATAAACCAAATCGCTATTTTTTGGTACCAAAGGGTGTATTACAGTTTGATCTATTGGGAGTAATATGTAGACTTAATAAAAGTTATATTATTTTTTAAATAAATCAATTTTTCCTTTTCTTTTTAATAAAAAAAATGAAAGTAAATACGTAATACTGCAATGAAAAGACGCTTCTGGCCATATGCGTCCTTTCAATTTAGTATTTTTTAAAAACGTCTTTCCTATTTAGTAATAATGTGTTACCAAGCCATAAAAACTAAATTAAAAAAACGTAAATAGCCATTTGCTGCTTTTCAACTTAGTAATACCGTGACACATGGATAACGGCGACCTGAATAAAGCGGCATATTTGTCTCACTAAAAGAGGTATTCCACTTACCCAGTGTCTCAGACATCCAGGTATACATAAATATCTGTCTTATTTACGGAGAGTTCAATTAATAGAGATGATATTAGACTTATTAATTTCATTAAAAGGGTGCGCTAAATAAAATAACATATGATATAATTACATATTTTAAACATTATCTGAATTAAAAAATGTATACAGGAGAGGTTATCTCTCACTCACTATATAAAACAATTTAGGCACATTTGCGGGTGGACCACAAATTACTGTGTGGTACAGTTTTTTTGTGCTATTAATCCGTTATCACAATTAAAGTCGTTTAGTTTACAGAATTTAAAGATAACAATTAAGCAAAAGTATTTACACTTTACACATAATAATATAGTCTCAGTAAAAGAAGTTAAAGAGAGACGTCATTGGGACATTTAAATCGAAAGAATAATTTTCAGAGATGTCCAGGTTTATTTTGTCCCATTAACAGTGATAATTCTGTGCTAAAGTGGACCTCACCATGATTTCCAGTGTCCCACTTAATTGGGATTCACTGAACTAATATTCAATTAATTTACAAAAAAAAGAACCCTTTTTAAACTGAAGTAAGTACGTTTAAAATGATAATTATTTTGTATGAAATAGAACACAAAGTATAAGAATTAGGCTTAGCTATATTATAATTAATTAATAATTGTTATTATTAATTATTATTAATTATAACATAAAGTTGCATGTTACTAAGTAGGTACAACAAACAAAAATTTTGTATTAAAGCTATCTATGTATGGATTATACTCAATATCCTACTTCCTACTAATATTATAAACGTGAAAGTTTGTTTGGATGGATGACTGGATGTTTGTTACTCTTTCACGCAAAAATCACTGAACGGATTTGGACGAAATTTGATACACAGATAGTTTATCACCTGGATTAACAGATAGAATAATTTTTAAGCCCGATTTTATGTTCACGTGGGATCATTTTCGATTTGTAGCGGGCGGGGCCGCTGGCAAAAACTAGTTAATTCATACATTTGTCTTCGATATCAACTTGAGTGAGCAATAACAAACCGCTTTCAATATAAAGCTTAAAAATCTACTAAAAACAATTTTTTTTAAGTTTAAAATAACTTTTCTTTTAGCCACAAAGTCGGTGCCACAAATCTCAATGAAATAAAATACAAAGTCACCGACTTCCGAAAGAGACGTTATTACATCATATTTTGTGTTGTTTTATCTGCAGACCATTTCCTCATTGTGATAGTTAATATTCAACGCAAAAACAAATTCGAGGAAAAGGCGTTTTCCTCAAAATTTTATTTTTCGAAATGACTGAATCTATTTTAATTAAACTTTATACGCATAAGTAAGATACATAGGCCTAGTATTTAAAAAAGATTATTGGTATCTTTGTTTTTATGGAAACTTTAAAATCAGTGTAATTTAAACCTGTAATACTTATTTTTGCTCTAACTACCTGGACGCATCTGAAATGCAGTATTCCAACCGCGAGTTCTACTTCTCCCCTCATAACTAGCAAAACTATGTAGAAAAGGCATTACTACCAGAAGTGTCTTTTCATGTTATGAATTGTTAAATATTTTGTAAATAAATGAGACGCTTCTACTAAAATGCGTTTTTTCAACTTAGTGTACGCTAAAAACGTCTTTTCTGTTTAGTAATATTCCAGTCATATCGCAGATACGTCTTTTTTAACAGTTAGATTTACAGGTTTCCCTTTAACTTATGAGAAATATAAAAATACTGGGCGATGCCATTTTTTTTACTGATTCAGAATATGTATGTAACTCAATTTTGACAAAAAGTGTAGATACGTCTTTTTTCCTAATGACGGCAGTATTATTAATCTATCGTCATTAACTTAGTCAATGAACAACATAAAAAAATGATTTTTTTTTCGCTCGTATGATTTGATGAAAACGTCTTTTTCTTTTGACCAACTTCCACCGTCTCGATTTTATTCTTCCCATGTCATAAAATGATCCTAACATTAAATGTGTCAAACGGCATGAAAATAAATGTTTTAATTAATTTTTGTGGACAGCTCGCCCTTGAACAAAATAAAAATGTTTCAAAAGGGAGCTAGTCTCCTAAAAAAGTTTTTCCGTAAGTATCTCTTTCATTCATAAACAAGTCAGTATACGAAATTAATCATTTGGTATTTTAATTACTCTTCGACTTAATAAATATCGATAACACATATCGATAAACAGACAACTCTAATTCTTTAGCATATTGTCGTACAGCTACTGAGCAACAGATGGCGTTTATTTAAAAAATGCAAGAGTTCTAGAATAATATCAGACAAACTCTTAAAAACCAGGTAAAAATAAAAAAATATTTAGAAAAACAAATTGATTTCAAGTCCACATGTTTTCTTATATCTTGATTTGCAGTTACGCAAAGCGCAACTAGGCATATTTTCCTATAATCGTCCAACGAAGTTTGAATTTTGACGCACGGTCACACGACCTGTCAGGCGGACGTCTCAAACTAGACTGGTCGAGTTTTTACCGAGTGGTAAAAATTTGTGGATCACAACTTTCTTCGTGATGTCCCGTCTATTGCTCGTATATAGTTTAATGTCTTTGAGTGAAGACCACGAATCGGCAAAGGCGTAGAGACGAGTAGAACGCCCTCAGGTTTGGTGGTGCGACGAAATTTGCAAGGAGGCCGGTAACTGCTGGATTAGAGTATAGCCGGTGATCGAGTGAAATGACGTGCGATTGGAGAGACCTAATGTCCAGCACAACAATTGACTGCTATAAGCTGATCATGATGATTGAAACTTGGTCTCAGCCACCTTTGACCTGGACTAGAGTCAAAAGCAAACCCATCTCAAACAAAAAAATAGACGAACATCGCTAGGACCAAGCTTACCACCGATAACGGCTTACCCCATTACCCCACAAACATTTGTTTATAACTAAAATAATAATTAGGCCAGCATAGTTTGAGTATCTAATATTAATGACAACAGGTGAAAGTCCGTGTTATCACAATTGTAGCTAGACTGATAAAGGTCACGTCGACAGGACACAGGACAGATACCAGATAACATTATCAGTACCTATCAGTACAGTCGATGAGAGAATTATTAACTATTTTATGACATGTGTTTTAAATTAATGCTCATTTCTTTTTCGGGAAAGAATAATTTCAAAAAAAAATACTATTAATTTAATAACAAAATTAATAATAACAATCTGAGATAGAAGCATTTTTCTGTTGATGGTTGCACTTCGGTTGTATATTAATTTTCTGATTATTTTTTAATTGCGACATATTGGTAAAACTAGTATAATTTTTTGTATCCTATCCAGAATTTCCGACGTGACTATAAATATTAATAATCGCGATTTTAGACGTGGCTGTTTTATACAAAATAAGCTTAAACTAAACCAGCCATATAAGTTAGCGGTGTTTTACAATGTGATCTGTAACTATTTAAAAATAAAAAAACAGACAATAGCAGCTATTAACTAAAATGTTTAATCTGGCTGTTGTATAGTGTATTTATAGTGTTTTTAACTTTAACGTAACTCAAACTTGGCTGCCTTTTACGTAAATCGAACACCGATACGTCCTAACATTTTTTAAATTTGTAAAAAACGGCCAACAAGTTAGGCTGACTTCTGCAAAATAGGTATTGTAGTTTTTGTCAAAATTGCCTGCATTTGACATGATGATGACAATAAACATATTTTGTAGGTATACATGGCTGCATTTGACGGCCAATATCTCCGTGACAAATAGAGATATCGACATGGCTGTCTTTGCAAAAAATCGGGCATGTCGAAATTAGTTTGGCTGTTTATAACTCATTTTTTGAAAAAGTGCCACATGGCTGCTTTCTGCATAACACGGTCCAATTTGATACTATTTTTTTACTGTATAAGAAACGATATGACTGATGTGATTTCTTCTAGCAGAGTTGGAGCAGGACAGAAGGAATGAAGAGTTCTGCCTTATGTACTGTCGTCAGCTGCAGCAAGGCCCAAAAAGAGGGTGAGGTCATGATTTTGTTATAATTCAATAGATTTTAGAACTACGTGACGATAAAAGAGACTAGGGGGATGTTATCCTATATTATTTGTTAAATATTCAAACAACTTAACAAAATCAGGAAAGTTTAAATTGGTATTCCACTATAGAACTGACCCGAAAGTAATTAACTTATAGAAAGGTACTTAATAAATACACATTAAATAACTAGTAAGTAGGTATACAAATGAACTCATTACTTGAATCAACAATAATAGTATAATTAAGACAGTCAGAAACGTTGTCCAGTGAGTCATGGTTTCTCAAAGTTATGGTCTCCGGATTTGTTAAAGTTCTCATAAAACTGCTAACCTAACGAAAATTAAGATTTTAACTTTTATAAAAAAACCTAATAACAAATACTTACATAAGTATAATTTCTTGTCGCACATTGAGTCGAGTTTAGTAGCAATTTCGGAAAAAAATAATTTTAAGTTTCAATAGGTAAGTATAGACGCCACACAACCTACCCCAATCTGTCAAATTTCTTTAATAAATTTTCAACCTTATCACAATAGTGGAAGCTTAATAATCGATTTTTAAAAATTGATAGATTGGAGTGGGTTGACTTGCTGGCATCTGTACTAGGATTTTGTCATGACCAGCAGCCGCATTCTGACGTCTTAAACCAGGCTTGTTCCAGTTGATGAAAGACACAGAGGTACTAAGTCGTCTAGCGCCACTTCGTTCACTCACTTGAACAAACAGACGTCATAATACAGCCCCAGGTGCGACAACCGCCAAAGGGTGAATATTCAAAGTATACCAAATTCACATGTTCCAGTGCGTAAAAAAATTGAATTTAGGTTTAAACTTAATCCAATAAATTTATGTAATGTAAACCTACGATTATTAACAGGTGCTGTACTTTTTATTTTAATTTCTATGTTAATTAAAAATAAATTTTAATATTAAATGGCCCAAAAACTCATTACCGGGACCTGTTCCATAACTAGATTTGATACATTTATTAGTATTATAGGAAATCTAGTGCGAATAACGTTTAAAATTGACGAGTGTGTCGAATAACTTAGTCTTTGTTGGTTTCATAATAATAAACTAACCCGTATATTTATAAATAAATTAAAGACTAATGTGTTGTTACAATTTTGTAACGGCGCAAAACTCATTACCAGAACCATGACGATAAATCGAATTTTACACGACAAAACCCTTTGATCATACCGCCTTTAAGTGAACTGCCGCCCGCCTGCTCTTCTGTCGATCGGCAAACGTAATAGTGAAGGAAATAAGCAAGATTTTGCGCCATAAATTACGATCGATGTGAGCATTGACAGTGTTTGGTCCATTTTATTGTTCATTACAGGTCCGCTTACATCTTGATACGTAAATAAACTTGGTATCTTTTTGTTATATCAATTCATTCAATTCTGTTTCATTATAATTTTTTAATATGTAAATGGCATGTACTGCTTATAGACAATTGTAAAATTACCTAAAAGTGCATAATTTTCATAACCGTGTCCTTCATTACCGTCGTTTACCGTAACCTTTTTGAGGTCACGGTAATGAATGAAATATACGGTAATGACTTTGCTTCTATTTAATACTTTTTAAATACATTGTTTTCAGGTGGTTAATAAATTAATATTAATATTATGGCTAAATAATATACCTATTTAATATGTCAGTTAAAAATGGCACGCCCTAAAAAGACAACAGAAGACATTTCAACTAGAAGACGAATCGCTAAGCATACGCTACGCTGCTTTAAAAAAAAACGAAGAATTATACACCGTGTTCTTCACGTTATCCATAAACTTTAGCAAATACTTCTATGGCTTTTACAAATCAAATCCAACAAAGGAAGTAGTACTTAAAAAGGCTTCGTTACAAAGATATTTGTAATTTCATTTAATGAAATTTAATTAAGCTATGCAGTGAGAAAGTATCTTAATTTGAAATCTATCAAATACTATTTGCATTTCATTTGTTTCAGCCCGCCAAATGTTATGAATGACGTTGCCAATTCGGATAAAGAGGCATGCATATCGGGTTATTTACGTCTAGGTATTTAGTTTGTATGAAAATTAACAAAAAATAAAAAATAAGAATTTATTAATGTGTCCATAATGAAAAATGCTTACTTCCGTGGTTTGAACATCTGGTCGAAGTTTATGTATATCGTCCGGAACACGGTGTATAAATATGTATTAAAAAAAAGAGAAAGAAAAAGGAAGATGATTGAAGAGAAAATTTGATTCTAACAAAATTGTTAGTAATAAAGATTTAACACCACGGCTATGAGAAAGCCTTTGATTCGGTGGAAACGTGGGCAGTGCTTGAATTTCTCCAACTACTGACTATCTGTACATCGAAATGTTTAGTTACTCGTACAATAATGCCACTATATCGGTCCAAGTACAGGAGCAGAGCTCGAAGGCGATTCCTTTGAAAAGAGGCGTAAGACAGGGAGATGTGATATCTTCAAACTGTTTACTGCCACTTTGGAAAACGCCTTCAAGCTCCTGGAATGGCAAGGACTCGGCATCAATATTAATGGAGAGTACTTCACCCACCTTCGATTTGCCGACGATATTGTTGTCATGGCAAAATCGATGAATGATCTCAGCACGATCGATGCTCGGTGACCTCAATCGAGTTTCCCAACAGGTGGGTCTTAAAATGAACATGGACAAGAAAAAGGTAATGTGCAATGGCCATGTTGTGCCCACCCCATTGTCAGTTGGGAAAACGGTTCTAGAAGTTCTCGACTCGATGTCTATCTGGGACAAACCGTCGCACTAGGTAGGTCCAACTTCAAGAAAGAGGTCAACCGCCGAATCCAACTCGGCTGGGCAGCGTTCGAAAACTGCGTAACGTTTTCTCGTCCAGTATACTTCAGTGCCTCAAGTCGAAAGTTTTCGACCAATGTGTATTACCAATGATGATGTATGGCGCCGAAACGTGGTCTTTTACTAGGTATAGGCTTCGATCATTTATAACAACTAGATACACAATCAGCGACAAAAAACGTCCTCACCAAAAGAATGACCAAATCAGAGATCGGTCATCCTTTTGGTTTAGTACTGTTCTAACGCTCGGAACGTAAACATGCCTCCGTGCTCGTTTAAAAAGTGTAAAAATCACTCTTCCAGGACCGAAAAAAGGATGTAATTTAATTTTTTCAGTAAGTACTAACATTACCAATATATAATAACTATCACTGTACTATAAATACTGATATTTCGTTAAGAAATCGCCGTAAAACATTTATTTTAAAATTGACGAAATTATCAGCCGGGTTTATAAAGCACCTAAATTGAAAAGACTTTTAATAAACGTACAGTTCGTAGTGTCGCATGGCTACTTGATTTAGTCGGGTAACATGTGTTGATTCGAGTCGCGGTCGTAAAATTTTATGTGTTTTTATGACCGTTCTAAATCCGACTTTAACTCATTTGAATAAGGTTTAATTTCTTTTGGTATAATATGTTGGCCAGTTATGTTTCTTTCTGTTTTCTTTCTCTTTCTATTTTACGACCTACTTGAGGACAGTTTTTAGTTCGTTTTTGTACGGGATTGTGTATCTAGTTGTTATTAATGATCGAAGGGTATAGGTCTCATTAGTAAGCTCTAGACAGCTCAACGAGCTATAGAGAGGGCTATGCTCGGAGTCTCTCTGCATGATCCAGTCAGAAATGAGGAGATTCGTAGACGAACCAAAGTTGCTGACATAGCCCAACGAATTAGCAAGTTGAAATGGCGGTGGGCAGGCCATATAGCACGCAGTACTGATGGCCGATGAGGCCGTAAGGTTTTCGAATGGAGACCACGCACCGGCAAGCGCAGCGTAGGACATCCACCTACAAGGTGGGCAGACGATCTTATGAAGACCTTAGGATCACGCTGGATGCAAGCCGCTTCCAACCGGTCCTATTGGTAGTCAATAGGGGAGGCCTATGTTCAGCAGTGGACGTCTTAAGGCTGATATGATGATGATTCATTTTTTGCATATTTTATTTGCGTCGTACTTGTACGACACAAATACAATTAATATAATTAATATCAACGAAATAAAAAAAAACTCTTTTGGACTAATTTACACTGAATCTGTTCGTGTCTATAGAAAATATTAGTTTTGTATACAGATGGGTACGCATTCGTTCAGCGCGTACACATCTCTATCAAAAGTCGTGTTTCCTATGGACACAAGCTGAATTGAGCTAAATATACTTATTTAGCTCAATTAATTACTATTAGTCCCTTATTATCTAAATCTGATTAATATCCTTAGCAAGAAGGATTACCAAAAATATTAATTTATGAAAAACTTTTATTTGTTTTTAGTAGCGATGCATCCGATACCGATACCGATATATCGGCGATATTTCGGGTTAGCCGATATATCGGCGATATTTCGGGTTAGCCGATATATCTGTATTGACGATATTTTTATGACCGATTCGAGTTTTTAATTTAAAAATGTAGTGTAAACGAGCGTGTTGTCTCATCTATTTAGTTGCAAACGAGCCACAAACTATGCCCGGGAAAACCTTTGCCAAACAGACTTGCGAAATCGCCTAACTCCGAAAAAAATAAGTTTTTAAACAAAAATCTTTTAATTCCTAAAATAAAATGTATAATTATCTATTGTCAACCTATGTCTCTTCTTTTTGTATTAATGAAAAATAATCTGACTTGTGATTTATTTATTTTATCGTAATTTTTTTATTCACAATAAGCGTATCGGTATCGGTATCGCCGATATTTTTGTAAGAGTATCGGTATCGTATCGGCGAAAAGACGTATCGATGCATCCCTAGTTTTTAGTCACCAGGATTTTTGACATTATGCTTTTGTTTGATTGCGTTCCATAGATACATCAAAATCGGTTTCGTTAAATACTAAATTGTAAGGCTGATTGTTACCAAAACCATTAATTTATGAAAGAACTATGATATCTATATCACCTTTGTTTTTTTTTATTTCCACATCTTGTTTTTATCATTACCATGTCTTTATATTTCATTACCGTATACCTAAAATTTCATTACCGTAGATAGGGTTCATTACCGTAACTTGGCACATATTTTAAATGGCCATAACTCTATCAATGTTTCAAATATATGCGTGCCTTTCACATATCTGATAAATAAAATAATGCCAAATACAGTAAAGCAACCAAATTTAAAAAAAAATTGAATTATAATTTTCGTACAAAAACTGCGCAAATAATGTCGAAACCGAAGAAACACCCCAAACATTAGGTACGTAAATCTTGTCCTAAAGTCCCTATCTAGAGCATCATTTAAACCAGTAGTTCCCAAACTTATTTTTCTCGTGGACCACTTTCAAAATTTTACTGGTTTCGATGGACCCCCTGCTGCTACATTTCTACCACATTCTTAAAGTCGCCAAAAAATAAAAATTGTGTCGCTTCTGAGTACTGTCCCTATATTCCGATAGGTAAAATAAAAACGAAAAATGGTACATTTTATAACACTTTATTAATTAAAAGAATAGAATTGCTTAGCTCGAGCAGCTCCTCTTGTAATATAACATTGGCCACTTCCGTTTCATCAAATGGATTTATGATCCATGGTGGTATATCCATCGTCAGCATATCTTCAAACCTGGTTTTGAAGTCTTCATGCAGGGCCCTTAAATGTTGACTGTAGGTATGGATATCCTCATCAATACCTCCAACATCACCTCCGACAAGTTTGGAAATTTAGAGAATTCGCGCCGACTAATGTTTTGCTTCATATATTTCAATTAATGATCGAAGGTTATATCGAATACGCAAGTTTGGACAAGTAAGTCGCTTGCCTTATTAAAATATTATCTGCTTAGTTAAGTACTTAAAACAATGTAGGTAGGCCCTTTTAAAAACTATGCTTACATTTTTGCTCTTTACTATCAAAAGCAGATAAATTTTCGTGGACCCCCATTAACATCTTATGGACCCCCATTTTTTGTTCACGCCTACGTAGACCCCCAGCAAGTCTCCCGTGGACCCCTGGGGGTCCACCTGGACCACTTTGGGAATCACTGATTTAAACCCTTCATTGTTCACATTAACATTAACCTAACCTTGAGAAACACCGGTAAAAGACATCTCAATCAGCTTCAATTTAAAACGGTATGACTTCAATAAACTTTTATTTAACACAGCACAAATATTGACACACAGGACAACCTAATAATTTATTTACTATAAATCTTAAATTAAAGCATGACGAATATAATCAGCCATTAATAAATAAATAAATTATGTTTATCCTCAAATGATATTTTGTCCTGTCTGTACCGTCTATCGCATTAGGCCCGGACGGGCAATGCGTATGTTTAGTTACAAATGCACGCGACTTTGATATCAACGCCTCACAGTAAATACAACAGTTATTTATTGTTATTATTTTAAATGTTAATTAATAATTGTTGAATATAAAGTGCAGTTTAAATAAGTGTGGATGAGATTGAAGTGGTGTCTGTGCGTGACCTGCACCTGCACTAGTATACCTACCTATTTCATTTTAGTTCTAGTTTGAAAAAGTTGCAAAGATGATTAAAGGTAAGTTTAATTAATATCCTTATTCGAATAAGTATTGTTTAAAGTAGGTAGGTAAATATATTCGGTAATTTATTTTAAGCAACTTATTTTAGGGACCCGTGACATGAACAGAGAGCGCTAAAATGTTCGAACCAATTGAAAATTGTAACAAAATATTTTAAAATTCTGTATTTAATTGAATAATTTAATTTTAATAATAATTTATTTATCTCAAAAACATGTTTACACAACAACAATGAAAACAGAAAATATTTTTTTTTAATTTGGAACAATCCCGAGAAAATTAACTATTAAAACTTACAAAGTTATTTTGAAAAGTTCCCACAGGTAACACTTTTACTTTAAGAAAACGTTTAAAACCTCCGTCCGTATCGTTTTACAATTCCATTTTCGAGGGTTTTATGTTCCATAATAAGCAACAATTTCTATTATATATTTTAGTGTGTATTTATTATTATATATTTCTCCATCGTACTAACGAAATAACATGGATTTGAAAAACTATGAAAGGCCATGGTGTAGTGTCAAAATTTATTTATTTCGCACCCAATATGCATACAAACATTGGTCTTTCTCTGCCTAAAAACGTATCACATCCAAACGAGTCAAGTAAACTTATTTACCTAATTATAGTTAAAATAACTGATCTTTGTTTACCACAATCTAATAATAAGTTATGTAAATCGATACAATCTGCATGTTGTTAATATGCTATGTACTTGATTATTATTATTATGTTCAGAACAGTGCATGACACTGTTACTTAGATGACGCTCGATCAAGGTCCAATGGCGACTAGATACGAGAATATTATATTTGTTACTTGACTGACGATTCGCCTCTACTTCTCTTTGGTTTTAGTACTTAAAAATACTTCATAAATCCTTTTTTTATTATTCAAAATAAAAGCTATGTATAAATCTGTTCGTACGTGACATACGCGTTTAGGGTAGGAGCTAACATCAGTCTGGTGTAAAATATGGTAATAATTGCAATATAAAAATACAGGATTAAAATGAGTGTAAATTTTGACTGATTGACCAGAGAAAGCTAGGCAAAGTTAAGCCTCCTGCAGACACACGCGATTAATCGCGCTGGGCGACATGTCGCGGTCCATTCGCAGTATTTTTAGAGTGGAAATTAGCTTGGCTCGTTGTCGCAGCGCGATTAATCGCGTGTGTCTGCAGGAGGCTTTAGTTATAAGAAAATGGGGAAGACTTTGACCAGGAGTAAAGCCAGTCATCATCATCATTATCATCATATCAGCCGTAAGACGTCCACAGAAGACTAGACTAAGATTTAGACTTCCAATAGGACCGGTAAAGCCAGTATATGGGACAAAAAATCTGTCCTAACCCGAAATAAATTGTCAATAAAGGTGAAAACTGCATCAAATTCTGATGTATAGTTTTTACGAACAACGAGTACAGATAGACAAAATAAAACACCTACCTATGTGTACTATGGAAGATACAAGTAGCAGTCTCGTTCAAATAACATTATCAACAGGGCTTAGAAGATAGAAATACATTGAAGATAATAACAAAAGAAAATCAAAATGTAACCGTCTCAAGCCCTTGAATGTGTTAAAATTAGAGCGATGCTCTTTTGTTTGAAAACTCAGGCGTGTTTCGATGGCAATTAGTTAGCACGCAGAGTGCAGTGAAGGAATAAGATCGATACGAAAATAATGGTCTGACAATTTGTATATGGGGTAGTTGGCTGGCAATTTGGACTATTTCTTAAGATGGGTGTTACTGAAGAAATATTTAAGCTAAATACGCAAAAATTAAGGTCCGAATTGTTTTCTTTTTGGAGAAATCACAGCATATTTAAAGTTTTATGGATAAGTTCTCCCACCCTGTGTGGAGCGGGAGAAACTCAGACTCGAACTGAATAAAAACCTGCACTCTGGTCCTTCGGTCGCCCTTAGCAGGGTTACGGTACCCTGTTTAGGCAGTCTCGTGACCCCACAGACATTTTGGCATCCGGTGGTATACCTGAGTACCATAGGCACCACCGCTACATTACAGAACTTTAATTTTTTTGTTAACCTACTCTGTCTCACTACTGGGCAAAGGCCTACCTCAACTCCAAGTCCACTACTCGCGAGCCCATGCGTCCTCCTTCCATTCCGAAAGGAGAACAACAGGGTTACTATGATGTCTTAAGGTGAATGCTCCGGGGTAGCCTGGAGTAGCCTGGGCTACCCTGGAGCATCCACCTTAAAGCAGAATTCCTGTGTAGGAAAGAGACAGAGCTATACAAGTCGTCTAGCGTCACCTCGTTCTCACAGTGAAATTACTAACGCTTTAAGATGTCATGGTAGGCCACCAGAACGTTAATTTAATAAATTAATATCAGTCTGTATATTTGTATTCTCAAGCGATGTTCACTTTAAAAGTTTTCATAAAAAAAGCTTGGAAAACTTTGACATTTTTCTCAGTGTATATTCGTCGTTACTAAAAACTTCTCGTCACCGATTTCGTATCAAAATAGTAAGTAGGAAGATGTCGCTCATTTATTTAGTTGTAGACTTTTAAACACTTTTCTATTCTATTCGATTTTAGATCCAATACCTATCGGTGGAACCATGCAGTTGAATATAAAATTAATTGGCAACCTATTACAAGTAATAAAAGTCATTGAGGCCATTGTATATGTATTATGTTTATGGAATAGAACAAATAAGTCATTTACCGTCGTTTATACATTTCATCAGTTGCACGGTAAACTATCCACAAGGCTGAATGCGACGGACTAATTGAGCCAATAGACAATATTTACCATAGAGTATGTATTCTGCTTGTTAGTATCGACGCTATTACCAATGTTACTAAGCATGTAGAGAATGGTTTTAGAGACAAAAAAATATGCAACATTTTAGCGCTCCAGATTTTGAGAACGGATTTATTGTTTCTGTTAAACTATGTCTTGTCAAACTGTATTGTCCCACAGCTGGGCAAAGGTCTCCACCATAAACCTTCCACTCTTTCTTTTGTGCGGCTATTTCTTTAATAAACGCGTCTAATCGCCACGCTAGCATTTTCCAAGCCTCGGCCGGATATCTCAATATTTTTAAGGTTTTATACTGACTAATATTATGGTTTCTATTAAACCTTTATACGTGATTGTAATTGCAACACTGCCAAAATAATTATAGGAAAATAATATGATGCTAACAATGTTTCGCAAGCCTAGTAGGTATCGGGCACGCCGCAATCGCGGCGGTAAGACTTTGAGGAGTGGCTGGATAGGAGTCACGGCGTCCTGACCTACCGCATGACGCAGATCCTCACCGGACACGGAAGTTTCGGGAGGTACCTGTGTCTGTGAGGTACCTGAAATGCCTGTGTGTCACCACTGCGAAGATCGCCCGGAGGACACAGTAGAGCATACGGTGCAAGACTGTCCCGCTTGGGCAGAGCACCGACGTGTCCTCACGGCGGCGATAAGCGGAGACCTCTCGCGCCCGGCATTGGTTGCGGCCATGCTGCGGGGCGAGACGGAGTGGGAAGCGGTCGCCTCCTTCTGCGAAGCAGTAATGCTCGCGAAGGAGGAGGCGGGCCGCGTGAGGGAGAGGACAATGTCCTCCCTCCGCCCCACCCGCGGTGGTTGGCGCCCACGGCGACGGACGTCGCAAAACGATCTCCGGCCACCGTAGGCGCGGGCATGCGGGCGGCAAGTAAATGGCAACTCGCAGCCCGACCATGGACCATGCCCGGGTCGACGGCTCGTTGTGTTCCACGCGCGCCTCAAAGAGCGTCAGCATGATGAGTACCTACAAGTCTGACAGCCCCTCCCGCCCTGCCCGGGGTGGGAGGACTCATTTGATGATTTTACCACGATAAAAAAAAAAAGCCTAGTAGGTATATTCAAAGTACCTACTGTAAGTATGTACTTTGAATATACTACGAGTCAGTATATGATAGGTATCAGATAGTTGCACTGTGTCATTGCAATAATCAATGGTCTGTTTGTGATCTTTAACACCGAGTAAATTGCATAACACTGACCGTGCAGCTTTGAGTTGACTCTGTAGGTACACTGTTGACTATACGAACGTATGTACTTATAAAATAATAGGCAGGTATAGATTTATAGTGTACATAGGTTCGCTATTATATTTAGGTTCTCTATCGCAATAAACGATGTACTGAAATCATCATGATCATTATCTGTCTAGCCTTTTCCCAACAATGTTGGGGTTGGCTTCCAGTGGAACTAGATGCAGCTGAATATCAGTATTTTATTTGACCTCCACAAAGTCCACAACCATTGACTAGGTTGTTAGTACGAGTACTTAGTGGAAACATATTTTTCCTACTCCGCCACTATTCTTTTCTGATTAATTTCGTGCAGGATCCAAGACAGGTAAATTCATTCTCCGGGACACGTCGAGCTTCATTGTCTCGGCGCTTTTCTGGTGGTTGCCACTGTTGATTCTGGCTCTCAGGAGTTGCAGTGGTTTGGGAATAGTGTGGTGGGTTTGCCCCAAAAAAAAAAGTACGAGTTCTTAACTGAGAGAATGCGAGTGCCCTTGATAAGTCTGATTGTCAGACTTTCCAGCTTCCAATAACGACTGTCAAAGGTCTACAAATGACAGTCGTTACCAAAGACCGAACCGAGAGGAAACTAGCTACCTATTATGAATGGTGACCCATCTACAGACCAGCCTCGGCAACCTTCAAGATCAACCTGCTATATTATGTTTATTTATTGCAGAATACATTATGCAGTTCAGGATCATCAATGATTCCCCTAATAATTTTAAGTATTACAGTCATCTGATCGCGTGATCGTCTGACTTCTAGAGAGTTGAAACTGAAAAAGCAACCCAACAGAAATTTAGTGGGATACAAGAAAGGTTATTCTCTACAAGAAATCTCATCGCTGCACTGTACGATGTGATCTACGACGAGGCGGCTTAGAGATTACCCGATCTTGCAGCGCGAGCTGATGCTACGCGTGCAGACGATGGTCACAGCTTACCCCAATAGAAAAAACGAAAGAAAATCCTCATACACAATGCTGATATAAATACAAACAATGCACAAGCAATAAAATCAATTCGAATCGAAGGTCTTCATCAATAAAAGACAGGACTTTGGAAAACCAGAGTTAACAAGCAAACAATTGAACTCATTTACCACTTTGTATCTCACTCACTACTATAGTAAACATCAAGCTTGGATACTATAATGAATCACTGCCAAGATGAAAACATTTAAGATAAAGGGTGTCCAGTGGAAAATTTTCAACTTTGAAATTTCACATAAAAAAAACTACATAGATTTTATATATTTTTATTGAAACTAAATGTACTACATTAATGCGGATTTCATTTCTTAAACACTATATCATCTAAATGATGACCGTTTTTTTGTACGCACTCCTGTAATCGGACCCTTACATTTGCAATCACGCGACGGCATAGCTCTGGAGTAATGCTTTGAATTTCACGGCGAATATTGGCCAGCAGGGCTTGAATTGTCCGGGGATTGTCCTCATAAACCTTCGATTTAAGGTTACCCCATAGAAAAAAAATCGCAGTGCGTGAGGTCGAGCGACCTGTACCCTTAGCACGAGTTTTCACTCTTTCACTTTACAGCGTCTTTCCAGTATTTACAGCGTTTCTTGTATGAAAAAATGGAACAGCGCCTCTGGTGTGCGAAGAAGGAACTATTTTTTTCCTTGAAAATTGTCAATTTGAAATTGTCAAAGTTCCAGTTTACTTTACGTCTCAAATACTGAAAACTCGTGCTCAGGGTACTGGGCGGCCATGAGATGTCTCCGTACTTGTTGATCAGTTTATTTGGAAAAAATGTTCTTAACTTTTCCATCGACACCCTAGCTGTATGCGGAGAGGCACCGTCTTGCTGAAATTGTGTCCTATTGTTGTAACCTGAATACAGCTGCAATTGCGGTAGCAGAAATTCGTCTATCATACGGCAATACACCGGAGCAGTGACTGTTTCTCCTTGGTTAAAAAAATAGGGCCCAATTACACCGCTAGCCGAAATGGCACACCAAACTGTGTGCGTTGCTGCTCATGTGGATGGTCCTGGAGGAGTTCTGATGAGCGTTGTCCCTTCTTGCCTAAATCTTTGTACCCACGACCAAATAAGTTGCGTGCTTGGCCCATCACTTAAACGCCGAATATTAAAATGAATACAAAACGTTCGACCCGCGCGAACCAACGATTCACCATTCTTTAGATATTGCTCAACCGCGAACGAGCGGTGCGCTCCTGTCCAGTGACTCATGGCTAATAACAAATCCGCAAGTACCGCGCTTTCAATGGTACCTCTCCCGCTCATCTGGCCCCGCTAATATTTCGATAATTGCAGTTTAAAGTTGAAAAATTTCCGCTGGACACCCTTTACTTCTATGCATTGCGTTTCATTTTCTACGTTACTAGTAACTCTTTAGTACTTTGTCGTTGTTCTTGTTTGAAAACACGTCTACGATAAAGGAGTACCTAATTTTTATTAATTTTCAATTTTATCTTTTCCCCAGTCTCCTGTTCAATATGCAGGTTCTGAAATATTGTTTTATAGTTGACTCTGATAAGCAATTATGAGTCTTTTTTCTATGGTCTACTTCTGGTCTACGGAAAGACCGTTGAATCGTTGACCGTACGTGAAGCATTAAATGAGGTCAATGTCTCGTGAAGTTCAGATTAAAGAAATGTTATTCAGCAGCTGTCGGTTCGCGGTCACGGTCATAAGATTATCTACATCTTTGCGATAAGAAATATTATATGTATAATATTCTTCTTAGCAAAACGATGGCAGAAAGATATTATGTTAAGTTAGGTACGCGTGGGCTGGCCACTAGTTTGTTCATAAAAATATTGATCGTGCGTGAGTGAGGTCATTGTCTCGTGAAATTCAGGTTACGTATTGTTTTCAGCTGTTGCCAACAGGTCATGATCAAGGTTACGGTCATACGATTATCTACATATTGGTAGCTATAATAAAGATTAAATTATTTACACATAACTGGCAGATAGATCGAATCCTCCTCCTGAAGTCGTACTCCCGAGGTTGAGGTTAGTGATCCTCCCTTAAAAACATATTTTTAACCGACTTCAAAAAAAGGAGGAGGTTCTCAATTCGTCGGAATCTTTTTATTTTTTTTTATGTATGTTCCCCGATTTCTCGAAGGCGCCTGGACCGATTTGGAATTTTTTTTACTGATGATGATTCGCGATCTCTGCCTAAGAGAAGAGAGAAGAGCTTGGTCGGACTATAGCAAAGGTCTTACAATCGTCCGACCATATCATTTCTGTGGGTCCGACCAAGAGCCTTGGTCCTTTACCGTCCACTTTTGCCGGTAACCATCATTTCTTCTAGCTGTGGTTATTGCTATCTTCTTTCGGTATTATGGCCGCAAACAAAATTCTGCGGAGAAAAATCCTAAAGAGTCTTATCTTTACTTTGAACTCACGTAGGATGGAATAAATAGATCCAATTTGTTTGGCTTGAAATTCAGGTAGATACTTGACAGATGCGGACGACGTGTACGGGTACCTAATGGGTGACTCGCCGTCTCTTCAGGGACCACGCTCGGGTCGACGCGCGCCTCAAAGAGCTGTCAGCAATCTGACGGGGCCCCCATAGAGGCAAACGCCTGCCGGGGTCGCGGGACTGTCTCAACAGGTAACCGTGACGCTGGAACGTAAAGGGCTATTGAAGGAATACCGTGGATTTTAGTCATTACTTCAGAGTTTGATAGTCCTTTCCACTCCACCCAGGCCAGGACTGGAAGACACAGTTGATGATTTAAAAACGTAATAGAAAAAGGGTTAGAAGGGCACGGGTCACCGAGCATTCATGATGCGACGCATTCAATTTTACAAAGACCTCTACGAGAATTTATAAAGGAACTAATTTGTGTAGAACAATCCCCAATTTAGTTTACAATAGCATAAGTGAAGCCTGAAGAGTTGTGTTCATGTATTGTATTGATCGCAGTGTTTGTGTCGATAAGTGATGTGATAAGGCTGATAACACCTAACCCCTTGGCTTTGAGCTCAGTCGGCGTTTGTGCCTCGCATCTTACACACGTGCATTGAAGATTTTCGTATTTTTGCCAGTTTTTTTTCGGCGGTCAATGTGAGTTTCGTAATATGTTTTATTTTTAGTTTCGCTTCTAGATTCTTTTGGCTCGTTTTGCCAATATTTTGTTTGGCGTCTAGTATTTTTATTTTATTAACATTTGTTACTTTCTTGTGAGTTGATTCAAGAGTATGGTCAGGTTTAGTTTAAAAAGGGAATATTCTAAGACAGTGGTTCCCAAAGTTGACTGGAACGCGCCCAACCTAAAATGTTCAAATTCGGTTTATAAGGGAAATGAATCGAATAATTTTGTTAATCTGGAGGCTTACTCCCGAAATTGATTCGATTCTGATTTTGTTTCCATTCCATTCGAATTTCGAGATGGCGCTAGACGACTTGTATAGCTCTGTCTCTTTCCCACAGCCAAAACAGGATCGCGTTAAGAGCTCGTGGTAAGGCCCCTGAATCCTATTACAAGGTGTGCTATTTTGTAATGAGAGAATGGGTTTGTAGTAGTTGTAGTAGGTAGGTAGTACCTAATAATAACATTAATTTAAAAAAAAATAGTAAGTATAAACTTTAAATTGACCTATTTTTATTTAATCTCAATGAATTCGATTTATTCCAGTATTTAGTTTTGACGACAGCCGAAAATTCCGCCCGACATAGGTAGTTATAATTTGTGTTATTCAGGCATTGTTATTATTATTATTATTACTATCAGCAGCAATCTAAGCCATAAATAGTGTTAAATATTGGTTTATTTGTAACAAAAACCAGTAAAACTTTATCACGGTTTTATGAATTGTTTGGATATACCTACATACTTACTTGCAGTTGGTTGGTATAGTTAGTATTACTCTCAATAGGGTAATGTTATGATTATGACTAACGGATGATTCCTAGGTGCTGGCTGTGCATCGATCAAAGTCAAAATCAATCATAATTAATCTTACATTTCACTTTCCTCTACCTCACCATATTTTTAATCAACAACCTTTCCATGAGATTATTGGGAGAAGTAATTTTTCACACAAAATATTTTACCTTTCCCTTCCTATGTCTTTGATCTGTGTTTTTTGCTTACCAAAATGCGAGCAAAATAGCCCGCATTTTGAATGTTTTTCGCTTCTTGTAGAAAAACAAAAAATAAATTAAAAATGTGTTTTTACCATTTACTTTAAAATAAAAAGCTCTATCTATTGATATAACTTGCATATACATCCATGACGAAATCTTTTAACTGTACGCGTTTTAAATTGTGATTTAGTGCCATGTTCGGCATTTTTTTTATCGAGCCGATTATTCCAAATCGTGTTTCTATCTTTACCATTTACTTGAGAATAATTATATGCAATTTTTGTATAATAATTTTTATTTATTAAAAATCTCACATTTCATTAGATTTTCAGATGTTCAAAAATCTTAAAAAGTACTGCAACCTCCCCTTAAGTATTTTTTCTTATCATAAAAAAAAAATTCAACACGTTTTTCTGCTTTTCGCCACGTGGGGGGTTGATCGTAAAATATCGTTTGGTACGATTAAGATGTCCTAAGCTAATTTATCTTCACATAGTGTACGACGCGCATAACTTCCGAATAACTGCACCAAATTACATAGGTATACATATTACACAGTTCTTTTTTTGTTGTGTTTCTTACTGTCAGGAAAACATTTTATATATTTTATGGTTTTTGGAAAATTCACCGGGTGGGTTGACTAAGTAGTTTCCAATACAACTCAATAATTCCTTTTGTTTTTGTTTCAGTTAGCGAAATCATGAAAATTGGCTTCATCGGCGGCGGCCGTCTGGCCTTTGCTTTGGCCAATGGCTTCATCTCAGCCGGTAAATATCAACTAGCATAATCAATCTACATCAACTTAGATACATACACGTACATAAGTGTCGACATAATGAATCGTAAAAGATAATAATAGAACGGCTTAAAGCCTTTAATGAGACGATTCAGGTATTCTATGATGTTTGCAGTTTTGTCATCAACTGCGTACAATTTGTCTAGATTCAAGTTCATTAGGGTTAATGATGATGATGATACGTTGCTTTGAATTTGAAAATGTTTGGATAGAAAATCTTATGAATGGATGAAAATGGCTAACAGCACCGTGAAAAGATAGGCCTGGCGGCACGCAATTAACAAAGAGAGGGAGCGTAGCGAGCTCAAAAAAAAAACAGCAAAATTTGATGCGGATTCCCGTGAAACCTCTCCGCGCGAATTCGTACCATGAATGCAGACCAGAATGAACATACTAAGTACGGCTGGTAACCAAATTGTGGTTCTTACTGCCCCCTGAAGTCTACCGCCCCGAGCCAGTGTCATAATTATAATATGTTTCGGAACAGAGGGTTAAAATAATAAAGTAAGTACGGACTAAGAAGAGAATTTAGTGAACAATCGGGTCATTTAAGGGTGAATCGGGAGTTCGGGACGCGTCACTACACCCCTAATTCGGGACAATTTGCGACAGTGGCATCAGTAATTGCACTATCATTACATCTGAGTGATTAAATGAGCATTGACTTTAGAAACACATGACGATTACGCTATAGTCAGCTGTAGGTATATTTTCAGCCTCATAATGATCTTTATCTGTTTACTCTAAAATAACAATATTTCACAACACTTTAATGAAAATGTGACGCAACATTGTCTATTTTAGTGACAAGATAATGAATTAACTTAAAAAATAAATAATTTGTATAGTTTATGATTATAAAAGCCCGGTTACCTACATATGCGTGGAAATTTTCATGAAATCACGTAGACACTCAGTGACAACTATTTCTATGATTAAATAAAATTATAGAAGGGATACCTGGGGTGCGTTTAAGTACGCCGGCGAAATTTTCACCGGATAAAAATTAAACTAGCGAGGGTTCGCTGAACGGAGTCATAGGTTTCTGTCAATGTTAGCTGTCAAATTCAATTGACAGCTCAGTATATAACACAAATAACAATTCAATTCAACTTAACAGTCCGAATATTATATTGTAATCTCCGTAAAATTAGGATTTAACTTGTGATCTCGATATTATTACACATTAAAAATGAACCGGAACATGAAAAATCAATTTGCCGCAGTAATGTTAATTATATCCATGATCTACAAATAATATTCACCGAGACGATGAATTAGGTACTCTCTAAAATAAAAATATTCGTTTTTACGTCGTGAATCGAGCATTAACAAGAAAACTCAATGTCAATCAATGTCAATCTGACAGCAGGATAAAATTTAGCGAGGTAAAAAGGTCGCTAAAATTTATCCTAGTCAGGCGAAAACTTATACCACCGGAAGACCGTGAACGGGGCAGATTAAATTTTAGTCAGTTTAATTTTTCACCTCGCGGTGTGCTTGAACGGGGTGTTTGACGTTTAGTCAGTATAAATTTTAACCTGGATAATAGACTTAAACGCACCCCTGAGGCTCTGAGTTATAAAGTCAGATAAATAGGAACAGTTTAATTTTTTAGATGCAATCGTAAAAGTAAGGGCTTTGCCAAAGAGTGAGCTTGGCGCGCCAAGCAACCACGGTATCGTCAACGCTAGCGTAGCGTATTCTTGGCGTACTCGTATATATTGAATAGCAAACTTTAGTCCTAGGGTGGCGTGAGCGCTCTGTTTATATTGAATAGCACTGCAGGTCATGCGACTGGCCATAAGTGGAAGCCGAGCTTTAATTGTAAAAACATCATCATCAGCCTATAAATGTTCCGACTGCTGGGACACAGGCCTCCTCTCTGTGAGAGGGAGTACTACGCGGGCCCAGTGCGGATTGTTAGATGTCACATGTCTTCGAATTTTTGGTTCTCGGACATGCCGGTTTCCTCACGATGTTTTCCTTCACCGTTTTGAGAGCAGGCAGTGGTCTTGAAATAAATTACACAAAGTAATGCGCCTGACGGGGTCGAACCCACGACCTTACAACTCGTAAGTCGAGGCCGATACCATTGGGCCACCACTGCTCACTGTAAAAACATAAAGTTCCACAATTGATGTATTCTTATGGTCAAAACTGAGGTGTATGATTTTCACAGCAGAATTGTTAACCATAACATCCATACTGACACCTACTTACATTCATGAAATACACTAGGTAGGTAAATTAATTTCACATATTATAATTTTAACCTAATTTTTACAGGATTGGCAAAACCCGATGAAATCACAGCGAGTGTTCATCCAAGTGATGTCGTCAGTGCTGAGGCATTTAAGGTAAATATAAATATATAATTAAAACCAAATGTTTTGATAGTGTATGGATTATGGTTTTCCATAATATTCCTGGCAGAAAAGTCATAGTTGCATTTTTCCTGCAATTTTAACCTAAGGGTTATGACATACTTTGAGGAGTGGCTGGAGAGACGTCACGGCGTCCTGACCTATCGGATGACGCAGGTCCTCACCGGACACGGAAGTTTCGGAAGGTACCTGTGTCGGATAGGGAGGGAAGAAACGCCCGGGTGTCACCACTGCGAAGATCGCCCGGAGGACACAGTAGAGCATACGGTGCAGGACTGCCCCAGTTGGGCAGAGCACCGCCGTGTCCTCACGGAGGCGATAGGTGAAGACCTCTCGCGCCCGGCATTGGTCGAGGCCATGCTGCGGGGCGAGACGGAGTGGGAAGCGGTCGCCTCCTTCTGCGAAGCAGTTATGATCGCGAAGGAGGAGGCGGGCCGCGAGAGAGAGAGGACAGCGTCGTCCCTCCGCCCCGGCCGCAGTGGTAGACGCCCACGGCGTCGGACGTCGCGGGACGATCTCCGGCCACCGTAGGCGCGGGCATGCGGGCGACGAGTAATGGTTAACTCGCCGCCCGACCATGGACCATGCCCGGGTCGACGGCGCGTTGTGTTCCACGCGCGCCTCAAAGAGCTGTCAGCAATCTGACGGGGCCCCCCTCTAGATAGCCAAAGACTGCCGGGGTCGCGGGACTCAATCGATTACCGTGACCCTGGAACGTAAAGGGCTAATGAAGGACACCGTGGATTTTAGTCAGTACAAGTCTGACAGTCCCTCCCGCCCTGCCCTGGGCGGTAGGACTCATTTGATGATTTTACCACGATAAAAAAAAAGGGTCATGGCATACCGAGACGCGACGCGATGCGACGTGACGCAACGATTCTGAAATTCTGTATTGTGTTGTGTGTGCTTTTCGTGTAGTGAAAAAGTTATATTTTGAGTAGCTATTAAAAGGTGCGTAAGGCGCCGCAGCGCCGCATCATTCATTGGCAGTCATTGGTGAAATAGTATCACACGAAACGTGTTGTTAATAAAGTAATTTTGAGTCGCTCTATTGAAATGTTCGCTCAGCGTCGTGTCTCAATGTGAATTGACACATTTGACACTAAAGTAAGGATGGTTCATGAATTATTCACGTTACACAAAATATTACCTGTTTTAAATCATAGGTACGGGGAAAATTATCAAAAAGTTGACCATTTACCCAGATTTATTAATGGTAATTCCATTGATGTTTTTTACTGAGGATAATTTTATAGGTGTACCAACTGGAAGTTGTTACTTTACTGGAAAAAGTATACTGTATCTTCTTTACGAGACGATAACGTCATATTTGATCCTACCTACAACAGCAGTGCTATGTACTATTCTGCAGGACGCGGCGCTGCTACAGCGTTGAAACCGTAGCCTGTCTTTTGTCTATTTCCAACTTTGTGCTCTGAGTAAGTTGAAAATCTATCAGGATAGTATCTGTTGTCAACGCTGCGTAAGCGCTGCGTCCTTTAGAAAATTGCAATCGAAATCGAAATAGTATCTAAGTACGAAGCAATCGGCAAAGCCCTAATATTGGCTTCGTTGAACTCCTGAAAGGTACAAATCGATGATGATGCCCGATGGGCAAGACCGGAGATAAGGCACACCCTGCAAACAGTTAACTGTGAAGGGACCGTATCTTTATCATCGATATTTTGACAATTCAAAAGTTCATATAATTAAAATAATTATAGTCTATTAGAAATAAATACCTTGGATTTTCTACTTACATTACGTACATCTTAGATTCAACTATCTTAAATAATTTCAATGACCATGCAAATAGTTATAAATATGGAGGTATGTATTACCAGTTAACTTGTTGTCTATGATTATAGAGATTGTGCTATCGTATCATACAATAAATAAAAAAATAAAAAACTTTTATTTATTCCTTACAAGTATCTACACAAGTTTAACAATATGTTTCAATATTAGACAATAATTAATTCATTATATTAACATGTGTCAGTACCTAAATGAGTGAAATAAAAACTTAAAAATCTATGTGTTTTTATTTTGTGTTAGTTTTAACGTAAGGCGTCTTCCGCCTTAGGCGTTGGTAAAAGCCTCCCCCAAATGTTTCCATTCATTGCGACATCTAGCTGTCCTGGCCCAGAGGTTTCCAGCAGGTTTAACAATGTCGTCATCCCACCTTTTAAAAGGTCTGCCTCTTTTCCTTTTAACAGATCTAGGGGTCCAGTTTGTTCTGATCTGGGCCCATCATTGTGGAACTTCCAGTCTCTGTACGTGTCCCGCCCATTCTCATTTAAGTTTGAATAACAACACTCGAATGGTTAACTTATGACGATGATGGATGATGACTAGGTATAACTTGTAAAATGTCCAACTATTCGTACATCAAACGATAATATAACATAAGCATAACTTATGTCTCCTACCTAGCTGATGCAATAATAGACAAAACCACATAGAATTGACAAAAATACACCTATAAAAATAAAAGAAAACACGTTGTAATTGAAGATGCATTTTACATTGTTATAGATAAAAATAATAAAATCAATCATTGTAATACATGCAAGAACATTAAATATGACAGACCATTTAGACGAAACAATCTAAATAAAACACGACACAAATTATGATTGAGCACATACTCGTAGGTTTAAATCGAAACTCATTGAGAATCGTGTTGCCTTGACTTTGTAGTTATTGTCATGTAGATAAGAAAATATTACGTCTTGTCTCTTGACGATGTAGAAGAACATATTATAGAAGATAAGGATGATGTCAATTTGGTACAGTATTGTAAAGTCATTGTAGGTCTGAATTAATTCTCATAAATTAACGTTATTCTCTCAGGATACACCCTTGCGTGCAACACTACCCCAGCTTCGAAGCTACAGTTATACAGGTAGATACTGTAGTTTTGGCTGAGGCAGTGCCGAATACAAAGTTTAGTGATTAGCACTGCTGAAACTTTGGTGACCTCATTGTTTATAAAAAGCTGTTCTAAAGTCTAGTGAAGATGTCAACAGATGAAGAATAGTTATTTGTTGTGCAAGGCTGCAAAGTGGTTTTTTGGTGCGAGTACTTGAATTGAAAACTGAGCAAGCGAAAGATTTTAAGATTGCGAATGACATATAGAATCTTTCCGAGCGTGTGAGGTGAAAAGATGTTTTTTAGTTTAGCCTCATCCTACTTCTGAACTAAGGGATTCCCCTTGCTTTAGTCAGCAAGACACATTAATGATTTTACAACCCAAATGAAAGGAGCCCCCCTTAACCTCTCTCTTCTACTCTTTTCTTTTCGCAATTCTCTGAGGCTAGACTTGCATAAAAAAGCAGAGGCGTAACTACGGTGGTCGTATCTGCCGTAGCAATAATACGAGGCTTCCAAATGTCAAGGGCCCCCGACGACTGGCATAAAAATAAAAAAACATAAAATGTTGCTCTTAAATGAAAACTTATCGCGGCCACAAAGCTGCCAATTTTCAAAAAGGTTATAATAGGTATGTAGTTGTCATAAATGAACTATGATGATCTTCATTCTCAATTTTCTGGCTTCCTTCAAAATTCTCTTAATGACATCAGTAATAGCATTAGTTACGCGAGTCAGGATGTTCTGCAAAACTATAAACTTAGATTATAAGGCCCCCAAACAAGTTTTGATACGGGCCCCTTCAGGCCTACCTACGCCGCTGATAGAAAGTCTACAATTTCAAAACTCATACTTAATTATTCACCATCCCCAGAAACTCGGAGCGACAGCCGTCTTCGAAAACACACCAGTGGTAGAGAGATCAGAGGTAGTGATCGTATCAGTCAAGCCTGATGTGGTGGTGCCAGTGCTGAGGGAGGTCAAGGATCTACAGGCTTCGAAGAACAAGCTGTTCATATCAGTCGCTATGGGAGTGACCACTGCTGCTATTGAGAAGGTAGAAGTTTTGTAACGTTAACCTCACAAGGTGTCATTATCATGAAATTTCGGAATCTGGACCGGGGCGTTCAATGAATGGTGATAGGTTCGCCTCTTATTCTCCCTCTCTTCTCTAACTAACCACAATGCTAAGTGTAAGTCTCTTGCAAATATTTCCACGATTTTGTGGCCAGTTTTTTCTGGCCACTTTCATCATGATCGTCTGTCCACCTAGTCGATTGTATTTTTACTATGTGGGACAAAGCCTATTTTGCGAAAGGTGGGAGGTGGGTGTACGTAAATCCCAAATTCAAACTATATTCTGTCACTCTACTAGATAATATATAAACTAATGGCCAGTTTAATAGTTATAGGCGCATTTCAAACAAACCAGAGACTCAGGCGCACAAAAAGAAATATGTATCTTCTATGTCTGAGTTTGCCGACTGACTGAGCTGTAGGTAAAGTAACACAGGTTTGATGGATTTAGTAATACGCCTGACAGAACACGTATAGGTACTCGTATCGTGCATTTAAATAAATTATCCTCCTTGAATTTATCACTATGGGTATTTTTATTACGAATCAAAAATTACATCCTAATATTTCTTGCAACAGCAAATTCAACTTGAAATTAACAATTAGGGAGTTTTTGGAGATAATGAATTTAAATGGCTAAATGAACATCCTAAGGGCTTTAAAGAAATAGTGTATTATTTTGATCGCGTACGTGCGCTCTCACAAGTTATAGGTAATATAACTACCTACATAGTATGTAAAAAAAAAAAATGCTTTGACTGATAATGCAATCCTTTCAATAATTATGATTTTATTTTCACAACCAGTAAATATTTTTAAATTGCTTAATATCTTCAACAAAGTAAGTGTTTGGTCATGATTGTATATTTATCAAAACAATAGTTGTTAGACCTCTTATCAATGCATGTCTGTAGAAAGCTTATTGAGGATTATTGATAACTTGTTATTTACTTAATAATATCGATATCAGACGATCAATTGTTGATAAGATCGATACACTTGAAACGGAAGACATGTACTGCAGTTGTATTCTCTATAAGCACAGCCTTGTGGCACGGCCGCAGCGCTCACACCACGCTGGGACTAAAGTTTGCTATTCACCACGCTGCACGCTGGAACTAAAGTTTGTTATTCACCACGCTGGGACTAAACTTTGCTATTCACCACGCTGGAACTAAAGTTTGCTATTCACCACGCTGGAACTAAAGTTTGCTATTCACCACGTTGGGACTAATGTTTGCTATTCACACAGCAACACTAGCGCTCACCGCTCGCGCTGCACGATCGTTCGATTCCAAAGCCGCCTGCATCGTATAGCATATCGTAGAGTTCAGGTGGCCTATTATGACGTCATAGAGCGAGTGTAATTCCAGTGTGGAAACGAGGTGGCGCTAGAGAAGACTTGTAAAGTTCTGTCTCTTTCGCACTGGAATTACTCTCGCTTTAAGACTGGGCCACCAGCGATGAAATTTATTATATAGAATATCATAGCTGTCGAGAGCCCCTTAGCCCTCTCTTTACTAAGTTTGCAATAAATGGCTGGGTGTGAACTTTGGGTCCATACGTTGCTATGTAAATTCTTCTTATCAAATTTATCTATTAGGTTATACTAAATAAAGGGATTTTCGACTTTCACAATATTTGTTAAAGATTCCGCTATGTGAATTCTTCTTATCAAATTTACCTATTATGCTTAAAGGGATTTTCGACTTTCATAATATTTATTGAAGATTTAGCAATAACAGCTGGCGCTTATTGAATTAATGACGGTTTGGGTTTTTTAGTTTATTTTAATTAGTTAATGGATTAGATGTTATCTTAATTTCTTTAAAGATAAGATTACTTTAAGTTGTTAAGTCCTATTAATAGTACACTGGATTTATTTAACAAGTACTGAATTGAGGACTGGTGTTGCGAGTTTGTCACGTTACCATGATGACAAACTTCTTCGTATACCTATTTTGTCTTCATAAGTTTTTTTTTTATCGCACTGGTGGGCAAAGGTCTCCCCCATAAACTTCCATTACTTCTTATTAAAGCTTCCTCCAGCTAACATTTATCCCAGCTAATTAAAATTTTCAAAAAAAAAAATTAAATTAGAATAAAGTTTTCTGGCATCATTTTAATTTTCGTTCTGCAACTTGTTTCTTGTCACGCTACCATTGCCACGATACAAAGACCTATACTTCTGTAGCCGTACAAATGGTTTTTTTTTATGGAAGAATAGACAAAATTACAGCATATATAGAACTTTCTCAGTCTATCGTCTTGCATGGTATCTATGTGCAATACCAACGCCAGTACCTGTATGTACCTATCGCTATCTCTTAAAATAGCATTCAGCATTAGATGAATCCATCTCTTTCATCATCTTCCATCTTTATGCCCTAACTGGGGGTCGGCGCAACACATTTTCTTCTTCCATTCTCCCCTATCAGTCGTCACAGTATCATTTACTCCTTTTTCTTTCATATCATTCCTTAGACAATCCATTTCTTTCCAACATTAAATTATACTGGCCACACCAAACTCATACAACCTCTTTCCTCAATTCCAGGTGTTGCCCTCAGAAGCCCGAGTGATCCGGGTAATGCCGAACACCCCAGCCTTAGTCCAGCACGGGGCTGCAGCTCTGAGCCGGGGCTCTCGCGCCACCGCTGACGATGCCAAGCTGACCTCACAGCTGTTCCAGGCTGTAGGAACCTGTGACGAGGTGCCGGAATACCAGATGGATGCTGTGACTGCGTTAAGTGGCAGTGGGCCGGCTTATGTGAGTATTGAGTGGTGAGATTTTGATGGTAAACACTGCTGGATATGCCTGGTAATGTCTTTCAGCAAGAGATAGGAAGAAGGTTGGAAATAAGGAGGAATGAGAGGCCTACATTTTGATACAGTATCAGGAGAGGGTATCGAACCTTTAAGCTTGTGCAAGTCTCAGTATTTTTCAACGAGATTTAAAATACAAAACAAAGTTTTTAACAAAAACATTTATTATAAAAAGACTCAATTAAGTGCGGACAACAAGTGACAATATTATACAGTGATTGTGCGCAGTGTTAACAAATAAAAACATTAAAAAACCAGATCCCATTGTTGATTAACATTTTATCTACCCTATAGTCTAAAATAAGAAAAAAAATTGTTTGTTTACGATTTTGAACTAACTTGTGCCATAAACCAGTGTAAACGCATCCTAACGCCAGTGCAGTGTGCTATCTTATGGTGTCTGAAATCGCCATAACGCCGTTATAAACACCTTCAACGTCTTAACTGTTAATAGCGACATCTGTTGTTTATCACGCGCACTGCGTTGTCGATCGATTAATTGAACCGAGCTCGCGATAGTGAACGTCACTATGCACAAGTGTGGCGCCTGCGGTAAATTCCAATCACCGATAGATGGCGCTAAATGCGACATCTGCCTCAAATCATATCACCGTCGGTGCGTCAGGCTTAATCTCACTGGCATAATAACGACACCCTGGCACTGTCCAGAGTGCAGCAAAAACCAAGTGCGGGACAACCGGAACGAAACACCAGTGAGGGGACAGGCAGTGGCGCCGCTGGAAGATAGCCTGGTAAACCTGATGGAGACAAGTCCCATCAATACCACGGCTATGGATGCCACACAAGAGATGACTCATCACCCATCAGATATCACGGCGGAGCTAAAGAAATTTAAGGAGGAGTTTATTAGCACGATCAGGCAGGAATTTCAGCTAATGCGCGATGACCTGGCCGAATTAAGGTCAACTATAAAAAAAACAAACGACCGCATGAGCGCATTGGAAGAGAGGGTCGCTGTGATGGAGAGCCGCACACAGGAACAGGAGTCAACGGGGGTGAACGACATTATCGCTCAGCTTCGGAGCGATATAAACGACCGCGATCAGGAGCTCCTAGCGACCGATATTCAGATCTCTAATCTGCCCGAGGCTCCCGGTGAAAACCCGGTACATACGGCCTTGACAGTTGCGTCAAAGTTAGGCGTAAAAGCCAAAGCGCGCGACATTGTAAGCGCTGAGCGAGTTGGGGGCAGGCGCATTAATGCGACTCAGCCAGCACCAGTCGAGACCCGCCCGCGATTCCTCGTCGTACGTTTCGCGCGCCGCGACCTACGCGACGAGATGGTGGAAGCCGCCCGAGTGCGTCGTGGTATGACCTCGGCTGACCTCGACTTGCCTGGTCCGGCCTCGCGCATCTATATCAACGAGCGCCTTACGAAGACCAATCGGGAGTTGTTTCGGCAGGCGCGGGAGGCCGGTGGGCGCTTCGGGTGGCAATACGTATGGTCCAGGCGAGGCCGTATACTCGCCCGCTACAAGGCCGGGGACTCTGTTCACCAGATCCGCAGCGAGGCTGATATTCATCGCATTTTTGCAGCCGTACACATACTGCCTACTGTTTAAAATAACCACGATTTGCCCTAATTTTGTTTCTCTTATTTTTATTTTTTTCACTTTTTATTATTTTAAACCTTTGTTTTATTGTTTAAATGCCTTTAACACACAGTATGTCACAAAATTATGTAAATGTGGCGTGGTGGTCGCTGTTTATGTTTATGTTGTAATTTTCAACTGTCGTGTTTGTCTCACGGCCGCGCGTTACAGAGTGCACAACTCGAACCGGTTAGATCACAGTTATTTTGTCCTCACACACAATATTTACATACACTTACATTTACCTTTCATATTTACTATTCTATCTGATTTAATATTTAAGTTTCTATTACCTTTAAATTATCATCACTTACGTATTTATTTCACAAATTACGAAATAATAATTAAGATTTTACCCAAATTTATATTAAAAATTAATGAATGTTTTTTTACTGAAATGGAAAATTATTATTATTTATTTATGAAATGTTTATACCTACTCGATCTAATATTTTTTAACAATGTCTAAAAAAGACAAGTATCTCAGAGTTGGATTTTTTAATGCCTGTTCTCTGGGAACAGGTCATGACGATTTTATTTGTGCAGTTGGCAAGTACGATTTCGATGTGCTGGCTATAAACGAAACTTGGTTGCGCTCGGGCGAGGAGGCGCGCGCGCCTGCGTTGCCCGGCTATCACCTGCGACACGTGCCGCGGCCGGCGTGCGTGCGCGCCGGCCGTGGTGGGGGCGTCGGATTCTACCTGCGGCGAGGTTTGAGTGCGCGAACATATACCGGGCCGATTGACCCCAGGTTCGAATCCGTCGAGCAAATGTGGCTTACGTATTCCATGGCAGGTAAGAGAATTGCTATCGGTACAGCTTATCGACCACCATGGTTTGATATTGATTTATTTTTGGATGCTCTGACGAATTCTCTTGCTGCTTTAGGACATTGCGATCACTACATTTTGCTCGGTGATTTTAACGTAAATATGATAAATACCAACGAGCACAAAGCCAAAAAGGTACTCGAGTTTCTGAATTCTTTAAGCCTATCTCAATTAGTCACTTCGCCGACACATTTCACTGATACAAGCGAAACCCTTATTGACCTTCTGTGCACAGACCTTAGCGCAAGATACACGAATGTGGAATCATTTAGAACATGTACTGGTCATGCCTTCATAGTCAGCGAGTTCCATTTGAAACGTGACAAATTTAAACCATTTGTAGCAAGATACAGGCCCATCAAAGATATTTGTAAGGACAGTTTTAATAGGGATTTGTCTCAATTAAACTTGGAAAATATTGCTGACTTTTCAAATGTAAATGATATGGTTTATAGTCTCAATGAGCGTATAAAATCATTATTTGACGAACATGCACCAATCAAGACCTGTACTATAAAGGAAGTATCGTATCCCTGGATCACTGACACTATTAGGCTCATGATGCGGCTGCGGGACAAAGCGTTGGCTACGTATAGGAAAACCAAGACAGAACCAAAAAAACAGTATTATAAACAGTTAAAATCTTTAGTGGAAAGCGCCTTGTACCATGAAAAAACTGCATACTTTAGGTACAACATTAACAATAAAATAAAAAATCCTAAATTATTATGGAAAAACATTAAATCCACCTTTTCCTCCTCTAAGCGCGGTCAAGACCTGCCAACACACTTTAGAGACCCAGATTTAATAAATAGTAACTTTTTAAATGTTCCTGGCAACCCGGTGGCCAGCGCGTCGCTTGTAACGTACTACGAGTCCCACAGATTTAGCGACGCAACTTTCACCATTGCCCCTGTGGACCAAGATGAAATCTCGAGAATTGTTTCTAATTTAAAATCAAATGCGGAAGGCTGCGACCACATTACTTTAAATATGCTTAATCTAACTTTGCCACTTACATTGGAGATTATCACATTTATTATTAATTACTCAATATGGACTTCTACGTTTCCCAGCCAATGGAAGATTGCCACTGTCAGACCTATACCAAAAAATTCAAACCCGACGGAAATTAAAGACTTGCGGCCTATAAGCATACTGCCCTGTTTGTCAAAGGTAATGGAGAGAGTGGTGTGCCTTCAGCTAACTCGGTACTTGGAAGAAAATGGACTGTTACCGGACTTACAATCCGGTTTCAGAAAGCAACGCAGTACTTCTACGGCATTATTGGATGTCACTGATAACATTATATCAGCACAAGACAAAGGCATGTGTACACTGATGGTGCTACTTGACTTTTCCCGCGCTTTTGACTGTTTAAATATAACGCTGTTACTGTCTAAGCTTAGATACTACGGATTTGATGACAATGCTATACAATGGTTCCGCAGCTACCTCAGTGACAGGAAACAATTCGTTGAGTTGCGCTTGGATGACGGTACTACTTTGACTTCAGCTCTAGCTTCATTGGAAAGGGGAGTTCCTCAAGGCTCGATTTTAGGACCAATTCTTTTCATTATTTACTGTGCAGACATAATTAAGTGCCTTGAGAATTGCAAATATCACATCTATGCTGATGATGTTCAAATCTACCTATCTTTTAGACCAGAAGACTACAATTCGGCAGTTCAGCGTTTAAATAATGTCTTAAATAAAATAGCCACCTGGTCAGAAGAGCACTGCTTGGCATTAAACCCGGCAAAGACCAAATATATGTTGTTTGGTACAAAACAGCAGTTAAGGAAGGTTCCCTTAGTTTTGAACCTATCTCTCATGGGAGAACCTATTGACCGAGTTAACGAAGCGCGCAACCTCGGTTTATGTATGGACTACAACCTTAGATTCGAGAAACATATTGCCAGTTCGGTACAAAACTGTTTCTATAGGTTGAAACTATTGTACAAAATGAGGCCTTTTTTGTCTGAGCAGCTTCGCGAGCAGTTGGTCGAGACCCTTGTTCTGTCAAAATTAAACTACACTGACACAGTTTACGGACCTCGCTTGCTAGCTCGTACAGACCGGCTTATACAAAGAGTCCAAAACGCGTGCGCGCGCTTCTGTTATTCGGTTCCTCCTAGAAGCCATATCACTCCCTTCCTTAACAAACACTTCGTACTAAAAATGAAGTCAAGGCGAAAATTACACCTGGCATGCCTACTTTTCGGTGTAATCAAGCATAAGAAACCGAAATACTTATATGATAAGCTGTGTTGGATGACCAGTAGACGCGATTGCGCTCCACGCCTCTGTGCACAGCAACTAGCAACACAGTCTCACAAGACGGCTGCTTTCAGGGGCAGTTTTAGATACGCTGCATCGAAGGTTTGGAACAATATTCCACCACCAATAAGGGTGGTAGGCACGATTCACACTTTCAGAACCCGTCTGCGGCAGTATTTGATAGATGCGCAACGAAAATTGGATTTGGTTCAACATAATATCTCAATAATATGATTTGTACCTACTTCACAAAATAATACAAATTGTTGCCATGCCGATTAAATTCTTGTGTGCCCTTGAAAAGCTCGTGATGACTGCTGTCGCTTGCGCGGCGATGTATGCTTCTTTACCTGCCTCTTCCGTCCAAGGCTATTGGCTGCCGTCTTGAGATACGTGCAATCGTGTATAGGAGATCTACCAAAAAAAAAAACAATATTTACAGATCATCCAATCACGCCACGTCTATATATAGATATACCCCTTCGATCATTATTAATCATTAATGATCGAAGATATACCCACATATTTCTCCGTTCCTTGTATTCCGTTTGCTGTTCGAAATTTTACGTTATACCACGATAAAAATCAATTAAAATCAATATACAATGCTGTAAACCTAATTAGTATAAAAATAGACTCACCTTAGCACTTACAACTTTTCAAGTTATTCTCTTTAAATTCAATCTCAACTATTATTAGTTTACTCTTTCGCAATTTCCTTTTATTCAATTCCTTTTATTCAATTCTGTCGTAAAAGAATATAACGTGTCAAGCGTGCGACCGTCCGCTGCGGTCCGCTGTTTGCAGCGCATTGTCCGAGGGTAATTTAACCACTGATAACAATTTGATAAGCACCGGATCGCACGCGCGAAATATTCTTTTTTGTAGGTACCTACTATTTTATACTCATTATGGATTTATTTATGATTAAACTCTATCCCCCTTACTTATAAAAACTTGTGTTGCTTAGCTACCGATTAAATATCACCTGTCCTTGTCATTTCTGTCTTAATGAATAGAGATGGCAAGTGACTTAAGAGCTATTTAAGATAAGTAACGTATAATCAATGTTTATAAGTAAAGCCCATATATGTATTATTTCTTAATTGTCACACATAACATATTATATTATAACGTATATTTATACATACCTACCTATTTAAGTATTAGTATACCTACACACAATCACATAACTGGTTCGTTGTATACACCTCTCAACCAGGTCCAGTTGAAAACCAGCGTCAGGCACTTAGTTGCCTGACATTTATGCTGAACTGGGCCTGTTTGGAGCAGCCGTGGGGCAAACAATTTCGTACCAATAGTTTTAGGTTATTTTTTATTCATTTTTTTTTAATCACTTGTTCATTTTAATTTATTTTATTATTGTGCTATGCCCTGTGTCTGTACCAATAAATGTTATTTCTTTCTTTCTTTCTTTCTTACAAAGTCTGGTGTGAGGCAATAGAAGTTAAATCTGTCAATGGAGAGGATGAAAATAGGAGATCGGTAAATCTCCATGGGTTCAGCTAGTACCGTCAACACTTGCATGATGGGACTATTATCAGCTGTTATGATTTAAGTACACTGGATCTTCCGAGTTAAAAACCCAAAATTTATGATCAACCAATCTTCATAATCCAAAAACCGTTCCCTTTTCAGATCTACATGATGATCGAGTCCCTTGCCGACGGCGGGGTCCGCTGTGGCTTGCCCCGTGACCTGGCCCTCCGCCTGGCTGCTCAGACGACCCTCGGCTCCGCAGCTATGGTGAAGACTGGCACCCATCCTGCCATATTGAAGGATAACGTCACCAGTCCCGCTGGTTCTACTGCTGATGGGACCTATCATTTGGAACAGAACGGTATGGCTATATTTTTACAACCGAAGTCGTCATCATCATATCAGCGGTCAGCGGTGTCTTAAAGCGAGAGTATAGTTCTATTGTGGTTGATTGTGGGAAAGACACAGAGCTATACAAGTCGTATAGCGCCCAGCTCTCGTTCCCACAGTGCAGGGTTTCTCAAAGTGGGGTTCGCGAACCCCTAGGGGTTCGCCATTCGACGGCAGGGGGTTCGCGACAAGATTTACGTAATGGTGGCTTGATAACTGCCAGGCATGCAGGCAACATACTTATATGAGAGTGGGATTTCACACCAGATCATAATAAAAATTAAATACAGAAATCAACTTGATACCGAATCAGATTTAAGGTAAAAATTGTCCAAAATTACTTCTAAAGTTGAATCCATTTTGCGACAAGAAACAAGCACACCCATCACACGAATATTATTTAATTTGGCACTTTATTTGTTACCTTTTATTCAAACAAAAACCTTATTTTCTTCAACAGTCAATTTTATTAGAATTTTCTTTAGGGGGGGGGGGGGCCGGGGAGAATTCCCGCTGCCCCGACAAGTCGAGGCGCGGCGGGAAGAGGTCCGGCGCGATCTCAGGGCAGTATGGAGGGAACGACTGTCGCAACCGAGGTTCGGGCACGCCGCAATCGCGGCGGTAAGACCCCTCTTTGAGGAGTGGCTGGAAAGGCGTCACGGCGTCCTGACCTATCGGATGACGCAGGTCCTCACCGGACACGGATGTTTCGGGAGGTACCTGTGTCGGATGGGGAAGGAAGAAACGCCGGGGTGTCACCATTGCGAAGATCGCCCGGAGGACACAGCAGAGCATACGGTGCAAGACTGCCCCGCTTGGGCAGAGCACCGCCGTGTCCTCACGGCAGCGATAGGCGGAGACCTCTCGCGCCCGGCATTGGTCGAGGCCATGCTGCGGGGCGAGACGGAGTGGGAAGCGGTCGCCTCCTTCTGCGAAGCAGTAATGCTCGTTAAGGAGGAGGCGGGCCGTGAGAGAGAGAGGACAGCGTCCTCCCTCCGCCCCACCCGCAATGGTAGACGCCCACGGCGTCGGACGTCGCAAGACGATCTCCGGCCACCGTAGGCGCGGGCATGCGGGCGGCGAGTAAAGGGCAACTCGCCGCCCGGACATGGACCATGCCCGGGTCGACGGCGCGTTGTGTTCCACGCGCGCCTCAAAGAGCGTCAGCACGATGACGGGGCCCCGCCCAAGAGGGCCAAAGCCTGCCGGGGTCGCGGGACTTATCTCATTACCGTGACCCCGGAACATAAAAGGCTATTGAAGGACACCGTGGATTTTAGTCAGTACAAGTCTGACAGTCCCTCCCGCCCTGCCCGGGGTGGGAGGACTCATTTGATGATTTTACCACGCTAAAAAAAAAAAAAAAAAAAAAAAGGGGGGGGGGGATTTAATTAGTTAGGGGTTCGCTGTCACCTGGAAATTTTAACAGGGGTTCGTGGAGCCGAAAGTTTGAGAAACCCTGCCACAGTGGATCTACTCTTGCTTAGACTTCTTCTTCTTTTTTAACCGACTTCAAAAAGGAGGAGGTTCTCAATTCGGTCGGTATGTTTTATTTTATGTATGTACACCGATTACTCCGAGGTTTCTAGTCCGATTAGTGTATTTCTTCTTTTTTGTTCGATGCAGTATACTTTCCCATTGGTCCCATAAAAATTTCATCCAATTTGGTTCAGTACTTTTTATTTTGTGAGCATTTTTATTGATGGATGATGTGATGATCTTTATTTTGTTGAGTGTTTGTTACGCGATTACTCCGCCAATTGTGGACCTATTTTCAACATTCTTTTTTTGTTGTACGAGGAATTGTTCACTTTTTAGACGTCATGGTAGGCCACTTTCTTCGATTAATGATCGAAGGCCACCTTGTTGGAATTGGCTTGCATCCAGCAATACTGTGGTCTTCATAAGATCGTCTGTCCGCTTACCCCATGAATGAATAAGTTAAGCAAAAACAGCTATAACTTTTATAATGTTCCATATTTTAACATTTAATCTTCGTATTCCAGGTTTCCGATCAGCCGTCATCGGTGCTGTGGCAGCGGCCGCCGACAGATGTAAAGTTGTTAACAGTCAGCTCAACAGTAAAATATAGTCTATTTTGTAAAAAGTCCTCTTATTTTGTATCGTAATTAACGCCAATAATGTTATCCTAAGAATATGTGAAATTATATTTTCGTAAAATTAAATGGCTTTTGTAAATCTTTTTTTTTTCTAGCGTTACCAATAGCAAAACCTCTTTAAAGTTTTTTCGCTCCACCCGACTCACCTACTAGGTACCGTACCCAAACTAACTGGTATACCTAATTCATGGTATAATAATATAAGCTGCGAACAAATTATCGGACGCGTCCGTCAGCCGCGGTTGAAAGACGCAACTTACTCATTATCTAGCCAGTACATTTAATACTACACTGTGCAAACTGTCGGTCGTAAGACGCGGACGTGACCTTGAGCTTTCGGACGTCCGAACAGAATCTGGCCGGCTGGATGTTTGTGCATCCGAAGAGGGTCGTCCGAACTACCGTGCACACTACTAAGCCGCGTCCCTCAGCCGCGGCTGACGGACGCGTCCGATAATATGTTCTCAGCTTTATGCTTGATACCGGTACCTATAAGACATACCAGTTACCTAGTTATTCGTTTCTAAGACCTGGCAACCTTACGTGTTTATGGCCATGCACTATTCAGGTATTGCCAAATCATTCTATTCGTGGCGCTTAGAAACCAAGTGCTTAACTCTCTGCCCCTCAGCCTACCCTAGACTAGACCCTACGACCCCACAGAACCAGGACATAAACCCTGGTGTTGGCCATGTGTTGGCCGGCTAGCTTTGCTTTTGTACCTTTTTGTAAAACTTGTACTTTGTAGCGCCATCTAGTTTCATAATCACAAAATAAAATCATAGACAATTAGGTCCCCAATAATACCACAACAGAAAGTTTTCTAATAAGACTCACAAGATGGCGCGATTCGTCTATTATTATACCATGGTCTGACAGGATTTTACATTTATTATCTGTGTAAAGTTGAAAACGAGTTTATTGTCTTCCGTTTTGTTCCCAACGGCTCCGCAAGTGAATAAAATAAAATGAAACGTCACTCTCTAAATGGAGAGGATTGAATTGAATTAAATTGCATTCAGACTAAACGTGAATTCGCGACCTTGTGTTGCCTTAGCCAATTGCACAGTGATCCGTTGTTACGACCGGTGCTTCTGTTTACATCTTATCACCCGAGTAGACTGCATTCAGTCCTAGAGCACCGCGGTTGTCGGCGTATGCTTATTAGAACTACAAAAATAGAATGCAAACGTCGTGTTGTGATGTGAAGGCTCCGTGGATTCTGTGCGAGCTGAGCTGACCTTACATCTGAGTAAAGACATCGACCCACGCTGTCTAATAAAGAGACTCCTACGCGACAGCAAGCGATCCGAACTGCGTTGTCTAAACACTAAAATGAGCAAAATTATGAGAAATACTAGCCCCGAAACTTCGGTGCAAGTTTAATTATAAGATAAAGTGTTTATTTGTACAAAAATCTGTGCATCTATTGTGCGTGTATGAGTCAGTGTGAAGGCGTCGTCGTGCATCGAGTGTTAGCTGTCCAATACAGCGAATTCCGTGAACAATCAAGGCTATAAACCTGATGTTCTTCAACTCTGCAAACTGGTACGTAACATTGTATTTATAAATATTTTTGTAATCTCAATGTCATTGAGTTTTTGTTGATTTCTCGTGTTAACATTCAATATCGTTTTTTTTTAAATACCTATGCGCTTGCTTGTTTTTTTTTGTAGTTTGATTATGATAAGTTGTTGTTTACTTATTCATCCTAATTTATGCAAGAATGTGTCCTGTTATAGCTAAAATTCCTGCATATTCTGACACTGATTTTGTTTGTAGAAGAAAATGCATCTAACTCAAAAAAAAACCTAATATGTTTACTATAGGAACAGGTTCCAATAGGTTTCTAACACTAAACATTTGAGAACAAGAATCTTGACCCCAGTATCATTTTCCATCATTCACAATGTTCACACTTTGTGAGCATACATACATTAAGCTCAAATAATCATTCAGTTTTGAAACCTTGGAAACTGTGTACTTGCTTAATTTGGTTATTACATGTCATATTTTATTACATTGACCATGGATTTTGTATGACAGAAGTTTCTTAAAACATAATAAGCAGTTATTTTTAGTAATTCTCATTAAAACTAGAAATGTTCAATAAAAAATTCAATCATGATTATTTTCTACTAACCGTTTAAAATCTAATCAGGTTCTTTTATTACTAAATTAACATTTGAAATTCCTAGTACAAGATCCAGGGCTATGCTGAACTGTATCTTTGAAGTCCCAATAAACACATTTTATTGGGACTTCAAAGATTATCCCAAGAAGTAGGATGAAAAGAATCTTATATCCTAACCTAGGTAATGGTCTACCGGTGTGCCAGGTTAAAACAGAATAATGGAAGTTCACATTTTAAATTGTGAGACTACTTAGTGTCACCTCTCGGGAGTTTGATAATGACGCCATGTGATTGTACTACTGGGATAAAAATTATAGTTTGAGCTGTCTGTGTACCCAATTTCAATGAAATCGATTCAGTTGTGCATGAAAGAGTAACAAATATACATAAATCCCTATAAACTAACTTTCACAATTCCAATAGTAGTAAGATTAGTTCACATTGAAATTAAGAGTAATAGAAATCAAGAAACAGATCATAAAGTCAGGAAACGTCATTAAACCTGCAGTAACTTGATTGGTAATTAGTTGGGTCACTTTCTAACTTAAAGACTTTTAAGGAAAGTTAACTATGCACCAGTATATGGAATGAGCTCTAAAAACTAGTGTTTAACTTACTCCCACTATGTCTAAATAAAAGGAAATGGCTTTTTTGCCGTCTGTATCTTATGTTTCAATTTCACTTTTCGGTTGGAGTTACCAAGCTATGTGTTTCAATCAACCATCTCAGCCCATCATATTCTATAGGATTAACAATCTAAGTAACAGTCTTTTATTAAGGTGATTTCTCAGTAGTAGCTCGCGAAATTCAATTTTTCATGTGTTTTTTGCAATTTGCTTATCAGTGACAAGTAGTAACTTGATCAAATATGATTCGCGACAATAACAAGTATAACTTTATATATAAGAATGATCATAACATTCGCTCCATTCACTTTCACAAAGATTTGGACAAAATGAGTTAGTTTTCGGATTTTTTACCAACTTTGTACAAATCTTTTTGAAAGCGAATGCAGCGAATGTTTGGATCATTCTTATATGTAAAGTTATACTTGTTATTGTCGCGAATCATATTTTGATCAAGTTACCACTTGTCACTGATAAGTAAATTGCAAAAAACACATGAAAATTTGAATTTCGCTGGCTACTACTGAGGAATCACCTTAATTGGTGACATTTATCCTAGACACTTGGTTGTAGAAGCCGCAGAGCGGGAAGAGTCAATTGATGATTTTGACAACCTATAAAACAAGGGGGTTCTGAACAGTTATAAGTAATATGAATTGCAATAAAATTCATAATTATTCATGGTCATGGACAAAGTCAATATCTAATCGGATGATGTTGACCATTGATTTATAATAGGGCACTACTAAACTAAATAGTTTGTGAAAATAATTAACACATAAATTTAATTATTCTCATTATAATGTCCATAGTTTATTATGGTATTGTCTAGGAATTCATCTTGGTACCATACACAAATATGTATTCAGTAATACCTCCTATTCATACTTCAGTAATATTATAATTATGTGTATAAGAGTTTGTATGTTATGCTTCCCCATCTAAATCACTAAAACATTTTTGATGAATTTTGGAGCAGAGATTACTTCCCGCTTATTATGTCACATACTATGTCCAATTTGATTCAAAATTGACAGATGTAATAAATGAAATAAATATGCTACCCCTAAGAAAACCTACTGACCAAAAAATATTATCTAACAAATGGAAATTCAAAAAATCATTTGTTTTTTTTTCAACACTTGCAAGATATTAGTAAGAACTTATTAACAAATCAATATTAATGCAAGCGAAGCCGAAGTCAGAAGCTAGTTCATAATAAAAGTTGATGAATACCTACTGTGTTTGTTCTTATGGCAGCGCTAAAATTATGAAATGAAGTGTGCAGTTTCTAAGAATCATTCCAAGATGTCATTGGAATTCACCTGATTGTATTGTGTAATAATTTTTATTGAATGTTCATGTAATAGGTATGCTATTGTTTGTATGATTATGTTGAATATGTTCTTACAAATGATAAGACTTAAAAATATATATATCAACGAAAAGTACCAATGAAAATAGTACATTTTCAATATCAATCGACTGCCGAGCCTTTTCCCAACTATATTGGGGTCGGCTTCCAGTCGAACCAGATGCAGCTGAATATCAGTATTTTACATGGAGCGACTGCGACATCTTATCAATATTGATCAATAAAAACTGAGAAAGTTTTTTAAAATTGGGAAATAAATAAAATGGAAAAACTTTTGAAGACTAAATAATAAATTAATACTGAGTTGACTAGCTGCAGTTAAGGAGTAATGGATTCATAAATTCTCAATATTAGTAGATAGAGCAAGACGATCAATGTGCTTTTATTACACGACCATGGCAAAGCCAAAGGAGGGGTAATTTGGTTTCTAATGAGCCAATTTTAACATACTTTGTTAATAAGATAATGAATACTACATGAATGGATTAAATGTACTACCTACTATGACTTAATGTAACATTGGTAGCAGGGCTTTAACATGCACTCAATCATTGTAACCAGTTAAATCAATTTCTTTAAGTAATCGCCTACAGAGCATCATATTATTTAGACTGAAATATTATATTTGAATATTTGTTTTACCAAATGTTTTATTTTACATTTTTTTTTCAGTTAAAATTCATCAAGTAATCCCCTACAACTTACAACCCTCCACACCGTCATCCCTAAAATGGCGGGAAAAGCAGCAAGATAATCAAAAAGTACCACAGATAAGAAATGTTTCTGCTGAGTTAAGCCAAATCATTCAAAATACGGAAGTCAGCAGGACTGCTGTGCTACAAAGCGAGGATGGATGAGAGTGACGTCATCATATCATCCACGGAGATCATCAAAGGTTGGTGAATATTATTATTTTAATTTAAATGCTACTCAATATCTTAAATTTTGGTTAACGTTATAAACTACTGAGACAATATGTCGTAACTAAGGAGATTCCCAGAGTTGGAACCTATGTTCTAGGTGCTATTATAATTATATTCTATTCTTATACATATATTCTGTGGTTCTGGTTCCCGTTCCCGATCTAAAAATTTATTCGGCAATACTTTTGTCAACTTTGGCTACCCTCTTTCGGGGTCTAACAACTTCTGTCATGTCAGACCTTTTTGGCAAGAAAAAAAAAGCTGCTTTATAGTATCAGGGATTAAAACTATTTAACACTCTTAATGTTGTGCATCATAACTTACTCTTAATTAATTACAATATTCATCATATAGCCAATTTGTCATTGAAAGATTTATCTATAATTCTGATGAATTTACGACTACACAAGATTTCCTTCGTTACTGTGGTTCTTTGTTTAACTTATTCTACTTGTTGGTACCAGCTTCATCTGCTTTAAGTCATATAATTTGTCTCAGTCAAGGTTGGACTGGTCATATAGTGGCGTTTGTCCCTGGCTGCAAGGCGGCCCCCTTACGGACTTGGTTTGCGGGGCTTGCCGCAAGTCAGGTGATAGGTAATATCGGTGATCGCGTTGGTCATGTCCCAGCTCATGCCACCTAAGTATAAACCAGATCAGATAGTTCGATTATACAATTAGAGAGAGATTAAATAGAAACCGTCGAAAAATGGCTAAACGGCGATCACCCGAGCTCTTTCGCAGTCCGTAACTGGCTCCCTGGCTGGAATATTTATCTATTGCCTACTAAACGCTGGTATAGGAACGAAATTACCAAAAAACTTTTTTTTTAAAAAGTACCGACTTCAAAACAAATACAAAAAAGTTTAAAATAACTTTTCTTTCGGAAGTCGGTGGCAATAGTCAATGACACAACAAAACAAAGCTATGCGTGCACAAACATAAAAACATACATACATACACTTATGAAATTTGGCACATTTGTTCAGACGCTGATATAGACTAACATATATGAAAACTGGGCAGTTCTGATAATATTACATACATACGGGTCGAATTGATAACCTCCTTTTTTTGAAGTCGGTAAAAAAGGTACCTAGTGTAATCCTTTTTAGTCCAATGTAGCTGCCAACGGCCCCTGTCAAAAATTCGCGCTAACTAGGGATTCACACAGTCAGTGATACAGAAAGTTCGTTAATTAAAATCGCTAGAGGCACCCGCTAGCCCGATCCGTCGGATTAAAGTAACAGAAGAACTGTCGCGAACCGACTCCCACTTGATTCATTTAAATAATTGAATAATAAATATGTATTTGATACTTTTCGCTACCAAATACAGAAGGACTGACCATCTGGTGTAACACGGCAGGTGGGAAAAGGTGTTGAATTGCTATTTGAATAGATTGTTTCGTAAAATTTCAATCGGAATTCTCAGAAGACAGACCGTCCGCCCGACAGGTTTTCCTGTCGGCAAAAATGAAGTTTCCTTACTAGTGTATTTTTAGTTCGCGTTATCTATGAGTGAATAGTAGATGTATTATCAACTAGCCTTAGACCGTAATGGTAATCGGCCTATATAGGCGGTCTATAGTTATCCCTTCAAATCCTTTTGACTTATCGAAGTCTACTTGCCGGATAAATATTTCTTCGAACATACGCCATACCCAAAGAATTGACACTTTCCGTCCTTCCTCACCCAAGACTCGATTATAGCACCCTCGCCAACACAATTGCGAAACGGGGTTGTACTAAACACATATCGACCTACCCCGTTTGAGAAATGTTTTGTTGAATTATTGTAATAACTCACATTTTCGCGTGAACCTAATTAGAAATGCCCAGAGGTCAACCTACAAGGATATACAATGACCTTATGCTTTATTCGTTAAAGTCCTCCAAAAAGGTTGGGGCTGAGATTACCTAAAATTAATATCTACCTTCATAATGTAACGGGCCCTTCTGTACTATTTTTGGCCACCAATCTCCTTGAAGAAAGATGTAATATCATCTACGTATCTTATTAGGGGTTATTGTGAAGAAAATGTAGAATAGGCGGTAGAAAATGGCATAGGAAGTAATAGAATAGGGTAGGCCTTTGTACATCAATCATCAGTACGGTAGGATAAGATGATTTAAAAAAAAGTATCTGTTACCTAGCCATCCGAGAGCTCTATTGATGGAAGTGGATCAATCGCCTAAGATAGAGTGGTAATCCGCTGGATCTTGAGATGCACAGGATATCTCGTTGTCCAGTGGTCCAGCCATAGAAATATTAAAGAAGGAGATATGGCGTGGAATTCAAAATGTATAGAAATCGGATGAAGCCACAATTGCCCCTCCATAACGCTAATATTGCGCACACAGTTCTGTCAAAACAATACTACGAACAATTGCACACATGCGCCATCGATTTTAAAATTAGTATCAATATGAGAATAATGGTATTGTATATAGAAGATTATTATTTGTTTGTCTAATAAAAAAATCTGCAAATACTTACTATTCTTTGTGAAAAGTGAAAAAATCCTGAGATTTCCTGAGATTACTTAAATCCGGCCGCAATCCTGAGAAAACCGTAAAAATCCTGAGTTCTCAGGACAAATCCTGAGATATGGTAACCCTACTCCCACTCAAATACAACGGACGCACCATGCGACATTACGGCTTGGTGAGGTATCGTTATGTCAGTTTTACATTGCTTGTCCAGTCACTCAGTGATAGACTGAGGTGGTTGTAAAAGAGCAATGTTTTTAATGCAAAAACACACAGTCGGAGTAATATAGGAAAACAAGACTAAAGTAGTACAAGTCAATAGCTGAGCGAAACGCTCAACACCACGGTTTCACCGACACGCCCCCTTGCCACTTCTCCTGTTTTTAATATTTCTGTGGGTCTAGCAGTTTAGGGCATGAAATAAAATGATAAAAAATGGTTTTTAAGCCGACATGGTCACAAAAACTATCATTGGAACTTTAAACGAGAGACTTACCATGTTTATTATTTTTGTTTCCATTTTTCGGCACTGTTTCAAGTACTGATCACGGATAAACGGTTTATCGGAAATAACGAACATTGTAAATATCCCTTTTTAATGACTACTCGTTTGTGATGACTTTTGATGGCCAATACACAAAACCTTTTGCCATATCTGGAAAATACAATCGTCTTTGTCTTTGCCACGATCAGCGGAATTACAACATAAGATAGCATCCCATTGCCCCTTGTAGTTTTGTAACTCCTCCCCACCCTATTACAAAACAGGCGTTTTCCAATACGTATTCCTTAACAGCAAGATAAGATATCCCTATCAGGACATAAGAAGCAGCATTAATTTCTGAACTGATAACATTACCGACACGAATCAGGCTTAATCCGTCTTCAAGCGTGTTTGATAACAGTGTTGATAAAGTATATCGAACCGAGTCACAGTTTAAAGGACTGTTATTGAAGTTCAATGGCATTCGTGGATAGTCCTTTAAAACAAACAAATTGTAGACCGACTTCAACTCGACTCTTTTAATCAGAAGTGCCTGAAAAATTGTGTTTCGCAGTGTTGTTGAAATCGATAAGTGCCCAATAGAGAATTATTTTAATAGTATGTTGTGTCATCAAATAATCTTCAGTGATGATTACCTTTTTCCCTTGTGCGAAGTTTCGTCGTACTGCTAAAATCGAGCAGTTAATTGAGATAACAGGTAATGGTGCTGACTTTCCATGGTTCTTAAGCGTTCTTAGCCATATGTGTTCCACTACAGACCAAAGGCCCTCATTCCACTTCTACTAATCTTTAATACGAATACTTTGTTGGAGTCTGTTTTTCCCTACTGGCATTTATAGGCCTCACTAGGGCTCCCAGCCTCGCGACCACTCGCAATCCTCGACTACATAAACACTTCCATTATCATTTTAGAAATATAAAAGTACTGTTTCGCGTGTCTTTTCTATCGGCTCTGCCCGTGTTGATGTTGGCAATTTAAACTAGGATGAAAATAATCCCATGTCCCGGCTGAATTCATTGTCTACTTGTCATTCATCCAAATCCATCTAGCCGTAAAATTTTGAAAGAGTAACGTACAGTGTGTTTGTTTTTCGAATTTTTATAATGTTTGCATGAATATGATTGGACTTTGGTCGTCGTCAAACTACTGAATCCCCATTACCCTTATGCTAAAGCTTATGAAGTTGTAATAAGGCGCATAATGGTAATTGTGGCGTCGGCGTTGTGGGCGTCGCCGTTGTCCAGCATGACGTCTGCGCAGTTTATTGTACATTACGTTATTCAAGTACAATCATCAAAGGAGACTAGTACCTAAACGGGCTGGTGTCTTGCATAGTTGCAACTAAACCACCCAATTGCAACCACAATTAATAAACTTTTTCGTGTTTAGTCAACGTTGAAAGTGATGAGTATGAATGTTGATGGATGGAGAGGACGAGGAAGGCCAAAGAAAAGATGGATGGATTGTCTAAGGAATGATATGAAAGAAAAAGGAGTAAATGATACTGTGACGTCTGATAGGGGAGAATGGAAGAAGAAAACGTGTTGCGCCGACCCCAAATAGAATGGGATAAGGGCAGGAAGAAGAAGAAGAAGAAGAGTCAACGTTTAAATTTCGTATGAATTCTCAATTATTTGTTCATCAGGAGTGCCCATAATTGGTTAATTTAAATAAAGACTCAGTGTGAATTTATCGACTCAAATTAGAATAAATTCACGATATCTTATAAATAGGGCGACACAATGGGTGGTCCTATCGCTAAAAGCGATCTTTTCATATTGGCAGTGCAGTGATCTTGCATCAACATTTTAGCCAGCATAGTTGTCTATTCCACCGAGTGTACTACAATTGCAGGCTCCATCAAGTCTGACCTTCGCAAAGTGATTGATGCGATGGTGTATTATTACCCGTTTAGTGCTAATTATATTTTACTATGTTGTGATGTAAACAAACATTGAGTCAGTTTTTACCGACTTCAAAAAAAAGGAGGTTATCAATTCGACCCGTATGTATGTAATATTATCAGAACTGCCCAGTTTTCATATATGTTAGTCTATATCAGCGTCTGAACAAATGTGCCAAATTTCATAAGTGTATGTATGTATGTATGTATGTAAGTATGTATGTATGTATGTATGTTTTTATGTTTGTGCACGCATATCTCCGGAACTATAAGTTCGATTTGAGTAATTCTTTTTTTGTTGTACTAGGTATTGTTCAACTTAGGGTACACTGCAAGTTTCATCAAAATCGGTTCAGTAGTTTTAGAGATATGGATTTTTTTATGTTGTGACGGATTACAAGATTAGTGCATATTATGTAAGAAAATTTTGTATTTTACAAGAATTTGGGTTGAATATGTAATAAATAAACTAAAAAAGGTAAAATAAAAACTTTTTTAAAAAAAAGTACCGACTTCAAAACAAATACAAAAAAGTTTAAAATAACTTTTCTTTCGGAAGTCGGTGGCTTTGTTTTGTTGTGTCATTGACTATTGCCACCGACTTCCGAAAGAAAAGTTATTTTAAACTTTTTTGTATTTGTTTTGAAGTCGGTACTTTTTTTTTGTATTTCTGGTATTGTGGGTGCAACTTTAATTATTGTACTGGATGTTCGTTTCATCTTCATTGATATCTGTTTAGCCTCTTCTTAATAGGCCTCCAAACTAACTGCATTCCCGGTGTTGCAGTATTATTCGAAAGACCCGCGTTAGGCCGTTGATGGAACAGGCAACCCCTTTTTTACCGACTTCAAAAAAAAGGAGGTTATCAATTCGACCCGTATGTATGTAATATTATCAGAACTGCCCAGTTTTCATATATGTTAGTCTATATCAGCGTCTGAACAAATGTGCCAAATTTCATAAGTGTATGTATGTATGTATGTAAGTATGTATGTATGTATGTTTTTATGTTTGTGCACGCATATCTCCGGAACTATAAGTTCGATTTAAGTAATTCTTTTTTTGTTGTACTAGGTATTGTTCAACTTAGGGTACACTGCAAGTTTCATCAAAATCGGTTCAGTAGTTTTAGAGATATGGATTTTTTATGTTGTGACGGATTACAAGATTAGTGCATTATGTAAGAAAATTTTGTATTTTACAAGAATTTGGGTTGAATATGTAATAAATAAACTAAAAAGGGTAAAATAAAAACTTTTTTTAAAAAAAGTACCGACTTCAAAACAAATAAGTACAAAAAAGTTTAAAATAACTTTTCTTTCGGAAGTCGGTGGCTTTGTTTTGTTGTGTCATTGACTATTGCCACCGACTTCCGAAAGAAAAGTTATTTTAAACTTTTTTGTACTTATTTGTTTTGAAGTCGGTACTTTTTTTAAAAAAAGTTTTTTTTGTTACTTCTGTTTTAGTAAGTATTTAAGAACCTGGCACCTCCTTTGAAAGAAGTCATTTGATGATTCCCCTTTCTCCCTCTCCCTCTTATCCATTCCAGACTAGCGTAATGTAACGCGAATCCACCGTGTAATGTAACGCGAATTCTAGGTGTGGACGGCACCGCGCTGATCCATCGGCTGTCGGTTTTTGCGCGAACACAAAGGCGCACGCACTATTCGCGTTCTCAATTCGCTTTGAGTTCGTGTGCCGTCCACACTGTTGACGCATACTCGTATATTACACGTAATCGTTAGATTCGCGTTACGCCATCCAGTCTGGACCCGGCATTAAGCGCTTGGCTAAATATCAATTGCCGAGCCCCTCGCATCCGGCTAAGAATCGGTGAAATAAAAGCTCTTCTCTCTCTCCTCTTTTCGCTATGTACAGATGGGGTTCGTAAAGCGCGCGGCAGGAAAGGCTGCCAGGGAGCTACTGAGTGTCAGTATTTTACATGGAGCGACTATCTAAATGATCTTCCACAAAGAAATTACTGGAAAACTCTCCTTTTTGTACTTTTTGAGTTAATTTAGCCTTTATGATTCTATAATATGCAGGGTTGGAAAAAAAAAAGTTTTTTTTTTAAATTTTATAGACAAACTTCAAATTGTTTTAAACAAGTGTTTTTTTTAGATTCCGTCATTTTTTTTAAATTAATTCGACTATGGGTCGACGTCTTTAACTTATAAATAAATTATATGTTTCATTTCTAGACTAGACCTTTTCAAATTCGCTGTTTGTATGAAAAATTAAAAAAAAAAATGGAATAAAAAATCTAAGTACTGTTTTTTTTTCTGATGTTTTGAAGTATTATTTCATTACAATGCCAATAGAAATTAAAAAATGTGACATAGCAAGGGCATACACTCAAATGATTTAATGTGAAGCTATTAAGACTCGCGAATATTAATTTATTTTCATTTTACATACATTCATCCGCCATGAAAAGTAGTTAGAACGTGTAATAAATAAAAACTTTTTTAAAAAAAGAACCGACTTCAAAACCAAACACAAAAAAGTGTAAAATAACTTTTCTTTCGGAAGTCGGTGGCTTTGTTTTTTATTTCATTGACTATGGCCACCGACTTCCGAAAGAAAAGTTATTTTACACTTTTTTGTGTTTGGTTTTGAAGTCGGTTCTTTTTTTAAAAAAGTTTTTTTATTTTACCCTTTTTAGTTCAGATATTCAACAAAGATCTCTGTATAATCGGGTCTTTAGAAATCTATAATCCAAGTGAGCAACAAAAACGGATCTATGCGGGCAACGTCACGAAATATTCATTACTGTTATATACTAAAACCTTCCCCAGAATGTAACAAACACTTTTCTGAAAACCGCATCAAAATCGATTCAGCCAAAAGCGAGATAATTGCGAGCAAACATTCAATCGACTTAGAAAATCCACAATCCAAGTAAGCAAAAAAATCCATATCTTTAAAACTACTGAACCGATTTTGATGAAACTTGCAGTGTACCCTAAGTTGAACAATAGCTAGTTCAACAAAAAAAGAATTACGTAAATCGAACTTGTAGTTCCGGAGATATGCTTGCACAAACATAAAAACATACATACATACATACATACACTTATGAAATTTGGCACATTTGTTCAGACGCTGATATAGATTAACATATACGAAAACTGGGCAGTTCTGGAAATATTACATACATACGGGTCGAATTGATAACCTCCTTTTTTTTGAAGTCGGTAAAAACACTGTTTAATTTCAAACTGTTTTAAACACTGCACTGTTTAAAAGGCTACTTCCCATTTGGTAAACTTCCCATTTCGTAAACCTCAAACTGTACCTACTAAAAAGTTGCGTTTGGTAAACATTTCGTTACTTAACTGGTGTTTTAATCCACCTTGTTTTAAACATACCAACCCTGATAATATGTCCTTGGAAAGCAAATCTGAAAAAAGTTTGACAATATTTTAATCAAAATTTCGCCTGTAATCTGAACTAATTTTAACTAGTTTTCTTTAACAAAAGTTTACCTAAGATCAAGAGTAAAACATGTCGGAGTTACAGAGAATTTCTCCAAGAGCCACGAAATTAAAATCAAGATTTACTTAACTCCAAAGAAAATATTGAAACATAAAGTTGATTATGAAATTCCAAGACCTTAGCCTTGAAAAAATCCCTATATTAAAGTTATTTATACCCTCGAGAAATCAAGGGCAGTAGTTCTGAATTCCTGATTTAGGTTGATAACGAACATGAAAGCCTAAATGTTGCATACTAAAATATTATGTTTTAATTTAATTATTTTGTGTATGTGTAGTTTTGTGTATATTGATTGTCTGACAATTTTAGTACTTTATGCGGTATACCCAAGTCAAGTCTGATAAACGGTCTTTCCAAGGGGTATCGTATTGCTCAGTTACTGGGTTGTGGATGTAAGAAAGGCAGTCAGGCCATGTAAAATACTGATATTCAGCTGCATTCGGTCAGACTGGAAACCGACTTCAACATAGTTGGGAAAAGACCAGGCGGATGATGAAATGGTGTATCCAAATGTCTTTTCTTTGGTATTGTTAGTCATGTCGTTGAGCTCCTTAACCTATCAGGCGAGCTACACGATAACTGACAAATGCTTGCACTGACTGGACACTGGACAGGTCCACTCGAATCTGTGATTCTTTCTTCAAAAGACCATCTCAAACACCTGCTTACCAACAACCAACCAACATAATTTATAAACCTCTGAGTATGTTTTAGATACAAAATCAAAATCATTTACTAACAAAAATCTGTAATTATTAAAACACTTAATTGAACATATTGTTAACGTTTTCTAGTAATTAATCAGGTTGAAGACTTGACTTTTAATGTCGGTATTTTAGTAGTTACATTGGCTAGAACTAATTACTAGAAACATTGTAAATATTATCGAAAAACATTAGTTAATATCTCTATTTCAAATATCGAGGATTTAGGTCACAATTTTTTTAAACCCTTGCCCATCACTCGTAATATTACTTTGTAAGCTATTGAAAGTTCTCCCCCATTTTGATGATCGTAGTAAAATATTGCTAAGTACCCTATAAATATTCACTTTGGAAATTGAGGCAATTAAGATATTAATTTGATAGGAGAGGACGCCCCAGAAAGACACACTGTCTATATTGGTGAGGTTCATCGGAAAAGTCTGGTGCTTTATATAATTTCTGCCAACTTTTTATTTTTATTGTATCGATCCTGGGGAAATGTTTCTTCCTTATCCACCACTCTTTTTCTTTGCAGTTTTTCAGCCAACTCCCTTTTTTTTTTTGCGTGGTAAAATCATCAAATGAGTCCTCCCACCCCGGGCAGGGCGGGAGGGACTGTCAGACTTGTACTGACTAAAATCCACGGTGTCCTTCAATAGCCCTTTATGTTCCGGGGTCACGGCAATGAGATAAGTCCCGCGACCCCGGCAGGCTTCGGCACTCTAGAGAGGGGGCCCCGTCATTAGCCAACTCCCTTGGGAAAAATAAGCGAATTTATGTATGTTTGTGTGTATTAGATGACATAAGAAAAGCACACTTATCATGTACCTATTCATGTTTGATTGTTTGACGAAAGGATATATAACTTCTTCCTACTTTGATAATTTCTCTAAAATTATGACAATAGTTGTTTTATATTTTTTTTCTATGAAATCAAATAGATCAATTTTCTTGGCTACTCTATAAAAATTCACTATTATAACTTCCAATAATAAAACTGCGAAGGAAGCACTTCATTTTTGTCCAGGCATCTGATAAATGGTTATCAGGCCCACAGAACAAAGGATGGCTTAAGTATGGGCCCACTTATTTTCTTTCCCAGATAGGGCATTGCTCGTTTGTTATACTGTTACAATGGATGTTCTGAGTTATCTACAAGTTTGAGAAATATGCTCGAAAAGTATACCTAAAGGTCACGTTTGTTTGTTGGTCTTAATCGTAATAGATAGATAGTGATTTGTTTTTTATAAATTATCTCTAGCTTATTCAATTGCTTTTAAAATTGGTCAATTGTCGTCACTCATCTAAATTTCGCCATTTTCATAATTTTTTTGATGATGGGCAAACCCCTCCCTCTACCATTCCTTTCGATAAAATATTACTTAAATTATTATTCTACCTAAAATAATAATCGTTTTACCTTGTTTCAACGTAAAACTTCTTTTGTCCCTAAAATAAAATTTGCTACACAGGCTGCATGTTGACAACGGTTAGAAATGTTAAAATTTGATAACCATTGAAACCTATACTAACAATTTATTAAAACAAATGACCACTTAGGGCTGATTTTTCAATAGTCAGATAACTTTTATCTGAGGAATAATAAAAATAGCGATTTGACATATTTTCTATAGATAAGCTGTCAAACCGCCATTTTTTATTCCTCAGATAAAAGTTATCCGACTATTGAAAAATTAATAGATTTAAAAAAACTAAAAACCCACGTTTTTAAATGTCCTAAAAAGAAGAAAATAACCCTAACGGGGCTGAGAGAGGGGCCACTCAAAACGTGGGGGCGTATATTATATAAGGGATTATTTATGGGATATATTTACATGACGTGAGATCGTAGGTGTAACTTGCAAAGATACGCCCCCACGTTTTGAGTGGCCCCTCTCTCAGCCCCGTTAGGGTTATTTTCTTCTTTTTAGGACATTTAAAAACGTGGGTTTTTAGATTTTTTAAATCTATTAATTATTTTATTATTTTTATCATTGTTCATCGGGTTTGAAGCTACCCTGAAAATTTCAGCCTGCTAGCTTATCGGGAAGTGCCTTAAAGCCTGTCCGCCATCTTGGACGTCCGCCATATTGGATTAATAGCCTAGCCTAGCATAAGCCACATGACAATTTTTTTCGTATTCCTGACAGCAAACCCTTTCATTTGATACCCATATCACGGGGGTGGATTTAAAACAGCCAGTCTACCATCTTGGACGTCCGCCATATTGGATTTAAGTCACGTGACTATTTTTTTCGTACTCCTGATAGCAAACCCTTTCATTTGATATCCATATCACAGGAGTGCATTTCAAATAGCCTGTCTGCCATCTTGGCCGTCCGCCATAATGGATTTAAGTCCCGTGACTATTTTTTTCGTATTCCTGACAGCAAACCCTTTCATTTGATACCCATATCATGGGGGTGGGTTTCAAACAGCCAGTCCGCCATCTTGGGGAGGCCGCCATATTGGATTTGTTATGACGTTTCTTAGCTAGTCATGTATTGTCATCAGAACTCAAAGCGTGTTCAAAATTTCAGCCTGCTAGCTTATCGGGAAGTGCCTCAAAATTGAGTTGCAAAAGTCCAACCGGAACGACAAACAAACAAACAAACAAACAAGAAAAGTGAGTGTATAAAAACGTGGTAAAATCAGCCCTTAATCCAAAAGACAAAAATCATAAGTCCAGTTTACTATTTACTTACTGCGGCAAAAAAAAAATCCCAATCACCCTTTTAAAAGCCCTTCAAATTCCTCACCTTCCACTAATTCATTAATACCTCGTCATTAAGAAACGTCAAAGCAATTTCAGGAATCGCCATAAAGGCTCCAAGCAGGCGCCTTTGAAATGCCATGAAATTTAACCCTTCGACGGAAAATGAAAGAAATGCGAGGTTAACCCTTTCGTCACCCTTAAAGGGGTGTTATGTACAATATGTACCCAATGTTATTTCATGTCCTTGGGGTGATTGCCTTATGGAATACGTGCACGAAAAAGTGTTTTATTTCGTTAGCTGCTTTTGTGAAAGCTGTTACTCATTTACGCGGGAGCGATAAAATTGTTTACAATTTTGTGTGTATAGTTTCTTATTTGTGGTATTATAGAAGACTAAAAATATGTATTGGAATAATTGTAAGTAATATGCACTTCTATCTATTAAACTGTTTATCCGATAAAAAAAATACCATTACCGTAGAATAGCTATTATCCACATTTAAAAAAATATTTACTCGCTAAGTATGTTATTTCAATTCATAACATACATCAACAAAAAATACAGCCGAACTGACGTTCACATCACAAAACGAATTTGCCATTTCTCCATTTAAAGATCGCCTTCCAGTAACCTAAAACGACGTCCCATTATCCCTCCTAAAACTCTCATTGAATACATCACAACCTACTCGAGTAAGGACATTAACCTGACAAACGGAGAATAACATTAAAACACGCTTAAGTTAAAGAAAAATGTGTCTGCCATATTGGGGGTTATTACAAAGCGTGGGGGTTGAAACAGTTGCGAAGTGGGGGCGTGAAGTGCCCACTCTCCTTTATGTATGCATATTGCACACCTTGAGTGGTCTTCATAGTCATACTAAGGTCTTTAGTCTAAAATGCACGTAAAATGTTACTATTTCGGGCAACCAAATTACTAGATAGTGCCTCAGATGTTTCTATGAAATTATTAATCGTTGTCTTTGGGGTCGGACCCAATTTACGCTTAGTTCATAGCTTTGGTTAGTTACCCCAAGGTATTGAGCCCAGAATGTATCTACTTAAGGCCCTGGTCTATCGATTGAATTCTAGTGCAAACATTCGAACATAAGTGGGCCTCACTGAATCAATTTCTGCCTTTGTTGGCCCACAAGTGTTTATCTACTTTCTATTTTCGCTCAGCTAAGTGCATTTGCCGTCTACGCCCGTAAAAGGAGATACAGGATAGTGAGATCGCGATTAATGACCGCACTTTTAAGCTAGTACTAAAAACTTGCTAGACGCTTTACGTTACCCACATTACGTTTCATAATGGTTTTCCAATATTGCCTTTCGCCATTTAACAGTCGCTTTTGCCTATCCGTAGTCGTAACTGAGAATTTCTTTGCCATAAAATAGTTAAATTACTCTTTTATAATCTGTGTTTTACATGTAGCTTTATAAACCGCATATGGCTTGATACAGAGATCCTTATATGGAACTCACTTGGTTGTTACATATCGGCTTTGATTGGAAAATTAATATTGGTGTCATTGGAAAAGTCGGTGTTTTAAGGTTATCGTATCATGATTCTAATATTCCAATTCAAATTATTATAAAAATAAAAACGTCAAGCAAAAACTTGCCACAATAAAGTTTACATACAGATCTCAGGCTGATATAATATGTAAAACAAGTTTTGCTTAGCAACATAATTTGGCGTAGCCTTATTTTTGTCACTCTCTCGTAGCAATCCCACTAAAAAACGCGGGATGGGAGGATGGATGGAAGACAAAAAGTATCGCGAAAATGCACCATCTCATACAAATGAAGAACCAACAACAAACTCATACTACTTCGCGCTATCTGAATTTTTCGGGACTGTGCATCTAGAATAACCCGAAAACAACACACTACGCTGTAACCAGCCACATCCATCTCCTCTAAAGATCCTCCCTTTTCAACGGAGTATTGGAATCTTTACATCCTATGCCACATGCTCCTAAATTGTCAAAAGAAGATTTCCGAGTCCATATACCTGTTTAACCCTTTCATGGACGGTGGCGTGTATATACGTTCCAAGACAGCTACGAGTGGTGACAGAACGTACTACCACGTCTATTTTAATTTACTTGTTTTAAGCAGACCGTATACTCACGTTGACTCGCCATACAAAATTGTACTAGCTACGTCTTTCCGCCACAACGCATGACAATTTCAAAATTGTTCTGTCACTTTACATTATGATTTTTGGTGCTTCAAAAAGAAGACGTCCTGCTCGTGCGCTGGTGGTACGTAGAATACGCACGACGTCATGATACGCCCCCGCGTCCCTACATTCCCGTTGCCTCAGTCACATAGTGTCAACCTAGGGGTACGCTTGCGCGCGCCGCCGAGAACCGGCTGCTTTTACTGTGGTTTTTGAGAGTGTTTTTTCATAAAATGTAAGTATTATGACTGTTTATTTATTATACGTTATGTAAAAACAGATAAACTATCCTTAGAGAGTTATATTTTGCTATAATTCATTTTTTAAACGGACTTATAAATGAGTAATAACAGAATGTAAGTACCTACTAGCTCCTTTGATTTTTACGCAGGTACCTACCTAAATTACGTTGTAACTAGATGTTTATCTAGCAGAAAGACAATGAACATTATCTAGGTATCTAATCAATGTGTTTCTTGATTGTTTAGATGGATAAACGCAAAAAAAAAAATTTGAACATCGGTCATCAGATGAAACAGCTTGGGACCCGTTTGAAGACGACGGAGAGTACGGTACAATAATGACGGACGATGAATCTAATGATACTGTAACAAATTTACTTCAAAAGACTACAAGGACGAATCTGCATCACGTTCTATGGGCCGTTTATCTCAAAATAATCCTGAGTTATGTCCTCTTCGCTGTTCACCTCAAGGTGCTCATGAGGATGAACCTAAGTTGCCGCCTGTGCACCAGTTACTTCAAGCTGATCCTGATTTAGGTCCTGTTCACCGTTCACCTCAAGACGACCTTGATTTAGATTCTGTTCGCCCTTTATCTCCCCATAGAAATGAACCTAAATCGCCGTCTTTATACCATTTATCTAAAAGCACTCCAGAGTTGTAACAGTAACCAGTGTGTGTTGCCAGTGATGACATATGGCTCTGAAACGTGGTTTCTGACTGCTGGCCTTTTAGAGAGACTAAGAGTCACTCAACGAGCGATGGAAAAAGCTATGCTCGGAGTTTCTTTGCGGTACAGAATCCGGAACATGGATATTCGGCGAAGAACCAAAGTCACCGACATAGCTCGTAAAATTTGCAAGTTGAAGTGGCAATGGGCAGGCCACATCGCTCGTAGAACTGACAACCGATGGGGAAGAAAAATTCTCGAGTGGCGACCACGGACCGGAAGACGCAGCGTAGGCAGGCCTCCCACTAGGTGTACCGACGGCGACGACATCGTGAGGGTCGCGGGCAACCGATGGATGCAAGTTCAGCAGTGGACGTCTTCCGGCTGATGATGACTCCAGAGTTACCACCTACGCATATTCACCTAGTAGCCATGTAAGCCATGCAAGTGAGCCTAAGTCACCGTCTTGGACGTTTGTAGACGTTGTGTGCATATTATATGTAACAGTATCCTACAAACACGGCACGACGTTTGCAGACGTTCGACGTCAATAAACGTTGTAGACTAATGAGAATGACCTGCTGTACAGGCAATGACTGAGCGTCTATAAACGTTGACGTTAGAAAACGATAGTGCCGCTATTGGCCAAATGTATCGAAAAAATACGACTCGACGTCAATAAACGTCTAACCATTTTGTACGAAGAATTAATGTGTCATTCTACATATAACACATGATCGAGTACCGTCCGCGAAAGGGTTAATAACAATTGATCGTAACCTTAGCCGTGAAAATTGACATTTCAAACCTAATCCTCTTCAGCGTCGTTCTAATGAGGCTCAACAAACAAAGGTAATCTGATTCCAATTCTAGGCATAATTTATTAGAATTGAGTTTTGCATGATTCAAAGGTGTCTGGATCTCCAAAGGTTGAGTAGGATCGTTTATCGAAATCACATTACTCTAACGAAGTTACATTTGGACCAGGTGGACGTCTCTTGAGTATAACTGGTGAGTTTTTGCCTAAACAAGTTTTAAAATTTAATATTTCTGAAACACTGGTGTCTACACCGAGTTAGAAAGCCGCATTTAATCGAAACCCCGTAAAGCCCGTGGTGAAAACTTTTGACAAAGTTCAAGTCAATCATATCGCGGCGCGGCGTACCGGTTGTAGAACTTTAGCCTTCCCCTAGCCCTTGTACATCGACACCTACTTGCGAGCCCATAAATAAACTTTATTATCAACTAAAATCATGTAAATTTGGTTTCTTGAAATTTAAGTTCCAACATTACATAATGCATTGACTACGATACGAATATGTCTACCGTAACCTTCGCTTTTGATTGTTATCAGGTGTTTTTCGGACTCATAAACATTTAAATTGATTATCTGATTTATGAGGATCCATTTTTGGGGCATATTGAATGATTTAACGTTCTACATGGTCAGATTGACAATAAAAGTAACCATTAATAGTTGGTTTCGGATGACCAATTGAGTGCGGTCCAAAATTTTGGGAGGGGTATATTTATTTAACTGCATGACGAGAATAAAAATAGAGCTGAAAGTATTTTTGGTTAATTGACAGTGCAATCCACTGTACACCACTGCGTATATACGGTTTTATTTTGATTAAAATACATACTTTTCGGACGTTGCTCGAAGAATAAGAAAAGAATGGAGATGTGTTAAATAAATCTGCTATCAATACGATGAATTGTCTTCAATTGCATTGATTATGAAAACGAAACAATTTATTTAAAAAACAAGATAGATCTGTTACCGCTAAACAAATGCGATTTCGCCTGAGTCATTTGTAATCCCGAAAAGCTGGGTTCTCGCTGTAAAAGAAAACAATGACTCGCGAAGCCTGGCAATCCTTCGCGAAAAAATATAACAATATTATTTTTCACTCAACAACGGGTATCCTCATCAAAAATCCATCTGCAGCGAGAGTGATATTACATCAAAAATACACAAAGAAATCAAGCTTTCGCGTTCTTACGATATGAAAATATTGTCACAGCATAGTAATATGAAACATATTAATCTTGCTTTAGCAGTCAGTCTACATGAATGTGTTAAGCAAAATCTGCATATTTCATCGTTTGCATGAATTGTAACGTTGTTCTGCACGCTTACCGCTCGACTTGGAATATTAATATGTGTTTAACGTGCATTTTCAACCCTCTGTAAGTGCTGTTTAGTTATTTATGTATTCACGTGAGTTCATTGTGGTGATTATTTTCCTTCGGTGACAGGCTTTTTCATGGTTCATTGCTAAAATTGAGGTCATTTTCATTCTGTTTTTCTATTTATTCTGTTCTGCTTTCATCATCACCAGCTGGTGTGTCATGGCTTGACATTTGATGCTACTCTATATTATCTTCGATTTCTAGGTACTTATTCAGATTTTATTTATTCAGCCCATTTCTGAGTTACCAGTGTACCACTTTAGAGATCGTCATCGAACCTGAATTTCAAATCACAATCAATGAAAACAGTACAAATTATAACCAAATAATTGTCCCACTTTAACTTCGTTCAAATCTCACGAAATGCTCTTGAGTTTGTCCAAGAACACAAATAGAACTTATCACAGTTGTGTCAATTTTACTTCCTGAAACAAAACTAGTAACATAAAACAATGGTGACGGTCGTAATAAACGCTGAAGTCGTTATATAATGATTTACTTGCACGTCTTACTCCGCTATAAACCGGGACACTTCACAGGATTCCTTGAAAACCAATAAATTTCAGGCAGTTTCAGTATTTTGTTACAGCTCTGTTGATTATTTCGGCCTTGCGCGTGAATTTAGATGGCTAGTTAAATGTTTTGTTGTCTTTTGAAATTCACTTGCTCTAAATGTTATGGTGCAGTTTGATATTTGGTTATTATGGCCACTTCTTCTTCGTAATTACCAAGATCTGACGTTGTTTTGTTTATGCCCAAGAAGTTAGTTTCTGCAGTTGAGTTTATAGTTTGTACCTCCTAAATACGCAATTCAATTTCCATAATATCATTGTCTATGATAATATGTTCAATCAGCACTAACTGATCAAGCACAAAATTTCTCAGAAATTGAAGAATCCTTCATCCTCCCCCCCGGTTGTGCCATTTAAAAGTCCTTCACTTTCATTGTCAGAAGCACTAGCAGGTTGTCACTAGATATACTCAATTGCCAAAGAAGAAAAGAAAAAAAAAAATTGGGTCGAGGGTAGCCGTCACCCTCGGAAACTTCGCAAGTCTCCTTTAAACCTAAATTTATCTGGTCCTTAGGTCCTACTTAACGCTTTCAGTGTCAATTAAGAAAGCACTAGGACCCAACGGGTCTATTTGGAACGCCAACTGGAAGGCGACCTTGCTTGATTAAACTAATAAATTTTCATTTTATCTTCGCTTAATCCTCGGAAGATACGACGGAAGGTTTTTGCATAATCCTGTCCTTTGATGAAGTCTACCTTTTGCCTTTTTTTGCTTCTATTGGTTCTAGTTTATTAATCCTCTTAACTCTTCGCCTTTGGGGTCTTATTATAGCATTAACGAAACAATTAGGGATACCAGAACAGCTACACCTACTGTTGACAGTACCATCAAATCAGACTCTGAAAAAAGTAAAAAAAGCTTTTTAAACTTCGCGTCCGCGTCGGCTTCAAATCCCGTGTTTGAAAACTCATTAAAAGTCGTAACTTCCATTACTTTTTTTGCTTCAACAAACCTACAGTTTGACGCAATAGTACGCTGAAGTTCCAAGGTCGCTCATCGCTCAGTTTCAAGTGGATAGGTACAACCGGCCTAGGCAGTCGAGCTGGCTGGCAGGTTGGCTAGACTTCTGAAATAGCTGTAATTTCCTTTTCAAGTGCTACACATGCAATAAAGGTGCGGTACGAGTGTCAGCCTGACCTTGGGGCTAGGTTACGTAAGTGTATGCAAACTTGGGGTGTGCCCCAAGGGCGAGCGCGCGCGATTCCTTTCATTAGCATCGGAGTATTTATGGTTTTTTGTAGGCGTTGGTTTCTGAATGGATGTTCGGTTTGTTTTTTTCCGGTTGACGTTCGGCGTATTGATGTTGACGATATTGTGAATTTGTGATATTGCGTCGTCCATCAGCGGTTCATCAATCAATTTTTGACTAAATGGTTTTGATATTTTTTTCTTTAGTATATTGTTGTTTATAGAATTATAGGTAGTAGTGACTTGAACAAGCGTAGACCCTTCCAGACATAAGCCCTTATCTGCAGCAATTGCATTTCCTTTACGTTCCACAATTTGTGGTTCCGCAGAAAGTATTGCCCTTTGCATTTCAAGGCTGCGGCCTTAAGACATTCCCGCAACTTCCCAGTTCCCAGTAAGCCTCAAATTAGTCACTGCATTTGCTTGTGGGATTTAGGACAAACCGCGAACGTCTGAGTCTACATACTGACGTGATACATTATTCATAATATAAACTAAATTATGTCATTGACAAGGACCGGACAATGTCAACATCACGCGACCTTGGACACAGAACAATTTTCATATAAATTGATTGGCTGATGACATCAAACCGTTTATGTAACCTTACGGATGGTCAGGGGCACGTTATCATTAGCAATCATTGCGTGGAACGGAATCAAATCTTCGACTTCCCTTGTCTTGGGCTGCAAAAAACTGCGCTTGAAGCAATTATCCACTTGACGCGACCGTCTATCTATGATTTAAAGCGATGCAGAAAATTAAACAGCGCTTTTTTCTGAACTTAGTCTTTGTACGTTTCCTGCAAAAAACATTTTACGGTGTGAAGGCTCGTTGTAATTTTCATAAGATTAAATTACTTTAGTTGCAAAGTGTTTTACTTAGAAAGTATTTTTATAACGGTCGCGAGGTTTCCGTCTTTGCTGTTTCCGTTGCGTCCTTCGCTTCGTTTACTGAATAAAATTAAAATATCTTTAGAATTGCTTTCTGGATGGTCGAGTCCTTTGTTTTATTAAACAAACTGTTAGATACGGCACTGACGGCCGCCATTCCCTTTTTTATCGTTTTCCAGCGGCACTTCTTTGAAATTAAGTTATCGGTAACGTTTATACTTTTTGAATTGGAAAATGGTGTTTGATGATTGCTACGTAATATCTATGTTCACCTCACCAGTAAAATTCTCAGAAAAGAACTGTCTATTCGTGGCAGCATTGACAATAAGTTTACACATAAGTTTTCCACCTTAAATATTTATTGCACTATCTGTTGTGAGCGGTTTCACCCGTTTGTTACTCGAATATTATCCCACGCGAATATGCTCAGGATAAACAGTACCTATTACTATTTGTGTTATTCCAGATTATAACTTATCTTTGAAAATAGCAAATGTCATCAAGATCTTTAATACCGTTCTAATGTGATATAGTTACAAACATCCATCATTTTGCATTCATATTATTAGTAAGGTCTAGCCAGCGGTCGCGGGACTTATACCATTACCGTGACCCCGGAACATAAAGGGCTATTAAAGGACACCGTGGATTTTAGTCAGTACAAGTCTGACAGTCCCTCCCGCCCTGCCCGGGGTGGGAGGACTCATTTAATGATTTTACCACGATTAAAAAACCAGCAGTGGCTTTGCCCGCGTTGATTTGGTCAATTGTCCCAGACGATTATACTACCGGGATAAAAAATATCCTGTCCTATATGCCAATCCAGACTATAACCTATTCCTTAGCCTTTCATCAAAATTCGTTCAGCCGTTCTGACGTGATTGAGTAACAAACATCATTTATAATATTAGTCAGATTAGATTTAACGAAGCCGTTTAACTCGCCCATTTTAGTAATACTAGGAAATCTTGAGCTTAAATATTTAAGTTATCAGTTCATATTATGAGAAAAGCTGAGACCCATTTTCGTTGACAAAAGCTCATGAAAGCTTTACGACTCCCACGTAGCCCGCATTACGGGACAAGATCTTTCCGCAGATTTATTTAATCATACTTTCCTCGTTCTGAAAAGGTCCTTCTTCAATGTCCTCATAAGTCTTCATAACTGGAAAATTGTAGAAAAGTCGTTCTTTTAATGGTTGGTTTGTCATTGTGATCTTTTTTTATGTTATGAGTATTTGAAACTTTTTGCTGACTTAAGAGCAAATTCAAATAATAAAATTGAAAGATCAGCACTTCAAATAAGTTTAAGAGACTATTTTTTTTGGGTTAAAATGAGACCTCTCGAATTTTCAGACTCGTGCTCGACTAAAAACCACACAGTTGCTTCGGTCTTTCAGTTACAAGGCCATGGGACCCGGTATTATCCAACGACACAAAATCCAGGGAAACCACTATGCCGCCGGGTTTTTGCTGCAGAGTAATTAACTAATTATCCTGTCCCATTGCCATCCTTTGTCTTGTTCGATTGCCACCGGGGTAAAGTGGCTTTTGGTTTCAATATTCTAATTCCGTGGAACCGACCCGAAATCTGTTTACAACATTACCCCCATTCGATTAGATTTACTCCTGGAAACTGAAACAACAGACCGCAGAGTGCCTGCAGAGTAAAATGACTAAGGTCATTAGCATAAGTAGTCTGTAGATGCCTGGCCGCACCAATCGCCCGAAGCAGCAAGACTGTCCGAGCATTCGATACAGTTACCGGCATGGATCTTGAGCGCTGACCTTCACCTGCGCAGAAGTAAGTTATTAGGTCCCTTTGGTAGATGAAGTGAGGAAGGGGGCGGGGAAAGTGTAGTGATTGGCCCGCGTAGCGTGCCGTAGCGCATCGCGTCATAGCCGTCACTCGGGATTCGTTGTTTTTTGCGTTTTATTGTGTGTTTCATTTGTCGATAAGTGTACGATGCGCAAAGCGATCCCCACTCTTACGCCGAGCGCTCAAGAACCGTGCCGGTATTTGTACTGACTACTTCAAGTAGTCTTCTACGTACACACATATACGAAACCGCTCAATTAGTCGAACTGCTTCAGCAGCAGTTAATACCGACTGCTAGAGCAGTACCTAAGCAATAGAAAACCCGCCACACTACTCCCAAACCACTGCAACACCTGAAAGCCAGAATTATTAGTGGCAACCACCAGAAAAGCGCCGAGACAATGAAGCTCGACGTGTCCCGGAGAATGAATTTACCTGTTTTGGATCCTGCAACGAAAATAGTCAGAAAGAATAATGGGAGGAGTAGAAAAAATATGTAAGCAGTCCGTGTATGTTGATCACTTGCTAACTGCTCGAGCAGTCCGTGTGTCCGTCCGAAATTTGTCAACAAAATTCGGCAATTGTCAACTCGGCAAAGATTATTTGGATTCCCTTTTGTTTGACGTCACAGATTTCAAGGACAAGAGGTCTCAACCTTATGACCTCAGCAAAGTTCATGAATTATACGCCAAGATTTCACACACCTAAATGAACACTAAAATATTACTGCAACATCAACTTTACGGCGCTAAATTGAACGCTCAAAATCCAATAAAGAGCTTTAAATTATGCATTCAGTTAGGTGTCGACTAGAATTTGTGAAATTGTGGAAAAGTATTTTATCGCGAACCCTTAAAGTCTGGGGCATTAATAATAAAATTAACACCAACGTTTTTTGCCTCTTTTGCTGTCTGCGACTATAAAATAGACTTTTTATTGGCTTTTTACGGGAACAATTTACTCTACGATAAATGTTATTTCAACCTGGGGAATAATTTGTGGGTGTCTCAATAGCCTTCGTTAGGAAGGCTAAATAATAAATATCCAAGTTAATGATCTAGGTATTCTAGAATATGTCTGGCTTCTCATAGGGCTTAAGAATCATCAAATATGCAGATGTTTTCTGTGTTGCAGTAACGTTGTTGTCATGTTCTTTAATGTTTTTGTCGTTGTCTGGTTTGTTGCTACAATTGTACTTCTTAGAAAGGCAGTTTTTTATGGTTTGTGGGAAATCATCAGATGAGTTCTCCAACTCTGGGTTTAGAGGAAGGGAGTATTAGACACACATATCAACCAACACCCACCCTTTTTCTTTAATTGCCATTTGTGTCCCAGAGCTGAGGTAACTCTTTATAAAAATGCCGCAACCCTGGGTTGATAAACAGGCAGCCTTATTATTCCTAGCCAATAGGGGAGATTACTGAAGAAAAAACAATAATACCTCGAAATAAAAGCAATTAAACCAGTAACCCCTATGTTGTAACACAGTCAACAATAGCAGTCACTACATAATTATGTTGACAAAATTCGTGTACTCGATAACGTAAGAATGTTAATGAAATTAGTGAAAGAATTTGTGCAAATGATAGACTTTCTGGGTTCTCAGGGAATCACTGATGAACACTGAAATGACTAAACCAAAGCAATTAGAAGTAGATGGAAGCTTGCGAAGATAGTGTCATCAAAACTAATGTCTATTGCCAGTAACAGTTCGCATAACTACAATTAAAAGTAGATGGAAGCTTGCGAAAATAGTGTCATCAAAACTAATGTCATTGCCAGTAACAGTTCGCATAACTACAATTAAAAGTAGATGGAAGCTTGCGAAGATAGTGTCATCAAAACTAATGTCTTTTGCCAGTAACAGTTCGCATAACTACAATTAAAAGTAGATGGAAGCTTGCGAAGATAGTGTCATCAAAACTAATGTCTTTTGCCAGTAACAGTTCGCATAACTACAATTAAAAGTAGATGGAAGCTTGCGAAGATAGTGTCATCAAAACTAATGTCATTGCCAGTAACAGTTCGCATAACTACAATTAAAAGTAGATGGAAGCTTGCGAAGATAGTGTCATCAAAACTAATGTCATTGCCAGTAACAGTTCGCATAACTACAATTAAAAGTAGATGGAAGCTTGCGAAGATAGTGTCATCAAAACTAATGTCATTGCCAGTAACAGTTCGCATAACTACAATAAATCTCTAAGGGATAGCCAGTTCCTGAAACTACTGTTACAGACAGACCCCTGAATACGCAGAACTATATTATGTAGTGAAATTAACTCGATAACTTGCGTGGGATCTCTTGAGGACTGTGCATAAAAATAACGATGTTTTTCTAGTGTATCGAACGTTATTGCTTCTATCTTGTTATTGAGTTTTTTCTATTTTGAGATGAATTGTCTCTAGTGCGTTCTTAGTAAAGGTGTTATTACTTTTAGTACTATTTCATTCAAAGACCTCCTTTTCTGTTATTTTCTTTCCATTTTTCTGTTTTGGTCTGCTTAGTCAGCCTATAATGTTTCCACTGCTGGGACATAGACCACCTCTGTGAGAGGGAGTGGACTGTAATTCGACAGGCCCAATTGGTAGACCAATCCCGATGGTAGATGTCAAGCTCGTCCCGTCTTCCAAGTTTGAACATGGTCGTTGGTTGATTTCTGGGACATACATAGTGTTGATGTAGTTCATGATCCATAAGTAATGATAAATGAAGTTCTGGTTTCTCTGCGAGCGTTATGGTAAGGTTGCCCCTTTCATTGGGTGCTGAAATCATCAAATGTATAATGATGGAGCAGTGGTGGCCCAGTGGTATCGGTCCCGACTTACTAGTTGTAGGTTCGAACCCCGCCAGGCGCATTACTTTTGTAATTTATTTCATCACCACTGCTCTCAAAACGGTGAAGGAAAACATCGTGAGGAAACTGGCATATCCTAGAATCAAAAATTCGAAGATATGTGACATCTACCAACCCGCATTGGGCCCGCGTGGTGGATTATGGTCCACTCCCTCTCACAGAGAGGAGGCCTGTATCCCAGCAGTGGGAACATTATAAGCTGATGATGCTGATGATGATGATAATGATGGAGCGCAGGAAACTGCCCTTTACATTCCTGAGTCAAGATTACCCTTACAGACGGTCCTGCGAGCGGTGACCATTTCTGGAAGTTCATCTACCTTGGTCAATTGTTTGAACCAATCGTTAATTGGGAAACAACTTTTCGTCGCAATGTGTTTCACGTATGGGTCATGATTCCCCTTATGTGAAGTTATCTTCTGTTTGACAATGTTTTGCTATTCACGTCTATCTTTGCGCGTTTATGAAATGCGTCATGGAGAAACCCACTACAGAAAAAAAAACCCAAGCAAAAAGTCCTTCTTTAAGCACACTCGAGTCAAACAAAATTGCTACGGGCAAACATAACATACGAGATTGTTTTCCCAAAATAAAACAACGATCGGTATCAGTACCGATCGTATGACAAAACAATCGCCCATAATGCTTATAAACGAAATAGTTTTACATTGAAGTTGATATTTTGGTTGATGGAAAAATATGGTTGCTACGGCTGTTCCATATCTACAACTCACAACTGCCTCTTAACATGCAACCAACCCCTTTGTCGCCCTAGCTTGTAGGAAATTTAATTTTCACTCTCACGATTTGATGTTTTACTATTCATTTTTCACTTAAACTTTGTAGTTTTCAAAGGGATTCGTAGCTTTTTGAAGAGAAGTTAGAATAGAGTAATTTTATTTAAATATTGTTTGAATAAATCTGCGATAAAGACAGTCCGTCTATCGACTTCAAAATAGCCGACATTCTCCGGTTCTTTCGAAGTATTTGTGGAACCGGGAAACCTTCATCTGGAGTTAGGAAAGTACAAAACCTTTCTAACTCCTGGAAAAAAATTGGAAGAATTTCATTTGTCAAAGTTAAAAGCTGTATTTTAAAACCTAATGGCGTTTGTAATATTTTTCTTTATTTGTCGTGATAATGTTCAAGAAGTCCTGAATTGAAAAGAGGATTTTCAAAAATTAATAATAGACTGAATCGCATTGGGACCATATGGAGAGTTATATTTTACTCCCTCTTGTGAAAGTCACTCGAATCATAACATTCCCTGAAAATGCTTGTTAAAATAATCAAGATATCTCCAAAGTTTTGTAATATGTTAGTAAATTACTTTGTGGAAGTCTTTTTCGGTTACACGAGTCGGTAATCGTCTTAACTTTGACGACATTAAGAGGACTACGCGGATTAGTTCAGTTTCTTTCGGAGTTTCTTAGAAGTAGGTTGTCTAAATATTTGCGAAATGGCGAATTTATGCTTTAGGTAAAATCTTTATTGCCATATATTTTATGTGTTTTCTTCTGTCCCTTTTTGACGAAATCAGACGTTTGCTTAAAAAAAAAAAACAGTTGCCTGACAGTAGAATTTTCTCCTGTGTCGTGGGTGCGTTCACAAATACATGAACTCAAATAAAATAATATTTTCGAAAGGCTTAATTCTAAAAATAGCAAATGATCAAGATGGGAAATTTTCTACAATAAATTGGTAGTCTAATTCTTGTAAATATAAGATTTTTTCGCATGACATGAAACAACTTCATTAATTCAAAGAATAGAAATTATTAATAACAAATAGGCTATTTGACAAAAAAAAAACTTTAGTCCGTCAGTAAGATTATCAAAAAATATACGCCTTGTATTTTTTCTTTTTGTACGTTTGCCAAAATTGACGGAGATACAACGCTTTCAAAATTGGCAATACGTCACAATTTAGTACAATTTCTACTGAATTCTGACGTCACCAGCTCCCACTCTCAAGTTTCGATGCGTTATATCTTGGTAAATGTTCATTGAATTTACAAAAGAAAAAACACGTGTCCGTTATTTCTCAAAACTCTAAATGCCGGACTGACTAATTATATTTGTGATATATTAATACTGTCAAATAGCCTATTAAGGAAAACACAGTTCAAGTACTCTCACTCTTCAGTAAGACTATCAATATCTTTTAGATTCATTATTATTATTCCGATTAAACTGCAGTACAAACTTTCCTTAGTTACAAACAAGAAATTAGGTTTCCAATCACGCGAACAGTATATTTATTACTTTCAGACAAAAACTGCATAATAAAGTAGGTATAATGTCTCCCTATAATAATTCTTCTGAATTTATTTCAGCTATATTATCGTAAAATACATGTCTAGCCATCTAGTCTATCGATTGAATCAGCCTGTTTGCCAATTGTATTATTACAATTGAATAGAAAGGAATATAAATGGAACTCGATATGTATTATTTTAGTTATACTATAGTATCCACAAAAAAAAAGATATAGAAAATCATATAGCTCTTGCTGAAAGCTTTCAAGAATTGGTAGTGTTTCATTTGTATGTATAACTGACCCAGTCATATCGTGATAATTAATAAAATACAATAATTAATAGACATAAACAAATAATTTAATAACATTTCCATATTAATATTTAATTAAAATAATTACATACTAGTATACTGTATAATATAATAATTTTAAGCTTGCAATACCAACTGACTAGATGCTTGTTTTGTTCAATGTAATATGTTGCCGTGCTCTAACCTGGTTTCATATTTGAATTTATTTACTTATGTAACACCTGTACCTATATATATACACATGAATGCAAAAAAAAAAGAGTTTGAGTAATTTCGCTTTAAATGTTTTGATAGCAATTAGTTTCATTGATTAAATTGGTCTTTATTTTCTCAAAATCAGACAATGATCATAGTTCAAGATAGAAATAACAGTTGCGCATTTATCAACAAACAATACTGTAAAATCGTTGTTGCAGTTAACAATTTATCCATGCCAACGGTTTCCCAGCATGCAATGCAGAAGTTAATCGGACAGAACTAACGTTCAACCCTTGGCAACTTCGATATTTATTGACAGAATATAATCAGCATGTTCCCTCTTCTGGGACACAGACTTCCTCTACGTGAAAAGGAGACGACCGTAATCCACCACATGAGCCCCAGTACAGTTAGCGTGTCATATGTCTCAGAAATCCTGGTTCCGATACATTCCGGTAACCACACGATGATTATCTTCCTCTATTCTCTCTCTCTGCCTCTTAAACCTTCATTAACCAATTCTAATTCTTCCAGACAGACTCTACTTCGCTACTCTGAAGACTGGGTATAAGCCAAAACCGACTCGAAACAGCAAATACTTCCACATAGAAGATGAAATCGTATACGAGAACTTCTATTTCGACTTCGGGCCTTACCACTTATGCCACCTCTACCAGTTCTGTAACAAGCTTAATGAGGAATTGGAGAAGAATCCGAAGAAGAAGATCGTCTTCTACACTAGTAATAATGAGACCCTCAGACTTAATGCGGCCTACCTTATTGGGAGTTATCAGGTATGGTTCCTTTACGTTGATTTTGTAGATTTAAACTGCTTATGGTTGTCCACTTCTAGGCAAAAGCACTGTTCTTAGCAGTTTAAAATGTGCCCCAAATTCCATATTCACGTAATTTTGTTCTAATGTGAGTGACAATGTCCTAACGCTTTGTAACTATGGAATCAATGTGCCTTCTCAAAAACTCATCAGAACGGAAATTCTTAAAATGTAAGTAGTATGACTAGTTGTAAAAGAGAACTAGGCCTGCAAATAAGGTATTTAATGCTAATTCTGTTTTGATTCCAATTTCTTATCCCGGCATTTTATGGTCAATTAATAAAATCTTCTTAAGCGGATTACTCAAAACGAGCTTACCCCAAAAACGTTTTAAATATTAAGACGTATTTCGCTGTTCATCTCACCGGAAAAAACATTCCCTTGGGCGAATCTCGGGACGATACGGAGACATGGTATGATACGGCATATTAAGTTCCGATACTATTACCACGATTCGCGGAAAAATATGTACATCCGTCTAGGTAATATCAGGAAGACTTAGAAATTCAAGGTTCTAGGTTGCATAACTAGGCAGTGTGGGTGGAAAACACGTGTGTTTACTTACGTGTTCTGTGGAGCTTAAGATCTAATTAGCACGTGTTATTGGATTCCTATTCATAGGAAGTTTGTGTCCCAGTTTTGGGACCTAAGGCTTCCTATAACTTTGTTGGTAAAACAATTGGAATATTCAATAGCTACTTACCTGATCGTTTTTTCGTAAAAATATGTCTGCCACCTCCTTCAATCCTTGCATACTCCTTTCGTCTCGTCCGCATTCATAAAACTAGTTAGCCAAACAAGCATGCCGGATGCGATTACCCTTACGGATGACCCTTACGCGTTTTGAAAATAGTTTCATTGTGCGAACAACTAAGGAGTGGAATTCCCTGCCAGCGTTTGTGTTTCTTGGTAGCTGCAATCTTAAGTTCTACAACGTGTAACGTTACTAACGCAAAACCTCTCGTGGGGTAACTCAGCCAATGTTTCTGAACAATGTTTGTTCTAAGACTTTTGGAAATTCGCAAAAAAAAAAAAATGATTTTTCATACTGATGGGCCCGATCAATTTCTCATTTTGTATGAAAAAGATTTTTTTTTTTCTGAAGTACATGAAGTACTTCAGAAAAGTAATCCTTTCCAATAAGGGTGTATATGTATACTCCTTCTCCATTTGCCTTATAAAATTTTATCTTCTGACAAAAACCAGGACTACAAATAGCAGTTTCCAAATCTGTAATTGAAACAGGACTCGCGAGTAAATCTTCACAAGGTAGCGAACCAATCTTCTATCATATGGTTCCTCCTACAGCTGGTAATAAATAGTAAGGGTTTGACATTTACACCAGCCTTATAGGATTACATGACTGACGGATAAGTTACGTAACTGTAACACTAATACCTCGCCTACGAACGTTACACAACGGCCATTTAATCAGTTAAAAATACATCTGATACGCAATCCTTGCTGGGAATATGAACCGCCAAGTAATTAGGGGTAAGCGAACTGTTCCCACGCATTCACAATTATTCAATAAGAGGGTTTCACGCCAGTTGAAAGCCTGCCTTATTGCTACGGGATAACGGCACTGTTAGTCTAAAAAGTCGCCTTGGATAACTGAGGTAGACGGTAGGATATGTTACGGCTGGTGGAAGACTGCGGGATGTACCGCAAGTCCATTCTCATGGTTGTCTATCTTTAGAAAATTGCAGGATTTGAGTACAGGATCTGGTTCATCCTGATTTGGTTTCCCTTTCCCTTCCTTGGCCTTGGTTGATCCATTAACATAGTAGTGCGATGAGATATCCAGCTCAGAGGTTTCATTGTTGAAGCTAGATTAATAAGAAGGGATCAAAAAGGAGGATGGCGTACAGTTACACTCAAAAAGCAGTGTTATCCACTACTCTTGCTTGCTGTGTGTGATGATTTGGTCCTTGAACTAAATAACGGCAAAACTTTTTCGTCACCCTAAAATAAAAAATAAAAAAACCTATGCAAATTGGAAAAAAATATACACTACTTTTTTTAGCCTATGCCCTATACTATTGGTCGAAAGCCTTTCCTAATTTCTTCCATAAATTTTTTTCACGCTACTTCAAACTCTTGATACATATCCCCCAGAAACGCTGTCCACTACAGCATTCAAGGCCATTGCATGACCTTTAAGCAATACTATAGTTACATCCATACCTGTCAATTCAACCACGAATTAATTCCACATGAATGCCCTCATACTCATACATGAGCGAGCAAAACAGCGAATCCCACGAGGGACGTTACTCGTAACTTTATGAAGGTCGGTTTTCGCAAAGGTTTTCATAAAGCATAAAAATGATTGGCAGTATCGTTAGGTTACGAATAGATATGAGTTTCGTTGACATTCTTTATGGATTGTTTGAAGATTTATGATTTATGTGGTTGGATTTGATATGTAAAGGTTAACTGTCTTCGAGACTACAGGTGTGTTACCTTTATCGTTTGTAAGTAGAAAAGATTTCGTTGTTTTTTTTTACACTTTTTACTACTAGTTTATAGAATGGTTTTATCCGTATTGACAAACTATGATTAGGTAACTCACTCATCAAATGAGGGAATAGAAGATTCAGCTTCTGAGTGTGAGTTGCGGTAGCCTAATTGGTAAGGCGTCTGGAGTACTTATCTAGAAGAAGCGGATTCAAATCCCACTCGCAGCTGAATTTTTCTTTCCTCAAAAATCATTTTTACGATGCGAGTAACATGCGTTAAAACTAAAAAAAAAAATGAATGTTTGTTGGTTATTTTCGCTGTACTAGCTGTTTGGTTGCACAAACATTTTTGATACCGTATCAACCACGAGAAAGGGTTCCTGTTATCAGTCAGGTGTTAAGTCTGCTGAAGTCTGGTGGGCTACTGCCCCTTTTTTTTAGCGTGTTAAAAACATAAAATAATTCCTCCCACCCAGGACAGGGCAAGAGGGACTTCGGTGTCCTTCAATAGCCCTTTACGTTCCGGGGTCACGAATTCGTTAGTCCCGCGGCCGGACTACTGCCCCTACAGCTACAATATTACCTACTCAAAAATTTGCTTTAATATTTTTAGTACTTAGCAATTTTTTTTATTTTCAAAGCCCTTTGCCCAGCAGTGGGATATAAATGGCCAATAAAAAAAACAGTTGTAAAACTTTGCATTGGAAACCCGAAAATGTGTCTAAAATTAGATTCTAGGTAGACCAATATTAACTACTTCTACTTTTAACGTTTTTTTTTTCTTTTTAATCCCCCAGATAATATACCTCAACTCCAGCCCAGCGGCAGTATACAAGCAGCTAACAGATGGATCAGAATGGTCTTTACTAAACTTCCGAGACGCATCGGGCGGCCCTCCACTCTTCGACATATCTCTCCTAGATGTCCTACATGGCGTGAAGGTGGCTCATGATGCACGATTCTTCGATTTTGATAACTTCGATGCGGAGCAGTATCTGTTTTATGAAGTAAGTTAAGAATGCTTGTGTGAGAACCTGAATTTATAATGAGAGGTGATAGAAAGATGCCATAGCTAGACTAGAGAGAAAGATGATTTCTAGGGAAAAAATGAATTATATCTCTGAGATTTTAACACAGCTGTAGGACAGGATAAGTTAACAAGTCAAAAAGAATATTTCCTGACTCACTTATAAGAAATTTGGATTATTCTGTTTGCAGGCAACATCAATTAAAATCTTCTCTATCCGTTAGTTATTAGATCTGGTTTTAAATCGCAATTTATACTGTCTGTTAAAGTTATTAATTGATTAATGTTAACTAACAACTCCGAACATCGGGAATAATTTCAATTTATACACTAACTTGAAAATTATTTCATGTTTATTTGAGGCGATCATTGATTTTGTAGAAAAGTAATGTTTTCAGTGTTAAATAATACTTTTAAATGAACCTTGACGAGATTATTGCCAAGTTCAGAGAATGTCGTCGACCTTTCACGCACTGAGTGGGCTGCGTATCCGCGACACAATTTGGACATCCTACACAACTAATAAAAAAATATAACCATTTGTTTACGGTAATAATGTCGTCTGTACAATCAACAAAGAAGACTGATACACAACCTGTGACACTGCAATGGCAGTATTTATTACTTCTGCATTCGAATTATTATCAATATTTAGCTCGTGGCTAACAATTACAGCCGCACAGGCCGATCTTCCGGGTTGAGCCGCGCTTGCCGAGGTTGGTCTGTGGATGGGTGACCATCTGTCACAGCAAGTTTCCTCCGTGCCTCGGAAAGCACGTAAAGCCGTTGGTCTCGGCTATCACTTGTAGATCTTTGACAGTCCGATAGGCAGTTGCTCCATGTAAAATACTGATATTCAGCTGCATCTGGTTCGACTGGAAGCCGACCACAATATAGTTGGGAAAAGTCTAGGCAGATGATGATGATTCGTAATATTTAAGGTGCTCCTTTATCGGGAGCATTCGCCTGTAATGTATGCTCCTGGTGACGGAGCACCTTGAAGTGTCTCATGAGTGAAGTGATCGCTATTGTAGAAAGGAAAACATTTTTTTTAAGTTTCTTAAGAATGGGTTAATGAATTTGTGCCAGTATGATGGTAATAGACCCTATTATATGAACTTATTAAAAGTTGCATAATATAGATATACTTCACATTTTCTACCACAGATCACTCTTTTAGATCTTGTGGATCACAATTGTAAAATAAATAGTTCCTCTTATTCAATCCATATCATTCCATTTCAGAAAGTCGAAAACGGCGACCTAAACTGGATAATTCCAGGAAAAATGCTAGCTTTCTCCGGCCCCCACCACCGTTCCCGGTTAGACCGGGGCTACCCCCTCCATAGCCCGGAACATTACCACCAGTACTTCCGGACACACCACGTCACGACGATCGTACGACTCAACAAGAAGTCGTACGACGCCCGGCAGTTCACCGCGCATGGATTTGAACATCGGGAGTTGTTCTTTGTGGATGGTTCCGTACCTTCGGATTTGATTGTGAATCGGTTTATAAGGATCACTGAAGCCGCGAAGGGTGCTGTTGCTGTTCATTGTAAAGGTGAGGAGTTCTTTGAAACTAGCTTTGGGCCGTTGCTTCGCTTATGGCCAAATTTTAAATATTCGGAATCGAAGCACTATTTTTTTTTTCGAAGATTTAAATTACTTCCGAACTTACTAGCTTTCCGTTGGACTTCGTATATTATACTAATAAATAAAATCAAGTACTAACCTAAAAGACGTGTATTTCTAAAGAATTTGTACCGCTACTTATTCTGCAAACTAGGAAGTGTCGAAGACCAATTGTTTCGATAGACTGTCTTACGAATTTAAAGTTCAGAAATGCTAATTTTCAGCCCAATTTTATTAAAGGATTCATCATCAGCCTATAAATGTTCCCACTGCTGGGACACAGGCCTCCTCTCTGTGAGAGGGAATGGGCCGTATTCTACCACGCGGGCCCAGTGCGGATCCGCAGATGTCAGATGTCTTCGAATTTTTGGTTCTAGGACATGCCGGTTTCCTCACGATGTTTTCCTAGCAGTGGTGTTGAAATAAATTACACAAAGTAATGCGCCTTTCGGGGTTCGAGTCTACGACCTACAACTTGTAAGTCGAGGCCGATACCACTGGGCCACCACTGCTCAATTTTGATTATATTTAACAAATTGTTTCTTCTTGTTTCCAGCGGGGCTCGGTCGTACAGGCACACTAATAGCATGCTACCTGATGAAGCATCACGCGTTTACTGCGCGGGAGTCGATCGCGTGGCTGCGCATCTGTCGGCCCGGCTCTGTCATTGGCCACCAGCAGTGGTTCCTTGAGAAGTGAGTGTTTATTTTCTTTTAATAGGAGTGAGATTTTTTTACTTCAAAGTATGATATTTTGTTCTAAATGTCCAATAATGTATTATATATGTCGTGGATAGCAATATTGTTTTTTTTATAAAAGTTGCTCAATTGATTAGTGTAGTAGTGGGGCAAACGCTGTGACGTTATGTTGTAATGGCGGCACGTGGACAGAGTCGTTTTGGGAAGTGGGGATTGTCGAACGCTCAGTTTGCATCGAGACGCGGACCAAGTCACATCTCTAAAATGAAACTGTCGGTTTGCCTAACTAAAATATTATCAAATTATATTGTGAATTAAGTGATGTTATATTAACGTATCGTGTTATTCGTGCTATACTTCAACGACACCTACGAAATGGATCCTTCACCACCGAACTGAGATGATGACGTCCTATCGCTCCGCCGTCGCTGACGTCGTCATATACATTAATTAATTGCCTAAAAAGAAAGACCAAGGATCATTCACAATACTAATACATATAACTGGTTGGAACACCTTTGAAAGCGTAGGTGCTCAAAGGGGTAACCACATCGTGACGCTGACTGTACGTATTGGTTTGTCGTCTTCAGAATAATACTTGCAAAGATTGTGCTAGTCGATAAGTTTTGCGTAGTAGTATTCATCAGTAAATTCTAATTCTTTACCGGTGACTATAAAGTTACCTTTTAAACTAAATTCTAAATGTCGACCTCATTTCTTCCAGCGTCCAGCCCCGTATGCACGCAGAAGGCGAGTCGTACCGTCGTCGTCACAACATCACGTCCCTGCCGGTGTTCGAGCGCGGGATCTATGCGGAGTTGCCGGAGCCCGGGGACACGACAGACGCACCGGTAGACAACAAACCAGTCTCGTTGCAGACCATACTGCATACTAGCAAGATTGCCAACAATAAAGTAAGACTGGGTACTTTTGCGATTTCCGGCTACCGTAGGCGCGGGGACATGACTCGCGGTCCGATCATGGACCCGGGTCGACGGCGCGTCGTGTTCCACGCGCGCCTCATAGAGGTGTCAGCAATCTGATGTAGCCTTCCTTAGAGGACCAAAGCCGGCCGGGGTCGCGGGACTGTCTCATCAGGTAACCGTGACCCTCGAACGTAAAGGGCTATTGAAGGACACCATGAATTGTCAGTACAACTCTGATAGTCCCTCCTGCCCTGCCCTGGGTGGGAGGACTCACATGATGATTTTACCACGATAAAAAAAATCGGTTGTCTGTAAAATCGGTTTACTGACGACAGTTGAACGTGACAACGTCATAAGAAAATACTGCACTTACGTTGCTATAAACAATTGAAAATTGGAACGCCTCAGAGCGAGGTAACGCTGCATGACGTCATGTTTTTTCGTGCGTGCAGCCGGCTTCATCGAACTATAAGACGTTGTCACGTCAAAAAAGCTGTTCTTCGTGGTTTCATCCCAGCTGCTCTATTCCTATTTGTCGTAGCGTGATGATATAAAGCCTTTACCTTCCTCGAGAAATTGACTATCCAACACAAAAACATTTTTTCAATATGATACTTCTTGAGATTAGCGCGTTCATCCAAAAAAAAACTCTTCAGCTTTATAATAATACCAGTATAGATAATCCCATAGAGGTGCAATTCTTCGGGTCAGCATATTTGATTATCACGGCCCACGAGACTGTACAAACAGGGCCCTGGAACACAAAGAACAGGAAGGAACAAGGTGGCATTTTAGTCTGTAAGCGTCTGACAGTCCCGTCCGGTCCTCTCAGGGCGGGAGGACTCATTTTATGATTTTAGGCAAAAAAGAAAGCAAATATTTGACAGGCCTGTTGGTCTAGTGGTTAGTGGCCCTGACTGCTATGCCGGAGGTCGTGGGTTCGATTCCCACCCAGGACAAATGTTTGTGTGATGAGCACGATCATTTGTTCTGTGTCTGGGTGTTATTTATCTATAATATGTATGTATTTAGAAATATATAAGTATGTTTATCAGTTGTCTAGTACCCATAACACAAGCTCTGCTTAGCTTGGGACTAGATGGCGTTGTGTGATAGTTGTGGAATATTATTATTATATTATTATTATTATTATTTGCAGCAATTATGCACATATTTGACTTTCATTTGGTTCTAGCCGATCGGTTTATTGTTGGACGCCAACCGTCGGCCAAGTTAAGCTGAGTGCAAAATAATGGTGACTTTAAGATATTATATTTTGTAATATCTCAAACGTTTGTGGTGCCTTAAATAACAAATTGAATATTCTATTACAGTTGGACAACGCGCACGTGCTAAACGCGAACGAGCCGGACTCGGAAAACAACGTGACCGCAGTGATCGGCAAGTACAAGACCACACCCACACCCATGTTACCCACAAAGACAGTATTCGCGCCCAAAATGAACTACATGATGCCCACGAATAACATACGCAACGCCAACAACACTAACTTAAAACAACCACCACGAATTATTAATTCTACGTTAAAATCTCATTATGCGTCCAAAACTTCCACCTTTCCCCCAACTAGAAGTGCCAATTCTACTGCGAATAAGTTGTCGAGCGGTGTTAAGCCTTTTACTGGCAAGAGCAGCTTTCATGGGCAAAGAGCCAACCTTGCTCGCCCAGCGCTGGGATACACACACGGCGCTAGTCCCCTCAAAACTTTCACGAGGAAAACTGTCACCGTCAGCAAAATTGGCAACAATGACAGTGCGGTTGTTACGAATTTAAACAATGTAACTTCAACTTTATCAGCGCTGACAGAAAACTGCCATTTGAACGGCAAAAACCGTCTCCCGTCTGAGCCAAATCTCAAATCAGTCGTCGCGGCCAAACCTGCTAACTCTAACTTAAACGCTCGAAAGAAACTCATAGTCAGATCTAATTCTAGTTCACGAAAGAAACTTCCAAAAAGTAATTTGTCTAAAACTGGTCTCGAATCAACACAAGATCTGTCTTCTAGTGATACTAACGTCACTAATATCTCAGCGGATTCTCTCGAAGCCCCGTTTAGATTCAGACGGAAAAGGGACAAGTCGAACAGTCCCGAACCTATGGACTGTATCACTAATTCTGTGATCACAGCGGATGTTACCCCTGACAACTTTGAAGAGACCAATAACTCTCAAGGAAATAAATTGTATAAGATAAAGGCGTTGCGGAAGAAATGCCCCGCGTTTGGAGTCAGTTTGCTTAAGAAAGATGGTGTTCAAACTCGGTCGAGTAGTTGTGCCAGTAGCTCGACCGTCAAGAAGAAATGATCTCTGTGAATAACCCCGACAACTAGAGAATAGTTCGTGTGTAGACTAGAATTTTTAACGATGTGCATAGCACACGATGATGTTGTATCTGTGTAAATTTTTACTTTTGATGAATTTGTTTAGATGCTTCCTAACAATTTTTTAAAAATCGACTGAACTTTTTTATTAAACTCATATCAAGTTTAAAATAATATCTCTGCTATAAAAGACACGTATGTCTAAACAAATTTATCAATGTTTTTGATGTCTAGTTGTTTATGCTACTCGACCCCGCGGTAAGCGAGCCTACGATATAATCTCATTAGTACTAATTAATATAGTACAGTTAGCTGTGGTCGATTGATTGACTAGTGATGTGGCCGGAGATATAATTATATAAGATATACATTTGTTGATATATTTGCGTTATATTTTTGTTTATGGCATCTTAACATACGTTCTGTATGTGGAATAGTGTTCACTGAAATATAATATTTCCTTCCTACAACATAGTTGAAAATATATGCTGTACTTATTTCTGTCAGTAGTTGAATCTGAGAGTGACCTTTAGTCCGAAACGAGGAAAATGGCGTCCTTCGCCTTTATTGCATCGACATAAGGGTCGTTCTGATCGGCTCAAACTGATTCTTAGTCGATATGCGTGTTCGCTTCATTTATATTCATTAAAAATGTCCCTGTTATGTATAACAATCATATGGACTGTTTCAACAAACTACAGATTAATTTTATAAGCTTAAAACTATGACATTAGGCAATCAGTTGATCAGCGTAGTTTTAAGAAGAAATATTTTTGTAGTTTGTAAAGTAATAAGTGATTACAAAATGCCATTTTCTTTAGCTTTTATTGAGCCTCTTGTTGTTTAGATTTAACGATTGGTTGAAAGTGTTGCCTTTTGTTATTGGCGAGTGAACATTATTATGTTTATACAGGGTGACTTTAAATTCGCTGGCGATACTTTAGGAAGGTAAATTATTCATGATTAGCATCAATAAGCTATTTGACTGAAAAATCTAATTAGTACTTCAGATTAATGAAAAATATTGAACCCATTTTTTATTTTGTCTGTAAACCGAAATTGACGAAGATACGACGCTCTTAAAATTCACAATACGTCACCACATCGTACATTTTTTTCTGAGTTCTGACGTCAGTCTCGAGTTTTGATGCGTTTTATCTTTGTTGTATTTTGTATGAAAAAGCAGATTTTCCGAATATACCTACGAGTATCATCATCCACAGCCCGTCTTCACCCACTGCTGGGTATAGGCCTCTCTTTGTTTGTGCCAAGATCCACGGTCTTGCGCCAGCCTCATCCAGGACACTCCCGCAATGGCAACAATGTCGTCCAATTTGCTGCATTCAGCAAATTGGACGACATCCTGAAATCAGCCAGCCAGCCCTACGAGTATACCTAGTATTATAATAAAAGCATCCATAAAAAGTTTTAATCCCTTAAAAATCGCCAACGAATTTAAAAACACCTTTATAATTCAAATTGTAATATACCTACTTTAAAACTTGCAATTATTTTAAGTATTAATGCTTGATGTACACTGAGACTTGGTTTGTGCAATATAAAGTAATTTTATATAAATTAGAGGACATAAATGACCTGAAATTGCCTTGGATATATTTACTACATACTCATATACCGCTACGAGTCTTAGATATACACACACTTGATAGTTTTTATTGAAATAGTATGTAAATATAATATACAAGGTCAATTTAAGTTACATAGCGAAACTTTGTAGACGAGAGCATGATTTAACAAAAAATCTTATCTTCACTGTCTCTTGAAATATACAAAATTAGTTTTAGCAGCATGATAGACGCAGTGCTTGAGCCATTGGCTACGTGTCGCTGGTTCGATTCCGACATGGTAAATATTTGTATGGCGTATGCAGTTGTTCTAAGACTGGCTGTTTGTGCATTAGAGTTTAAGTGTTTCCCACGACCCATAATAATTCCCGAATATGGGGGCGACGTTTAAAGTCATTTTTTGTTTTATCGTGTTTTGATATCGATACGTCTGCAGTTTCGCTAGATAATTTAATTTGACCCTGTATAATTTTATACAACATAGTTTTAGTCTTTACAATCCACAAGCACATGTAATGCGACTCTTATTGCATCGCAATAAGGTCTAAATTGCATTGTACGTGTTCGTGTACTGCAAAAACTGTATTTCTTAGTGTGCATTGAGTAAAGTATATGAAGGTTATGTTTGAAACGTTGTCACAAAGACGGTAGCTTCATGTTAACATTGATTTGTTAATGTTAGTGTAGAATGTATGAAATGTTTATACGATTTTGGTATCTGCACCACTGCTGGCGATTAGCGAGAAGCGTTTTGAGGTGGCAAATACAAATAATTGTTTGACAGTAGCAGCTACAGTCTAAATTATTGCCTGGTTGATGGCACTAATAGACTTCCCCCCCCCCCCCCCCTAGGAGACCTCAAATAACTGGCGAAATATTTAATACTATAAAGGCAAACACAATGCCGGCGGACGCAGGGTCTAAAGCTGCGAACAAATTATCGGACGCATCTGTCAGCCACGGCTGAAAGACGCGGCTTACTCATTATCTAGCCAGTACATTTAATACTACACTGTGCAAACTGTCGGTCGCGGACGTGACCTTGAGCGTTCGGACGTCCGAACAGAATCTGGCCGGCTGGATGTTTGTGCATCTGAAGAGGGTCGTCCGAACTACCGTGCACACTGCTAAGCCGCGTCTCTCAGCCGCGGCTGACGGACGCGTCCGATAATATGTTCTCAGCTTTAGGGCCAGGCCACACGGTGCGGTGTAGGGCCACAGCGGCGCCGCTCAGAGTTTTTCTATGGCTTTTTATTGTAGACTGTCGTCAACTGGGCAAGCCTAGCCTGTTGCGGTTCCGCAGCGGCGCCGTAAGAACATTGCGACGCCGCACTGCTCGTGTGGCCGCCAGTGCGATGCGGTGCGGTTCCGCACCGTGTGTCCTGGCCCTAATAGTGTCTGTGTTACGTCGGTGCGGTGCGGTACTCAAAAAAACATTTTGCTTGAGCGATATACTCGTTAGTGACTCGCTTCGTCAGCGGTGGGGCCGGTTCCTTTAGATGAAAACTAACTATAATATAGCGTTTGTTTAGTCACATATATGAATGTGCAGTTGCGGTCAAAATATTATGTAAAACTTCTTCACCCTACCTTTGCTTTCGTAAAAACGGTTGGAATCTCAAAACATTCGACGATTTTTTGTTACTCGAAAGTTGTTAGAGTGATGCTACAAAGGATATCCGGGTCGTCAAAATTGGGGTGGCAAAACTAAATACAAATATGAAGATATCACTAGTTCATCTCAGTTTGCTTAATTAACCCATTCCCTGTCCCATGAATCACATGTGGTTCATGACTGTTATTTAGGTATTGTGTCTGCTGCGCGAACAGTGAAACTGTTAAGTCTGATAAGGTTCATTACGCACTGTCGACTGGTCGCCGGCGTCTCGGTCGACAGCGATTGGACTTTCATTAGTTCAAAATAATAGGTGTTTACTCACTTGGTCGCCGGTTGCTCGCCTTTATCTCGCCTGTCGACAGTGCGTAATGGTTCTAAAGGAAGGCCACATACAATATGGCAGACAACTACATCCAAGAAAATGTATAGTATAAAAAACTTTTTGAAAAAAAGGGAACCGACTTCAAAACCAAACACAAAAAACTGTAAAATAACTTTTCTTTCGGAAGTCGGTGGCTTTGTTTTTATTTCATTGATTATGGCCACCGACTTCCGAACGACTTCAGTTTTTTGTGTTTGGTTTTGAAGTCGGTTCCCTTTTTTTCAAAAAGATTTTTATTTTTCGCTTTTTAGTTTATAAATTCAACAAAAATCTTCATATAATCGGCGTCTTTGAAAATCTACAATACTAGTAAGCAACAAAAACGGATCTGTACGGGCAACTTCACGAGATATCTATTATTGTTATATACTAAAACCTTCCCCAGAATGTATCAAATACTTTTCTGAAAACCGCATCAAAATCGGTTCAGCCAAACGCGAGATAATCGCGGACAAACATGCAATGGTCACTGAAAATCTACAATCCAAGAAAGCAAAAACGGATCCATGCGGGCAACGTCACGGGATATCCATTAGTGTTATATACTAAAACCTACACACACACATACATACTACTTTTTTTTTGAAGTCGGTTAAAAATAACATAAATTAATATAAATAGAAAAAGAAGGATCTGATATTTCAGCGCAAGCCGATCCTTACATGAATTTATGATAGTATATTTATACCGATCGATGCGAGCCGAATGGAAGTAGAATGTGGGTTGTTTATAGTGGTATCTTTAGTTCGTATTTTGCGACTCGAAAAATAGCGTAACTCGTCTTTTATTGTGTACTAGTTGATGGCAGTAGAGTTGTTACTTATATTATTATTTGTTTATTAGTTTCACTAAATACCTACGTATCATATAGTAGATTTATATGTTGCTTGTTATATTATTATGTCTGTTACTGTTTTTATTTTATTATCATTTTTATCTCCTATCTCTATGTCTAAAAACTGTAAAAAGCGTTATTATTTCTGTTTATATATTATTTCTATATTATATTTTGACCGTAACCGTAATATAACAGAGCCTATCAGAAGTTCCATGAAACTGTACGAATTTACAGTGTCATATCAGATTTGTACATGCTTGTGTGTTGTGCTCAAACTGTAAGCTTCTTTAATAACTTTTTAGTGCTTACAAATCGATTTTCTACTTAGTCGATTAATCGAATACGGTTTTTCGATTATTCGATTATAGTCGATTTGTAAGCACTAAGTGTTACTAGTATAATTAATTACTGTTGAATGTTGTGGAGACTGTTGTCTATGCCATTTGTCTTAAAAGTATTATTTAAAGTCTGTACTTACAGTTCGATTCCTATATATTATTATTTTTATTAAGGAGTGACGACACTTATCGACGAAGAATCGATTGAAGCCGGTCAAAACCAGCGATGCGAATGCATATGAAGAGAATAGTTGGACGCGTTGTCGGAACAAGGGGAATTGTGTCTCTTTTTCGCGTTAAATGCATGGTTATCTTTCTCCTATCGGTCTCTCTCTCTCTCTCTTTCCGATCGGTTCAACATTGTTTCCACGTCTATAAATGTGGTCATTCTCGTATTGTTGTCTTGTTATTTTAATTATTATATATCAAAGTTATTCTCTTCATTTCTTTTAACTCTTTTTTGTCGCTTCTCTGTGCCATTAATTTTAATGAAAAAAAAAAATATTGCAATTAAATTGTAAGTACAGTAAACAGTATAATAATAATACGCTTTCGTGGTGCGGCAGCTAAGAAATGTAAAGTTTTATAATAAACTAATAGTCTTACGACTTGATATTTTGTTGTACTGCTATCTAATTTTAATAACTTGTAAATATAATATTATTTGATTTTTAATTAATTTTTAAAATTATTTGAGTTTTATCTGAATTAAATTTTTTTAAAGCATTCTGTTTCATTGCTGTATATTGTGTCATTTTATAGTGTATTTTAAAGTTTTATTTTATATTAATTTTATCAATCAAAATTTATCAAATGTCATAAGATCCACAATAACTTGTCCCTTCATTTTAATAAAAAGCGTAGATTTAAAAAAAAGTCATGCCTTTTGGCAATGAAAAATTTTTACTTGTAACACGTGTTACTCTATTTGTAAGGAAAAATAATTGCAGCTAGTAGCAGGCTACTATTATATTTACGATATTTGTTTAATTAAAGGACTATAATTACGTATGCTAAGCTAAATTATATATTTAGTTAATATCTTTTTTTTGTGATCTTATGACAAAAAATTGTGCTATGGTGCATGGCAATTTGTTTGTAGCAATCACAATTATTGGCTATAAACTTGGATTAGTAGACGAACGCTATCAGATATTTTACAGAATTTATTGTTATATGTAATGGTATGCAGAATTTATTATATTATGGCATCTTTTATTAATTACTATTCTTTATTTTCTTATTATTCTTTATTTTAATTTTATTCTATCCATAAAATGGCGTCTAATCAGTTTTTCATCAAATAGGCGAAATATTATAATTTGTAAGAGTTGTATTTTTATTATTGAGGATATTTTTATAAAGATGTGTTGGTGCGCAGGAGGGGATCGGATCAAGGGACCAGAGCGTTGTAGTAATACAAAATGTATGTTCATTGTTTTGCAACTGTTGTCTAGATATAGTTAAAATATTAATTATGTTGTGATCATGTGATCTAATCAGTTACTAATGTAATGCACTATTTACCTTTAGGTATATATGTATATAACCGAGGTAACACCATCGTTTCATGGTGTACAACTGCTTGTGCTTAATAAAAATTAAAAAGATATATTCCAATTTATTTTTTTGTTGTTTTATTTACAATGTTTATAACAGAAGGTGAAAGGACACAAATGAAGGAAGGCGGATTATCCTAATTTTATAGGTATTTAATACCAGATACATAAATATTAAGTAGTCACTACATTTTACTTATTTCGTCAGTTGTAACAAAAATTAATGACTTACAAAACAATATTTTTACAAGCAAATAGTTCATTCTTAAAACAAATCAACGTTCTTATATCGAGCAATCATGAAAATCTAAAAGCATTTGTTTGCAGTAAAATTTGTAAAACAAAGCCGCTTATACACGGACTGCTTAAAACAGTATCAACTGATTGAAGCTGCAACAACAAAATGCAAAATACAGTCTTCTACGAACAAACATTACACGGATCCCTTCGAGCAGTCGGACTGCTTCGGGCGGTCGGACTGCTCGAGCAATCCGTGTATTTTGATTACTGGCTAACTGCTAAACAGTCCGTGTATAGGCGGCCTAAGGGCGTAGACAGTAGCAATGCTCGATCATCTATTTATTGATAGTGAACTGAGTCACAAAATATAGTACTGGTGGCAACCATGACGTCTGAAAGCAGCAGTAGTCCCACTGTGGAAACGAGATGGCTGTAGACGACTTGTATGGCTCTGTCACTTTCCCACAAGCTTTAAGCCGTCATGGCAGGCCCGCAGAACAAAAAATTACTGCAAGTAAAATGTTAGCAGTTTGCTGCTCTGTGTGCGGTGACCCTTACGAGACAGGTGCACGGTTTATCTTTGGGCTTATGCCTATTTAGTTTGTCTTTTCTTTACTACTATACCTCTAGCACGGACTACTCATCTATCAAAACTGTAGCAGGTTACAATCCGTAAAGACCAATCATTGTTGCTGCTATTATTTCTTTGACAGTAGTTACTTTAGCTTCGAAACAAATAACAACTTTATAGTAGTGGGAATTAAAGTTATTTTGGTTTACACAGATATATCAGTGTCCTAAAATCTTGCATGGAACTAAAGATCTCTGCAAAGATGCCCAATCAGAGCAAAATAACTCTAAACGAACTGCAATAAAAACTATTTTACTTCGTGCCAGAGGTAAATACCACACTTCAGTCTCTAGAACTCATATTGCGACACAATAACGACCAGCCTGGCGACGGCACTGCCAGCGAACATGGCCCGCTGGTACAAGGACATGGTGAGCTCCAGCTCCACCACTTGAGGACCTTGCAGCGAGCACAGGAGAGAGATCACGCAGATGTTACCTGAAGGACGCATACTGGGAAAGAGGGAGAAATATTAGTAAGTCTTCTGTCTCAAACGGCTCAAATATAGCGAAAGATAAGTAGAAGTGGAATCGTGGGACTGTCTAAGCAGGTTCGTGACCCTGGAACGAAAAGGGCAATTAAAGGAACGAGGGGATTCTTAATCAGTAAGAGCCTGAAAGTCCTTTCCGCTCCACACCCATGGCAGGAGGACTGATTTGATAATACTGACTAAAATCCACGGCGATCCATCAATAGCCCTTGACGTTCCAGGGTCACGGTTACCTGATGAGACAGCCCCGCGACCCCGGCAAGCTTTAGCCCTCTAAGTGGGGCTCGTCAGATTGCTGGCAGCTCTTTGAGGCGCCCATGGAACACGATGCGCCGTCAACCTGGGCATCGTCCACGATCGGATGGCGGACGAGTCACGTTACACTAGTCTTGTGTAGTTCGCGAACGAACTAGTTCGAAAGAACTGCTCCCACAGATGAACTACAAGAACTAGATCCCACATTTCCCGCTCCGTAGTTCAGTAGTTCGTGACAGAATGAACGAGATCGACTGAACTAAGATCGTTGCACAGGAGCGGGACAACATTACACTATAATACTCTCGTTCGCTCACCGATCATGCGCGCATCTCGTTTCGTTCACTTTACACAAATTGTCGCATGCAGCAGGAACTGTATTAAAACGAGCGAAAAATCTCTTTGCGAGTGAACGATTTGATCGCTCTTGATCGGTCGGTCTCTAATACGAGCTAGGAACTAACGAACTAGAAAGCGGAGAACTAAATTGAGCGCTCTCAGTAGTGAACTAGAATGCCCAAGACTACGTTACACACCATCCGCATGCCCTTTCCCTTGGTCTAGACCATGTCTGAGACCAAAAATATCCGACTTTGCAGAAAGGAGGTATAATTTATGCCAGTACTTACTCGAAACACCTAAGATCAGCAGGTTTGACCCCCGGAGAGGCTTCCACAGAGATCATACGCATCTCAAAGCTGACGATAGACTCCCGCCATGACGGGCCATGCATTGTGAATAAGTCCACCTGGAAAATATAGCCATACATTATGAAAAGGAGAAATAAAGTATTGACATGTTGAGATGACGAGTAATGGATCTTAGAGAAATAAATGCTGAGAGTCAGGGAAAAAAAAGAAAACCGTGATGATGTTTAGCGTTGCTTGGTTGACTGTAACGTTTTATCTTTATATTTACACGATTGCCCAAAAAAGGAGTGTTATATTTTTATTTCCTCAAACTAATCGCATTGGGTTAAGAACTCAGGGGTTTAAGACTCTCTCATACTTTTATATCTCTTAAGGAACTCTTCGTGCTTCATTTCAAACCATCTGTAGCGTACATAATCATCTACAAAAAGTACACTAGCGCCATCCATGAAACGACGGAGAAACTAAGATGTAAGATGTCTACATCGCGCAATCAAAGTTAACATCGAACTTAGAAGACATAGAATATTCCGACAATGAATGTCGGGCAGAAAGCCCACCAGACACAACACCCGTCAGGTCGGAAGGTACCTTCCTTTTCACCGTGGTAGTGAGGAACTTTCCACTCTTTTTCTCCTACCCCCAAACTGGTGACCCCGCAATGGACGTCAGCGCAACCTTCGAGCAACGTGACGTCATCATCACCTGCATCACTTCCTCAAGCTTTCGAGCAACGAGTCTCACAGCCAGCCAGCTTCAAACGGGTACCCCTGACCATCAGCATGCGCAGAAGGCGTATACCTGGTCAGCACCCTCAACCTCATCCAGCGACCATGCTCTCGGACTACGGCACATCTCAGCCAGTCGAGTGCTTAACCTCCTGGTTGTCATAGCCTTCACCTCCGTGGCGGCGCTTCCTCATCCGACTCACTGGATGATAGTCGGCGCCGGATCCCGACTCACTGGGATCTCGCTTCACCGCAGCAGCCTGTTCCGACTCACCGTGAACCCTGCGGCAACTCAGAAAGCCCACCAGACACAACACCCGTCTGGTCGGAAGGTATCTTCCTTTTCTCCGGGTAGCGTGGAACTTTACACTCTGTTCCTCCTACCCCTAAACATCCATTCCAAAGCGTGTCCAGCTATGCTATTCTGGGGTGCTAAGACAGGAAACCTCCACGTGCGCCCGTGGACTGGAGTTCCCTCTCGGATACGTCCGGGGGGAAGACCAGTTTTTCGGGCCGGTGCGCCCTGGGATGCGGGCAAAAACTCTCCTTAGGCACTGTGTGCCTAAGGGGTTTCTTTGCCCGTATGCAAATAGCCTGTCGGGTGGACGCTCCAACGCGTGTCCCTCTGAACAGCAGAGGGCACAGCGGCGGAGCGGGCTTGCGGACGGTGGGTAATGTGTATGCTCGCCGTCCGACCAAGGATCAAGCCCGGGTCGGTGGCGCGTCGTGTTTCACGCGTCACCGACGGGGCCCCTTATGGGGCCAAATGCCTGCCGGGGTCGCGGATTTTTCTTAATCCAGGATACCGTGGCCCCGGAACGTAAAGGGCATCCGACGGAACACGGGTGGATTTTAGTCAGTAAGAGTCTGACAGTAAGGGCGGGAGGACTCATTTGATGATTTTGCCACCCTAAAAAAAAAAAAAAAAAAAAAAAAGCTATGCTATTCTCGAGTCGGCAAGCTCGTCATTGAAGACTTAGATTCGCTATCTGTGTAATATGTCTCTGAAACTTTGTGGGATAATGTCGCTCGACATTTCCCTTGTTCATATTGACCAGTTTCTACTAGTCAACATACGACGAGTTGCGCGACCCGTATGTCCCGCACGTCACATGAGGCGACACGCGAGGGACACATGAATTTCGTATCGAGCGACAGAATCGCGGAACAAAATGTCACTTAGTGAAAACAAATATGCCAAACTGCAGTTTCGATGCTGGGGCAACGCTGCACACTAAGCTGTATCCTTAAAGAAAAACACTGTAGGTCGTCTTACTTGCACACTTATATGCTGAGGAAGGATTAGCTTTTCTTTTTGATACTCACACTGCCCTGTGGTAGATAGATGTTAGCGACGAAGGTGATGAAATTGTAGCTGTATGTGCTGGGCTGCTGAAGACATGACCAGTCGCCGACTTGACATGAGCGCTGAACGCGGGCACAGCGGCTGCAAAAACACGTCATAAATTATTCAAAATCAACAGTTATTTATTTATGTTATGCTGATAAAGTGCTGCATTGCTTTGTCTTTTACATGAGATGCCTATGTATATTTCTTATAACAGCATACAGAAGCTATAGCGTCCTTTTTTTTGTATTTCAGCCTTTTGGTCGACAAAGGCGTAACTCTTTTGGCCGACAAATCAGACCACTTCATTGATTTTCATGAACGATTCAGAGTAAATAGCGGAAGATTTTTTTTTTAGCTCAAGTCCTTTGATAATTTCATGAACATTTTTCCAGCAAAAATGGCAACCATTTTTAGCAGTTTTTGTTTCAGAATGTAATTTAAATGAAAACATATTAACCGCAACTCAAGCTCGCAAAACAAGTGTCGGCCCTGATAACCATTCTTAATTTTAAATGGCAACCCCAGGCAAGGGACCGCGGCAGTTCCAAAGTGGACCAAACGACCATACCCTCAGTCGTGTAGCAGGACAGAACTAAATACTATAGTTCCTTTCAAACAAACTTACTGTTTAGACTCGAGCCTGTAGCCAGGCGGGCAGTCGATGTGGTGGCAGTGGTAGCTGCCGCGCGTGTTCTGACACACGTAGCCCGCGTCACTGCCGTGTGCGCAGCGCGCCTCACCCGTCTCGCACTCGTCTATGTCTGGAAGATAAATTATGCAAAATATGGATGTAGTCCACACTCGAGCCTTTGCTTCGATGCTAGATCCCGTCAAATAAACAAAGAAGGAGGCATCTCCTGCTTTCGTACTTAAAGTGGACCACTACACCGCTTCAACTAGATGTCGGGGACCTAACTTTTTCTTGCAGCTACTCTTTTTTGGCGCAAGCACGCCACACTAAACCACTGCAATTTCTGAAAGCCAGAAGAAGAGTGGCGACCACAAAGACATTAAACTATTTGGGCAACTGACAGAAAATCGCCGAGACAATGAAGCTTGACGTAGTCCAAGAAATGCATTTAAACTGTATGGATTCTGTAACGAAATTAATCAGGAAAGAGTAGGGGAGGAGTATATGGTTTCCCTCCAAGTCAAGCAGGACAGAACAAAACAAGGCTCATAGGCACAAAGGGAAGTTTACATCGGGCCCTATAGCCAAAGAGCAGACGACAATGGTTATCGCTCAGCAGTTATTAATAGATTTTCAACTTTATACACTAGTGTATAAAGTTGAAAATGTATTAGTGACTGCTGAGCGATAACGATTGTCGTCTGCTGACGTCTACTGTTTGGCTATAGGGCCGGGATAAGCCCAATTGCTTGAAGCCACTTACCGATGCAACTCCTGCTGTCTTCAGACAGCCTGTATCCAGCTGGACATGAGCACCTGTAGCTTCCTGGCTCATTGATGCAGTCTCCTCCACAGAGCTTGCCACGCAGTCGTGATGAGGAGAACTCCTCACATTCGTTTACGTCTACACAAGTCCTGGGGAGAAATCATTTTGTTAGTAGATAGAGGAAGTAAGCCCCCATTATATCTTCAAATTCTGACCTCTTATTTGTTTGACAGTGTCTTGTACAGGTGCACTTTAACCTAGGGTAAAATTTTGTAATACACCCTAGTTGACAAAACGCCCCGTCAGTCTAGCATCACTCAAACTTATTGCTTGGAACCACACGCAAGTGTGGCCGCTGTTGATGTACAACTTGGCCTTGAAAGGCCAAGGGTGTATTACCAAGTATCCCATTTTCACCAGATCTGCTTTATATTATAATTTGACACACAGTATCACAATCAATTGGTCTCAATTAACCGTGATACCATATAATATTTAATAGCTATGCTGCACCTACTGTGTTTCTCTGCATCACCCTAAGGAAGACTGATAGAGAAAGCTTGCATTAAGTTTGCATTAAGTCCACCTTTCTACTAATTTCCACTTCAGCGCATATAAACGGAGTGGAGAGCAGACGTGCATGAGACTATGAGATATGACGTGAATTTCAAATCTATGTGACTGACCGATTTAGTTTAACTAAATGATCCACCTCTGGAAATTTTCCTGCTAAAGATTAGCAGAACCGACCAACTTACTTGCTATCATCATCAAGCCGGTACCCCCTCTTGCAGTAGCACCGGTAGCTGCCCCAGGTGTTGGAGCACCCTTGGTTGCAGACCCCAGGGTTCTCGGAGCACTCGTCGATGTCCACGCACACCTTGTCGTTGGAGGGAGCGTTGCGGAACCCTTCGCGGCACGCGCAGCTGTAGGAGCCCCAGGTGTTCATGCATTGTGCGTTGTATGCGCAAGGCTGGAAGGTGAAAATTGGGTTATTTTTCTACTTGACTACTATAAGCCCGTGTTAAGCCTCAAGTGAAGTCCACTATGAAGTCGAAGCAGTAGTTTTGAAGACACAATTTCAACCTTATTTTAGGAGGTATAGTCTTATCACAGAGAGAGTCCTCCTGCCGTGGTGGAGCGTAAGGGACTGCCAGACTCGTACTGACTAAAATTCACCATGTTCCTTCAATTATTACCCTGTAGATACGTTCCATTGTCACGGTAATCTGCTTCGACAGCCCCACAACCCAAGACGCACGGACGTACGATCTCAAATTCTGGAATAATTGGTTGCATTGTTTTTGTTTTGCTGAATCTGTTGTTCTCCATACCATCAATATTAATAACTATCGAAAATATCTTATAAGCTTACATTGCCATGCATGCACTCGTTGATGTCCTCGCACTGGTTCTGTCCCACGAGGCGATGTCCGGCCGGACACTGACACGAGTACCCTCCGTAGAAGTTCTCGCAGCGCTGCGCCGGACCGCATTCTGATACGTTGCGGGCGCACTCGTCGATGTCTATAAAGTTATTGAAGTCACAAGTTTACAAATTCATTTATCAGTTTGATCTCGATTTATGAAATTCATTTCAGTTTTAATTACCTTATTTCTCGATATAATGCTATAATTAATAACATGTTAATAGAGGATCTTTATCGGTGGTCTTTTGTATTGAAATACTAAACCGATAATTCTGGTCTTTCCATCCAAAAATGCAAATAAATCGCCCAAATATTGACTGGACTAATACCAAAGCATGCGTGCTTTAACATACAAAAAAATAAATAAAATTAAAAACACAATTAAAATTTTGCTGAGCATGTCCACACCAAAAGGGTTACCAACGCAGCATAATGCTGGAATTTCCAGCATCCAAACATTTTACTATTTATATAAACTGTCAGAAAGAATATTGATAAAACAGGACTCATTTTTTTTTACATTGACAAAAAGATAAAACCACTAAAATTATACCACGCCGTGTATATTTTGACAGAAATAACGCTTAGGGCTGATTTTTCAATAGTCAGATAACTTTTATCTGAGGAATAAAAATGGCGGTTTGACAGCTTATCTATAGAAAATATGTCAAACCGCTATTTTTATTCCTCAGATAAAAGTTATCTGACTATTGAAAAATCAGCCCTTAGTCAGATGATATTTGAAGTACAGTTCAATAGTTATCATCATTCTTACCATAGCATCTCTTATCCGGTGTCAGTTTATATCCCCACGGACACGAAGCTATCATGGCCCCCATTTCAGGCACCCTGGTGTACGTGGGTCTGGGGGAGTAGGGGCCTCGCTGACCATACTGGGCCCCCACCGTGATGACATTGCGACCTTCGTTGGAGGAGGGGGCTACTGCTGTCGGTGTTGAAGGCCGAGGAGTTGTGTTTGTTGGAGCTGGAGCTGCAAAGAGTATGTTTAGTTAAAGTAAATTGTAACAGTTGATATTTTTTGGAAGATCGGTCTGCGGATAAACCTTGTGTTTTTGATGAAGACATCTCATCACGTTTCTACATTCAAAAATAGGGCGTTTATTAAAAACATATCGAAACCATCTTCACTTATTAAGATGTAATCGTGCAGGCAACCATATTTATTTACCTCTAGATTTGATTTGATTAGAGCTTTAGCATCTTCTAGTAACTTAGAATAATAATAATATTCCACAACTATCACACAACGCCATCTAGTCCCAAGCTAAGCAGAGCTTGTGTTATGGGTACTAGACAACTGATAAACACACTTATATATTTCTAAATACATACATATTATAGATAAATTACACCCAGACACAGAACAAATGATCGTGCTCATCACACAAACATTTGTCCTGGGTGGGAATCGAACCCACGACCTCCGGCATAGCAGTCAGGGTCACTAACCACTAGACGTAACAGTACGGAAAAATTGTAAACCGACTGCAGATCAGCAGCGAATCTCTAATACAAAACGATTCCTATCGAGTTCCCTTCCGAAATATGACAATTTGGCAAATACTAATCTTTTCAATTATCATTAAAACAAATTAATTACCTATTCAAGTTACTTTGCAGGTATAACATTATTGCTTATGAAAATAACAAAGAAATAAATAAACGCCTACCATTTTTATCCGAGCAATTTCAACTCGCGCAAAACAGCAAGGAAGCCGCAACGCGAACCAGGAATTCAGTCTATCTAATTCATTGCATTTCTTTTAGCGACCGTGAGCTCATAACTCGGCTAGTTTAAGTAAGTTATAACCCGCGATTTTACGGCTTACGATAAGGACAGAGATATGTAATGCGTACGCCAGAATGAGATGGAATGATACTGGACTTCGTAATTCGTTTAGATAGTATTATTTGGATGACAGATTCACATTCGTTTTTTTCGCGCTAATTTATAATTTTGTATGTTATTGTTTTCATCTGTACATTTGCATTTGATTTGGTATTATTGTTGAAATTGATAAGTTTTGCGTAGTGAGTGCAGTAATAACAAGGTTAGTTCAGTTCAATTGTATTCTTTGGTAAATGTTCACCGTAAAACGGTGTTATGTTAGTTTCGAAGTTTAAACTAGATGGCGTTGTGCAATTACGTCACGATCCTGAATCGCGGTGTAAAGATCTGTAGGCGATTAGTATAAGGTTTTGTGAACATGAATTCTTAAATAGTGTTCAAAAATAGCGTTCAATTTGTTAACCGGCCACAAAAAAAGAGGTGACCCATTTCGTACATCAGGTCCGGTGTACAATCTACAATGTTGTTTTTTTTGTTTGATTGTTCCTTGTTCGCGATATAACATAACTTCGTCGTTAATGAACCGATTTTGATGATCTTTTTTTTTGTTGGAACTTGGAAAGAGATATTCCAAATGTGGTCCCATGATAAGAAAATCAGAGTTTGATGATGCAAGACCAGAGAAATCGAGTGGATCTTTTCAAAAATCTTAGGGGCGACTAGTGTGTTTGTAAGTTTTTTCATTAAGTATTTCAAAGCACCACAATTTAATATAGGTCTGGAGTATAATATCTGATGATGGAGCCGAGAGACAGCTGATGGAACTCCTCAACGATTCACAGCAGCTACCTTGTGTTTGAGCTTGATTAATTTGTATTGATAAGAACTTTTCACCTAGACGGGTTTCAACTGTCATTAGGGGTCTGATGGCGAAGACGCCTGCCATTTGGTCCCATAAAAAATCATAGTTTGGTTCAGTAGTTTTTATTTTATGAGCATTTTTAGCTTATTGTGTACATGGGCGATGTTATAACCGGTGCTACGGATAATAAAATTCTAGTTCATATGTAAGAAAGATATGTAGGTATTTGACAAGAATTTGGGTTGAATATTTAAACTAAAAAGGCTAATATTAGGCCAAAGCTGTAGTTACTGGAATTCTCGTTTTGGTCCGGCTTCACTTTCAAGAATATTTACCCTACGCCACTGCTGCAGATAGCCCTTTTCTATCTTCTCACTCTATCTCTTTTCCCGAAGCCCATCCAGAATTTCTATACCGCTTGCTCGATCCGAACCTTTTTTAAGCGTGGTAAGGTAAAATCATCAAATGAGTCCGCCAAGGGAGGGATTGTCAGACTCGTCTTGGTAGACGAGTCTGACAATCCCTCCCTTGGCGACTGGTGTCAATAACACAGTCCCACGGCCCTCGAATCGAATCTTAAGTAACCTGTTTGTAGGTTGCAGGACTAACTTTCTACCTCGTATTGCTACTGAACTTACTGTAGGTCGGCTTATTGTCGATGTCTCCCCTGCATCTCCTCCCGCACTCACAGCGGTACCCTCCCTCTACGTTGACGCAGTCCTCACGAGCTGAGCACGCTGCCTTGTTGGTTGCGCATTCATCTATATCTGTAAAGAAATGTTTGGAATTAGGGGTTTTATGATTTTGTCACTTTACAATGTTGATGCACTGCCGTAATTTTTTTTTTTGGCTTTTCCCCTCTTTTATAATATTTCCTGTATCGTGAATGCATATAGAAACACTAGCTTTTGCCCCGTCGAAAATCTAAGACGATTTATACAAACTTTCATCCCGTATTTTATCCTATAAGGGGTAGAATTTATTAAAATCCTTTCTTAGGGGATGCCTACGTCATAGTAGCTTTATGCATGCAAAGTCTCAGCCCGATCGGTTTAAAATTGACAAATTTTCTTACAAATTTTCATCCCCTTAGGGGGAAGAATTGATCGTCATAACATCTACCTGCATGCCAAATTTCAGCCCGATCCGTCCAAAATCTAAGAAGATTTATACAAACTTTCATCCCCTATTTTATTCCCTTAGGGGTGGAATGTACCAAAATCCTTTCTAAGGGGATGTCTGCGTCATAGTAGCTTTATAAGAAAGAAAGAAAGAAAAACGTTTAATGACACATGCCATAAGTACACACAACATAAAGAAAAGAAATGATTAAAAAAGTAACAACTAAACACTAAAATATTGTGTGTCTCACGGCTGCGACAAATAGACCCAGTTCAGCAAATGCCGGACAACTAGTGCCCGACGCTGGTTTTCAACTGAGCCTACTAGTGATTTCACGGACGAAAATCAGCTTGAAATAAAGAATATAATTATTTAAATAGATATTGTGTATTATATAAAAACAGTATGTATAAAATAAAATAGTATGTAAAATAAAATAAATAGTGTTATCACCAGAGCTACTAATACAATCGTGAAGGTTAGTCTGTAGCATCACACCAGACTGACATTGCATGAATCGCTCGCAGCCGGGTGTGACGTACGACTCGCCGACATTTAAAAATAGAACTTTTAACTGCGGGTTTTCTAATAATTTTAAAATAAATGAATGTATCATATTGATGAGGGATATTTAATAGATAAAACAATTTTGTATGTATCAAATAGTTAATTTAAAAACATTTGAAAGTGACGAAATAATAAGTGGGTAAGTGTCCAAAATACCATTATTCGAGTTAATTTTCTGTTTGGAATTGGATAGACTGACTTAGTAAAAAATGTATTCTTTATTGTAGTTGTACGTGGGAAAGGATTTCAAATATTCGAATAAACTTATGTTGCGGATGTGAAAAAGTGAGTTACGCGGCGCGGCGTAGGTATTCCGACACTTTACGGTGCAGACGCATGTTGGCCAGGAACATCAGGTGAGTTTAAGCTACAACATGCAGCGACTAGCTGCGGTGTACGAAATAATGGTCAAAACATAAACTAACGGCATGTTGCCTTGTGCCCCACAGGTCACCAGCATCAAGTAGCGTGATACGGAAGACTTATCAGCCAACTCAAGTTCCGGATCACGAACACGGGAGGCAGTGAGAAAAATGCTGACACGAAGAATGAAAGAAAGAAAGAAAGTGCAGCCCTTATGTTAAAGCTATGTATTATCTTATATTATTGTTAATTTTTTTTGCATTATTGTACACACTACACTAACCTTACACCACATTTCACTCAAAGTTGTTACCTAATTATATAAGTGAGAGATTTATGTTGACCATGTCCAGTTTTCGTTGTGCGTCAATCAAGTATTCCCGTAAGCGTTTTTTGAAAATATTGGTCGAGTTGGAAGAGCGAATGGGAGGTGGCAGATTATTCCATATCTTGGATGCCGCATAACGAAAACTGCCTCTGAAAGCCGCCGTACGATGAGACCGAGACGCTAGCTGCTGCGAGCATTGCCTTCTGTCGCATTCTCGTGTACTAGCTATCCAACTCAGCTTATTGTACAGATAGTCTGGCTTCTGATATTTTATGATTCCGAACAGAAGGCACGCAAGGTGCAACTTGCGCCTCGATTTCATTTTAAGTGTAAAGTGCTTGTTCAATACTGGGGTTACATGACTCCTGGCAGGAATCTTGTAACAGAAGCGGGCACAAGCGTTCTGTACCCTTTGGATGAGCCGGTCTGTGCGGGCCAACAGGCGCGGGCCGTATACAGTATCCGCATAGTTTAGCCTAGACAAAACCAGAGTTTCCACAAGCTGTTCCCGAAGAGTGACAGACAAATAAGGCCTCACCTTGTACAGAACCTTCAGGCGGTAGAAACAGTTTCGCACCGAGTCAGCTATATGTTTTTCGAACCGAAGGTCCATGTCCATAACTAGACCAAGATTCCGTGCCTCAAAGACTCTGTCAATAGGATTACCCATCAGTTCCAGGTTAAATTTTGCGGGTAATTTAGATAATTGCTGTTTTGTGCCAAATACCATGTACTTAGTCTTGGTTGGATTTAGCGACAAACAATTTTCCTCAGACCAGGCGGCAATTCTACGAAGGTCTTCATTTAGGTCTCTAATCGCACTATCATATTCATCCGGCTTAAAAGACAAATACAGTTGTACGTCATCAGCATAAATATGGTATTTACATTTTTTTAGACAGTTGGTAATATCCGCACAATATAAAATAAAGAGAATTGGACCCAATATAGACCCTTGTGGAACGCCTCTTACAATCGGAGTACACGTTGACTTTAAAGTAGTTCCGTCACCCAAATGTAGATCTACATGCTGTTGTCTGTTTGTAAGGTAGCTACGGAACCACTGTATGGTACTTGGGTCAAATCCATAAAAAATTAGTTTAGACAATAATAACGAAATATTAATTGCGTCAAAAGCTCGGGAAAAATCTAGCAAGACCAACACTGAACACATTCCCTTGTCTTGGGCTGATAGGAGATTGTCGGTTACATCCAGTAAAGCAGTGGCAGTACTACGCTGTTTCCTGAAACCAGACTGTAAGTCTGGCAATATGTTGTTGTGTTCCAGGAATTGCGTTAACTGCTGACTGACAACCTTCTCTAGTACTTTTGACAGGCATGGTAATATACTAATAGGACGTAGGTCTTTTATTTCAGTAGGATTGGCGTGTTTTGGTAAGGGCCTGACAGACGCTATTTTCCATATGTCGGGGAACGTTGAAGTTATTATAGAACAGTTTATAATGTCGGTAACAGTATTTAGAGCGTACGGTAAAATCATATTAAGCATGTCAAGGGTGATATGATCATAACCTTCGGCGTTGCTTTTTAGTTGTGAAATAATACGAGCAATGTCCTTCTGTTCCACTGGATCAAGCTTGAAAATGGCTTCGCCATGTCTGTGGTCCTCAAAATAGGTTTGAAGTGATATGCTTGCCAAAGGATTACCGGGAACCAACATAAAAGTGTCATTAATAAGATCCGGGTCATTAAAATGCGACGGAATGTCTTGTCTAGGTTTAAAGGGGGATATAGTAGCTTTAAGATTTTTCCACAATGTTTTAGGATTATTTATGTTATTATTTATATGATGTTTAAAGTACGCAACTTTTTCACTGTATAAAGAACTCAAAACAAGGGACTTCAGTTCTTTGTAGTATATCTGTTTGGAATTTGATTTGGTTTTCTTATAACAAGTTAAAGCATTATCGCGTAAGCGCATCATGAGTTTAATCGTATCGGTTATCCACGGGTAAGACTTCTCCTTAATAGTAGTAGTTTTGATTGGTGCGTGAACATCGAATAGTGAAATAACGAGAAAGTTAAAAAAGTGCACCATATCATTTACATTTTCCAATGAAGAAATATTACAAAGGCATAATTGCGACAAATCCATATTGAAACTATCGATGCACACATTTTTAAGAGGCCTAAATTTTACTATGTACGGTTTAAAATGATCACGTTTTAAATGAAATTCCGCAATTATAACAGAATGGCCGTTTAGTGTACTATAACATTCCACAGTCGTGTATCTTGGTCTTAAATCGGTGCACATGATGTCTATCAGCGTTTCACTGGAAGCTGTAAAGTGTGTAGGGGTTGTGACCATTTGAGTTAGACTGAGGCTGTCCAGGAACTCGTTAATTTTCTTTGTTTTAGTTCCGCTGGTATCCAGCATGTTTACATTTAAATCACCTAATAATATGTAATGATCACAGTGTCCGAGGGAGCTAAGGGAATCGGTTATGGCATCGAGGAAAAGTAGAAGGTCTAACCATGGTGGCCGGTACGCGGTACCTATAGCAATCTGTTTACCATTTATTGTGAGCGTCAGCCACATTTGTTCGACTGATTCGAACCTGGGATCAGCCGAGCGGGTCCAAGTACGTGCGCTCAATCCCCTGCGCAGGTAAAATCCAACGCCCCCACCACGGCCCGCGCGAACACACGCTGGCCGCGGCGTGTGACGTAGACGGTAGCCCGGCACAGCTGGAGCGCGCCCCTCCTCGCCCGGACGGAGCCAGGTTTCATTGATGGCCATAATGTCAAAGCAATGCCTATCGATCACACCGATCAAGTCATCATGTCCTGTGCCCAATGAGCCCGCATTTAGAAATCCAACCTTAAGAAACTTATCTCCTTTAGTCATCATTATTAAAATAGCGAAACAATAAGTCAATATATAGCAATATTGGACCTTCAGTAATTAATATAATGTCATGTAATATATGCAATATTTCAATTAAAAATATGGGAATGGTGTATTTAAGTAATATGGAATAGTTGTGAGTATTTTTAAAGATCATCAAGACAGTGTCAACAGTGTACAAACAGTGTAAACGGCGGTATGCGTAAGATAGTGTTGTAAATAGTGTATAATATGATAGTATAAGCAATAAGTTTGAAAAGAGACCTAGTGGTGTATTTATGATAAATAAGTAAAGATAGATATGTATATTGTTGATGACAAACTGGTTTACGGTGTATAGTTCACTGAGGTGCGCCGCGAGACACACACTTATTACAAGACTAACAAAGTAGCAGAAAGACGTACAGAACTTTTTCTTTGGAATAATATGAGTAGTACTTAAAACTACTATTAGAGCAACTGTAACATACTTAACAACTAAAATTAAGTTTATAAGTTGAATAGAAAAAATTATAACAGCAAAACTAATTTTGAAATAAAGTTTGAAATACATAATGACTAAAATTAAACATATAAATTGGTATACAAAAAATGATAAAACACATAACAAGGCTCTAAGATGAGCTATTAACAATGTTACTCGCCGGTGCCGGACCAAAAATGCGCTGCAAGTCAGCGTCAGAGCGAATAAGACAAGCGGCGTCCCCTGGCTTGTATCGGGCAAGTATGCGGCCGCGCTTCGACCATACGAACTGCCAACCAAGGCGGCTGCCTGCTTCGCGCGCCTTCCGAAATAATTCACGATTGATTTTAGTGAGCCGCTCGTTAATATAAAAGCGCGTTGCAGGGCCTGGCAGATCGAGATCGGCAGTCGTGATCCCACGCCGCACACGTGCACCCTCCAGCAGCTCGTCACGAAGGTCTCGCCGCGCCAAGCGGATGATGAGGAAGCGTGGGCGCGTCTCCACCGGCGCTGTCGCTTGCGTAGCGTTTATGCGCCTTCCTCCAACTCGCTCGGCGCTAACTATGTCGCGTGCCTTCAATTTGACGCCAATCTTAGCCGCTACCAACATGGCCGTGTGAGCAGCATTTTCTCCATTGATCTCCGGTATATTTGAGATCTGGAGATCATTGGCGAGTAACTCCTGGTCCCGGTCATTGATGTCAGTCCTCAGCTGAGTTATAAGATCGTCAACTTCAAGCGGCCGCGACACTTGGAGCTGAGCCAGTTTGGTCTCCATGACAGCCACTCTTTCCTCTAAGTTACTCATTTTGTCATTGGTAGACTTAAGAGAGGACCTCAGCTCCGATAGGTCGTCACGCAGAAGCTGGAACTCATTGCGAAACATCTTTAAAAAATCCTCTTTCAAAGTGCTCAACTCTGCCCTGAAGATGTCAAGATTGAGCTCCTGTGTGGCATCCAGAGCTGTACTATTATCAGGGCTGGTATCCATGAGATTAACCAGGCTGTCCTCGTGTGCTGGTGTTGGTGCCGGCGACCTTACTGGCGTTTCATCCCGGTTATCCCTTATTTGATGCTTTTCGCACCCCTTGCAGTGCCAGGGGTTCGCCACAGGAATTCCAGTCGAGATGCCCACGCAAACACGATGATACCAGTGCCTACATTTGTTGCAGTTTACTGCCTCTGCTGAAGACAAAAACTTGCCACAAGCACTGCACTTGGCCATGGTTTGAAGAAACTAGTTTGTTTACGTTGAAAGCAATCACGATCGATTAGACAATGAAGTACACTGTTTAGGCAACAGATGGCGCTATTTACAGAAACGCGTTTATGGTAAAATTCACGGTGCTTAGGTCACAGATAGACACCACAAGTTGAGCACAGTTTTGGATAACACAAGCGCACACACCGTTGTTCAGTTACTGTTTGTTTTCCTTAGTTCAGTAAATTACTTTTTATTTATTTTTGGGTTTCGGGTACCTATGTGCTTATATGAGATCACAGAATTTCTGATTTATAGTTTTTGTTTATTAACACGACACATAAACACTGCACAATATCCTCACTTATAAGTTGTACTAAAGTATGTATTTTTACTATAAACTTGTACTTATTATACTGGTTTTTTATTTTTATTTATAAGAGGAACACAAAGAGCTTATGGCTGATTTGACATCCGTGACGTCACTCCATGACGTCATCCGTGACGTCACTCCATTTATGCATGCAAAGTCTCAGCCCGATCGGTTTAAAATTGACAAAGTTTCATACAAACTTTCATCCCCTATTTTATCCCCTAGGGATAGAATTGTTTAAAATCAAATAGCTAGATACCTCCATGCGTTCTTGAGAAAAAGGGTCTTGACATACAGGCAGACGGCCAACAAAGTAAAAATGGAGAAGAAAATCTAAAAATGATCCTTTATGGATTCTGTTTTTTCTTTTGAGGTGCGGAACCATAACAAACAATTGTTGCTCCGTTCAAAAGGTTAAAAACAAATAACTTACCAACACATTTCCCAACAGTGGTGTCATATTTATATCCGAGCTCGCAGGCTAGTGGTGGATACCGGCGACCTGGACGCACTGGAGTGTACGCCCATTCAGGAGTCACCACTGCAAATACATGTAACTATACTTAATTTTGTTTGTTGTTATCTACAAGGTTGCATGCAAGAAATCTGTAAAACGTATCTAAGGAAAGTAGACCTTGTTACTTAGAATTAAGAAGCAAGATTGTACATGCCATTGGCAAACAGACAAAAAGGATTATATGCCATCATTTACACAAATATTTTAATAAAGATGTTAAATGTGATAATAGCATTACTGTCAGCCTGCGTCATTCCACTGCTAGGCAAAGGCCTCTCCCCATGACTTCCAACTGTTCCGATCCAGGGCTAATGCGAGCCACTGGTCATTAGTTTTGTCTAGCTCATCCCGCAATCTTCTACGAGGTCTGCCACGGCGCCTTCTAGCTGTGTCCTGACACAGCTAGAAGGCCTCATGCATGACATATGTGAATATCGTGTGTGAAAAGAATTAGAAAAATAGGCTGCAAAAGATCCCTCCCCGGACAAACTGCGCCAACAAAAATGCTCGAAACGCACTTGTAAAAATTATATTTGTAAGTGACATGCAAAGACATTAAACTATATAGGGGAACAGTGTATAAGACGGGGACGCGAGGCCGCGAGGTATGATGGGAAATCACACACCTAAGGCAAACTTAACACAAAACTAACGTAGCACAAGCGCCAACAGGACGCTATTTCCGTCTGGCCGCTTGCAAATGACGTCCTGATGGCGCTTTCTCTACGTTAGTGTTGTGTTAAGTATGCCTAAAGAGTGTATGTCTCCATTATACCTCGCGATTATTAACGTCCCCGTCTTATACACTGTTCCCCTACGAGGTGACATGTTACATCCTGTTAACTAATGAAATAAAGGTATACCTATTCTATTCCATACTTATGCATGAGGTCAAAAATGTCTTCATACGAGTAAATGACATTTTTAATCTAAAATAAAATAAAAATCTTTACATGAACTCTTTGTCATACGGAGCTATAATTTTGTCGCTGCTGCCTATAACTTCCAAAGTTTAAGAACGTTACAACATATGGTAACTTTGGTTCTTCGACATACTGAAGTCAACTCACTTGCATTCCTCTCAGTAGTAGTAGTTGTACTGGTCGTGGTACTGGTGCTGGTTGTCCTACTGGTGGTCGGAGTGGTTATGACAGTGCAGTACCCTGACGGATCCCTGCGGAACCCAGCGTAACACTCGCAGATGTACCCGCCGGGCTTGTTCACGCAGATCTCTGTGTTCTTGCACGCGTGCTGGCCTAATGCACACTCGTTGGTGTCTGAAAATGGGGAGATTGAAATGAGTTGGTGACCTGTAGATATTCTCAAATTGGATCCAGTGCTGCAGAAGTCAAAGTCAAATCAATTATTCCAATAATTAGGCCATCAAAGAGACATTTTCGAATGAATATTAAAGTTAAAGGAAATGGGATGGGATTGATTAGAGAGATAAAGTTATAATAGCGGATTAATCTATGCCCTTTTTTCAACGAAACAATAAAGGCTTTGCACTTCATAAAACTTGAGTATCACAAAGTTAAGGTAGGCCTAGTAACGCTGAAGTGATGACTTGAAAAATGGCAATATAGTCTGCCAAAAACGAATACAGTTACAACAAAAATACTACAGAAAAGACCGTAGGCATCCAGAATCCAACACACCATACCTAGGTACAGGTTTAAAAACAATTTCATCACCATATCAATTAAATTTACGACAACTCTCATCCAGCTATCAGCGACCCAGCCAAGACCCTGAATTTGACATGAACTCTCAAGTACAATCGATACAAACAAAAAACTTTATTTCCACTCACCAACACAGTTCCCTTCAGCATCTTTCTCATATCCATCCAAACAGTGCAAGTCGTTGATATTAAAGTCCAGATTTCCCTCACCAGGTTTCTCTCCTCCAATCTCATTCGTTCTCCTATCATCTGGGACTTCTGGAGTAGGCTTACTTGGAAGCGTCGGCATTGGAGGGGGAATTTCTGGCCTCGAAACCGGCCTGTTGTATGTATTGTCAGGTCTATATGGAGGGGAAACTGGTCTTCTGTTGTCTGGAGTTTCAGGAGTAGGCTCCACTGGTTCCACCGGTCTGTATGGTGGTAATGGAACAGTTGGTCTTCTCGTTGTGGTTTCTGGTCTACGAGGATAGTAGTCCGGTCTTCTTGGATAGTATTCTGGTCTTCTCGGGGGGTTAGTCACGTTGTAGTAAGGAGGATAGGGATAGTTGTTCCTTCTTGGTTTGAGGGTTGATGTGGTGGTAGGTTGGGGTGTGGTGCTTGTAGTCGTGGTGGTAGTGGATGTGGTGGTGGGTTTCGGTGTGGTTGTGGTTGTGGTGGTAGTGGTGCTCGATGTGGTGGGGACTGTTGGCACTGTCTGTGGATAGGCGCTGTCTGTTGTTGAGTTTTCTTCGCTGTAGAAGAATGAAGGAGTCATAATATTAGGAGACCATAAAATAATGACTGTCGTAAAGCATTTTACGATAACCTACAATAAATGAAATTAATTTGAATATAAAATTAATTTTATAACAAACTATAAAATGAAATGTATTACGAGTTTTTCCAAAAACTTGCACAATTCGATATAATATTGTGCATCGCCATTAGGGTACAAGATAAGCTGTAGACTTTTTGCCAAGAAATCAATAGTACGAGAGTTTTCAAGGTGACAACAAGAACTTACTCAGAATCATAATACTCGTATTCGTAAAGCGGTGGGTTGGTGGTGGAAGTAGTGCTGGTTGTGACAGGTTTTCGGGTGCAGGTGAACGTGCCCAGCAGGTTGAGGCAGTGCTGGCCGTTGGCACAGTTGTCCATCTTCAGGGCGCACTCGTCGACATCTGGTGATACCGTGTTCATTATCAGTAGACGAAAGTATAACAGCATTGGTTTGACGAAAAATTCACAAGTCTTTTATTTGACTAGAATTTTAGCTGTTTCTATATGTGAGTTAAATCTCATTATTTTGTTCCATAAAGCAGTGACAGTTCACCGTTTGCCAATCCCACTATTTTTTCATGAAACGTTGAAAAAAAAATGGCGAAGGAGTAAGAAAAACATTATTTTGACTTCCCTCCATATCGCCAAAGTATACTAACGTCTGTGATGTGGTCGCGGGATTATCGGGTAACAGTGGCCCGGAAACATAAAGGGCTATTGAAGGACACCGTGGATTTTAGTCAGTACAAGTCTGATAGTCCCTCCCGTCCTGCCCTGGGTGGGTTTTACCACGTAAAACAAAGATCTGTAATGTAGACGTATATCATACTAACCAACACAGGATCCAGATGAAGAGTCCAGCTCGAATCCATTCTTACAGCGACACTCGTGACCTCCATAGGTATTGATGCAGTTTTGGAACTGGTCACAAAGATGGGTGCCTTCACGACATTCATCGATATCTGCAACATAAAAGGAGGAGGTTCTCAATTCGGTCGGTATGTTTTTTTTTTATGTATGTACACCGATTACTCCGAGGTTTCTGGTCCGATTAGTGTAATTCTTTTTTCGTTCGATGCAGTATACTTGCAGTTTGGTCCCATAAAAATTTCATCCAATTTGGTTTAGTACTTTTTATTTTGTGAGCAGTTTTATTGATGGATGATGTGATGATTTTTACTTTTTTGAGTGTTTGTTACGCGATTACTCCGCCAATTGTGGACCGATTTTCAAAATTCTTTTTTTGTTGTACGAGGAATAGTTCACTTTAGGGAACACTGCAAGTTTCATCAAAATCGGTTCAGCAGTTTTTGATAGGGAATTTTATTAGCTTATTGTGTACATGAGCGATGTTAATACCAGTGCTAAGGATTACCAAATTCTAGTGCACATGTAAGAAATGATGTATTTGACAAGAATTTGGGTTGAATATTTAAACTAAAAAGAGTAAAATAAAAAACTTAAAAAAAAAAATTAACCGCCTTCAAAAACAACCACAAAAAAGGGTAAAATAACCTACAAAATAACTTTTCTTTCGGAAGTCGGTGGCATAAAAGACAACGACTTCCGAAAGAAAAGTTATTTTGTAGGTTATTTTACCCTTTTTTGTGGTTGTTTTTGAAGGCGGTTATTTTTTTTTCAAAGTTCGTTTCGTAATATTCTGGTCGTATTAAACGCAGTGACGTTGTATTATCCGCTTTGAAGCCTCTAAAATTCACGTAGATCACGGAAAGTGCTTACTCATCGAAAAAAAAATGGCGGGAGCCGCGCGCCACGTGGTCCTCTATGATAAACACGTTTTGCCCGTCGCTCGGCGTACAAAAGAGCATTCAAGTGTTGTTTTTATGAATAGTTATGAATGGTCCCATTCATTTTTAAAGATCGCGCCATTTCCAGAATGGTAATATATTACCATGTTGCACTCAACGGTAATATTCAATGGTAATATATTACCATTTTGCATTCGAGCGGTGGCTGGAATGAACTGGAAAACACAACACAAAATCACCAAATCTGAAGAGATTTGGAAGAGAAATCCACACAGCATTGGTGGTAATTACTCGCTTTGAGAGAAAGGCAAAATGCTTCCGAATAATAAAATAGTATTAGATATCTTGACTGACCTTCACAAATAAATCCACCAGGACGTATCCTTGTACCTTCTTGACATGTTTTAGTCGCCAATCTAGAAGATAAAACCATTATTAATTAAATATTGGCTTATAATCGTACTGGTAAATTGAGGGTAGGTCGTCCAAAAAGGTGGGTATTCGTAGATTATTATTTACGTCGGGGCCCACGTTGGGCGCCAATACACACATTACATTATTTTTTTATTTATAAATTAAGTAGCAACCTTAAATGGAGCCCTTCAAACCTCTAAATGACTAACTCCTGAAGACCGCGAGGCTTTCGAATTGGACTTAGACAACTAGGGGGTGCTTTAATTTATGATTTTGATATAGAAACACAAAAAATAAGTAAGTGTTTCTTACCATTACTTTATTCATCTACTCCCAATTATGAAGTATTGGCGAGTAGTCTGCTGCGCTAGTAGCGAAAAGTCAGATTATTTAATAAAAATCTTACTTGGGCAGTGTGCTTATTTTGGATTTGCAGTTGTATGCTCCCGGCAGATTGATGCACACCTCCGTGCGCTTGCACACTTCTTCTGAACTCTCTTCACATTCGTCAATGTCTGGAACAACAAATTTATGGCAATTTTAGTCATCATCATCATCATGATCTGGCTGTCCTTTTCCAACTACTTTCAAGTCTGCTTCTACTCTAATTGGTAGTATAGTATTTTACATGGAGTGACTGCCTAGATATCTTATCTACCCAGTTATAAAGGGTAGTACGATACCCCAGATTGGTTATGAGATTTTCGTGCCACTTACTGCCGAGTAGATGTTCAGTAATGCTTCATCAGAGTTTCTTTGATATTGAAGCCTGAAGATCCCGAAGAACATTACTGATGATAAAACTATAATCCCAGAAATTAAAACTGGTGTGTTTGTTTGTGTCTCAGGTTATGTGAGTGTGTGTTGTGTGGTGTGTGGGTTATGTAATCACATACCTTCACAGATCCCAGTGCGACTGTTGACCTTGAACCCTGGCGCACAGCGCTTGGAGACGTGATCCTGGCAGAAGAAGGCTCCGTGCGTGTTGATGCAGTGCTGCGACAGGTGCTGGCAGTCATCCACGCTCTCAGCACACTCGTCGATATCTGAGAGAGAAGAGCATTGATTGGGAGTTAAAAGCTGTGAGATAAAAGCCGTTCTAGTCAAAGACGATAGCTTTAATTGGAGACTTTATACTTGAAGAGTAACCGCTACTTTATTCTTGTCACCTAGGCTACTATCTAATTTTTTGCAAGGTTTGGGCAAGGCATTCCTCCTTCATCGTGGGTTTGTTTGCAAACATAGAAACTTAAACAAACAACAAGACCCAGAACAACTACTTGTAGGTAAAACAAATATTGGTGTTCCTAGCGGGGATCGAAGTAGCGACATTCTGCGTAGTAGTCGATCGGTCAGCCGCTGCGCCAAGCGTCGTGAGACTATGACCTGAGATCATGATTGAGGAGTTGTGAAGCCTTCACAACGCTGTTCTTATTTTATGCTTTCTGAGCAGTAAATATAAAAATAGGGTCTTTGCTCACGATCTTACTTACCAACACACTCGTCATCAGGTCCAGCCCTGAACCCAGGTGGACAGATGTCATTCTTGGGTAATGGAGTAGTACTGACAGTGGGCTCAGTGGGTGCTCCGGGCAGAGCTTCAGTGAAGGGCTTGCCAGGCTTCCCGCCACACTTGAAGCCTCCTATGGTGTTCTCACACAGGTACTTGGGGCATGGAGGGCGGGGTAACTGGCATTCGTTGATGTCTGTGAAAATTATGAATAGTTGTTTGAAAAGAGTAATATTGGATGCTAGACTGACGGACTAAAACATAATCGGTGAAATGTGGGTCTACTCTGCGTAACCCTTCGGGGTTTTTATAAGCAGACGATCCATAAACACAACAAAGTCAGTCTACAGTATTCCCACTGTTGGGACACAGGATTCCTTTCAATCCACTACGGAAGCCACAGTGCGGATTATAATGTCGCAAGTCTTAAATTTTTTTGGTTCGTATGATCCGCACGATGTTTTTCTGCTCCATTTTGTGAGCAAATGGTGATGAATCCACGATGAGACCATGACCTACAACTTGTAAATTAGGGCCGTTTCTACTAGACCGTCACTGGGAGTGGTGATGAAAAGAATTACAGAAAACAATGCACTAGTTTCTGTCCGAAGTTAAAACTCACGCCATCTACAACTTGTATGTTGGCGCCGTTCCCATTTTACCGCTTGATGTATTGAATTGTTTATGGATAAGAAAAATATGCAAATATTGGTCTATTCCCATTTGTCCTCACTGGTGAAAAATGTGAAAAATATTCTCGATTGTCCCCTCCGGGGACAAATGGGAAGAAAATATGCCATGTGTTGCCACCATTATAGTACAATGATGAAACTCTAATTCCAAACAACTCTAGTGTTTGGTGTTTCAAGAGTACTAAGTAGAGTACTAAGTTCAAAAGTACTAGGCAAACATAAGTTTAAAGTGGTATACAGGGTGTAAGAGACATCGACGCACAAACGGATACCATGGGTCCAGGACATGATTCTGGTTTTTTCCTATTTTTTAAATATCTTTATGTTTGTTTTTTTTACAGGTACTGTGGTACTGGACACAGTATTTAGGTATACGATGACCTTTCAATAAAAACATCTAAGAAGACACCATTTCTAGTTTTATTTACATTGCTATTTTTAGAGAAACTAGTGAACTAATTACTTATTTATTAAAAATCTCATTGGGTTAGGTAAGAATAACGATTATGAACAGTCTAAAGTAAAAAAAAAATCCAATATTTTTTTAAATTTGAAAATTAGGAAAAAACCGACGAAAAATTCCAACACGGGGGAGTCCAGAATCATGTCCTGGACCCATGGTATCCGTTTGTGCGTCGATGTCTCTTACACCCTGTATTTTTAAATAAATCTAGGTAGAAAGAATGAAGTCCAACTTACCATCACAGACCTGGTTGACGAGGTTCCTCTTGAATCCAGGTGGACAGCTGAGCCCCAAGTCTCTCTTCTTCAAAGAGACACACTTGAACGCGCCAGGAGTGTTGTGGCAAACTGTGTCTTCCGCTGTACACAAATCATCCGTTGCTTCTGCGCACTCATTTATATCTAGATAGATACGATAGATAGATAGAATATATACATAAATATGTAGAGTAAATAAATATATATCCAATAGTAAGATAGGTACAGACGCCAGTACTTACATCAACGTACCCAAATCTGTCTTTCTAAACTAGATTTTCAAGTTTATTTATTACAAAAACATCGGTTTAGTCGAGTGGGAAAATTTGGACTTTTTGATGAATTGACGTGCTGGAGTCTGTACCAAAATGGTATAAAGAGTAGAAGGGTAGTTCTTCGAAATTCGATTCTTTGACTGATTCATATGGTCAAATTTTAATTTCACTTTCAGCTCAGTAACACATGTTCATATGAAAATAGATATTCCAAATAACATATATTTGTATGAGGGACTCGTTTTTACAAAGTAGTTTTTAAGATATTTACGTTTAAAAATTTTGTGCCCAGATGAATCAGAATTTTATACAGATGAATCAGGAACAGAAATAAAAATGGAAAACTTTAAATAAAAATGGGCTCTGTATTAAGAAAATAATCGAAATATTATAACAACAATATTTTTTTTTTATAAAAACAATCATCAGTGATCATATTATCAAGAAAAAAATCTGGTCAATTCAACAATAAAATTCTTGTTTTTCAGAATAATATTTATACAGAAATAAATACTTACAGAAAAGCTAGAATTTTGTTATAAATAGGTACCAGATAGACATTTTAATGCTACATTATATTATTCTCTCAGTTTACTTTGGTTTATTCTCCCTTTCTTTTCAAATATAATTATTTTAATTTCCACGCAGCATACTCGTCTGGATCTTTTCTTATTTTCCAATTTCCATCCTAGAAGGATAAAAAGTTCGTACGTTCTAAGAGTCTCTTTTTCTCCTTCTTTTCTATTGTTGATAACAACTGAAACAGATAGAGTTTGACTTCTGAATAAATACCGAAAAATAATGTTAAAATTGTCTCACACACACTCTACTGACTTGGAAAAGTAAAGTAACAAAAATGTTCCTTTCTTGCTGGAAAATGGGAAAACTAATTTATTTTCAGATTCATATGGGCTTTTGAACATATCAATCAGGCACAGATGAATCATGATTTTGCCTAAATTCACGCTTAACTCATAATTCATACAGACTTCAGTATTGTCATTTTTCTATACGAATCTATAACCCAAAAGCATCACACGAAACTCAGATTAAAGTCTTAAAACAGCAAAATTAAATTAATAAATTAGGCATTGTAATCAGCAAGGTACCTAAACCAAGCACAGATGAATCAGATATTTACCTTTGTTTCACCGGGTTCTAAGCCAACCAGCCTCACGTCCGCTTTCTAGCATGTCCGTTGTACGACAGGCTTCCTCCCATGCGGGATCCCAGACTCTCATTATCATTCCTCGACCAAGTACGGTCAAGCAAAGCTTACTCCATATTAATCAGTATTTTACGCCGGACACTTCTTATTTACTTAATTATAAACACACTAACGTAGTTACAACTATTACATTTTTTTTTTGTAAGAGGTCAATTCATTACCTTTCGATATAGGTAACTTTAATTTATATTGATGAATCAAAGGGAAAATGCGACACTGACCATTTTGTTCCGGAAAATAGGAAACGGACGCCCTATATGAATCAGGAGAACAGACTTCAAAATTTTTTATTTTGTATCTAGATAGCTACTATTAAAAAAATATAATTTGTCCTAGTTAGATCTAAAGCTAAAGTATACAGAAAAAATATTACATGCCGTTTTGTTAGTTGGTTACGGAAATATACCCACAGACATCGAAAATTTTGTCTCTGAAGAACTACCCAGAATCAGAGGAAACAATACTTTTAGTAAATAATAATAATGCAAAAAGTGCAAAGCAACAAATAAATAATTATACATAGTACTAATATTTTTATGCGTATTTTTTCTCTTTTTCTGGTGTGAGAATGTGACCGTTCTCTGGCACCTCTGGTAACCTCACAAACTTGGAAGTTCAGGTTTCCTCACAATTTTTCCTTTAAATTTTAATATCATAAAAAAGAAAACTTTAGAGCCAAGTAGCTTTTTTTAATCTCTTACCTTTACAAGATTTCTTGTCACCCTGTAGTCTGTAACCCTCCCTACAGGAACACCTCACGACTCCATCCTCATCACTACACTCGTGTTCACAGGAATCCTTCTCACACTTCTGCTTCTCCACTTTCTTCTCCGTGGTCGTCTCTATCTTCTTCTCCGTCGTTGTCTCTGGTTCCTCTGTTGTAGTTGTCTCTGGTATTTCTGCTGCTTCCTAGAATGTCATTCAAGGTATTTTAAACTGTGTAAGAACTATCAATTCTATCATTCCAATAAGCGCATAACGATGATTTTGTTCTAGTTATGAAATTAATCACCACTAGATGTGACTAACAATTTTTGAAGCTACAAATTGTCATTTTGTTAATATTAAAATTCACTCGATGACTTTCCCGATTGCGCCAGTCATTTATAAAAGTTGTTAGGCTGTGCAAGTCTAATATCCAAGTCCTCTCTCCAGTTTAAAACCTTATTTCAGTTAAAATCGTTCAAAATTACCAAACAACATGAGTAAAAAGCGCCTTTCCTCAGCGCACTCGAGGGAGAAACGCCCTCAGATGATGGCGGGTCGCCACATCCTTCCTTGCCTTCAGATTTTCCCGCCAATCTCCCAAACGAACACTCCTCACAGCACTCCTGTAATGTAACACCATATTAAGACCGCTCTTAAGTAACACAGAGGTATTGAAAAGAACGAGACACCCAGGGTCGGACTGGCCATATAGCCGAGGCGGATATTGCCAGTCGGGTCACAGCCTGCACAAACCTGCGGGCTGGAGTTGCTGCAAGCCAGGCCATATTCGAGCCAGCGTGCGGTCGGGGCCATATAATTTGTTCTGGACGGCGACAGCCATCCGGGCTCTTTCGGTCTAGTTCGACTCTACCGACCCCAAAAGAATAAATATGATGATGATTAAGACTACTCTTTACTACTAATAATTTCAGCGGCAAATCTCAGTCAAGATTAGCCATCGGACATCACTCTCATAGCATAGCACATGCTCATAGTCCAATAGGACTTTTGGGAAAGGATGCAGTCGCGCAGTAGCCCACCAGTCACAATAACCTTCTGGCTGGAAGATCCCTTTTCAAACGACAACGAGTACCTACTTCAAAGCAGAATGGTTTTTTTTTATTTACCGCTCCAATCCCTGACTCCACAGAGGTACATTTTTTCTCAGCAGCGAATTTCGCTCCCGCTGAACACGTTTCTTTGGATCTGAAACCAGAAATGAGACAGGTCAGTGAAACATGTAATGCATTTAAACGTGAAAAATAATACTATTTAAGAAGAAAGATATCCTTTTGGAATGCTCTTACATATATTTTTGGTGATGATAATTTGGAACACCTCTCCATCCTTCCCGAATGCAAATTAAAATTACACCTCGTCTACCGGCTCGTTTTCACCAGGTCAGAAAAGCATAATGTCTATTTTTTACTTTATAAATAAATATAAATATAAATATTCCACAACTATCACACAACGCCATCTAGTCCCAAGCTAAGCAGAGCTTGTGTTATGGGTACTAGACAACTGATAAACATATACAACTGATATACTTATATATTTCTAAATACATACACATTACATATTATAGATAAATTACACCCAGACACAGAACAAATGATCGTGCTCATCACACAAACATTTTTCCTGGGTGGGAATCGAACCCACGACCTCCGGCATAGCAGTCAGGGTCACTAACCACTAGACCAACAGGCCAGTCAAACCAGGCCAGGCCAGGCCAGTTTATGGATTTTTCCTTTAACGTGGGTGCATTTACAAACATTTTAACTCACATACACAAGCAGTCAGACCTGGAACACCCTTTAGGCTAAACAAATATTTGTTCCGTGCAGCAATCGAATTCGCGACAATAATAATCACAGAGCCACGGCGCCTAACGTACCATCTTCTAAGTAATAAAAGCGTCGTTCGTTCTGATTAGGCTTCCTATGTCTTCCTATGTCCTATGTCTACGTCTAGAGCCTATGCACACCACGTTTTTTAAACGCGTATCGACGGCGCGCTTTTGTCAAACAGAGCAGTTTGTTGTCGCGATACAAAGCGTCAAACGCACGTTTGCATCGCGTCTGTATCGCTACAAACGGCGGTCAACGGCGCGTTTAATAAACGTGGTGTGCATACTACGAGCCTCCACAGTAGTTCCAGTATGTGAGAAAGAGACAGAGCTATACAAGTCGTATAGCGCTACCTCGTTACCACTGGAACTTCTATGGCTATAAGACGTCATGGTAAGCTACCACAGTTCCTTACTTTATCTGCTTCTCGCAGCAGCTGGCCATGGCAGCCACACACACGTCCATCTGCTCGGACTCGATGTCCTCCGGGGGGACGACTCCCGCGCACGACGACGCAGTCAGCGCAGCACCCTCGCCGTGAGCGCAGCATGTTTCTGTCACTTCCACTTCTTCAGAAGACGTTAGGGTTGTGGACAGAATTTTTCTACTGTTAAATCGCAAATCACGTACTGCTAAAGAAAGAAAGAAAGAAAATAAATTTATTTGGCAAGCCATTAAAAACAAAATTACGATTAAAAATTATGAGAATACAACGAATATATAGGTAGCGTGTGCTTCACGGCTGTCACCATTCCACCAATTCGCATTAAGCAAAATCAAAAGTTTTTATTTCACATGGGCACTTATAAAACGTCGACAACAGGTGCTTCGGTCCGCTTGGTCGTTTCCATGGAGAAGAACCGGCGAGAATATTTATGGTTACTCTTTTAAAATATGTTAATTATGGTTTTACAAACGGATTGTTACAACGGATTACCGGATGCCTGGTAACAAGGGGAAGTCCTTACGAAAATGAGCACTACAAAAGTGCTTTCAATCTTCCATCATAGTGCCACAGCAAAAGAGTGCACTCACTACCTGCGTTAGTGTTCCCGAACGCATGCAACCCGAATCCTTTCAAAGTTAGAGTAAACAGGTTTCTTATGGGTAAGCTCGCTCCATCGTAGGATCTGTCGCTGTCACCTTTGACCTGGACTAGAGTCAAAAGCAAACCCATCTCATTTAAAAAAAAGTCAAAAGAAGGAGTAATTTCTTTTTCACCTCATAAGCTTTTTTTTTTTTTGGGGTGGCAAAATCATCAAATGAGTCCTCCCGCCCTGGGTGGGGCGGAAGGGACTGTCAGACTCTTACTGACTAAAATCCACCCGTGTTCCTTCGGATGCCCTTTACGTTCCGGCCGGGGCCACGATATCCTGGATTAAGAAAAATCCGCGACCCCAGCAGGCATTTGGCCCCATAAGGGGCCCCGTCGGTGACGCGTGAAACACGACGCGCCACCGACCCGGGCTTGGTCCTTGGTCGGACGGCGAGCATACCCATTACTCACCGTCCGCAAGCCCGCTCCGCCGCTGTGCCCTCTGCTATTCAGAGGGACACGCATTGGAGCGTCCACCCGACAGGCTATTCGCATACGGGCACAGAGACCCCTTAGGCACACAGTGCCTAAGGAAGAGTTTTTGCCCGCATCCCAGGGTGCACCGGCCCGAAAAACTGGTCTTCCCCCCGGACGTATCCGAGAGGGAACTCCAGTCCACGGGCGCACGTGGAGGTTTCCTGTCTTAGCACCCCTCACCTCATAAGCTTTTTTTTTTTTTTTTTTTTTAGGGTGGCAAAATCATCAAATGAGTCCTCCCGCCCTGGGTGGGGCGGGAGGGACTGTCAGACTCTTACTGACTAAAATCCACCCGTGTTCCGTCGGATGCCCTTTACGTTCCGGGGCCACGGTATCCTGGATTAAGAAAAATCCGCGACCCCGGCAGGCATTTGGCCCCATAAGGGGCCCCGTCGGTGACGCGTGAAACACGACGCGCCACCGACCCGGGCTTGGTCCTTGGTCGGACGGCGAGCATACCCATTACTCACCGTCCGCAAGCCCGCTCCGCCGCTGTGCCTTCTGCTTTTCAGAGGGACACGCGTTGGAGCGTCCACCCGACAGGCTATTTGCATACGGGCAAAGAAACCCCTTAGGCACACAGTGCCTAAGGAGAGTTTTTGCCCGCATCCCAGGGCGCACCGGCCCGAAAAACTGGTCTTCCCCCCGGACGTATCCGAGAGGGAACTCCAGTCCACGGGCGCACGTGGAGGTTTCCTGTCTTAGCACCCCTCACCTCATAAGCTTGGAAAGATTGAACGGTGAAAAGTTGTATGTTGCGCTCGGCAGCAAAGTTTCCTGCGTCTCGTACCTTTATGAACTTCCCTACGATCAGGATTCTATATATTTGAACCACTCGCTTCGCTCACGGTTCAATCCTAGATTACTTCTGCTAAGTTTTCAATTCTAGTACTCGCTCTAAAAACAACTTTCTAGCCATGTAGGTATAACAAATAATTTTTTTTTTGACCTCCTTGCTGACGGCCACCATTCTGTCGGAGTCTGGAGCCAAACTGTTTTTACTGTGTTTCATCGGTTTAAAGGAGGGCCAATACCTTCTGAGTGAGCTCACTCCAACTAAGGCCTCATCTTTCTTCTGTGCTAGATTGAGGCCAACAACAAACCCATTTTAAAACAGTCAAAGACACTAGACAGTTTACTTGTTATGAATAAATCGTTATTTAAGTGCATTTCACACAGACTGCAGGAGGTTAAGCTAAATTATCCAATTCAGAGGAATCAGCGCGATTATAGGCGGAGGCGAGGACGATGCGTTATCGCGATCGACAATGTTTGTCGTTACTGTGTAGGTTTAGCCTTAAATCTATGTTTATGGGTGTGGAACTGTGGACATTGTCGGTTTATTCTGAGGTTTAAACCTATTATGGGTTGGTAAACTTGCCTTTTGCCATACTAGCATTAAAATACATTTATGCAACATCACGTTTCTACCTCGAGCCACTGAATCTCGGGCTAAACAAAATTGTGTGTGAATATGCTGATTTTAAGCAAGTTATGTTTAAGTCCATCCTAATAGGGGAGAACTTATCGTCATCAGTCGTTAATAAAGCTAAAATATGACACCTTTTCTAAGTAGGTTACCTATCGGGCACGCCGCAGCGGTAAGACCCCTCTTTGAGGAGTGGCTGGAAAGGCATCACGGCGTCCTGACCTACCGCATGACGCAGGTCCTCACCGGACACGGAAGTTTCGGGAGGTTCCCGTGTCTGGTAGGAAGGGAAGAGACGCCTGGTTGTCATCACTGCGAAGATCGTCCGGAGGACACGGTGGAGTATACGGTGCAGGACTGCCCCGCTCAAATGTGTCTTCCCACCCAGGGCGGGACGAGAGGGACTATCAGGCTCGTACTGACTAAAATCCATTGTGTTCCTTCAATTGCTCTTTATATTCCAGGGTCACGGTAACCTGATAAGACAGTCCCGCGACCCCTGCAGCAGGCTTGTTTAACTACCTTTGTTAGGTATGTTTTAATTCCATAAATAAGTACAGCAAAGTCGTTTTTATTTTTATACTGATAAAATTCGGGGGCACCTCTGAATAACTCCTTTTAGTTTATTTGATTTAATTATTTGTGTTATAAATTACTCACTGTAAATAAGGTCGTAACAATATCAATTTACATAATTTTATCATGTCTAAGGACAATTACAGCTCAAGCAAATTAAATAAGACATAAATTACGTACATAATTAAACAAAACATTAAGACATTAGCTATTTCATTCAGCAGCTTGTGAATTCAGGACAGGTGTTATAAAATCATCATTTAAGCTTCTCGCACATTTAACGCCGTGTCCATGACCTCAGATAATGCGATTCATTACATCAAAGTACAGACGACTTTAAATTTTTCTATTAATTACATCAGACGACTCATCGCAATTATTTGATTTGAGAGAGTAGGTAAATAGACATGATGACGTGCTGGCTGAGAATTACAACGTTAAGGCTGCCTGTCCATTGACGCGGAGCGAGCTGGCGGTGTGGAGCGAGCGAGTATTGCGGAGCGGAGTTGCGGACTGTGTCTGTCCATTGATGCGCAGCGGAGCGAGCGGACTTTGCGGGACGGACTGTGCAGAGCCTATATATACCCATCCCCGCCGCGGCGGCGCCGCCTCACTGTCGCCCCGCTCCGCCAGCACGCACAGCCAGCTCGCACAGCCAGCTCGCACAGCCAGCTCGCACAGCCAGCACGCGCCGCTTCCAAATGTATGAATTTTAAAAACTAGCTCGCAGACCCATGTCCACTGGAGCGGAGCGGAGTTTTTATGCAATCCTATTGGTTAATATTTCCTCGTTTCTCCGCTCTGCCAGCTCGCTCCACGTCAATGGTCAGGCACCCTAAATATTCCACAAATCAATTTACTTTCTTATCCGCTAAAATCACAAGATTGCTCTTTGTTTCTAATGTTCAAATAATATTGTCATTTATTTTTGCATTAAACGAGATTATATAAATATTTACTTTAGTAATTATAGAATGCTAATGTTCACAAGAATGATAAAACTTGACATGTTAGCACACCTCGTACTAGGAACATTTAAATAATTGTTACCACACGGGCAATTGTCAGTTACAGCAGCAAAATGGTTCGTCTAACACTAGCTACCATTTCCAAACATCTGACTGAAGATGTTATAGACAAAGTTTTTAAGTTGAAGACAAACAGTGAGGATAGTGTCCAAAATATTGATATAACAAGAGCGGCCCCCGCCGGAGAGGGCCTCATCAGCGCTGTGTACCGGATCCAAGTGACAGGCAAAACTCATACCGCCAAATTCGTTGCCAAAGGTCTGGTAACAGACCCTCTCATGCGAAAATCACTAGACTGCCACACATACTTCAAAAGAGAAGCATTATTTTTCTCCACCATTCTACCCATCTTGTGCGAGATCCAGAAAACTTCTGGAGCAAAAGAGAGGATCCAGGACTACATCCCGAAATGCTACGGATGTCACCTCGATGGAAAGGAAGATTACATTTTGATGGAAGACTTGGCTGAGAAGGAATGTTCGTCTATAACTAAACACATAACACTTTACGAAAGGAATTTGACTTTGAAATCTTTGGCGCATTTCCACGCTGTATCCTTAGCTCTGCGTATCAAAAAACCTGATACCTTTGCGAAACTTGCGAATGGACTTAACGAAGTATATTATAATGATAAGAATAGAAAATGGTATGCCAACTATCTCGCTGAAGCTGTTAAAATAGATAGGAAAGTGCTTGAAGAGTTTGAAGATCCAGAAAGCATTTATTATCAGAGATTTATCGCCGTATTGAACGATGATATTTATGGGCAATTGATCCGCATCGTTAACAGTCGTGGTGACCATCCCGTGTTCGGTCACGGAGATGCTTGGTGCCCCAATTTCCTGTGCTGTAAAGATAAAGCTATTGCCATTGATTTTCAATTATTGAGATGTGCTTCACCTGCCACCGATTTGTCTTACTTCATTCTAATGTGTAGCGACTTTTGCCGTACCAAAGAAGAATTTCTAGAGGCTGTTGAAGTTTACTATGAGTCTTTGGAGTATTTTTTGACGGACATGGGTATCGATGCTACTAAGGATTTTTCATTTGACATGTTAAAAGAAGAACTGAAGAAGTACGGTTATTTTGGCATGTTAGCATCAATTACATCGTTTCCCTTGTTGGCTAGCGAACGTTGCGACACCCTACAATCCCTTGAGACGAAGTACAGCGGCTATGATGCAGTACCGCTGGAGGAGCTCTGGCCGTTGACTGCAATTGAACAAGAAGAACACAAGTTGCGTCTCATAAACGCTGTTCGAGTTGCTGTAGATGTTGGCCTGATCTGAATTTAGTAAATGTTAATTGAAATAATAAAAAGTTCGCTACTATCCCAGTGTTTCTTGTCTATCACGACTTGGCTACGTCGCACTTGGAACAGAAGGTCTATAAAAAGGCCAAGAAACGCTATGCCCTACAAAAGGTTAGTAGTTCATCTTGGATGAAAGATGCCAATGTGTTGCGAGGCCATCGCGAACATGTGAACATTTTAAGATGAAGTATACCTACCTCAGTAACTTTTTATGACGCAGGTGAGAGTCCAACAGTGATGTAGACTTTCTTTTAGCACGCTTGTACTTGTAGCTCGTGGCCAAGCAATTACAGACTTTATCGTTCGTTAAGAAGTATAAACAATGTTCGGCATTGCATCGGTGATCAGCGAGAGGTCAACGGGATTATCGCTAAGCACGAATTATAAACATAGACGCTTGATGATAGCGATTCGACGAGCGGAGATTGATTTCATAATCAAAGTTTTATTTGTCTTAAATAGGTACTAACTTGCTTACATTAGCCAAGATATTTAAAGAAACTATCGATGGACAAAACAATAATAGCGTAATATATTTTTCAAGAGTCATTGTTGCTGTTGGTACACGTGTAACATGTAGGTATTAACTTGACAATTTCATGCCGTTTTGCTTAAGATGCCCTTCATCATCATCATCATCTCAGCCATAGGACGTCCACTGCTGAACATAGGCCTCCCCTTTAGATCTCCACATATACCGGTTGGAAGCGACCTGCATCCAGCGTCTTCCGGCGACGTTTATAAGGTCGTCTGTCCATCTCGTTGGTGGACGTCCTAGGCTGCGCTAGGACGTCCTAGGATTGCTAGTCCGCGGTCTCCACTCTAGCACTTTTCGACCCCATCGGCCATCTGCTCTGCGAGCAATATGGCCTGCCCATTGCCACTTCAGCTTGCTAATCCGGTGGGCTATATCGGTGACTTTAGTTCGTCTACGGATCTCCTCATTTCGGATTCGATCACGTAGAGAAACACCGAGCATAGCCCTCTTCATAGCTCGCTGAACGACTATGAGCTTTGAGATGAGGCCGATAGTAAAAGACCACGTTTCGGTGCCGTAAGTCATCACTGGTAACACAAATTGGTTGAAGACTTTCGTCTTGAGGCACTGAGGTATGTCGGACGAAAAGACATTGCGTAGTTTCCCGAACGCTGCCCAACCGAGTTGGATTCGGCGGTTGACCAATTGGACTACTTGTTCTAAGTAGATATATGAGTCAAGATGTCCTTGCATTTATGTAACTGGAGCGACAATAGTTTTATATTGCTAAGACTAGTTTATATTCCTAAGACTAGCCTTAGACATTATGGGAGGGGTGCAATTTAATTCTCTTTGGAGGGGTGATTGCGTAAAACACTAGGTTATGTCCCGCGTCTATGTCTACGTCTCGTTCGGTATTCGGAATTAGGTCATAAACTTTGATGACACGGTTGACGCAACGACTGCTACGCTGTGTCGTCGGTTCGATATCCGCACTGAACAAATATTTTTATGACCTACAAGTAATTGTTCCGGGTCTGGGCGCCTGTGTATGTGAATTTTTATGTTTAATAACGCACCCACGACGCAGGAGAGATTCCTATCGTGGGATTGACTGATTGCGGGACAAGACTCCACCAGACACAACACCCGTCTATTTGGGCGAACCCCTTTTAAAATAGTTTTATAGTAGTTTATGAAACTGTCACATAATGAGGGGTATTATACACGAGTGTGAGTTTAAAAAACGAGCGAAGCGAGTTTTTTAAAAGTATCACACGAGTGTATAATACCTAGTTATGTGCAGTTTCACTACTTTATCTACTCTCATTGAACACGAATATAATTATCAAATAAAAGATGAATATTGTTAATAAGTGTTCATTTTGTATTTATAATTGAGTATGAAATTGAATATGGAATTGTGTATCGTTGGCGTTAGACGTACTCCCAAAGCGCGCGCAGCCACAGACAATAAAATAAATTCATGTATCTATGATCTGTAATCCGTATCGTAATGAAAAAAAAATTTATTATAACATTATTTTGTTAGAGAAATAGTGTCATAATTTAATTTTTTAATTTCATTTCGATATACTGTGTGTAAAGTACGTCATTATAAACTCGTTTTGAGTTTTGTATTTTGAATTTAACGATATGAGAGTAGATAAAAAATATAAGAGTATACTACGCTAGTCCGATGAACGCTTGTGCGACAAAACTGTACTGCGACATAACATAGATCGAATGCACAGACGGAGCTTTTCACTCAAACTGAAACTCGAAGTTTCTTTGAAGACACTGGCTCCAACCAGGGACTGCGATAAAACTAAATATAGAAACCATTAAGTATGTTCTTGGAGAGTACAGCAATTGATGAGGGTAAGCTTTTGACCTTAATTACTTACAATATATCATGATTGCTTCATCAATCTTGTCGATTGCAACGATTTTAGAAATCCTCTAAATTTACTGGAAATTTTCCGCAGAATTTTGTTATTTTCTATCTCAAGACTGGCTACCGGCAGAATTTTGGTATTTTCTATCTCAAGACCCCTTGCTACCGGCAGTTTCGACTCTGTTCTCGATGCTGATCCAACCAGCAGTTTTTTATATGTAAATGTTTCTTCTTCTTCTTCTTCTTCCTGCCCTTATCCCACTCTACTTGGGGTCGGCGCAACACGTTTTCTTCTTCCATTCTCCCCTATCAGACGTCACAGTATCATTTACTCCTTTTTCTTTCATATCATTCCTTAGACAATCCATCCATCTTTTCTTTGGCCTTCCTCTTCCTCTCCATCCATCAACATTCATACTCATCACTTTCTTAGTCACATGGGTGTCATCCCTCCTCATCACATGTCCATACGAAGATAGACGATTCCCTTTCATTTTTTCTGTAACAGGCGCCACTTTCAAACTTCCCCTTATAAACTCAGTCCTTACTTTATCCATTCTTGTCACTCCACACATCCATCTCAACATCCTCATCTCCGCTACATGCAATCGATTCTCATCCATCTTTTTCACAGCCCAAATGTTTGTATTACTTTAAAAAAATTAGGAGAATATTATTCATTTTATACATATATTAGGTACACCTCTGCCCAACCCTTCTGGGATTACAGGCGTTTTGTTATGTAAAATTGTTTGAGGTCGACTTTCAGAAATCAACAAATGTATGAAAATTACGAATCTTCGAACTTGTATTATTTGGCCGAGAGTAATCCTACAACTTTTGTGCCATAGTAACTATTGATCCATAGGAACCAATTCTTTTTCGTAGGCTCTTAGAAAAGGCCCAAAAAATATGATCTTTCGCATTTATAATATTAGTAAGAAAGTAAGATTAAGTCATCTAGCATCTGGGTGTCAGCGGATAATTCGAAGCACAGTGCAAAATTCAGTATCCTAATCAGTAAACATTGTGTTTATGCCCGATGTTGCCTCATCTGCGATACATGAGACAAGGTGCATCATACACAGGACTGACATTATCCTAATCAGACAATTAGTAAACACACAGCATCTGTTTGAATAAACACTAAATTAAGACGACTTGGAATAATCAATGATGATTCTACGTGGAAAACTTTATAACGAATTAATATAACAAGAATCTTTATTACCATGTCCTCATTTAATTATATTTTTAATCGACGCGACTTCATTAAATTTAGAGCCAGACATGCAAAAGACCTTTTTGAAAATACCTGCCGTGATCAAATTGAAATGATTTGAAATCTTTACCGCCCGACCGAAGTTACGCTGTACGCTATGACGCGACGTAATTTCGGCATAGTGTGTCGTCAGTAATTCAAATAGCATTGCAGGCGTAATTGTGCCGAACTTCGGTCGCGTAATTTCGGCATAGTGTGTTTAGACACTTAGGGTCGTTAGCCTTACTTATACCCATTTTTGAATAGCTCAATAACTTTAAAATAAAATAATTATATTCAGCACTGTGCATTTGATTGGACTAGATTGAAAACGACCTTAACCCACTTTTGAAAGGGCTTCCACGTCCATAGCCTTTAGTCGGATATGACAGATAAGCTCAACAAGTCTTCATAAGTAAGTAATATAGGTATGTATAGGTAAGTAAGTAAGTGGGGTCAATAGACTCGCCCTCTATAATGCGGGGATTACGGGGTAACTATAACTAGCTGTTTCAACCCCGTTGCTCGGCTCCTATTGGTCGTAACGTGATGTTACCTAGCCTATAGCCTTTTTTTTTTGCGTGGTTATATCATCAAATGAGTCCTCCCGCCCATACTGTCAGACTTGTACTGACTAAAATCCACGGTGTTCCTTCAATAGCCCTTTACGTACCAGGGTCACGGTTACCAGGTGAGACAGTCCCGCGACCCCGGCAGGCTTTGGCCCTCTTAGGGGGCCCCGTCAGATTGCTGACAGCTTTTTGAGGCGCACAACGCGCCGTCGACCCGGGCATGGTCCATGATCGGACAGCGAGTCACCCATTACTCGCCGCCCGCATGCCCGCGCCTACGGTGGCCGGAGATCGTCTAGCGACGTTCGCCTTCTCCTTTGCTAGCATTACTGCTTCGCAGAAGGAGGCGACCGCTTCCCATTCCGTCTCGCCCCGCAGCATGGTCTCGACCAGTGCCGGGCGCGAGAGGTCGCCGCCTATCGCCTCCGTGAGGACACGGCGGTGTGCTCTGCCCAAGCGGGGCAGTCTTGCACCGTATGCTCCACCGCGTCCTCCGGGCGATCCTCGCAGTGGTGACACCCAGACCAAGCCTATAGCCTTCCCTGATAATTGGGCTTTCCAACACTAACCATTTCTTTTTTTAATTCGAACCAGCAGTTCCTGAGATTAGCGCGTTCAACTTAATAAAGTCTTCAGTTTTATAACATTAGTATAGATTTTTTTTTATGTAATAATGCCGATAAATTATTTTAAAACACGTATTTTTATTTTACCTATGTAGGTACTATATCTATTACTAGCTTCTGCCCGCGACTTCGTACGGGGGTCCTGTTGCTTATGCCAGCGACACGGGGTCGTCAAAATCGAAGATCTGATAAGTCTGATATCCAATTTCAAGAGCCCGAGTAAAAAAAATAAATGGGAGTTTTGGTCTGTAGAGTCAAATTTTTATTCATATTTATATTCATCGTCATCAAAACTTAGTTTTAGCGATATTATATTAGCTATATTAGGATTAGTGATAGCTTTGATTTCCACATCAGGTGTTCCAGATCTTCAATATTCAATTTTATAAGTCAACAGAGAGTGCTTATCAGGCTGAACAACTTTGCTAAGACGTCATTCCTATATGTGTTGTGGTGTAGCTGGGCTCTTGGTGTTCTACATCAGGTGTTCCAGATCTTCAATTTTTATACGGCAACAACAGATAGTGCTTATCAGGCTGAACAACTCTTGCTAAGACGTCATTCCTGTATATGTTATAGTGTAGCTGGGCTCTTGGTGTTCCACATCAGATGTTCCAGATCTTCAATTTTTATACGGCAACAGAGAGTGCTTATCAGGCTGAACAACTTTCCAACGAGAAGATCGCGAAAAGTAACCTCATGAGCGCTTTTCGGTTCTAAGTTCAGCCACAAAATGTAATCCTATCATAGTTAAGTACAAAAGTCTTATTAATATAGAGCACGTTGGTTTACGTTATATCCCATTTGGTACTGATGCCGCGGTAGCAGACACGTTTAATTAAATATTTAATAACACCCAACTTTCCTTCGCATAGCGTTAAGCTGTCTGTTGCAAAGTTAAATAATTCTGCTACAAACTAGTTTTACGTCAAAATGACGCCATTTCCCTGTCTTACGGCCCGTTCACACATGGGAGTCCGTTTTACTGGTACGTTTTTAGGGTTCCGTAGCCAAATGGCAAAAACGGAACCCTTATAGATTCGTCATGTCTGTCTGTCCGTCCGTATGTCACATTTTCTAAACAGCCGTCTATGAAAACCATACACAATAAATGTCGGAGCACTCTTATAAAGTATTCGAAATTAGATCTTTGTCAATATTAACGTCTTGAGGACTTTCCTTGGCGAAGAAAACTCTTAAATCCTTTTGAAGTTTTAACAATCCTTTAATATATTTCAACCAGTAAAAACTTAAGTTACTAATTCGATCTCTAGCTTTTGACCATTAATCTGGCACATCCAAACTCCTGGCTGCTTTTGAGAAGTTCCTGATGTAAAATGTCAATAAACCTGCCAAATTCTGCTGAAATTCTTGATGAACAACTTCAACGGAACTTTACCCAACCTTCGGGAATCCAGCTTCGGACCTCAAGATCAGCAGTAGACCTCGTAGATAGGAAACCAGTGAGGCATTTAAGGATCATGATGATGTGAACTTACCTGGAACACACTGGTAATGCGCCTCCAGATATTTGACCGTGTTAGGGCACGGGTCCCCGAACGTATTCGTGCTGGCCAGTATGCTGCAATTTTGATGCATGCTACACCTGGAAACAAAAGAAAATATACTTTAATATTAACATTATGACTGACGCGCCGTTGATTTTAACCGCGTCGCAGGTGGTGTGAGGATTTGATCATGTTCGCGTGGCAAGCATGCCCAAACATTATCCAAGATAAAGAGTTTTAGAAGGAAAAAGGGGAGTCCTATGGCCAGCAGTGGGACACATAGTAGGATATCAAAAAAAGTGCCTATACCCGGATCTAATCTCTGGGCTGTTACTCAGAAATTTCTGATTAAAAAACCTCATTCCGCTTTCCCTGAACAGAAAACCCAGGACCTTAGGCTTATGAGTAGCCCTTGAGAGCAGTGAACCCACCAGGCAGTTCTACACTATGTCATTGCAATGTCTGATCTAAAGTGCGTTTGGCATACCTGCTTACAAATGCTGAAAATTAATAATCTATCTCGATAGCATCTTCGTCAGTACCCATCAACGACCGATTTTGTCTAACCGATTCAAAGATGTCCAATCCGAGGCAGCCGTCAAAAACAAAGGAACAGGAATGGATATTAATTTCGGGCGTTAGGTCACCCACACTAGAAGACGTCCAAAGAAATCAAATGTTACACTAGGGCCATACTAACGGGAAATGCCGTCAATTATGGCGTATCGCGCAAATCAACGGAAATGTCGTTACTGTGGCCCGGCTATTAGACAGTCAAAAGATCCTTTTATTTCTATTTACATTGAATAACTTTACATAAAATATATGCGTATGTATGTACTTAAGGCGCGGTGTTATCTCAAAATTCCCAAAAATTGGTTTCTTAGAACATCGAGTATGACGTAATGTAATAAAAATAAGCAACGCGAAAAATACAGTGAACAGAGAAGGGTATAAAGAAGAATTTAAACCGAACAGAATAATAAATAAGAGTTTGATATTCCCAATAAAAATTGGGAAGTTGTAGCACAAAAATAAACTTTGACGTCGAAGATCTCTGTATTTCCAGCGATAACAACAGTTTTTTTTTTTAAGAATTTAGTAGGTTTTCCATTTTTTTAAAACTTTAACCAAACCATTATTTAATTTTATGTCTATATTTTAAATAATCTAAAGAAAAGCAGTAAAATAAATGCCCATTCGCAGCTTACGTCACATTTCAACACAAATATCATTTTTTCAATTTTCAATCTTATTGACGCTCCATAGTGGTGACAATAGTTTACGCGGTCATAAGCGATTAAAATCGTAGTCAGTCCGCGCCTTAATATAAAGTACGCGCGCCTGCCGCCATGATGCCGCCGCGCCGCGCCGCCCCCGGTAGGCAGTTAGTAAAGGTAAAAAATAATAAAAAAAAGGTAAAAGTATTCAGTCCCTGGAGCAGAGATGTACATTTCGCCAGTTATGTTTAAGAACTAATGGGGTCGAGCTTATTGTCAAACAGAACACGGATCTAGATTTCGGGTTGATACAGGTTTAAGGTTTGATCTCTAACTATGTGACTCATTTGTACCTAAGCTCAAAATGGCCCACCGAGCTATGGAGAGGGTTATGCTCGGTGTCTCCCTGCGTGATCGAGTCAGAAATGAGGAGATTCGTAGACGAACCAAAGTCTATGTCAGCATAGCCCAGCGAATAGCAAGTATAAGTGGTAGTGTGGGCAGGCTATATAGCTCGCAGAACTGAGACCAGGTCTGTACCAGCAAGTGCAGCGTAGGACGTCCACCTGCAAGGTGGACACACGATCTGATGAAAATCACAGGATCGAGCTGGATGCAAGCCGCTTCCAACTGGTCCTTTTGGAAATCAATGGGGGAGGCCTATGTTTAGCAGTGGACGTATTACGGCTGATATGATGATGATGAGGTTTAAGAAAAGTATATTTTCTTACCTGTTATGTACAATTCGCATACTCTTAGTGGACATGCAGTTGACACTCCAGTCGGTGTTGCCAAGGTCATTGCATCTCGTGATAGAGAACCTCCCGTAGTTCGCTCTGATGAGGTGGATAACTGAGCCTTCCCTGCAGCCGATGTTCAGCGTCTTTCCTTCGCAGGCGTATTCTGTCTCGTACTGTGGTTCTGTGGACAAATGGAATGGTTAGACTGATTTTAAAAGATGAAGACATTAACGTCTGTATGTGTTTAAGTAAATAAATAAATAAATTAAGGGTGTCGGAAGATGAACACCGCCACCGAGACCGGCCCATAAAAATCATTACCAAAAATAGGGGTGTGCCAACAATGCCCAGTCACAGGGCGCAGACCCTGGAGGGGCGTAGAAATGGCCAGACCAGGACTACAATTGGCCAGATCAGGACGCAGTTTGAAAGTTTCGCACTGGGCGCATAAAGGCTAGTTACGGCACTAATAAAAAGGGACAACCACGTGTACCACTAAGTTTGGTTTGGTGTGGCCCGGAAAAAGAGTTCATGGAAGGAATTTGGGGTGGCCTTTGCCCAGCAGTGGAACAGTACAGGCTTTTTTTTTCGTGATAAAATAACCTCCGTCGCATAGTCGAGAACTACTTGACGGACAGAGCCGTCATCTACCCCGGTCACCGGGGAGAATGGAGCCGGCGAGAGATGTCGTGCGGTGTTCCACAGGGATCGGTCTTGGGGCCGCTCCTGTGGAACATCGGTTACGACTATGTGCTGCGCGGCGACCTCCCTGACGGCACGCTCGTCCTGGCGGAGGGAGAGTCACACCAGGCGGCGTCCGACATGGCGAAGCAAGTGGTTGCGACAGTCGTCGAAAGGATCCGGCAGTTGGGACTCGACGTGGCGCTGCCCAAAACAGAGGCCATGTGTTTTCATGGCCGTCTGAACGCGCCACGGTCAGAGTCCCAACAGCCGGTGTCTCGACAGCCGGTGGAACTTCAGGGAGGAACTTCCTGAGTTTGGCCCCAAAGCTGAACCGGCCCTCAGGCGACTCCTGCCCTATTTCAGCGGGCCAAACGCCTCCTGCCGGAGGCTGTATGCCGGTCTCGTGCGATCCATGGCCATCTACGGGGCCCCCGTGTGGGTCCTGAGCATCCGGACACGACCACTCAAATTGGTCGCATGCCAGAGGGTCATGGCTATCCGGATGATCCGGGGATACCGCACGATCGCCGGCGAATCAGCCAACCTCCTTACCGGACTGCTGCCCTGGGATCTGGAGGCGCAGCGCCAGGTTGCGACGGTAAGACCCCTCTTTGAGGAGTGGCTAGATAGGAGTCACGGCGTCCTAACCTTCCGCCTGACGCAGGTCCTCACCGGACACGGCTGTTTCGGGAGGTACCTGTGTCTGAGGAAAAAGGAAGAAACGTCTGGGTGTCACCACTGCGAGGACCGCCCGGAGGACACGGTGGAGCATACGGTGCAGGACTGCCCCGCTTGGGCAGAGCACTGCCGTGTGAATGGGAAGCGGTCGCCTCCTTCTGCGAAATAGTCATGCTCGCTAAGGAGGAGGCGCGCCACGCGAGGGAGAGGACAGCGTCCTCCCTCCAGCCCAGCCGCAGTGGTGGACGCCCACGGCGACGGACGTCGCAAGACGATCTCCGGCCACCGTAGGCGCGGGCATGCGGGCGGCGAGTAAAGGGCAACTCGCAGCCCGACCATGGACCATGCCCGGGTCGACGGCGCGTTGTGTTCCACGCGCGCCTCAAAGAGCGTCAGCATAATGACGGGGCCCCCTCTCTAGAGGGCCAAAGCCTGCCGGGGTCGCGGGACTTATCTCATTACCGTGACCACAGAACGTAAAAGACTATTGAAGGACACCGTGGATTTTAATCAGTACAAGTCTGACAGTCCCTCCTGCCCTGCCCGGGGTGGGAGGAGTCATTTGATGATTTTACCACGCTAAAAAAAATGCCTAACCCCATGGGAAAACGGCGGTGTGTTTATAATTATCGTTAACTTCTTGTACCTATTTGTTTTCTCAGTACACTCTCGCTACACGCGTGACGTACGATTTTGAGACCAAGGACTTATTTCGTGATCCCCAGGTAAAACGTTGTTGTGTCTTTCAAGGAAAATGAGAGGTCATAATTTTCTATTTGGGTCGCCATCTTCGCTGTTACATTAACCGCCGAAAAAATAAAAGATGTTTAGATATTGTGATTTCTCTAGCTCGAAATGGCAAAACGCGACAAAAAAATATTTTGGAGACCTTTTGCCCGACAGCCGTTGTTTAACATTGTTTATGAAAATGAAATCACATTTTATTTAGTTTTTATCTGCTTTTATAGCAGTCCTGACGATAAAAGTGAGTTTTTTTTTACTGGTGAAACAGTTAAACCTTTAAAATGGTATCATTTTTAGGGTTCCGTAGCCAAATGGCAAAAAAGGAACCCTGATAGATTCGTCATGTCTGTCTGTCTGTCTGCCTGTCTGTCTGTGTGTCCGTCCGTATGTCACAACCACTTTTTGTCGAAAGTATAAGAGCTATCCTGTTGAAACTTGGTAAGTAGATGTATCATGTGAACCGCATTAGGATTTTCACACAAAAATAAAAACAACACAAATTTTGGGGGGCCCCCATACTTAGAATTGAAATTCAAAAAATGTTTTTCACCAAACCCATACGTGTGGGTATCTATGGATAGGTCTTTAAAAATGATATTGAGGTTACTAACATCATTTTTTTCTAAACTGAACAGTTTGCGCGAGAGACACTTCCAAAGTGGTAAAAGGTGTGTCCCCCCCATGTAACTTCTAAAATAAGAGAATGATAAAACTAAAAAAAATATTAATGTAGACCTCAACAAAAACTTCTAACGAAAATTGGTTTGGAAGAGATATAGTTAGCAGTTTTTGAGATACAGTACATTTTCAAAAACCGCAAATATAACTTTGCCATTCATACAAACACTATGAAAAACAAAGTTATTTTTATTGTTTTTTGTATATTACCTACTTACTAATCTTAATATAATTATATCCCTAATCTATGCTTGCTACTACGGAACCCTTCATGGGCGAGTCCAACTCGCACTTGGCCGGTTTTTATTATACTTATCTAGTTAGGTACTAACTACTCAAGATAGCGCTTAATCGTAGTGATTCAATACTTTTGCTTGCGAGACTATAACTTTGTGCGCCACACAATAAAATAACTTGAAAGTTGATAAAAGTTTATCGGAACGAGGTAAGCTACCACTTAGGATATTGTTCCATCAATCATCGTAGGTAGGTAATATAAGAGTATACATAAAACAAGTTGTTTTAAAACACCTGTTTTAAACCGTGTTTAAAACAGTTTGAAATTAAACAGTGTTTTTTATTACACGTTTTAACTACTTTTCATGGCGGATGAATGCCTGTAAAATGAAAATAAACTAATATTCAGGGGTCTAATAGCTTGACATTAAATAATTTGAGTGTATGCCCCTGCTATGTCACATTTTTTTAACTTTTATTGGCATTGTAATGAAATAATACCTACTTCAAAACATTAGAAAAAAAAAACAGTAATGTTTTTTAGTTTATTCCACGGGATTGTGATACTACCGGGATAAAAGTGTCCTTTAAGTCAGGGTTTTTTTTATTAGTTTGGTAAAATCTTCAAATGAGTCCTCCTACCCAGGGCAGGGCAGGAGGGACTATCAGACTTGTACTGACTAAAATCCATGGTGTCCTTCAATAGCCCTTTACGTTCCGAAGTCACGGTACGGTAGCTCGTTAGTCCTGCGACCCCGGCAGGATTTAGCCCTCTAAGGCGTCATTAAATCAGAGGTGGATAACCTTATGGATCAACGCGCCAGTTTTCATAAAGAAATGTTTAATGAGACCACAGATGTGCCATCAAAAAATTTTTACTTAGTCTTTATTGGCAAAATAACAATACAATACTATCCAATACGCGTTTCCTTATTAACTTTTCTACTCTTACAATATTCAAGTTTGATGGAAGGTTTAGAGCCTATGCACACCACGTTTTTTAAACGCGCCGTTGACGCGCGTTTATAGCGATGCGATACGCACGCAAGTCAGACGCAGCCTGTAGACCTTGGCACACCTGTATAAATTCAAACGCGCGTTTGTAGCGATACAGACGCGATGCAAACGCGCGTGTGTAGCGATGCAGTCGTGATTCAAACGCGCGTGTGTATCGATACAGACGCGCTGGTGCCGCGCGTTTGACGCGATGCAAACGACAACAAACTGCTCTGTTTGATAAAAAACGCGCCGTCGATGCGCGTTTCTGTTACACGCGTCGACAGCGCGTTTAAAAAACGTGTTGTGCATAGGCCCTTAGAGATACCACAATGACCTTTTTGGAACCAAAAAACGCATCTTATAAAATATATCTGGCTTGGTTCAATCCCGATACTTCTCAGCTAGGGTCTACATTTCTGTGTTAAAGCAGTTTAAGGGTTATAGATTATAGGAAAACCTATAAGAAGTCCATGATATTAAAATAACAAGGTAAATCGCTCAATATTGTACGTACCAATTTGAGTGAGATTTAAAAAAAACGTGATAGGTAACATCGTACGGAACCCTCTTCACGCGAATCTAACTCGCACTTTACCGGTTTTTTAGTAGAGAGAGGCTATAGCGGAGCTGGTAAGGCCGAAGGGGACATGGGCAAAATGTCACGAAAACCACTTGGACTAAAGTTGTTTTATATTGTGATCGGCCAGTTTATAAAGCAACTAGGTATATTACTCGTATCTACTTGAATAATATTTGAACAGATGTCAAAATGAGACCGAAATTCTTACTAAATATTACAAAATTAAGTATAGGTATACTAATTATATTATTAACTAGCTTCCGCCCGCGACTCCGTCCGCGCGGATGTCGGTCTTCGCGTGGATGGTTTATTTCTCCATTTTGAGTTACTCTGACAATGACATCTTATAAATATCTATTGGACCCAAATACAGCTAAGCCTATAATAATTAAGGAGATCTATTGAGCTACTGCTGTTGAGCTCGCGTTCTGTAGTAAGTATTTTTTTCATAGTAATTCCGACCTTGTATTTACAAATAACTGATCGGAACAGTAATCAAAAAGGTCGCGCTGAAAAGCACTGTTTGAAATTACACGCATACAATATTAATTCCACGGACGACCGCTCGCCACACTGGACACGTCCGCTCGCAATAAAATTCAGAATTTATATGGATCGCGCGGCACGGAACGCGGCTCCTTAATAGGAGTCAGGGAGGCGTGGCCCGCGTGTGCCGCAAACGGTTCAAACAAATCCGACTTTCGGCGCTACAGGTTACGGTGCTGAATCCACTGCGGGTAATGCAACGTGTGTTCGCGGTTCTACAGAACAACGTCTATGAATAAAACTGAAAAATAAGATTTTTAAGGGATGTTAGTCACCGTTGCCGGCACGAAGAGAAGTTCGGTTTCTTGACAAAGATTTATTGTCCACAACGCACAAATTATTTATATAAAATAGGACAAGTCCCGACCACCTTTTCCCAGGAAGGACGAAGGCAGGGGTTTTTGGTCCTCTAAACCAAAAATAACAGAATTGAATTACTGTTTTACCTTATGATAAAACTTAGTAGCCGAGTCTTGTGCAGCTATTCCATTTAGGACGTAGCCCGCAAGTGCACTGCTAGTTAAGTCACACAGAAAAATAATAAAGTCGCGGTAGTCATTAACTCTCGGAGAATCTTAACACCGCGATTCAGAAATGCGCGTCATAGGCACAACGCCATCTAGTGGTGAGTGGTGGAACCTTTTTAGAAATCAATGGAGGCGGCCGTGGCGTAATGTTCTACTTGATAATAGGTGTCGCCAGTGGTTCCATAATAAGGTTTGTCACAGATTTTTTTTTCTACGTATTTTTCCAGGATAAAAAGTATCCTATTTTATGCCCAGGATTAAAAGATATAATTATACCAAGTTTCATCGAAATCGAACCGTTAGTTTTCACGTGATGCCTGCATATACAGACAGACAGACAGACAGACAGACAAATTTTTTTTTAATCACATATTTGGGTTTGGTATCGATCCAGCAACACCCCCCGCTATTTATTTTTTCAATATTTTCAATTTACAGAATTGACCCTTCTACAGATTTATTATATGTATAGACTAGCTTCCGCCCGCGACTCCGTCCGCGCGGATGTCGGTCTTCGCGTGAATGGTTTATTTCTCCATTTTGAGTAACTCTGACAATGACATCTTATAAATATCTATTGGAACCAAATACGGCTAAGCCTATAATTAAGGAGATCCCTCTATTGAGCTACTGCTGTTGAGCTCGCGTTCTGTAGTAAGTATTTTTTTCATAGTAATTCCGACCTTGTATTTAAAAATAACTGATCGGAACAGTAATCAAAAAGGTCGCGCTGAAAAGCAAGGTTTAAAATTACACGCATACAATATTAATTCCACGGACGACCGCTCGCCACACTGGACACGTCCGCTCGCAATAAAATTCAGAATTTATATGCATCGCGCGGCGCGGAACGCGGCTCCTTATATAGGAGTCGGGGAGGCGTGGCCCGCGTGTGCCGCAAACGGTTCAAGCCAAATCCGACTTTCGGCGCTACAGGTTACGGCGCTGAATCCACTGCGGGTAATGCAACGTGTGTTCGCAGTTCTACAGAACAACGTCTATGAAAAAAACTGAAAAATAAGATTTTTTTTTCTACGTATTTTCCAGGATAAAAAGTATCCCATTTTATGCCCAGGATAATAAGGTATAATTATACCAAGTTTCATCGAAATCGAACCGTTAGTTTTCACGTGATGCCTGCATATACAGACAGACAGACAAAATTTTTATTAATCACATATTTGGGTTTGGTATCGATCCAGCAACACCCCCCGCTATTTATTTTTTCAATATTTTCAATGTACAGAATTGACCCTTCTACAGATTTATTATTATGATTGTATAGATTATACTATACATGTATAATTACTAGCTGACCCGGCAAACGTTGTTTTGCCATATAAATAATTTAAAAAAAATTTTGGTGTTGACTACCCCTAACATTTAGGGGGATGAAAAATAGATGTTGGCCGATTCTCATAGATACCGGATATTCCGGATAAGCACAAAAAATTTCATCAAAATCGGTCAAGCCGTTTCGGAGGAGTATGGCAACGAAAACTGTGACACGAGAATTTTATATAATACTATAGGCTATATGTATATATAACACCACGCTACGATCATTAGGAGCCGAGGTGGTGACACAACGGGGAACAGCATTACTAACTACTAAAATATAATAGACTGGAATAATAAAAGAGAAATAAACTATTACAAAGCATAGAAAAGAAAAATGTGAAAACCTCAACGCTGTCAGCTGGTAATGTGCCCGAGGGACAGGCGGCGTTGTTTCGTTCTACGGCAATAAGGGCCGAGATCGAGACACACCGAAATGGCAGCGGCCGCCGAAAGTGCTCGCTGCGTCGTCGCTGCCATTCCGGTGTGACTCGGCTCTAATTAGCCTCTAGACAAGCAAGACTAGATCATTACAAACTGGAGCTACAGAATAACTTTTCTACATTTTTTTTTTTTGCTTAATTCCTGATTTTGTCGGCAGGGATTGCTTTGTCGACCATTTCCAAAATGAGGTAAACGTATAACATAGGTAACAGAATTAAAAGTACTAGGTACCTATTCTTCGCTTAGTAGGTAGAAGATAATTATATTATTAGATGGTCATAATTAAAAAAAAACTATCTGTAAGAATCTTCTTCTTCCTGCCCTTATCCCATTCTACTTGTGGTCGGCGCAACACGTTTTCTTCTTCCATTCTCCCCTATCAGACGTCACAGTATCATTTACTCATTTTTCTTTCATATCATTCCTTAGACAATCCATCCATCTTTTCTTTGGCCTTCCTCTTCCTCTCCACCCATCAACATTCATACTCATCAGTCATCACTTTCTTAGTCACATGGGTGTCATCCCTCCTCATCACATGTCCATACCAAGATAGACGATTCCCTTTCATTTTTTCTGTAACAGGCACCACTTTCAAACTTCCCCTTATAAACTCATTCCTTACTTTATCCATTCTTGTCACTCCACACATCCATCTCAAGTCTCAACATCCTCATCTCCGCTACATGCAATCGTTTCTCATCCATCTTTTTCACAGCCCAACATTCCGATCCATACAATACGACAGGTCTAATCACGGATTTGTATATTTTCCCCTTTAACTTGAGGGGCATCCGTCGGTCGCAAGTTGATCCGGTGTGTTATGTCCCGGTCTACATCGCCTAAAAAACTATCTGTAAGAATACTAGGCATAATTCGTTGAATCAGTTCCGAGAGTTATAGCAATGCGTCAACTCAGAATCGCAGTCATTAGGTACAAAACTGACAGACTTGCAAATAACGACCACCATAACTTCTTAGAAGCTAAGTACTTAAGTAGCAGATAATTGTTTGTAGTTAGATTAGTGGAAATGCGAGACGGCCGCGGTGCCGAGCTAGTATGGGTTCATGTGACCGGGTTATCCACCCGTGACGTCACTTGATAAAGTTTCGTAAGTTACAAGTAAACGCTGATTATTCTGTGATACCTACTTTGTTGTTTAAATAAATCGATCTTATTAATATTTATAAGCAAGAATGTATTTTTTTGCAAGGTAAAATCATCCAATAAGTTCTACCTCCTGGCCAGGGTAGAGCGTACTATCCAGTACTATCTCTCTCAGGCTTTGGCCCTCAAAGGGGGGACGGGCGTCATATTGCTGCAACATGCTAATAATAGGTACACCAAAGACACGCTCGAATTCGAAATGTAATGAATCCTACGAGTACCCATCTACGGACCGAACTACAGTGCTATTCTCTAAGAATAGGTACAGCTTTATGTGCAGCGCGGCCCCAGTGAAGAATACAGTACTTTACAAAAAGAATATCACGACTCATTATTACACGTATTCTTATTCATGTTATACGGCTATATAAAAACCGGCCAAGTGCGAGTTGGACTCGCCCATGAAGGGTTCCGTAGTAGCAAGCATAGATTAGGGATATAATTATATTGAGATTAGTAAGTAATATACACAAACAATAAAAATAACTTTGTTTTTCATAGTTTGTATGAATGGCAAAGTTATATTTGCGGTTTTTGAAAATGTACTATATCTCAAAAACTGCTAACTGTATCTCATCCAAACCAATTTTCGTTGGAAGTTTTTGTTGAGGTCTACATTATATATTTTTTTTAGTTTTATCATTCTCTTATTTTAGAAGTTACACACATTTTACCACTTTGGAAGTGTCTCTCGCGCAAACTGTTCAGTTTAGAAAAAAATGATATTAGTAACCTCAATATCATTTTTAAAGACCTATTCATAGATACCCCACACGTATGGGTTTGGTAAAAAAAAAATTGAGTTTCAATTCTAAGTATGGGGGCACCCCCAAAATTTGTTTTGTTTTTATTTTTGTGTGAAAATCCTAATGCGGTTCACATAATACATCTACCTACCAAGTTTCAACAGGATAGCTCTTATACTTTCGACAAAAAGCGGCTGTGACATACGGACGGACAGACAGACAGACAGACATGACGAGTCTATAAGGGTTATGTTTTTGCCATTTGGCTACGGAACCCTAAAAACAGCTGCGTAAATTACGTTTTTGCGAAAAGAGAATCGTCAACTAGGTACCTATTTTAGGTGTAGGTTACTTAAGCCACAACTTTTGCTCTACCTACTATGTGTATAAAATCAAACTATTCCTAGAATTAACGCTACTCAGGAATTGAACAATACTGTACAATTAACAAACCCAAATTTATCGTGAGTATTAAGTTCAAGTGAAGTTTAAGCTACGAAGTCGAACTCTTGATCAAAGTAATGCATAAGTTATCGGCAACCATCAAATTCCGCTCTAAATTGAACCGACTGGGGTTGCTTCGGAATTCAAGATTTCAGTTTGTGATTGGAGCTGCAACTTGATTGTTTATTTATTGGACCCAAAGCTATAAGCGTATAGCGGCACGGTTAGCGTCATGGCTGAGCGATTGGATTGCTGCGCTGCGTGTAACGGGTTCGATTCCCGCCCGAAGCGAATATTAAAGGCCGATCCGCACACAACAACAGTGCCGGCACAGTGCCGACACGTGCCGTTCAGTAACGTATCGATCAGTGTCAGTGAAATTTGATATTGATTTGACTTGACTTAAAGTCCTATGTCCTATGTATGCTGTTCAGTGATCACTGAAAAGCTCGGAACGTCACTGTCACTGATGAGTACGGATAGCGCCGTACAAAATGTATGCGACAATGTCATATTTCACTGACACTGATCGATACGTTACTGATCGGAACGTGTCGGCACTGTTGTGTGCGGATAGGCCTTCATTGTATGATGCAAATAGTTGTTTCAGGTCTGGGCGTTTGTGTATGTGAAAAAAAAAAACTATGCATACATTTTTGCTACACTTTAATTAAATGGTAGGTCGATAGTTCCGAAAAATAATTACGAGTATGTAAGAAAACTTTCTTGATGTTGAACTGTGGATTATGTAATGAATAAGCTCCGCTTTTTAGGGTTCCGTAGCCAAATGGCAAAAACGGAACCCTTATAGATTCGTCATGTCTGTCTGTCTGTCCGTCCGTATGTCACAGCCACTTTTTGTCGAAAGTATAAGAGCTATCCCGTTGAAACTTGGTAAGTAGATGTATCATGTGAACCGCATTAGGATTTTCACACAAAAATAAAAACAAAACAAATTTTGGGGGTGCCCCCATACTTAGAATTGAAACTAAAAAAAAAAAAATTTCACCAAACCCATACGTGTGGGGTATCTATGGATAGGTCTTTAAAAATGATATTGAGGTTACTGATATCATTTTTTTCTAAACTGAACAGTTTGCGCGAGAGACACTTCGAAAAGTGGCAAATATTACTTTGCCATTCATACAAATACTATGAAAAACAAAGTTATTTTTATTGTTTGAGTATATTACTAACTAATTTCAATATAATTAAATCCCTAATCTATGCTTGCTACTACGGAACCATTCATGGGCGAGTCCAACTCGCACTTGGCCGGTTTTTTGTACAATATATAATTATTTAATTCACCTTTACCACGACTTGTCTTTAAAATAGAAAAAAAAAACTCTTAAAATGTTTTTTTTTGACAAAAAAAAAAAAGAAAATTGAATTTTCTGTAATTTAGCGACATTTCACTAACAATATGTAACTAGGTAACAGACAGACAATATTTAAGCAAATGTTCTATAAAAACATATAATTTGACTCACCTTCCACAAAAATCGCCGAAATTATGCACAGCACAAAATTAAACACGAATAAAGTCTTCATTTTGATTTTTTATGATAAAACACACTTAAAACTAAACAGATAAAGTTATCACTGTGATATATTTAGTGTTAATTGCCACCATAGTTTAGTATTTAATTTGTAGGGATAGAAAAACGTTTTTTTGGCACTAGCTTTAGTTAAAGTTCGGTACTATGAGCAACGATTCGCGCTGCTTCGCCCCTGTCTTACTGAGTTATGATAGCACGCGGGTCAGAGCAGTTTGATAAGAATTCTGCGCATGACTCTTTGCCGCCACTTGGGTTATAGTTCAACGGGGAAAACTTTTGAAAACAATCTGTTTTTTTTTCTTTGAAGTTGTAAACAGGATGTTTTGTATAAAATCGGTGCGGAAGAACTTGCATGGTGGTTATAAAAACCATTGAGTTCGTTGCCTAGGACACTTGACGAACGCACGTTCTTATTATAAGAAATCGGTCTCCATCTTTCAAAAACAAATTGAATGTAAGTAGGTATTCCTATTCATGTTTGAAAATGGCTGAAGGCTTTAAATTACAGGAATTGGCTATCTGAACTGGATAAGTTACGTTTTTGTACAAGTACTTAAACATGTTTCACAAAGTGCTGGTTGTTTGATCATGATAGTTTTTAAGATTAGTTGAAACCTTAGATTATATAATGTCAATCAAAGGTTGAAACGCTATTTTTAACGAATGGTTAAAATCACATCAAATCGACCGTAGGACGGGACGTCCACTGCTGAACATAGGCCTCTAAAATGTATACATGCAGATTCTTAAAAATATTATAGCATTTTAAGTAAAATTTACTTCATGTTACTTCACTACCTACTAAAAAAACAACTGCGGCTTAAGTTTTAAGCTACTAATGATTTATCGAAGTAGGTACCTTTCTATGTAGAATTTCGCTGTTTGATCCTCTACCAAAGGCCTAAGAAAATACGAGCTAGAATGTACCATGTTTGCCCTTCTGTAAGTTCCACATACAGGGTGTTAGGGACATCGACGCACAAACGGGTATCCGTTTGTGCGTCGATGTCCCTAACACCCTGTATAAGTGGCTTACAATGACACAATTTCTGTTTCTCTTAGCCCCTTCGTTTACAACGCGATGCCGTACGACTTTGGTATGGCGACTATCGCAATACAAATCCATAGAGGTTCGTACACAGGCATGCCACGCGTCAATGGATACCAAAGTCGTAAAATATCGGAGACTTGTGTACGAAGGGCCTTAGGCTACAAAGCCAAGTATAACCAAATATTAGTCTACGCACTAGTCTACTAAAGAGAGAGTATGTTACATAGTGTGAACAATGTATGTATGCTTAATTACTTGATAATTAATACTGGCATGTGCTCAGGCACGATCGTGCATGCACGTTGTCTATGTACACAATCCTGGAATAAAAGCACAGTGTATTGATAACCAGTAGAGCAACTAAGTTCAGTAGTAACTGAACTTCGAACTTTAAAAGTTCTATTTACGTGAGTAAGAAGGTACGCTATTTCGAATTATTTTATTGAGAATGTTCATATACTTCTTCGCTGTTCTTTTCTTACCTACTAATTTCGTTCCAAGACAGTTAATAAATTAATTCTCGGAGAGTTTGCCGAGATGTATCACCTCGAACCTTTTCTAGTGGTCACTACAATTGATTCTGGCTTGACAGGAATTGCAGTCATCGTCATCATCATTTCAGCCGTAGGATTTCCACTACATTAGGCTTCCACTATAAATCTCCAGCAAGACCGGTTGGAAGCGGCTTATATCAAGCACGATCCTGTGGTTTTTAATCAGATTATTCTTAGTCTATCCACTGTTCCAGGAGTTGCAGTGCTTTGGGAATATACGGCGAGATTGAGCATATCAAAGGACCGACAAGGTCCTAAAGCTTCCATCAATTTCCATAGCTTGTTACGAAGGAAGTCATACGAGTGAATGATGTAATTGAATCACTGTATTTCAATACTTATACCTTAGTGTACTGTGGCAAAAGGGAACGTGCATTCTGTACTTATTACAAGTAACGAGTTTACCACAGCAAACGGAGAGCCGCCATTTTAATTGTGTTTATTTTTGAGGAGCTTGCATGGTTTCGCCCGCATTTGAATCTTTAATTTGGCAGTAGGTACTGTAATCCTTTTCAAAGTAGGTAGAGGGTTATTTCTGTGTGTAAAAATATGAAATCTGGCTTCTTATTTCCTTTTATAAGCAGGTAGCATACATAATTGAGGAAAAATACTGTATGGACTGTAAAACGGAGTACCTAAATAAGGACATAATGGGGGTAATTCGGGACGAAACTGAAAGATATTTTAACATAAATTAACCGTTTTTCACGGTGGCCTTATAGGACTTTACTTTTATTCGTATACAAAACTCACGCCTTTTTCCTATAGGGGTAAGCAGAAACCACATAGCGCCAAAACTGCTACGATCCTTACATAGGTACCTAGGTACTCAACATTCGCCTAGTCATAATAAGTACCTACGCCGCCGATTGCGAGGCGCTTCTAAAGCACCTCACCAATGTATTCTTGAATAATTAAAACAATGATACCTAATTCCAGTAACTATTTAGTTACTAGCCAACATACCTTTATCCATCATCGAACCTTTGAGTATTTTTTTGAGAAGAATCCCACTACACTATTCCCAAACCACTGCAACTTCTGAAAGCCAGAAACAACAGTGGCAAACACCAGAAAAGCGCAGACAATGAAGCTCGACGTCTCCGGAGAATGAATTACCTGTCTTGGATCCTGCCACGAAATCAATCAGAAAGGAACAGTGGAGGTGTAGAGTCTTCGAGTGGTTGGTTTTAAATGCAGTGGAATCTGCGTGTGTAATTGTTGTGATAGAAATAAAAACACTACGTAATTCTTCACAGTTTATGAGTTTATATTTTTCACTAGTTATGATATAACACTATGCAATAGTTGGGATTACCGTGGACAGACACACAATCATGTACGGACTCAATAATGGCGTAATAGAAAAGGGCAGAGAGCTAAAGGAAAGACAGCTGTCAAAATATGAAGTTGTCAATCTATAAAAATTAATATTAGGGTTGCAATATACAAATTGTTCCCAATATTTTAACAGATATTTAACACTTCCCCTCATGCGTAACATGAAAAACCACAATGCAGAGGTACAAGAAATAATTAACAATTTAATTAAAATAAACTCTACATTGTCTCTACCTCATGTCTAGCATGACTCTACATGACAACTGAATGATACATGGCTCTATCAAGAAACTGCCTCTACATTTTAGACATTTATGACTCTACATCTCTAACTCCTAAATTATTTACAAAACCTGAATGTTTAGAACTTGATAAAGGCTTTGTAAATAGGTCAGCCACCATTTTTTCAGTAGGTAAGTAATCTATAACAACATTCCTTTCCCTTACAATATCTTTTACATAATGGTAGCGTAAGTCAATATGTTTGGTCTTTCTGTGACAATATTCCTTTGTTTCAAGCAACTTAAGTGCACTTTGATTATCATTAAAAATTCTACAATTGAAATGTTTGTTAAAAATTTCATATAAGAAATTCCTAACAAAACATAATTCTTTGCATGAATCACTTAAGGCCAAATATTCGGCTTCTGTACTCGAAAGCGCAACACATCGCTGTTTACGTGACTCCCAACATACAGTGGAGGCACCAATCTTAACAATATAGCCACTATATGACCGCCTGTCCACAATATCATTGGCCCAATCTGCATCTGCAAATACTGATATATCAAAACTACCGGATTTAACAAACACTAGTCTCCGATTTATTGTACCACTCAAATACCTCAATATCCTTTTTGCAGCCAACCAATGATGTCGTGTAAAAGCTGTATTAAACTGACTTAAATGACTAAGTGCGTAAGTTATATCTGGTCTCGAAAACACAGACAAATACATTAAACACCCTATTAATTCTCTGTATGGAAAAGTATTATCTGATAAAGTGTCATTGCTTTTAGCTTTCTCCAATTTATTTACAGCCATAGGTGTCAAAACACTCTTACAATTAGTCATTCCAAAACGATTTAACAACTTTCTAATATAGTCAGATTGATCAAACATTAAAATGCCACGAGTTCTATCTCTATATATTCTGACTCCTAAGCAATTTTTTAAAGTACCTAGACTTTTACAGCTAAATTCAGATTTTAACAACATATATAATTTATCTTTTTCCATAGGGCTATTAGTGAAGATATAAAAGTCATCAACATACAATGCAATTACAGTCAATTGTTTATCATCTTTCTTCATATAAACACATGGTTCACATTTATTTTGGATATAACCATTGTTAGTCAACAAATTACATACATTATTATTCCACAGCCGACTCGCTTGTTTCAGTCCATACAAACTTTTATTTAGCAAACAAACTTTTGTCTTATCATTTGAAAAACCTAAAGGCTGTTCCATATAAATCTTTTCATCAAGATTACTATGTAAAAATGCAGTATTTATATCTATGTGCTCTATGTCCATATTTAACTCATTAGCAATACAAAACAAAATTCTCAGAGTAGTATGTCGTACAACTGGTGAAAAGGTATCCTTATAATCAATGCCAGGCTTTTGACTAAAACCTCTTGCCACTAGACGGGCCTTATATGTTGTACAATTACCTGAATCATCAGACTTTAATTTAAAAACCCATTTACAACCAACTATGTTGCAATTATGTGGTCTTTCTACTATCTGCCAAACATTGTTTTTCATAATGGAATTAAATTCCTCTTGCATAGCAGCCAGCCACTGATCTTTGTTAGGGCTTGCCATTGCCTCCTCATAGGACTGAGGCTCGTTATTAAGAGAAACATTAACCAGGAAAGATATATCTGATGAATCAGACAGATCATAATCTACATACCTTATAGGCTTCTTATTACGAGTAGAACGAACAGGTCGCTCGCAAACACTATCAGGAACCTGGTGGGGTAAATTTTCCCCTCGAACGACTGTTTCGTTTACCTGAGTAGCATCTTGCTCCTCACCATCTCCTTCATCGGTCTCCTCAGCACTTTGGAAGGAAGGCTCATCTAAAACTGGAGATAAATGAAGTTCATTATTTAAATTGTCATTAGTAGGAATATCATTATCTAAAATTTCCTTAGAATGAATATCATTATTAATACTTTCATTAGAATGAATATCATTATTTATACTTTCATTAGAATGAATATCATTATTTAAATTAATATTTTTGGAAATAATATTATCACAATTATTAACTTCATTTAAAGATTTGCTTTGCATGTCAATTCTAAAATTATTTCCAATAGACTGGTTGCTTTGCATACCAATATTGTTAAAATAAATAAAATCATTCTTACACAAACTTTGTGAATCATTATTGTTACTCATACTGTGGTTCATAAACTGGTTCTCAAAAAAAATTACATTTCTAGAAACAATAATCTGCTTAGGTTTAGAGGGATCCAATAACCTATAGCCCTTTGTATTTTCGCAATAACCCACAAAAATACACATTTTTGATTTTGAATCAAGTTTATCTCGTTTAATCTCAGGAATTAGTGTCATAGCATGGCAACCAAAAACACGTAAATGGCTCAGGTCGACTTTGTGGCCTGTCCATATCTCCTCGGGAGTTTTATTGGGAACAGCTGCTGTAGGGCTTCTGTTTTTTAAATATATAGCTGTAGAGACAGCCTCTCCCCAGTATTCTTTAGGAAGATTTGCTTCACAAAGCATACAGCGAGCTTTCTCAAGAAGTGTCCGGTTTAACCTTTCAGAGACACCATTTTGAGAAGGGCTATAAGGAGCAGTAGTCTGATGAACTATGCCCTCATTTTGTAAATACCTGGAGAAGTCAGCACTGCAATATTCTCCACCTCTATCAGTACGCAGACATTTAATAAAATAACCAGTTTGTTTCTCGACAGTTGCTTTAAAACATTTAAATTTAGACAAAACCTCAGATTTCCGTGTGATGAAGTAGCCATATGTTTTTCTAGAAAAATCATCTGTAAAAGTTAGCAGGTATCTAGAACCACCAATACTGCTAACAGGCATCGGACCACACACATCCGAATGGATAAGCTCCAACAACTGCTTGGCACGTTTTGCTTCACCCCTAGGAAACCTTTGCACTGCTTGCTTCCCCTCAACGCATGACACACACTTGTTAGTGGTCGCACCATGCTGAGATGGTTGAATATCAACACCAATAGCAATATTACGGAGAACACTCACCCCACGATGACTTAAATGTCCGAGTCGCCTATGCCACAAATCTGATGATACCATGGCAACTTCAGTGTCTAGCGAACTTTGTTGCGTTGACACATCTTCCACACCATTCATGGCCGAATGTGACCGCTCCTGTGAATCAGATTTAAATCTACCATGCACATTGTCCAAAATATAAATTCCTCCATGTCTAGTGGCAGAGACTATAAAAGATTCCCCTTTAAAAACATAACATTTATCATTACTAAAATTAACAGAAAAAGCCTTCTCACACAATTTACTAACACTTATTAAATTAGTTGAGAGACCAGGTACATATAAAACATCTGTTACAATTTGCATCTTGTTATTTTTCATGGGAATGCTTACCTCACCACAACCTAAACATGTCAAGGAAGTACCATCAGCAACACATACTGTCTTATTACATTTTTCTAATTTAGTGAACCACTTAATGTCCTTGCACATATGGGCAGTCGCCCCAGAGTCCACAATAAAGTCTGAGCTCTCAAAAACACCAAAACAATTTGCCACCAAAGCTGCTTCATCCTTTTTAGCAGAATTCTTCATGTCCTTCTTTAATTTAAAACATTTGGTCTTTACATGACCAGAGCGATGGCAATAATGACAAACGAGTACCTTCTTGCGTTGCTGCTTGGAGAAAAGAGCCATATCATCGCTTTTCTCATTGCGTTTCCTTCTATATTCCTCCTGCAGCAGTCTAGTTCTAACAAGCTCACTCGATATTGTACCTGCAACTGCAACGGCTTCAAGGCTCGAGACGATTATGTCATACTCTTGTGAAAGTCCACTCAAAATCAACTCTGCAACCTCAGCATCCTCAATAGTGCGTCCTATGTCTGATAATTGCTGCACGAGAGTCATGATATGTTCGATGTAAGTATCCATGCTGTTGAAATCATCATAGTTAGCACGGTGTAGTTTTCGTAAAAGTGTAACACGTCTACTGAAGCCCTTGTCTTCAAAAACGGAGCTCAAGTTATCCCATGCTTGTTTTGCTTTCTCCGCATTTCTAACATATTGTATGCATGTAGGTTTCAGGGCCAAGCTGATGCGGGCAAGTGCGCGCAAGTCCCTACCAGCATCTACAGGCTCTGCACCTTCTATACATGACCACAAGTCTTCCATTATTAGCGTCATTTTCATGTTAAATTTCCAAACATTATAATTACTTACTCCATCCAATTTGTCAAACGGAACATATACATTATAACTTCTCGTACTCTCAGTAGTCACAGTAGCATTAGGAATAGCATCTCTCACGGGAACACCGCCGTTCGCACCGGTCGCCATCACGCACGTTGGTAACGTAGTTTAAGCAACAAACGTGGCAAACGTGAAAATCAATGTAAACACGCCACACACGGTCAGCACCGTCAGCCAAACGCAGCAGTGACACGCTCGTGTCGCGATAAGTGCTCGTAGACGCATTCAGCTATCAACATCTAAAGATTCCATCAAACAATGCTTCTGGGCACATAACCTCTTCGAGTGGTTGGTTTTAAATGCAGTGGAATCTGCGTGTGTAATTGTTGTGATAGAAATAAAAACACTACGTAATTCTTCACAGTTTATGAGTTTATATTTTTCACTAGTTATGATATAACACTATGCAATAGTTGGGATTACCGTGGACAGACACACAATCATGTACGGACTCAATAATGGCGTAATAGAAAAGGGCAGAGAGCTAAAGGAAAGACAGCTGTCAAAATATGAAGTTGTCAATCTATAAAAATTAATATTAGGGTTGCAATATACAAATTGTTCCCAATATTTTAACAGATATTTAACATAGAGAACGAGTGGCCTGTAATCCACCACGTGGGCCCAGTGCGAGTAAATTTTGGTTTCATCATTAAAGGGAATCAAAACTCTATTGAAAGTATTGAAACTACGCACGTAACTATCAATTAACAAAACAATCTCAAAGTGTGCTTTAAAGGCGCTCCCTCACCAGGAGCATTCGCGTGTAATGTAACATTATATAGATACTTTGAGCATTACCTACATTAAAATACTACCTCCCTGACTGACGAGCATTCGCGTACATTCAGTATAGATTTTATACAAGGTGCGCATTGTGATGCTCGATTGTCTTCCGTCACTAATGAAATGTTTGAATCTGTAACGTTACATTACAGGTGAATGCTCGCGGTGAGGCGCCTCTAGACGAAAGACACAACAGACGAAAACGTGCGCACACACATATCGCAGCCCGACGCGCCAGTCGTGGAAATTGGGCACGGCCAATGGGTCAAGTGCGAGAGATAACAGATGGTTACCCAACCACGTACTTGTTTGATCTCATTTACCTACTTAACTGTCTTTGAGGGAATGGTTTAATTTGTTTTAATTAATGATTCTGAATTAGGTAGGTATAATAAGTTTCTAATCATGAGTCTTTAAGATTGCAACAAAAAAAATAATATTGTACCTAGTTTTTGTTTTTCTTCTTTTTTTTCAGGAAACGTTGCTCCACACTAGGATTTCTCCATTTCTCCTATAGCGTGGGTGCGTTCACAAACAAACACACAAAACACCCAGACTCGGAACAACTACTTGCAAATCATACAAAAATTTGATCCGTGCGGGAATCGAACCCGCGAGACGCAGTGCTCGTGACCCAATCACTTTGTAATGGCAAAAACGGTACTTAATGGATCTGTCTGTAAGTTTAGAATATGAAAGACAATCAGGCGTTTAGTAAACTCTTTACGTGACCCTAATGTGGCAATACTACCAGCGGGCACTGTTCCCGTTGACAGCGATGCTGACGTATTTTTGACGGTCTTTCCCTTTTTAGTGCAATTAATTTGAGGAATATTTACTATGTTTATCCGGATGAAATGAAACACTTTTCCAAAGAATACAGTGTATTATTATAATTACCTAGAATTGTAATGTATAAAATGTTCTAGGAAAGTCATAAGAATCATATGCTTAGAAATGAGATAAATGGGAAAACTATCTCTAACGACTTCGTAGGTCCATTTCAATCACGTTAATATCACGTAGTTAACTATGACTAATCTTGAAGCGTATTTCCCGGATCTACACACGAGGTGAGACAGTTTATTTATTAATAGTCGAAGTACACAGTTGACCATGTTCTTGTTCATTATGATAAACTCTCACGCAATCGCATCGCAGTCTGAATAACTTATCTAATACATACATACTTGAAGTTTATAAAATACTTTTTTGGAGTCTAATATATAAAAAACTACTAGTAAGTAATTTTTATTGTAAGTTGTGACAACTATTAACACAAATATTGACATAAAACTAAAATATTTAAGTACATAAATAACTAAATTAAAACTAAAATTAAAAATTTACATGGCGTCAAAAAATTCATCATTTTCATGGGGCAAGTGCCACTAGTTAGATATTATACTTGAAATATTATAATTTTTCATTATATTATTAATTCTGTAGTTTTATTTCACAGATCCATCTTTAAATATTTTATTTATATTCTAATATAATACATACTATATTTAAAAACTAAAATTAAAAGTAAAATATTTACAAAAATAACTAAACTAAAACTAAAATAATAATAAAAAAAAACAATTATAGGGCGTCAAAAAACTCATCCACATCGCTGTCAATGGGGAAAGTGCCCAGAACGCTGGCAGCATTGCCACGTAGGATGGCAATGCTGATCCTTTGACCAAGAAATAGGCCAGCCCTCTGGTCACACGAGGCGTCGACTATGCGCTTGGCGATGCCTTTGAAAACTTGGTGGGCACTCGGACCCCATGGCCCTAGTGTTTCAACCCCATAAGGCTCAATTACATAGCTAGCATAGTCAAGCCATTGTATTTGCGCCGTTTGAGGTTTTCAGCACTTGAAATTGTTTTAAAACTTGATAATCTGACCCTCACTAAGTAAGTACTTACCTAGGTACCTACTTTACTTTTCAAAACGAAACTTTGTTAGATTTCCACGCTCTACCACAGAATACTTAATAGTACTAGCTCTACCTCGTTGGTCCGATGGTCGCTAAAGCGACATCCGAGCGGGACCACATTCCCAGGTTCGATACCCAGGCAAAATGCTATTTGGTTTCCCATTAGGATTAGCACACCTGTGGATCTGGTTAACCCTTTGTAGATCAGTAGACGTTATGTTCTAGTGTAACTAGAAACTCAGTGAGACAGAATCTTGATCTTGGTCCATGACCAGCATAACATAATAGCGTCGTCGTGGGCACAACGTAAGTAAATTACTTATAAGCTAGACATAGACATACAAATAATTTACTAGGTATTGTTACTGATTTGTAAAACACTGCTCGACAAGATTTTTGTGGAGTTCACTCTGTCCGTCAAAATTATATCAAAAACAGACAGTTGCAAATCTACAGGACATGATAACAAACAAGGATGAGGTTAAAGGCAAGTTAAAGGGTGCCAGGTTGGGTTCTACAGTTTTTGCTAATAAAAGGCGCGAGTTTATGTAAAACTACGAGTATAATTATTGAATTATGTAGGTATGTTCAATATCAATCATCGACTTTAGCAATCGAACCTTGACCCTCGCACTTCGATTCTGTGAAATGTTTTTTTCGCTTTAAACCACAAAAGATCTGATTCAAAAGTATTGCTCACATCATGTACCTACCGAAAAAAGTGTTGACAGATATGAATCACCATAACGAAGGTTGGAAATCCTAAAGTGAAGAATCTTACAATTTTCGAGGAATTAATCTGGAGATATTGCGCAAGAGTTCATCAGTCATACAGTCATCGCAAGCAAAAAAAAACCGAGCACACTAATGAATAGATAATAATTATTGTTGATGATAAGATGGAACTAGTCATGAACTTATCAAACTTACGCGTACGTCTGCCAGACCGACAAACTACTCATTCGTGTTTTTTTTTGTTTGTTCTCTAAATTCATTTTTTAAGACAGAAGAAACTATAGCGAGAAGTATACCCACGAACGATCACTAAGTATGGTTATTATTTGTAACTTAGTCTTATAATACTTTGTGCCTAGTGGTGGTTTTAATTAGGTAACTATTACCAGTGCCGGTTTTAGCACTACCAGCGCCCTGGGCGAGATTTCTACTGCGCCCCCTAACTGCAATTCAAACCCAGATAAAAAAGGAAAAGGATAGAGGTAATTAAATAACCTTATTTAAAAGGTAAATGGTAATCCTTCGATAGTCCTTTACGTTTCAGGGTCACGGTTACCTAATGAGACAGTCCCGCGACTCCGGCAGGCGGTTAATTTCAATTATTACACATTTCGGTGGATTCCCACTAAAATTAACTGCATGCACTGTAGTGCTCCGATTTGAACACTGCGTTAATTTCTATTCTAGGGTTGCAAACATAACGATTTTTTCAAAAAATTTAGGGAATTTACAAGTAGTCCTGCGGACTGGGCCCCTTTATATCCGGCGCCCCGGGCGGCGGTCGCCCAACCGCGACGCCGCTACTGACTATTACATTACATTAAAGGGGGACCCTGACTCCATATTCTCAAAGAGAAAGCTCTGAGACTGGATGGATTGTGTGAAAAAAGATATGAAAGAAAAAGAAGTACCTAAATGATGATGTGACGTCTGACAGGAGAGAATCAAAAGGTGCCCCCTCACCAGAAGCATTAGCGTGTAATGTAATGTAACGTTAGAAATTCGACTTTGAGCATTACATTACAATACTACCTCCCCGACTGAAGAGCATTCGAGTGTAACGGACACATTTAATTACAAGTGAAGCGCAAGTTATAACACATTGTATTATCACAAGGTGTACATTGTAATGCTCGATTTTCCTCCCTCACTGATGTAATGCTAGAATCTATAACGTTATATTACAGGCGAATGCTCGAAGAATAGGAAAAAGGCTGGAAAATATTGAATAGCTTCATTCGACCCAATTTAAGAACCGTGGATTTCTTATTTCGTATTCCTAAGACCTTCAGAATAATTTCGCCATAATTGTAAGCATTAACGGTATTATGAATATTACGATGTCTGTTTGCTAAATGTCAATGCGCCTACATTGGCGAAGGAAATGCCAAGAGAATCATTTGTAAGATAAATTACATTTATCACCTACTTAGGTATCTGAGACTACGTACCTACCCCGTTTACCTTATGGTTGCAAGCAAGCTCGTAAACGAAACTGTTAGATGTGGTTCGGTTCCTGGGTAGTGTAGTTTATCCTATTAAAATAACCCTTAGTTCGAAAGGTTTATACTTGGGATTTGGTATTAAGTACCCGATTTTTTCCCGACTATGGCAAAGCCAAAAGGAGGGTTATGATTTTGACCGCTATGTATGTATGTATGTTTGTCTGTTCCCTCATAACTTCTAAACTACTTATCATTACTTGACAAATGAGGTGTCGTTAGAAGCGTCTCAGTTGTCCGCTGGTTATAGGTGGTCGTATGCCACATGCGGTTATTTCACACAATCTTTATTGGCTAGGGGGCATACGACCACGGCTATTACTTAAAAATTTCTGTAACACGGATTGTTCTTGTTTTATACTTTTCAGTGCGCGATTTTTTCGTAGTCGGGTTTTAGTTATTTTAACTTATTTAGTGGCATAATACATAGTCAAGTGACTTTATATTTTTATTTTGCTCCTCACTATTTTTTTCCTGCATTCCTATGGGTGAAGTGACTCCTCCCAGTCACTTCACCACGATAAAAAATAAAACGGCCAAGTGCGAGTCGGACTCGCCCATAAAGGGTTCCGTAGCAGCAAGTAACATAATATAAAAGTTCTTGTAGTTGGTTGTATCTTTGAAAGGTAAATTGCGGTTTACGATTAATGACGTATAAAAAAAAAACTACAACGTTCGCACAAACTGTTCAGTTTAGAAAAAAAATATATTAGTAACCTCAATATCATTTTCAAAGACCTATCCATAGATACCCCACACGTATGCGTTTGGTGAAAAAAATTTTTTTGAGGTTCAATTTTAGTATGGGGAACCCCCAAAATTTGTTTTTTTTTTATTTTGTGTGAAAATCCTAGTGCGGTTCACATAATACATCTACTTACCAAGTTTCAACAGGATAGCTCTTATACTTTCGAAAAAAAGTGGCTGTGACATACGGACGGACAGACAGACAGACATGACGATGACAGGGTTCCGTTTTTTGCCATTTGGCTACGGAACCCTAAAAACCATCGTGTTCAAGACCCAGAACAACTATTTGTACGTCATGCCACAAAAATATTTGTTGAATGCGGGTATCGAACTCGCAACACAAAGAGCCCAGAGGAGCCAATCGTCAGTTTCATACCGCTTCGCCCGTGTGTGGAGTGGAGCGGATGGGACTTCCACCTTGTTAATACAACATTATTTTTAGAATATGCGAAACCTGAATATAGTTTGTTCAGAATCAGTAACTGCTTCGATTCCAATAATTTTTACACCATGATATATATTTTTTCAAAAATAAATTAATTAAATTTTATTACCAGTTAATAACAATACTATCACCGTACGGTTAGGTACTCTATTGCCAAACTATTATCACGAGTGTATAACACAGGAGACGCGGTTTACGCGGGTGTACCGCGAAATGAGCATGTTTTTGAACGGACAACCAGGTAATACACAAGCTTATAACTTTGTTATATTTTATGATGCGGTTTTAAAATTCATATTGCTCGTAGAGCAGATGGCCGATGGGGTCGAAAAGTGCTAGAGTGGAGACCGCGGACTAGCAAGCGCAGCGTAGGACGTCCACCAACGAGGTGGACAGACGGCATTATAAAGGTCGCCGGAAGACGCTGGATGCAGGTCGCTTCCAACCGGTATATGTGGAGATCTAAAGGGGAGGCCTATGTTCAGCAGTGGACGTCCTATGGCTGAGATGATGATGATGATGAATGTTTTATATGACATCCCGACGTACAGAGACCCGGTGCCCTTTCAAGATAGTTCCGGTACCCGCGTGCTACGTACTTCTATGTAAAGTTCTTATTTATTTTATTTTCTTATATTTTCTCTTCCTATGTTTACATGCCACGCTAGGTATATATCCATCTACTACATAATAGCGTGCAAGTTAATCTTAAAAACTGCTGAGTGGATTAAATATTATGGTTTCTTTTGATCGCCACTTATGTAGAACGCATTCTAAAGTAGATTTAAAGTAAGGGCACTGGCACAGCACTGGTTTTGAGAATCATTGTAAACCATAAAGTCTTAGGTCATAAACCCGTCAAGGGTGACGGATGTCAAGTTGGTCTGTGTTCTTCAAAGTTGTTTACAGTTTTTAAAATAAAAACATCTAGTGAAGTACGAACAATAGATTACAGAAAGTTTTAACAGTTAATCATACAACTCACAAAACGTTATCCAGTGTACAAGTGCAGTGTAAATATTGTAATTACTGTTTTAACTTAAAACTATACACCAGTGACTAATTCTACCCTTCATATTAAAATTATTAAGACATTGAAGTGAAAACACCAAATAATTGTTGACAAGTGTCGCTCGGGAGTGTGTATCATAGTCTGTTTACCCTAGTGTCAACTTATGGTGTTTATATACCATAGACTCCCATCGAACTATCACTACGCTTTTTTATTTGAAACAGCGCCATCTATCGATACAACTTGGAACTTCTAAGTTAAATCGATTGCTGGAAGAGTCCGTGTTGCCTACTCGCGCGGTACGTACAAAATACAACATGCCTACAGCAAAGTGTGGTGGATGTGCCAAATTCTTGTCCCCGGTAGATGCCGCTAAATGCAACCAGTGCAATGTTTTTTACCATCGGGTTTGTGTCGGCCTCCCTACCATGGGTAATATTGGGCCCAACTGGCGCTGCCCTGAATGTATTAAAAATGTAGTCAGGGACTACAAAGCGGAGACACCTGTTCGGAGTCAGGTGGAACTTGACCTATCGGAAAGACATAGCCCTGAGGAGCTCATGGAAACCAGCCCAATGAACTGCTCAGCGTTGGACGCCACCATAAATTTCTCCCCTGACCTGGCGGGCGAACTGCGGCTGTTTAAGGAGGAGCTGCGTGCAGAGTTTCGTCTGATGCACCAGGAATTCCAGCAACTGCGATCGGAAATGGCTCAATTACAGACCTCCCTCAAATCTTCTGATGAGCGGATGGATGGCCTAGAAGTGCGAATGGGTGCTCTAGAAATGAAACTGGCACAAAATGTACCATCAATTGATAAGGGTCCACTCGAAAACACTATCGCCGAGTTGAAATGCCAGTTAAACGAGCGTGATCAGGAGTTGCTCCTCAATGACATTGAGGTAACTGGTATACCTGAAGGCAGAGAGGAGAGCACCATGCACCTTGTTAAGGTTATCGCTTTAAAGCTCGGCGACGACATCGATGAGAGGGATGTCGTGCATGCTGAGTGGGTCGGATCCACTAGACGTAACCGTCTTGACAAGAGCTCAGACGGCTCCACCTCTGCCGTTCCCGCTGCGCAGCGGCCGCGGGGTATATCTGTGCGCTTCGCAAGGCGCGCAACGCGCGACGCCTTATTGCGCGCCGCTCGCGTGCGCCGCGGCTCGAGTACGGATGACCTCGACGTAAAAACTAGGCCGGCGCCCGCGCAACGCGTTTAGATCAACGAGCGTCTCACTAAGATAAACCGCCAGTTGTTTTACCACGCTCGTCAGGCTGGAAACCAACATAAATGGAAGTACGTATGGACAAGGGAGGGGAGAATATTCGCTCGTAAAGAGGACCACCAGAAGGTGGAACGAATAAGATGCGAAGAAGACATTTGTAGATTTTTTTGTTAATTGTCAGTTCGTACCTTAGTAAAAGTTTCCGAATGTTAGTTAATTTTGGTTCATTAATTGTGTTTTTTTCACCGCTAATCAAAAAGTACCGAATATTAGTCAATCTTGGCTCAATTGTGTTTTTTCCATCGATAGTCAATACTTTAATTCTATTCCTTATGTTACTCTTTACTTTAATGTTGTCTTTTTCTGTGTGTCTCACGGCGGCGGCGGCGCCCCACAGTGAGCTGTGCTCAAGTCAATCTATCATCATACTCGTATATTATGTATCTGTCAATATTTATAATAGTACCATACATAGTTCTAACTTATTTTACTTATCTATTATAAATACACTAATACACCGTTTCACACATATTTCATGTATACGCCGTGACTTTTTAGTCGTCTTACAAAAGCCGTCCACTTAATGTATCCGACCTAAAATACCTCTAGGCATGTTTAATTTTTTTTAAATCGTTAATAATAATTTTTATTTTTAATAAATAGGTACATCAGAAATATGAAACACCCTGTTAAAATGTTTACGTATCAATCTGTAGAGTATACCTACCCAACGCAATAGTCGGGTAGATCATTCCATTTCCATTTTCTATGAGACAAGGGCGTTTCTAACTTACGCCTTGTGTCATAATAACCAATTAAAGTTTTATTATTAAATTTTTCAAATCTCTTAAATACATATTTTTTTATTATAAACGTGTTCTAGTCATTGGATACATGAACTGGGTTGCTTTTGTAAGACGACTAAAAAGTCACGGTGTATATTATAATACAGTACTTTCAAAATTATTAGGCATATTATCACAGTATACATCGCTTGCACATAGCTTCCATATTTGTGTTGTTAAATACTTATTATTTGTAGTACAGATATACGATTCAAATTTTTTAACTGTAATCGTCATTAAGTTAAACTTCATAACGAATTTTATCAATAAAGGTTTAAAGTCGATATTGCTCAAAGCAGTCGAGATATTTTTCCAATATTACTATGATGAATAAGAGAGAAAAGTTTCTAAAGGTTGGTTTTATAAATGCGGGATCATTGGGAACAGGGCATGACGACTTGATAGCTGCGAAATACAGGCATTGTCTTGATGTTATGGCCATCAACGAAACTTGGCTTCGACCGGGCGAGGAGGGGCGCGCTCCGGTTGTGCCGGGCTACCGTCTACGTCACACGCCGCGGCCAGCGAGTGTTCGCGCAGGACGTGGTGGGGGCGTCGGTTTTTATCTGCGGCGTGGTTTAAGCGCGCGTACTTGGACTGGGCCGGTCGATCCCAGGTTCGAATCGGTCGAACAAATGTGGCTTATACTCACAATGAGTGGCAAAGAAATTGCTATTGGTATTGCGTACCGGCCGCCATGGTTGGACCTTGCACTTTTTCTTGATGCCATAACAGATTCTCTTACCTCACTGGCGCATTGTGACCATTGTATACTGCTGGGTGATTTTAATGTGAACATGCTGGATACTAGCGGCACAAAAACAGGAAAAATTAAGGAGTTTTTAAATAGCCTCAGTCTTGATCAATTAGTTACAACTCCTACTCACTTTACGGCTTCCAGTGAAACACTGATCGACGTTCTGTGTACGGATATAAGAGCAAGATACACGTTGGTGGAGTCTCTTAATTCTCTTAGCGGTCATTCACATAAAATTGCTGAATTTCATATTAAACGTGACAAGTTAAAACCTTATATAATAAAATTTAGGCCACTTAAGAATATATGCGTGGATAATTTTAACATGGACCTGTCGCTTTTGTGCTTTGATAATATCTCTTTGATGAACAATGTAAATGACATGGTGCGTGTATTTAACTCGCGTGTTATTTCACTGTTCGACGCTCATGCACCAGTCAAAACTTGTACCATTAAGGAAAAGTCTTATCCGTGGATAACTGACACGATAAAAGTCGTCTGTTCGGTGTTATTAAATATAAAAAACCAGATTATCTGTACAATAAACTGAGTTGGATCGGAAGTACACGCGAATGTAATAGAAGGCAATGCTCACAGCAACTTGCGTCTCGGTCTCATCGTACAGCGACTTTTAGGGGTAGTTTTCGATATGCGGCATCAAAGGTTTGGAATAATCTACCTCCACCCATTCGATCTTCTACCTCGATTAATGTCTTCAGAAGCCGCTTGCGACAGTACTTAATTGAAGCACAACGGAAATTGGACATGGCAAATAAAAATGTGTCACTTATATAATGTAGTGCAAATTTAATTAATGTCAGTCTAACCCTACAGAAAACTATGGTTTAAGTATTTTTATTTGATAACTGTTCAACTTACCTTTCTTTTCTTATTATTATTACTTCTTATCACTCACGTTCGCATTTTAAACGTAACTCATGGAATTATTATTTATAATAATTACTTTGCTCGTTTTTGTGTCTAATACTAATAATAATATCTGTCATTATGTTCATATTTATTTAAATACCCGCACACTAAATATAGCTTCATTATTTTAAAATGTGCAACCTTTAGGCCGGTAGTTCGTGCGTCACAGGAGGCTGCATGCAGCGCACTGTGATTGCCTCGCACTTCATGGTTTAGGGACTTTACGGTTGATACGTCCAGTATTTTTAATTTATTATTTCTATTGTGTAGTTTTTGCACCGCTTGAACTATTTACTATAATATCATATTTCTTCAATGTTATCTTTATTTATACATATACATTTTATCTCTCATAAACTATTTATATATATTTTATTCTGTAACTTTTAAACTGACATTGACATTCGGACACTCACCAATTAGGTTCATTTGAAAACCAGCGTCGGGCACCAGTTGTCCGACATTATGCTGAAATGGGCCTATTTGGCGCAGCCGTGAGTCACACAGTATACTCGTATATGCCTATATTCTTGTTTGGCTTAGAATATTATACCTACCTTATAATTGTTTACCATTAAGTTCTATTTCTTGTGATACTGTGTGCACTTGTGGCGTGTGCCAATAAACGTTTTTTCTTTCTTCTTTCTTTCTTTCTTTCATAATAATACAAAAAAAAGGAAAATTATAAAAAAAGTTTTTCCGCAATTTCACTACTTTGCTGCATAAATTATTATTTCTTTGGGCGCGTGATCTTCGTGATCTTACTTTTTTAATACTACAGAGCACCTTCCGTCAATAGTACTAATAGTCCAGTCAACGAACGATTATAGAGGGAAAGTCTTGGAACACAATTTTTAACTACGCAACTTTGTTTGGACTAGTTAGGAGGTGAACATATCAAAAGTCCCCGCCTCTAGCCCTTGAGCTTTGGGAGGGGGGGGGGTTTGAAGGTCCCATTTTTTGGTTTTTCGCTTATAATAATAATAATAATAATAATAATATTCCACAACTATCACACAACGCCATCTAGTCCCAAGCTAAGCAGAGCTTGTATTAGGGGTACTAGACAACTGATAAACATACTTATATATTTCTAAATACATACATATTATAGATAAATTACACCCAGACACAGAACAAATGATCGTGCTCATCACACAAACATTTGTCCTGGGTGGGAATCGAACCCACGACCTCCGGCATAGCAGTCAGGATCACTAACCACTAGACCAACAGGCCAGTCAAATATATATCTCGGAACCTATGCGTCCTAGCGACATAGTACCTCAGAACAAAATAAAAGCTGATTAAATTTGCTACAAGTTATACTAAATAAATATTTCGATATCTTTTACAGTTTTCGAGATATATACTCCTGAAAATCTGTCATTTTGAAAAAATGACAGACTTTCAGGAAACTAACTTTACATTTTTGCGCTTTTTTACCGGATAACTCTTTAACGATACAACCATACTTGTAAATGCTGGCAAAAGGGTTGTGGAACACTCAATTTCCTTTAATAATACTATAATATTTTATCCATTTTCTTTAAAATGTGCTTTAGTCTAAGCTAATGTAATGTGCCAGCATTACATTGATACATACTCGTACATTGATTTACAAAGACCTTTTTTCAAAGACCAGGTACCTACCTTTTATAAAAAATATAATATACAGCATTTACATAAACATTTGAAGGAAAATAATATAGTTTTATTGAAGAAAATGTAATGCTCTAAAAGCTTTTTGCCGGCAATTATTAACTAGTTGCATCTTTGAAGATTTCCGTTCTAAAAATGTAAAGTTAGAATGATTTTTTCAAAATGACAGACTTTCAGGAGTATATATCTCGAAAACTGAAGAAGATATCGAAATGCTTATTTAGTATAACTTGTAGCAAATTTAATCAGCTTTTATTTTGTTCTGTGGTACTATGTCGCTAGGACGCATTGATTCCGAGATATAAGCGAAAAACCAAAAAATGGGACCTTCAAACCCCCCCCCCCCCCTCCCAAAGCTCAAGGGCTAGGGGCAGGGACTTTTGATATGTTCACCTCCTAACTAGGCTCAACAAAGTTACAAAGTCAAAAATTGTGTTCCAAGACTTTCCCTCTATACCCTATTTTGAGCATTCGTTGACTGGGCTATAAACAGCAGTGGCGTTTGGAACCCAATTACAAATAGAGTCTGGCCAACGAAAGCTGTCCACGCAAAAGAGCGGGAAATTCAAAAAAATCAAGGCATGACAACCCCGGCTACACGCTGCCAAAACGGAGTTGATACTTGTTATTATTCAAGACCAATAAGGGATATTATTTATATCAGTATTTCATATTGTTAGATTACAACCATAAAAATATTATCAAATAATGCCCTAGCAAATCCAGGATATGGTATTTTTAACTTCTGCATGCATTGAAGTCTACATCTCAACTTTCCTGGCACGACATATTATATCGAAAGGTTGAATAAAAAAAAAAGTGTTTTACTTAACGTTTATTTGAGGGAATAGTTACCTTTGACAAGGTTAAGTTACAATAGTTAAATCGCCACAACACAGGGGTTACGAGTCATAATCGAAATCGGATTCTAAGTACTCTACACCTGATACTGCATAGTTTTGTTTCTTCGTCTTCGCCGTTAGTATTACTTAAAAAATAGAAAAACCGTGAAAAAAAATTGTATTATTTTGTAAATAAGTGCAAATGTATCAAGATGTTTCACCTATATGAAAGTTCAGTGATTTGACGATATTGACAGTCCAAAAACATTGCCATATCAAAAGTTTAGAAAATAGGTCGTGGACAGCTTTCGTTGGCCAGACTCTAAATCCGGCACGACCTGGCACGGCATAATTCGTCATCAGCCGAAAATAGAAAAACCAATTAAAACACTTTATTGTATAAAAATATTTATTTTTATTGTGCTACGATTACCTATGTGGTTTTGAGAATCATTGTTACCCCCAAATAATATCCCTATTTCATTACCAGGGCCACACTAACGGGAAATGCGGTTAGTTATCACGATAATGGACGTTTATACGACCGTTTAAATACTATTATCGTAAAAAATAACGAGGAATGCAGTTAGTGTGGACCTAACGTTATAGAACATTATTGCTTTTGGTGGCGTTTGTCTATGGTCAGAATTTGACAGTTTTGACGCCATCTTTTTTTTTTGTCATAGACAAATTTACAATTTTTTTACCAACATGACACAGTTAGAGCCCATTCGCATGATCACTTTTTTTGGGCGTTAAAAAAGCGCCCGAAATAGAACAAATGCATTCCATGTATCTGTTCACACGTCAGCGCTTTTAAAGCGTGGCGCTTTTTTCGAACTGTATTTGATTTTGAGTGCTGGGACGTGATATTTATGTTCAATTTACCTTTCTGTTAAAACTCAGCGCTTTTTTAACGCCTGAAAAAAAAGCTAACACTAGCTAAATACTATTTTTTGTCATTTTTTTTACTTCCTAACTTCCCTATTCACCTTCCCATAGATCTCTGGGAAGGCTTCCTTGCAGTGCGGCAGCATATCTCTCACTTTATCATAGAAGGTGTGATCGAACATCTGACGGAACTCTTCCCGCGTGGTGTAGGTGTCTGCGTAGAGCATCTGGAAGCCGTCATGTTGGGCCACGAACGACTCGATGCGACGGGTTGACGGGATCTGTGGGTAGAGGCTATGGTTATTAGCGGTCGAGGTATGTGGGTCAGTGTCGCAGGATTTTATGTCTTAAAAGTTAACTGTGGCCGTTGAATGCACAGGTCAACTGATTTGTATTATAGCCAATCAAGCCCGCGACAGTCACGGACAACTAGTAATGGGTGAATCGCCGTCCGATCATGGACGGTGCCCGACGGTGTTCAACGCTCGCCTCAAAGAGCTGTCAGCAATCTGACGGGGCCCCCTAAGGGGGCCAAACTCCTGCGGTCGCGAGACTGTCTAAACAGGTATCCATGATCTAGAAATGTAAGGGGCTATTGAAGGAACACCGTGGATTTTAGTCAGAACGAGTCTGAGTCCATTCCACACCACCCAGGGAAGAAGAACACATTGGATGATTTACCGCAATAAAAAAAAAAAACAAAAAAAAAACGTTTGGCTTGCTAAATACCTATGGGTAAAGCATAGTCCTCTAGACATTAACTCTACTTAGCTGTTTGAAATACTTCATAATATAATAAAGACTCACAGTTTCATATCCTCTAGCTCTGGGCACGCCATACACGCCGATATCGACGAACATCTGCCAGTCTGCTTGTGTCTTGATCTTCAACTGTCCCGGGTGATTGAATACTTTGAATGGACATAGCCAGATGGGGTACACCTGGAAAAAGGAATAAATGAGGTTGGTGGTCATCGATAAAGAGAACTGCCTCTACTAGGGTTTTCGGCTTTTTGTCGGTAATTACTATTAGACCCGAGTTCACCAACAGATGTTTAAATTTTTTAAACGAAGTAGCGGACATAGTTTAACCATTGGTTATTTGCTCCCCAACGTTATTTCATTCGTTTTGAGGAGATAAAAATAATAATGCAAGACGCTTCGAACAACATTTTTGAAGAGAATAATGTGTTAAATGATTTAAGAAACTATTGAGCGAATTTTGCGCGCACCCCGTTTAATTCAAGTACAGCGCAATTATTTCGAGGAAGATGACGAGAAAACTTTCGGTACAAGATTCTGTTTATACAAATATTATTGCCTTATTATTGCCTCAATTCAATCAAGCAATTGCTTGATTGAATTGACAGTAATTTGGATTAATAGTAAATCAATTCCTGCATGCAGCGTTTTAACTTTCACTTTCTTGGTTTCTTCCTTTTGTTTTGCCTATCATCCCATTTATATAAAAACCGGCCAAGTGCGAGTTGGACTCGCCCATGAAGGGTTCCGTAGCAGCAAGCATAGATTAGAGATATAATTATATTGAGATTAGTAAGTAATATACACAAACTATAAAAATAACTTTGTTTTTCATAGTATTTGTATGAATGGCAAAGTTATATTTGCGGTTTTTGAAAATGTACTATATCTCAAAAACTGCTAAACTGTATCTCATCCAAACCAATTTTCGTTGGTAGTTTTTGAGGTCTACATTATATATATTTTTTAGTTTTATCATTCTCTTATTTTAGAAGTTACGGGGGGGGACACACTTTTTACCACTTTGGAAGTGTCTCTCGCGCAAACTGTTCAGTTTAGAAAAAAATGATGTTACTAACCTCAATATCATTTTTAAAGACCTATTCATAAATACCCCACACGTATGGGTTTGGTGAAAAAATTTTTTTTGAGTTTCAATTCTAAGTATGGGGGGCACACCCAAAATTTGTTTTGTTTTGATTTTTGTGTGAAAATCCTAATGCGGTTCACATAATACATCTTTCTACCAAGTTTCAACAGGATAGCTCTTATACTTTCGACAAAAAGTGGCTGTGACATACACGGACAGACAGACAGACAGACATGACGAATCTATAAGGGTTCCGTTTTTGCCATTTGGCTACGGAACCCTAAAAAAGGTGCATCCTATTCATAAAAAGGTGGCTCGCTCGCAGATGTGGAATCGTTGACAAAGTAGGCACTTCATTCCATGTTATGCTGCCATTTTTGGATGTCAGTCGTGTAAAAGCAAACTTAAGCAGATACATGACCATCTTAACAAAGTCATGTTTTCATTCAATCATTTACGACCCATTCGTTCAAAAAACGCTTGTTTTATTAACCGTTCCTTACAAATGGATGGTGAACATTAAAAAAACGCGGTTCGTTTAAACAACTGTTAAATGTTAACGGGGCGGTTACTTATCAATGGTTATGAGTACGTTGTAGTTGGTGAACTCGGGCCTTAGTATTTTAAATGCAAAAATAGAATGCAACCACCATCTCTTTCTAAGACCCAAAATGAGGGTAAATAAAGAAAAAGTTAACCCTTAAACATAGTGATTAATTTAATTTGGATAACAGGAGAAAATTGCTATACACTTTATTTAAAGATTCCTGGACATGCTGTACACCATCATCATCTGCCTAGCTTTTTCCCAACTATATTGGGGTCGGCTTCCAGTCAAACCAGATGCAGCTAAATATCAGTATTTTACATGGAGCAACTGCCTGTTGGACCTCCACAACCCAGTAACTGGGTAAATACGATACCCCATGGTAAGACCGTTTGCCAGACTTATGAGCTTCTGACTAACAGTAACTAACGACTGTCGAAGATCTACAAATGACAGCCGGGACCAACGGCTTTACGTGCTTTCCGAGGCACGGAGGAAAGTCGCTATGACAGATGGTCACCCATCCACAGACCAACCTCGGCAAGCGCGGCTTAACCTGGAAGATCGGCCTGAGACACCATAAGTGTTTTTTATTTCAGCAATTTTGGTATATTATTCAATTTAATGTTATGCTTAAATGTGAATTAAAGTCCATTTAAAAAATAGATTCCGTCGAATTGAGAACCTCCTCCTTTTTCGAAGTCGGTTAATAATCTTCGATTAAATATTTACAAATTGTATTAAGAAACATCATACAATGAATTTTATTTATCCTTGCTTGAAAATTAGACGAACAGTACTAAAAAGACAAGCTTTCCTCACCTCAAACTCCTTATGAAACACATCAACGCTCTTCTCCAGATGTTCCACAGGCACCAACATATCCTGGATGACGTGCGCCTTGTCGTACAGCCTGGTGACGGCCTGGGGCTGTGTCAGCTTCAGCAGAGACACCTCAGGCGGCATCAGCCAGCCCAGGAGGTAGCGGAAGAGCCAGTGGTTGCCGAATGGAATGATGTCCTGGAATGAGGAAGTTTGGGTGGATGGAGTAAGTGGAGTTTAACATTTTATAAATATTAAACGGCTTAACGCATGCATAGCGAATTTCAAAGATTTTCTTTTTAAAGAATAATTCGAACCGCGTGCACGATGATGGAACATGATGGAACCCACGACCTCCGGATTCAGTACATCCGACGCTCTTTCCAACCAGGCTAGCGAGGTTCTTACCTACTGCTTCGAATTCTTCAATCCATTTCCGTCTCAGAGTCTCGCCAGAATGAGTGCATTGATCAGGATGAAAGGTACAAAGATAGTTTATAGTCTAAAATATTTATAAGCTATCTTTTTATCACATAGGCTATTAATAGGGTAGTGTAGCGCGTAGGCATAATATAATTAGTTAGTCTAAGGCACATTAGTTACTGTATAAATTCACTGGAGTCAGACATTTCGACACAGTCGTCCAATAAACTTCAAACCGAGAACACGCATATCATTTTGCCGCCCCTTCTGTCAATAATCACTCACGCACCCACATTACCGGCAAAGTGGTGACCCGACGTGTGCGCGCGCCTCTTATAACTCTCGCACAATTTAACCGCGCGCGATAAACGACCCGTGATATCAAGCCGCTGCTCAACCACAGCCTGCAGCCATGTCTACAGCTGCATCACCGACCTCGGAGCAGCCACAGCAGATGACGGCAGTTACCATCACACCAAGAATACCGGACTTCTGGCGAGACCGGCCCAGACTCTGGTTCCACCAATTCAGCGCCATCGTAGACCCTCAAAAGGCAAGTGACCTCCACAAAAGTCAACTTTTAATAGCTAGGCTAAAACAAAGCGAATTAAGTGACATTAGTGATATTTTAGAAAACATGCCCGAATCAAATAAATTCGAAACGCTGAAAGACAGGCTAATTTCCGTTTACGAGGAGTCGGAAACCAAACAACTAAACCAACTCTTAAAGGAGATAGAGCTCGGGGATCAAAAGCCGTCACAGCTACTTAGACGAATGCAAGATCTTGGAAAAAACCGAGTCCCAGATGAGACCTTAAAATTATTGTGGACCGGGCGCCTACCACATTCCGTTAGCGCCGTCTTAACGGCATGTGATTCAGGTGAAGTAAAATTAGATAGTGTAGCCAAAATCGCTGATAAAATTATGGAGAATACCAAACCGTCTGAGATAGCTTCTGTTTCGAAGCCTTCTCAGAATTTAGAAAATAATACTTCCGAAATATTAAACGACCTAAACAAAATGAAAATGGAAATTGCAACATTAAATAACAAACTAGGCGAAAACAATAGAAAAAGTCATCATGAACCGCGAGGACGAAACCGACATAATCCCGGTCCGTCTCGACCGCGTTCCAAAAGTCGCGAAAATTCACAAAAATATCGAGAAAAGTTTTTGAACCAGTCCGCGAAACCCGGCGACTCAAATTTTCTGTGTTTTTATCACTACGTCTACGGCAATAATGCGCGCAAATGCGGAGATCTCGTTAATTGCCGCAAACACCCTACACAAAATTCGGAAAACTAATTCAGACACCGGCACGAATAAATAATGTCGCCGGTGTCGAACATTCATATCGTTTGTGCGTAACAGACACTACAACAGGTGTGCGATATTTAATCGACACAGGTGCCGACGTCTCTGTATTAGCCGCAAATAAGCAAAACTCCTGTAGGACGTCAGACTATGTGTTATATGCAGCAAACGGCACAAAAATAAAGACATTCGGTGAAAAAGTCATTACGGTCAATCTAGGGCTACGCCGTACATTTAGATGGAAATTTATATTAGCCGACGTACGTAGCTCGATAATAGGTGCCGATTTCCTAGCCGCAAACAAACTTTTGGTAGACCTACATGGTAGGAAATTAGTCGACAAAGTCACATTGTTATCGCGCACCACAAACGTAATATCCTCCAACGAACCGAGTATTCGTACAATAGATGTCAATGACGAATACCATCTTATCTTACAAAAGTTTCCTAGCATCACCAAACTAGAAAATTTTATGACAGACCCCAAACATGACGTACAACACCACATTTATACCACCGGTCCCCCGGTTCATGAAAAAGTACGTCCACTCAATCCGAAGAAATACAAAATAGCGAAAGCTGAATTCGAACGAATGATGCAATTAGGTATTTGTAGGCCTTCAAATAGTCCTTGGGCTAACCCACTTGTGTGTGTTACTAAAAAAGACGGTGAAATAAGAGCATGCGGAGATTATCGTAGACTCAACGCACGAACTATACCCGACCGTTATCCATTACCGCGACTACTTGATTTCACTTATCTACTCAGAGGCAAAACCATATTTTCTAAAATTGACGTGCGAAAAGCCTATTTTAATATTCGCATGGCACCCGAAGATATTCCCAAGACTGCAGTCATAACTCCATTCGGTTTATTCGAATTTACAAGAATGAACTTTGGATTACGTAACGCAGCACAAGACTTCCAAAGATTAATCAATAAAGCACTGGAAGGTCTAGATTTCGCATTCCCATATCTAGATGACATTATTATCGCATCGGAATCTAAATCTAAGCATTTAGAACATCTAGAAACAATATTAAATCGTTTAAATAACTATGGCTTAACAATTAACACAAATAAGTGCGAATTTGGTAAATCCGAATTAGATTTTCTCGATTACCATATTGATTCACAGGGCGTAAAACCGAGTGCCAAAAAAACACAACTTATTAATGACTATCCACAACCGAAAACAATTGAGGAACTTCGACGTTTTCTCGGCATGATGAATTTCTACAGGCAAAGCATTCCAAAAGCTGCAGAGATTCAAGCACCACTTAACGCGTACCTGCATAACTCAAAAAAACGCGACAAAACTGAGATAACATGGAACGAAAGCGCACTAAAAGCGTTCAGTCAATGTAAACAACTCATAAACAATGCAGTCATGCTAGCCCACCCAGACGCAACCGCACCCTTAGTATTAATGACAGACGCTTCTGGTAGTTGTGTAGGCGCAGCTTTAAATCAAAGAGTCGACGGAAAATTACAATCCCTCGGATTTTATTCAAAAAAGCTTACGGATACCCAAACAAGATATAGTACCTACGACAGGGAACTTCTAGCTATATACATGTCAATAAAACATTTCCGTCATATGATAGAAGGTAGAGAACTAACCGTGTTAACGGATCACAAACCATTGACTTTCGCACTAACAAAGAAAGTTTCACCATCAGATTCACCAAGGCGTTTGAGGCAATTAGATTTCATCTCTCAATTTTGCGATAATATTAAATATATAGAAGGCGATAAAAATACAGTAGCCGACGCCTTATCTAGAATTGAAGAGATCACCATGCCATCTTTATTCGACTACCAAAAATTATCTGAATTACAAAAAACCGATTCTGAATTAGAAAGTCTACGCAAACGTAATAATCTTCAATTTAAATTAATTACTATGCCTAACACCGAGATAAAAATAGCATGCGAAACATCTACGAACGATATACGTCCTTATCTACCTAAACAATTCCGGGAACTCGCAATCAAAACATTGCACAACGTGAGTCATCCCGGCGTCGCCACTACGAAACGTTTAGTTAAATCTAGATACTTTTGGAGTGATATGAACACCGATGTCAAAAACTTCGTTAAAACGTGTATTCCATGTCAAAAAAGTAAAATTCAACGCCACACAATAACTCCGTTAGGCGAATTTAACACTGGAAACCGTTTTGAACACGTACACATAGACATTATAGGACCCTTACCACCTGTTGAGGATTTCAAATATTGCGTCACCATTATAGACAGAGTTACGAAATGGCCTGAAGTTATACCAGTAAAAGAAATAACAGCTGAAACAGTTGCTAGGGTGTTCGTTGAACATTGGATCGCTCGTTTCGGTTGTCCAGTAAGAATAACTTCAGACCAAGGTCGTCAATTCGAATCCGATTTGTTTCGACAATTATTGAAAATACTCGGTATCGAACGCATCCGTACAACAGCGTACAACCCAAAGGCGAACGGTATGGTCGAACGACTACATCGTACTTTAAAAGCCGCTATTATGGCAAAATGCTTAGATAGCAAAGTATGGGTACAAGAATTGCCTATAATACTCTTAGGTTTACGTACAGCGATTAAAATAGATTTAGGATACAGCCCATCACAATTTTTGTATGGTAGTAGTATAAGACTTCCAGGCGACCTATTCCAATCTAAACCTTCATCCAATATTAACGATCGCGAATTTATAAAACAATTAACGCAATCTTTATCATCAGTCCCAAATCTTAGCATTTCAAGCTCACATAACAACACAAACAATAACGTATTCGTTCACGAAGATTTATCAGCTTGCTCTCATGTATTTATTAGAAACGAGGCAAGGCGAGCTTTAGTACCACCGTATGAGGGCCCATTCAAAGTCTTATCGCGGCATAATAAATTCTTTAAGTTGGAATGTAAAGGTAAACAAATCACGGTGTCACTTGATCGCTTGAAACCAGCCTATTTATTAAGGTATGACGACGTGTTGGTCCCACGCCCGGAGAGCACAGCGACCACTCATAACAACACTTCACACCCGCCGAGCGATAAGACGCCACTCAAGACCGTTCCACAGCCGCCAAGCGATACGACGTCATCCGACACCGCAAAGCCCGATTCACAGCAAGTTACAAGATCAGGTCGCATCGTTAAGAAGACCGTGAGATTCAACATGTGAACCGTCACTTCGTCGTCAACCACAGCCCTTATCAGCACTTCACTGCCACACGACAACAAGCACGCATCACCCAAGTCTGAAAAAAACACCTCGACTCTATAATGGGCCAACCAGCCAGCAAAATGACGTATGATCGTAGCACAAAACAGCGCAGCTGCGAGCAGCAAAGCCAAGGTTGAGCACTCCAGCAACAGCTTCAAGATGCCCTTGGCCGTAGTCGTCTTAATCGGCACAGGTGTAAACCTCTGCGTACTCTACGTGGGGTGGCGATACTGCAAACGTCGCGTCTAAACCGCCATAGAGACAAGAATCAGCCGTACCATCACACAGAACGCCAGCAATATAGCACCGCCCATCATGCAGACAAACCATCACCCGCGCGTCAACCCTAAAACAGCATATAGTGAGGCATAAAGTGAAAAGTGCGCGCTAATAGTGTCCGACAACCGTAGCGTTTAAGTACTTTTATCTTCGTAGATATAAATATATTGTACTTCTAGTTATAATTTAGTATTGGGGGTTCAACAATAAAATTTAGCTTCAACTAAGGGGGGAGGACTGTAGCGCGTAGGCATAATATAATTAGTTAGTCTAAGGCACATTAGTTACTGTATAAATTCACTGGAGTCAGACATTTCGACACAGTCGTCCAATAAACTTCAAACCGAGAACACGCATATCATTTTGCCGCCCCTTCTGTCAATAATCACTCACGCACCCACATTACCGGCAAAGTAGTTTACTGCATAAATAAATTGAAAAACTGTTTAGTCCGTCACTTGGAGTATTGAAAAATAAAGGACACATGGTTTTTATTTTCTTGAATCAATGAATATTGACCAAGATAGAACGCTTCGAAATTCAGGAGTGGGGACTTGTGACGTCATAACGCCTGTAAAATGATACCAACCGAGGGACGTTATGTGATTTTTAGAAGCGTTTTGTCTTCGTTGTTTTTGGTTAACGTAACAAAGGAAAGGACAGGTCAAATAGTTTTTGATATCTAACTTTCAGGACTAATTTTTCTTGGGTAAATGCGATCCATATGCCCCTCGCATGATCCTCATTAAACCTGTGGCTGTGAGGTGCGGCCTTGCGTTACCCACATCCCATCCTTGACAATGCTCCTGGTCCATCTTAGGGCAACCCGTACCAGAGGGTCACAGGTGCTTTACACCCAAGGGGAGTGTCATGCACCTGTGATCCCCCCTTACGTCGTCTAACTAGTTAGACTCTAACTAAACAATCAACCGCAGTGGTAGACGCCCACGGCGACGGACGTCGCAAGACGATCTCTGGCCACCGTAGGCGCGGGCATGCGGGCGGCGAGTAATGGGCGACTCGTTGTCCGACCATGGAACATGCCCGGGTCGACGGCGCGTTGTGTTCCACGCGCGCCTCTAGGAGTGTCAGCACAATGACGGCCCCCCTTCCTTAAGAGGGCCAAAGCCTGCCGGGGTCGCGGGACCAACGAATACCGTGACCCCGGAACATAAAGGGCTATTGAAGGACACCGTGGATTTTAGTCAGTCAAGTCTGACAATCTCTCCTGCCCTGCCCGGGATGAGATGACTCATTTGATGATTTTACCATGCAAAAAAAGAACTAAACAATCAAATCAAAGCTAGACTCCCAATGATTTAGACTGCAACCGCGCCTGTTTCTGCTCTACTAAACTACTGCCCTGGCCAAGGAAACTGGAACAAAGCTTACCTGAAGTTCCCAGAAGAAGCTCTTAGTATGCCTGTGATAGTAGTCTCTCAGCGGGATGTAGTCCACAGCTGAGCGGTTGTTGGTGAGGTGACGCTCGACCTGCGTGAAGAACCACTCCGAGTACCACTTGCCGATGGGGTTGTACTGAAATAACAAAATAAAGAAGTTGTTAGAACAAACGCGTGAAATTAATGTCTGGCACTAGAATCAAATATAATTCATCGGTGATTTAAAAAACAATTGGCTATTTGTCAGTATCAATAAATAGACATGCCAGTTGGTCTAGTTGTTAGTGACCCTGACTGCTATGCCGGAGGTCGTGGGTTCGATTCCCACCCAGGACAAATGTTTGTGGCGTGAGCACAATCATTTGTTCTGTGTCTGGGTGTAATTTATCTATAAATATTTATGTATTTAGAAATATATAAGTATGTTTATCAGTTGTCTAGTACCCATAACAGAAGCTCTGCTTAGCTTGGGACTAGATGGCGTTGAGTGATAGTTGTGGAATATTATTATTATTAATTAGAAATCTAATTAGCTTATCATTCTGGCCGAGATAAATAGTCATACCTATCTAAGCAACAGCCAAGCCAAAGTCAGTGCTTAGCGATGTTCTAAGCATCAATTAGAGTTTTGAAAAATAACGGACACGTTTCTTTTGTAAAATCAATGAATATTTACCAAGACATACCGCACTAAAATTTGAGAGTGGGGGCTCGTGATGTCAGGATTCAATAAAAATTGTACTAAATTTAATTGTATCAATTTTGAAAGCGTCATATATCTCCATCAACTTTGGTTTACTTACCAAAAGAAAAATTAGGGGTCGAATATTGTTTGATAATCTAACTGACGGCAGGCGGTCTAATTAGTTTTTTTTTTTTTTTTTTGTCAAATACCAATTGGGGCTGTCAGCAAACTAACGGGGGCTGGGACAAGGGCCAAACGCCTGCCGTGGTCACGGGCCTGTCTGAGCAGGATACCGCGGTCCTGGAGGTCTAATCTCTAATCGATCGAAACTCGTGGTTTCGGCTTTAATTACGGCGTTTTGACAACGAGCCCGAACTAAGAATGAATCTTATGACCAGCGGAAAATTCGTGGTACTACATTTTTCTAATACAATTTGATGTAATGACATAGACACTAGCGCCACGTCAGAAGGACTTCAGTCATGGCAGTACTATCCGTCCGTAATTTTGACTTTAGTTACGTTCGTACATCCGTCTCCGTACCCGTGTCTTCGTTAACGGACGTTTTTTTTAGCGTGGTAATATCATCAAATGAGTCCTCCCACCCAGGGCAGACGGACAGGACAGAATCATTCACGGACTTAGGAAATAGACCCAGAGGATCTACTTCTTAAGTTCTATCACCGGTTCTTCTTCCGATACTATTGTTGAATAGAGAAAGAGATAGGAATAAAATAATAATATTAAGTACCTTGCCATCATCTCCGATCTCATCCACCATGTCTCCTGTCATGAGCACTCCTGACTCCTTGGTGTAGAGTAAGGCTTCGATGAACTGGTGAGGCTTGTCCTTCAGAGACTCCTGTCTGAACTGGTTTGATAGCTCCGTTAGATTCGTGTGTGGATGGTATTCGAGGCGGATGTATCTAAGGAGGAAAAAGGGATAGTATTAAAACGTTTCCTAATTTTGGAAATTATTATTTTTTTGGTACATTTCGTCTTTGGAACTGCGCAATTCGATTCTGCCCAGCCTTGTCCATCATGTTACATGGTAGACATCCTTTCCTTACGTACATTCACGAGCAATAAAATATAATAATTATATAATATGTTTAACGAAATTTAATCGCGATTTTCTCGTGAAATACCTTGGAACCATGCTATTACCTATTTCGTAATAGTATGGCTTCCAAAATATAAGGTTTTTCAAACGCAAACGGTTAATCAATATGGTTAAAGAATTAACAAAAGAAAAAAAACAGCAAAACATGTCGACTATGCGGCGTTAACGATCGCATGGCCCAAATAAGTTAAATAATTAATCGTATACTTGAAACTCGGTTATTTTCGGAAGTCCAAGGTCACTAGATTATGAGGAATTCAAGGTCAAGGGCATAACGTACAAAGTAAAAGAAAAGTGGTAGAAATAGTTTTAGATATCGATTTACTTTTCACTTGGCCTCGCACATTAACATGTACATAATAATGACTCTGATAAACGAGGGTCTTGAAGAAAAGCGTTTTAAAAACGACTAGTATATAATCGCTCCATATAAAATACTGATATTCAGCAGCATTGTGTCAGATGATATTCAGCAGCATTGTGTCAGACTAGGGTCCACCCTAATATAGTTGGTAAAAGGCTAGGCAGATGATATGATAATCGGAACTTAAACGAGTATTTGTACATATTATCATGAACTAAATGCTGTTCAATGAAGTTTTCGATGTATACTGATTACTAAGGTGTGTCAGTGTGGAAGTCATGGGCCTTTGCCCAGCAGTGGGATGAAGTAGGTTAGCAGTAGGGGAACAGAGTATAAGACGGGGACGTTAATAATCGCGAGGTATAAGAGTCTAAACACACTATGCCGAAGTTACGCGACCGAAGTTCGGCGGCTGATTTCACTTTCCGACGTATTTGGCTGATATGCGACGTATTGCAGGCGTAATTGTGCTGAACTTCGGTCGCGTAACTTCGGCATAGTGTGTTTAGACACTAAGTTGCCACTGAACTTACGCCCGACCGAAGTTACGCTGTACGCTATGACGCGACGTAATTTCGGCATAGTGTGTCGTCAGTAATTCAAATAGCATTGCAGGCGTAATTGTGCCGAACTTCGGTCGCGTAACTTCGGCATAGTGTGTTTAGACACTAATGGGGACATACGCTCTTTAGGCATACTTAACACAACCAGGCCTGTCTCACTCCGCGGTGTAGGCATAAAACTGCAAGTAGTTGCGGGGCCATTATGTCGTGGCCCATTCACTACGGCTGCCACGCGCCACCCGTTGTGCACGCGCTCCGTCTCCTTAATATTTTTGTTACGTTACGTGTAGTTACGCACAAGTTTCTTGCTTTAGGTGCTTTTGGGAAATTAATAAAACAATATTATTATGAAGAAAAAAAATAAAGTACTTACATATTTAGTAATGATGAACAAAATTATCTCCCTGCTTGTGAAGTATGGGTTTAATTGATCATGATTAGGTAGGTTACAAGTTTGGAAATGAGGCGAGATACTAAGTGGAGGGGGGGGGGTGAGCCTACTAGACGACCAAGATAAAAAGACGACAATCTCACTCACCTTAAGCTGAGTACTAAGAATTAAGATCGGTAGAAGTAGAAAGATGTTTGCGTTGTTGTTTAAAAGTTCTAACTCAGAAAATGGCCACACTACGCATTCAAGGTCAGCTATCGTAATTCGCTGCGCGACTTTTTTACCTACCTACAAAGACACGCAACGCGGGGCCTGTGACAGTATGCGATAATAATTGGTCGGTTACTAGGTTGAGTGCAAAATAATAAGGACTGGCTATTTTGCCATAAACGATAAAAATCTTTTAAATATTATTCTTTTTTTTTTTTTTGTAAGACGTAATGTTCAAAAATATAACAATAATAGGTAGAAAAGATAATATTATTAAAAATATCATTCCTCGCGTAAGGTGCCGCAGGTACCTACTATTAACATTCTGTGCTAACAATCAATAATGTAGGTATGTAGTAATCGATGACAAAAAGTAATTTAACAAATGCATAAAATACGCATAGGTTCCTACCTATTTGTGCCTAAACTCGCAAGTCGCAACCCTATTGGGCTTGACCCATAGTAACCTTTTAATGTCGTTGGCGTCAGATAAACCAAAATAAACTCTCGCGCGTAATCATTCAGTACATTTTTGCTTGCGCACGGGAAGTTTAGGCTATTATAAAAGTAGGTGGGCGGTACGGCTGCCAGTTAAAATGTACTTTATTCTCTCGTACATAGATTTTACATTTGTTTAATTTTTTTTTTGGAGTGGGACTTCTGTAGTACTATTAAGTATTCTGTGACACAACACTAATGTAGAGCAAGCGCCATCAGGACGTCATCTGCAAGCGGCCAGACGCAAATGGCGTCCTGTTGGCGCTTGTGCAATGTGCTACGTTAGTTTTGTGTTAAGTTTGCCTTACGTGTGTGATTTCCCATCATACCTCGTGTTGTCCCCGTCTTATACACTGTTCCCCTATAAGAATCAGTACTTAATAGGAGGCAAGCCAATTGCCATTAACCGGACCCAAATCTTAACCCGTGGCTACTGCTGAAAAACCTGATTGGAACCCCACATTGCCAGACCCGGAGTTCAAACCCAGAATCACAATGCGAGACACGCGATACATTACAATGTGATCATAATTACTTTTTAGCAGGAACTACTTTGATGACTGCCGATGTGAGGAACCCTAGTGTACCGTACGACCATGGAACTGCGTAGAACAGGTCTGGATTTTCATCCTGGAAATGTGGAAAAAAACATAATAAATATATTTTTTAAGCTTGCCTATGTCATTCCATATAAATTGGTACAGGAAAGGCAGAATAAAATAGGTAGGTATACTTATACTTATCAATATTTTCTATTATTTACGTAATGAGCCGATTTGGCGCCATTAGGTACAGTTAATAAGGACAAATAAAACGTTTTCGTACCACTTGCTCAAAAAAGTGACATTCTATGCCTCAAAAAGCAACATAACAATAGTCATTTTCATTCTGTTAAAAACAGGGAAAGAAAATTGTACTGAATTTCATTCATCCTCTAGGGGGAGAATGTGATTTAAATTTGGAATACTTACCGAACTACATCTGTGTTTACACCATTGAGTTTGTATATAAAGCATCATACATCTTTTTTGAAAAAGGAATACGCTTTTATTATGCAGTTATGATTATAAAATAAAATTACGAAAACCGACGAGGCCGTATGAGCTTGATGCCTTTGCTTTTCCGACAAAAAAATATTAGTCTAGGAATTTGCCGCGTTTTTGTTTTCTTCAAAATAATACTACGATAAGTTTATTTTAATTTATTGTAATTGTCTTTATTTTTAATGAATGCTTATCTCATATTATTATTGTGTTATTTTTTTCGCAAATGGTACGAAAAGTAGAGTATTTTCCTCGGTGATAAAGCTGTCTTAGTCTTGGGTGAACTTAAATTCCTCGCTACACTCAGGACTCATCTTAAATCCCTCGCTTCGCTCGTGATTTAAGTTTTTAACACCCTCGCTGCGCTCGGGAGTAAACCTCGAGTCCTTCGTTACGCTCGCGATTTAAATCGTCACCCGCGACAGAAGACACTGCTTTATCCCCTTGGTTAATAATCTACTATTTATGCTTATAGCCATTGTTCTGGACAAACAGGATATAAAAGAGATTAACAAACAAAAAAATAGATGCAGATAACTATTTAAAAAAAAATGGTGGTGAAGGTCGATACCGGACAGTATCGACCATCACCACCTACCATGTAATAGATAAAACCGCCTCTCCGCGCGGTGAAATTACATTTTTGTTTTTCCGATCCACACCTCCGCGCCGTCGAGCATTGTCATCTATAACTTAATATTCTAAAATTTAAGTCTGTTTTTTGGTTGAAAGCGCTAATCTCAGGTACTTACTAAAGGAAGTCTACTCTCTTAGTCCATCAACGAAAATACGGGCTCATTCTTGTAATTTTCGAGTGAACACTACTCCCTATTATTTCTGAATTCATAAGTTCTGACAACTAATCAGTTGTCGAAACAACTGTTTAATCATTTTGTCACCAATTTTTAGTTCATACCACTGACTATTCTTATGATGAACAGCTGTTAGAAACGCCCGAAACTTCAGCCGAAACTAAAGGTTTCGTGCTTAGATATCTGACGATCCCTGGTGAGGAGCCGAATTAAGAAAATCTTTTTCGTTAGATAGTCCATATACCGAGGAAGCCTATAGGTTATAAAACATTACGCTACGACTAAAAGGAACCGAGAAACAGGGGTGATACAATCATGTTACTAATTACTTTTAGTCTTTTACCATACCTTACTACAGGTAACAACAGAACCATCAGCCAGCACCAGCTCATATTGAAGACAGAAGTGCTGGAACAGTCCGTAGATGTGGGAGGAGGACTCCACGCCAGTCCCCATGACCAGTCCTCCCACAGTCAGCTGGTCTAGTTCTGGTACCACTGCTAGAGCTAAGCCGAGTGGCTCTAGAGTGCGGGAGAGTTGGCCCATTGTGACGAGGGGTTCGCAGCGGACTGTCTGGAAAAAAATAAGGTTTTTTGAAAGAAATAAAAAAACAATTTAGGCGATCTTGAACCTATACAGGGTGAATTTTTCAACTGGGCCACTGGGCGTAGATGGCTATATCCGAAAACTATGAGGAATATCGAAAAACATTGAAAGGAGTCTCGAGGCCGATTTTGACGAAAACTAAAATTGCATCATTGGATATTAGAAAATTTTATCTAAAATCTGTATACAACCTAACATCGATCTTGATCTGATTTAGTACTAGAGGCTCTAGCATGAATTCTACGTATTTGGCCGTACAGGTACAGCGTACATGAAGTATCATAATGTGGCATGCGGACGGCAAGTAATGGGTGACTCGCCGTCCGATCATGGACCATGCCCGGGTCAAAGGCGCATCGTGTTCCACGCGCCTCAAAGTGCTGTCAGCAATTTGATGGGGCCCCCCTTAAGAGGGCCAAAGCCTGCCGTGATCGCGGGACTGTCTCAACAAGTAACCGTGACCCTGTAACGTAAAGGGCTAACGAAGGATCACCGTGGATTTAGTCAGTACAAGTCTGACAATCCCTTCCATCCCGCCCTGGGTGGGGGGACACATTAACGTCAAAACCCCTCGTGAAAACTTGTGTTAAGGGCTCTGACGTCCTACTATCAACCAAAGAGAATCAAGTAAGTCATCGCAGAATCTTTAAAATTCGCGACGCAGACGTTTATACGGTTAAATAAAATATTTAAGGTGAATGCTCCAAGGTAGCCCGCGAAATTCAAAATTTCTTGGGTTTTTTGCAATTTGCAGGCCAGTGCTAGGTTGTATGTTGATTAAAATATTGATCGCGACTGTAAGACGTATGTAGTTACAGAATTATTATCATCAAAATCACCAATACAACCCTCCAAGTTCATAAAGCTTCAGGAACAAAAAAATAACATAAAAAGTCATTCCTGAAGCTTTATGAACTTAGAGCGTTGTATTGATGATTTTGTTGATTATAATTCTGTAACTACATACGTCTTACAGCCGCGATCAATATGTTAATCAACATACAACCTAGCACTGGCCTGCAAATTGCAACCCAAGAAATTTTGAATTTCGCGGGCTACCCTGGAGCATTCACCTTAAAGGCGTTTTTAGACTCTGGTTACAGTTTCAGACTCTTTACCATTCAGTGTTGTTTTATTCACAAATCCTGCTCTCCAGCCAATTTGAATTGACGTAAAATGTTTTGTATTTTTATTGCTTCGCTAACAGTAAACAGAGTTATGGGCATAATTTCACATCGACTTGTGATTCAGAATTTTTGAATACAAAATGCGATATTGGGAATATTTTGTATGGTCTTTATGCCAATAATAAGTAGGAAAACCACGTCTAAGATTAAAATTGGTATATACATAAATAAATGTTATAAATCAAAATGATAATTTACATTTTTAGTGTTCCGTACGTCCGAATAAAAAAACAGAACCCTTATACCTACCAGAGTACTGACAAAACTGTTTAATTCATTCTCCGGGCTTTTGTCTGTTTCACTATTGATTCTGGTTTTCAGGAGTTTCAGGGAACTGGGAGTAGATATAGTGGTGGATACTACAAGAACCTTGAAAGTTTTGAAAAAACGTTTTTAATAGAGTTGGGTGCTCAAAAAGTGGCATATTGCAGGGACGTAGGTTTTTTTTTGTTACTGTTGTTGTTTTAAATGTTACTAATATAGTTTTAAGTCTTACTAATATATTGAGTCATGTTACTCGAATAAAGAAAATTCTATTCTATAGCGTTCGGGATGTGGGCTATTACATACTAGTGCTTTTTTTTTACCTTTCCCGAACTCGTGCGTTCTCTTTCCCAACTGTCAAAATAATGTCTATTTAAAAGAAAAACCAACCATGAAGTTTTTACTAAAAAGTTTTTTGTGATTCATACAAATACGTATATTTCTAAAAAGAAGCTACTAATTTATTTCAATATCAGATTTAATGATTTAATTGAATGAGTTAGGTTAAGTTTCATTTCATTTCATCTCATTAAATTTAATTTTCATTTCATATCAATAAAAAAAATCTACTAAATGAATACTAAGCTGTATGGGCATAGTTCCCTTTGCCTACCAAAAATGGGTGAAGAAAAAAAAACTCTGCTTAGGTATATTCTACGGTTGGCGCCATTTTCCAGAAACTGCGAGTTTAGTTGTTTGTTTTATTTGTTTTTTCGAAATTAATAATAGTTTGTCTCAAAAAGTAAATATGCAACCTAAAACTTCCCCAGTTAGTATAAAAAACTGTACCAATTTCAATTTACATGTGTACTATAACTTTTGTAAGAAATAAATGATTAGTAACATATGTAGTTGAGTTTATTGTGTTTTTATTATTTTATTAAATTGCTTACTTATTTCGCAACTGTATTAAAAATAGTCGTTCAGTACACCTGCGGAACCGTCATTGCAACTTGTTCCGACTGTCAACCCTCGCCTTCGGCTGCGCCTTGGCTCGGGCTCGGGTAGACATTTGTCGGAACTCTTTGCAATGACAGCCTTTCCGCACTTGTAATGAAATATACTACCTATAGGACCAGCCTTAGCTAGGATCCTCATGAAAAGATTTTACGTTACTGTTGAACGCTAGGAGTAGGTATAATAGTTCTGTAGATTCGCGGGACTGTCAAAGCAGGTTACTGTGACCCTGGAATGTAAAGGGCAATTGAAGAAACAGGTGGATTTTAGTCAGTACGAGCGTGTTTGTGACAGTCCAGTTATTATAATCTCTTGTCTTGATTGTAGCACCGTAATGTTGTAGTCATCATCATCATCATCATCAGCCTATAATGTTCCCACTGCTGGGACACAGGTCTCCTCTCTGTGAGAGGGACGGGGCCATAAACCACCACGTGGGCTCAGTGCGGGTTGGTAGATGTCACATGTCTTCGAACTTTTGGTTCTAGGACATGCCGTTTCCTCACGATGTTTTCCTTCACCGTTTTGAGAGCAATGGTGATAAAATAAATGACATAAAGTAATGCGCCTGGCTGGGTTTGACCTACAACTCGTAATTCCGAGCCGATACCACTGCTCCCAATTGCTACACCAATTTTGTAGTATATTGTATAATTATAATGTAAATGGCCTACTTAAAATAAATGCATTGATTTTGATTTTTTAGGTTCGTTACACACAGAGCGGGAGGACTCATTTGATGATTCTATCACCTATAAAAAAGATAATTCGGTAGCCTAAATCTTAAAAAAAGCCAACTCACCATATTCTCCATATCAACCTCCAGCACATCGACGAGATTCACCTTGATATTGGTGAAGGTCTTCTTGTAGATGCCCTGGCGGAAGGACATGGCCTGCCAGGCGGGGCGGGCGGTGCAGAGCCGGGTGCTGCGGTCGCTTGAGAGCCACGCCTTTATCTGAGAAGACAGAAGAGAAGATGCAGTGCTATGGGCATGAGCATCTGGTGTAATATTGATGGTGGAAGTTAGAGAACACCTTAGCAGCGAAGGCTTTAAAATACGGAAGATACTGGTAATAGATAGGGTTGCCATCTCTAAAATATGGAAACCAGGACAAGACGCGTGAAAACCCCGGATTTTAGAGTCCAGAACCCGGACATGAGTCAAAGTGCGCACCGTGGCAACTGCGTCGTCGGGAGGGGTGGGGGGACGGTGAAGTGTGCGTGTGTCGCGAGCGGCCTTTAAACCCGGACTACAAATGACGCCCCCCCCGGATTCTCCCCGGATGCCCTCTAAACTAGGACAAGTCCGATGAAACCCGGACGGATGGCAACCCTCATAGAAGAAGCTTGTTTTTGATTGCTTCCTCACCTGTAGAAGGAGACCACAGCCTATTCTCAAACGGAGGATTAGGTATACCTATCTTAAGTCTAAAAGATGCAAAAAGTGTGCATTTCAAAATCTAGCGAAATACATAAGTTTTTCAAACGTCTTTCTATTGTAATTAAAACCACACTTACAGTTCTCCTTTCATTAGAATACGTGTTTCATTGCAACTGGATTTCGTTTGTCCTATGCAGTTTCAGTTTAATAGGGTTTCAATCAACTCAGCCTATTGCCCACTACTGCTGGAGAAATGCGCATATCCCAGCCACCAGTAAGCAAAGACGGACCACATCCCTCGTAGAACTGATAACTGATGGGGAAGAAAAGTTCTCGAGTGGCGATCAGTTTCAGCAGTGTACGTCTCCGGCTGATGATGATGAAGCAGAGACGACATAAAATCCAAAAACTCACCTGCTTCTGAACATCCTTCACCTTCCTATCGTGCATCTTGGGAGCGCTATTAAGTTTGAAGACCACATAGTTTCTGACGTGAGACCATAACTTCCACAGCGCAGAGATGGGCAGCAGAGCCGTCATCACCACGATCCAGCGGTGTTCCACCAAGACGTACTCTAGAAACGACTCCGTTTCTATCGCCGTCATTTTGAGGATTTGAGAAGACCCTGGAGAATAGCAAAATCACAGTATTTAAATGCTGTTCCTAGAGTACTAATGCTCGTTGTCTTTGGGCTATGTTGTGTTTTTGACGTGTATAAATATCTTATATCATTTATTAAATTGAGAATTTTGGAATCCAGCTCAGCACGAATTCTGTAATATTTCGCCTATAGATCAGAATATTAAAAAAAAATACGTGTGGCACTCGGGGACTGCCGCGGTAAAGCTATTGCATAGCATTTTTTATCAACTTATGAAATTATAACTATTTATTTATTATATTTATTACTGTACTAATTAGGCTATGGTCAGCCACGTCAATCAAGTGAAAGGTCAAGAAACGTTCTCCTCCCTCTCCCTCAATAAAAGCATGCTTTCGTGCTAGTAATGAGCACGTCTGCCCGTACCTTTATGAGCACGTCTGTCCGTACCTTTATGATTGCCGAAGTCTCCCGAACTGAAACGACGTTAGACGATGCGTAGTGTCATTTTCCTTAGGTTTTTTCGTTAGATTTTTCGCGCCGCGCCGCGCTCAGAGATTGCGATAAAAATTCAGCCATTTGCAATTATAGGGACACCGTTATACCTTTCGTAAACATCCTTCAAATATATGTTATGCAAATAAATATTTTAATTTGATTTGACTGAATATAATTCCGCTGGCAAACATGACACGCTCAAAACAAATGACTGTTTTATGTATCTCAATTCCAATCCTTAAATGTTCCTTGCTAAACTGAGTCTATACCAATTCACTAGCAGTCACAAGATCACAGAACAAGATTTGGGATAATAGCAGAGTTTAAACCTATTTTTGTCACTAAAAAGGAACTTACCTATCCACGATATTTTATACAAGTAGCTTAGATTATTATCCTTCAGATAAAAAAAAATATAGATAATCTACGCGCCAATTTAACCGCTAGAAATACAGAGGTCGTAAAACAATGAAAGATGCATTAGGATAGGAAGCAAATGTGGAGTAATTAATTAATGACTAATAATTAACGTATCGGTCATGTAAGTTGCAATGTTTTAGATAACGTAGTTATCGTCACAACCTTAACGTTTTGACGATACTATCGCTATCAGTTCAACAGGTGTTCATCTAGGTATAATACCCAGTTATCTTTACAGGAATTAATAACAAACTATTCATCAATCATTACCGACTTCAAAAAAAGGAGGTTATTTTAGATATACAGGGTGATTTGTTATTCGATGCGGTCCTTGAAATGGATGATACTAGACCTTATTTGCAATAATTTTAACCCCGACAATATGGGGTCTAAACTGACTGGTTTTAGAGATATCGAACTTTAAAGATTTTTCGAAAAATTTCCACCTCTCCCTCATTAAGTGCTTATTGTTAGAAATTAACGATAGTCGCCACTTAGAATTTATGCTTTTCTGATAGAATATGAACGACTGAATCTAGTGAATACAAGTTTGTTATAAAAATAATCATATCTTGGGAAATTAAGTGTTATAAAGTTGCTGTTTTGTAGATTTCTGAAAACTTTCCTTGTCTTTCAAAGCATATTTTTCAAAATAAATGTATGACACTTGGTGTACAAAATACAGAAAAAACTTCCTTGTCTCATCACCTTTCTAAAATGGTGCCACAGTATCCACTTTTAGTTAGTGTCTTACCAGAAAATTAGGGTTGTTACTGACAAAGTAGTAAATCAAAGAAAATCGGTTATAATGTTTTTTCGACCCAACATTTTTTTTCTGTGGTTTTTGTCCAAACTGCTGTCTGATATTAGCTTTTTGAGTCAATGCGCTTAATTTTGGTCGATCACATCAAGCAAAATCGGTCTTTATCTGGAGTATTTTTACCTGTCCTACAAGTAGGGTGACCCAACTTTTATGCACACCAGTTTAGTTTTTTTTTGCGAAACCAGAGCTTATAAACATTCCATCATTGTACGAGTACATTTGTTTCAAGTAGCTGTTTCAAATGCAAGAAAATTTATGATTTGACTATCTGGTCCATAGGTAAAAATACTCCAGATAAAGACCAATTTTGCTTGATGCGATCGACCAAAATTAAGCGCATTGACTCAAAAAGCTAATATCAGATAGCAGTTTGGACAAAAACCACAGAAAAAAAATGTTGGGTCGAAAAAACATTATAACCAATTTTCTTCGATTTACTACTTTGTCAGTAACAACCCTAATTTTCTGGTAAGACACTAACTAAAAGTGGATACTGTGGCACCATTTTAGAAAGGTGATGAGACAAGGAAGTTTTTTCTGTAATTTGTACACCAAGTGTCATACATTTATTTTGAAAAATATGCTTTGAAAGACAAGGAAAGTTTTCAGAAATCTTCAAAACAGAAACTTTATGACACTTAATTTCCCAAGATATGATTATTTTTATAACAAACTTGTATTCACTAGATTCAGTCGTTCATATTCTATCAGAAAAGCATAAATTCTAAGTGGTGACTATCGTTAATTTCTAACAATAAGCACTTAATGAAGGAGAGGTGGAAATTTTTCGAAAAATCTTTAAAGTTCGATATCTCTAAAACCAGTCAGTTTAGACCCCATATTGTCGGGGTTAAAATTGTTGCAAATAAGGTCTAGTATCATCCATTTCAAGGACCGCATCGAATAACAAATCACCCTGTATATTTATGTCGTAGCCAAATCGCTGTATTGATCATTTCATGAAATGGTTGACCATTTCGTGAAGTGTTCATGTTTCATGAAGTGGCCAACTAATGGTAACCAAATCACGTACACTCACCACGTAGGCTCAGTTGAAAATCAGCGTCGGGCACCCGTTGTCCGGCCATTTGCTGAACTGGGTCTATTTGGCGCAGCCGTGAGTCACACAATATTTATGGTTTAGTTGTAAGTTTCTTGTAAATATTTGGTTTCTCTTTATGTTATGTGTACTTATGGCATGTGTCAATAAACATTTTTTCTTTCTTTCTTTCTTTCTATTTGGTCACCCACGTTTGACCATATCGTGAAAATCAATGAACATAGGGTAATTTTGCGATTTGGTCACCCACGTTTGACCACGTTTAATTGGGGGCACTCCGACTCGGACAGGTTAGGTTAGAAGGGGATCCCATCATCCCCCATCCCGGTTATCCCGCCATCATGGTAATTTTTTAAACCACTCAGAAGTAGGACATCGACATTTTCTGACAATTTTGCGCAACCACCCGCATACCTTATGAAATCAGAAAAAAGCATTGAAAATTTTGTTTGCGAAGACCTACTATAATATAATAAACACAAAAAAGTGTCATCAGTATCCCAAATAAGAAAATGAAAAAGCTCATTCAAATCGTAATAGTGGGAAAATGTCATCGTATCCAACTGAACAACGCCTCTACCGGTAGTCAATGAAACAATTCCACGATATGATCGATTAAGATTGATTATTTCATGAAATAGCAGTGCGTCCAACTGGCCCTATCGTCAAACGATTTCTTATCATTGATCTGGCCTGGGCGCATCATGATTTATGGCCAATGGACAGTGAAATATTTCATGTAATGCAACCATTTCATTAAATGGCCGATCATTTCATGAAATGGCCAATTCTACGATGTGGCTACGACATTTATACACCGTGACTTTTTAGTTGTCGTACAAAAGTGGTCCACTTAATGCATCCGACCTAAAAAACCTCTAGGCGAGTTTCTTTTTTTTTTAATCGTTAATAATATTTTTTATTATTAATTTATAGGTATATTAGAAATATGAAACACCCTGTTAAAATGTTTACGTATCAAGCTGTAGAGTATACCTACCCAGCGCAATAGTCGGGCAGATCATTCCATCTCCATTTTCTATAAGAGAGACAAGGGTGTTTCTAGCTACGCCTTGCGTCATATTAACGAATCACAAATTTTATTTTTAAATTTTTCAAATCTCTTAAATACTCGTACCTATTTTTTTATCATATACCTACGTGTTCTAGTCATTGGATACATGAACTGGGCTGCCGTTGTAAGAAGACTAAATAGTCACGGTGTAATGGTGTATAGAGTTATTATAAATCAATACTAAAATGGTCATGAATGACTACAAAGAGATTCATGAAGGACAAAAGCACGTATTAGACTAGAGTCAAGATTGAAGAGATCGACTTAGGCAGCTTATTTAGCCACGAGCACACTCTCTCCCTCACTTATTTACTAGTAATTAATAAAGTATGCATTTGCTGGTATTAATTTATTTATAGTTTTCAGACAAGTTTTGCATAGGTCATGTCATCTGCAGACAAAAATAAAATAAAAAAATCTCTTTACACCTGGCTTCATCATTCGATCTTAAAATTGTAATAATTCTTAGCCTTTTTTTTTAATTTTTTGTTTTTCAAAAATAATACTATAATCATCTTCGGGGAAAACCGGACAAGAGACGTCGTCACTGAGACAGGACACAAAATGCTTGTGTGACGATTTAGAATCGTTCCTGATTCGCGAGGCAAACTCTGAGAGAATTCGAAGGGAATTAAGAGACATTTGACCAGCAACAAGACATAGGCTAATGAAATCTTAACATAGTATAAAACTAAGTCGCAATAAGTCGGTGGCTTTGTTTTTCAATTCATTTTTACCACCGAATTCCGAAAGATATGTTATTTTACACTTTTTTTGTGGTGGCTTTTGAAGGCGGTTAGTTTTTTTTTTTTTGTTTTGCCGTGCTGCATCATCCGATCTTTAAATTATAATAATTCTTAGCCTTTTTTTTATTTTGCAAAAATAATATTATAGCATCTTCGGGGAAAACCGGACAAGAGACGTCGTCACTGAGACAGGACACAAGATGCTGGCGTGACGATTTAGAATCGTTCCTGATTGACTGGCGCGAGAAGGCAAACTCAGAGAATTCGGAGGGAATTGAGAAACCTTTGGCCAGCAACAAGACATAAGCTAATGAAATCTTAACATAGGTAGTTTATACCTAAGTCGCAATATATGTAAGTTTGTTATTTTACACTTTTTTTTGGGGTGGCTTTTGAAGGCGGTTAGTTTTTTTTTTAATTTTTGTTTTGCCTTGCTGCATCATCCGATCTTTAAATTATAATAATTCTTAGGCTTTTTTAATTTTTTTTTTTGTTTTGCAAAAATAATAATTATAGCATCTTCGGGGAAAACCGGACAAGAGACGTTGTCACTGAGACAGGACACAAAATGCCGGCGTGACGATTTAGAATCGTTCCTGATTGACTGGCGCTAGAAAGCAAACTCTGAGAGAATTCGAAGGGAATTGAGAGACCTTTGGCCAGCAATTAACATAGATTTTTTTATGGGACCAAATAACAGATAATATCTGATGATTTTTATTCGATGCAGCATATTATGCTGCATCGAATTGAGAATCTCCTCCTTTTTTGAAGTCTGTTAAAACATGAAATCAGCCTGGAGTTCTTGTGATGGTGCCCACGACTAGTGGATGACTTAAGCCGTTCAAATGGACTCGAAGTCATAGAGAGAACCATAAGCTGACAGTAACATCAACATGTGCCCGTAGTACAGGGTGCTATGAACAGTTTAAATTATGATTTGGTAGTGGGATTGTAGTCTACAATTTCAAGAAAGACTGCAGAAAAAAGATTAATAATTGTTACTTAACTGTTCACATAATTTGTACCTACATACAAAAAATTGATAGCGGTACTAGTCGAGTACATAACGGAGGAGGTTCTAACTTCGACATTAGATTTTTTTGCGTAAGTATACTTTTTTTTTTTAAATCATCGATCTAATTAATTTTATTAATAGTAGGGGCGGCCAGGATGCTAAACAACGATGCTAACTGCAAACAGTTACTCGAGCGTCATGGCGACCTATTGAATTTGAAAGATTACTTATGTTTTAAAAAGATTTTTCTTTTATTGTAATTTTTCTATTTTAGTGAGGGGAGTGCGTGTAAACATTTTTAAAAATCTAGAAAAAAAAACTAGTTGTATAATTAAAAGTACTCGAGCGCGTCAGCTATTTAAGTACAGTGTAAACGCGGAGGTACAGACGCCAGCACATCAAGTTACCACAATCTGACAAATTTCTTCAATAGATTTTCAACCTTATCACAATAGTGGAAGGTTAATGTTCGATTGGTAAAATCTGACAGTTTCGAGTAGGTTGACCTGCTGGCATCTGTACATTAAAGGGTGAAAGGATTCTCCCTATATCATTATCTGGTACGATCACGTCACTTCAAAAATCCCTTCTTGGACTCCCCTACTATAATTCTAGAAGCCGGTTACAAAAGTCGCTCTGTTTTTTCGTGGAGGTAGGTCACAAACTCGGGCTGCAATTTTGATACGAGTATCAAAACCGGAAAGAAATATTGAAATGAATAAAGTTATCTCCTTATTTATATGTATAATAAAATCTTCAGGTCACAAAACAATCACGGGCCGCAAGGGGGAAGACTGGGCCGCAGGCAGCCCGAAGGCCACGCGTTGGCGTTGCCGACTGCTGGATTATGAAATTCCCTGGAAAGGTACGTACGAAATACTTTAGAACTTAGAGCTTTTTTCATACACCTTTTAAAAATAATAAGCTGCACCCTACATAAGTGGACATGTAAATCTCGCCAATAATAATGTATGTAAAGAACAGCAAGTTTTTTTGTGTTTTCAGGTTTGGTAAGTATTTAAAAGATCAGAATGTTGAGTACAATGAAAAGGTACTAAGGTAAGGTATTAGCTAGGTAGGAGTTTATTTAGAAATTCGGTTCTTTTGTGTAAAAAAATCAACTGCGAGCAGAACTTGAACGTGTGTCCTTCTGGATAAATAGGAATCCCTATGCTTTACCAAATATCAGTATCAATGTCACCGACCGAAAGCCGTTCGAGAATGAAAAGAAAGATTCGACTTCGTCGGGCAGGACTGCGATTAGCTATAGCGACTTCAAAATCTTTACGATTAGCGACGCAGACGTATGCGTAGGTATCTGCCGGGGTCGCGGGACTGTCAAACAAAACAGGTAACCGTAACCCTGGAACGCAAAGTGAATTTTTGGTCAGCGCGAGTCTCAGTTTCTTCCGCTTCACTCGGGCGGAAGGACTCATCTGATGAGTGCGCCCAAAGCAAAATCTTCCATTTAAAATTCTTTTGCGTAGAAAAAGTATAAAAATACGTCTTTCTACTTACTTGACGTTACGATCAATAGTTTTAATCACCTCCGCACACACAAAACAATGGAGTAAAGGGATAAACGCGGAGTTGAAAATAGCGTGCAAGAGATTGCTTCCTGAGGCGTGTGTTCACGTTCCTAATCTATTTTCATCGGCTCTATTTTGGTTTGTTCATTACGTTTTGTCAACGAAGATTTCAATGCGTATATGGGATTAAAGAAAATCCAACTCCTTTTATAAACAGTAGTTTTTATTGTGTGTTGAAATTCTCTTGGATAGAGCTTTTTAAGGAAAGAAAAAATCGATTGCGGACAGGACTTGAACCTACGACTTTCCGATTCATACCGGACAGTTACCAACAAAGCCACTAAGCTCGATTTTTTCAATCCTTTATTAGGTATATTTCAATCCTTTCATTTTTTGTGTCGTGTCTTAATTATGTTAATCTCAGTAGGTATCCTTCTTTTTTTATTTGTCATTTGTCAGTTTTTTTTTTAATTATTTATTTTCTTGTAACTGTGTTTCCTTTTATGTACCTACCTATTTGTTTTTGTGTCTCTATTGCACTAAATAAATCTTTTATCTATCTATCTTCATACGAATGGAGACTCAAGTCGACAAAGTTTATTTTTGAATTTTTAGACCGCATGACATCTCTCGCCAGCACGCGTAGCATGACCATTTCTATCTCTATTCTACCAAGATTAGACAAAGTTATTTCATCGTTATTTCTATATCTACAAATCGACTCCTTTTTTGCACAAGTATGACACGATTCGTACACAGAAACAATTATTTACTATATTTTTAACATTGCCTTGCATTTATCGTTAAAAATCTTTCTACGTTCTGTCATTTTGTGTTTTCTTTCATCGACAAAACTCCTTTCTACGGCGCAATGCTACGCGTGCAGTTCCATTCACCCCGATCACCGAGGTGAATGACAACCTTTTCAAACAATGACGGAGGTTCATTTTAAACAACTTTTTGTTTTATTTTACAGTACGCCCCACACGTCTCAAGTAGGGTTCCCAACCCTACTACCTATATAATGTAGTATCCTACTATTTTAAGGGATCAAATACTGTAGGTATTTCTAAAAAATATATACATAAAGTAGGCGAAACTACTTGGGGGTCTACAGCGAAATATAGGTACGTAATTATGCAATCGCGACGATAGCAGCCAAGCTAAAATGAATCTTATTCCAATGACATACGATAGCTAACAGTAGTATTATATAGCTTTGATATTAAAATAAAAAATATTATTTAAAGTGCAGAGTAGCAAAAACTATACATTTAAAAAATTAAGTACATATTTTAACCACATACTATTTTATTTTTGATTTTTTTGCCATCTACTATGTTTTTTTAAGTTAATAATTTCAAAAATACTATATTTGATATGATTTGACAGAAAAAAAGTTGGTAACCCTAGTCTCAAGGCGGGTAATGTCACTAAAAAGTGCTTTGGCGTTTACAAACATTTACGAGATTATGTGACGATTCCATCAACAATGTCGTAGAATATAATAATATATCGGAAAGCAATATTATTATTTTTACCGTGTTGAAAGTTACGCAGTTTTTTTTTTTAAAGCTACGAACCTAGAACTAATGAAGATTCAGCTAAAAAAAAATTCCCGAAAAAGTACTTTCCTAAAAATTGGACGGGTTGAGATTGTCAAAAATCAGAAAAAACTCCTGCACTACAAACTATTTTCATAGTTTTGCAGCTGCAAAACTATGAAAATTCGCGGGAAAAAGGAAGGATGTGCCTTATTTTCCTGCGGGGGTGATTCGACAAACCCTCGGTACGAGAGTTAAATTATATTCGGACGTCTAAATTCCCGGCATTCTGTATAAATATTATTTATATTTATTTATTATGTAAAACCTACAAAGGATTTTTGTTACATGGAGAATTTTCAAAAATAAACATCTCTGCAAAAAAACTATCACTGGCTTCAAGTAAAATACCACAAGAGCGATTACACTTTTTGTGTGCACAGTAACTGGTTTTTAATCGACGTAGATAGGTAAGACAATTGAAATACCACGACAAGTAAACACAAAACATAATCTTGAGCATTTTTTTCACAAACCTGCGCCTATCCGTAGCTGTTTGTTCAATACAAACAAGTACCTGGTTACGTACTCCCATATAATACTTATCACTTTTATAAATTAAACCTTCCTTCAACTGAACAAAGACTAAAACAGATTTATAAAATAAACTGTTCTTTATACATTAAATCACTTTCAATTGAAAAAAATAACCTTTTCACACACCTTTAAATTAATTTAATTATTCGATATCACAGTGCGGAGTCTGCATCACAACGCCTCTGCCGGCAAACTGAATTCAAGGGCAGAAATATTAGCAGTAGGACATCGAACCAACACCACTACAAGCGAAAATGAACCTAACCACCTTACAACAAGGAAGTAATACAGCTAGTATACAGCTACTGGAATTTAAATTATGTCCACCGTATCATTTTGGAATATAGACTTCTTAAAAGCAGCTAAATCAAAATTTATCAACTAAAATTACCGACCACGACGATTGTTATTTTTTATCTTTTAATACGTTAAGCCGGTTGCACGTAGTTGATACGCATAATTGTTGCTAAGCCTAATACAAAGTAACAGAGGAATTAAACAACAATGGTGTGTACAATCATCGTATCAATTAGATACCCACGCGTTATAGGAAGACACAGACAGACATATTATCAGTAAGACGTAGCACTATTAAGTATTCTGTGGATTAGTTTTGACTTTGCTTAAAAGTGCAATATAGATAAAAAAAATATAATTAATTCACTGACAACGCCAACGCATTCCTAAGCTGCTGGCTGGGTACAGTGGCGGATTTACCTTATGGCCCAGTAAGCCCCGGCCTAGGGCGGCCAGATATTAGGGGCAGCCAATCGTGTCAAAAAATCACTGATGGTAACAATATAAATAGAAATAACTCAAGTGCAAAGTATCATATTCATAATACACATATTATCCTCCTGAGTCCGCCATATTCCTTTTTCACTATGTCTAAAAGGCCGACTGTTCTTTATAAAGAACAAAATGGAGGAAGGCCTTAAGTCCTGAGACTTTATTTTGTAATTACAGTGTTACCACTGCAGATCATGATTTTTGCCAGAACATAAGTTTTTTGCAAGATTTTTTAATTTTTTTTTAACATGTTTTCCTTTTACCAGCTATTTGTTCTTTAAAAAGTACTTTCGGTCATAATACGCAAAAGAAGGAATTGAAAATTGTTCGTCTTATAGAACTTTCGGATGTAATAGGATATAGACTTTCTTATTAACCATAGTAAAACGCGGTTCTGTTTATTATCAAAAATCAAATAATATTTTACTTTTAATACGTTTTTAACAATAGTGACAAATTATTACACATTGGTGTATAATATTAAAAAACTTTTCTAGTACGCTTTGGCAACAGTTACTTAAAATTGAAATTAGATAAAGAGGAATTAATCAAATCAAATGATAAATCTCTAAACATTAATCAATGAGCTTTTCCGCAATTCGCATTTTGAATTCGCGTAGTTGACATATTTTGTGAGGCAGTAATCCTTTCTTTAATTGATCTTGTTTGTACTTGAACCAAGAATTAGTAACTGCAAGGTCAATGAAATGAGAAATAAATCTAACAGTCCACTTTCTTGTTTTTGCTCTTGCTGGGCAAACTGTCATCAGTCTATCAACCAAATCAACACCTCTCATGTTTCGGTTGTATTCTTTAATGACTTCTGGGCGAGAGACCTCAATATATGCTCTTCTTCTGTTCCATTCACCCTCTTGTATAATTTCTCGCAGACAAGACGTGTTGCCGCCACAGGTACGTACACCACGACGACCACTTATGCCTCCCTTACTCAAACACCTCCTCTTTTTCGAACTCCTCTTGATCGTACTCCTGTAGTCACTACTTGTCTACTGTACTACCATGTCTGAATTGCTACCTTCATCGGATGAAGAGACAAGATAATTTTCTAAATCACGATTAACAAGATAAGTTTCATCATCCGATACATCCTCGAAATCTGTCTGGTTCACCAAGAACATCATTTGTTTCTGGGCCTTTTCTGAAAGTGCTGGCCAAAGAAAATGGTACCTATGGGTAGTACTAGTTATTTGGAGCAATAGTCACTATAGTTTCAAAAGTTGTAGGATTGCGCTCGGCCAAGTTATAAAAGTTTGAAGATTCGTAATTTTTATACATTCGTTGATTTCTGAAAATGCTGAGAAACACAAAATAATGCTAAGTTAAATATAACATAATATCACGCCTGTAATCCCAAAAGGGTTGGGCAGAGGTGTACCTAATTAAAATGAATTATAATTTCTTACACCTCTGCCTATACCTTTGTGATTAAAGGCGTGATGTTATGTTATGTTTAATTGCTTGAAGTCGCTAGTTCCAGCAATCCTTAGCATTACTTTCAGAAAAAGGCCCAAAAATGTATGGAGCGTGAATGCTCTCCTTTGGTTTTCTGTAAAATCTGAAATGATAAAATACACGGGTATTAATTAAAAAAATAATAATTTCATACTATTTATTAATATTAAAACAGTAATACATGTATAGTATAAAAGCCGAAAGTACTTTAAAAAGAACACAAAATAGCAGGCTATTATTATAGCAAAAACCGAAATACCTTTTAAAAGAACATTTTTTCAAAAGTCTAATAAATACGAGCTCTTGCCACTTTTTTATAAAAAATAGTAAAAACAACAAAATATAACATATTAGCATTTTAAAAACATAACTCAATACAAAATTGAACAGTAGATTAATAAGAAATTCATAGATTAACTTACCTCTACTCCGTCGGCCTTCCATTTTCAACCACGCACACCGGTAAAGTAAATGATTGTTCATTTTGTTATTGGCTCATTTGACTCACGAACATTTGGGCATCTCAATTTTGATTGGTCAAAAAAATCAAATACAGCAGGTCCAACATTATAAGCGAAAAACTTAAAGTGTTTTAAAAAGGACATTCGGTTTTTAAACTTGCGACCAGGAAAAAATGTCAGGACTTAATGGCGTATAATAATTTGTCCTTTAAAAAGACCACGGGGACTCAGGAGGTTAAAGGCTCGCGGTTGCGTACCTTATTTTTCTAAATCACTCTCTCTATTTCGTACATATAAAAAAGTTTGTACGATTAGTTTAACTTAAGTTAAACAAATCTTAAAACCGTTTTAAATGTTTTCGTTAAGTGTCCCATAATGGGGTGCTAAGACAGGAAACCTCCACGTGCGCCCGTGGACTGGAGTTCCCTCTCGGATACGTCCGGAGGGAAGACCAGTTTTTCGGGCCGGTGCGCCCTGGGATGCGGGCAAAAACTCTCCTTAGGCACTTGTGTGCCTAAGGGGTTTCTTTGCCCTTATGCAAATAGCCTGTCGGGTGGACGCTCCAACGCGTGTCCCTCTGAACAGCAGAGGGCACAGCGGCGGAGCGGGCTTGCGGACGGTGAGTAATGGGTATGCTCGCCGTCCGACCAAGGACCAAGCCCGGGTCGGTGGCGCGTCGTGTTTCACGCGTCACCGACGGGGCCCCTTATGGGGCCAAATGCCTGCCGGGGTCGCGGATTTTTCTTAATCCAGGATACCGTGGCCCCGGAACGTAAAGGGCATCCGACGGAACACGGGTGGATTTTAGTCAGTAAGAGTCTGACAGTCCCTTCCGCCCCACCCAGGGCGGGAGGACTCATTTGATGATTTTGCCACCCTAAAAAAAAAAAAAAAAAGTGTCCCATAATCCCTGAAACCTCAGAATATAATTATTATAAACTAGAAGCTTTCAGTTAACCAATTTTCTGAATCAGTTTAAAGTGGCCAATACAGTAAGTTAATCTATACATATAATAAATCTGTAGAAGGGTCAATTCTGTACATTGAAAATATTGAAAAAATAAATAGCGGGGGGTGTTGCTGGATCGATACCAAACCCAAATATGTGATTAAAAAAATTTTTGTCTGTCTGTCTGTCTGTCTGTATGTGCAGGCATCACGTGAAAACTAACGGTTCGATTTCGATGAAACTTGGTATAATTATACCTTATTATCCTGGGCATAAAATAGGATACTTTTTATCCTGGAAAAATACGTAGAAAAAAAATCTTATTTTTCAGTTTTATTGACGTTGTTCTGTAGAACCGCGAACACACGTTGCATTACCCGCAGTGGATTCAGCGCCGTAATCTGTAGCGCCAAAAGTCGGATTTGGCTTGAACCGTTTGCGGCACACGCGGGCCACGCCTCCCCGACTCCTATATAAGGAGCCGCGTTCCGCGCCGCGCGATGCATATAAATTCTGAATTTTGATGCGAGCGGACGTGTCCAGTGTCGCGAGCCGTCCGTGTAATTAATATTGTATGCGTGTAATTTTAAACCGTGCTTTTCAGCGCGACCTTTTTGATTACTATTCCGATCAGTTATTTGTAAATACAAGGTCGGAATTACTATGAAAAAAATACTTACTACAGAACGCGAGCTCAACAGCAGTAGCTCAATAGAGGGATCTCCTTAATTATTATAGGCTTAGCCGTATTTGGGTCCAATAGATATTTATAAGATGTCATTGTCAGAGTTACTCAAAATGGAGAAATAAACCATCCACGCGAAGACCGACATCCGCGCGGACGGAGTCGCGGGCGGAAGCTAGTCAATAATAAAATCTATATGATGGTTGCTGAGAAAGGAGCGGCACATGGAGTGGAGCATAGAGCGGCTAGGACTGCAAATCCGCCACTGGCTGGGTACCTATCCTAAAAAAATTATTAATCAAAGAAACAAAATAATTTAAAAGAATTTTGTCGTTAATTGTACTTCGTATCGTTGTGGCCTAGAGAGGAACAGGGAACAAGGGACAGGAACAGGGTAGGTTTTAATTACACAGTAATTGTTTGACAGTTCCTTCTGCTCATCCCACCCTTTGTGGTGGACATGTACTTTTTCAGGGGATAAATGATAAATGTATTAATATTTACCATTAAATGGCGGAGTTGTAGCAGATCACGAAAGAAATGGTGGGACGAAGTGGGCAGGTTCCGCAAGTGGTAGGAGTGGGTTATTGTTTATTAATGGTATAATTATCAAATGAGTTCTAGTGCTCCGGCGTGGGACGGGAGCGACTATCAGACTTGTACTGACTAAAATCCACAGTGATCCTTCAATAACCCTTTACGTTCCAGGGTCACGGAGATTCCTCCCGCGCTGGCTGGAGTAGAAGGCTGTCAGACTAGACTTACTAAAAACTACCATGTTCCTTGAAACGCCCTTCAAGTCACAGGGTGCGTCGCGGCTCCCTTTCAAGACAGTCCCGCGAGTGAAGGGAGGCCTTTGGCCAGGATTGACACAGAGTTAGGCCAGGAAAAAATAAAATGTAGATAAGTACAGGCTATTACTATACTACAGTATGGCTTTGGTTAGTTAAGGCACCTGCACCAGCACCAGCACCTGTCTGGGATAGCTCTGGTATTTCGTAGGTGGTATTTAGGGTTGGAACCCTAGTACTATGACTTCGCTTTCCGTCTGTCTGTTTGCTGTCAGTCTGTCACCAGATCTGTCGACTGTTTAAAATGATGATTCATGAACCGTGATAGTTAAACAGTTGTTTTTGCGTGTGCGAGTCCGACTCGCACTTGGTTTTTTTTTTATTTTTTTTCTCTTTTGAATTTTTTTTACTTATTATCATAAAACATTATTTAACTTGGATAATTTAGACTGGTAGAAAATGCTCCAAGACATTCGTTTGACATTTAATTTTGTTTTGTCCGCCTTCGTTCGTTCGTTCTTCGTTCGTACCTACAATGATTTTCCCACGTTTTTATACACTCACATTTCTTGTTTGTTTATTTGTTTGTTTGTTTCTTTGTTTGTCGTTCCGGTTGGACTTTTGCAACTGAATTTTGAGGCACTTCCCGATAAGCTAGCAGGCTGAAATTTTGTACTCGCTTTGAGTTCTGATGACAATACATGACTAGCTAAGAAACGTCTTAACAAATCCAATATGGCGGCCTCCCCAAGATGGCGGACTAGCTGTTTGAAACCCACCCCCATGATATGGGTATCAAATGAAAGGGTTTGCTGTCAGGAATACGAAAAAAATAGTCACGTGACTTAAATCCAATATGGCGGACGTCCAAGATGGTAGACTGGCTGTTTGAAATCCACCTCCATGATATGGGTATCAAATGAAAGGGTTTGCTGTCAGGAATACGAAAAAAATAGTCATGTGACTTAAATCCAATATGGCGGACGTCCAAGATGGCGGACTGGCTTTGAGGCACTTCCCGATAAGCTAGCAGGCTGAAATTTTCAGTGTAGCTTCAAACCCGATAAACAATGATAAAAATAATAAAATAATTAATAGATTTAAAAAATCTAAAAACCCACGTTTTTAAATGTCCTAAAAATAAGAAAATAACCCTACGGGGCTGAGAGAGGGGCCACTCAAAACGTGGGGGCGTATCTTTGCAAGTTACACCCACAATATATACACGTCATGTAAACATATCCCATAATTAATCCCCTAAATAATATACGCCCCCACGTTTTGAGTGGCCCCCTCTCTCAGCCCCGTAGGGTTATTTTCTTATTTTTAGGACATTTAAAAACGTGGGTTTTTAGATTTTTTAAATCTATTAATTATTTTACTTGTGCATAAAATTTTAATACATTAATAATTTGATATATTGGTTTTTATTTCAGTACTTTGTCTTTCCAATTTTAGTTTTTGGTCAATAGTAGGTACGTTATCTTAGAAGATACTAGAAATATGTCACATATCAATAAAGATAAGGTTTTTAGGGCAGAATAAAATGACGTAGTAACGTATTGACAATAAATTTAATATCACACAAATCAATCACTAAATTAGAACATGTAAATAAATAACAAATACATTTATTTAGGTACACATATCACTAGTTTTCCTTGAAAATAATCACTAGACAAACCAACCAAGTTGAATGTTGAGAGGGAATAAAAAAGAAAAAGTACCAAACCAATTTATGTCACAAATCACAATTTACTTTTCGTCGATATAACTTCATGTTTAACAGGTATCACAGTATCTTTCTTAACAATTGGCACTCTTGGAACCGAAACAACAAGCAAGCCATCAGGGGTCAACCTTGATTGGACTTCCTCGATCTTACATCCTTCAGGAACTTGAAACCTCCTCATGAACTGCCGCGCAATAAAACCATAATCGTCCTGCTTCTCTTCATGTTTCCCTTCAACCACAATAAACCCATCAGCTGTCTTTACTGATAACTCCTCAGGAGCATAGTCCCTCACCTGTATGCATATTTCGTACTTGTCATCTTGTTTTTTTACGACGTTTTCTTGCTTCCAAGGTAAACCTTCTAACCAATCTATTGATCGCAGTAACGTGTCGTCTCCGAATATTGGAGGTGTGATTGTAGGTAGCTGCAGCATTACGTTGTATTATTCAAGAATTATCATGAATTAACACTCCGTTCACTAAGTTCGTGTTACGATATTACGATACGCTAATGCGTGGGTTACACCAATTTCCGATAGTGAATAAAACCTGTTTTGTTAGTTAGTTTTTGAACGTTAAATGTAGATGGCGCTTTATGGAAGGTTTCAACGTCGCTTTTGCTTACATATTTTATCTGTGGACATGATTTTTGGCGCGAAAATTATGTGATTTATAAGTTGCAAAGGGAATATTCTAGCAACTTGACTGATTTCAAGCTCCCTAATCCTGTGTGTGGATCATTTTATAAACATAAGTTTCTGATTTTAATGATGGCATTTAGTCGCAAGTAGTTATCACGAGCATTTTTATAAAAAAAGGCATGATTAAAGGTGAATCTTACTATCTTTGTAACAGATTAAAAAAGAAATTGCTGTTGATTTTCCCAGTCTAACTTGAGCTAAATAGATCGTAAAGTACTTCACTAGCCTACTTTTGTTGTCGACTGTACAATTACTTTCATAAAAGTAGAACCAGATGTCGCTTTCGAAGGACTGCTATGCTGCCAATCAAGTTCACTATTGTTTTTCGCTAAATACATTTACAATTTTATCTTCATTCCGCCGGAGATCTACTTATTGAATACCAGTCAGCAGATCACCGTAAAAAAACCCAAAACACATATGGTGAAGGTTAAGCAGGTTTGCAATATTAATATTAGTTTTTTAATAGATAAATCTCAGATCAAAGATCTTTAATATGAGAGATAAATGAAACAAACTTAAAGTATTATTCTCAGAACGGTACAGGTTATGTTATTGTTTTGCATCCATTTTACATTACTCTCAAACTCCACTACCAATTTTAGCAGGTTGGTTTTCAGTAATGATACTCGGCTTCCGGCAACCTGACACGACTTGTGAAAAGGCTTAGGTATTGATACAATTACTTTTGCGGTACTATGTAAATACTGCTGTGCCCCGTGCTTTCACGCCCGCAGCTCAGCTCCTATTGGTCATAGCGTGATGTTTTATAGCTTATAGCCTTCCTTGATTATTAATAGACTATCCAACACAAATTGTTTTTTATTGTTCGAACCAGTAGTTCCTGAGATTAGCGCGAACCAAACAAACGTTACTCTTCAGCTTTATAATATTAAGTATAGATGTATAAAATGAAAAAATAACTTACCGAATCAGCATTGTTTTTTCGCTATTCAATCTTCTTCCATGCCCTCTGACCCACCATCGGGCAGACGTCTTCTTGTATTTCCACATATTCTTCGCTGTTCTTTGATCAATGTGCATTGCAAAGAACGTCACTCGATCGATCCGCCAGAACTTCCTAGATCAGGATTAATGTGTCTAGTCTTGAGTAACCAATTCAACTTTAGTTGCTAATTAAAACAGACTCAATATCTACCTACAGCATTTGTTAAAATATTTGTTTATGATAACAGATAACTGCTGATATCCCTGAACTTTATTACGTAGTCAATGTCATGGCTGATAATAACTTATGGTTTAATTTTTATAGTTGCCACAAAGATGTCAAAGAAAGTAGCAGTGGTCACTGGCTCAAATAAAGGACTCGGATTCTCAATAGTTAAAAACCTTTGTGATAAATATAATGGAAAAGTCTATTTAACATCGAGAGATGAAAATCGAGGCATAAAAGCTTGTGAAGAATTGAAGAAATCAGGATTAAATCCAATATTTCATCAGCTTGACGTAACTGACGAAAAAAGTATTGAAGCCTTTTTGAATCACATCCATGATGAAAATGAAGAAGTGGAAATTCTCGTGAACAACGCTGGAATTCTATTCTTGAAAGACGCGCCAGAACCAAAAATTGTACAAGCGGAACAGACAATATCCATAAACTTCACAGCATTGGTTGATTTCACGGAAGCAATCTTACCATTTATAAAAAGCGGCGGGAAAATCGTAAACATCACGAGTTCTTCCGCACATTTGTCTAGAATACCTTCTGAAGTGTTGAGAAAGAAATTCAATTCAGAAAGTTTGAATTTGGAAGAACTGAAGAGTTTGGTCAGCAGTTATGTTGAAGATGTGAAGAAGGACCAAGAGATAGATAAAGGATGGGGTGATTCACCGTATGTTGTTTCTAAAGTTGCTGTCAACGCTTATACTTTTATGCTGCACCGTCGGTTGTCACCGAAAGGTATTAAATTTTTTAGACTTTACACATGGACACTTACAGTTCCACGTTTCATTCCTAGGAATATTGAAATTAATGGGTAAAGGACTTGTCTAATTTCATTTTCAACAGATATTTCCATGGCGGTCCCATAAGCACGTAAATGCTAACGTTTGAAATCTATATTTTTGTCCGAATATTTAGCTTCCTTTCCTCCACATCCCACATAGACAAAACCATAGATAATCTTTAAAACAGAAGACAAAAGAAGAGTAACTATTAATTAATTTCACAGGTATAACAGTAAACTGCGTGCATCCTGGTTATGTTATGTCTGACATGACCCGCGGAGGTGGGTCAGTGACACCTGAAGACGCGGCGACCTTACCAGTGAAGCTAGCCCTAGAGCCGTGGGGCGAAGGCCTATACGTGTGGCACAACGGGAAAGAAGTGCCGTGGGACGGACCGGATCCCCGGGTGTATATCGATGGGAGAAAGGCATAGATAATGCAAGATATGTATCAGAAGTTAGTTGAACCAAATAGGTACTATACAGGGTGTAATTAGACACATCACAAAGCCGTTAACTACGCATACTGTACATCTAACTAAGTAGCTTTACGCAAAAATTATCGCTGGGAACCGACTTTTATTTTTAGGTATCAAAAAATAATAATAATTTTATTGCGCGCAATGTAAAGCAAAGAGGTTTCGTGTCTTTACGTGCGTAGGCGGGCGGCTTGACGCACACAAGCGCGCCTATGCTGGAACGCGCTGTGATAAGAACGTATCGACGTGCGTGCGTAAATTCCTAGAAAAATCGAAAAATCAGGTAATGTTTGTTTGGAAAAAAGTTTTGTAATAATACTTAGAATTCGATTTCGTAAAAAAAAGTTTAAAAAAATGCAACTTTGACCTTCCATATGATCCATATCTCGAGAACCCGTGGAGTCCCAGGTATGATCTAAAGGAAAAAAATGATCCAAATAATGGGTAGAATACGTGGCTTTCGGCTTCGTTAAGTGTCTTCTTACACCCGGTAGTTGGTGCCAGTTAAGATGTCAATAGCGGACATTGACCTTTACCTAATAAGTCCTCGGAATAATATAAAATCTTAGGTTTAGGTCAAAAATTTTTACCATTTTGATATCTTATGAATACTTAGATACTTATATCCTTACAATATACTTACTAATTTATTTGGTATTTTATAAACATGCTAACTCTGATCTTATGTCATTATAATAATAATAATAAATTTTATTTCAGAATTACTTCCATATTTGTTAGTAACAATGTTCTTAACCTAGTGTTAGTAAACCATAATAAATTAATAACAATAATAGCAATAAATTAGGCGCTTGCTCTCGCGTGTAGGCCTATCAAGTGCGCTGTTAGTGCGGAGTCCCATCTGCCGGCGCACGCGGTCAGGATGGCGCTGGGGCCGCCGCGTACCCGCGCCAGTAAAGACGCACTTCGCTTTCTTATGACAGCGTGAAAGCCGTCCACGCGCGCCTCCGCGAACATACCACTCGCGCTGCAGTACCGCGGCAACCCCATCAGCATCCTGAACGCGTTATTATACTGTACACGCAGGGCATCGTATGTCCTCTGCGTGTATTTGGCCCACAAACTACACGTGTAGAAGGTCTGGCAGAAAGCTCTAAATAGTGTGACCTTCACTTGTTCCGTACACCGTGCGAATCTGCGAGCCAACATATTACAGCGAACAGACAACGCCCTGCGTTCCCTGTCCACATCCATATCATCTTTTAGGTCATCGGCGACCCAGTGGCCCAGATACTTGAAGTGAGTGACTTGGTTTAATGGTGTACCATAAAGTAAGACGGGAGGTACCACTGTGACCTCTTTTCTAGGTGCTTTAAAAACCATAACCTCACTCTTTTTCACATTGTATCTGAGCCCATGAGCCTCCGCGTACTCTTCACAAATACGGAGTAACTTGCGCAACGCACCGATTGAAGGGCTGAGCAGCACCATGTCATCCGCGTAACTGATGTTATTTACACAAACGCCGTCAATATGACATCCGATGCCAGTGCTGCTCAGCTCTCCAATCAGGCGATCCATATATAAATTAAATAACTTTGGTGAGGTCAATCCACCCTGCCGCACCCCACACTCCAACTTGTATTCATCCGACTTACTAGCCGCCCACCTAACAGTATTTTTCTGATTTTTGTACCAGTACTTAAACATAGATATGATTTCAGGGGGTAGACTAGTGTCCTGACACATTTTTGTCCATAGCAGGTCATAGGAGACCAAGTCGAATGCCCTGGACAGGTCCAGGAAACATGCGTATACTGGTGTTTTACGCGCGGTGTAGTATTGCACAGTCTGCTTGAGGCACAAAATCGCACTTTCAGTAGATAGACCAGTTCGAAATCCGAACTGACCATCGTGCAGTTTTATATGTTTCGTTAAATGGCCGTCAAGCAAACTGTCCATTACCTTCGCTATAATCGTGGCTAAATATAAATAATAATACGAGAATAATAATAATAAAATAATTATACGAGGACTTATTAGGTAGGGGTCAATGTCCGCTATTGACATCTTAACTGGCACCAACTATAGTAATGGTTTGAATAACATCAATAAAACATCCTATAAAATGAATTTGCAGAACACCGTTTGAGTTTTGAGACTATGGTACCTATTATTTTCTTCTTAGATTTAATCTTGTAGCGTAGTCGCAGACATTAAACTATATAGTCGATTAAAAACACCTGTTGGTAGTCAGAGTAGTGAATACTGATAATTCGAGAAAAAATCTACATCTGATTATTTTGTTATCAAACACCTATTTACAAATCTTTGTTTTGTTTTGAATGATAAGGTATGGTATTAAAAGAGTGAATGTATAATTTGTTGCTTTAATTTTAATGATCTTTCTCATGGTTAATGGCTCAATAAGGTACAAATGGAACAGCGAGTTATTGGCATCTCATTTTAATATAGAAAATATAATCTGTCATAACAGGGATATGATTCTAGTAAATATATAATATATATAACGATTATACATATATTACGTTCAGCGAAACGCAGTAAAGAAAGAAAAAAAAAGAATTCACTCTAAGAAATATGATAAATCATCACAGGGGAGCGAGACGAGACAGAACGAAAATAAATAAATCAAACTTTTTTAAATAAAACAAATAGGTTAATTTATTTTACAAATTCCTTTGTTATCATATTTCTCTCGTTAAAATATGCTCTTTCTTAATACAAAGATTTTTCGATCACATCACCAACGGAAAGAAACAATAATATTACTGAATAGAAAATATAATATCCGCCGTCGAGGACCATTCGAATTGCACGTGTGTGGGGTCTACTTCGCGTCGATGCACTCTGCGGGGTGCTGCGCCGGCTTGGCGGGGGCGAAGCCCGGCGGCAGCGGGATGCCCGCGTAGCCCACGCCCCAGCCCAGCTTCTGGCCCCAGCCCTGCGCCGGGCCCACGCCCGCCCCGCCCAGCCCCAGCCCCACGCCCATGGCGCCGCTGTTGTGTAGCTTGACACCGTTGGGCTGCACGCTGAGGCCGTTGAACCGCGCGAACAGCTCCTGCTGCTGCTGACTGAGCGACGCGCTGCTGTTGCTGTTCGTCACGTTACTGACGCCCACGTTCTTCCCGAAGTTCACCGAGGTCGACATTATCGCGGGGTCCATCTGAGTCCAGTCTGAGAACATGGCGCTATTTGAGTTATAACCTGAAAAGGACACAATGCGACGTAAGGACAACTGTTTTTTCGTTATAACAGAAATGTCCTGACCAGTTTTTAGCTCAGTCATCGTCGAGCATTGTGGCTCGTTGAGGTAAATAGAAAAAAATCAATAAGGGTAATATTTCAATTTGGGCAACAACCACTGTTTATAACAAATTGTGATACAAAATTAATAATAGTGTGGTCAAATGATTCATTATCATTATTGCAAAATCAATAAACAGTGCAGCTGTTAATCAACACAGATAACTGTTACTGTGATCACAATCCTGCTTGCTCGTAGATAAATCTATCACTCATATTATACTCTTTGTGATGCTAGTTGTGTGTGCCTTTTGATGTCACAATATGTATTTTCCCTGTATCGTGAGTGTGTTACTTAAATATTTGTAACACACTCATATACAAACCACTCACCTGTAGGCGATATAAAAACATTGTTCCATACGGGGATCGAACCCGCAGCTAACACTGCACCAACCGTGCCGTTAAAATTACAATGACCTTTAAATACCTTGTACGGTCAGCCAAGAAAGTGGTGTACCAGTTTTGATTTAGTTTCCCGGTCATCGAAAATTACAACAAGGTTCGTTATAAAAAGATATTACTGAAAGAGACAACATTATCATGACGTAAACCTATGTATTTAGTATTCATACGTCATATGTCACATATAAGTACATGACATTTTAACCTTTAGTATAAATGAAAAGGACATTAGTTTCTACAAAGCAATTGAAATGTTTCCAAACAAAAGTAATAAAAACTATTTAAATAGACAACCGAATTCCATTTGAAAAAGAAAACTGACAATTGACATTTTGTCAAAATATGCAAAAAATCGATATATATTCCGTGTTATTTTTCAATCAACTGCATATAAAATCATCTCAATGCCTGCCAACTTGACCATTGCCGAAAGAGCACAAATAATTGCCCAATTTAATGAGGGAAGCAGTATCAGTGCGATATCCCGGAATTTGAATATATCGAGGCGTTCTGTCCGCTTTTGGATTCGTCGTGAAGGAGAGGAGGGAAGTTTGTTGGATCACAGAAGAAGTGGTCGCCGGCCTGCACTCTCCAATAACGATAGAGAATTCATGAGACGGGAATATGAAATCAATGGTTTCAAGCCCACAAAACATTTTGCGGAGATGTTCAATGTGAGTGCCCAAACAATAAGGAATCATCTACATTACATGGGGTTGCACCACAGGCATTACGCCAAGAAAATATATTTGACGGATGCTCACAGACTTGCTCGTCTGAACTTCGCCAGAGAGCACTTAGAGTTTGATTGGTCTAATAGTGTTTTGTGATGAAAAAACGTTTAAATCCAGTCAGCATGGACGTCTTCACCTTTGGCGATATAATTCAACACGGTATAAAGATGATCATGTAATCCCAAATAGAGAATCAGGTCGAATTTCCGTAAATATTTGGGGCTGGATGAGTGCGGATGGTGTAGGAGAATTGTGTTCTCTACCTCCTCGAGCGACGGCTGTAAATTATATCGACGTGCTTCAGAATGCAATGCTACCGACAGTCCGTAATGTTTACCCGGAGAACGAAGTGCCACAATTTGATTTTGTTCAAGATAATTGTTCAATTCATAATGCGAGGATCGTAAGAGCCTGGTTTCGTTCACACACTGACGTAAGGGTAATTCAGTGGCCCTCAAGATCGCCGGACCTCAACCCGATAGAAAATCTTTGGGGCCTTATGGTCCAACGATGGTCGCATCAAAATGAAAGAACCAAACAAGCTCTTATTAGTCACTGTAATTATATTTGGGAGGAAATGCGGGGAACCGATATTTGCTCACGGCTTGTTGGTTCAATGAGGTCTCGTCTTTTAGAGGTTATAGAGGCCAACGGCGGTTACACCCGTTTCTAATTTTTAAAAATTTTCAATATCTTCTAAATATTACTAATATATGCTATGTTTTTGTTTGTTATAAGTATTTTAAAATTGATTGTAGAAATTTAATAAAAGGATAAATCTATTTTTAGCTTGTTTTTTATTGATATTGTAATTACAAGTTTACAGAAATTGTAGGTTTGTGGATTCGCCTTGTGCCTTTACAATTTTATGTAACTTGTTGATTACAATTCTGAATTTGTAGATACAATTTTGTCATCAAAATCTACAGACCCCCGCCGTTGATTTTACGACGTCATTGGTTCCATCAAGTTCAAACTAAGAACAGCTGTCACGTTACAAACAGTAATAGTCGTTATCAATAATCAGATAAAGACAGCAATAGAAGTTGTCAGATCGATCTGCAAGCGAAACTAATCTTTATCACCTATGAATCTGCAAGCGATATTCAACCTTAGGGTGGTACACCACTTTCTTGGCCGACTGTACTAAGGTTGCTTCTTCTACACTAAAGTAATAATAGAAAATGACAATTACTTTGATGGTGTGTCTGCTGTTGTGGGCGGGGCTGTCCTAAACCGAACGCGTTCATATGACTGAAGCCGGGCGGTGCCAGGCGGGAGCGACGGACACGGTCCATATTGTCACTGGAAATGAGGAAATACACGTATTTTATTATACAGAAAATACATTCGCAGCAAGCGTGGGTTACTTTAACCATCACGGGACTAATGAATACCGTGACCCCGTAAAGTAAAGGGCTACAAGTCTGACAGTCCCTCCTGCCCTGCCCTGGGTGGGAGGACTCATTTGACGATTTTACCACGTTAAGCGTGGGTTACTTTGACCTTTAGTATCTCAGTAACTAGAAGGTATAGTTAGCTATAAGTTATGTGCAAAGTCAGTGGTGAGGATAATCAAACCGATCGCAGTGTGCGACGTGACAGAGATGTATTTATTTGTTTATTTGGGGGAAAAAAAGTTACACGTATAATTTGTATATCGGAGCTAATTAGGTACATTTAACCTTTTAACTGCCAACGTCGGATCATCATCATCATCTCAACCATAGGACGTCCACTGTTGAACATAGGCCTCCCCTTTAGATCTCCACATATACCGCTTGGAAGCAACCTGCATCCAGCGTCTTCCGGATATATCCGACAAATATAACCGGGCCCATTTCGCCAGAGTCGGATATATCCGACGAAAATACCACAACTTATTTAAAAACCGGCCAAGTGCGAGTTGGACTCGCCCATGAAGGGTTCCGTAGTAGCAAGCATAGATTAGGGATATAATTATATTGAGATTAGTAAGTAATATACACAAACAATAAAAATAACTTTGTTTTTCATAGTGTTTGTATGAATGGCAAAGTTATATTTGCGGTTTTTGAAAATGTACTATATCTCAAAAACTGCTAACTGTATCTCATCCAAACCAATTTTCGTTGGAAGTTTTTGTTGAGGTCTACATTATATATTTTTTTTAGTTTTATCATTTTCTTATTTTAGAAGTTACAGGGGGGGGGGGGGCACATTTTACCACTTTGGAAGAGTCTCTCGTGCAAACTGTTCAGTTTAGAAAAAAATTATATTAGTAAACTCAATATCATTTTTAAAGACCTATTCATAGATACCCCACACGTATGGGTGTGGTGAAAAAAATTTTTTTTAGTTTCAATTCTTAGTATAGGGGGCACCCCCAAAATTTGTTTTGTTTTTATTTTTGTGTGAAAATCGTAATGCGGTTCACATAATACATCTACCTACCAAGTTTCAACGGGATAGCTCTTATACTTTCGACAAAAAGTGGCTGTGACATACGGACGGACAGACAGACATGACGAATCTATAAGGGTTCCGTTTTTGCCATTTGGCTACGGAACCCTAACAAACGTATAACCCACACTGATGACGATGATGGCCACGGAGATTTCAACTAACTTGGGACTCTCAGGAGTGACGTGTGTAAGTTTAATAGGCATCATAACCTTTTTAAGTACTTTTTAAGGTTATTTTGAGTGCATAGCCGAAAATAAATTTAGCAGCGGGTCTAAAGTCACCACTTTAGCAATGTTGTTCAATTATCTACTCTATTTGCTTGAGCAATAGACTAGAATATTCCATTTTACGAATTTACACTGATCATTATAGAAATATTTATTCCATGCAGAAGTACGACTTACGGCGCAACAGCCAAATCGGTAAATCACTGCGCCGCCATGCCATCAAGTTAGATTGTTCAGCTATTGACCAAACAAACTTATTTTTCTGTTGTAGTATTTAAGACTTCATTATCAACCTATAACGTTCCCACTGCTGGTACATATGCCTTATCTCTGTGAGAGAGAATGGGCCATAATCTACCAAGCAGGTTGCGGGTTTCTAGATGTCACAATATGTCTTCGATTTTTTTTGGCTCTAGGACATTCCAGTTTCCTCACGATGTTTTCCTTCACCGTTTTAAGAGCAGTTTTGTTGAAACAAGTTACACAAAGATGAGGCTGGCTGGGTTGGAACCCACGACCTACACTCGTAAGTTGAGGCTGATACCATTGGGGCTCCTCTGCCCTGTAGTTTGGACTCACCCACTAGAAACTGTGTTTTGCATCATTTCTGTCTCCATAAGTTCTGCGAACGCCTTCTGTGTTTCCTTGAAGGGGTCGAAGTCTAGGTCGTCGTCGCCGTCGCCAGCAGCGCGACCGCCATTGCCTTCATTACCGCGTATATTGTTCATTCTGGAACAGGTATTATTATAATTTAACTTTAACAAAGCAGAACAACCGATTAACAAGTCAAAAGTGGTCTTGTCGCGACGACTTTGTCCTACTGTCATCTCTGTTTTCAAAGTAGCCCCAATTAAAATTGACAAAGCACTTTTAATCTCTTGCACCAACATTATGTTATGTAAACAAAATATATATGAGTTAGCACTGAGTTATAGTATTAATCAGACCCCAGAAATGATTTATGATTTTTTTTTAGAATGCGAATTGAATTTTCTATATTTTTTTTATATTTCATATATTTGAGCAAAATAAGCCAGTATCTTATTGCTCTTACCCACTGTACATACACGCTTTTCAAATTGATGCTTTTTGGAATTGATCAGGGGGGGTATTACAACGTCTTAAAACCAGGCTTATTCCGGCGAGTGAAAGTGACAGAGCTATACAAGTCGTCTAGCGCCATCTCGTTCACTCACTGGAATAAGCCTGGTTTTAAGACGTTGTAATACCCCCCCAGGTAGTTTGTCCTACTCGAAAATTCAGGGATTGACATAATGTGATGTGTTGAGCCATTTTTGTCGTGCAGGATTTCCAAAAAATGCTTATTTTTAGACGATGGATGAAGAGTCTTAGGGAGCTTACCCATGGCGCGATGCGACGCGATTCGACCGATTCCAATTACAAGTGAAAATCAACCTTACCATTACGACATATAATGCGTGGTTGTCTACGGGTAGATGAAAAACAAAACACGCTCGCCACGACTACGTCAAGTCAATCGAATTGCATCATTATATCGTAGTAGCAAGGACGATTTTCATTTTTAGTTAGTAGAAATTGCAAATCGCACGAATCGCGTCGTGGGTAAGCTCCCTTGTCGCAATGTCACAGCACATGCTGAGGTAGGAGCCTTTTGGCCTCGCACAGGACTAAACTGTATTTTTTTTTTGTTTAGTTTTACCTTTTGCTGTTTTTCTTTTATACACCGTGACTTTTTAGTCGTCTTACAAAAGAGGTCCAATTAATGTACCCGACATAAAATACCTCTAGGCGTGATTATTTTATTTTTTTTCATTAATAATAATTTTTATCATTAATAAATAGGTACGTTAGAAATATGAAACACCCTGTAAAAATGTATACGTATTGAACTGTAGAGTATACCTACCCAGCGCACGAGTCGAGCAAATCATTCTATCTCCATTTTCTATGAGACAAGGGTGTTTTTAACTACGCCTTGCGTCATAATAATGAACAATATTTTTATTTTTTAATTTTTTAAATCTCATAAATCCCTATTTTTAGGGTTCCGTAGTCAACAAGGAACCCTTATAGTTTCGCCATGTCCGTCCGTCCGTCCGTCCGTCTGTCCGCAGCTTAGCTCAGAGACGCCCAGCACTAGAAAGCTGTAATTTGGTGTAAATATACGGATTTGTTGCGTCAAAAAAGTGGTAAAATAAAATCTCGTAAAATATTTTTTTTTAGGGTACCTCCTGTACACGTAAAGCGGGGATGTTTTTTTTTTTTCTCGCGTACCCCTTAGTGTGGGGTATCATTAAATAGGCCTTTAAAAAATATTGGTAGTTTCCATCAACAATTTTTTGATAAAAAGATTCGTTTGTGAAATATTAAGCTTTAAAATGCTAATTTTTGCCCTACTCGAGTGTCCCCCCCCTCTACCAGCTAAACGGTTATGTTTGGGGGTGTGAAAAAATTTACAATAGTAGTATATATAACGAAGTTTAAAAGAAAATTATCATGACTAAGTGGGCTTTACAAGTTTACGAGTAATAGTTGACCAACTTATAAAACGTACTGGGATAACATTTTCCTAAACAAAATGTATCGGAGAACAACTGCAAATGTAAGTTTGTCAACTTCATTTTTACAGCTATAATAGGTAGTGGAGTGGAGTGGAGTGCAGTGGAGTGGAGTGCAGTGCAGTGGAGTGGAGTGGAGTGGAGTGGAGTGGAGTGGAGTGGAGTGGAGCGGAGTGGAGTGGAGTGGAGTGGAGCGGAGTGGAGTGGAGCGGAGTGGAGTGGAGTGGAGCGGAGCGGAGTGGAGTGGAAGGGAGTGGAGCGGAGCGGAGTGGAGTAGAGCGGAGTGGAGCGGAGTGGAGCGGAGTGGAGCGAAGTGGAGCGGAGTGGAGTGGGGTAGTGTGGGGTGGAGGGTCGAAAATCGCTTGAACCTTTTTAACAGGTTCATAGCGATTTTCGACGTGCCTTGACACCTCTCAAGTTTTTTTTTTTAATACGTCATAAATCGTAAACCTTTCAAAGTTGGAACCAACTACAAGAACTTTTATAGTATGTTATTACTTGCTGCTACGGAACCCTTTATGGGCGAGTCCGACTCGCTCTTGGCCGGTTTTTTATTATAAACGTGTTCTAGTCATTGGATACATGAACTGGGCTGCCGTTGTAAGACGACTAAAAAGTCACGGTGTATAATTTTTGTTTTCCTTTGTTGTTTTTATTCATGTAATTTTGTTTGTTCTGTGTGTGTCAATAAGGCCGCTGCCTCGAATCTTGCGGGCAGCGGCGCGGCGGCGGCGACGGCGCTGGAGCGGCGCGGCCGTCGCAGACCCGTTCTCGAAACTAGCGGGCAGATCGCGCGTCACTATAGCCGCGTAGTGTTGTGTTCGAACATCTTTTTGATTCAGATTTATTCCTAACGCTCGATTTATTGTGGGCAAAATACTACAGCGCAAGCGCGCGGGCGGTCACCGCTTGTCAAAGTACACCGCTCGCTGCCCGCTCCCGCCCCGCTGCCGCGCCGCAGTTTTCGAGGGTCGGTCCATTTGATTATACGCATAACATCCTGCCACTCCCGCGCCGCTGCCCGCAAGATTCGAGGCAGCGGCCTAAATCTCTTTTCTTTCTTACCTTTGTTTGTGTTGCATTTCCAAGCTCTCTGCGCTGAGCATGTTCTGTGGGTAGTGCGCGTGATCTAGGCGTCTGTCGTCTGTGCCTCGCTGCAACTGTAGCCTCATCTGTTGTGCCTTGTGGAAGTCGGTGAAGAACTTGTCCATGTTCTCTGCTAGATACCGCACTTCGTTCTGTTGAAAAGGTACAAGAAAAATTTTAAACCATGAAAAATACCATTATCAACATCATATCAGCCGTAGGTGGTCCAGGCCTCCCCTATAGATTCAAAATAGGACCGGTTGGAAGTAGCTTGCATTCAGAAAAATGGTACTAAATAAAATAATGTTCATAAGACTTTATGGATGGCAAATACTAATGTGACAAATCAATGTTGTTTTTCATAATAATAATTGTGTTCCCAAAATATAAACTGTTCACCACCACCACGAAGCTTTATTCATTGCAAGTTTTTTTATGAGAAAATTATGCAAAACCATAAAGAAAAAAATGTTATAATGATACAGTAAGTACTTACCGCCGACTGTGGTGCATCGAATCCATTGACAAGGCCAGACTGTTGCATTTGTTGTTGTTGATTTTGCTGTAGCAACTGTTGATTGTGCATCATGAACCCGCCCATCGAGTTGCCCATTGTGTTTCCCATAGAATTGCCCAACGAATTTCCCATTGTGTTGCCCATCGAATTGCCCATTGTGTTGCCCATCGAACTGCCCATTGTGTTGCCCATCGAACTGCCCATTGTGTTGCCCATCGAACTGCCCATTGTGTTTCCAATTGAGTTGCCTGCCAGAGAACTTGCTGACATTGAGCTACCGCCCATGGAATTGTCTACACGCATACCAAACGGTGGAAGCATATTGGGATTTTGATGAAAATTAGCACCTGCACAAAGATTTTGTCTATTACACCCACACAACCAACCACATATGTAAAATATCGAGAAGAGATACACAATGACTTTATAATGGATTTGGCGAAACTTTACAGTTGTAATGAAATTTTTACTACTTTACTTAATTTTAGGAAATAAGTTTTGAGATCTGTAAAGTTTCACCAATGAATCCTGAAAGCCCCTGCATAGAACCTTACCTAATAATTCACTAGCTGACTCGAGTCCTATACTAGATTGCATATAATGTTTCGGCTCGACCATAACATTGTGTTGCCTCGCCAATAATTCGTTTTGTCTCATAAGCATTTCACTTTGGCTGCGTTCTCTTAATAACAGTTCCTTTTGATCCATAAGGCCTTGGTTAATTTGGCTAATTTGTCTTTCGTTGGCTAGGTATGTGAGGTTATCTCTGTCTAGGATGCCGTAGCCGTTCAGCATGGGGCTCTTGTGGATGTGGTGGAGGTCGAGGCCGGGCAGCAGTCTGCGCGGGTTGTGGTCCGGCTCCAGCAAGCCGTGCTGCTCGTCATCCAGTAACGAGTGGGAAGAACTGTCTAAGAGCGAATGTTTTTCTAGCAACGAGTGTCTTTCTGACTCCAGTTCGTCTAGCTCACTGGATAGGAAACTCTGCGCGTCGTTGTCGAACACGGATCCGTGATTCGTCTGCGTGCTACTAAATTGTTTGGTATCTAACGTTTCGGTATCGTTATTATTATCATTATTAATACTATTGCTAGACTTTTGTTTAGATTTGTCGGTTTTACTTTTCTTGCTACTTTGGCCGTTTGTGCTATTTGATTCCTTGCTTCTTTTGATGTTGCTGTCTGTGTGTGTGTCTTTACTCTGTTTTGTTTGAGCCTGTTGTACCTGTTGTGTGGGACTGGAAGATTCTGATGTGCCGTTTTCTTGTGACTTAACTGGAAATATAAATATTTTGCACATTAGAAACTAGAATATGACAAATTCGAAATCATGGAATGATAAGGTAAATCTCATTTTATTTCGATATGACGTTCTTCTCAGAGCAAAAAGTTAATAACAGTGAATGTTATCATTAATTAAAAATATAGGTAAAAATTGACTGTGAGAAGCGGGCAGACATTCAAGTGATTTAATAAGGGTCCGTTTTTTCCTTCGGACGTACAGAACCTATGAAATGTGGGAAAATTGAAAGAAAAATAGGGGAAAATGCATTTCAAGCGTAATGATAGCGCAACGAAATAAAAAATATGGAGAAGAAAGAAAAACAACGATAAAAAAAGAGATTATGTAAATTATCTTGGCATGAAATGACAGGGGGTGTCCACTACTATGAAGACTGAAAGACATCTTGGAATTACAAATTTAGACAAGATGTTTCTTAAAAATTTAGTTTACATACCCGTAGAATGTTGTGGTTTGGGACTGGACTGTTTTCTGGCGGGACTATCTGACGGTGGCGAGGATCCGAGGCTGGGCCACGCTTCCTTGCCGCTACCATTGCTACCGACCCCGTTACTGCTGCCCGCACTGCCCGTACTCGAACCACTGTTGTCGTATTTAGATTGTTCATTATTAGATCTGTTAGCGATTTTATGTATTCAACGATTGATTTGGCGTGTAGGTTTAACGCTAAGGGCGATTTTGTAGGGAGTGGCTGGCTTTGGATCGATATGTTCTTTTATTTATTTTACTTTAAAACTTTATTATGTACAATTGACAAAGTTGAATCATGAGCATGACCCACCATAAGTTTATTCCTACAGACATTCAAATACAATTAGGTCTACATTCGCGTAAACATACATATCCATTGTAACGACTTTGATCTTTGTCAATTTGACGGATTCAAACGATTTAATGTCAAAATGGGTCAATGGGTCAAACTTGGTGACAGATGGTGAAAGATGAGGAAACTCCTACTGAGGAGCTTCTAAGACATGTTAACCGACAGGGAACAAATCTGCTTATAGTTTGAAACTGATTGCAGATAAACACAAAAAAATAAAAAAATAAATGGGTCATGATTCAACTTTGTCGATTGTACAAATCTGCTTATAGATTCATACTCAATACTCAATACTCAATACGTTTATTGCATTCCACAATGTGAACTTAGGTGGTAGGTACATAAGGATATACATTCATTTTGGAGCATTGTGGACCCTGTCGGGCATAACAACATAAAAATTTGGAGGAGGGCTATTATAAATATTTCTTCATATATTCGCAAGTGGTACTAATGAGTTCGAAGTCTTGAGTTCAATTTTCAGATTAGGCCATATGCTACTGGAGTACTGGCTTTGTCCATCAAGAATTCTTCGGTTGAAGTCTGGATTTGTACTTGGTTAATGGCACTTGACCAGCCACCATTAAGGTACGATTCCAAACACGGATGTACGCAGCAGAGCAAAGTCATCGCAGCAATACTGGTAACTCATTTATTATTATCCTGATCGGAAGATCTATTTTCGGAATCATTCCTTTAGGTATCATATTCTCAAAGATGACAACATTGGGTAGGTCATAAATTAATAATTACAAATAGCTATACTTTGTAATTTTCAATAAACATCAAGCCTGAACTTCAGTTAAGCTGCATGGCGGCAGAAAAAGCATAGTTTTATTTTATCTAGGATTCTAGGTGAATCGCAATAACAAACATTGCCAGAATGTAGGTGTCTACCAAATAAAGCAAACACTAATTTAGCGAATTGTTATGTTTGATTAGGTAACGCATGTGTGTATGCGGCAGCAGTTGTGTAAGTGCGGCAGCGGGCACGCGCGCGCCATCCCGCGCGAGCGCCACCTGTCCAAGAAAATAAACAGTGTGCATTGGACTCGCTGGTTTGATTGACGGAACGTCCGCTCCCTGTAACCCTAAACGCATTACATACATAACACGTGGCGACGAGCGAACTCAAACTTAATATAAAATGTCCACGGGACCGACTTACGGGGTTTTGCAAACATTCGACCATCTTACACAAGAATGGGAAAGCTTCAAGTCGCGGCTAAATCAATGGTTTATAGCCAACGACATAACCTCAGTAACGGACAAAGCTACAGTTAAAAGGAGGGCGATTTTATTAACATCGTTATGTGAATCATCGTTCAAACTAGCAAGTGACCTGGCGTTACCCAAAAAGGTGGAAGAACTGGAATACGACGAGTTAGTGAAGATACTCGACGATCACTTCACACCGAAAAGGCTTGGGTTTGCGGAGAAGTCTGCATTTTACGCCGCAACACAGCGACCAGGAGAGAGTCACACTCAATGGGCAGCGAGGCTTAGAGGGTTAGCAGCTCACTGCGGATTCAAGAACCTGGAGGAAGCGTTGTTGGATAAATTTATCATGGGCATGGTGGCGGGACGCGAACGAGACAAGCTGTTCGTGCAGAATCAGCGAGAGCTGACTCTCGCGAAAGCCATCGATTTGGCAGAGAGCGTGCGATGCGCACGCCAGGCCTCGTCGCAGGCAGCGCCCGGCGCAAGCAGCGCCGAGTCTGCGAGTCACGCCGTGTTCAACATCAACAAAAAGGAAAAGTGCAGTGTGTGCGGTTTTAATAACCATAAGTCAAATCAGTGCCGATTTAAAAATTATAAATGTAAAAAGTGCAACACTAAAGGTCATCTGCGCAAAATGTGTCCTAACGGGGAAAAAATTAAATACGTAGATGAAGGTACCGTGGACGACGGAGACGACGGTGAGTTTTTTTATAATATTCGGTGCATTCAAGGGAAGCCGATGACGGAGCGCGTCACGATCAGTGGTCTGGCTTTGGAATTTGAAATTGATAGTGGTTCAGCGGTTAGCGTAATATCCGAAAATACCTACAAGTCTCATTTCAAGGAATTACCATTGTCAGTCACCAATAAAAAATTATTTAGCTATACGGGCGAAAATATTAAAACGTTGGGGGTTGTATTGTTGCCTATATCGTACAATGGGCGTACGCATGTGTTGAATGTTTACGTAGTGCACGCAGGCGGGCCGCCATTACTAGGCCGTGATTTCATTCGCGAGTTTGACCTTGAGCTAGCGCCCGCTAACGCCGGTGCAACTGTGCATGCGTTGTATAAACAACAAGACGACGGAAGTTACTCTAATATCGTTAAACAACTCATAAACCAATTCCCAAAAGTTTTCTCGGGCAATCTTGGATCATTTAACAAATATAAAATAAGTTTACGCGTAAAACCGGACGCTAAGCCGATTTTTTTTAAAGCGAGACCAGTACCATACGCTTTGAGGGAAAAAATCGATAAGGAACTCGATCGTTTATTATCATTAGGTATTTTGAAACCCGTCGAACACTCTGATTATGCATCGCCTGTGGTGCCCGTTTTAAAGAAGGATGGCAGCATTCGCTTGTGTGCAGACTATTCGGTAACAATAAATAAACAATTACTAATAGATCAATATCCGTTGCCCACAGTAAATGACCTGTTATCTAAATTACACGGGGGCATACAATTTAGTAAAATTGATTTATCCATGGCATATAATCAATTTATTTTAACAGAAGATTCCCAAAGTTTAACATGCATAAACACGCATCGCGGTCTCTTTAATTTTACTCGTTTAGTCTTCGGGTTGTCGAGTGCGCCGGCCGTATTCCAGCGCGCTATGGAGTGTCTACTCTCGGGAATAGACGGAATAATATTCCTACTGGATGATATTTTAATCACGGGAACAAATGAAGCTCAGCATAAACAGAGACTGAATGAGGTGCTACAGCGCTTAGCCAACGCGGGCTTGACGGTACAGATGAGTAAATGCGAATTCTTTAAAGACGAGATTTCGTATCTAGGTCACGTGATAGATAAAAAAGGTATTAGGAAGTCGCTCGACAAAGTAAAGGCTATAATAAAAGCTCCTAAACCTACGAACGTGTCACAACTACAGTCATTTCTAGGTCTCACTAATTATTATAGGAACTTCGTGCCCGATGCGTCATCTGTATTAAGTCCACTATACAATTTACTAAATAAAAACACAAAGTGGGAATGGACTCGAGATCATGACGACGCATTCGTTAAAATTAAAAACATTTTAGCATCCGATAAAACCTTAGCGCATTTTGATCCAAAGGCCAAGTTGATATTGACTGTGGATGCGTCCCCGACAGGATTAGGGGCCGTACTTTCACAAGTAGGTAGTGACGGGTTAGAAAAACCGTTATCGTACGCTTCTCGGACATTGAACGCGGCGGAAAAAAAATATGCACAAATTCAAAAAGAAGCTACAGCTATAATTTTCGGTATAAGACGGTTTCACCAATATTTGTATGGCCGATCCGAGCCCTTTACGTTACGAACGGACCACAAGCCCTTGTTAGCTATATTCGGACCACACAAGGGGATTCCCGAAGTGTCCGCAAACCGTCTGCAAAGGTACGCTATATATTTAACTGCGTACAATTATACTATAGAGTACATTAGTAGCAAACAGAACAGCGCGGATTACCTATCTAGGGCTTGCGGGGAGGAGGGGCATGAGGAAACTTCGGAGGAACTTGCGGAGTGCGAGGATCGCGCAACGTATGTCAACTTTATAACAGACGGCGATCTGCCGGTGACACTTAGCGACATGCGACGTGAAACGGCTCGTGACCCCCACTTAACCATAATTACACGATATATATTGAACGGCTGGCCTAGAAAAAGTGATGACGCTAACCTGAAACCTTTCTTTAATTGTCGATCGCAGTTGTCATACGAAAATGGTATTTTAATGCGCGGACATAAAGTTGTAATTCCCTCAAGTTTACATAATACCATTTGTAATGAACTTCATAGTTCACATTTTGGCGTAGTGAAAATGAAGGCAGAGGCTCGCAAGCGGTTGTGGTTCCCGGGCGTGGACGCGGCCCTGGAGCGCCTGGCGGCGGCGTGCGGCGTGTGTCGCGCGCTCCGCCCGGCGCCGCCGCACGCCGCGCTGGCGCCCTGGCCGCTGCCGCCGCATCCGTTTTATCGAATTCACGTAGATTTCTTGGGACCGTTTCATGGTTATATGTTTTTAATCATTGTGGATGCGTACAGTAAATGGGTTGAATGTTACGACATGTCGCCGACGTACAATTCGAAAGCGGTTATTAATAAAATGTATGACTTGATGTCACGTTTTGGAATTCCGCACACATTGGTGAGTGACAATGGTACTTCTTTTACATCTGGAGAATTTAATGATTTTTGTAAACGTAACGGCATTCAACATGTTTTATCACCAGTATACCACCCAGCCAGCAATGGCCAAGCCGAGAGTTTCGTAAAGATTGTAAAAAAGGGACTTAAGGGTATTATTTTAGAGGGATGTAATAAAAGGTCTATTCAGGAAAAGATAAATAAATTTTTATTTGACTATCGAAACTCTAAAAACAGTACCACTGATCGGTCGCCAGCCGAGTTAGTGTATGGACGCGCGTTGCGTTCAAGGCTGGACTTAATAAACCCAGTCGCCCCGCCTCCTTCGTCCACGGACCTTAATCGAACCGTCGAACTTAAACAGTGCTTACAGGCTAAATATTTTAAAGGGGTAAAACGAGCAGATTTTAAAGAAAACGATTGTGTATGGATCACTAAGAACTCTGATAATAAAAAATTTACGTGGCTCGAAGGAATAATTAAAAAGAAAATCGGACATGTTATGTACGTGGTATATGTACCAGTTTTAGATTGTGAAGTCACCAGGCATGTTGACCAGATTAGACCACGACTACACTCGGCGCTAAGCAATGACCATAGCTGGGACCCAGATCTGATACCCGATGTATCACCACCTGCTGCAGATCAAGGCGATACAGTAGCTCAACCGGGAAGGGACGGGGAAGTATCCTTGGATTCCGAAGAAGAAGAAGAAATAGCGGAGGGCCCAAGGACGCCGCCGCGCGCCGCTGACGCCGCTGAACGGCGAAGAGCAATAAGTCCGATTTTCTCGACACCGACGTCGGATCCGCATTATGACACTGATGTCGAAACTTAGTTATAAGTAGTTAGTTAAGTTTCTATAAGGTTTATTACTATAAGGGTTAAGTTACTATTAGGTTATATAAATGTCGTCTAAGGGGAAGGGATGTTATGTTTGATTAGGTAACGCATGTGTGTATGCGGCAGCAGTTGTGTAAGTGCGGCAGCGGGCACGCGCGCGCCATCCCGCGCGAGCGCCACCTGTCCAAGAAAATAAACAGTGTGCATTGGACTCGCTGGTTTGATTGACGGAACGTCCGCTCCCTGTAACCCTAAACGCATTACATACATAACAGTTACAGCATCAGACAAGAACTTTCGTTTGCAAAATATTTGATAAACGCCATTTTGCAATATTATGTCATTTATCAAGCCTTTTACTTTAGCTTTTAGAGAATAAAATTGACGAATGACGAAAAATGAGAACATGTGAACCAAAGTAAATTAATTTTGTCTATAAAGATTTTCCATAAAATGCAAATATGGCATTTGGAGCCATATTTTAAAATGATTAATTGTTAAGTCTGCCTACCTTGAGTATTGACACAGAACCTCGCTCATAATTTTTATCTTTGATGAAACAGATGTGGGCGCCTAATTAATTTCGATTATTTTTTACTTCTTCTGAGAATAGATCTAGTCCCTACATCAAATCGTCAAATGCGAACCACTCCATACAAACAAATCTAGCCCCTAAGGACGAATACAGCTAGTGTCTATTTTAGGTAAGTGTCATGAAAGTGTGCGTGAATTATGGTTTACAGGGTAAAGTGATAAACAAGGAATCCTGAAACATGTAAACTACAGAAATATAAGTTTTTTCAGCTGTATACGACCGTTAAACCTCGCACTGAAGGGTACTCACTTAGAAGAATTGACTACGTTAATATGAGACGATGTGACCACTGTAGTAGGTATAAAGTTCGATTGATTACCTGGAATTTTCAAAAAATATATTAGATATTTTCTAGAACTTTCCTCTGTTAAGAGCGTGTGCGCCGTACGGCATGTCAAATACAATTTTTTCGAAATAATTGAACCGATTTCTATGAAACTTTACTCACATACGCAGGATACATAAATCTTAAAAGTTAACAGAAAATCTTGTCGAAATCTTATTTAAAAATATATTTGGAAATTCATTCATTCATTTTGAAAATGTAAAAATCTAATTTAACTGAAACGCTATTTTTAACCAAATTCAAAAAGGAAGTTCTCAATTCGGTTGGTATGTGACATACGATTTCTGTGATTATTTTTTTGTTCAAAAAGAATACTAAACTTGTTGTTTGGTCCTATAAAAAAAATCTAAAATGTTTTTCTTGATTAGGTACATGTAAGAAATTTCATTGAAAGCTGTTCAATCATTTCGAAAAAAAAAAGGATTTCAAATCCTGTATAGAATATCATTCGGCATACACGCTCTTAATATTCTTTGAAAGAATCAATTATACGTACCATCTTTTGAACTGCTTTTTTCTGCATTCGTACTAGAATTACCTGTAAGTTAAATTGCGTTGTGCGTTTAGTGATGTTCAAGATTTATATTAGAAGAAAAACATGTTCGTAAAATTATAAAGTTTTTGCCAAAACGGTATATTGACACGGTGAACAAAAACGGTACAATTATGGTAAACAAGACATGGCAACTGGTTTTTTGTTATGGAGTTAGATTATAGATGTTATGATGTCATGCGAAAACGTTTATTTATTAGTTCGCCTACGAGGTTTACCCGGAAGTCGTTTAGCACATAATATGCAAAAAAAATTCGATAGTATATCGTATTTAGTTTGTTTTTAAAGGCTAGTTTTTAAGTGAAGGTTTTGTTTTGATTCAGAAATGCGCATACGCAGCTTTTGACACAACTGAGCTCTACCAATTTCGTTTTTTAAATGCTTATATTCTTTTCGGTTCCAAAAAAGTTCAAAGTCGCTGCTTATATCGCAAACTTTTGATTAATTTTGAAATACCATGTTTAGAGGTGCGGCGAGAATCGAGTTCCTGAAAATATTTGAATGATGCCTTTGTGCAGTTTTTTATTTTATTAGGATTGAATGTGTCCCGCTATTGAGCCTCATTGAAACCTCTGTGCTTTGTGCAATTTCTGACCAATATAGGCTCTAATAACTGCAGACCTAATAGCTGCTACCAAGGCATATATCACAAAAGTTCTTTGAATGGCCCATTGAGGACTATTTTTTTGGGGTGACGGAAGGTGACCGAAACAAAGTCGATGATGAAGCCAGCTTACCCAGAAGAAGTCTGTTCACTCTAACTTTGAAGAGATTAGGGTTTTAAAAGAATCTTGCCCATTCTTCTCCATACAGGATATGGGATGGCATTGATTTTACACCCATTCGCAACCTACCCTTGCGAATGGGTGTAAAATCAATCCCATCCCATATTATTTAATTTTAGTATTTGACGTTTAACAGTGCCTCTTTGATGGCCTAATTGAAATAAATGATTTGGCTTTGGTTGTACGTATTTCCGAATACATACAACCAAAGTCAAATTATTGACAGACACTGGCAGATAGTTCCACTCTCCTTTGCGATCAGCGAGGGGCACTTACCTGAACTATTGTTGTGTTTCTCGTCTGGTTTATCCCGCTGCGCCTGCAACAGTTGGTTGTGAAGCTTCCGCTCATAAACCTGGTGCAGGCCTGCGTGCATCTCTTCCTTCGTGAACGATGCTTTCGGATCACCTAGAAATATAACCCACAATTTTAGAGCTTGAAATTAATATCATGAGACCATAGATCAGATTTATCAATTGCCCCAAGAAGAGATCGAAAGACGAAAATTAATGAGGATTTGATGAAAACGCCTAAAAAATAGTTATGCTATGCTACCTATCCTTTTTTGTTACGAAATTAAGAGGTTTAAAAATTTAAAAAAAATAACAGCACCTTAGTTTTTAAGCCAGATCGGTAACATTCAAGTCCCTCGGTCATACAAGTGACCTTTATAACTTATTTGAACTAAATCTCAAGGTCACTGTTGCATGACCTTCAATCAAGGACACAACCATTTTATTTTTTGTTTGCATTAGTTTGCTCTTGCAATACAGCCCAGAAGCAAAGATAAGACTTGAGATCGAGGTAGCATATGCAGAAGGGGTTTATTCCACTTTGTTCCCCCAGCACGCGTAGCATGGCGCCGAAGAAACGGGTTTTGTCGACGGGAGAAAAGACATAATGACAGAACGTCAAAGATTTTTATCGATTTAAGCATAGTAATGTTTAAAATATAGAAAATATATGTATCTATTCTTTAATGGTGTAAGAATCGTGTCATACTTGTGCAAAAAAACATTTGATTTGTATAGAAATAACGATGAAATAACTTTGTCCTTTCTTGGTAGAATAGAGATAGAATCGCCATGCTACGCGTGCAGGTGAACAAAGTGGAATAAATTGCAGAAGGAACTGCAACTCTTGCGCACTGACGGAAAACGTTAAAAATAATTTTTTTTTATTGCTTTATGCTGTTGATTTTCATTGGTAAAGATAACTTGATAGGCTAAATTACTGGAAAAATTAAAGAACTTAGCACAAAATAAATGGTTATTACCTAGCTCGTGCAGATACATGCAGTCTGGCTTGGGACAGGGCTGGTTCTTCATAAAGTTGGCGCAGTACTTGGTGGTACCCAGCGAGCCCTTCAGGACTCTCCCGTCCAGCGTCACGTTGTTCACGCCCTGGATCGCTCGCAGCGCGTCGCACGGAGACACGTACGTCACGTACGCTGACGCTGACGGACCCTGGGGGAGGGAGACAGCGGTCAGATCATCTAGCACGGGGGTAATAATCAAAGCCCGGAGTAAGGGACTTTACCCATAGCACAATGCGATGCGATTCGGCGGATTCCAACTACAAGTGAAAATCAACCTTGCTACTGAGGAATAACGATGCAATTCGATTTAATTGACGTCGTCGTGGCGATCGTGTTTTGTTTTTCATCTACCCTTAGATAACAACTTGTTTTATGTCATATGTCGTAGTGGTAAGGTTGATTGTCACTTGTAATTGGTATCGGTCGAATCGCGCCGCATCGCGCCATGGGTAAATTCCCGAAGTATAGTGATTTTATGCACTTGTATCACGAAAAGTCATAGAAATCATAACATGGATAAGCCTTTTTCCCGGGATTTCATTTCAGTACTTACCAGATTGAATTGAAATGCACGCGGGCGAAGCCGTGGGCAACAGCGAGTGCTTATATGTCTTTCTTACATATTCCAAACAATTTTAAAATTCCGGAAAAATCTCTTTAAAATCACGGAATCCCGGAGGCATGTCCATATTAATACATACGTTTCAGGTTATTGAGCCCAAATCAGTCTACCTACTTCGGGCTTTGGTAATAATAGTAAAGACTGGAATTCTGTAAAGCTGATCGCACATTTGTCAGCATCGAACGCGCCGTATTTTAAATGCTGTCAGAATCATAATAATGCTGATGACGTCATGTGATATAAAGGGCGCGTGCGGCGCGTACGGTGCTGATATGTGTGCGGCCACCTTTAAGCGGATGCCCACGCAGTTCCATAAAAAAGTACAGGGACCCACGAGGATGGTTGTAGAAAGGGGACCCTATCAGGGATTAACAAAAAATATCCTTACTTTCTCCAAGAGGGTTCTGAAAATAGACTAGGAATTTCTCCTGTATCGTGAACGCGTTATTTTATTAAGTAGACGCTCTTAAAACTGTCTTAATTATTGCCCTAGGGAGCTTTCTTTTAAAGATCTTGGCGCAGCATAATTGAGAAGAAAACTCAATAATGCAGTTTTAAATACTTGACCATTTACTTGCTAGGGATACTTACCTCACAACACCCTCTCGATCATCTTAAACCGGCCTTCTCTTTGCCCGAGAGGCCACTATGTTTGAGCAGTTAGTATTTGTCTTTATATTTCTCACCTGTGACCCTGCATACGTGGTACTCTGGTTTATAACTACTTTGTGAATTTTGCCATATTTGCCAAAGTACTCTTGCCGTTTGAGGATCTGTAACAAAAACGGGAACAATCTTGATTTCTTTTTGTTGCATAATTTATGATTTTTTTTTTTACTTGGAAAAATCATCAAGTGAATCCAGGGTGGGACGGGAGGGACTGTCAGACTCGTACTGACTAAAATCCACGGTGTCCTTCAATAGCCCTCAATAGCCTGCTAAACGGCCAACTATTCGGCGAAGCCGATCAAACACGGCCTCATCTAGCTTTAAAAATATTGGTTGTGACGTGTACAAATACCGGCATGGATCTTGAGCGCTGACCTTCACCTGGGCAGAAGTGAGTTATTAGGTCCCTTTGGTAGATGAATGAGGAACGGGGGCGGGGAAAGTGTAGTGATTGGCCCGCGTTGCGTGCCGTAGCGCATCGCGTCATAGCCGCCACTCGGGATTCGTTGTTTTGTGCGTTTTATTTGTTTTATTGTGCGTTTCATTTGTCGATAAGTGTACGATGCGCAAAGCCATCCCCACTCTTACGCCGAGCGCTCAAGAACCGTGCCGGTAACTATAAGTGTCTTTAAATAATAACCAACTTACAAAATAAATATCATTTATCACGAATTCTCGGTCTCGCGGCAAGTCAGTAATGTCTATCTGTGAAGTATAGCCGTATTTCTGACATAGAGAACAATGCACTAGCACTCGATTACAACGGAAGTACATCGATAGAAATCCAAAAATATTTTTTCTTTAAATTAAATTAGTCAATAACTAGGCATATATTATATCACCCCAGCTTACTAGACGCACGTCTCTGTTTAATCACACAAATGACGTCAGTAGGTCACTGTGCCATATAATTGGGGCTTAATCATTTAATAGAGGGAAACCGTACATTAATTACGGCACCAGTTTTCGACGTGGGCTTAAACAGCTGGGGTTTTAAGAAGGACAGTTTAGCAGATTCATATTATGATTTACGATGTAGTGGAAATCAATACTAATATTATAAAGCTGAAGAGTTTGTCAGTTTGGTTTTTTAAATGCGCCGTCGACGCGCGTTTCTAAAATACGCGTCGACGGCGCGCTTTTGTCAATCAGAGCAGTTTGTTGTCGCGATACAAAGCGTCAAACGCGCGTTTGCATCGCATCTGTATCGCTTCAAACGCGAGTAAATGGCGCGTTTAATAAACGTGGTGTGCATAGGCTCTAAGGTGTATGATTGCGTAGTGGTGCTCTTACCTCTGGGTCGGCGAGGCGCACGGGCAGTCCTACCACGAACACGAGGTTGTTCTGCACGACGCGCACGTTGGCTAGCGCGCGTCGAGACTCCAGCGTCTTGTTCCGCCGTTTCTGCTCGCGCGCCTTCTTCTCCGTTTTTATTGCTGCCACCTGTACAAAATATATTAATTACTTTCTGGCATTGGTGAAGGAAAACTTTTTGAAGTTACACTTTTAAACGAGCAATATTTTACGGAGGCGAGCGGAGTTCGATGGGGGCGAAAAATCAATCTAGCTAGGACCTTTGTCTGTGAAAATCCGTTTTTCACGCATAATGATTTGCATGCATAACGTTACATAATTTTGCCGCCAACATTTGGGTAGCCCGTAGCCGATTGGTTTCAGCGTTGGCCTTCTATGCTGATGACAACAGTTTAAAACTCAGCTTTGTTTTTTTTTTGGGGTTTTACTCTATTTGCACCCCGAGCAGGGCTAGGTCTACTAGCTGGTTAATATAAATCCGTTAAATCCGTAGCTGTCTCAGAGACCGGTGGGATAGCAAGAGGTAGAGCCGGCTTAACCAGGGCTCCAGCATTAGTCGTATTGGGAGCCCTTTGCAGTTGCTGATTCGCCCTAAGGTGAATTCAGCCCTGTCCAGAGGCTGTTTAATTAACTCTCACACCACAGGGAGGCCACATCCTCATACAAAAAAAGATAGAACTTCAGTTTTTACCTGCTCTTGACTGAGCGGAGTGAAGTCTGCAGGGTTCTCCGGGTAGGCCTTCCGACAAGCCGGACATAGGCCGTTCTCGCCTTCCCGAATTCGATTCCAGCAAAACCGGCATATCTGCAATGAGAAACAACGTCTTTAACACACAAAATAGGATCTAATTCGTTACGTATTAAGAATTAGTTTTGTACTGAAAGGTGTATTGTCCTTGTAACCGAAAATAGTCTTAATTATGTTTATTTATTTTGTTCTTGACCTAGTTTCGCATGGTGTGATGATAATAATAATGTATGTATTCTACGATGGTCCGAACCTGAGAATTTATTCGTACTTAAAAGATCGATAGTGTTAAACTTTAATGTACACAAAATTATTACACACGTTATTTTGCAATTTTCTTAATTTGAAGGCACAGATGGTTCAGTAGCTGAGCGATCGACTGCTGTGCTGTGAGTCACGGGTTTGATTCCCGCACGAAACAAATATTTTGATGACTTAAAATAATTGTTCCGGTTTCTGTCTAGTTATGTATGTAAGTTTAAATGATTAAAAACGTACCCACGATACAGGAGAAATTACTACTACAGGGAAAAATTTATATAAAAAGTAAAAAAGTACAGTATTTATTCGAACCTACGACACACAGCGCAGCAGTCGACCACTCGGCCACGGCGCCAACCATGCCGAAAACAAACAGACAAAGCTATAGAAAATCTGTATTTTTATGCACCCAATAGTTGACGACCACATTATTTTGTTTATTTGCCTTATCGTTATCACCTTATCAGGAAGATAAATCGACAGGAACTTAATCAGTTATGATTGAAAAAAATCTTAAAGTCGTTTCTACGGAAAAGGTCAAAATGTCAATAGCTTGTTAAATAGAATTGTTTTAACTTTATAATTTCTTATAAATACATTAATATAATTATAATTGGGTGTTCAAAGAACAAAAAAACCGTCCAATCCAATTATTTAACCAGCCATTATCAATGTACGGGCATTAACTCCGTACACTGAGATGTAGTTGTAGGTTGAATCACACGGGATGTGACAGGAAATAAAATCACTGTTTTGTGTCCTTAAGATGATTACTGTTTATTGTTAAAACATATTATTTTATAAGGTGAAATGTAGGTTATTTGTGGTGGGTGCGACAGTCTAGTCAGCAAATGTACTCGAGCCATCGGCAATTTAGCGATGCTTACAGGTAAAAACTGAAACAATTCATATCATGTGGCGATGATCGTACAATCAAAATATAAAAAAATCATGTCTGTTGTATTGAAGCCCTCTTAAATATTTATTATAATCTGTTTTTTAGTATTTATTGTTATAACACACAGAAATACATCATCTGTGAAAATTGAAAACAACTGTCTATCACGGTTCAGGAAATACAGCCTGGTGTCAGACGGAAAGACAGACAGATATACGGACCGCGAAGTCTTAGTAATAATATCCCGTATTAACATTTGGGTACAGAACTCTTAATAAGCAACTATATGACACACTAGCTTTTGCCCGCGGCTTCGCTCGCGTTATCAGTCGAAAATCTAAGAAGATTTATACAAACCTTCGTCCCCTATTTTACCCCCTTGGGGGTAGAATTGATCAAAATCCTTTCTTAGCGGATGCCTACGTCATAACATCTACATGCATGCCAAATTATAGCCCGATTCGTCCAAATACTAAGATGATTTATACAAACTTTCATTCCCTATTTTATCCCCTTAGGGGTGGAATTTATCAAAATCCTTTCTTAGGGGATGCCTACGTCATAGTAGCTTTATGCATGCAAAGTCTCAGCCCGATCGGTTAAAAATTGACAAAGTGAACCAGATAGTCAAACTATCAATTTTCTTCTATTTGAATCAGCTACTTGAAACAGAAGTACAATGACGGAATGTTTGCAAACTCTGGTTTCACAAAAAAAAACTAAAATGGCGTGTATAAAAGTTAGGTCACCCTACTGGTAGGACAGGTAACAAAAATATAGACCGTTCTTGCCTTATATGATCGACCAGGATTTAGCGCATTGACTCAAAAAGCTTATTTCAGATAGCAGTTTGGACAAAAACCACAGAAAAAAAATAATGGGTAGAAAAAAAATATCGTTGATTTACTACCTTGTCAGTAACATAACAACCCTAATTTTCTGGTAAGTCACTAACTAAAAGTAGGTACTGTGGCACCATTGTAGAAAGGTAATGAGACAAGAAAGTTTTTTCTGTGATTTGTACACCAAGTGTCATACATTTATTTTGAGAAATATGCTTTGAAAGACAAGGGAAGTTTTCAGCAAAACAGAAACTTTATGACACTTAATTTCCCAAAGTATGATTAGTTTTATAACAAACTTGTATTCACTAGATTCAGTCGTTCATATTCTATTCGAAGTGGTGACCATCGCTACTTTCTAACAACAAGTACTTAATGAGGGAAAGGTGGAAATTTTTCGAAAAATCTTTAAAGTTCGATATCTCCAAAACCAGTCAGTTTGGACCTCATGTTGTCGGGGTTAAAATTGTTGCAAATAAGGTCTAGTATCACCCATTTCAAGGACCGCATCCAATTACAAATCACCCTGTACATATTTAAAAGATATAAATCTGGGTGCATAGTCAAAATAATCAGAAAACTTTTCATTGTTAAACTTATCTTCCAAATGTTGTGTTTACACTTTCTTTATCTATTCGATAAAAATAAATTTAATATTAATCAACTTCTGTGTGACTTTAACTACCGAAACGTGGATTGATAAATAAATATGAGTAAACACTGCGTATATCCATTTTATTCTTATTTACAAAAAAGCGGCCACGGTTTTTACGATTGCATCAAAACATGGAGATTACGTTGTTATTAAAGTTACGTTGTTATAAGAATGTACTTATTAATTACTAACTTTCCGGAATAAATTCTCTAAATAATGGAGAAACCCGCATCAACATCTGTTGTGCCGTTTAGAAGAAATGCGCTGTTACATAGACACACCAAAGGCATCTTATTTTATAAGAATACATTTAAGGCTTTGCACGAATTTAATTCAATTTGATAACTACCCGGTGGATTTTCCGAAAACTTTCTTACATACGAACGTTGCCCTGACAATAATAAACACAAAAAAAATGAATTATCCAATTTGGTGCACTTTTTTGCAAGTTATGCGCGTAATAGACAGATTAAGCCCCCTTTTTATCTATTTCTATACTCTAATATTATAAAGCTGAAGAATTTGTTTGTTTGAACGCGCTAATCTCAGGAACAGCTGGTTTGATTCCAAAAAATATTGTTGTGTAGAATAGTCTATTTATCGAGGAAGGTTATAGGCTAAAAAATTACGCTACGAACAAAAGGAGCCGACCAGCGGGGTGTGAAACCACGGGACCAACTTACTAGTTGGTAAATTTTGTAAATCTTTACATAGTAAGATTTCATTGGAGTTCTTCATACTACATAAAATACTGGTTTAGCATTTGCAATAATCTTGGGGCAGGTCGAAAAACTGCAGTACTTTATAAACTCGTAAAAACTTTATATACCTACTACATATGCAACCTTTAGTATAGCGATGACTACATCATACAACACCAAAGGTTACTTGTTATGATATTTAAAAGTTATACTGTGAGTAAAAAGGGCGACCTTTTTTGTTAAATATAACTTAAAATGTAGGTGATGTAATTTAATTTTAATGTATTTGTTTCGATTTTTTTTATTGTGTATTGGTTTGATCTCTTTTTAATGTGGAATTATTGTTGTGTACTTGTGTTTTTTACTTTTTATTCAATACCTACCTGACCTGTAATTTTTAATAATTATTAATAAACTAGCTGACCGGGCAAACTTCGTACCGCCTCACCTTTTAAACCTTCCCTGGACTTCCAGAAGTAATTCAAGACCAAAATCAGCCAAATCGGTCCAGCCGTCCTCGAGTTTTAGCGAGACTAACGAACAGCAATTGATTTTTATATATAAGATAAGATGAACTGAACTGAACTTTATTATTATAATTGGACTAGCTACTTGCCCCGGATTTGCACGAGTGCTAATATGCTTGTAACTTAACTAGGTAAACTTACTTGTATTGTAAATGCGAAAGTTTATATGTATGTTTGATACTCTTTCACACAAAAACTACTGACCAGATTTGCAAGAAAGGAGGGTGCTCAAAAAAACCCCTATCAGACAATTTTTTCTAATCGGTAAAGGCGTCTTTGAGAAATAAGGGAACATACTATTACCACGAACTACTTTTTATATGGACACTTTTTAACTGAATAACAAAACTGGCAATTTTTATATATTTGCCAGTAAGAATCACGATCACACCCGGTCATTGTTTTATTACATTATATTATTGATAATAATTAGAGACACAACTCCTTTCAAAATCAAAATCAAAACATTTATTTCAAATAAGCCAGTTACAGGCACTTTTGAATTGTCAAAGACAAATAAAATATTATTAAACACAAAATAATGGTGCTACGGTCCCAGTCACGAGACATAAAAACTGTGAAAGTACCGTAGGTGCCCATTCCAAGGAGTAGATCTCTATGGAGAAGAACGGGCAAGAAACTCCATGGACACTCTTTTTAAATCGTCAAAATTATCACAGAATCTTTGTTACATCATTCATTCTTAGATGGTACATTATGTGAGAACGATGTAGCAAGTTAAAAGTGTCCATAGTAAAATTTAAAACAAAGACAATTCAGAGGATAAAAAAAAAATCGATAATTAAAATAAACCGTGCAGCTAAGAGATGACCAGTCCCAACTGACAGCGCCCGTTCACGAACATGACACATAATTATATCAGCACCATTCAGCTCAACCATTTTGAAGGGAGCTAAATGATCCGACACACGCGCCATCATCATGGCTTTCTGCCGGAGCGGGGTATTTTTCTATGTACCGTGTGCATTCTCCTTTGGTACACGGATTTTTTACAATCTGGACTAACATATATGATAATTTATATCCCGGTACGACCGTACGAGGTTCCCTTGAGATAAGTCTAGTCATACATATAAAACTTCCTCTTGAATAACTCTATCTATAGATGAAAACCGCATCAAAATCCGTTGCATAATTTTAAAGGCTTAAGCGCATAGAAGGCCAGACAGACTTTGTTTTATTCTATGTAGAGAAAGATTGCATATCAGTAATCTGCATAACTTCCACTTAGCTCACAACAGCCGGGAATTGAACTCACATCCTGTCGCTCGGCAATCTAAGAGTTGTGCACTGATGATATCATTTAGGATCAGATTGACTTTGATTGGCTTGCATTTTGCCATTGTGTTAGGTGGATAGATGGTTTACACTTGCATATTGATAATCTTTTAAAGGTTTGGTAAAACTGGAAAAATAGTAGAAAAGGACATTTCTATAAAAAAAACCGGCCAAGTGCGAGTTGGACTCGCCCATGAAGGGTTCCAAGCAAGCAAGCATAGCATAGCATTAGCAAGCATAGATTAGGGATAAAATTATATTGAGATTAGTAAGTAATATACATAAACAACAAAAATAACTTTGTTTTTCATAGAGTTTGTATGAATAGCAAAGTTATATTTGCGGTTTTTGAAAATGTACTATATCTCAAAAACTGCTAACTGTATCTCATCCAAACCAATTTTCGTTGGAAGTTTTTGTTGAGGTCTACATTATATATTTTTTTTAGTTTTATCATTCTCTTATTTTAGAAGTTACAGGGGGGGGACACACATTTTACCACTTTGGAAGTGTCTCTCGCGCAAACTGTTCAGTTTAGAAAAAATGATATTAGTAACCTCAATGTCATTTTTAAAGACCTATCCATAGATACTCCACACGTATGGGTTTGGTGAAAAAAAAAAATTGAGTTTCAATTCTAAGTATGGGGGGCACCCCCAAAATTTGTTTCGTTTTTATTTTTGTGTAAAAATCCTAATGCGGTTCACATGATACATCTACTTACCAAGTTTCAACAGGATAGCTCTTATACTTTCGACAAAAAGTGGCTGTGACATACGGACGGACAGACAGACAGACATGACGAATCTATAAGGGTTCCGTTTTTGTTATGCATACAGTCCACCTGCTACCGAACAACTACTAATTTGTAGATCATAAAATATTGTGTCAGCGCTAACAGTGTCGTAATCATCTCTCAGTATCCTATACCGTTATGTTCTGTCCCAATGGTGGCCAAAGGCATCACCGAACGGCCTGGATGACGGAAAACGACTTGCGTGCAATATACGAAGACCAGCCCTTCTATATCGCATGCAGGTCGTCTCACTACTTCTCATTTTACACTAGTTACAACTAGTTCTATCCATCTATAAACATAGAGTATGTAATGAGATGAGCCTTCTCGATTCGATAGTGCGAGAGAGATAAGCGAACAAGTTATCTTTTTCTTGTCTTACAGGAAAGAGATAGGTGGTGCTATTGTCTCGCTTTCCCAGCGGCCGTATTATGACGTCTTAAAGCCAGAATAGTTCCAGCACGCGTAGCATGGCGATTCTATCTCTATTCTACGAAGAAAAGACAAAGTTATTTCATCATTATTTCTAAACAAATCGACTGTTTTTTTGCACAAATATGACACCATTCGTACACTATTGAAGAATAGAACGTTTATTTTCTATATTTTTTACATTACCATGCTTAAAACGCTAAAATTATTTCTACGTTCTGTCATTTTGTCTATTCTTCCGTCGACAAAACCCCTTTCTACGGCGCCATGCTACGCCTGCAGTAGAGTGAACGAGGTGGCGCTAGACGACTTGTATAGCTCTTGTCTCTTTCCGTCAATGGAACAAGCCTGGTATTAAGACGTCATAATACGGCAACACAGTTAAAGAAGCTGAGCGTATAAAAGCCAAGTAACGGCAATGTTCAGTCTATGCTCTATGTCTTTGTAATTAAAAGGTAATTTTGTACATACTTGGTATCCACATGTGCACGGGTAGAAGTGGAGATCGTCCACTTCCAAGGGTTCCATACACAGGGGACATTCCACCTGGAAAAAAGAGGATATGTGTTAAATACAGCATAAAAATCAATAATTTAAGGCCTCAACTATTGCTTCTTTCACCTTTCGCGATTTAGTGCAACTGTTGCCATAATTATGGGCACAAGTGAAAATCAACCTTGCTACTAAGATATACGATTGATTTGACGTCGTCGTGGCGATCGAGTTTTGTTTTTCATCTACCCGTAGATAACAACGTGTTTTATGTCGTAGTGGTAAGGTTGATTTTCACTTGTCTGTAGTTGGAATCGGTCGCATCGAGCTTACCCATGACGCGGTTTGTGCGATTAGCAATTTCTACTAACTAAAAATGAAAATCGTCCTTGCTACTACGATATAATGATGCAATTCGATTGACGTGGGCATCCCCTGTGGATGCCCACGGAGTGACGTACGTGTCAAGTTTAATATGCACTTATTTAATTTACAAGAAAAACAAGCCGAAAATGTTTATAAAAATATCTAGAATTCTGCCCCCAATAATAATTATAGTGACAAGGACAAGTTGTCGTGGACACACAGCGTAGGCTAACCGTGAGTTATACATATTGAGTTTCTTGCGCATTCTTCTCCATAGAGATCTATGCCATGTAATGGGCATCAAACCTACTTTCACAGTTATTACGTCTTGTGACTGGGACTGCACCATGATTTTGTAGTATTTTTTGTCTTTTGACAATTCAAGTCTCTGTAACTGGCTTAAGGGGAATAAATTGTTTGATTTTTTTTTTATTTTGATTAGTTTCAAAAGGATTTACCTGCTCTTCTCCACTCTGGTTCAACACTGACATCCTAGCCCCAAGAGCCAATTGTTCTGCACCCTCCTCTAAATGGCAAACAATCTTCAGTGTACACTAGAATATACTCTACTGCAACCTGGAAACAAGAAGAAAAGAACATTCTAGAACAACAATTTTTTGCTCAATCAAACATGAACCTTCATACATTGTAATAAAGTTGAAATTCTATTAAAGAAATTTGCCAGATTGGGGTAGGTCGTTTGTCTGTATGTTTGTTTCGTTATGGTATAGAACTTATGTGGTCATTTGTGGACAAATTGTGTGGGTTGTATATTTATGTTTTCTATTTAATATATCATTATTGTAGGTACCATGTTGTAGCATAAGTGTTTTTTTTTTATCCCAAATTAATGAGACCTTCAGGAGTTTTAAGGTCAAGTGATGTCAATACAATTTTCATTGTGTGATTTAGGAAAAATAAAATAGGTTATTAACTACCCATTTTATCAAGAGTGCAAAAGTAAGAAATTTAGTTAAATTGGTAAAATCAGGTTCTCCATGAAGGCAGTCAAAGTTAATCTTGTTAATATTATAAAGCTGAAGAGCTTGTTTTAATAAAGGCGCTAATCTCAGGAATTACTATTTCTAATAGTAAAAACTATTTTTGTGTTAGGCAGTCCATTTATCGATGAATTTATATAACATCGCGCTACGACCAATAGGAGCCGAGCAGCGGGTGAAACCACGGGGAACAGCTAGTTCATAGAGTAGTTTATTTAATGGAGTAAATGAATGTTTAATTAATTCTTGATTCTGTAATTACTTAATCAGTAATCACATAATAATTATGAAACATTAAAAAAGACCATAGAAAAAGAGAAAGTATAAAAGTATTTTATTAACCTAATTAGGTAATGAAAATTTCGGTGAAAACTAAAATGTTGTAAGCACGCGTCCTTGTTATCGTTTTTAATAAAATAGCTTTATCGAGTAGGTAGGTATCATCTTGTTTGGACAGATTACGATAAAAAATAAAACGTAGATTATTTCTGCAGTTTCTATGACATTATTGGAAGCTTTAATCAAAGTAAATATTTACGCGTAGTTATCTATTTTGTATGTAGGTAAAACTACACGTGTACTACTCAAATCATTAAAAAAAAAAAACAACAACAAAACTATTTTGCAAAGCGAAACGATGATTGCCCGAATACGTCACAAAAAATAATAACGTAAAAAAATTAAAAACAAGTTTGCGAAGATAATAAAAATATGTGTGAATGGTTGGAATGCATAATGCCTCATTAAACTCAGAGTCAGAACGCATTTGATAACAGGCTGCTACGATCGACTGTGGTGATGAGGATTATGCAAGCGTCTTTTAGAAAGGCAGATCAACACTGAGGTCAACATATTTTTTTTCTTCTTTGTATTTATATTAACATACCATAGATAATAGGCTATTTTCCAGCATCAACAAATTGCAATTAAATACTAATTAGTCATTCAGTTTAAAAAAAAAATATGAACACGTATTGTTCCTTTGTTAAATCAGTGAATATTCACTTAAAATAAAGCGCATCAATACTCGAGTATTGAGCTTGTGACGTCTGGACGCACTATGACACCACAGCATGACGTATTGTGAATTTAAAAAGCGTCGCATTTTCGTCAATTCGGTTTTAATAACAATGGAAATAGTACGGGTGAAATATTTTTTGATAATCGTAATTCGTAACTGTCGGAGTAATAAGATTTTTTACTTCACAAGCCTACTATTTACGCATCAGGATTGACGAAAATTAAAAAAAAAAACATAATTGGAGTAAAGAAACTGAATTTAAATTAAAATTCAAATACCAGCGGAATTGTAAAATCATTTGCATGCATATTTTCGCGCTCCTTGAGTCTGGCTCGCGATTATCAGCTATGCGCAAGCGCCACTCGAGACGCGGCTAGTTTATACTTTAAAGATTACAAAACTGATTTAGTGAAAGGTGACCAGCCCATCTTTTATGACCACCATAGATTCTCACAGAATACTCTCACCTTGCGTAAGTCGTTATTTATGTTTTAAACCTCTTTTTTGATAACAAATAAAATTGTAATCATCTAATGAATTTATTTTTATAATAATTAACAAAATGCTTTTATGACAGACTACAAAGATTAAATAAAATATTCCTTGTAAAATATTCTACAATGAATCATATTATCTAATTAATTAAAGAAGTAGGTGCTCACGCTCAGTAAATTAATCATTGTCATGAAACATCACTATTGTGCTAGAAAAATATATAGGTACATTAAATTGCTAAAAATAAATGTGGTATTAAAGTTATTTAGACGATAAAAATATTAGTATTAGATAAGTTGATGACCTAAAAACGAATTGAACAATTACATTACCAAAACAAATAAAAGTTAGTCCATCTGTTTGTGAGATACAGTGCCACAGACAGATAAACAATGTCAAAAATATCAATCATTTTACCATTAGGTGTAAAAAAAATGTAACATCATAACATAAAATGTTGCCTGTAATCCCTAAAGAGTGTAAGTTGTATTTAAGATCTATAAGAACTTAGAATAATCTTCTCCACATCCAAAAAAAAAACAAGAAACATCTTGTGGATAGATTTTTCTTGTATTTTTTTTAATGTCTTCACCAAAATTTTGTCAAAATTAATTAAATGTTTATTAAAAAGAAATCATAAACATCTCCCTTATTATGCAAACACAGTTTATCGCAAATCGTAACTGATAACAGCAAGATATGTTGATAAAACCAGCGCCCGAATTAAGAAACGATAAAATAATATTTCTATAGGTACTATGAGTACTTACACCTTTATTATTATTTATAATCTGTGATCATCTCCTGTGCACAAAATTATTTGTAGTGGGCCTTATTTGTCAATGTTAACCTATTTAGTAATACATCAATATTTGTGCAAGATATACTTCTTCAAAGTGTTTTTAAATAATTGGTTAATTTATAATGCAACTCTGTTACTCACCAACCGCAAGTACTTAAATAAATAAAATTATTATTTATTATCAATTAAATTATTTCTCATTTGTTTTTAGGTAATTAGGCCTCAAAGTTTCCTTTACTATGCTAATTAGTTATAATGATTATGTGATGTCTATTCTGCAGCTACAAATCATCGGTCCGAATTTGAATATACCAGAGATATTAGAGTGAATAATTCTAGAAAAAGCACACTGGGCGGTTCAATATTAGTTACAGTTTAGGAACCTGTTATTATTATAATTTATATTTATATTAGTACACTATACTCAAAGTTGTCTTTGACTATGACAAATCTTATTACAAGGAAAGTGGTGAGTGATAGTGTTGGTCAAAGAGGTTTGCCAAACTGTACTCACAAAATGAGTCAAAATAATGCAACTTGACCACAACCTAGTCAACTTAATTAGGAGTTATTTAAAATCAATATTTAATGAAAAAAAGTATTAAATCTCAAACTGTGGCCATTTTTTTAACAATTCTTTTGACAGTTGAAAACCGACCAATTGGTCGCCTCAACGTACGCCAGATAACATCAAACGAATGGTTGTATTTGTTTTACTAGCAAGTTTTGGAGTTAGAAAACCTGCTGAAACAAATTTTAAAGAACTGTATTTCTTTCTTATCCAAAACAACTTTAATTAAGCCTGTAATTTGCATATCCACAACAAATAGTCTTTCAAATAGTAAATAAATGCAATGATATTGGTCTGTATCGATACAATTTCTGGAACCTTCTATGTAAATTATCTTTGGCGTTCAAGTTTGACTTGAAAAAAATTCATTAATATCAAATGGATTAGTTTTATAATGTATCTCATCCTTCTATTTGGTGAAAGAGATATCTTTTAATATTTTTTGTCATGGAGAAAAGTGGATGCGGGTCAGCTTGTTGCTACTAGAATAATATCACACAAGTAAATTCTTATTATCATATATGAATCATACTATTATTTATAAGTAAACATAATTCAGGCTGATAATATAAATATCATCATGCTGAAGAAACTGGTTTTTTACTGAACTTATTGCTAAACAAATCAATCAGAAGAATATACCATACATTAAATATTACAGGTATAAATAAAGATATTTCCTCAATATGTTTTCCTGCTGGATTAATAAAACAATCTATGTTTGATTGTAATTTATATTACAAAAGGTAGGTATTATGAAAATTACCATAAATGGGTCAACCCTGGAAAATTCATGTTCTCAGAGAATTTATATGTTTTTGACATTATTTTTTTACATGTCTGTTTAATGTATAAAATTATTTTATTTTCAGGCTTCATGGCCCATAGTGTTAGTTTAAGCAATGAGTAATTTAACACTTTTTTTTAAGTGTAAATCCCATATTTCATAACTTAATGAAAGATATGTACCCGGTAATAATACTAATAAACTATTGGCAACCATTGCAATATAACGATAAGTTATTGAGACATTTTAAGGTAAAAGTCCTATCTGACTCGTGTCTTTGTTATTGATTACAAAATTCTCATTTAAAACTTTATTGTACTTCCAAATACCATATTCACCTACTTTGCAATAGTTTTTTTATAAGGAAACTAAACTTAAATGATTACAAATCTGCTCCATGTTATATTTTAAAGGGAATGAGTTTGATTGTTTTGAATTTGAAAAACTTGTTTTATAGACAGGCTTTACTTTAGAGTTGATTCATATAGCAAACAATAATGGTTTGATATTCAAAATCATCAAATATAACAATTACTTTATTATGACTAACCTGAATTGATATGTCTGAGATAAAGCCACATCATCTACAGGACAAGACAATCCTCGAATGTAGAAATCGGACTTAAAAATCATACTAACTTTGGTGCAGGTCTGACAAAATTGATTACATTCTTAAATTCACCATACCTTTCAACAAGAAGTTGTATCCATATGGCTTGTCTTCATTCTGGGATTCTATGTGTAGTCAGATGCACAGATTTAACTACAATGTAGTTGTTTATAATTAAACTTATTACTATGGCTGAGATCCCCAAAATTAAACCGTAACACTTTAAAAACTTACACCAATTACTTTGTTAACAGATGACCTATTAAGGTTGTGTAAGTGGGTAATGCATTATAATAAACCCACTTACAAGTTTATTATCAACTGTGTGAAAGCCACAAACAAAATTTGAGAAAGATAAAGTACAGTTAGTTAGAAACTATAGTATAGTTTATGTATGCCTCTAATAGACAACAAGATTATGTTTATTATAAAGCCTTTTGTTGATGATTATGTGATTCATTTATTATAGAATATGAACAAAAGACTTCACACTTATAAGAATTACAAGAAAAAAGGCTGGATCAAAGCAAAAACTGAATGAAAACAACCGAATGGACTGTAGAAAAAACATTATCAGCAATCAGCCGTGATTCAATAAATAATGTTTTATTCAGGTAAACAGTGAAAATACGTATCCAACAATAAGTTGGGGCGATAAATGGATCGCAACAATGACTCAACCCAGTTGACAAGTTCACTATTTGACATTTTACCTAAGAAAAAACAATTCAATCTACTGCTTTCGTAAGCGTCTTGTAACCACTTTGAACACCCAATCGTCAACATATTTTTGAAAATAATACGTTTACAAGCTCACAACACAGTTTACGTTGCATATTAGGTACCTACTCTCGTAACTAGATGTACGTCGGTCAGCTGCCATTCAAAAGAATATGTGGCAAAAGTCAAACTTTCATTTCGTACAAGGATACACTAAAAATACATTATAAACACTCAATATACAACCACTTACGCGTAGGAATATGCAATCTTTACTTTCATTACACGATTCCATTTTAGGAGAAAAAAATTAAAATCGATGTTTACCTTACGTCTTCTCTCAATGCAAATCTTTTCTATTGCAGAACGAGACTGCTAACCCTTCCGCTAGAGTCGACGATGAATCCTTTCCAACGGACCTACAATGCGGTTCACGAATCAATTTAAAATAAAATGCAAAGCTGAAATAAATACAACTGTCCCGAAGATATTTTCTGCGAGTTACTATACATTTGTTTTATGAAATGGCCTAATCTTTTACAAGATTCCGTTCTGTATTTCCATAGACAAATTCATATACTTTTTAATTTCGAATAATGAATGAGTAATTTTCCACTTTTGTCAAGGATGCTACTTTCTCTCTTACAACATATTTTTTATTTAATATTTCTAGCAAAAATCGTATTTGAAATGTGTGACGAATGTAACATTTTTATAAGAAAACTGCATAAATAATAAAACCTCAAATGAACAAAGAGCTATTTGGCATCGTTTCACAACGACACAAGAGGCAATGGTTTGAGAAGAAAATTTGATTGGTTGAAAATTGACAACCATAGACAATAAGAATATTTGTACCAATCACAGATGTTAAAACGAGTTGACGTTGCCATCATACGAGCCATTCAATATTTTTATGTTACATACTCTACATCTGCCTTGAAGAGCTGCAACGCCACTAATTATTTAATTTTTTGATTGATTATATCACATTTTTAGAACAGAGTTTTCCATAATGTTTACATAAATTAATACAAATTAATTTGATGACATAAAATGTTTTATTATCTGTGGTATCATACGTTTCTGATTTTGGCTTTTTTCCGTTTCCGTTACAGAGTTACGATTTTGCGGGAAAATCAAATACTGGAGCGTGCTGGAGCTACTAAAGTTTAGCACTTGAATTTGCGGCATTAAGTTGCAGTTGAGTTGGAAACTTAAAATGGTATTTATACCAATATTTCATCGGACACATGAAGTGACTGAAGTGGCATTAATAGCTTTTTAGTTTTTAGAAGGTTGTTTACAGCTTGGCAAAAAACAGTAGAAAACCGGAAGTCGCCACTGTCTTCTCGCTATGCACTTTGAATGATTTTATTTTATTTATTTTCACTTATTACGTTAGTTTTATGGCACAATAATAAATCTAACAAACCTGCGTCTTTGTTTACATCAAAATTATCAAATATTTTAAAACGTTGTCATTGTCAGCAAATAAAAAGATTAGTTCCGTTCCAAGACGTTCTGGCCAAGCTGTACCTTCAACCTTTACACGTTCGATTGTTAGTAATGCTCTGTAAATATAGCATTTTTATTAATTATCCCTGACAGGGACGTCATAAAAAGTTGGCTTGTTTTTAAAATCTTAAAAACTACCGAGTGGTGTTTATATCACAATAAATCGATCACAAATAAGCACCCTTGTAACACTGGCACTTGGGCGTCCAATTCGAATATTGGAATACTTCGAATATTCGCTCCATTTCTTTATTCGAATACTGACTTGGGTAATATTCGAATATACGTCATAAAAAGTTGGCTTGTTTTTAAAATCTTAAAAACTACCGAGTGGTGTTTATATCACAATAAATCGATCACAAATAAGCACCCTTGTAACACTGGCACTTGGGCTTCCAATTCGAATATTGGAATACTTCGAATATTCGCTCCATTTCTCTATTCGAATCGAATACTGACTTGGGTAATATTCGAAAATTTTTCGATATTAAAAACGTCGTTGGTTATTGCGTATAAAAAAAACCCCGAGCGGACGAAGAGAAACGTGATGAAGATGAAGCTTAAAAGACATTTTGATTAGATTCTCCCTCAAAAATAATATGAGATGAGCGACTGATGCAGCTCTGTCGGGTCATGTTGGTGGTATGGTGGGAGAGGATTGAGCTATTTCAGAGACCTCGATACGTTCAAGGAAATGCGGCCTATACTCGATGACTGGCTTGGAGGGAAACACGGCTCCTTGAAGTTTCGAGCGACAGCGGAGCTCTCATGAAGGACAAACGGGTGTGTCTGATAAACGGGGAACCAGACGCTTGGTGCTATCACTGGTCCAATGCTCGGAGGATACGGTGCGGCATACACTAACCGAGTCAGCGGCATGAGACGGGTCGGGACTAGTGTTGCCAGGTCCAATTTGTTGTAAATCGGTACATGAGGTCAAAAAAATCGGGATTTAGGGTTGCAAATCGGGACAGTAAACGAAAAAAAAATACGTGTGTCACTCGGGGAGTGCCGCGGTAAAGCTATTGCATAGCAATATAAGAAAAAAAAACAAGAAAAATTATCGCCTACCGCGAATATTTAACGAGAATGTTTGTGGTGTACTACTGTAATGAAGAAAAATAAATTATAACGAAGATATCAGTGGGTCTTTTATATACAGGATTCCTAGGTCTCACTTCCAAACTGTGTCAAAATTTTCAACAGGTTATGGGCCCAGCACGCTTCCACTGCTCCACTCTGCTTTGTTGTAGGAGAATTTTATAAGTAAGTAGGTTTCATTGCGAAAACCTCCTTTGGTAGCTGGCCGTTTAGAATCAGCAAGAAAAAGTAAATTGTCTTTATGACGGATATTTCTATGATTGCCGAAGTCTCCCGAACTGAAACGACGTTAGACGATGCGGGGTGTTAGGTTTTTTCGTTAGGTGTTTTCGGTTACGGAATTTCTTGATTCGGTCACCGCGCTCAGAGTCCGCGATAAAAGCTATGCAATAGCTTAAAAACAAGGGGTTTTAAGTCTATTTAATCTTAAACATAACAAGTAATCAGTCTTGCTAGACTAGTAGAAATGATAAAATAAAATTGTACTTTAGGGGATGGCGGGGTCTTCCAGACTCCACCGTTCTAACCTAACCTGTCCGAGTCGGGGTGCCCCCAGTCGCTTTAACGACATTTATTATTATCTCCGTACCCCGTTTCGTACACTCTTACTTAAATACCAGCTGAACTTGTGCATTTGAACGAGAAGAAAACGGATTTCATTGGCACCCTGAGGTACGGTTTGGTTAGATTCCTTTAAACACTGTAGACAGAAATATCATCAACAGTATTCTTTATTTCACTACATTTAGTTTAGTGAAATGACATATCTCTGACTTTATATTAGTTTTTTTTTTTTCATATCACTAGATTCTTTTACTAAGAAGACGTAATAAACAAGAATATTCCACATCTCCCGGGATTTCGTGAAATTACTATATCTTCATCTCCCTGCGACATATCCAAAGCCAATAGATGGCGTTCCGTGTTAAAAAAATTACGTAGCGCAAAATATAGGTAATTTTTTTTTCATTTTTTGATTAATCGGGACATTTAGCGTCCCGATCAGGTCCAAATCGGGACGCGTCCCCAGACCCCTGAAAATCGGGACGTCCCGCGCAAATCGGGACACCTGGCAACACTAGTCGGGACCATCGTTTCATAGGTACAGCGGTAGACTTTCCTCATTGACTCTAGTTCGCTTCAAGCTGCCGCCCATCCTGCAGCAAGACAGCAAAAGTCGGCAAAGACGTGCACCGACCGTTTTTGAACCCATAAATAATAGGTCCAGATACAGTGGTACATTTGATCACATTCGTTGCTCCTCTTCAAATTGGACTTGAGACGACGTTGCGTAGTGCTTCTCTTACAAACGCAAAGGGCAAGTCATTTACATTTTTTTTGCGTGGTAAAATCGTCAAATGAGGCCTCCCGCCCAGGGTGGGGCGGGAGTTACTGTCAGACTTGTACTGACTAAAATCCACGGTGTTCCTTCAATAGCCCTTTACGTACCAGGGTCACGGTTACCAGGTGAGACAGTCCCGCGACCCCGACAGGCTTTGGCCCTCTTAGTCCCCCCGTCAGATTGCTGACAGCTCTTTAAGGCGCGCGTGGAACACAACGCGCCGTCGACCCGGGCATGGTCCATGATCGGACGGCGAGTCACCCATAACTCACCGCCTGCATGCCCGCGCCTACGGTGGCCGGAGATCGTCTTGCGACGTCCGTTGCCGTGGGCGTCTCCCGCGGCGGCTGGGTCGTGAGGTGGACGCTGTCCTCTCCCTCACGCATCCCGCCTCCTCCTTTGCTAGCATGACTGCTTCGCAGGAGGAGGCGACCGCTTCCCATTCCGTCTCGTCACGCAGCATGGCCTCGACCAGTGCCGGGCGCGAGAGGTCTCCGCCTATCGCCGCCGTGAGGACACGTCGGTGCTCTGTCTGTCTCATTCGACAGGCCCAACCACAGACCTCGCACAGTAGGTAGTAATTAGGTATGATGGGGTTTTCCACTTATAAGATAAGAATTAAAAGATGAGTTTACAAGCATATTATATATTTTTTTTTATAATAATTAAGAATAAATTCTTACATCACGAGTTATAAAATAAATACATTTATTGCCTTAAATTAAGTCCAAAAGTACTCTGTACAATTATTGTTAGCGATGTACAAACGAGAACGACAAGTAAAAAATATCCAAAAACAAAAAATAATAAAATTAAAAAGGGCCTTATCGTGAATCAGTAAAGTTTCCACAATTCTCCGTGTGACAAATCTACGAACAACTTAACAAATTGTGTCAGAATCACAACCAATAGTTTGCATCTTAATTTCATCTCTTATCAATATTACACAAACTATTTTATATCATTGCTCTTCGCTTATTACTAAAACAAGAACCATTCTTTACCTTATATTATAATTACAGTTAAATTAAGACTATCTAATTGCTAGCGGGTGTTTCTTACTGGACTGTTGTGCTGTTTCCTCACAATTACTCCATGCCCTTTGTAATCTCGAGATCTGGAGTTGTGTGCAGACTGTTCTACGTTCCTTTGAGCTAACACCGCTGTGCATAAATCTTTACAATAATTTCGTTGGAACGCGCTCCGTGTCTCCGAGACTATTTATTAGACGTGTGACGTCATCAACGATACTTGGCAATTGGCACAAAGCAGCAAATGAGATCACGGGAGTACTGGACTAGTATCGTTATGATGCTCAAATTTAGCTTAGACCTTACATTAGACATGTCGATCACGCCCCTTATGAAACTAATTAAAAATTAATCTCGACATTATTTTTGTTTGTAATGGAGATCATTTGTGCAAGATTCGTCAAATACTATTTCGATGCCGATATTAATAACGCGTCTTTTTTTAACTACATCTTTGCTACTATTTTAAACGCGAAGCTAATTTGGGTTATCATTTGTGCTACACAAATTAGCTGGACACGTTTAGAAATACGTAAAATGAGAGGGATTTGTTTATGTTATGATTGAGTTCCGCGAGTTTTGTGTGTGTGTGTGTGTGTGTACGGTAGTTGCAGTCTGCACACAAGTCCGGTGTGTGATCGCTCATCTTCGCTTCGCATCCGCCGGGGTTCATTGCTTTTTAAACAAGGCATTACTTAACCAAGGCCACTGTGTCAACCACAATGTGCGACTACTAGCCTAGCATATTAATATGCCCTATGTACTATGATTAAAACAAAACTGTTGCGATCAGATAATCTTGGCATTGTTCATACAGAATTACAGACGATAATAAATTAAATAAGACTGTTAAAAATATCACGAAATTAAATTCTTGTGGCAAATAATATGGCATCAGATTTTAAGTACTTTTAATAATTAAAAGTAAAGACTGCTAGCACTCGCTTGGCGCAAGTTTTAGCCTTAAGTAGAGTATAAAATGATAATGAAATACTCGACACTAGCGGTATTGTAATATTAAGAGCCTAGTAAAGGTATTGGAAGACAGAAAAAACATTGCTATTCAGATCAAACGAAACAGTTAAAAACTGATACATTAATTTTCAATTTATACTGACCATTAAGCCAAATAATTATAATAAAACCAATTTCACTAATTAATTAATTAATATAAAACTAAAATGGACAAAACATATAAAATTATGTACTTCTGTGTTATTAAAGTAACCAAAGTGCGGATTCAATAGTTTAAGATTACATTTTAACACAGGGTCGGGCTCCATTAATTTCAAAATTGACTAGATATCTGTGTGCATAGGAATCATATATAAAAAATAGCTAAGTAAAGGAACCGATACACTGAAATTCTGGCATGTCTGTGTAAAAAACCATCTAAAACTAATTTATTGCCATAAGCAAAAAATTACGTCTAAAAACTGTACTTTAAATTATGTAGTAGTACACATTAACACGTCTAAATTTTGTACAATTTGTACAAACGCATCTGCATTCACTAACATAAAATTCATGCTCAGTCAAGAAACCTAGAATAATGACCTAAAACGAAACCGATACGCTACAATAAACATAATAAAATTAGTTTGAAAAACTTCACAACATCGAAAAATCTCACAATAATACGCGGACTAACGAAAATCACTAACAAAATATTTGATCTCTCATTTCACTGGTGTACAATTTATTAAGTACGGTCGCGTTTCTCACCGCCGGGAAACACAAACTACCACCGATCAGTCTGCAATACAAAAGAACGAACGTCGCTACAAGTGAACAGCTCGCTGCGAGCGACGGGCATCACTTGGACGGCTGGTAGGGAGGGTAGGCCTGGTGAGGCTGGGCGGCGCGAGAGCCCGTCGCGTACAGCTGCTGCTGGAAGTTGTGGAACTGCGCCGCGTACGTGGGGTCCGCCGTGGACGGCACGGCGAAGCCCTGGCCCTTGAAGCCCGGGCCCGGCCCGCCCATGGACGGCGGCAGCGGCTGCGCAGAGCCCATGCGCACGTTGCCGGGGCCCATGCCGCCCTTCACGCCGCGGAAGCTGGGCCCGCACATGGGGTTGGGCCCGGGCCCGCCGAACGGGTCGGGCATCTTGGGCGGCGAGTTGAACCCGGCCGGGTAGTGGTGCGGCATGCGAAGCATCCCGGGAGCGCGCATGACGCCGCGCATGCCGCCGGGCTCCATGTCCATGCCGCGCCCGCCCGGGAAGTACGCCACGCCGCCCTTGCCGCCCTCCATCTGCATCTGTGGATTCGTCACTCGCTGCAGGAAGTCCAAGCTGGGGGGACCTCTCGGGCCCGAGTTGCAAGGCATCTGAGGCCTCGTAGGCAGGTACTGTATCGTGTTAGGTGCGCTCGCTTTCACTTGCACGTTGGCACCGTTGAAGGGAGGCATCTTGCCGGGACCGCCCATTCTGGGTCCCATCATTGATGCGTCGGGACCCATCGGTCCCATAGGTCCGCCCATGGGCCCTCCACCCATTTTCGGACTAAGATTCATGTCTGGTGGGAAGTCTCCGCCGCCCATCATGCCTTCCATGGGTCCTCCCATTCCTGGGCCTCCCATGTTGTCCATATGGCATCCTGGGAAAAAAGCAAAAGTTAGTATTAATATTCAAAAATTAAGTTTATGTTTTCCGATTAATTAAACAACTACAAAAATAGAAACCCCTCACCTAATTCATTCATCATCATATGTGGATGTCCATGTGGATGCATTGAGTGATGGTGTTGCATATGGTGTGGTCCTGATCCGAAGGGTCCCATGTTGCCACCGTTGGGTCCCATGGGTCCGCCGGGCCCCGGTCCGCCGCCACCCACCGTGTTGGTGAGCTGTTGCGACATTTGTGCCAGTGAGGAGATGGGGTCGAAGGAAGACGTGGAGGTCATGGGTCCGTTGGGGCCTTGGTTGGGGTTGATGGGAATGTTGTCTGGCCTGTTCATACTGCACGGACCGGGGAAAGGTCCGGGAAGACTCGTGCTATTAGGCCCGCCGGATAGTGTCGTCTGTGGGTGGATAAAATTTGATGCAATTACATTGATTTTAAGACACTAACTATATTTTGTTTTGCTCTATAATCTGTCGTTCATATACACGCGGTAATTGGCGAATTTCCAGTCTGTGAAGAACTGGTTTTCATCACCTAACTTTTATGGTGAAGTGCCAAAAGTTAAAAATCTTGCAGTAGCATTGATTTCTTCTGGTGTAATCAAAATGACAAGAATATAAAATGTTTTACAATGGAACCGGGATTTTTACTTCCTATTGATATTCACAGTAACAAACACAAAATTCGAAGAAAATCTCGTCCGTCTTTTTTTCAGACACTTGAATTATCGAAGGGACGCTCACTTTATGAGTTGGAGCATTTACGGGCGAGAAAAGGCCCAGTTACTACACTAGCTCACTTCAAGAGTACTTACTTCATTATTCCCTGCCATAGAGTCATCCATGGAACCGCTGGCTGTGGTGACAGCGCCACTGTTGGCGACGCTGCAGCTACTCTTGACGCTACCGGCACAGGATGACGCTGATGACGCCGGTGCGTAAGGACCTTGGTTCAGGTTCGGTGTGTCTCTCTGTGGCGTTTTTGATGCGCTGTCTTGACTCGACCGGTTTGATTGCGGACTTGGGCGGGATTTTTCGTCTGAACAGAGTAATTTAGGAGATTCAGCATAAGATTTTCTAGGCTTACATACGTTCAATAAATAGCTGCAATTGGTCAAAATTACAAGTTGGCTTTTATGTTTACGCAGTAGTAGTAAACAATATTGAATAAACAACTTTAACTAATAATTTAGATTAACAACTACGAAAGAGTCACACATTGTTAATCTACTACATCCCTATTTCTAGATCAAAATGTAAATGTTTCCCTAAAATTATCTCCAAGACAAAACTGCTGATGTCTACAGAATCAAAATCAAAAGGCCGGTTATAGGCACTTTTGAACAGTCAATGACAAAAAAAAAATCAAATACCTATACCTACTAAAAAATTATGGTGCTACAGTCCCAGTCTCAAGACGTGATAACTGTGAAAGTACCGTAGATGCAATACCACTTTATCCACATTTTATCCTTATTCATATTACATGAACTATTTCAGGACAACGGAAAAAGCGAACAGCCAGCCTTGATGTGGCGATTAGGAGGAAGAAAGCTAGTTCAACTTACCCTGGCACTTTGTGTTGGCAGCGGAGGTGGGAGTCTGTGGGTTGTTGAAGCCAGGGCTTTGCTCCAAGGAAAACCGTCCTGCTCTCGCTTCTGACAACGACCCGTGAGGTTCGGGAGTGCCCGGCATCATGCTATGGAGAAAATAACCATTGTTAAATTATGATAATACAACCAGTATGATAAAACTGACATCACTGACAGTATTTACAGAAGTGCTCGATAACTTATGATTGTCTGAGGCCGAAATGGACAAATGTCTTCATCATTTCAACTCAGAATACGCCACTGCTGGGTATAGGCGTCCTTTTTCTTCTGTCAAATTTCGATACTGTGCGTCTCTCAATCTTTGAATGTGGACATCAAACTTACGTTCAGAAGAAATGTAAATAAATGATATGTTGCAATCTGATTGAAGTTTTATCGTATTCACTGATATTTGAGGTGTCCAAAATTACACTTGATTGAATTTACCCTTTAGCATGAAAATAAACTGAAAGTTTTATATTATTTCTACCCAGATTTCATGTAGGTTTTGCGACACACACAATTCAAATAGTGGAAAGTTTAGACATTACAGCAGTTACATAAATTTTCCCCCTTGAACACTTAGGTATTACTAAAAGTTAACAGCATAAAATAAGGAATACGTACCCGGCAGGTGATTTCTGATTAGAATTAGATTGTGGCGTTTGACCTCCACTGTTTGACGGAGGCCCGTTGTCTTTTAGCGACGTATTCGGCTGTTTTTGTATCGTTAATTCTTGACCTGCCATAATTTAACATCAAAATATTACATATCCATAGACAAACAGGATGTGTTGGACGAACAATGTAGAATGAAAGAACGAATTAGCCATAGAGTATGAAAGTACATTATGTTAGCACATTTTCACCAACCACCACCAAAATGAAAACAAAAAAATATAGAAAAACACACACAAATACTACTATGAAACACATGATACGACCAAAACTTACATTTAGAGGGTAGTTACACATTTTCTATGATAATAAAATGTGTAACTACCGTCAAATATGAGATGAAAATTGTAAGGTGACCGAGTATTCAAGTAAGTATTGAAGAAACTTGGTAATCTTACAGTATTTACGAAGAAAACATTTAAAGCGAAATAAAAATGCATTCTTAATTAGAGTCACAAGCAGAAATAATACACAAAAGTAATTTAAATTAGCCTGGGGTTACACTCAAAACAAAACCATAATTTAAACTGAACTAATGTGGATTAATTCCTGTATTTGTTTACCAAGTAAGTCATGTAAGGTAAAATACCTACACTGTATTAGTTTGTTTCAAGAGTTGTTATTAAGCAATTATCAAGTGTGACCCCGGCTTTGAAGTTGTAGATTATTTCTGTGTTCCTCCAATCAAGTTACCTTCGAACTGGTTGAGGTACGATATTTGCTGTGGTGACGGCACGGGCATCAAACTCGGTTCCTTGCCGTGCGAACTACCCTGTTGATTCTTCTGCTGTTGCGCCGCCAAACATTGGAGAGTACGGACAAACATCCCCTCATCTAGTTTCTCTAGTATTTCTTTTGTGGCCAATGTTTGATCCAATATTATGGTATTTTGGTCCAATATCCAATTTGATATGGCCACGTAAGTTAGGGTTTAGTCCAGTTTTTGGGTTTCAGATGCGTATTCCGTATTTTTGTATGATTATGTTATTCGTTGTTATTTCATCACACGGTGGGATTTCAAGCGTCAAGCGTTTTGCGGGGGGAGGGGAGGGAAAACAAAAAATACGCATTACAACTACAGAAAAAACAAAAAAATAATAATAAAGAAAAAATTACGCTTCATGCCAATGTGTCGGAATGAAACGTGACAAAAAATATTTAATACAAAAGTCTGTCGTGGTTGGGAAAATGTCTAACACAGATAAAAAATATGAGCATGCTCTACTACTTCTATGGCTTGATTTCATGTATAACTTTTCATGCGACATTTGTTGACTTACCATACTTATGAATTAAAAGGACATTCAATAAATCTATAACCCCCCTTTATTTTGGGGTCCCTCTCTATATTAGGACACTATATATCTTTAATATTGTACAGAACCCACCCGTAATATGGCAGATTAAGTTTTAACAAGACCAAGTTATAAATTGCGACAGCAGCATAGGTCTACAAACAAAGTACCTATACTTTTTCCGAAACATTATATGCCAAAATACTGCAAATTATAACCTATCAGTCAAAAATGATAACGACGTCAGGACTCCTATTACCAATCAATAAAATAAAAGGAATTTCTCTCTCTCCCTTCTGTCTCTTTCTCTTTTTGTGACGATAAGTGTCAAGATAAGTATGTCCTTTGAATTCAGTATCATATACATCGAAAGTTTAGTTCAAAAATAAATGCTGAAGCATCGGTACCGACCTGGGGCGTCGTTCTTAGGTCCCTGCTTGCAATGCGCAGGACTGTTGAGTCCCGAGCCCGCCCGAGACGCTTCCGCCGACATCGGCATTTGTACAGAACCATGGCCCGGAGATTGCGTTGCTGCGGATCGTGAATAACGATCATCTAGACAATGTAAGTAGATAGTCAAGTGATTTTTGTAGATAAAAACGTTGAAGGTTAACAGCACAATCATCGTATCACACTGCTCTGTCACAGGCCTCCTGTTTGAGACGGAATGGACCTATGATGTGGATTCAAGGTCATAAAAGCTGGCAAAGCAGACAAGAAAGTTGAAAGCAAGAGCTTATGTGTTAGCTTGCCCATTTCCAACTTGGTAAAATTACAAATTATTTGTAATTATAAAAAGTATAAGTTTAAATTAGGTTAGCTAGTGTAACGGCTCGGATATGATGTGGTATAATAACTTACCTATAGGCACAGAGGCGGAGCGGTGTAAGGGCGAAGTTCCGTAAGGCGGAGGCGGGAGACACCCGCCCCTTTCGGAGCAGGGCGACTTTACTTGTGTGCCTGTAAATTATTTGTACATTACTAGTTGTTGTCCATCACTGCCTTAGGTGACTAAAATATCTATACAGCTGGTTAAAAATATAACCAAAAGCACTGTACTGCCTTTAAAGAACATTTCCCAAACTTTACGACGTCCGCCATGTTCACATCTTTTACATATCTCACGAGAAGTTAGAAGTTTGACAAAGGAGCATTTTCATTTTCTTACACAGTTACTGGCCACTGAGCCCTGTGGAGTTCAGAATTGCAATCCTTTCACCATAAATTTAGTTAGTCTGGAAGCCAACCACAACACAATTGGTTAAGGTAGCTACTAAAGGTCTAGATATAACAATTAAAGACATGGTATTTTCTTTTCGTTTACTGGCTTGATGCAACAATATCAATAATCAGTTTTCAAGGAGTTAACATAATCAATTCAACTTACTCATATCATTATCCATAGACTTGGGGTCGTCGAAGAACTGGTGGTGTATCTTCTGCCAGTCGATGTCTGCGGAGGCGGGACTCTTGGGGCTCCGCAGGCCCGGCCCGGGAGCCCTGCCACCCGGACCCAGCCCGCCCGGGTCGCCCGGACCCATCTGCATGCGATAAGACTGTTAATGTTGTAGAATCAATCTAGTACAAAATGTTAAAATTGTAACAATGGGAGGTTTCACGCAAAGCTCGGCTCAGATGTCGCTACTAGCGCATGATGTCATATAATGTATGATTAAGGGACTTTACTCATGGCGCGACGCGATATCGAATTGCAGGCAAAGGAAAGGCATCGATTGACGATATCGGTCAGATATCACACAAGCGTCCGGCCGAAGAAAATGTATGGACAATCGCTAGTGTTTGCTAATGGAGTCGCATGGATTGACGATATCGCTCACAGATCTGATTGCATGTACGTCCTAATGACAATGCATATAGTTCTGTGTTCGAAATTCGATTGTGCAACTACTCGTCACTGGCGACATCTTTTGGCTTTTGTTTGCAGCGCCTTTATGTCGTAGTAGTAAGGTGGATTATCGTTTACGGTCGAATTGCATCGCATCGCTCCATTAGTAAATACGTGCGACTTAAATCGGCAATCGACTCGATATTGCACGAATCGCGTCGCGTCGCATCGCGCCATGAGTATAGTCCCTAACTTGACATACACTAGACCACAGATAATATAACTACACACTCGAAGCTACACTTGAACGTTGTTTACTTGCACTATGCGCTTGTAGCGCCAATGACGGCTAAAACTTGCAGTGAAACCTTCTTTTTGTGGCGACATCTATACTGCGACAAACCAATCTGACATATTTGACAACTTTATGGTAGTCTAGCAGACAACACCGATCTGGTTAACGGATCCTCTCCTTCTATTGAGGTTGAGGAACATTATATCGTTTTTTTGGGGTGTTTTCGTCTTCAAATGAGTCCTCCTACACTGGGTGGAGCCGAAGGGACTGTCGACTAAATGTTCACTCTATTTCTTTAATTGTACTTTACGTTTCAGGGTCAAAACCTTATCAAATGGTTCTGCAAAGGAACTTTATACCCTGCTTCCATTAAATTTCAACTTTGGTATGGGTTACTTGCTAAAGAAGAAAGTAGTATAAAACTAATAATTTGACTGACTGATAATTTATAACTTCATGATTTTAAGGCTTCCCATTTTCAAAATTTAAGCATAGAACAGGGCATGGCACTATTAAGTACGTGTCTGTACTGTAGACGTACTTAATAATGCCATGCCATTTTATCCACCAATCAACCTTTTAAGTCTAACAAATTATTCCCTAAACTCTCATCGCCTATTTTAAAATAGTAAACTCAAATCCAACTCACGTTTCTCCCACGTCCATACTCGTCGCACATAGGTCCGTTGACAGGCATACCATGATGATCAGGTCCACAGTCCCCATGAGGCACCATGCCGCCCATCATACTGCCGTCCATCATGATGCCGCCTGGAAGACGCGGCACTTTGTACCATCCAACAGGATATATAAACAGGTAGAGTAGAGGGCGCTGGTGTTGCGTATTTTTGGGCACGCAGAAAATTGTAATAGCGTCGGGTTTTGCATGCACAAGTTGGATTGTAAGCTTTATTTTGTTTGATAAAAAATTAACTTTATGTTAACTACATGTCAAACAAAATGATTAATTAAATAATTAGTTTTTGTACAAAAATTAATTAATATAGTAGGTTTAACAGAATGTTTTTCTCAACATGGATTATTTAGGATTAATTCATACACTTTTTCAAAGTGATTGGAAATTAAACGGTGTTACGAGCTATGTGCAAAATAATTGCATGCAATAAATCGTTCGGAAATTAGTTCTGTGAACTCCACACAGAATATTTAATGTCAAACCAAAACCTTTTCACCAACACAGCACACGACTGAAAGTTTCTTACCGTTCATAGCATTGAGATTAGGTCCTGGCATCATTCTGGGTCCCATGTGGGGTCCACCCATCATACAAGGTTTAGGCCCTCCCATACCACCCATGGGGTTTGGCATCCGCTGAAATAGAGAAAAGAACCGTCAGAAGATGTATTAAGAAAAGAAAGATCTAGATTATACAAATGGTGTTTCTGCTTACCCCCATTGGTCCACCGCATCCTCTTCCCATATGCATATCTGTACACATTCCAGTCTTCATATCTGGACCTCCACAAGGACCTCTGATGCCTTTCATACCACAAGGACCCATCGGACCCATCGGGCCATTAGGACCCATACCCGACATCATCGGCCCGTTAGGACCCATCATACCATTAGGCCCCATAGACCCGTGCCCACCCATCCCCATTCCCGGCCCACCCATACCTCCCATTGGTCCGCCCATAGGGCCGTTTGGTCCCATCGGACCGCCAGGGCCCATTGGACCTCCCATAGGTCCGTTTGGACCCATAGGGCCGGACATTGTGCAACTCGGGCCTGAGTTCATGCTGTTTGACATGGATACCATAGGGCCGTTGGGTCCGGATCCCATGGGGCCGTTTGGACCCATAGACATAGGGGGGAAGGGAGACATGTTCATGTTAGCACTGGAGTTGGGTGGGTTGATGTCGTTGGGGGCTTGTGAGCCATCGTTGGGGCCTTGGTTGGGGTTATTGCCCCCACTTTCTGGGAACAACATCTGTTGCATTTTGCGTATTGTGGCCAGTTGCTCCTCACGATGTGCGCGTTGTTGTGGAGTTAGATTCTCGTCTGGTATTTTTACACCTGTGCAAAGGTTATTGCAATTTTAACTTTGATGCAACGATTTATGTCACAGTATGCGTCTAATGAATGACGAGTACGCGTTTACTTGAGAGTAGTGACTTCGAAATTATATTCTTGTAATAAAAAAAAATGCATATAAAATCGAAGATGTGATAAGATATTATGTAATGCTCTTTACATTGACGCTGTTACGTTTGATAATATTTATTTAGTTTATAGTAGTTACGTAGAATTTCAAATTCAACTCTTATTCAATATGCAATTCGTGTCCAGTGTCGTAATATCCAGTTACTTAACTTTTACGACTCAAATCATTTGACGATATTATTTATTATTTTTCAAGAAATAAACAGTAGTATAGTAAATAGTAATTAAGTTACCTTTAGGTCCAGTCTGACAGGGCTGATCAGGGCCTGAGTCAGAGTTGGCCTGGCTTGTGGGCGCATCTTGGGGCGTAGGCCCGGCCTCCGAACAAGCGGGCATCGAGCCCGGTCCATTCGACATACCGTTTGACATTACAGAGGGGTTTTTCTGTAAGGATATATTTAAATTCATTATTAAAAGTTGAAGTTAGCTAAAACGTATCCCGAAAATGAAATAAAGATTCAAATTGTATTTTTATTTTGTAATTATTTGATTGGTTGTTCTTATTTTAAAGCAGTTAACGTATTTTTGGTTTTGAACAAAAAATATGTAACAGTCTAGCTTTCTGAAAATTAGGAGTTGTGTTATTGTAGTTTACTTACGGTGTCCCAGGGCATTTCACCATCAGCACCGAGGCCGTCCATGACACCACAGGACGGGGTGCCTCCTGGAAACCCATCCATAGGCCCCATCCCAGGTCCCATCTGACCCATCTGTCCCGGGCCGCCCTTCATCATCATCATCTGACCGCCCGGCCCGCCCATTCTGTTGGGACCCATCATATTGGGCCCCATGTGTCCCATCCCGCCGTGACCCATCGGGCCCATGTTGGGTCCCATGGGGCCGCCCATCATGTGTCCCATTTGATTAGGCCCACCCATCATGTTAGGTCCACCTCGCATTCCGCCACGTGTTTTGGCCATAGCGAGATTATTAAGCCATTGTGCTGGGCTTTGTTTGTTGAATTGCCCCATTTTTAGAGGGTGTTTCTGTAAATCAAATAATTCATTTAGTATTTTATACAAAGAAATAATAAAGTTCAGTTTCCAATGAGTCTATTTACCTCAAGATATTTCTTAGTGCCTGGTTGTGCGCAGTGGTACGCTATAATTGAGTGATGTTGTCCCGATATGACGGATTCCGCGCCTTTGTTAGCCAATAGCGTCGAAAACACGAAGATTTGACTTTGCTGCTGGGAAAACATCCAGTATTTAATATATTTTTTGCTTTACACATATAAAGAAAAACCGTACGAGTCCATAATTTAGAAAAATAATATTTCCAAAGATGGCGGCACAAGTCTCATATTCAAAAATGTTATTATTAAACATTTTACTAAGCTATGTTGTTACCTCCATACTGCCCGCTTGCTTGCTGATCACGTTAGAGGGTAGTGTTTGCGCCTCACTTGCCGACATAGAGCCCATCGGACCACCGGGGCCCATTGGACCCCCTCCACCTCCCATGCGGCAGGACCCCATATTTTCTGGACCTCCGTTGGGGTTGCGACAATTTTGATTTTGATCCTGTTCACAAAAAAATGTTATGATCTAAGTGATAGAGAAGAAACGAAAATATTATTACATTAAAATACAGAAAATTTAAGTGAAAACAAAACCTCTACTTTTCATTACCTGCATTCTTACCTGAAGATTACTTGTTGGGCCCCTGAGACCTGTTTGCGGATCCAATATATCATTCGAGTCTGAAGAAAGTCGTTCTGACTTTAGAGAGCCTGGCCCGCCTAGTTCGCAGGAAGGAGATTTTGTGGGGTCACCTGAATCAAAATTAATTTTTAATGAACATTTTCTGTTGTGGTCTGGCTAGTTTTTGGTTTCTCTAAGTGATCAGATAATATCTGGACGTTTGATGACCTGAAGAAGTCACTTATGCCGCGTTTACTGTGTCTTCTATGCTTAGGCAATTTAAGAAGATTAAAACAGTGTTGATTAAAAAAAAATATTTCAACTACCAAGGTACTAATTATAACGTGAATAAACTAAAGAAATAAAATAGGTCAAAAAAAACTTCGATACAACCTCAAAAAGAGTAGTCAGGCTGGAATAATAAGAAAGTCTTGAAGATCTTACCGTCGCTATCCATAAGGCCGTCAATCTCAGTCTTGATGCCGTCAACTCCAAGGTCGGCTGTAGAATCTTCGCCACCTGATTGGCTGTGGGGTTCCAACTTGACTCTGTGCGGAGACTCGTCTGGTTCTTTCTTCAACGCCGCCGGGGTCGGAAGCGACGCTGACGGCGGACGCGACCCATGTCCTGATTTATGCGAGAAAAACCCCATTTTAATATTGTAACATAAGGATGATTTATAGGATTTTACCCATAAATATCATGGGTAATCCCAAATCGCGCGCGCTATCGACTATGTGAAAACCAAGTAAATGTTACTCAAGATTTAAATTACCAATGCCATATTTATTTAAGTTTATTAATATTAATTTTACGTACTATCCTCTTCACAAACAAAAGATTATTCAGTTTTGAAGTTTTGCCTCTTGCTAGTTACATTAAATGAATACTAAGTATACTAACTAAGTCTGTGTTCAATAAACAACAGCTAAGTTATGTAAAGTTATTGAATGTATTTGTGTAAAAATTATGAGATTTCTGTGACAAACACGATACGGCGGCATTTTAATTAATGCATTATCTGCGAAAATCGTCGCTTTACGATTTTATAGTATATTTATCTAGATTGCTAATTATGTATGTGGAAGATATATAAGATCTGTGCGGGATTATAAATGAGATGAATCAATTACATGCATAACTGTGCATTACTGCTTTGGCTTTCACTGTACTTCAGTTTTTTTTTGCATGGATCATGCTTAATTTATTGAAGCATGTTTAGTTAGGAAATAAATAAAAAATTGATTAATAAGTTTGAACAACTTTGGAACAGGCAACTACATGGCATGGTCAAGTTTTTCCAAAAAGCCCTTGCTGCAAACTGAAAACATAATTATATTTTTTTGCACATCACTGGATTGATTGGGAATTTACACATCATCTGGGCAAGCTCGCTCGATCGTCGACCTTGTCTTAGTCACTACTGACCTCGACTAAGGTCAAGAGCAAACCCATTACACATAAAAAAAAAAATTTAGCCACAAAATTCTTCTGATTTTGCGTACCTATCTGTCAAAATAATTAAAATCTTCTTCCTCCAATTCTAGGTCAGTGCAATTCAGATTAACATTGACACTCAATAAATCCTTTTCTTTGGAGATTCTATATTGATTAGAAATTGTTACTGACTGTTTCTCTTCTCTTAAAAATTCAACAATCCTCTTAAAAATTCAACAATCCTTGGCATTTAAACTCGTACTAACATTAACTGAGATTTCTCCTGGCCTGAGTGGAGTGGAAAGGATATCCTGACTCTTCCTGACTAAAAGTTCACCGTTTCCTTCGGTTGCCCTTTGCCTACCAAGGCCACAGTGTACTTATAAGATGGTTGGTGACAGATGGGGAAATAAAAGCAGTTTAATGGTGCCGCTACTTACCGGGCTCAGCAGGATCACTGGGCTCGTCCTTGAGGCGGGCGCCTCCGCCCTTCTCCTTCTCCTTGATCATACCCCTGCGTGCCTTCGCCAACTTGACTGTATACACACAACAATACTAGCATTATGTATAAGTTATCTAACTATATCAGCATTACCCAAGCTTTCTGCAGCAGAACTTTGAGAAATATTTTTTAACATGTTGTCTGTCCATGACCCACCTGGTGCCACACATGTGGGTCACTGAATTATCTGCTTCTACGTATGCAACATACATGTGGGTCACTCTGCGAATTGGGGATAAAATCGCCCCCCCCCCCCCCCTACTTTGATGGCCTTTATGGACCTGAACTGGTATAAAGGCAATTATCTCGAAAAACAAAATTGGATGTGTGACATAATTTTGATAATATTGTGGCTGAACAGTGAATGTGTTAATATCATGGTTCACTAGATTATAATTTTGAACATAAAATGAAGTCTGCAATACCTAAAGAATTAGGCAGTGGTATAACTAATAGTTAACTGTATTACCGACATGTATGTTTAAGTCCCATGTATTGTATTGTATAATGAGGTGTTTTCCACAACTTCACAATGAAGTTGAACGAAAGACCCATGTAATAAATGGTGAGCCTATTGCCATCAATCTGGGACAAATAAAAAGGTCATGGGATAAATTCATTTTTTTTTCTTTTTCATTTTAATTTTATTAATATCTAAGATAATAAAGAGACATCTATGCCCAAAGTGTGTACAAGTACAGCAGATGATACAAGCCCAAAAAAATGCTGATATTTAAAGCATAAAAAAGATTTTTATTTTTTCTGTTATTATCCATCTTAGTATTTATTGTAAATGTGATGCTGGTGAATCACATGTTCTGTATTTTATTGAATATCCATGGACAATAGGTTGGGAAATGCTGATAAATGAATATTACTATAATGTTAATTAGTGAATCATAGCAAATCTATAGGACACATTTAATGTTTATTCTATTTGTTTAGTTTGGACCCGATATGCACCATATTATACAGTTACTAGGCAATAGATTATTACAATACAATAATTTGTAGTTTAGTTGTATAGAAACTTTTCAGTAAAATTATACAATTTGTTTGTGTAAGTCAGTTTAAATGTTTGTTAATGCACCCACAATAAAATCTTAGTATGCATCAAAGATTTTTAAATAAAATTGGATTATTTTAAAATATCATATTCATATTGCATTCAAGCCATAATCATATTATTTTATTTATTTGTAACCTAGAATACATCTAATATAAGTTCCTATATTGCATAAAATAGAGATTTAATAAATTATGATACATCTAAAACATTTTTTGAACATGTTTTCTTAGTTATTGTGTGGTTTATTACCAACATAAACCCTAAAAGCCAGAAAAGTTAGAGTTGTTTCGTCTTATTCAAAATATAAATGTTAATCTTTTACCACATTTAATCTGCTTTTGTATAAATTAATTATAAGCAGCAGGAAATGTATAAAAAAAGCATTACGCATTGCATTTTCGTTATTTTGAAATATAAATCAATATACTATTGAGAAAGGCCAAAAGACATTTCCAAAACAATAATAATAGGTAATACAAGCAAAGCCAGTATACAGCATTGAATATTGAATTATAATACTGATAAACATAATGTAAGATATAAGACCTTGGAGCTACACATTACACACTATAGCTGTCATGAATAAATTATTAGAAATTAGCTAATTTTATGTTTTTTATAACAAGTTTTTTTTCTTTTGCAACAGGAAGAAATGTGATTATTGTAAATGTACACTACATGTTGTTTTGATTGTAAATAAATAAATAAATAAGCTATGAATGTACCTGCTTGTCCTCTAATGTGATAAATAGCACATTTACAGGAGTTTACCACATCCAAACACGGTCAGTATGTAATTCAGTGCATGACCATGGATCTACACTGTGATTTATTTCCATGTGATCCCCATGTAAGTCAGACAGTACTGGTGTGCATTTGTATACATACAAAACTAATCCGCGGCGCGTTTCGTCACGGGCACAATAATTGGCACATGTCCCACAAATCCACAGAACGGCACTTCATTACAAGAATGTCATTATGCTGCACCAAATGATCGAGAGATTATTATAAATAGAGATCACGAAAAACCTTGGCGGTCGGGGGGACGCCGATGGCGCGGACCGACCCCACTGTCACTACCAGGCGCCTAGAAACCCTGATCGTTTCCAGATATTCAATTAAAACGAGAATACACTGCGAATCCCCATAAAAATTCCTGGCTTATTCTCCATACATAAACAATGAGATAGGTCGGGTGTAGACGGGCGCGAGCACACGAAACGCACGTTTACTATGGCCGATTTATTGCCTCGAGAACGCTGTTCGAACAAGATGATACCACGGGAGAAAGCGTCTAACATTATTTTATATCATTCGTGTGATCTAATTAAGGTATAACGATGGGTATGCAGCAAGAAACAAAAAATCGGGATCGCTGACATTTTTGTTTATGGTACATCGACGAGATCCAGAATCCACAAATAGCGAAAGAACGTACACGATTACCGCCTCCCGACGGATTCACTATCACTTGATAACACAAAACACTGTGTTTCTTCACATTTATGTAAGTTTCATCGTCAAAATATACCTGATTTTATTTAATTTCTTTCTATCAGCATTAACACAAATCACCACGCACACACAACACAACATACATATATGTGCACAACACTAGTGCGCAGGGTTGCCAACTCAATGCCACGGTTGGGTGCTAAGTAACATCTCAAATAGTGCTAAATTGCTAGAAAGTTTCAAAAATAGTGCCAAATGTATGAATTTAATAAAAAAGAACACATAACAGAATATGTTTTAATTTTCGAATTATTTTTTGTTTTTTTTAAATTTTATCTATATGCTTTTTTGATTCCGAATGCCGTTTAATTTCAAATATTCTTGCGTTAAATTCTATTTTACAGAAGGAACACATTGCTTTTGAACTATTTCCTAGCACAGGTTTAAGCCACTTTTTGTATTTTGGATCTTCCTCCCATTCTTTTCTATAATTTTGAATCTATGTACCTTTTTTAAGTAAAGGAACATCCATTTTCGTCTCACTGTCACCGAACACAAAACAAATTTAAGTTAATAAAATGATTCATACTATTAATCAGATAATTATTGCGCACAAAGACACGATGAATGAAAAACAAAAATGAACGAAAAACCAGCAAGGTTAGACAAAGAAGGAGTTATCTTAGAGAAAAAGTCAAACATAGCACTGTTCGCCTCGTCTGCCATACACGCCTTTATCTACCGAAGTGCCGCAGATTACAGACTACAATAGTTTGCGTTTTGTTACTTCAGCCACAGCTGCATTTTGTGAGCGAACAGACAACATCAAAATTAGTGCTAGATTTAGTGCTGGGTGCTGTTTCTAAAATTGCAGTGCTAGGCATATGAAAATAGTGCTAAATCTAGCACTCAAAGTGCTGAGTTGGCAACACTGCTAGTGCGATGAGCCGATTATCATAATGATTACAGATGTTGATTAGTCGACTAATTCCTTTAATGGGTTAAATCGTTTGACGTGAAATTATGAAAAAGAACGCATTTTATTTTACTTCGATTAAAAAGATAAAGATCAAGTGTAGTGAAAATCAATTTTAAGAGAAACATTACTGATGTTTTTTCGAATGAATGATAGCAGCGCAAACTACATAGCAATAATATAAAAAAGGAGCAGATGAGATTGCTTTTAATTTTCAAAAACCGGCCAAGTGCGAGTTGGACTCGCCCGTAGTAGCAAGCATAGATTAGGGATATAATTATATTGAGATTGGTAAGTAATATACACAAACAATAAAAATAACTTTGTTTATCATAGTGTTTGTATGAATGGCAAAGTTATATTTGCGGTTTTTAAAAAAGTACTATATCTCAAAAACTGTTAAGTATATCTCATCCAAATCAATTTCCGTTGGAAGTTTTTGTTGAGGTCTACATTGTATATTTTTTATAGTTTTATCATTCTCTTATTTTAGAAATTACAGGGGGGGGGGGCACACTTTTTACCACTTTGGAAGTGTCTCTCGCGTAAACTGTTCGGTTTAGAAAAAAATGATATTAGTAACCTCAAAATCATTTTTAAAGACCTATCCATAGATACCCCACACTTATGGGTTTAGTGAAAAAAAAATGATTTTCAATTCAAAGTATGGGGGGTACCCCCAAAATTTGTTTTGTTTTTATTTTTGTGTAAGAATCCTAATGCGGTACACATAATACATCTACTTACCAAGTTTCAACAGGATAGCTCTCATACTTTCGAAGAAAAGTGGCTGTGACATACGGACGGACAGACAGACAGACGGACAGACAGATAGACAGACATGACAAATCGGGTTCCGTTTTTGCCATTTGGCTACGGAACCCTAAAAATGGACGCTTTTAAAATTAAAAACAATAACGATAAATGGTCAAGATAATCATGGGTTTACGGCAACGACCATTTATATCTAGACTCCTAATCACAGGCGACCGATGTCTGTCAACACATTAGGTAAAAAAGTCTTAAAACCGTCGTGACTCGACCACTCCTGTGAGTCCCCTCGTCGCACTGACCTTGAGTTAGCCAATCAGAACGCAGTATTAGCCAATCAGAACGCAGTATTAGCCAATCAGAACGCAGTACCCCGTCCCCCTCGCTTACGTCGTACCTCAGCGACTAATGGTCGTTGGTTTACGGTTTTGAAGATAAACATGGAAATCGAGCATAAAAACTAATCTTAATTAATATTAATTTGGTTATATGACAAAACACACAAATACTACGGGTTACTAAAAACACAAATACAATGTTTCTATGATATTTCTCATTCAGTATTTTTACTCAGCCTGTTGTCTACTATTATGTTGAATGAGTTTAGATCTCTGACCTTAATTCGTCACATACCATCGTTTTTAATTTTCAGTTCAAAAACCACTAAAAAATAAATTTATTTGATATGTCCATATTTAAATGAAAAGTCGATTTAATCTTGAAGTTCCAATCGATTCTACAATTTAGTTTTAGATTGGGCTTCACTATTGAGTACAAATAGAAAAAATCGGATACATGTACCAAAGGTAATTTACAGATAATTTATTGCTTTGCTGTTTCTTTCCTTGTTTAATCCTGTGTTCAAGAAAGAGATGTAGATACGTTTATGGGCAATGTGAGGTTTTCTGAAAGTATTTGATTCCATTTTTTATTTAAATTAGAAAAGGTTTGCATAGAAAATACTAAGTCTATGGGTTTGCACCACTAAATCAAGCTATTGTTGCTTTGTTTGTTAAGCATAGTGGTAACATTAAAGTTGTTGGAACACGTTATGCATTTAGAAAGAAGTCGAGTTTTAAAAAACAAATCGACGGAAAAAACATGGATAGTCAATAATAACATTCCTAAATCAATAGGCAACAGATTCCGAAGAAAATCTGTTAGGTACTTATTATTTTGAGGCTGAATCATAATGTCGTTGCCAGAACAAAGTCAATCCTACAAAAAAACGAAGTTGTCTATGATTCATTTACGGTGAAGGGAGGAGGGACGATTTCGCTTCGTTGTCGCCCAAATTATAATTTCATGGTGATTTGTGATAAGATCGTTGTATGTGGATTGAAATAAGTGACGTTATTTGGTGCTTTAATTGTGTGTAAGTGCGTATTTAATACATATTGGTTTACTCGTTCGTCAGAAAAGATTACATTCTGACCGCTCCCTAGGCGTAGAATAGTACGTCAGTCGTCAAGTATTTTTCATGCCTGTTTGTACTACTTGCTTTAGTAGGGGGCCGTAATAGTAAAAGCTGTTGGAAAGTGCAATCGTCCGGGAAACTGATGGTGTAAAAAACTATCTCACGTTCCATTTATGAGGCGTTTGCCGTGTTGGTGCATTTGTAAAGTTTGTAGCCATTTTCGGTGAGTCTTCATACATTTCGCTATTTACGTGTCGATGCCGGAGATATTGTGTTTTACGTGAAGATTGACCACGAATAACGTGATTCGTGAGCTTTGACAGCAGTGCCTTACATTTTTATGTCATAATTTTGCAGAAATGTCGAGATTCTAATAAGTCTTATTCATTGATGTGTCCCACAGTGATTTTTTTATCATGTTTTCTCTTTTATTTTGTTGTGGACACCGTAAACTCGTCGGCAAAGTGTGTCAAGTTGTTGAAAATAATGTTCTGATCTGTAGTGTGAAGAAATCGTATCTTTAAACATTTGACCAAAGGATGCTGGTTGTGGGTAAATTCAATAGCTAATCTAGTACTCCCACAACTGTTTTTCTCTAACCTACATTGGCTAGTTGGTGATAAGAAGTAGTGCATACTTGTTAAGATTACAAGCCTTTTAAGAGAAATTGTGCAGAACACAATCTAAGTAGAATATTTAACTGTGTCACAGTTAAATTTATTTATCAAAGTAATATTAATTATATTTAAATTAATTATTCAGATTTAACATGAAAAAAAAATACTTATATCTGTAAATGCACACCTATTAAATTACAAAATAATAACTCCTTAACACATCAATATTGAATAAACCTAGGTCCTAGTATCTATGAGGAGTTCGCCCCATACACACACTTTCAACAATCTACAATAAAATCTTAGTTGTGAAAAATTTCTTAGATGAAACTGTATAGTATTCTGAACATTTTGATTCCATTTAGAGACTGCCTTTTTATCTGTTTCTGAAACAGGTCAAAGAGACTTATTTGAGCCAGTCAGCTCTAAAGGTGAATCTCTGACCAGGCATCTCATTCCCCCTGGTTCTTATTGGTACAAAAAGAAAGACCAACATTAGACATCAGCTGCTGGGTAGTCATATCACACATCTATTTAACTAAAATAAAACAAATAAAAGTGTGAGATATAGATCATATTTACAATAAAAATCATCTAAACACTTAATACTTCATAGAACCCTGTGACAATTCACACTCAATTACTGTTTATTTACATTTGGGACATCACACAATAGTAAATGTTATGGTTGGTTGAAACCACCTCCTCACATTCATAATGCCCTAGTACCCTGGTACAATCATGAGCACCAATATGTATGCATTACTTAAAATCAGAAGTGATTTTCTTGTGGAATAACTATGGCAAAAAAAGTAAAGATTGACTGTTAAAATACTTGTGTAGTAAAACATAAAATAAAATTAAAATCTTAGCATCCACTGCTAAGCCTGTTTTTTTAGCCCATCTGGTAAAAAAATCAATGCCCGTATTGTTTTAAATCATTTAAAATTATTATTATGCTATTATGCATGGTTTAGATAGATGTTTGCTATGCAATGATGTTCGATCAATGAATGGATCTTGATGAAATTTGGTGCAGAAAGACAGGTTATATTCTGGCATAACCCACAATATACCATTTATTTCACTATTACGTTCCATTCGATAATTTTCTAGTTATTCACAGCCAGTAAGTGTATATGTTTTTGTCATAGTGACTGTACCACCTATTCTCACACATAATACCCTAGTACTAGTACACAGATGTGTTGTAAAGCTATTGTGATTGCTAGCACAGTGTGACTAATCAATTTGTGAGCGAACAATAAAATTGTGGGATGTCCTAGCCTAGCCCTATATTGTTATCAGTTTATTTTTATCATTGTAAGTGCAAAGGTTTTTATCCAAGTTTGTTTCTGATTAAGTTATAATGTGCGGTAGTGCCCCCAGGAAAGTTGAGCATAATTAGCACGGCCATACTGTCTTTTCTCAAACGTGACTCATCATAATTTTGATTTCATTTAAATTGGCCATTTTCATTGAATCCTTCCTATAAATAATATTTTTTTTTTTTTTAATATTCATATTGGTGGACATGGTTGAAATAATTGCTATATAATCCCTTGTATCAGATAGTTTGGGGTCATTGGTTCTGTCCATGTCTTTATGATAAACATTTTAATACATAATTGAGGTCAATCATATTTATTTATTTATGCATAAGAACTGACAAGAAGGTTGATTAAATGTATAAAACAGGTTTTTTCAAGTATTCATTTCACTTTTATGATACAAAAAAATGTAAAGGAAATCGTTTCTATTTTCTAATTTTTTATGCTCAAGTTGTACAAAATAGCAAGTAAAAAGATACAATAACACATGGTAAAAATAATCTTCTCTATCCATATTTTTTTATACTTTTACATTAAAAAAACCGGCCAAGTGCGATTCGAACTCGCCCATAGGGTTGCGTAGCAGCAAGAAACATAATATAAAAGTTCTTGTAGTTGGTTGTAACTTTGAAAGGTATCAATGTTTTAGTGCACTACAGAGCCATATTTCTTATTTCCATACAGTAACATTGCTAAATTAATTAAAACTTGTTAATATTTGACAACTATTTGCGACGTTGCCAACTTTCAGAATATGCGCTCTTAATGCAGTTTACATAATACCTACTTACCAAATATCAACATGATAGCTCATATACTTACGAAAAAAAGTGGTTGTGACATACGGACGGACAGACAGACATGACGAATCTATACCTAAGGTTTCCGTTTTTTGCCATTTGACTATGGAACCCTAATAGTCAAATTCACATTTGAATTTCTCTTCCTTGATTAAAAGAATGTAGGTAGGTATTTAATTAATGATGTGACAATAGTGTTTTTTCAAACAACAATACAAATACACATCGGCTGTCATTTCCTCGTTCACCTCACTTTCATTACATAATAACAATTGATTGATTTAAGAAACATTGTAATGATGTAAGCTAGTAAAGCTTGTTCACAATTTTCACAATTTCATAAAGGCATTAATTAATTAGCCAAAGTAAAATATAGGTGGATATGTATTTCTGTCATCTCCCAGTAACACTTTAATTTATTAAATAGTTTCGTTTGAGAAACATAATGTACAGGTTGTTATTTTTAGGGTTCAAACGGGATCCTCTTACTAAGACTCCACTGTTTGTCTGTCTCACCCGGCTGTACCTCATGAACAGTGAATGAATATTTAGACAGTTGAAATTTTTACAGATGATGATTTTCTGCTGCCAATGTAACAACAAATATTAAAATAAATTAATGTTTAAGGAGGCTCCCATACAGCAGACATGATATTTTTATCATTTTATAGAACCCCTTGCGCGCGATTTCGACTCGCACTTGTCTGGTTTTTATTTTAATATTCAAGTTTCATTTTATGGAGAGTAGTGGTATCGGCCTCGACTTACGAGTTGTAGGTCGTGGGTTTGAACCCAGTCAGGCGCATTACTAAAAGTATTAAAGTAATTGTCTACAATAAGTAATTGCCATTTTTAACAACAATTTTTAATAACAATTTAATATTCTTCCCATACATTACACTTTCCTATTGTTTGATCAAATCACCTTTTATGTACCACCAAACTTGACCCAACTCATTCACATACAAAAACCATTGTGTACGTACACTTTCTCTGAATTTCTTTGAACATAGCACATTTTGTTTAGTCATTCTACATGTATGTGGAAAGCAATACATTTGTAATCATGTTTATATATGTTTTAATATGTATTTACTTATACTCAAGTAAGTCTGTCAATAAGAAAATGTATCTATGTTTGTTTTTGTATGTACAAGGCCCATGTTTTACATTAACTTGGATTGAACAATACAATCACCTTGTTGTTATGTTTATAAATGTGGTTTTAGGCCCAAATCTATAGAGCGAACATAATCTATCCTCAAACTTAGCCAAGTTACTTTTCATTCAAAAATAAAACTTATTGGTATAAACTTGAGTTGTATATTCCGAATGTCTTACAGATTACTTTAACCAAGCTTGTCATACAAATAATAACGTTAATTGAATGCTGATAAGGTTCATTTTTTAATGGCGCGACGGAGTTAAAATTAAGCCAGGCCTGTCTCACTCCGCGGTGTAGGCATAAAACTGCAAGTAGTTGCGGGGCCATTATGTCGTGGCCCATTCACTACGGCTGCCACGCGCCACCCGTTACGCACGCGCTCCGTCTCCTTAATATTTTTGTTACGTTACGTGTAGTTACGCACAAGTTTCTTGCTTTAGGTGCTTTTGATAAATTAATAACACAATATTATTATGAAGAAAAAAAATATATAGTACATATTTAGTAATGATCAACAAAATTATCTCCCTGCTTGTGAAGTATGGGCTTAACTGATCATGATACCCAATCATGAGGTTACAAGTTTGGAAATGAGGCGAGATACTAATTGGGGGGGGGGGGTGAGCCTACTGGACGACCAAGATAAAAAGACGACACTCTCACTCACCTTAAGCTGAGTACTAAGAATTAAGATCGGTAGAAAGTAGAAAGATGTTTGCGTTGTTGTTTAAAAGTTCTAACTCAGAAAATGGCCACACTACGCATTCAAGGTCAGCGGTCGTAATTCGCTGCGCCACTTTTTTACCTACCTACAAAGACACGCAACGCGGGGCCTGTGACAGTATGCGATAGTAATTGGTCGGTTACTAGGTTGAGTGCAAAATAATAAGGACTGGCTATTTTGCCATAGACGATAAAAATCTTTTAAATATTATTCTTTTTTTTTATAAGATAAATGTTCAAAAATATAACAATAATAGGTAGAAAAGATAATATTATTATAAATATTATTCCTCACGTAAGGTGCCGTAGGTACCTACTATTATCATTCTGTGCTAACAATCAATAATGTATGTAGTAATCGATGACGAAACCAAAAAGATATAGGCTGATGATAAATACAAAATTCCTTGAGGAACATAGGTATTTATGGTAATAATGTAATTTAGCAAATGCATAAAATACGCATAGGTACCTACCTATTTGTGCCTAAACTCGCAAGTCGCAACCCTATTGAGCTTGACCCATAGTAACCTTTTAATGTCGTTGGCGTCAGATAAACCAAAATAAACTCTCGGGCGTAACCATTCGGTACATTTTTGCTTGCGCACGGGAAGTTTAGGCTATTATAAAAGTAGGTGGGCGGTACGGCTGCCAGTTAAAATGTACTTTATTCTCTCGTATATAGATTTTACATTTGTTTGATTTTTTTTTGGAGTAGTCCTTCTGTACGTATAGTACTATTAATTATTCTGTGATTAAGCTAAAACTAAGTTCGCTCTTTTTCCTCTGAGCCTAACAGCGGTTACACATTGGTTGCTTCGAAACCCGCGCTTTGCTAACTTGCGTTTTGAGAACCAATAAGCGCGCGCTTCAACATCATGATGAAAACGCGCGTTTGAAAGCACGTACTGTGTTCCTTGCCCTAACAAAGGCGAATTTTGAAGAAAATAAAATAAATGAGTAAGTACTTGATGCCCCACTTGCTAGAGCGCCCCAAATGTCTGAAGGACGCCATTGATGCCACAATTAACATGACCCTCTGCTCTCTAGATTTTGTAATTATCCCGTTCTTGACGACTTTCTTGTCATTAATGGCAGTATAACCTTGTTCAACGCTCTGTAGTATTAGGCCAGGTGGTCTTAACCCTGTTTTAAATCCTCTCAGACCACTAACAATCAATCTATTCAGCCTATCGCAGTCCACTGCAGGACAGAGCCCCTCCCAGGCTGCGCCACATCACCCTGTCCTCTGCCTTCCGCATACTGTCTGTCCCAGCCACCAACTTAAGATCGTTGGTCCATCTAGCTGGGGGACGTCCCACACGACGCTTGCCGATACGCGGTTTCCACTCCAGGAATAGTCTTTTCCACCGACCACTACTCCTTCGAGAAACATGGTCAGCCCACTGCCTCTTCAGTTTGCTTACTCTGCAAGCTATAATTATGTCGGTTACTCCGGTTCTTTTCCGGATAACTTCATTCCTGATAAAGATTCAGACCCCTATGTCAAGTACGAAATCAGCGCATGATCTTCAAGCGCTTGTACACCTCATCATAAATAATGGCTCATAAGCATAATGATAACTTCACTACCAAATTCTTAGAGATAAAATCTAAGAAAGCAAATAGCCGGAGTTCCTAAAAAGTGTGTCTGTCCATACAGCCACCACTTTAGGTAACCCAAGATTCGATAATATTTGACCTTTTCAACCTTTTTGTGAAGCAAAGACGTCTGCCCAATTCATATGTTAGCTGTTTGACGTAACTCTTTACCGCAGACAAGATCATCCCGCCATTTTTCAATATTGCCTCCGTCTTACGTCGTATTTTTTTTTCAAAGACTGAGAGTCCGCTGTGGTGGACGCCCACGGCGACGGACGTCGCAAGACGATCTCCGGCCAACGTAGGCGCGGGCATGCGGGCGGCGAGTAAAGGGCAACTCGCTGCCCGACCATGGACCATGCCCGGGTGGACCATGGACGGCGCGTTGTGTTCCACGCGCGCCTCAAAGAGCGTCAGCATAATGACGGGGCCCCCTCTCTAGAGGGCCAAAGCCTGCCGGGGTCGCGGGACTTATCTCATTACCGTGACCCCGGAACGTAAAGGGCTATTGAAGGACACCGTGGATTTTAGTCAGTACAAGTCTGACAGTCCCTCTCGCCCTGCCCGGGGTGGGAGGACTCATTTGATGATTTTACCACGCAAAAAAAAAAAAAGACAATAGAGAGCAGAAAGTGTTATTTAATGACTTTTCTTCGCATATTAACTTGATTTTTTAATGTTTATTACAAGAAAACTTACTTAAATCTAATTGAAAATGAATCTTACTAGCCCAATTTAAAATAATGAATTTGTAATTCTATCTTAATTGCGTCTATAACTCTCATGTAATGGAATCTAGTAAATCTGAAATAATAGCCTAATTGTAATGACGTCAGGCTCATAACTTGGAAACCTAGACATCTATTGTTTCTCTTAAAAAAATTAAGCTGTTGATTTGTAGTACAAAATAATGCTAATTTGAACTTGGCGGCTCAAATATTATCAAAGTTGTCCTTCAAATAGTGCTGATAAATCAGCCTATTTTGAATTTAAATGACTTATGATTAGGTACGTCTTAGGAAAAAAAAATATTCGGCGGTAAAAATTGATCGCATTTCAAAAACCTAGTGGTCTAAAGATGTGTTCTTTGTAGACATAAATGACGACAATAATTACTTTTAAATAAAATTGATGACAATTACTTTTAAGTAAAATTGATGATCAAAAATATTCCTACATAATCAAGATTTGCACTGTAAATATTCAGCGACTAAAAACGGCTGTCGTCGTTATACTCCGCATTGCATCGGAAGTCCTATCATAAATATTTTGAGCTGCCTCCGTACTCTACTAATTGCCTGGACAATTAACCCCGTTATGAGTAAAATGTACTGCGAATGCACCAAACGGCGTCTGTGTCTTCGCCAGATTAACAATGGGCCATACAGCTTTCTTTTATTACTACAGCACACTTATTTCTTTGATAAATTGAAGTTAATTCATTCGGGCGTGCTTTTTATCCGACCCTCCCACGAAAGTATTGTTCATTAAAATGTCTACGCGTTTCAACAAAATGGTTTGAAAGTTTCAGCTGTCGTGGAAGAAAAGCTTACTTAATTATCTCTATTATTGTTAGGAATAGAATATTTTATGTTTTACGAAGGAAAGGTTACGAAAATAGATAACTTTCGCCGTTGTTTAATCAAAAAGCAGCCACTATTATTCTTGAAAACGTAGCTGTTGGCTTCATACAGACGAGAGGCGTATTGTTGACGGTATAAACTACAGCAGCCGTGATCACCATTCGGCGGCAACCGGCAAAGCGTCGACGGCAGCCGTCAACGCGGTGTCCGTTACCCAGGCCAGATGTTGTCGAAAATGGTCATTTGAATCTTATAGAAAATTAGTTTTGCAGCTTCTGTAATTGTTGCGCACATTTTTAAATTTGTTGCGCTTATAGTTTTTTAATTATTTCACAAAAACATTTCCTGCTGGGGTAACGTTACCCCAGCCAGACCTTTTTCTTTCTAAAGGGAATATTTAAATAAATACTAGCTATAAAATTAGTTGTCTAGATGAAGTAAATGTTGTGCCTTATTTTGTATTTGTTCTTTCTTCGGTTGCGAAGTTATTCGAGATTTTGCTGGGGTAACGTTTTTGGTTTTGCTAGATCTTTGAAATGGTTAAGCGGATTCTTATCATATTTTGTGCATAACTTCTTAGGAATCAGTTAAAATTTGTTTTGCAATAAAAAAACCAAAATAATGCATAGCTTAAAGGTTATTTCATTAAATAGAAAAACACTTCAATTGGTCCCAGCACTCTCATTAAGAGGTCTAAAGACTTACTTTAAACGTTATTTTGAAGCTTGTAACTGCCTTCAAATGTATGTGAAGTTTCATTAGTATCCTGTAAGTATTTAACAAGTTATGATGATATTCAGTTCTTCACGAGCACGGTCTTGATGCGCGCGGTGTTATTTGGCCACTGGATTGGATATATGAACTGAATGTTATGTCAATTATTAGTTTTTTAGTTCAGTTGTATATCAGTAAAATTTCAGCTCAGTACATTGGATAATTAATGAGATAATACGATTAAAGTCATTAGGAAGTGAATGACCGTGGTAACCCGACCAAGTTTAGGTGGTTACGAAAAAGCGAAAACGCAGAACATTATACTATCTTTTGAAATGTTTAGTATAATACACCTTACAATTTCGGTACAGACGCGTACACTGTTAAATACAAAATAATATCTGTACTATGAAAACAAATCTTCCAGTTGCACAAACTTATCAAAAATCACCGATATAACATGTCGTTCGATGGGACGTGGGAGGGGTGTGGTGAAGGGATAATACATTGTTTGCATAACGCACTAAACATGCTCCATTTCCTGTTTTTGCAAATATTTATCGAGTGCGTCAGAGCTATTATATAATAATAAGATTTTTGTGTAACATATGACTTGAAACTTGATTAATGAAATTCATGACTTGGCGACCGATTTAATTTAATATAAACTCGCAAATAGATGACGATTCAAGTTTCAAATATGTATCAATCATTACACATTCCAATATGTGTATATTTAAATAAAAATTGTAACTGTGTACTCTGTATATAAGTTTATTAATACTTTAAAAGTTCAATTGAAATGATTATTTTACCTGTCAATAAAAATTCTTTAATAATCATGTAGTTTTTTTAAATAACTTGTGTACATGTCTGTACTAAATTTGTAACACTATCTTACATATTTTAGAAGATACCATAATGTTCTGCGTTTTCGCTTTTTCGTAACCACCTAAACTTGGTCGGGTTACCACGGTCATTCACTTCCTAATGACTTTAATCGTATTATCTCATTAATTATCCAATGTACTGAGCTGAAATTTTACCGATATACAACTGAACTAAAAAACTAATAATTGACATAACATTCAGTTCATATATCCAATCCAGTGGCCAAATAACACCGCGCGCATCAAGACCGTGCTCGTGAAGAACTGAATATCATCATAACTTGTTAAATACTTACAGGATACTAATGAAACTTCACATACATTTGAAGGCAGTTACAAGCTTCAAAATAACGTTTAAAGTAAGTCTTTAGACCTCTTAATGAGAGTGCTGGGACCAATTGAAGTGTTTTTCTATTTAATGAAATAACCTTTAAGCTATGCATTATTTTGGTTTTTTTATTGCAAAACAAATTTTAACTGATTCCTAAGAAGTCATGCACAAAATATGATAAGAATCCGCTTAACCATTTCAAAGATCTAGCAAAACCAAAAACGTTACCCCAGCAAAATCTCGAATAACTTCGCAACCGAAGAAATAACAAATACAAAATAAGGCACAACATTTACTTCATCTAGACAACTAATTATAAAGCTAGTATTTATTTAAATATTCCCATTAGAAAGAAAAAGGTCTGGCTGGGGTAACGTTACCCCAGCAGGAAATGTTTTTGTGAAATAATTAAAAAACTATAAGCGCAACAAATTTAAAAATGTGCGCAACAATTATAGAAGTCGTAAAACTAATTATCTATAAGATTCAAATGACCATTTTCGACAACATCTGGCCTGGGTAACGGACACGTCAACGCGTGAGTGAAATTCGGCAAAGCGCCGATGGGTGCCATCCACGCGTCAACGTGTCGGCGATGGCTGCCTCAGAAAAGTGACGACGATGGCTGTTGTAGTATCTGCCATCCTCAAACGCCTCTCGTCTGTATGAAGCATAAACGTGCAATATTTTCCTAATAAAGATTCATACAATGAAATGGACAACTTGAACAAGATTAAGGGGTTTATAAGGGTTAGGGAAAGGGTCGTGCCTCGGCTAAATGCACTACAAACTACCCAAAGATTTTGGGATAACAAATTATCCAGAACAAACATTACACGTCCCATAAAGCCGTTTAATAAAGCAAATATTTGACTTTCAAGTAAGTATACTGTGCAAGCTTTTGCCCTCGGCTTTACTCGCGTATAATCGGGAATTATTACATTTGAGGTTCGATTTAATTTTGAGAGTTTTTTTTTTTTGAGAAATTTGGATATATTATTTTTTGGGTGGAAAATCAAATAAGTACCTACTGTCAAACTTGATTGACAAAAACCACCCTGTTCCTTCACATGCCCTTTGCGTTCCAGTGTCCTGGTAACCACTTAAGACATTCCCGCGACAAAGATTACTCTTTACATCCAAACTTAGAAACATTCAAACTTTACTTCTTTATAATATTAAAATATAATAAGTACCTAATGTATTGGAAAACAAGAATCGAGTTTGTTTGACTTTAAACAAACTTTGCACAGTGTACATGTTGTGTTCGGTGTTGTGGCCAAAAATATTAATTATGTATTCGTGAAGTTATTATGTTGTAATCTCACGAACTCGCGTACCTTTCTCCGCTGTATTGTTATGAGCGATAGAAGACGTTTTCCCTAAGTTTATTGTAACGGTTTGTGTAGACAGATGAGCAGTGTTGACGAAGAATATATCCACTTGAAACATAGCTAATATAAAAAAGAAATGCATTTTTGTACGTAATGAAAACATTAAAAAACTACTCGACCGATTTTCAAATTGTTTTCACTTGTAAAAAGCTAAATTATCAGCGAGTAACGTGTGCTATGTTATAATTTTGGAGTTGCACCTGAAACCAGGGCGGGTCGCTAGTTTGATGTAAAATACTTAAAACAGTAATTAAGCTAGATCGATTAATATCAGGAATCAGAAAAATGTTTTTTTTTTCTGAAACGCTACAACTTAAATGTTATGCTGGGATGAGATTAAATTACCTTTCATTCTAGATTATAAGACTAGAAACTGATGCAATAACTAAAACGTCAAAATCACGAATATTGATAACATTTTGTTTTTATTGTCGATAGGCTCGACATAAAAAACCGGCCAAGTGTGAGTTGGACTCGCCCATGAAGGGTTCCGTAGTAGCAAGCATAGATTAGGGATATAATTATATTGAGATTAGTAAATAATATACACAAACAATAAAAATAACTTTGTTTTTCATAGTAGTTGTATGAATGGCAAAGTTATATTTGCGGTTTTTGAAAATGTACTAATCTCAAAAACTGCTAACTATATCTCATCCAAACCAATTTTCGTTGGAAGTTTTTTTTTCCACAACTATCACACAACGCCATCTAGTCACAAGCTAAGCAGAGCTTGTGTTATGGGTACAAGACAACTGATAAACATACTTATATATTTCTAAATACATACATATTAAGTATGGATAAATTACCCCCAGACACAGAAGAAATGATCGTGCTCATCACACAAACATTTGTCCTGGGTGGGAATTGAACCCACGACCTCCGGCATAGCAGTCAGGGTCACTAACGACTAGACCAACAGGCCTGTTAGTGTTTGTTGAGGTCTACGAAACTCTAAAAACCGGCCAAGTGCGAGTTGGACTCGCCCATGAAGGGTTCCGTAGCAGCAAGCATAGATTAGAGATATAATTATATTGAGATTAGTAAGTAATATACACAAACAATAAAAATAACTTTGTTTTTCATAGTATTTGTATGAATGGCAAAGTTATATTTGCGGTTTTTGAAAATGTACTATATCTCAAAAACTGCTAACTGTATCTCATCCAAACCAATTTTCGTTGGTAGTTTTGGTTGAGGTCTACATTATATATTTTTTTTAGTTTTATCATTCTCTTATTTTAGAAGTTACGGGGGGGGGACACACTTTTTACCACTTTGGAAGTGTCTCTCGCGCAAACTGTTCAGTTTAGAAAAAAATGATGTTAGTAACCTCAATATCATTTTTAAAGACCTATTCATAGATACCCCACACGTATGGGTTTGGTGAAAAATTTTTTTTTGAGTTTCAATTCTAAGTATGGGGGGCACCCCCAAAATTTGTTTTGTTTTGATTTTTGTGTGAAAATCCTAATGCGGTTCACATAATACATCTTTCTACCAAGTTTCAACAGGATAGCTCTCATACTTTCGAAGAAAAGTGGCTGTGACATACGGACGGACAGACAGACAGACAGACATGACGAATCTATAAGGGTTCCGTTTTTTGCCATTTGGCTACGAAACCCTAAAAAGAGGGTTGTTTAAAGTTTGACGTACGAATCTGTCCGTGTGCCTTTGTGTCTGTCTATGACATCTAGATTACCTGCGATTTAGATGCGATTTTTTTATTAAAAGCTTACGATCGATATAATTCTTAGCTACAATTTATGAAGACTCCTGAGGTCATCCTTTTAATCATCATCAGCTCATGTAACTTATTCTTTTTTTAAATTTACTATGCTTGTTAATTGATGACCTGAATAACACTGTCCAATTAACGCATGTGCAATTATCTATCGTTAATACTGATTTAGAATCATCAACGAGATGGATCTAGTTTTAAACTTATTGGATTAGACGACTCTATTATAATTGGTATGGATTAATAATCCAGTCGCAGGTAATACTGATTATCTATAAAGCTATTACATTTTAATGAACTAGTTTTTGTCGCGGCTTCGTCTGTGTTATTTCGAAAATGAACTAACTAGGATAAATTAAATGTGTTAAGGTTATTTGGCTATCTGTGTATCAAAATTTTATCCGAATCGTTCCAGATGTTTTTATTCAAACATATAAAACAAACTTTCACATTTCAAATATTAGTAGAATCATAGAAAGTCGCGACCATGTCGCCTGGTACAAATTTCGTCCTACTTTTGTTTTATAATAATATTTATTTCTGCGAATTGACCTTTACCCGTCAAAGAAATAATATCAAATTATAATACTAGGATCGGTTTTTTCTAAAGAACTGCTCTGTGAAGAAATGTCGAAATAAAATAACAGTAGATAATACTTTATTTTATGATCATTATCTTGATTTGAATAGAGAAGTATGGAAAGACATGGTGCGTTGATTCCTTATGAATTTGAGAGATATTTATCATTTTCCTGTCTTTTATGACAGAAAACTGGTAAATGACGGTCAAAACAATAAGAAAAAATATTATTTTGAAAATATTCTAAACAAAATAGAGAATCGTGGCAAATTTACACATTTTTTCGTGGCGAATTAACTTTGTGGCAAACTTACCAACAACTCAATTGTACGAGGTCTTTGACGATTCAACTTTTACATCGATTTCTTTGTTTTCTTTATAATTAATCTATTTGATTGCGTCAAGAGTTCTTGTCCCGTTTCTATAGTGCTAAATAGCCAAGTTTTGCCTTGTAACTCTTGGCACATGATAAAGAAACCTATTCCAATAGAAATTCGAAAAAAAAAACTAATGTTACTTTTGTACACTCCTCAATATAAACTTTTACTGTGCAAAATGTTCTTTATGTCCGCGTAATTTTCGTTAAAAATGTGTACACAGTTTTTGCTTCACGAATAGAAAAGATTAGAAACTCAATTGAACCATACAGCTTCTAAAATCGCCTGTCAATTTCATAAATTGCTGTCCTGTTTGACATCAATGACAGACTGACTTCAAAAGAAATTATAATACAGCTAAAGAATAATCAAAAGTTTACGTAACTTAAAAAGCTTCAGTCCAGAAGACAAGGCTGCGAATTTGCGATTAAATAACTATCACTTTTTGCGGCCAATGGAAGTTCGCCCGTTTTGCAATGGTAATATCCAGATAATTTTATTCTGCATACAAAAGAAGACATATTGTATGCAAGCGATTTTCGCCTTTATTGCCTCCATACATTATTCTTAATTATGAAAGCCAAGGGGTCACACAATTTGGGCTTATTTTCCTTGACTTTATGACCTGAGTTTGAATAGAATATTGTTTTGACAGACATTTTGGACTTTATCATGTTTGAGTCAAGATAAATAAAATAACTACTTAACATTGTCCTTATTTAATATCGTATTAATAATTTATATACTCTCAAAGACCTGTTTATTTTACATTGTGATTAAAGAATATTAATGACTAATTATTTGTCTCGTATCACTTGTTGAATACATAAAAGTTTAATCGGCCTATTGTTTATACTGAATGACACAATCACAATTATGAATAATACTTGTAACTGTCCTTAACCGGAGAAGTATGCATACCGTTTACAATGTACCTAAAGAATTCATAATGAAGATAATATTATACGAATAAACAAATTACCACAATTCTTTTGACGGAGAAATTGCTTTACAATGACAGATCGAATTCAAAAGTGGATATAGGGATATCAGTCACAAGCACCATCTTGGATTCCTTAAATCTTGAAAAAAAACTTTCGGTACTTTTTTGAAAAAAAGTTTTTATTTTATCATTTTAGTCCAGATATTCAACAAAAATCTTCGTATAATCGGCGTGTTTAGAAATCTATAATCCAAATGAGCAACAAAAACGGATCTATGCGGGCAATGTCACGAGATATCTATTATTGTTAGATACTAAAATTCTCCTTCCCTAGAATGTAGTCCCTGTAACAAACATTTTTCTGAAAACCGCATCAAAATCGGTTCAGCCAAACGCGAGGTAATCGCGAACAAATATACATAGAATCGACTTTGAAAATCTACAATCCAAAATTGGAAAATAATTCCCTATCTCACAAACTACTGAACCGATTTTGATGAAACTTGCAGTATTCCCTAAGTTGAACAATACCTAGTACAACGTATTTTTCAAAAAAGGATTACTTAAATCGGACTTGTAGTTTCGGAGATATGCGAACACAAACATAAAAACATACATACATACACTTGTGAAATTTGGCATATTTGTTCAGACGCTTATATACTAGACTAGACATATACGGAAACTGGGCAGTTCTGGAAATATAAAATACATACGGGTCGAATTGATAACCTCCTTTTTTTGAAGTCGGTAAAAACAGTTTGTGATAGGTGACACTCCGCTCGATAACCGAATCAGTGAGGCACGACATTAAGACGCACTTACGTAGAACATTACCCTCGTTACAAACGCCAAATCACGTAAAAACTCGAAAAAGTAGCCCAACAAACATCTGGCAAGAAATTAAAAACAGTCATTTGACATTTCGTAGTCAAGCATACATTTCTTCATTACCAAAAATACGTAAACGAAAACCACAAAGTTTCCCGCGCACATTCCAACTTTTATTCAAGTTTTTATTTTTATTCGTGCAAATGGCTATGCTAAGTGGCGAGACCTAGTTTCGAGTTTTCCACTCTGTTTTTATCGTAAAATTGTTTGTTGCAGGTGAATTGAATCAGCATCAGTATAATCAAGAGCTACTCATAATGACATTGAGTTGTTATACATTAAGTTGCCATTAGGGTATCACCGGTCGAGTATAGAAATGATAAGAAGACCACAGCAGACATGGACGGCGTGAAGAAAATACATTCTGGAACACTGTATCGGTAAGTGGAAGCTTTATTGGATCAATTATTCAGATGTATAATGAACTTTACTGTGTCCTTTCCCTCTGGTGTCCCTAGAAATGATTCCTGGAAAACACATTGAAAATAACCTTGGGGCATCAAAACCCAATAACATAGCCCTGTTACTGAGATATGCAGTTAGATTGGAAGGTTATTCGATGCTATTTGATTAGTCCTTTAAATTCGAACTCGTTTTCACTTGTATTTACTTTCAAAAAAGCTGAATGGTTAACTTCCCTTTTACACCACTAACGTAATTGCTTACTTTAGTTAAAGATCTTCAGATGAGGAAGACTAGTGGTGGAGATTTGGCGTAGTGGCTTCTAATCTTAAATGAAATCTCATCGGTGAATCCTTGATGATTGGGAATTTGAGATCCTTGTCATTACTGTGGGCTTTTGCCGAGGTATTCAAGACATGCCCATGTTTAATGCTCTGCCCCGTTTTCCTCTCTTTACCTCTATAAGAAGGGTATTTTATACTATTCTCTGACTTACTAAGCTTCCTTAATTACAGGACACAAAATATAACGTTCCTTTCTTTTATCCGTCCTTCAAACCCTTTCCCAGTTCGGCAATATTTCAAGGATAAGAAGAAAGTAAACGCCGAAACAGCTCGAGTTACCATTTCTTACTGAAAAGGATCGAAACTTGAGATACTATCTTATAAGTTTCGCGTTGAATGGCGGTAATGGCTTTTTCGGTTTCTTATTTAGCGTAGACTGGTAAAGCTTTACAAGATGTCTGCTATAAAGGAATTCTGGTCATGGCAGGTTGAAATAATTGATGCCCTCCTACTCAGCACTTCGCTCAGACCTAGTTTATTTTGGATTCAGGGGCATAATTTCTTCTGTTTTGATAACGGCTTCGCCGAAAAGAAGTTGGAGATCGTCTCAAAAATAATCCTAAATCTTAACCTCCAAATACTAAAATCTTAATTATTTAAAACGGTTTTGGGGTGGTCAAATGACGAATTCGGGCACTAGATGGATGCATGTATTACTTCACTTCGGTCTTCGAGGATTTTGAACGATGTCTAACCACGAAACCGTACAATATTGCCCGAAGAGGTCATCTTTAATAGCAACATCTAAGTGACAATCGAATTCAGGCAACTGACCAAGTATAATTGCGCCATTAGTATGAATAGATGTCTTGCAGAACCTCGACTTGAACGGGATGTCCTAGTTTTATTTTTTTTGATTCATTATTTCTTATTTACCCCGAGTTGGTAATAAACCTTTCTTACACCACTAACTCGGGATTTTGTAGACACGAAAAGTCGTCTAGTCAACCATGTCCGGGCACGATAAAACGATTTACTTAGGTTTCAACTAAGGGAAACTCGTTTTGAGGGTCAAATTGGTGATCAAGTAAATGTGTTAGAAGCAGTGAAAAAGCTTAGCTTCTTGTCTTTTTCTTGTGGGAATATTAATGAAATCTTCGACTGTTTCGTATTTTATTTTTCTTTTTTTTACGGGTAGCTACTACCTAACCGAACCGAAATTCGGGTGAACACGCGAATTTTTTCGTTGACGATCCCAAAAAACGTACTCTTATCAGTTATCATCACTCTCGCAAAGCCAGTTTTCCTAAAAGTTAATAATATGACAGCCGATCGCTTCAGCTTTGGACACAGGTTAAGGCTTCCAAGTGTCTTTTCTGTAGGCATTATCTACTATATTATCCTTTTACCTTTGTCAGTACACAACAGAGCATAACATAGTCAAAATTCCATCAGTCTGGCATCTGGCTGTATCAACGCAAATACATATTAATGGCATAACTGGGGACATATACAGTTGTACCTGAATTATACAGTAACCGCTGGAAGCCGTCGCGTTTCAATAGACATTGTCACAAGTTCCAGATTGTATACTGTCGAGCCGGAAGCTAAACAGCTCTAGTTATAACCGAATAACCACTGTTTATGTTCGTTACTATCTAGTTTTAATAAGGAACTAACTTTAGTCGCTCCAAAGTGAAATTTAGTGGAGTTCTATCTACTGTTGTCCCCGGCAGCAATGTTAATGTTGTCGTATTTTACTGCTTGGGGAATCTGAAGAATTCACTTAGGACCTCCCTCATTTTAAAGCCGTTCGGGAATTTCGGAACAAGTTCGCAAGTTATTACTCTTCCAGATTTTTTGTCCCTAATCTCATCTTGTTGAGTAACCCACCTCATAGTTTTCTTGTTTTCGAGCCCGATTTAACAAAATGTTTCATTCTAAGCGGGTATGCATAAGATTTTATTGCACAGTTAGGTAAGATTCGGTCATTGTGAATTTCCGGTCTCGATATCTTGGGTGACACAGAATCGATTACTAATAGTAATACCGCAGAACCATTCGAAATATTCATCTTATAAGGAAAAACTACATGCCTAAGGTTTCTTCAGTTTAATCGTACTGCAATGAAGATTACCTCATAAAATTAATCTGATTCGAAACTCTTTTTATCTATCAATGCTGCTCCCAAAACGTCAGAAACAATGATAGCTGTTAGTTATTGGAAATCCGATCCGAATTCGTTAGAGCTGTCTTTTTTATTGACGTCTCAATGGTCGAGCGGATTTGTGAAACTTTTCATTCGATTCTAACTAAGGCTACCGTTGAATTTTTAATTACCATTCCCAGATATATTGGCTTCGTTTCGAACAATTCTGTAAATCGCTGAAGATATTTCTGGAAAGATAGGCTTTCTGACATTTGTGTATGGTTATTCAATTGTATATTCATTCCCAGCTGAACCTCGGGTTGTCATTTCATCTGAATGGTCAGAAACGGATTTTCCATTTAACAGTAAGCTTTCACGGAAAATCATTCAACTCATAGGACAAAACACCCACTCGGTTTCCTGGGACAAGTGCTCAAACCATTACATATTTTCGCTGGCTATTAAAAATAGAGGCTCGCATTGATTCGCAGGACAAACCACAATAGTCTATTGTGGAAACTCATATATTGTTTGCTCTGTGTATGTAAAAACAATAACTGACCGCACTGATAGGCGGTGTTCCATTTCCATCACATCCAGTGTAGTGAGATCACTTGATGAACAACACGACGCCATTTAGGCCGACTTGTTTAATACCTTCAGTGTTCTTGTAACACAATACCTCGTGCACTTGACACAGCAATTTGTACTCCTAATTATGGCAGATTACTTTTCCTGAGTGATCCACATTTTCCTCCTTAAAACGTACATTTGTAGCTCCGTTTTTCGACGCCTATTTAGTATTCTTATCACCTTTGTGCCTGGGACGCAATACAAGGAAGTGCCTCCGGATTCTTCGCAATAGGTCCATCCGACCAATTTTCTGATTCTCTGCTACCCGTTTCTCGACGCCTTATTTTTTATATCCAAGCTAAGTAATTGATATGTCTCAGGGGTCACAAAAAACGTATATGTCTACAATAAGTAACAGAATCGCGTTTGTTTTCGTATCGTATCATTTCCACAGTACAAGGTTAACCACTCCAAATTCGTAGCGTCCTTACAGGGATTTATTTCACAGAAATGGAGGATGTTACGAGAATTTGTAATCATATAATCATGTGTTTTTTTCTCACTGTTTGAATAATGCTGTCCCGCTTCTCGTTAACGAGCGAAATTAGCTGGAAATGACAATCGATATTTCCAAATGTTTATGTAAGAATACAACAGCAATCTAAAAATTACTACATCGTGTTTTTAAGAAGTTCGCTTCGGAACTGTTCGTGATATTGCGGTGGGCGTACGAATGAAGAAATCAAGCAGATTAAAAATAACCCGGTTGTATACAGATGGAACCCCAAGTGGCGGCGGCGGTACACCTAATGTGCGAAATGTGCCTATTTCTGCCTTTTTTATTTTACCTTTGTCGCTCGTGTGTGCCATCGTGACTGACTTATTCCATTCCTTTCTACTGTGGTCCCACGATTGTGCTTCTTTCAGTGTAAACTACTGCTGCTACTGCTTTAATTTAAACTTTCCATGTCTTCCCATTCCGAAAACGGTTAATTCCAAGGCACATACGGTCATCGGGGACATCCTATTTGAAAAGAACGGAACACTATCGTAATCCGAATACAATTAATGGAACAGCGCGTGTGGTTGCTCGGACAAAGTTCGTGCCTTAGCGGACAGTTTGGCCATTTGTGGTTATTATGTAATCAGATCCCGTACACAATGTCTTGGCTCGAAAATGTTCCAAAATAATAGCCGAATCGCAAAAACTGGGCAACTTGTGAACACGGAAGTTTTTCATTACTTCTGTTTTAATATTTCATTACGTTTGCTGTTGTTTTCATAAATTTTATTATTGATAAGTAATGATGGCGGGCCTAATGAATTGTGCGACGAAATTAGAAACGATGGCGTATTTTTATTTCCATGGCGACAAAGCGGCCCAAAATATTGATATTGAGTATGCATATTTAATGGTATTGGTATTATTTGGGCTGGCATTACGGCAAGGCAGCTTTGTTTACTAAAATATTGAAGACCCTGCGTATTCTGTCTGAATTTTAATAAGCTACGCGATGCTGTCTCCTACGTATTATCGATTCGGAATCAGGATTCATAAAACGAGAAATAAATTTCAATCGACTTTGAATTCTGAATAATGTTAAGGATTAGGTTATTATGAGTAGTTTCAGTTATTCTGTTACTGTGTTATTTCGTCTAAATTTAGAATGGGGTTCAGATTTCGGGCATTACCTTCTCTGTATTATGTTATTCTCTTTCTACGAAAGTCTAACGCCTGTTGGCAACGTTGCTTTGTGTTTCCATCTCAACCGTCAAGATTTTCTGTGTGGAAGTGGAACACAGCAAGGAATTAAAAAGAAGACCTGTTATGTATCTGTTTGTTTTTCAACGTTTACTGAGAAAAACACATGCCCAACTTTAAAAATTTCACGCACTATTTTCTATTCTTGCTGATGGGCGTACCCTTTTACTTGTGGGTGTTTACATAGCTGTCACATAAATTTTCCTTTTCTCATACTCTAATAGAATATTGTATTGATGTGTGTACTCGGTGGTTTCCGGAATTTCAGGCTAATGGGCGAAATTCAACGGTTGAATAAGTTTAGCTGTGTGATACTACGTTTTGGTTGTGAGTATTTTGGCGGTTTCCTTTATGATTTTCGGTGTCAAAACAATTGGTTCTTCTACTCTGAGTATCTTCTATGCAAACAAATACCCAGACAGCACTACTTAATGTTATTTTAGCCTGTGCAAACAGCCCTAAAAAGCATTAACCTTGGGGACAATGTCTTAGACATTTTAGGCAGGCTTGGCTGTAGGGCCCAGCCTTAGACTCTTATGTTTCTTAAGTACTAAAACAATATAACTCCAGTTAATTTTAATCCCGAATCAGACAGAGACTACAAACTTAACTCGGCACTAATAAATCTCGGTCGTAATCCGTTTTCATTTGATTGAGTCTGAAATAGAGATACACTTAGTTCGATACTAAACGGATTACCGATAGAGTTAAGGTGTAAATCAGCATGCATAGAATAGGAATCTCGGTACGGGATCCGCATTTGCAATTGGCAAGAGGGAATGCAATCGATACCTGAATACTCGGCTATAAGGATGTACGATACTTGCATTTTTATCGACACTTTGGATTGATCCGGATCGTGACTAAACGATACGATTTTATAATCATATCATTCTTTGTACAATTTGGATTCTCCAAATAACGGATCTTTCAATGAGATGCATGATACCTGCATTTGTACCAAGATAATTTTATAAGAATCAATAATTTAGTTCCCGCAACTGCCAACACGCGTCGCGTCGGCGTCACATTAAAATCATAAACATACTAGATTCCTAAATGTTTTGATAAACAAACCAATTCGTTAATTAAAATTGATTGATCATACAATTTATGACAATGCGGTAGGTACTATACGATCATTAATTCCGATACTAGTACTTTTGTATCGATCCGGCATTGCATCGTATTCGTTAGTATCTATCCAAAATACCGGAGTATCGAATCTTGTATCGATACTGTAAAGTATCGGATCTTACATCACTAGTCTACTATTTCTTGCTACAGTATTAGTAAATTAATTAGTACTTCGTTCAGCTGTATATTTTTAATGGTTCTTTCGTAAACTGCATTTCTTTGAACAACGTGTCCTCTAAGGTACTGCCTTTGTACGATAAAACTGATATTGCATTGATAGGTACCTACTTTTATGAAGCGATAAGATACCGAGTAAAAGTACGGCTTCATACCTTGATATTGACAGTTGATAGTTATTTCTTGAAGTAAGAAATAACAATAGATATGGCCGTTACAGAGATTTATTTTTCATTGGATGATGGGGCTGATCTTTACGTCAATCTTGTCTGATGAGGTCTACGATGGAGCCAGACCTAAAGATATCGCTTATTCTCTTTATTTTTTTATCCTTCTTAGCTCATCATCAATATTTTCAGCACTGCCTTTTTTAAACAATTGTCTCTTTCTAGTACAGATTTTGTCCTGCGGGTCGAAGTATTTAACCAACTTCAAAAAAAAAGTAGGTTCTCAGTTCGACCTGTATGTATGTACGTATGTATGTATGTTTGTCCGCGATTGTCTCGTGTTTGGTTTTTTGAACCGATTTTGATACGGACACATTTCTGTAAACCGTAATTTAAAGTGTTCGTTACATTCTGGGGAATGTTTTAGTATATAACAATAAAATTATGGGTATCTCGTGAAGTTGCCCGCATAGATCCGTTTTTGTTGCTTACTAGGATTGTAAATTTTTAAAGACGCCGATTATACAAATTATGAAGATTTTTGTTTTTGTTAAACTAAAAAGGGTTAAATAAAAAACTTTTTGAATAAAAGGAACCGATTTCAAAAAGCCAAAAAGAAAATAACTTTTCTTTCGGAAGTCGGTGGCCATAGTCAATGAAATAAAAAACAAAAACACCGACTTCCGAAAGAAAAGTTATGTTATTTTACACTTTGTTTTTGTGTTGTTGTTGAAGTCGGTTCTTTTTTTTTCAAAAGTTTTTTTTTTATTTTAGTATTCTTTTTCATCATTGAAGGTCTTAATTTTCATCACATTATCTTATCCTTTGACAGACGATAGTATTATTGAAGTTTCCATTTCCTAATAGGTTCGTGTGCCCCCCAATCTCACTTTATAATTCAGCTTTTATTTTAAACGATTCCCAATTTCTCGTGGCTGGCACACACATACAACTACTTCAACAACAACAACAATTTGAAGGTTATTCATTTATTTGTTTCATGCGGGAATCGAAAACGCATCACACAGCATAGAAGTCTATCAACCATTGCGCCAACGATGTCGCCATTGTTACTAGTATTGTAGTCACAAGGCGTTTATATGCACAAAGCAAGGGTTTCCTGCCAGTGGCAACATCTTCCTAAACCCTCCTTTGTTGAAACATTTCGGACTAATAATTATGCCTTGTGTTCATGGCTTTAGTTATGTGTTACTTAAAATGTCTGCACTCTATATTCTATACTACTCTGAAAAGTGAGTTATTAATTGTAATTATTACTCCAGCATTATTAATTGTAATTATTAATAAGAGCAGTCAAGTGGTGGTTCAGTGGTATCGGTCCCGACTTACGAGTTGTAAGTCGTGGCTTCGAACCCCGCCAGGCGCATTACTTTATGTAATTTATTTCATCACCACTGCTCTTAAAACGGTGAAGGAAAACATCGTGCATGAGGAAACCGGCATGTCCTAGAACCAAAAATTCGAAGATATGTGACATCTACCAACCCGCACTGGGCCCGCGTGGTGGATTATGGCCCACTCCCTCTCACAGAGAGGAGAGCTGTGTCCCAGCAGTGGGAACATTATAGGCTGATGATGATTACTCCAGCAGTAGTAATTAATATTCAGTATCTTGCCAAGAGCACAGAATAATTAATAGTACTACAGAGATAGCTTTTGAGTTCCTAGGATCCACTCACTATCATGACTATAACAAAACAGCCACATAACCATAACCAACCACATGGGTCACGGGACAGTCGAAGCAGCAAACCGCGACCGTGGAACGCAAGGAGCATGTGAAGGAACGGGTTTTAAGCTAGTAACAGTCCCACGGCCTCTTTCGCTTCACTCAGTGCGAGACGACTCATTTGATGATTTTAACACTTCAAGAAAATATTTGGATATTTTCTTGAAGTGTTAAAATCATCAAATGAGTCGTCTAACCACATAATACATATTTTGCTACTACAAAATCCCTTACCAAGTTATAGATTCCTACTAAAAACACACTTACACGAAATTGTTTACTCAAATAACCTTCGTATTCAAATTCTTGTGTACCTAGCACATAGTACAAGAAACTAAACGCAATATTTAAATTTATCCGAGGGTTATCTACATCTCATTATAATACCGCAAAATGAGGCTCATGTTATTACACCCATATATAGTATTACATACATACATTACTTGGGAGTTTGTTGAAGATATGTGCTTTCTTGCCCCCAAATAGGGCCAAAGCCTGCCTTGGTGTCGGGACTGTCGAAACAGGTAACTGTGACACTGGAACGTAAAGGGCTATTGAAGGAACACCGTCGTATTTACTAGTCTGTCAGTCTCTTCCTTCATTTTATCTTGCTAAAAAAAAGGTTAGTACGCAAATAAGGTTCATGTTAAAGCAAGTAGTTGGGGACTTTTTTATAATAGGTATGTGCTTTATCAAGTTGGAGAGTTAGAAGGAGATAAATTTTAGGTGGATGATGAGAAATAGAGAAGTGTGGAAGAAGAAGAGATGCTGCGCCGATTGCTAATGAATTCGGAGAAGGGTGTGAGTCAAGGGTGATGAAGAAAAAGTGAGAAATTACGAAGTAAAACTGTTTAGAAGGGAAAGTGAAAGAAACATACGACGATTTGAAGTAATTAGGACAAGGACAGAAGATGTTGAAGTTAATCATAACAAAACAATCATTAATAACCGAATCCGAGATGTAGTAGAAAAAAATCTGCAAAGGATTTAGACATCTATCAAGTTTCTCTGGATATCGATATGCTGTATGAAGAAAATGGTTTAGTAGTCATAAACTTGGTAATCGTACTATGACAAATATATTATCTCCTTGGCAGAGGCTTCATAGAAGCAGATTTATCGCTTTGAAGTTATCACTTCAAAACGATCATCGGGTACAATCGTACCCGATATCAATATTAGGTATTCATCCAGCAGCGTCCCTTTTTTACTCTGGTGCGTCCATAACTTCAATTTCAAGTAGAAACAATTTAATGACAGTATTGACTGGCTTCTTAAATTCAACTTAGGCATACAATGCTGCTATAATGGCGAACAATACTCCAATTCTTGAAGAGAATCCGAGAATCGATGAAAGAAAATGGGTCCCTACAGTGTAGCTGACAACCCACCGTGATTTATACATTATGCGGTTTTTCAACCTACTATACATAACAGCAAATCGTGAGAATTCGATAAATGCATTCTCTTACAATACTCCGTCGTTTTACTTTGACTAGAAAAGATATCTTTATTGAATCTTTAATAAAACTCATTCTTTTTAAAACCTCCTTGCTTGCTTAGTACGAGCGCGGGGCGTAAAGAAAAGGATTATTGGCGAAGCAAAGGTCAAATTGTAATAGCCAACACAGCTCAAAGGATTCCATTAAAAATTCAACTTTCACTTCGTGTAATAATACTCTAAATACAGCCTTTATTTTATAAGCCAGACTGGGTTTATAAATTCTAGATTTAAAGAAGACTTGCGAAAATTTCTTTCGGATTGTAAAGGTTTATAGGTCGTTGACTTGTAATGGCCGGGATGGCCTCCCTAGCTCAATGTGGACAGAGCTTAATTAGAAGATCGTACAAGTGCGACCTTTTCAATTTTGGGAGGACACGGAATTTTGAAAATTTGCTTGCTTTAAAGATTTGCACATCGAAAGTGGGACACCCACTTATAAGGCGTTCTTGTTCGGGAAGTGTTCCTTGGAAACCAGTGTAGAAGGCTTTATAGAAACCCAAAGTATGAAAGCATCACGCTTAAGTATAATGACATGACAGGTTGATAACCCAAGCGCTATCTCCTAGTTCAATAACCGTTTCCTTCGTTCAACTTTTACGACTTTCGCGAGTTGATAACAAGCAACATTCACACATTCTATACTTACATTTCTTTTACCACCAGACCAGAAATAATTTCTCCCCACTTAGTATGTACAACTGCAGAACTCTAGAGCATAGACATAAAAATTGTCTCATTTCAAATGCAAATGTGAGTATAATACAGAAGTTGGAATGGTTTTAAAAGTTTCCTGTGGGGGTAGGAGATTTCGAAATGAGATTGTGCATTCTGAACAGAAGAGTCTAAAGTTCGCCGCTTGATCCCATCGATCGGTTGATGACAGTGAATATTTGCTTGATTTTTTACGACTGGCCGCTCATAATGAGAAAACGGGCACAAAGGTTGCAAACTTTGTGAAAAACCTTTTTGGTTGCAAAGAAAACATAAAAAGTTCCACGTAAAATCGAAAGGGTTTCGCAAATGGGCCAAAACCTGATATTTACGTATACATTATGTGAAACAGAGGTAATTATTTTATTCGTAATTTTATTTTGTGCCGTTGTTCGTGTGTTCGCTGGGCTGCGGCTGGCATAAAGGTCCTACATTACATTTATTGTTTGAATAATTAAACAGTTAACGCGAATTAATCTGTTCTTTATATTTGTTTTTGTCCTCATTTACGGCCTGTAGGAATAGCGTGGATTACTTCCTAATTCCTATGGATTTAAGTGAAGGTCGACGGCGACAGTTTTTGTAGGGGGATTCAACGTAATCGCCAATTTTTTGATCGAGTGCGGTGATTACAATTGTTCCTTCTAAAGCATTAAGTTTTTTGGAAATTCTGAGAAGAGACTTATCAGTATCTAATGATGGTCTGTTGGCTTCGATGGAGGGCTATTCTAAAAATCAACTGATTAATTATAAAACTATTTTATAACTGTCCTGTTTATCAAATGTCTTATCAAAGTATCAATACACTGGCACTGATATTGATGCCTTTCCGTTATCAGTGCAATGCCGAACCTAATTTATGTGTTGGTTCAAGACTAACAGTATCTGTTTACTTAGTCTGCTGTACTATCGGTCATGTTGTGATGTATTGCTAGGTTATAGCTACTGATACAGAATGTTACATCAACCATCATTATTCCCTTGTTCATCTTCAGACGGAAGGGCGACTGTGATTGCATTCTAGTTTTACTGGGCAGTGTGACTGAGATTTTCAGTTAGTAATTAGGTAATTATTCAGTTATCTCTCGCTCCCTTATTAATAAACGTGGACTAAAGTTACTACCAGGATAATCTTCGGATTAACCATACATTTTTTTAAGGATTAACCTTGGCGTAACTTTAGTCCACGTTTATTAATATCCGTTACGTTACGTACGTTTAGTAAATTAGCTTGGCTCGCAGCGCGACAACGAGCCAAGCTAATTTCCACTCTAAAAATACTGCCCGCGCGATTAATCGCGTGTGTCTGCAGGAGGCTTTAAGGTCGGAGTTTAAATTTTTGTTCCATGATGAGTGTCATAGCGATTTTAAATTAGGGATATCCTTATTACAGCCCGAAGTCTCATTTTTGCGCGATTGATTGCCTTTCTCCGACTGCGCCAGTAACATGGGATTTAAACTTATGTATCATTTATCTCCTCCATAGCTCGCTGAGCGACTTTGAGCTTTGAGATGAGGCCGATAGTGAAAGACCACGTTTCGGTGCCGTAAGTCATCACTGGTAACACACATTGATTGAAGACTTTCGTCTTGAGGCACTGAGGTATGTCGGACGAAAAGACATTGCGTAGCTTCCCGAACGCTGCCCAACCGAGTTGGATTCGGCGGTTGACCTCTTTCTCGAAGTTGGACCTACCTAATTGGACTACTTGTCCTAAATAGATATATGAGTCAACAACTTCGAGTACCGAGTTTCCAACAGAGACTGGGGTGGGCACAACATTGGAATTTGACATAATTTTCGTCTTGTCCATGTTCATTTTCAAGCCCACCCGTTGTGAAACACGGTCGAGGCCATCGAGCATCATGCTGAGAGGGCTATGCTCGGTGTTTCTCTACGTGATCGAATCCGAAATGAGGAGATCCGTAGACGAACTAAAGTCACCGATATAGCCCACCGGATTAGCAAGCTGAAGTGGCAATGGGCAGGCCATATTGCTCGCAGAGCAGATGGCCGATGGGGTCGAAAAGTGCTAGAGTGGAGACCGCGGACGAGCAAGCGCAGCGTAGGACGTCCACCAACGAGGTGGACAGACGACCTTGTAAAGGTCGCCGGAAGACGCTGGATGCAGGTCGCTTCCAACCGGTATATGTGGAGATCTAAAGGGGAGGCCTATGTTCAGCAGTGGACGTCCTATGGCTGAGATGATGATGATGATGATGATCATTTATCTCAAGGTCGACCTGATGAAGACGACAGGATCGCTCTAGTTATAAGCCTCCAACCAACCGGTTCCTTTGGCAATCTTTAGGGGAGGCCTATATTCAGCAGTAGACGGCCTACAGCTGATATGATGATGTTCATTTATCTCACATACAACTGAGAATTCGCCAGTTAACTAGTGTGAGTGAGTTCACTTTCGTAACTTCTCCCTCGTGATCAGCTTCCAGCTCACTTACATGCAGCTGAATATCAATATTTTATTCAAAGCTAATGCCTTCGCCGTTCAGATCCTTTGTCTTGTGTTTTACGCTAAGTGTTACTGTACTGTTAATAAAGAAAAATAACAGGTATCGGCCAAAAAATTCGTGAAAAACGTATCTTTTTTGACAAATTCGCAACAGAACACCACGTGACTAAATTAACGTATATTATATTATAAAATTAACAACGGACGTACCAATAAAAAACAATTAAAAGCAAAGTAACGCGCGGTCGATGCGCCGGATCATGTGACGTCATAAGTTAGGAATGCGTCCGCAGATTGCAATGCGGTGCGGCATCGATACGATCTTATGACGTCACTCGCGTATTGTCCTTTTTTAGAACGTCCTAAACGGAAATAGCTCCTTGAATTAATGTTGGCCTAGTACTCTTGGATGGTGGAGCATCTTTCTAGCTCCTAATCTTACTGGATGCAGCTGAATGCCTGGAGCGAACTAATCATCTGATTTCTATAATGATGGGTAATATGAGACCTCTTTGTTAGTAAAACTCTTCACGATTACCTGCGACTTTGGTTGGATAAACTAGAAATATTTTAATTCCTCTACTGACACAAATACTGCAAGTCTTATCATTTTACGGCAATGCAAAGGCCTCTTACCATGACTTCAATTTTTTCTTGATCTAGGGCCAAAGTGCACCACAGGTAGTTGGTTTAATTAAAATTCGTATTAAGCGTTTCCTCTTTTATAATGCGAACAGCGAAAGAGTGGAACTCTCTGCCTGCGTCTGTGTTTCCGAACGCATACAACCCTAATCTCTTCAAAGTTAGAGTGAACAGGCTTCTTCTGGGTACGCTCGCTCCATCGTCGACCTTGTCTTTGTCAACCCTGACCTAGACTAAGGTCAAGAGCAAACCTATCACACATAAAAAAAAATGGAATTCGTTAGGTTATTAATCAAATCGTATGCGTCTCTTACAATCACAGCAACCGAAGGTGCGTAATATGGAATCGCGGGACTGGAACTCAAAGGGCATGTGAAGAAACAAGACAAGTGGCTTTTAGTCAGTAAGATTCTGACACTCTTCCGCTCCAGCCAAAGCAGTAGGTCTGAATTGACGAATCTTACAACCCAAAAAAAAGTTGAGTGATACAGAATTCACTGATTGCGCTCAATGGAGTACCTCAAATATATTTACAATTGTTCGGAAACTCGTCACTCAATTACCGCTTCATGGTTCATAAAATTCAGCCAGTTCCGGCTTACAATAATCCGTTCATAGTAGTTCTGACCAGATTTATCAATGGAGCAGGTAATAACGTATGCTTCATTACGTATTTTGTTATAGCACTCGAGTTCAGCCTTCAGAATGGGTCATGTTATGAGTTGTAACTGTTAAACAATTTTGAAACTGTCGTACCATTATAGATGATTTGTTTATGGAAGACATTTTTCCGCGGCTTCGCTCGGGTTTATTTAGAATTTAGGTTGTACTTTGCTTGTAAAAGTATGATTCATGTATCATCTTGTTACAAGACACGTTGCACCATCTATTATCACCTCCTCCTCGGGAACAGTACATTTTTTTTCATGTCTGTACTCCTGACAACGTATTAAGCCAAATTTCAGGAGTATCGGTTCAGTGATTTAGGCATGAAAAGGGAACAAACAAACATAATTTAGAATTTATAATATTATTATGATAATGTTAGTAAGGAATTATTAAGGATTAGGACACCGTGGATTTTCGTACTGACTAAAATCCACGATGTCCTACATAAAGGGCTATTGAAGGACACCGTGGATTTTAGTCAGTACGAGTCTGACAGGAAGGGTGGGAGGACTCATTTGATGATTTTACCATGCTAAAAAACAATGGATCAGGATTAACAAACATCAGCTGAATTCTGAACATACACATCGTCCTCAGGCTAGATATAAAGAAATTAGCAAGATGGCCGGTACCAACCAGCTCAGAATTGAGTAAAGTGACAAGCACGACAGACGATAAATTTTGATAATGAAGTAGAAGGTCAAGCTATTATTACAAGTAAACGAGCACAATACTGAAAGCCTTGAAAATATTAAGAAACTTGGAGAAACTAAACGTAGTGGATCCTTTGAAAAATCTACAGTGATAATGGAATAAAATGAGGCTTACATAAAACAAACGAATGTCTCTCATAAAGCTTGTAGTAGGGCGCAAACTAATTGTTTCCCGCCCACTACAGGGTGGGGCAGGGGTGACCCGTGCCCCCTAGCGGGTCACGATTCCTTACAGCGAGATCTTCAAAGCAATATAATTCATAAGATTGAAATTAATGAAACCAAACCGATTGATTGATATTTATCCAATAAACAATTTGAGTAAAATGTTGAATTATAAAAACAACATTTTCATTGGTTTCAAAGAACTTGTTTATTTGATACCGTAGTCTTTGTAAAAATACACAAAGGTGCTTGTAAGATATTTTCTGAGAAACTGTTTCTTTGAAACAGTAACTTTTACTTCACGACTTGCTATGTTATTTTCATTATTGACATCGGTGCCTTTAATGTCCCAGTCCCAATACAGGGAAAAGGCGACTCCACTATTATAAAATAAAATACTTTCTCTTCTCTCCTTTTATCATAGTTGTGTGCTGCTTCTTAATTCTTAAAGTTTTAAAGAAATACATCTACAGTTTTCAAACCTCTTCCGTAGTCTACAACGCCTCCATCTTCGTTTGGTCTAGTTCCGCCATCTAAATATGGTGAATTACCATAAATTACGTACCTCTCATCATTCTATTCGTACTCACGGCCATAAACTGCTCAATGCCAGTTTTACCATCAATAATCACTTCAATAATTCCACAAAGCGTTCTATTTCCGTGACCGTCGACATGACGGTCTAGCCGTTATTGTCTATTACCCGTTGAGCCTAAAATTATCGCGTAAGTCACAATTAGAGCCCGTCATGCATGTGAGACGGCTAATATGAGGCTCACAGTACCGTACGTTTGGTAGTGCACGTAGCGATAAACGGTGATATGATTATTGCGTCTGCTAGAGCAATAAAGGCAGGCAATGTTGGCTAGACTTCCTAATTGAAGTTGCAGACATAGCCAGTAAGCAAACTGAAGTAACATTATTCATTTTCGTCGAAGGACTGATGGTTGATAGAGGAAACGAATCCTGGAGTCGAGACCTCGTATCAAAAAGCGTAACAACTAGAGACGAATGAATGTGGAAATTGAAGAAAGGGCGTTTTTGGTACAGTTTGGGATAGTTAAATGTCTAGCAGTAAACTTAGTTTAGCAATGGTGAAAAATAGATTCTGATCGCGTCATCATTCGATAGAAATTTTCAAAAAAATACTGAGAGCCCCTAGTACTGTCCAGTTCAAAAAATGAAGCTGAGAGAAAAAAAAGAACAAGACGACAAGATGTGCAAAGTCTGCGTGAAATTCTTCTCGCACATAAGCTGCGATTGAATCTAATTAATTATTGTATTGATATCCTAGAAATTAACTATTTGCTCAAATTAATTTCGTTGAGCTTACGGGAGCTAATTGGATTAATTTGCACTGTTAGCCTTGTCTTGATTCAAGTTAGTGTCATCTTCAAGTGTGCCGGATGCCGCTGAGAAGCCTGCATTTGAGTTCTGGAATAGCTGTATCATCAGACAGCAAAGCTCAATCTTCTGTTGTAGAATGTTTTACTAATTAAAAATCAGAAACCACTGCAGCAGTTATGATTACCAACAAATTGTCGTTTTCCGAGTTCCACGCACATTTAACTTTATGGCTAGAATTAGTCAGACTGTGTGTTATTCCACAGCTATTAACAGTAGAGTTAATAACGGCACTGTCGCCATGACTTAAATTGTAATTAAAATTGCTCACGTAGATCGCAAATTTAGGTTGAATCCCACTGCACAATTGCCGGAGCTAAACCAAAATGAATGCATCGATCCTTTCCACGTATGTTCAATTCCAATTACCGAAACTCTCCCTCCTTTTCCATGTTACATTTTCATCTAGAATTTTCCACTAACACATTTAATTATAAAATCAATCATTTGATTCTGCCGTGACGTTGTTATAAGGATTCACATTAATTACGCAAACGGTTGGTGTTTTAATCGAGCTTCGCTGGAGTGTAAACTGTCACGAGCTGCTCGCTTTAACTCAATCATAGTAATGTATTGAACTATAACAATGTTAGTTGTGCTGCAGGGAGCATTAACAAACTATGCTTTCGTCCTAGAGATGCACAGTGCTTGTGTTTATACCGATATGATATTAGTTCGCATCCGAATGCCTTTGATCCGATTTTACAAATATCGAATTGTGTTGTAACGCCACTATACAATTGAACCGATACTAATAAAACTTTAACTATACCTACCTGGTATTGTCCTTAGTAATACGTAATCTGTGGTAATACCTCTAGAGTCAAAGCAAAATTCCTGATTCTTCTTGTGTCCTAAAAGAATTCCTGATTCTTTTTGTCCTCCTTTGGTATTTATTTGAACTGAACTGTCCAATCATGCAATTTTGGACAATATATCAATTCAAGCATTTGATCGGCAAAATATCGGAGAAGTATCAATACAGTAAAGTATCGGATTGATTCGTGCATCACTATTTGCTCCCATTTGTGGCAGGACAATGTGCACCGTACACCGATCAATACTTGATACATTTGATATCTCCTCGTTAAGCCACTTAAATAGGGTATTTTATTGAAAAAATCTAATTAGGTAGTCCGTCAGTTTGATTATCAAAAAATATTTGAAACGTTTCTTTTCTTTTGTTACGTAAAGCAAAATTGACGAAGATACGACACTTTTAAAATTGCCGAAACGTCACAAGCAAGTACAGTTTTTATATGCTTCTGACGTCACGAGCCACCACTCGCGAATTTTGATGTGATCTTTGTAAATATGCACTAATTAAAAAAAAGTACAAATACGTATCCATCATTTTTCAAACCTCTGAGTAACTAATTTACTTTGCAATTTATTGATCCTGGATCCTGCCTCCATTCCTATTGTTTACGAAACATGGATTATGTTATGAGATTGTATTTGTTAAATATCTTCCAATATATTGTTACGTGATCAGTTCGGCTATTTCCTCCTAAACACAGACATCCCTGTTGATCTTTGTAAGGGACGAATTTGAAGGGGAATGTAAATGTTGATTTCTGACGCTATTTCTTCGAGTGGTTTGCTGAATTCATGTTCGGAGTTTGTTGATCTAATTGTTTTTAAAACAATCATGTTTTTACTGGTAATTTTGACTGGGTTCGAATTTTATCTGACACTTATATACCTATACGTAAAAGACAATGCCAGTTGCTCTTAGAGCTATGACCCACCAAATAAAAGTTGGTTTCCAACCATGCCAAATGTAGCATTCTATTTGTGCTTTATTAGTGATTACTAAAATCATGTTTAAATGTCTTTAAAAGATGCGGTTTCTGTTTAATTGGATAAAATATCACATATAGGTTAGATACCTATGTCGAGCACACGTTAACGTCACATCCCTATTTTCTAGCCACAAAGCACACACAACACAATACTAACACTCTTGACGGATTACAGATGTTGGTGGAAGCTGTAATATAATTCAAACATATTTATAATTAGTATTATACAAACACAATAGCCCCTCAAAGATCAACATGACTTGTCTGTCTATTATGCCAGTTGTGACATTTTGGCACAAGGATATAATACACAAACAATATACGAACTGGACTGAGCACTCATGCCGTAAAACGTGCCGGCAGAGATAGCTCCAATGGAGGCTGTTGTCTCTTTCTAACAGGGTAACCAAAATACATACTATTACGGTTTTTAAATATTTCTTTCACAAAAAAACATTTAAAAACATAAAAAACAGCAGTCCGCAGGTGTGGGAACAGAGTCCAAACTACTGGTGGTTAGGGCTACAGAAACAGGAACCTCCTCACAATGCGGGCCGTATTTAGGAGCACTGACTTCTAAATCAGGCCCTTGATCCAACTACCTAGGGAGAGCCTCGAAAGGTGTTCGTCGAGGCCCTTTGCCATCAGGCCATTGGCTGTAACGACAATCGGCACAATGATAGCCGAGCTCACATTCCCATTTCGACAACCGCGCGTGTTAAGTTGAGATATTTTATTTATTTATATTTCTCAGCTTTCACAAGGTTCTCGTCATGCGAGATGGTAACATCGATTATCATTACGCGGCGCGCCGATCTGTCTATCACAACAATATCAGGCTAATTGGCGACAATAGTCCTGTCTGTAATGATAAAGGCAGATCCCAATACAGCGTGACATGATCTTGTTCGAGAACTGGGTCGGGCACATACATAATATGCGGTATCTCAGAATCCATAAGTATGTATTTCAAAGCAAGTTGCTGGTGGATAATTCTGGCTACTAGGTTATGCCTGTGTAACTACTCGCCGTTAGCAAGAAGAGGCCTTATCATGAATTTCCAGTTATTTTGACGTAAAGTAAACTGGAACTTTGACCGCACAAACGTCTCGATCCGTAAACAACTAAAAATAGAGGAAGCGCAACCACTCTCTTCAACCTGCCTGCAACGTGTCATGAAATACTTTGGTCACATTACCCGAAGAGGTCCCAACAACATGGAGCGGCTAATGGTGACCGCAAAGATAGAAGGCAAAATACCTAGCGGTCGAAGCCCAAAACGGTGGTCTGATCAAATCTCGGCAGAACTCGACATGCCTGCATGCGACACATCAGCACTGCACTCCATCAGGCCACTGACCGCACTAGATGGAGAAAAATAGTTAATAAATTGAAACGAAGTTACGAATCTCAGCAGTAAGAGAACGATTGACAAGAGATATGGCACCTATTCCGACTCAATAAAAATAGAGGAGAGATGAAGTTGAAACGTATTATTTATATTAAGTTTCTAAAAACAACTAAAATAATGCCGCCACATCGCACCCATAAACTATACGTCAGATTTCAGTAATACTAAGAGTGATTATGTAATTACTACTAAAACATCATAGTATTTTATAATTTTTCAAATTGTACAATTGTCTGCCGACAAACTGTACTGCAGTTTGGCAGAGTTTAAATGTTAATTTTTATGTATGTTTGCCCAAATAAATAAATAAAAAAAAGAATATTGAAAAATAAACCTGAAAGCAATTTTAAAGCCGAAAAAGTAAATAAAGTTAGCAAGTAAGAGGTATATTTTACTGTTTCTATCCATACTACTTTCTGGCAATAGGAGGAAAGGGACAAGCGCCATACAAGTTGATCTTCTCTTTCGTCACGCTAATTAAAGCAAACCAAAAAAATAAGCTAAGTAGTGGCGATTACGGTTCATTTTTGTGTAATAGGTAACTTGAAGTGCTCAGTCCAGATTTTATGATAAGGCTATGTTTTGATTAGGTATTTCCGCGTCAATGACGTTTCGTTATAACTAATCATTCACGCTCAAATGCGAAATATTTTTAAGAGAGTATATTCATAATGTGATTTATATTAAAAAACATTATTTTCATTAAACATACTTAATGGAAATAATGTTTTATCAAAACTGAATATTACATATTTAAATCCGTACAAAGGTGTCATTTTCTCAGCGTATAGGTATGCTTATTGAGTAACGCACATGGCCGCGATGAAAACAGGAAATGATTTTTGGGTTTTCGAAATCCTTTTATCACTAACTTTTTAAACGCATCTTTTGCAGAATCACAATTTAGTAATCAGGCGTCTTATTTTCATTTAATGTTTTTCATTAATTTATATTTCCTGTAAATTGCGCTGAAAGGTGGGGCAGGATCTGGCATTGTCATTTGATTTTGCTCTGCCACAGAACTCATTCTTGCAATGGATTTCGAGATAAATCCTAAGGTCCTAAAGCTTTATCAGAGTCTCTCAGTCCCCACATCAGATCGGCCATCACAATTTCTTCCACAATCTTAATTAAATCAGTGCAGACCAAGTTTATACAGGGTGGTGCACTATTTTATACGCGCACAAATTCAATTTACTCTTCGAGTCACTGACCGCCTAGTACAATGTGTTTACAGTTTATTGATTGGTTTATATTTAGAAGAAAAGCGTATCAATAAAACATGCAGTTATGTCAACGTTAGGTCCCACAGACCCCAATTATAGGACGTGACGTCATCGAATTGATGGACATTAATTGAGGCATTAGTGAAGCAAATTAATATTAATTTTGTGTGGCATTTGGTAAAACATTTCATTAACGCTGGATCTAATTTGTATATAAATGCATTATTTTAAATTAAAGGATTTGCATAACAATGTGGCTGTGGGGCCATTGCAATTTATAGAGTAGGTATGTGATGGAATCATAAATCTCATAAACAAAATGTTATTTATTAATTATGAGATCGATGGATATAGACATTATTTACTATCTGTAGTATTCTAAAGTCTGCGTTGCCTTTCACCAAATTTAGTTTTATTTCATTACTGGTATAGAAGTTTGTCTTTAATAGAAATCGATAGTAATTCATAAGTAAAGTTGTTCCAGGGGAAAGACATTGGATCTGAGTTAATAGTTCTTCTGAAAAAACGATAAAATTTAGTTGAAGTCTGCAGAAGTTATCGCATTTAATGAATCGTTTGCAAAATACAATGAAATTATTCTGATTAAAAGTTAGTAATGAGTAATGAAGCGTGCCTTATCATTGGCATACAATGAGTCAAAGGTGTTTTAATTATGGCCTTATAAAGTTAGGAGAATCATAATACGTGCGGGTATAAATCTGTTGTGTGTCTTTTACCTTCTCAAACCTAAATGGATGAATGGATTTTGATGAAAATGGTGTAATGCAACACAGGTTGACTATGACTCTGTTCAGGGTATAGAAAATCTTTTTATCGGCTGAAAGATCCCATATTACGTTGTGAATAAAAACTAAAAATAAACAATTGTACAGCAATTTATTTCTTTTCAATGCAATGTCCTTTTAGTTGACCTAATTATTGTATCATGCTGACCAACTTTCAGGTATTATGACTGTTTTCTTTTTTTTTAAACGTTTAGGATTTTCACCCGTATCGTGGTTGCGTTTGCAAATTATTATACTCTCACCTTTGTATTAATATTTTACTGTACAATAAAGTACAATATATTTTAGTCTATTCTCTGTAATCATGCGTAAAACAATACTGTAGTATTAGTATTGAGATTCACAATTCATGTATTTTTTTCTTTTACATTTTTCTATTTCATCGATAAAAAAAACTGCTTTTACAAAAAAATATAACCACAAAAATCCTATTTATAACAAATAATGATACACGAATGATACTCTTGTGTACACGTGCGACCGTGAGTACAAGGCAAGTACGTCAAGAAACCCAAAATTAGACCCTCCAACATCTCAGACATACGAGATTCCCTTTTGAAGTTTCCTCTTTGCCATCTCGTCTTAAGATAATAATCTGTCTATCTCCTCCTTTTCTCTGAAGGGATATTTCGGCTAACGAGATTAATTAGTTGAACTAAATTTTGTAAAAGTTTTTGTTAAAAATGCTTCTGTTGAAAGTATAAGTTCATGGGTTAGATAAACTCGGATTTCCAGGTTGTACTGTTATTGGAAAAACAACAGGAAAAACAACCTGAAAACTAAATTTTTCGGGGGTTGATTATAACAAGCACATTTGACTTGAACATCACTGATGAACAGTAATGTTAACTTGTACTATATGAACCTAACAACTCCCACATTTTGCCAGGTTTGAACGCCAGGACACCTCTGCTTACCCTTAGGAAGTTACAGGCGTGATATTACTGTTGAAATACGACATTTTGTGACAAGGGGTCACGTAGAAATGTGACTAAGCTCCGGTTGTCTTCACTGGAATATGGAACAATAGATTCGTACTAAGATACTTGGGTCACTTTATTGATTTATAATCACTAGTACGGTTTCGTAATCTTGTGTTTGACACAGTCGCTGGGGAGAAGTTTTAAGGCCTGTTTGTGGCGTAAATCGTTTACTGTTATCATAAGTTATACCACTGCTGGGGAAATACACCTTCCAGCTTTTCCTTTCAAGGACCAATGTGAACTATTTGGTCGTTAGTTGTGTCCATAGACATATAGAATGGACTAAGCAATATTTGTTTGAAATTGACCATTCATTAAAAACTTGGAAATCGAGAGAGTGACAGTTCCTATCTCTTTCCTGTAAGACCATATGGAATGATATAGAAAAAGTCAACGCAACCAACTTGTTCGCTGGCCTCTTATACACTTCGGCCCGTTTTTTTTTTGGATTAGAATGGGGAAGGCTTAGTCCATTCTATAAATTAGCCATGCTTCAATGCTGTCTAACCCGTCCTTACATCTTGCCGGGGTCGTAGGAATATTTTAAGTGTGAAGCGTAACTGAAAGAAACCGTTCTTTCAGTTACGCTTCACACTTAAAATATTAGTTAGTCAGTCTGACAGTCCCTTCCCCCAGTCAGAGAGGGAGGAATCATTTAATGATTTTCCACTACAAAAAAAATATTATTTATCTTCAACACATTTTAACCATGATCGAATCCCTAACCCGAAATCATTCAACATTAAGATCATACCATACATATTTATTTTCCCACAATGCTCATATCAACATCGAGTCTATCTTTATTCTCCAAAAGAGAGCGGTTCGAGCCATATATAATCTCCGTAGGCGTGATTCTCTAAGAGAACTGTTTAAGGAAATAAACATCATGACGGTACCTTGTCAATATATCTATGAAAATATAATGTACGTTAGGAAAAATCTGCATCTTTTCTCTAAAAGAGGTGACAGACATAATTATCATACTAGAAATAGGGACCAATTAGTTCAGCCGGGCTTCAGACTCGCCAAAGTAGACTCTTCCTTCATGGGGTACTGTTTAAAATGCTATAATAAGCTACCACAAAACGTTCTCGAACTGAATGAAACGAAATTCAAAACATGCATTAAACGCACACTGTGTAAGCAGGCATATTACAAACTGGGCGACTATATCGCTGATAATAATGCTTGGCTCCATGCTGGTCCTGCTCCATGAGACAGTGAATGTATAAATAAATTGAAAGTAAAAGTATACCTAATACCATTGTTGGAGCTGCTGAAGATTGTACAACTGTATTTGCATTGTATAGATTCAATCTTCCTTGTATTATATAGTTTCATACCCGACATTGTGTGAGTACTGTGTACTTCAGAGCTGTGATTCACTGGGCACCTACGTCTCTTGTTGACTTGAATGACCCTGGCGGTTGAGAGTGTGTCATGCTCACTCAAATGTCTCGCTGATGGTGGCGTGTGTGTCGGATCATTTAGCTCCCTTCAAAATGGTTGAGCTGAATGGTGCTGATACATGTGTCATGTTCGTGAACGGGCGCCGTCAGTTGGGACTGGTCATCTCTTAGCTGCCACGGTTTATTTTAATTATTGCTATATTTTTTTCTGAATTGTCTTTGTTTTAATTTTTACTATGGACACTTTTAACTTGCTACATCGTTCTCACATAATGTACCATCTAAGAATGAATGATGTAACAAAGATTCTGTAATAATTTTGGCGATCTAAAAAGAGTGTCCATGGAGTTTCTTGCCCGTTCTTCTCCATAGAGATCTACTTCTTGGAATGGGCATCTACGGTACTTTCACAGTTTTTATGTCTTGTGACTGGGACTGTAGCACCATAATTTTGTAGTGTTTAATATATTTTATTTGTCTTTGACAATTCAAAAGTGCCTGTAACTGGCTTATTTGAAATAAATGCTTTGATTTTGATTTTGATTTTGATTTTGTTTTCCTTAGATTTTACGAGGCCGCACTTTTCGCTTGCCTAGTTTTATGTCCATCCATTCTTCCGTGTCACATAAAATAGTCTTAACATGGTCTAGGTGTGAGTGGAAGCGTGTCTTATCTTCGTAATGCTGTGAATTAGACGTGTTGCTTATTTAGGTACATTTGGCAAGCATGATCAGTCTGTAAAGTTCCCACTGCTGGGACACAGATATGTGATAGGACGTAGTCACCAAGTAGGTGCAATGCGGGTTGATCATAATAATTATGCTGTCGACCATTTTGAATTTGAATTTCGAAGTTTAAAATAAGTTTTCAACTTCGAAATAGCCTCAACATGTGACGGTACTTTAATATACGCCAAACTCCTGGACTGGGCAATGTTGTCTGGCTAATAAAGCTTGACTTATTATAAATAGGGAGCGGTGACAAAAGTTACCAATCCTTGCAAATGGTTAGTATTTTTTAAGGGCAAATGGTGGCAAGGTGATTTATACGAACACCAGTCGTTTTTATTCTAATCTAAACTATTCTTTGCATTTATTTAGGTGGTGTAAATTGATCATCATATTTGTTAGGCTGTCGAAAAGATTTGATACCTCACGACTTAATTAGGAAACTAGCGATCCTTTCTGCTGGTAAAAGAATTTTCAAATTCGATTCAGAAGTTCTAGAGATTACTTCCTACAAACAAACTCAAAATTCTTTGCAGTTCTGTTGTTATGCAAGTGTATGGGATCGCCCGAATTGATCAAACCCAATCCCTGATTTAGCAATGAATGATTCATGATTACAAGTCTGAAAGTAGTCAGGCAATTAACTGGAACGAGTAAACGAACATAAAAGTCATGGTTAATGTTTGCTGTCATTCGTGTTCGGGGGTTGCGAAGTCAGTGATTCCATTTGGTAGTGGAAAAGGTCTTTGTGAAGGGACTGTTCCGGGGAAGTTGTACGGGGGTTTGATCTTCAGCATTTTCAAACCCTCAGAAGTGCGTCGGATAAGCAGAGTTCGTGTCAATGCAGCCGAATTAGAGGCATACGAGTATTTCTGCTATCTTTGGAGTGTTGACGCACCGGGGATGCCTCTGGTATAACAGAGGCCCAAAGGCGTTGATGACCAGTTACAAACAACTGGACTCCATTATTTTTATAAACCGTACTTCAGGGAAAGCCATCTTTCTTTCTTCCCACCCAAGTCGACCAATCCAGCGGTCAAATTCGTCATGTATATTTGGGACTTCCGCGACCCTATGGGACGTTATTAGGGGCCCAGTTTGCTGTGATTTTTATCAAAAAGCATCAAATATTTTAGATGTATTTTTTATCAATGTTGTTTCTTATTAACACACAGTCTTGCTTACATAACATATATAATTTCCATAATATTTCTATTGCACGTGATATTGTCGCAAAATATTTCCCAATCCTTATCGATATTTTCGTTGAAACCTTTGATATTCCTTTGAAGTTATCGTCATCTTTCTATATAAATAACGATATCATCCATAGAGTGAATTATATTGAAATCTATTGAGACCTATTGTTCGATATTAATTGTCAATGTATAGAAATGTGGAACTGTAACGTTTAAACGGATGCGTGTGTTCTCTGTTGGGCGGTGTCTCGGTGTTTGCAAGGAGGTCTTTTTGCTCCTTTTGTGGTTTAAATTAAATTCAGTGTATCAATGTTGGTTATTCGTGGTGGTAGTATCTTGCCGCGCCAGTATGATAGAAGGAGGTTTTGTATTTACCAGTCCTCGGCTATTGGAACATACAGGTTAGATATTATGTAATAACATTTTGCCCGCGACTTTGCCTGTGAAACTTAAATGCTATAGAACTCTAATAGCTATACTAAAGATTCAATCAGTGAAAGAGTTTTTGAAATCGGAATGAGAGTCATGAAATTACCTCTTACATCTAAACTTAACCTAAAACTTTACCTTTTTATGATATTGCCAATAGCGCTGAATTTGCAATTGCAACCCTCAGCCCAGTACTGAAATACTAACAGCATGATTTTGCTAAGGCATTAATTTAAGTGTCGCCCAGGGACAGTGAATACAAGCCTGAATCTGTTTACTACACTGTGAGTCTCAAGAGCAACTTTAATTTATTATTGACGTCGATGAATTTAAGTTGGAGTGCTTGTTTTAGTCTAGTCGATAACCATGGCAACCTGAAGGATTTACTTGAGACATCTTTAAAATGATCATTTTATTTTAGAGCCACCTTAAAATGTATGCCTTTTTTTCTCGAGGTGGAATCCTCAACCATGACGATGGCAAGACGGAGGGGTCTGTCAGACTCATAATGACTATAATATCCCAGTTCCCTCGCACACATGAGTCGGGAGGCAATGGGATCTTATGGCACTCCCCAACACAGCTGGACTGTGGATGGACGAGGACCCCTTATAGGGCTAAACTATTGCTGGGGTTGCGGGATAATCTTAAAAGGTCACAGCGACCCTGGACCAAGTACCTGGTGGTTTTTAGTTAGTATGAGTTTGACTGTGATCCCTTCTGCTCCACCCAGGTAGGGAGGAACTCATTTGATGATTTTGATACTTGAGCACTTGAATCTGTCGGTGGTCTGTTTTGGGTTGGTACTGGCTCGCTTGACTTGCGAGGTAGGGGTAAAAATCCCTCCATGTTTATCATAGGCGCGAGTGGACACTGCACTCTGCTATATCGGTACCAGTATGGTAGGGGCTCTGGATGTCCCTATCCTTTTCCCAGTTTACTTATTATGTCTTCGCAACATCCCACTAATGTTACACAATCCTTGTTACAGCAACGGGCCTGTGGAGGGCGCGTACGGCTCGCAACACAGCCCCGTGTCGCGGTCTGACGCCTCCACTGAAGACGCCGAACTGTCGGCCGCGTTGGCCCACCAGCATCACCTAGCTATGCAGGTCAGTTATATGGTACGATCATACAATGATAATTATTAAAACTGTGCCTACGTAAAATATCTTTCATAAAATGTCGTTTTATAGTTTCACTTTCTGTAGAAAAGTGTTCAATAGATGTATAACTTTTTTATAGTAAGAATAAATATTTCACAATGACGGGGCCCTCGTTGAGAGGGCCAAAGCCTGCCGGGGTCGCGGGACTCACGAATTACCCGGAACGTAAAGGGCTTACGTTCCGGGGTCATTTATTGAAGGAAACCGTGGATTTTAGTCAGTACAAGTCTGACAGTCCCTCATGCCCTGCCCTGGGAGGGCTCATTTGATGTTTTTCCGCCTAAAAAATACTGTAAATATTTATACGCATCAATGTCTGCGTCGTGTATCCTAAAGCTTTTTTCAGGAAAAAATAAATCTGGTGCGAGTGGGACTCGAACCAGCGTATTCTGAATAAGTACTCCAGTTGCCTTGCCAATTGGGCTATTACAACTGCACTCGTCGAGGTCGAATCTTTCATTTCCTTGTTATCTCACTCGCAAAATTTTTCTGTGACTAGAGGAGTTCGAGATCACTTAGTGGAACCAGAAACCTTGATTGAGTAATCCAAGTAAATTTATGCTCCGTTTATGCTCGTCTAGAGGTGACCAGAACTAGTTCAAACCAGCAGAAGTCGCATTGAATCCTTCTGCCCTCATGCGATAAGACGACGCTGGTATGCTAGGGAACTCTATCCTGTGTGTTAATCCAGGCCATAAACTATTTGTGTATCAAATTTTATCCAAATCCGTTCAATAGTTTTTGCGTCAAAGAGTAACAAATATAATTCTAAAAATTCATTATTCAAAAACTAATATTAGTGAGATGTTTTTGTTTGTCCCACTTACTTTGATAAGGCCACCCAAAACATACAAAATACCTTTTTCCTGTACTGACCCGTGGACCGCGAACCGCACAGTTCCAGCTAAAATTGAACCAATTACGTTGTAATCCTATTATCTTGATGATGATCTCATTATATCTATGGAGTGTAAAGGTCAATTCGTCAGTTGATTCTACGAACCTCATACGCTTTTTTGTATTGTTTATTTTTGTTTGGTGCGAACTAGACGTGCATTCCAAACACTTTATCGTCATAGGATGAAATTAATGATAGATGCAGAGCTTAGGTATTGGAAATTTTTTGAAAGCCTCTGAAGGATAAAATAATACCTACTATTTAAACGGAAGACTTCAAATAGTTTTATTTAAGCTTTAATTTGCAAGGGTATGCAAAACGTTTAGCTGCATCTTTTCCTCTTAAACTGATACTGGCAGCCTGTATCATCCCACAACTGGGCAAAGGCATTCCCCATGACTTCCAGTTTTTTCAATCTAGGACCAAAAGTGGGCGGACCTCTGATCGTAGATTTGTCCAACTGGTTCCATCTTTCAAAGATCTTTGGAAAGAAAAAATCGAACCGCCTACGCCTGCAGGATTCGAACCTGCGACCTTCGGATTCAGTACATCCGACGCTCATTTCTAACCGAGCTACCGTGGTTCTTACCTGTGAATTCTTCATTCCATTTCTAACGTCTCAAGGTGACGTTTTGTGGTTCCATTTTCTGTAAGATCTGCCGCGACGCCTTCTTTTTGTAACCGTCAAGATAAGTTATTACTATTTGCCTAGTTAATGGTTTGTCCCCTGTTAAAAGGTTTCTAACCAAACTGGCGAAAACTTGGTGTGGTACATAATCCTCTACTACGGGGTATAAAAGTTTTAGGTATCGCGATATCTTGACTTCTGCTTAGTTTACTTAAGAAAAAGACATCGCAGATGATGATGATGAGAAATGATGCTGTGACGTTTGACAGGGGAGAATGGAAGAAGAAAACGTGTAGCGCCAACTCCGAAAAGGGCGGGTGATGACTGACTCCATAGATGTCGCTAGTATTACTTTTGTTGTACCCTCAATAATGTCTGCTACAATATTTGATGTTTGTTTGCTCCAGGCTGGCGAATACCCGGTAGTTGGCGCGGGCGTGGAACCTGACTACGGACAGTATGTGTCGTCACCGGCAGCTCACTATAATCACATGGGACATCTTACCATGGCTCCCTCCCAGAAGTATCCACACGTAAGTTACTTGGGTTACTCTCTGATTATAATACCTACTTAAGCAAGAGGAAGGCTAGCAATACTTAGAGGAGGAACTTGAACCATGACGTCTTAAAGCGAGAGTATTACACTGTGGGAAAGAGACAGCTATACAAGTCGTCTAGCGCCATCTCGTTGAAAGCCGTCGTAGGCCACCTGAGGGCGTTACTGTAGAGGTTTTGCTGTAAGAGTAAAGCCGCAATTATATTTACCCCACGCCGTGTGTTGCAACGCGTGGGTAAGCTATCGGTTACATACATTTAGTACTGGATTGATTACATTAGTCCCGTCCCGCGTGTCGCAGAGCCTGCTGACGCCACGCAGACCGAGCGATTTCGATCGGCGTGGGGTCGGTGGTGGGGGTTGTGACGCGTCAGCCCAGTCGGGTGTAGTGTAATAACGCGTGGGCACGCACAGACAGCCGAGTGGTGACGTAGAATGGTGGACGTGTATTTAAAAATGTCAGACGAATTAATTGAAGTCGTGAGAAGCTATGAAATATTGTACAATCTCTTGAAGTATTTATTGGATGTACCCAATATCTCCTTTTCTTTCTTTACTTTTTTGAGTAGGCTTAACATGAGCAGGTATGCTACATTTTCTTCAAAATCCGTATCCGAGTCTGAAGAAAACATTGTAGACGTTTATTCCAAAGTCCACCACTGTACTGACTGAGACGAATTTTCGTGGGGCCGCGCGGCGACACGACACGCAAATGTAATAACCCGCCGTTGCGTCAGGCAGCGTGGCGACACGCGGCGTGGGCTAAATATAATTGCGGCTTTATCCTCAAATACTCTCTTCGTAGCGCAGCGTAGGACGTCCACCAACAAGATGGACGGACGACCTTATAAAAGTCGCCGGAAGACGCTGGATGCAGGTCGCTTCCAACCGGTATATGTGGAGATCTAAAGGGGAGGCCTATGTTCAGCAGTGGACGTCCTATGGCTGAGATGATGATGATGACTCTCTTTGTAAGCACTGGCTGAATCAAGCCGGTCAATGATTTTTGAAATATAAAAAATAAGATGTCGAATCGTCCAATACGTCCCAGTGAAAAAACAATTGTAAAAGTGCGCGTTTCATTGAATATAATTTCTAATTATTAATATTCTTTTTTATTATAATATCCCCTCCTACATAACCATGAAGGCGGACACTAAACAGCGTTGCGAGGCGTTATGTAACGTGTTATACAACGAGCGTACGAGAAAAAACAAGCCACTCGCAATGATTAATAAAGGAACACTCGCCTTTTGAGAGCCTTAACATTTTCACTCAAGTATAAACATGCACGGAATCAGTGATTTATGGTAAATTAAAAAAAAAAAACAAGCTAATCAAGAATTGAATCAAACCAACCAAATCAACAAAGATTTATTTCCACGAATAGATGGATTGTGTAAAGACACCGACTAGAATAGAAAATAAGACGACATGATGTCTGTGAAATGACACCAAAGTAAATTGAAATAAGGGCGAATATCTCTTGGTAGTCTCTTACATTCTCCAATGGTTTTTCTTTTATTTGCAACAATGGATTTGCTCTTTGCCTCTAGCCCAAAAGCAAATATGACGCCTGAGATGGAGCGAGCTCACCCAAAAAGAACCGGAACTCCTGCGCACCAACGGAACACAATAAAACTGTTTGGCGCTGGATTCCAACATCACATCTAATTTAGACTCTATCTCAGTAGTAATAGTAACTAATATCCTATTTTATGTTACCCAGGTAATGGACTCAGTCTCAGTAAGCGGGGGAGGCAGCTACGCGGGCGCGGGGGGAGCGGGTCACTATGGTACTTACGGCCACTACGGTACCGCCGCGTACCAACCACAGACAGCCTATATGGTTGAGACCACGCAAGTGCCGCAGTATATGGGACAGGTTTGTACCTTATTGTTTTAGAGATAGAGTCGATAATTGTGTCCACATTACTAATATAGCATATACAGTAAAAACAAAAGAATTGAGACAAGATATTGGATACTTTAGAACCTTATTAGTATTAAGAATAGGGTAGATAATTGAACACTGACTGTGTTTGAGTTAGTAACTAAGCGAGACAGAGCATGCTTTATGATATTGAGAGAAACGTGTGTCTTATTCCTATCGGAGTAAGGTTAACTTTTACGATTTTACACGACATAGAATTATGAAAATTGTTCGGTACTAAACTCCAAAACTCATATAGGCTTTAAAACATAGGGATAAGGTTGGAAATCGTGTAACTTTTCTAATAATTGTTTTCTTTTGCCGTTTTCTCAGGAATACGTGGAAGGTGGAGGAAGCGCTTCGCCCCGGAGTGCGTCCCCGGGTGCTCTGCCACAACACAACCTACACTTACAACAGAGGTATGTATTATATTTGTGTAAAACACTCTTGTATTTTCAGCACTCTGCTCAGTGTCGAGAGTTGAACATCCAATGACGTCCTCTTTTATTTAGGTCCCGCCTAGCGCCATTTAAAATGGGCATAAAATGACTGAGAATATTGATAGAATGTCTGCATATTGTTTATATTGTGCATAATAAAATATAAAGGTGCGTACTGACCGGTGTTATCGGCCGTAATGTAACATTCGCAGCGAGCAATGAGCCGCTTGTTACGGGCGCCTTGTTTCCCCGTACTGAACGAACGAACTCACTGTGTAACACGGTAAGAAGCGATTCCACCGGTGTGCGGTATAAATTTTCGCTCTGGTGGACTCACCCAAGCAAAAAATAAAAAAATCATAAAACGTTCGCGCACACCTAGATACTTTTGTGCCCTCATACATGAGCAGTGGACTTGTTATTTTTGCGCGCAAATTGCTAGACTTGTTCAGTGAAAATGTGCACGCACAAATATGGTGCACTGTTCGCGAACAAAAGTTTGCTGGTGGACATAGAGGCTAAACGGGATACCACCTTAGTGCGCGCACTGCAGATGTGCGCGTACAAATGTGCCGCACACTGCTTTGGTGGAATTTTACCATTATGTTACGCTTTGTAACGCCGGTTATAACCGCCTTTATGTGTTAGCATCAACCTCTATTCTACCTTCATTTCAGTTTGTTATGAAAAAACATACAACATACACAAAAAGCCAAAACAATGAAGTAGTCTGTGTTTTGTCATGAATTCATATTAGATTATGATGTAATATTGTAGTAAACAATTTCGTAATTCTTTTCCATTCATAGTTTGCTTGTTAGTTGGTTCGCGAATTTCATTCGGTGTCGGTTGATGCATCTGAATTTTAATCTCTGTGAAAAAATTAGTGTTTGATCTCGAATCAAACTCAAAGGTTTCAGCAGTTTGAAGTAGTCGGATATTCTAGGTAAGGTTTTATTTTTTAAACGCATTTGGGTGGAAGTAGTTAAACACTAATCCAAGAGATGGCGCCACGCTACCGTAAAGTGTTTAAACGAGGAATAGAGAATTTCAGCTTGCAGGTGTGGGTTGTGATGGCTTTTTTGGTAAGGCGTCTGGAGTACTTTTCCAGAAGATGCGGGTTCGAATCCCACTTGCAACTGAATTTTTCTTTCCTCAAAAATCATCTTTTATTCTAGGTAAGGTTTCGAATTCAGTAATCGTACTCTGTGATTATAATCTACTCTACGAGTCTACTAGTCCACACCTGGGCAAAGCTATTCCCTCATTCCTCGCACTTTTCTCGGTGTTTTGGCTTCTACTTGCCAATTTACCCTCGTTCTTATTCGACTCCGTCCAGCTAGTCCGCTCAGTAAAGGAGTGGAACTCCTTTGTGAACAGGCTTCTTCTGGGCTTAGCAAGCTTAGCTCCAACGTCGACTGTCTCTCTCACTCCGGAGTTAGACTAAAGTCAAGAGCAAACATCTTACATAAAAAAATGTACACGTAAGCCCATAGCTTTGCTGGCTGACATTGACTGACTATTTTACTACTGCTCGTACACCATGACGTCTTAACACGCTCAGCGGTTTTTTGTCACAGGCCAGTGTATCCTTAATGATACACCACACTGCCCCGTTTTCGGAGGCCAGTTCAGCGCCGATGTATCCTTAATGATACACCATAGGGTGTTTTGTCACAGACCATGTGTATCCTTAATGATACACCACACTCCCGTTTTCGGAGGCCAGTTCAGCGCCGGTGCATCTTTAATGATACACCATAGGGTGTTTTGTCACAGGCCAGTGTAACCTTAATGATACACCACACTGCCCCTTCTTCGGAGGCCGATGTATCCTTCGGTATACACCATTTTATACATTTTAGTAGGGGTTCAAAAGCGTTGGCCCTGGAGAATATGCCTATGCCCTTTTCCAAGAATTGCCTTAGCGCTGATCGAGCTTTCCAGTGAGGGAAAAAAACAGAGCTATACAAGTCGTATAGCGCCATCTCGTTCCCTCACTGCAATTACTCTGGCTTTAAGACGTCATGGTAGGCAACTGTACTCACTAGTTCCCTGTTCCCTCAGGTACGACTCAGCATCTCTGGAGCAGCTGGGACGGCACTACTGCGTGACGTCACCGCGCGGCGAGTACGCGCCCGACGCGTACGGATACCAGCACTACCCCGCCGCGTACGAGCCGCCGCATCAGCCGCCGCCATTCAAGGTAAGCCCCTCTTCATAAGATCTCAGTATTCTAAGACCTTTACAACACTACGCCTACCAAGACTGCCGCCTCACATATTCGGTGCGCGGGACAGTAACGCTATGCACTCGCGCCACAAGCCGCCGCGCCGCTGATCTAAACTCGCTAGCGAGCGGGGCTCATGTGCCATTTGCAACCAATATAGTTTTTAATCTTATTCTAATAACATCATCACATCAGACAGTCCATTTATTGAAGAGCACCCCAAACAATTCACATTTACAAAGACATAACGCATCAAAATTCGAAAGTGGGGGCTCGTGACGTCAGAAGTAAGTAAAAACGATACTTGCTTGTGACATATTGGCAATTTCAAAAGTGTCCTATCTACGTCAATTTTCGTTTATGTAAAAAAGAAAAAAAAAATATTTTTTGATAATCAGTAATTAGAATTTTTAGTCAAATACGCTATTGGAGATAGATATAAAATATTACAATTTTGTGTACAGGATTCACAAAATGGTCTAAGTCTGGGCAGCGCCGGTGGTCAGTCGATGTACGGCGACGAGGAAGAACTACAGAAACAGATGGCGAACATGGCACTAGGTGAGATAGGTACTTGTATCCACATCACTAAAATAACTGTTTTGCTTATTTTGTTACTTACATACACCAAAAGTTATTGAATCAGGCGTTATTTTGCGGAAATCCATTTAATTATACGTACCAAAAAAATAATGATCTTTTTTGTGTGACCTGCTAGAATTTAAATGAAGAATGCCAACGGCTACAATGTAGCCTAGACAAGTAGAGATAATAGTCCAATCAAATCTAATTATGAAATGATTAGGGAAAACTAGACACTTGTGGCATTTATTCTTTAGAAAGATATACTCAAAAAAGTAAACTACACAAAATCTGTACTATTGTCCGTATCATAAAGTGCAAAATTGTAAAAACGCACAGCCAAAAATCATACGTGCTTTTGCACTTTAATGTGTTTATGATAAAGCATATAGTTCAAAATCATTATAAAAACCTCAGTTATCTTTGGTGCTAAACGAACTTATGAGACGCCTAAAACACCAGAAATACAACTCTACTCTATGCTCCTTCTCTCTTCCGCCAAAACCAACCAATCATACAGCATTCTAATTTCAAACTCTCCATTCACAGTCCACGGAAGCGTCGGCGGTCGCGAAGAGACGGGAGGACTACAATGGCGCGACCCGAACTTACCCGAAGTCATAGGATTCCTGAATTCACCGTCAGATGTCGTGAAAGCGAATGCAGCCGCGTATTTACAGCATCTCACTTATATGGACGATCCTAATAAACAGAAGACTAGGAGTTTAGGTAATTTCGTCTTTTAGTTTTAAGACGTAAGGTTCAAAATTACTGTATATGTATATTATTATATACACTATACTATACTTTTACTACTGATAAACCAACAAAAGCTGTTTATTAACCATACCTCCTTTTTTAGGCGGCATCCCCCCTCTAGTGCGTCTAGTGTCTCACGAGAACCCGGAGGTGTGCCGCAACGCTTGCGGCGCGCTCCGCAACCTGTCGTACGGGCGGCAAAACGACGAGAACAAGCGAGCCATACGAGATGCGGGCGGCATACCCGCGCTCATGGCGCTACTGTGCCGAGCTACTGATATGGAGGTGAGGATGTAATCCTGCTTGAATTTCACATCAGTCAATCTTAGCAGAGACTGCTGAAATTATATTTGTAAACTAACACAGGTGTAATTCGTCTTCTTCCCAGTCTTTCTCTTCCGTAAGTAAAAAGGGAGAAAGAGAGGGCGATGTGGAAATACATCGCTCTCTCGTTCTCCGGCCCCTTTTCCACTTCTCTATTCCTGTTAGGGATCTATCTAGGACCTTTCAATTAAAGTAGTAGACTGTAGTTAAATTAATTAAAATAGCAAAATATGTAACTAAGGAGTGCGCGCTTGCCGTCTGTGGAGGTGGTTGCGAAGTGGTCCCTGGACGTCCCGCGTACCGCACCTCGAGTCGCCGCAGCCGATGAGTGCTCGAGACGCCCGAACAATTCCCTTTGACACTTTATGATATATCTCTATACTTCTTCATGACCTTCCTTGCCACTTCACTATACCCCCTTTCTTTACTCTACTCCTTTCCCTCAATCTCTTCCCCCCTTTCTCCCTTTCTACCCGACTAAAACCTATTTCTTCATTGCCACAGGTGAAAGAGTTAGTAACAGGCGTAATCTGGAACATGTCATCATGCGAGGACCTGAAGCAGTCCATCATTGATGACGCGGCGCAGGTCATCGTGAACAAGGTCATCATACCACATTCTGGCTGGCATCCCACCAACCCTGGAGATACCTACTGGTCTACTGGTAAGAAATAAGAAAGTTTTAATCTTTTCTAACAAATTACCTTTTAACTTTGAGATTGTTGTTGTGTGTGACTATGTGTTATGTTATGTAATAAATGTATTAAATTTCTTTGCTATTGTTTTTCTTAACTACATTGTGGTTGCTTCCATTAAAACTGTGTAGATGTAGTTTTATATTAGTATCATATTTTTTATAGAGCAATTGCCTGTCTGGTCTTCACAATTCGTAAGATAAGTTGTCAGAAGATTGATTTCATAAATAAGATAAATTAATACTGTAGTAAGAGTACAGATGGCAGAGGCTTGTTAAGTTTTATTACTATATTTTTATTGCCTAAAGGTTTGTTTTGAACCTCTATTTCGTTACGGAGTCTGTAGAATGGGGTCCACAATTTGAACAAGCAAAAAAAAAATTGTTCAATCTTGCTTTGAAGGCAGAAAGTTCCACACTTGATGATGAGAAATGTTGAGAGTCTAATTGATATCCCATTTATAAATGATTCATCTTTCTTCCCCCCCAGTATTCCGCAACGCATCCGGCGTGCTCCGCAACGCGTCGAGCGCAGGCGAGTACGCACGACGTCGTCTGCGGTGTCTGGCGGGGCTGACCGAAGCACTGCTGCACGCCGTCCGGGCCGCGCTGCAGGCCAACGCCATCGGCACCAAGATCGTCGAGAACTGCGTCTGTGTGCTCAGGAATTTGTCTTACAGGTAATGTGCTAATCTTTGTATAGGTGGTAGATGATTTTAAAGTAGATTAGACAAAATTCCCGTAGCTATGCCCAACAAGTCAAAATAGCTGTTACTTAGGCAGAACTCAGTGAAAGTACAATGTAATGTGTATAATTTTCTATTGATATAAGTTCCCTGTTTGCCATCTGCGGGTCTAAAATTGCCACTTTATCAACGTTGCTAATATTGATGTTACTAAAAGGTTTTGTAGGTTATTTATCAATTTTCTATTCTATTGCTCTAAAAATAGAGCAACGCTTCGGAAGTGGCCATTTTAGATCGTCTAAACTCGCTTTAACGAGTAAGTTTAAACTCATTTTTTTTGTCAAATTTAGCTGTTTACGAGTCTTAAAAAGTCACTATAGCAATATCATTATAATTTTACATAATTATTGTAAAACAACGTAACAAATTCATATGAGAAAATCTAAAACCGAATAACGATTAATTTGTAGGTGTCAAGAGATCGAGGACCCACTATACGACACGAGAGCGCCGCCCACACAGTCATCGGGACAGGCGCGGATAGCTGCCAGTGCTTCTAAAGGTATCATATAACACTCTTTTAAAAAAAAAACAAGTTTTTTAATTAAAATTGGGTGCAAAACCAAAAAAAAATAATTCTCTATTAGTATCTTATTTGGCTAGTGGCCACACTTTCGTTTTACACTATTTAACTTCAGTTTTGATAACAGTTAAGATTATTTAATTCACGGTTCAATAGACGGTTGCGTTGGACCAATGGCTTGATTCGTACTCATCCGATGGGGCTCTCATTTTGAGGACATTCCTGTCTTTTTGGAGACCTAACGGCTGGTAGTTTGGACCCTGCTCTCGAGCATGTAAAAAGAGAAATTTAATAAAGATTTGTGCTAACAATATTTTTAACACTCTATTTTTCTTACAGGCGAAAATCTCGGTTGTTTCGGGGGCAGTAAAAAGAAGAAGGAAGGTTCATCATCGTCTAACTCAACCAGTCCTTTGGGCAAGAGTGAGCCGGAGACACAACCTCTAGGTGAAACTGGTACCACGCAGCTTGGATACTCTGTGCCCAAAGGAACGGAGATGCTGTGGTCTCCAGAGGTAAGATATTTTGCGAATGATGAAAGCGTGGCTGTCACAATATGACAACATCGCAGTTTCGTTCTTTTCGTGGTTGCATATCTTTCAGGAGATTAAGAAACATGGTGTAGATTCCTCATTTCTGATTGAAAACGGAAAATCCTTCGACGAGTGTTGTCTAAAAAATCTGAGTCTGAGTCGACAAAAAGAACTCTTGTGACATTTTAGAACAAATGAAGAACTAAAAGATTATCCACGAGATAAGTTGTAGAATGACCCGGCCTCTGTCGAGTAGTAGCCCACAATAGCAAATGTAGGAGATATCGCGAGGCTATTTTAGTTATTTTTATAGTATCATGTCATACGGTATTTTACTATGGGGACGGGCTGCAGACATTTAGTCTATATTAATTATTCTGCAGAAAAGAGCCATGATCCACACATCTATGTAAGCGCGATTCTCTCAGGGACCAGCTTCATTCTATTTTTTTCTATTTCTAAAGTGAATGTAATGTTCAAATTGAAATAAATGTTACCTGAATTAATATGGAAGAACAACTTTACAACCTGTTTCTTATTACTCTCAACTCTTCATCTTGTTGAACGAAATAGATAGCTAAAGAAATACATTCTCCTTTCTCCAGGTGGTCCCCCTCTACATGGCATTACTCCAAACCTGTTCAAACCCTGAGACCTTGGAAGCAGCAGCTGGAGCCCTACAGAACCTCGCCGCCTGTTACTGGCAACCTTCCATCGATATACGAGCCGCTGTCCGGAAAGAGAAAGGTGATAATGAACCTTATGTTGAATTTAGTTTGATTCAAACTGGCTCTAATTGGTGTTTGGAAACAAAGCTTGGCAGTAAATGAAAATCGTACGATGGATGTGGGTTGAAATGGAAGGGTTGAGGATTGGATAATATACCTTGTTTCATGTAAAGTAAGGTTGAGAGCAGAAAAGAGAACACACAATATGTTTGGGTTGACCTGATTTTGTATGGCCCTATGGCTATGCGGAGTCAAACTGGTCCAAAGGTGTATGACCTAGCTGTTATGTAAATATGCATGTCTGATGTAGTGGCTTCTATATAGTAGTGTCGAAAAAATTTAAAATATTCCTTATAAAGTACAAATTAAGGTTGAAATTATACCAATCAAGATTTTAAAAAAATGTTCTAATGATTGTCTATGCAGTTCAACTATGAAGGTTAGTGTCAATGACCTTAATCTGTTAACTATCACTTGAAAATAACGTTTAAATTTAATTATTTTTAATAGTGTATAATTATTATCTTGTTAGAGTTATTTAAATATAATATTTTTTGGTCACGATATGGCGTCAGCAAACTATCCTAGTTGAACTGCATAATACGCACATAAAACTAATTTGGTAGAATAGCTAACCTAAAACTTTACCTTATTATAACAATAAGACTTAAAATTCGCTACGCATGCTCTAAGGTAGAGGGCCTTTCACTTCCGTAGTTGTGCTAGTCTAACCAGGCCCAGTGACCGACAGTGAACAACGCTAACCAACCTAGATCTTTCAGGTCTGCCGATCTTGGTGGAACTCCTGCGCATGGAGGTGGATCGTGTGGTCTGTGCCGTGGCCACTGCGCTTAGAAACCTGGCCATTGATCAGAGGAATAAGGAGTTGATCGGGAAGTATGCTATGAGGGATCTCGTGCAGAAGCTGCCGAGTGGAAATCATCAGCATGATCAGGTTAGTAATTAGTGGGCACGCAAATTAAGAAAAAAACATGTGTTAAAACTTTAGTGATGGATTCTTTTTGCCACTGATAGCGATATTATGATTAGAAACTAATGGAATCGCCATCGCAAGCTTAGATCGATAATAATGACTTCTGGACAGAAGTGAGCAATGTGTAAAACTTTTGCCCAGGAGTGGAACATAGGTTAATGTTAATTCGAGAAAAAAAAATAGCTCGAATCAATCGATTTAAAAATAATATCACCATTAATGATTTAAAAAAATTAAATTGTGATGTATCTGCCAAAAAAGCCGGCGTTAAAAAAGCGCTGAAATAGAACAAATGCATTCCCATGTATTTGTTCACACGTCTTACGAACTGTATTTGATTTTATGTTCTGGGTGGTGACATCAAAGCTCAATTTACATTTTTGTTCCAACTGAGCGCTTTTTCAACGCCCTATAAAAAAGCACTCGTCCGAACGGGGCCAAATGTCAATATCCGAGTAAATGATTCCGCGACGTCTGACAGAGAAGAATGGAAGAAGGAAACGTGTTGCGCCGACCACGTCAAGTAGTCAGATGATGGTTTTCTAAAAAGTCTTTTTCAAAGTCTTACTTTTGCATTCCCAGGGCACCTCAGACGACACGATAGCAGCCGTGCTGGCGACCCTGAACGAGGTGATAAAGAAGAGCGGAGAGTTCTCCCGCTCACTGCTGGAGGCCGGCGGAGTGGAGCGACTGCTGAACCTCACCAAGCAGCGGCACAGACACACGCCCAGGGTGCTCAAGTTTGCAGGTACACTCCATCTTCTATCTCTACTCGTCTGTTACGAAGCTCTTACGTTTTTTAACACGTATCTATTCGTATTTGGAATCCCGACTAAATTGAACTGTGTGGGAAAAAAATTCTTCTCGTAATCGGATTTTTCTTCCCACAATATAACCTCAATATGAAGTCCTTTTTCTATAACCATAGTGAGCCATTGGTATGACTAAGATTTTGTGAAGTAGGCCCGTTACAGGTATTTCTGATCTGAATAAAAAATAAATATGCTACAGTTCCATTCACAAAGCATAATAACTGATAGTTGCTAATTTCAAAGTGTAGATCTCTATAGAGAAAATGTACGAATAAGAAACTCTATGGATACTGGTTTACATCAGAATATTTTTAGGAAAAACTTGGAATATGTGAAAAAAAAAATATTGTAGAAAAAATTAATTTCACACAGATCCGGAACCACTTATAGGCTAGTTGCCCTAAAAAATGTAATTAGTCCGTCTTTCAGATTATTCAAAAATAAGGGACACGTATTTTTTTATTTGTAAATTAGACTAAAAATGACAAAGATATTATAGCCTACTAAGTTACGTGTGACGTCACGCCGCGTGGCATTTTTTCGCGCGGGGTGACGTCACACGTAACTTTAATGGGCTATATCTTTGTTATTTTTTGTTTAATCGAAAAAAGAAAAAATACGTTTCCAATATTTTTTTTAGTCTAAAATACGGACTAAATAAAATGTAATTATTTTGACCCTGGATACTACCCTATTGTAGATTATAAAAATATTTGTTCCGATCGAGAATTGAGCCCGCGATCGCTCGGTCACTGCACCAACCGTTGCGCTGATGATAAAATGTGGTGTCCAGGTCAAGTGCTGATGACGATGTGGTCTCACGCGGAGCTGCGCGAGGTGTACCGCAAGCACGGCTGGCGCGAGGCTGACTTCCTCACGCCTGCCAGGGCCGCGCAACCTCGCGCACCTAGCACCAACAGCGGTATGTACACCTGATGTTATTGTATAAGTTTATAACATGAGACAGAGAGAAGAATACTGTATTTGAGAAGCTAAAAAATTCATCATAGTCACAGTCATAGTCACAGACTATAAATTCATTCAATTTTCTTAGGCCCACTTGCACAAATCACTAAATGCATTAAGTATATAGTTTTTTTTTTTAATTTATGATGGGTTTGTTCTTGACTTTACTAGTAGTCTAGGTCAAGGGTGACTGAGTTTATTCCTATCTTCAAATGAATTTGAGTCAAATTTCCCACAAATGAACGCGATTACATTTAAACTGCGTTTAAGAACTGTCTCATTTTATTTCTGTGAAATATTGTAATTTGGCAGCATTTGAATGTGAATCAAATCTCTTTTTTTTGTGTAAAAAAAGTTTCACTCTAAAAAATAAAATGTTATTAGTCTATTTAGTGCTAACATGCATTTTATAATTTGTGATGCAAGTGGGCTTAAATAGAGCACAACATAATCTCTTCAGTACACCAATATGAATAACAAATCTTCCAGAGTAAAATAATTTTTCTCTACTTATAAAACACTTCAATTACTTTGTAAATACCCCAACTGTGTATATTATGTGTATAATAATTGATGTGTACAGTCGTAATGTACTGTGTATCATTGTCACGCATAACGCTATGTGAATCTCACGCTAACAGTGCTTTGGCTACAATGTCGGATTTAATCTATAGTATAAGGTAAAAATATACGCGGTCTCAGGGGAAAAAATGTGCTTTACGCAAACTTTTACAATGCAATTCATTACTGGACCTTGTTTCATACACGGTAAAAAATAAGTAAACAGCTGTTTAACGCCTGAAATTAATATTCTACCTTAATCCGAATCTTGGTCCGTTTTCTTTGTCGGCTCTTTCTCTTGAACATCTTTCAAAACTCGAAAAGGTAGATTTTCTCTTGATTGGTTACTGACAAAGCTTGGGATCAAGATTGCGACCGAAATAGAATATTAATATCCAGCTTCAATTTATAATAATCGACGAAAAGTTACAACGCTATAATGCTGATGGGACAAAACTCCATAGCAAAAGTTTGTATCACAATATCCTTCACATAATTTTTAATTATTCTCTATCGATCCGACAGTGTAGCCAAAGTATAACAACTAATAGAGAACTAATAGTCACATACTAAATGTTAAATATCGTACCAGTTACATGTTGTCACGCTTCAATAACTAGCAAACTAGATTTAATTCAAAATTTCGCGTGAAAATTAAGGAATCTTTTATTCATGCTTTTGTACATTTAGACGTAGGTCGGATTTTTATTAAATTTGATCGCGTTCAGCACATTAAACTACGTTGAGAGTCAGTGTCAATATAATAATGATGAGAACGCGATGTGTGCGTTCAGTTTCCATGGCTCAATTATCTGCTAAAGATTGAAAATAAATAATTTAATTTTCTATCTTAATTTTTAGAACAAACTTTTATCTTTTGTATTAAAAATTACAAAAAAAAAGAACAAAAACAAAGTCGTCAGATTTATAATAGTAGTAATATAGATTCACTATTCTAATGAATCGTCTAAAAAATTCGCGTAGATAGGAAAAACAAAAATTTTTTTACTCCCTTAAAAAAACTCCAATTAAATCGAAGATAGGCCATTTCATGGCTAAAAACTTAGCAGCTATAACAAAATAAAAAACGTTAGCGTCGAGATTCCATCGCCATTCCAATCGCTTACGGTGTGGGCCGGGTGTAGGTCAGGGCACGCCGTCGTCGGGCGCAGGCGCGCCGCACTCGCCCAGCAACGCCAACAGCACGCTGTCGCGGCCCATGGCCAGCACGGGCGGCACGCGCTACGAGGACCGCACCATACGCAGGCATCGGGAGGTAATCAGCACCGCATAACTAGCTCATGCACCTTATATTATCTGCTCAAGCGCAGGCCAGACAAAAAAGACGTAAGACGAGGACGCGACGCGGACAGGCGCAGACGTAAAAGCGTTGCGCCCGCGACCCGAGTCTTCTGTATGTTTCGCGTCGCGACGCATCTATACATTTTATATGAAAGGGACGCTGTAGAGACAAATGTCCGCGCCCCGTCTGCCTCTTACGTCTTGTCTGTGTGTCCAGCGCCTTAGATTATAAAATGTCCAGATACCGTGTTCGAAACAAAACGTAAAGTTTTTAGTGAAGCCACTTTTCTTTAAATGTGTCAGTGAGCACACATTTAAATGTTTTCTTGGAGATGTTTATGTTACCGGCCAAACCCGATTTCAGGACAAACTAGTTTGGCCTAGGCTAAACTAGTTCTTCTATCACAGGAGCCCCTTCGCGGGGCTCCATCGACTTGCATCTGGATAGTTGCATCTGGGTGGTTAAAAAAAAATAACCACGAAAAGGATGGATCCTCTTCTAACCTAAATTGTCCGAGTTAGGGTGCCAGCAAGTCCCGAGCTCGTAAAGAACTAGTTTAGCCCAGGCCAAACTAGTTTGTACTGAAATCAGGTTTGGCCGGTAACATTACTTGTTTTACGTATTACATCTTTTGGTGAAAAGTAATAGACTATTCCAATTTTTGATAAACTAATGAAATTAGTAGGCAAATTACAAATAGTCAAATCTTTTCTCATACACGTTTTTGAACTGAAGTATAATATGATGTAATGTAACATACAATAAAATGAAATCAAAATACAATACTCTTGTTCAAAACATTATGTAATTTTATTGCAGCTTTTAATTGTTTTCACAGCAAAAATTGATCTTGTAGAGCACAAAAACCCTAACATTAAACAACACCAATTAACTCGCTCAAGTCAAGCTTTATAATATTTGAGCTATATTTTGCACTGTTAATAGCACTGTTTATTATATCACAATACTGTAATTTTGCCTATATCACGCTCACCGAATAAAAGCGTTTAAAACAGCTGGCTTTTAAGCTGTGCTAGAGGTCTACAAGGCTGTGTGATTAACCAGTAAAGCGCTTCATTTCACACATCTTCAGTTAAACTAGTAATTTCATTGATTGATTTTTCAACAATGCTCGCACATATTTTGTGGAAGCAAAGCAACTTTGTCCACTATCTGACCTGCTGGTAAGCGAGGATGTGGTCGACGGTGAAGCAAACTTGCTTAGAAGTAGTCTATTCACTCTTGACTCTAAGACCCCAAAGCAACGACCATTTATATCTAGACGCCTCATGCACGATCTGACTAACGAAAATTTTCTGCCAAGTCGCTGAGGTACGGGGTGCTAAGACAGGTAACCTCCACGTGCGTCCGTGGACTGGAGTTCCCTCTCGGATACGTCCGGGGGGAAGACCAGTTTTTCGGGCCGGTGCGCCCTGGGATGCGGGCAAAAACTCTTCCTTAGGCACTGTGTGCCTAAGGGGGTTTCTTTGCCCGTATGCAAATAGCCTGTCGGGTGGAAGCTCCAATGCGTGTCCCTCTGATTAGCAGAGGGCACAGCAGCGGAGCGGGCTTGCGGACGGTGAGTAATGGGTAAGCTCGCCGTCCGACCAGGGACCAAGCCCGGGTCGGTGGCGTGTCGTGTTTCACGCGTCACCGACGGGGCCCCTTATGGGGCCAAATGCCTGCCGGGGTCGCGGATTTTTTCTTAATCCAGGATACCGTGGCCCCGGAACGTAAAGGGCATCCGAAGGAACACGGGTGGATTTTAGTCAGTAAGAGTCTGACAGTCCCTTCCGCCCCACCCAGGGCGGGAGGACTCATTTGATGATTTTGCCACCCTAAAAAAAAAAAAAAAAAAAAAGTCGCTGAGGTACGACGTGAGCGAGGGGGACGGGGTACTGCGTTCTGATTGGCTAACTCAAGGTCAGTGCGACGAGGGGACTCACAGGAGTGGTCGAAACTAATACGAACTTAAGACTTTTTTGCCTAATGTGTTGCAGACATCGGTTGCCTGTGATTAGGAGTCTAGATATAAATGGTCGTTGCCCCAAAGGTTGTAGCTATTAGGGAAAACAGACTTCGGCAGGGAATAGACTTGTGTACCGAAAAAAAACCTAATTAATCCGTCAGTTTGGGTTAGCAAAACATATTGGACCGGTATTTTTTTTCCTTTGTTAAGTAAACCGTTTGTAGTGTTGTATTTAGTCGTCAGTCTCGAATTTTGTGTATGTTTTATTCTTATCTTTGTTAATATACAGTGATTTAAAAAAAAAGAAGAAACACATGTCAATTAATTTTCAAAACTCTTAACTGACGGTGTACGGTTTATGTGACTACGATAGTCAGAGTTGGATGTTGTCAAGAGAAACGACCTTTACTGTGTTTTTTATATACTCAATTTACATGTAATGATGAAATATTAAATGTAGGTCGCGCATGGTCTATGTTATGTCATCAAAAATTAATTTCTTATATAAAAACCGGCCAAGTGCGAGTTGGGACTCGCGTGAAGAGGGTTCCGTACGATGTTACCTATCATGTTTTTTTTTAAATCTGACCCAAATTGGTACGCACAATATTGAGTGATTTACCATGTTATTTTAATATCATGGACTTCTTATAGGTTTTCCTATAATCTATAAGTAGAAAACTAATTTCTGTTTTTTTTTTTTTTAATTAGTTTCAGTAGTTTCGGAGATAAGGGGGGGAATGGTCAAATTTCGTCTATTTTCTTGAATAACTTGGAAACTATTTATTTTAAAATTACAAAAAAAATACATGTAAGATTGTCTCAACAAGACCTTTCATTTGATATGTCACACCATGCAGTTTTCAAATATATTTTTTTAATTTTCCCCTTCCCCCCAAAAATTACCTCCCATATACAGATATGGACTTCTTATAGGTTATCCTATAATCTATAAGTAGAAAACTAATTCCTGTTTTTTTTTTTAAATTTTAGGTTAAGTAGTTTCGGAGATAAGGGGGGGGGGGGGAATGGTTAAGCTTCGTCAATTTTTTTTTGAATAACTTGGAAACCATTTATTTTAAAATTACAAAAAAAATACTTTTAAGTTTGTCTCAACAATACCTTTCATTTGATATGTCACACGATGCAGTTTTCAATTTTTTTTTTTAATTTTCCCCTTCCCCCCCCCAAAACTTACCTCCCATATACAGATACGGACTTCTTATAGGTTATCCTATAATCTATAAGTAGAAAACTAATTCCTGTATTTTTTTCAAAATTTTAGTTTCAGTACTTTCGGAGATAAGGGGGGGGGAATGGTCAAGCTTCGTCTATTTTTTTTGAATAACTTGGAAACCATTTATTTTAAAATTACAAAAAAAATACTTTTAAGTTTGTCTCAACAATACCTTTCATTTGATATGTCACACGATGCAGTTTTCGAAACTTTTTTTTTAAATTTTCCCCTTCCCCCCCAAAAATTACCTCCCATATACAGATATGGACTTCTTATAGGTTATCCTATAATCTATAAGTAGAAAACTAATTTCCGTATTTTTTTCAAAATTTTAGGTTCAGTAGTTTCGGAGATAAGGGGGGGGGGGAATGGTCAAATTTCGTCTATTTTCTTGAATAACTTGGAAACTATTTATTTTAAAATTACAATAAAAATATATTTAAGATTGTGTCAACAAGACCTTTCATTTGGTATGTCACACGATGCAGATTTCAAATATTTTTTTTTAATTTTTCCCTTCCCCCCCAAAAATTACCTCCCATATACAGATATGGACTTCTTATAGGTTTTCCTATAATCTATAAGTAGAAAACTAATTACTGTATTTTTTTCAAAATTTTAGGTTCACTAGTTTCGGAGATAAGTGGGGAGGGGGAATGGTCAAATTTCGTCTATTTTCTTGAATAACTTGGAAAAAAATAAATATATTTTAAAATTACAAAAAAAAATACATTTAAGATTGTCTCAACAAGACATTTCATTTGATACCTATGTCACACGATGCAGTTTTCAAAACTTTTTTTTTCGTTTTCCCCTTCCCCCCCAAAAATTACCTCCCACATACAGATTTCATCTATTCACGTCACACTTCTGTGCTTGGGTCACAGGAATTGATATGTGTACCAAATTTCAAGCCAATCGGTCTAGTAGATTCGGAGATAATTGACTGTAAGCGACAGACAGACGGACACACGAGTGATCCTATAAGGGTTCCGTTTTTGTATTCGGACGTACGGAACCCTAATAAAATAGATATACGTTTGTCCGTACAGAAGAGTAATTAGATTTCCAATTTATTGATGCTGGACACCTATTCCATTGCTCTACTATAACCTCATAATCTTCCACAGAACGATGACATACCAGCGATGGAAGTGAACAACTACCACGACGGTCTCGGCATGGGGAACCCCAACGGTCGGCCGATGAACCTGCAAGGTGTGCAGGCGCAGATGCCCATGCCACCGAGCAGTCGTTAACGTGGCCCTTACACAGAACTTGACGGTGAATTTTGACTCAAATACTGGTTTGGTGACTGTCCTTTTCTGTAAGTCGGTATTTTAATTAGTTTTGATACTTGCTGTGTAGTTTTTGGATAGTCTCGTCCAGGAGAATAAATGCCACGCCGGAATGTTCTAAAAGCTCTCTTTAAATTAAATTTTAAATTCAGTGGAAACAAGATTTAATTAAAAAAAAATACTCGGGGTGTTTAATCTTTTGAACGATTTACTGATTGTTAACTTTTGAATACAGTTTATTAACACAGTGATTTGGTTCAGGCAATATTGATACACTGAAAGATCTCAATATCATGTTAATTTGATCAACCAATAAAAACGAATATTTGATAGTTTACTGAGCACACTTTATCAGCATTTCATAAATTCTTGATTGACCCAAGATATCATAGAAAAGGAAAGCAATACTAAATCAGTATTTACTTAATTTTAATCGGCAAGAGATATTCAGCCAGCTTGATAGAAATGAAATCAAGGATCAAGAAGTATTGTGCTGCGTTCACACTCGTCAATGACGAAAGGTTATTTAAAGAATACCTTGAAAAACGTACTTGTGTACTGAAATAGAGTGTAAACACAGCATAGTGTCTTAATACATGACGATACTGTATATCTTATCTATCTTCTGTGCTAGGAATATTGGCTCCGTGAGAATTTTAACATGGCAATATTATTTATACACTTTTTCACGGTGGCAAGATTTTTGGTTGTGTTACAATTTGTATTTAAGGTATAAGAACAGTATTATCGTTGTTGTGTCAAGAAAATAGCATTTAAAGAAACATTATAATAAAGATGGATGGTTTTTCATTAAGGGGAAGTTCTCACGAAGCCAATAAAGTACTGAATTATATTTATTACGGTGTGAGAGGTAACATGCACAAGTGTTTATGTTAAATAATCATTAAAATGTAGTGGTCGCTCGTTGAATGTGGTATACGCTGTTTCAACGTTTATTTTGTACAGTCATCAACAATATCACCTTGTTATTATATTTGTGGAGTTTTGCACGCTGTCAAAATATAACATTTCGTTAATATTAACTATTAATTCTCGTAAAGTTAATTATATGAATGAATAGATACAGTTGTCATTTTTTTTCTGTTAAAAGACTGGGGTGTAGCACTTTTTAGATTTTCAAATTATTGTCTTTGACTTTATATTTCAAAGCCACTGGCTGTGTTTGAAAAGTCAAGGCTCATTTTTGAAGTTATTGAAACAAGATTCATCCCATAATTTAAATAAAAAAAAAAAAAAATTTTTACAGATGTTAAGTTTTCTACCAGCAA